>CM040750.1:19967193-21374693 GCA_022829145.1 Albula goreensis
CAGAACGTCCACATAAAAACTGTAGCGGCTGCAGGTGTGGGATTTAAATACTACCATTTAACGTTAAGTATATTATGGGCCCCATGATTGTAGTGTATTTGTGCGGGTGGAGTTTTACAAATGGCAGTGGATGGGCACAGCAGTGGATGAAAAGTTCCACATGTTCATAAACAAGAGCTCTACATGTATAAATACTTCTACATGTGAGTTTTACATTGTTTGTGTATGTACATCTGTGTGTGTGTGTGTGTGTGTGTGTGTGTGTGTGTGTGTGTGTGTGTGTGTGTGTGTGTGTGTGTGTGTGTGTGTGTGTGTGTGTGTGTGTGTGTGTGTTATAGTTTTCTATATTACGTCCATGTATTTGTATGGGTGTAATTTAAGGTGTGTAAGTGTGGTAATTTATTTTCTGTGTGCAGGAGTGGTCTCCCTCCCACAATCTGAAGAGTCTGAAGAAGAAGCAGCTTGCGGCTCGAGAAGCCATGGCCAGGCAGACCGTTTCCGATGCTGAGCAGAGCAGCGTGGAGTCGTCTGTCATCAGGTCAGAGCGGTCAGGGCTCTGCAGCACCTGCATCCATAAAGTTTCTGAGAGTAGGAGTGCTGATCTAGGATCAGCCTTGCCTTGTAGCTGCTAACTGAAGAGGTTTTCAATAAGAGCGATCTGATCCGAGATCAGCACTCCTAGTCTGAGAGACTTGAGGAATACAAACCTGGGACAGTTACTCAGCCTGTTACTCATTGTAGCTGAGTGAAGTCCTCAGGTCAGAGGTTAGAAGCTGTGGGGTAGTGCAGAGATTTTTGGCTGACTCTGAAACCAGGCAGAGGCCCCAGCAGCCATGGCCCAGCATTTGAAGTGAAGAGAGATGCGCGAAACAATCTCATCTAAAATCCCCCCTCCACCTCCAGCCTGCTGCAGGACGCAGAGAGCAAGGCGGAGCTGAGCCAGGGCATCTCAGCGCGGGAGCACTTTGTCTTCACCGACACAGACGGTCAGGTCTACCACATCACCGTGGAGGGCAACACTGTCAAGGACGGGGCGCGGATCCCCCCCGATGTGAGCAGAGTTCTGTCATTCTCTGTCTTTGTATATTTTCTCTAGAATTAAAAATGCAAAAAGGTCATCTACATCTAAAATAGCATGAAATAATTCTATAGCTACTAAAATAGCATACTTTTTTTCACTTCAAGTATTTGATATAGAAATATGCTTTCATGAACAGTTCACATAAAAAGGGCAAGAATCATACATTAGCCATGTAGTGGACTGTAACAAGACTACAGTAAATGAGAAAATGTTTAATATCTTATGCACTCAGACACAGCCAGACACATGTTGGCCAAAGACATGAAAACAGAAATAATAAATGACTTAAGAGGGTGTTAGGCCACTCATTTATGTTAGAACAGCTTGTATGTATTATGGTATTAGTGTCTGAAATAATGTAGGAAGGATCTGCCGCCATTTCTCTTTGAGAATGTCAATCACTTGCAGTTGACTCTTTGTTGATGGAAGTGGGAAACACTGCCGCAGATGTCATTCTAGAATGCCCCATAAATGCTGGTTTGGGTTTAGGTCTGATGAATGAGAAGGCTATGGCATATAGGTAATATAATGCTCATCAGACCACTGTGCCATCTGAATAAGGACATGCTCATCTTGGAAGGCACCGCCTTGACAATAAAGGAATTCTGCAACATGGGATGAACATGTAGTGATTAGCATTGACCTATTCATCGAACTGGCCGAGTTCACCCAATCCAACTGCACCAATTCATTCCAAGGAAATGTACCCCACACCATCACTGAGAATAAGATCCTGTAGGGTTCTTTAGGTGTGTACCACATGTGCACTTATAATTTGCTTGAGAACCAACTGACCATTTGTCATGCAGTTTACTGGTAATGCAGTAGATTGACATATGAAGTAGCTTGTCTGTTTAGCTTTGGACCTTAAACTGATGAATAGACATCATGATCAAGGAGCTTGCACTTTATCGAGAACCGTGTGTGTGTGTGTGTGTGTGTGTGTGTGTGTGTGTGTGTGTGTGTGTGTGTGTGTGTATGCATGCGTATGCGCGCGTATGCGTGTATGCCCGCGTATGTGTATGCGCGCGTATGTGTATGCGCACGCGTGTGTGCGTGCGTGTGTGGGAGAGACAGACAGAGACAGTGCATGAGCTGGTTTTGTTTCTCTCGTTGTCCCACATAGTGTGGCAGGCCACAATGCACTAGGTTGGCAGTATACACAGCTCTGCCTCTAGGGAAGATGGGTGATTTTCCCATGTAGGACAAAGAATTGCAGAGAGATTTGTGTTTTTGGAATTATGTGTCTTATTTCCTCTCACATTTTTTTGATGAAGCGTTGCTTCCCCTCCCTTATACAGTGACAGCGACAACATCCTGTACTCTCTGGTTTGCCAAGTTTTCCTTGTGTTGACCAGGGGTTTTTACCTCATTGTTCTCATTTTTCTTTGCCTAACATCTGTCATTGTTGACAGGCAATCTGACCGTCTAATGTATTTCAGTCCAAATAGCACATCATTTTCCTTGGTGCTTCAGTGTATATGTCCTAGTACTTGATGTCCCCCGCTTTTCCTATCGTGAAATAATTTGGTTTTCTCTGTTGGGTTGGTACTCTTCTAAGTCTGTCTATGTTTGTAGGGCTATAGTGAGTTTGAGAACTTGATGGATAAGAGACTGCCCTTTAGACTCCTGTAGTACCTGACAGTGTAGCACCTCATAACAGAATATAATCACTGTTCCGTGGATCTATAGTGTTCTCTCTTTAGACTCCCTTTTTCTCTTCATTGTCATTTATAACCCACATTTCACCTCTCCCCATTCCCATAACCCTCCATTGATGTTATTGATAGGAAGAGGTAAGACTGTTTAGATGTGTGGTGTTATTGAGTGGAGAGGTGATACTCCATAGTTTATGTGTATAGTGCTGTTAAGTGAGACTGTAGCAGAGAGATAGTATGCATGATAGAGGATATTGGCAGGCTGTACAGGATGTACCAATGAGAAAGCAGAGGGAAGCTCTTGCTGTGGGCATTAGTGCATGGCTCATTAATTAAGCTTATCTTTCCATGCTTTACTGCCTGGAAAAAGAGAGAGAGGGGCCTGAACCTCTTTGGTCATTAGCATTTGATTGCAGTTCTCCGCAGGCTGTTCCTGGACATTCAGACCGGAACGAAATTGTTCAATTTCTGCCATGTCTCCAAAAGATACTGTGCTACAGCCCTGCACTATTCCTTTAACTGACTCTACATTCCCTACCTGTTGAAATCATCTCCCCTTCCCTTCCTCTCTCTCTCTCACTGTCTCTCACACCTTTCCATCATCCTGAAAATATGTGTTTTTTTGTTCTCTATCACATTAGTTCAATTTGGAGTTTTTATTGGCAGGTAACAAATGTATTATGCCAATTCTATAATGCACTTAAGATTTCTCTGTTGGAAAGCAGCATACATTAGTAAAATACCCCTAAGGGAAATGTATACAGTGGATCTATAGGGAGTGGTTACTGAGACAATCTCTTACTGGTACTTGGCTCCAGCTGGCGCTGCATATTTAGGGCAGCAATGCAGGAGTGCAGTTCAGAGCAAAATATGAACAAAGGTTGTTGGTCTTTGTAAATGACTCCTGAGTGTTTCCTGTGGATGGGCAGAGGCCCTAGGTGCACAATGTGCAAGAAGAAGAGAATGAGGTGGTTATGAAATGGTGGTTGAATGGGATGTGTTTCTGTTTTAAGATGTGCGATGTGCTATTCAAATCCCCCTCTGGTAGGAGACAGGCAGAGCTCCACAACTGCTCTATATGACAGCCTCTGTTTGAGTGGTATTAGACTATGTGTGGGGAAACTTTAACCCAGGTGTAAGAAGCTTGAATTGTTGATTTGTCACTGTTGCCATAACTCTATAAATGTTGTGATTGTGTGTGTAATGGTGATTCTCCACTGCACATTCCAGGGCAGTATGGGTAGCATCGCTTGTATTGCCTGGAAAGGTGACACACTGGTCCTGGGAGATGTGGATGGGAACCTCAACTTCTGGGACCTCAAAGCCCGGCTGTCCAGGTGAACACAGAAGGCTTAGTGTTCATACGCGTGTGTGTGTGTGTGTGTGTGTGTGTGTGTGTGTGTGTGTGTGTGTGTGTGTGTGTGTGTGTGTGTGTGTGTGTGTGTGTGTGTGTGTGTGTGTGTGTGTGTGTGTGTGTGTGTGTGTTTGTGTTGGTTTCCATTTGCATTGGTGTGTATAAATGTGTTAAGTGACAGTGTGTATACGTTTCCCTTAGGGGCATCCCCACACACAGGGGCTGGGTGAAGAAGCTGCGTTTCGCCCCAGGGAAGGGCAATCAGAAGCTGCTGGTCATGTATACCGATGGGGCTGAGGTCTGGGACACTAAAGAGGTGAGTTTGTCCAGATAGCACTTTCTCAGATCATGGATCACCTTTGCTTGCTCACTTCTGTTAAAAAACATTGTCCTCCCAGAGTGTATCAGTATAGAGTTTGATGTGGGTTTACCCTGCACCTAGGAAATAAGAGAAGGGTTGAAGTCAGTTCTGTTTTAATTCATGAAATTAACTGAAAAATGCATTAAAAAATGTCCACAATGTTCAATGAGAATTTTTCTATTAATTAACTGAATTAACACACATTAATAACCACAGTTACCACAGTTGAACTTAAAAGGAATTGACCTAGGTAGGAACTCATCCAGAATTCTGCAGCGTCCACAAATTTCACCCCTTAGATCAGATGCTAGTCTGTTGTTGGACTGTTACCCGCAAACCTACTTCTCCTTTTTGCTGAATGCCAAGTGTTCTTTTGGTTTGACTCTGTGCAACAAGCTATGGATTGAACTAATGACCCTCTGGGAAGCGCGCACATGGAGTACAGATATTTGAGGAGTGATTGAGGTCAAGGCAGCCCTGGCAAAGTCTCTGTAGACATGGGAGCCCCCGCTGAGCTGGAGCCTTTACTATCTGGAGTGTGAGTCACTCGCTGGCAGTAGTGTTTGTAAATGATCTGCAGTGACTCGGGAGTGACAGCGAGCATGTGCATAAAAGCTTTCTGCTGGCATCCTCCTCACAGGGCACACCAGGGCTCACGTCTGCCAGCTCTTCATTTCATTGCAGGGAGTCTATTTGCGCTCTCTTTTATTCACCGCAAATATCTGTGCTTTTTGCTTTTTTTAAGTTTTGTCATTTTGGGCACTTCTGAAGAGCAGAAAAAGTTAATGTTAACAGCAATATATCTCATCGTCCCAAGCTCTCTTTAATCATGCTCAGTTTAATCAGAATCTCTCTCCACAGAGTTACTGGAAGGAACAGCGGGCAAAGAGGATGGTTCTCTCCCCAAATTACTTCCAATTGAACATTAAACTGTGATAAATGAAACAAGTCCCACAGCTGTGTTTATCAGCTGAACTTTGACAAAATGAGTGAATGTTCTGAGAGACATGAGAAAAACATTAAACAATTCCCTCAGGAGCCCTGTGGGCATGACACATGTCTTTCCCTTAAAAACTCTCCAGCCATGAAGATAGATGAGTGATGCGTCTGTAGGTGGGTTGGGATGGACTGATTGGTGTGGAATAATGTTGTTGAACTTTGCCAGTAATGATATATTATTGAAAACACCTCCCCGTGGTCCTTACCACACCCCTGTCCCCTATAGGTACAGATGGTGAGCAGCATCAGAGTGGGCCGAAACGTGACCCATCGTATCCTGGACATCGATTGGTGCACCTCGGACAAAGTGGTGCTGGCCTCGGAAGATGGCTGCATCCGTGTGCTTGAGATGGCCATGAAGTCGGCCAGCTACAGAATGGATGAGCAGGACCTGACAGGTTAGGGAGGAGGGGAGCGGCATGCATATGTGTGTTAGTGATGGCGTGCGTGCAGAAATGCTGGGGGTGTGTCGAGCAGGGAGAAGACAAGAGTAGAGGAGAGTAAGGTTTGATGAGTTGAGCTAGATTGCACTTTTTTCTCCTTCCTGTTAGAATAGAGATCATTTTAAATGATTACATGGCAAACTGAACTTCTAGTCTTTCAATATATGGAGGAGGAAAAGAGAGAGGGGGAGTTAAGCACGTGGGAGCATGAGGATATGATAAATTACTTTTTTTCCTCTCTACTCTGCTTCTCATCTCCAACTTCCTACCCTCTCTCCCTGTCTTTCTCTGTCTCTCCACTCTCCCTCCCCTTGCCTCCTCTATTTCTCACTCCTTCTCTCCCTCCCTCTCTTTCTCCCTCAGAGCCAGTGTGGTGCCCGTACCTCCTGCCTCCCCGTGCCTCTCTCACCCTGAAAGCTTTCCTCATGCTACAGCCCTGGTCTGGCACCTTCACCATGGACATCACCCAGATGTAAGTGCAATATCAGTAACCATCCCCCATCACGCTCAGCTTGCCATTGCCCAAGTGTAGGTGTGACAACAGCACCAGTCCCTCAACCCGAGCAGCATTACATCAGCAGGTGTAGGTGTAACGCTGAAAACGGGTTCCCCTTCTCATATGGCTTCACAAAGACCCTTGTGGAGGTGGTAGCATCAATAACCAGCACTTGCCTCAATCAGCGTCACATAAGCCAGGTGTAGGTGTAACATCAATAACTGTCCCCTTTCTCATCATCAATGACTTGTGTAGGAGGACTCTATCTCTCCACCATCATTTCATGAATCGTAGGAAGGAAAAGTGCTATACTTGTATTTTGTTATGATAAAAAATTGGTGTGACTAAATACATGTTACAAGTTTTGGAATTAATTCATATTCTTTCTGTAATGAGATTTTGTTCACAGTCTAATATGAGTTCTGTAGATTATACCCCTATCTTTCCCTTTAATTCTTCAAGCATTTCAGTTTTTCATTTCTTTTGTAGTGATTACACAGAGAAGGATGAAATTAAGGGCCTGATCCAGGAACAGCTGAATTCGCTGTCCAAGTGAGTGGATTTCTGTAATCATAAAGAGAGAGCGGGTGGAAATGCGCCAGCAGCTCAGTCGCACGGGCCTGCCGAGGTAGCAATGCATCCTTTGGCTTTCAGAAAGCAATATGTGTTTGTCTTCTGCTGTTATTATATTATCGTAGCTTTTGGATAAAACTGCGTGTTATTATTTGATTTGGTGTTCTTTGAAAAGGTAGTTCTTCAACAGCTTTTCTATAACTTAATTTTGAAAATATATCCAGTTAACTGTCAATGGACCTTTCAAAAATGTAACAGTATTGTATAATGTATATACAGGTTGAGTAAGGACATATGTTAGCATGGAGTGTTGAAGTACACGTGTAGCATGTAGAAAATGTACACAATGCTGGGATATCGTCTGACGGTCACTATCGTACACACACAGTCATCAGTACTGGCGGACGTATGACCAAGCATAATATATTTTATATTTACATATATTTTTTTTTTTTTTTTTAACTTAAACAGTATTTTTTTTTGGTTGTATGTACGGATGGTCATTAGTCACATAGGTCAGGTATAGAATTTTCCAGTTGTGGCATCATGTTGGTGCTCAAAAAATGTTTGATTTTGGAGCATTTCGGATTAGGGATACTCAACCTGTACTAGACTTAAGTGTACAGCTGGAGTAATTAAAAAAATACCTGATTGTTGCTACGGTTTGTTCATTATTCACTTTCTGTTCTGGGCTTGTGTTGGGGCAGATTATGTCTGCCATTCAGGATGGGTTTATCTGTGTGTTTTGTGTCTCTCTCAGTGATGTCAGGAGTGTTCTGCAGGACCCTGAGCTGAACCAGCTGCAGCGCTGTCTGCTCCTGTCTCGGTGAGTGTGGGCTTTCTTTCCATTCTCTCATTCTTTCTCAGCGCAGCCATGAGTCTCCCAGTATTCTGCCGGGATTACAACATTTTCACCATAGACTATAGAGCAGAGGCTGAGCTCCATATTCTTAACGGTGAAAGGTGAAAGTGGTATGTCCTCAACTGTGAAGAGGTATGACTGTAAACAGAGGCAGATGGCAGTGGAAGGTCTGTCCCTTGGTCATCTCTTCATGGATGTACATAAAATATTAATGAAGTCTAATACAGAACCATAGACTGGATCTTAGTATAGAAAGGAAGAAAGAGAATGAAGTTATGGAGCTCAGTATCTCTGTGGTTTCAGTGTTTAGGTTTTTATGTGAAATATTGTTGGTTCATTTTTGAAAGATGTGCTTTGACTGCTAAGCAGGAACATACGCTGCCTCTGCTGTGCCAATAAAATGTGCTGTTTACTTTATGCCTGTATGGTAATGTGACAGGTGAAGCCATGGTGCCAGTTTGTGAATAGATAAAATAAAAAGAAAAACACTGCTGTTGAATTTGCCAGTGGCTTGAAAATAAACCAATTTGGAGCCTTTGTAGCTTCACTTATTCAGGCAAGACCAGGGTGATGAAGAAAATAATGACAATATTTTTTTTTAAAATTGGCCCAAAAACAACGGTTTTACAGATGAAGACTGTGTGCACTAGCAGTTTGTGCACAAAAATGTCTCTCTAAAGGCACAGCAGGGCTGGTGACGGCAACAAACAACAGCTGGGATGATTACCAATCACCCTCAGCTATACATGGTGGAGAGGTCGCCGCTGTCCATGGTACTGAACAGCAGGAGGCTCTTACAGCTGCCAAATAGGAGGGACAGCCATCTTGTAACCCCCTCGCTCCTCATGCCACAGCGTGACCATACCATTAACTATAGCCTGTTTTTCAACTAGCAGATGTTTGCCTGTCTTGTTGGAGGCAAAACTAAAAATTTAAACAGAAAGGTTACACCAAGCCTTTGCTGCCAAGCAGGAGGTTAAAAAATGCTCCTTAGGACATGCAGAGTTGAGTAAATCTTGATTGATCGGAAATGAAGTCTCACACAAGAAGTGTGCCCACTAAAAGTGAAATTTTCGCTGTAGATGAGTGGAGGGCTGTTTTGATGTTTTTGAACCTGGCTATGATATTCACTTTCATGGTTTTATCTTTATATTTGAGCTGCACTTCTTGAGGTTTAGTTTGCTATCAGATAGGGAGTGCAATCATTTGGTGTTTCTGTATGTGGTTGTGTGATATAAGGTGTTTGTGTCAGCCCCATACTTTCCTAATGGAAGAGCTATCTCTCTCTCTCTCTCTCTCTCTCTCTCTCTCTCTCTCTCTCACATGCACACAAGCACGCACACACACACACTCTTTCTCTCAAACACACACTCTCTCTCTCTCTCTCACATGCACACAGGCACGCACACACACACACACTTTCTCTCACACACACTCTCTCTCTCTCTCGCTCTCTTTATTTGTTCTTTTTCTTCCCCTCAAGATAAAAATAACAAGAAGACTTACATCATTTTCATTAGAAGAATGATAATGTGTTTGGCTTTCAGAGTTCCCTCATTTTAAAATAATTTTCTTTTTAATCCTGCAGAATGTGTCCAGTAAATGTGGTCTTTTGTTATGTACAATTGTATGCGCTCAGAAACAGCAGCAATGAGCCTCCAGAAGTGACTGATTTGTTGTGGGTTATTTTCCTCATTTGTCATGGGCCTTGGACCTGTATTTCAGGTTTTGTTGGTTGAATGAAGTTTAATTTTTTGTTTTGTGGGCTTTGTCATGTTTTCCCTTGATGGTGTTTTCTGCATTGAAGGTGAAATCGTGTGATTGTAAAAATGATTCGGATCTCACTGCTCTCAGTACTTTTCATTTCTTTTTTCTCTTCCTCATACGAACCACATGGAAACACACAAATATATGTGGGTTGATAAAATGATGGAAGGGCAAGGGCTACACACAGTACTAATATACAGTTGGCCACCGTCTACCTTCAAAACAGCTGAACTCCTTTTTGTAATGCTGCTATACAAGTCTTAACTATATTGCCAGTCATGCAGTTATCTTGCAGTGGAGCAGCCGATGCAGACACGAATGTAGAAATATAGCTGATGTTATTGAGTGAGAGGTGGTTGGTAGGCCAGACCTTACAGGTTTTTAATGGACATGTTTCTGACCCTGCTGCAGGCTTTTCGGAGATGAGTCAGACCTACAGTTCTGGACAGTAGCTGCACATTACCTGCAGTCATTCTCACAGGCACGACAGCTCTGTGTGCCTGTTCCAGAAGGCCAGGGGGAGCCTGACACTGCCCAAGGGGGACCAGCTGGCCACCTGGACATCTGTCACGATACACTATGTGAGAGTGCCTACTTCCAGGTAACTCAATGTACCACACTCAGAGGCTCTTCCACACTTGCAATAACATGCTAATATGCACACATACTCCATTCACATACAAGAGCAGAGTAACTTGCACAGTGGCATAGACCCATGGGTAAGCACATACATGGATGCATTGATGTCAGTCGTCCATTCATCCAGTCCAAGTTTGGCCATCAGTTCCATACATCCAAGTTCAGGTGTCCCCAGGGTGAAAGCTCTCACCTTCCGGATTCCTCATCAGTCTTCTCTGACCCCTCTGTCAGAGCTGGCCTGGGGCAGGCGTGGAAGCAGCTTTCGATTTGTGGCACCCCACTCCATGGGAAGAATCGATTGGCAGTGCGAAATGGGCATAGTGGGGAAAAACAAGAGGACATAATGTGTCCTGACATGGCCTCCAAAGGGCTCCCTTCTTTTTAACTCTGGATTATTGACCGATTCAGTTCGAGGAAGTTGGGGGAGGGCAAAAAGTCGGTTTAAATGCAGGCATCGATTCTCCTGGCACAGTTATGTCTTCGTCAGTTTGCAAAATCAAAATTGCTGTGATTGGTGGGGTCAGTTTCTCAGTTGGTTGCCACGGCAATGCTGTGGAAAGTGTTGTGGAGGGATTACCTTGTGCACAGAGACTGCTACTGTGTTCAATCATTCCGTCAGCGCTTTTAGCAAGAGTATGGTCACAGACTTCACTGCAGAAAAGGGTGTGGTTGAATACAAAATGTGTCCTTTATTTCACCAGGATGTTAAAGCCATTGTTAAAGAGTTTGCTGTTTTTGGAAGTGCAAAAATAAAACACAACATGAGAGAAATTTAAACTCTTAGCATTATCTAGAAATGTAGGGAATGAGTCAGGGTGATCTTTAAAAAATAAACCAGTTTTTTTTCAGGAGTTTTTTTGACTGTGCGTTGTAGATCAGAATTCTGGCCACGACAATGCTGTTATGGCATTGTTCTGCAATCAGTTCAATCCTCAGTGGGCCTTTTGTATTGCCTCCTTGGGCCTCTCATAAAGCCGCTGAGGTAAAATAGCAGTGTGTCTTAAGATGTCAGAAGATTCTAGGCTTGATTCGAGGGCTTAAGCTTGACCCCTCAAAGGTAAACAGGCTTCTTTTGTGAAGTGGTGTGATGTGTTCTGCAGTCTGGATTCAGGTCTGCCCAGTACAATGCTGACTGGAAGGTGGATGTTTGTGAGGAAGGGAGTTTTTTAATTAGCAGGGTATTCCTTACCTCATTCCTAAACACATACAAGTGTCTGCTCTGGTGACATATGCATCTCCAGTCCTGCACAAGTACATTCCTTCAAAAAAATATCTATGGCAGCTCAGATGGTGGACTGCAGTGTAAAAATGCGGGAGCTAACAGCAGCATGTTTCGGAGAATGTGAATGTATGCATGAGGACCGCCCTCTGAAACACTGACACCATCTTACAGTTATGACTGCGTATCCAAATTAGTGAATGAAAAATCAGGATTGGAGAAATTTTGCTTTTAAACTATAGAGCAGTGGTGCCCAATTGTAGTCCTGGAGGGCTGCAGAGTGTGCAGGCTTTTGTTCTAGTCTCTCTCCGCAGCACTGAATATCTCTAATTACCTTACCTCCTTAACCCGGGGAAGAAACTAAATTGGCTCAAAGTAGACTGTAATTGCTTAAATCAAGTTTGTTAGAGCATGATTGGAACAAAAGCCAGAGGAATATGCAGCCCTCCAGGACTGTGATTGGCCACCCTTGCTATTGAGAAAGAGTTGAAAAGGTTTTTGATAGTGTGATTAGAAGAAACTATGAGTGGAGCTTGCAGACATTTCCACCTCTCAAGCTGAAAAACTTACAATGTATAAGTTTTAGATTACCCATGTGCTTCAGAGAGAATTGACAGCAAGTTTTTTGAATTCTTAAAGAAAAATGAATTACACAGATTGGGTCCCTGATATCTCAGACTTTTGCTTTTCTTCATGAGTGACACAGAGCCATTCGCACAGTCATATTTATGCAGGCTTCAGCTGCACACAAGAGATTACACAGATGAATTAGTCACAGCAAAGTGAAACGGACAATCTAATTGTTTCCCCCTCAGAAGATGCCTCTGAATGCATTTCACACAGAGCGATGTTTCCTGTCACCGTCCCTGTCCGTCACCGCGCCCCACGAGAGGGGCGGTTCCGAAGGACCGGCTGACATCTTCAGCCCGACGTTATTGTAATCTCTTTTTCCTCTCCCCACACACAGGCTGAGAAATAGATTAGTTCTGCCACGCTTCTGAAAATTTAATCTCGGAAATTTGTATTATTCTCTCTAAATGCAGAGCATTTGCATTTGTTTCAACTTCCATCAACTGGTGGTGAACTGGCATAGATGCACGCCACGCACATGTGAGGGGTGTATTCGCTGTGAGCGATCGAGGAGATGAACACGAAAGGGAAGAGGCACTCACAGCATGGTGCTGAGGAGCAGCATCGCCGCTTTTTCGGCAAACGCATCGCATGCTGAACAGAGAGCATGAATTAAAAGTGAAATAAAAGAGAATTTGTCATGCTCCGATTCTCTCTTATTCCTTCAGCTCTCTCCTCTTCCCCTTTACTGTTTCCTTCTTTTTAATTGTCCTTTTTTTGTCTCATCATCATTCAGTCCTTTTAGAACATTATAGAGCTTTCAGACAAGAACTTATTTTTTTGCTCATATCAAAACAACCGTTTTGTTAATAGAACTTTAAGAAAGACAAAATTGTCAATACCTAAATAAATAAATAAATCATTTTTACTGGCCTGTTTCTCCCTTCTTGCTAGTCACTTCCTTATTCCTGTCACCTCCATTTTTCTCCACTTTCTTACATCTCTCAAATTTAATCTATCATGCTCTCTCTTCTTCTCTGTGTTTCAGGCTGTAAAAAGCAAGTAAAAACAAATTTTATGCTCAAACAGAAATATGGATTTCACATTTTGTGTCAACTGCCTGATATTTCAAAATTAACTGTAATAATATAATTGCTGTCACACTCAAAGGACTGGAGTTAGGAGATTCTTAGACCCGTCTACACAGCTGTATTTGTCTGAATTTCACCCTGCCAAATCCCCTGTCTTTCCTTTGTCTTTACCTCCTTCTTCAGAGGTTTCAGCTGGAAAGGGTACATTTACAGGAAGTGAAGAGGTCCAGCTATGAACACACTAAGAAGTGTGCTGACCAGCTCCTCCTGTTGGGTCAGGTGAGTCACTGCACCTACTACACAAGACTACAATTCCATTCTCACTTATTAGTGTTTGGCCAAAGCAATTCTTATCAAACTGGCTGCTCTTGGTTGAAATTTCTGATCAACTGTTCTGTAGTTCTACACCTGTTTTGCCTTACACTTAAAGCAAAGGCAAAGACATGATTGTGGACTATGCGCTGCGATTGGTCTTGTCTTTGGCTAATTTTTGGGAACTCTTGTCTTAGTGTCTGTGAAAAGTAGCTAACAAATTGTCATTCCACCTGAATAAGGGAGAAAATATCAATTGCATTTAGTTTTTTTTTTGAATACGTACAATTACTAGGTACAGAAGGTTCTTGGGAGGGATGTTGCCATGTATTAAGTTTTTTAAGTAAAAGCATAATTAGGAAAAGGTTAGTGTTAACATTTCTTCCACATGGTCCAGGTTTGATAGCAAACCATCGGACCCATCCACACACAGAAACAATGGCCTGCCAAAAGAGAATGAGCTACCCAACAACACCAGCTCTGTAAATTTTTATCTGTAAATGCACAAAAACTACCTCTTGTAGTCCTCCCCAGTTTTGCAGTTCCACTCCGAATGTAGAAAACTGTTTAACCTCCCACAGTAACCCTCTCCTGCCAGCTATGTGAACATGACTTCTCCAGTTCACATGGCAACGAGCCCTCACGTTTTCCACACAGATGCAGTGACCTCCAACATGAACACTTATTCTACAAATTCCTTTTCTACCCCCACCTCTTCCCACTTAATGCGTTGGGAGTAAGTAAATTTCCATAGTTACCAGAACAGTTTTTAGGGGTAGAATCAGTAAAGCTGGATCTGACATATCCTGCTAATTAACTGCATCTAGCATGCTCATGCTCAATTATGTAATCATTTTATATATTCACAATCTTATTATGCCCTTACATTTATTTGTATGCTAAATTTCATGCAAGGATTTATCTGATTAATGAAATACAAAGACTTTAGTATTTGGATTCTTTTATTAGATATTTGAATATGAAAGGGATATGTAAACATAATTATGGTGGTAGTGATAATGTTTAAATTCATGAGCTCACAAAGATTTGTGTTTTTATAAGCAGAAAATGCAGAAATAGAGCAGTGTGTTTTCTGAGAGTAGAGATCTCATGAGTTTTTGTAGGGAACAAAAACAGTCTGCTAGTTACAGAGTGGCAATGCTCTGCGGGCTTCACTGCAGGCTCCTCTGAGCTGAGTGCTGAAGTTAGTGCCTCACTCAGGCTTTAATGCAGCCCACTTGCCAGGGTAAGACGTTTCATCATAGCTGTGAAAGTCTGGTGGTTGACACAGATCTCATTAACAAAAGGCGCATCATACTGAGAGGGTGTTAATTATCTGCTGGAATCTGCATAGGAGCAGACCTTCAATCAGGTTCAATATTATTAACAGTACACCACACACACGTGAATATGCACATGCATTCAAACAAGTGCGAATCTTAATGTGGAAACATGCACAAACACTCATCCACATGTGCAGAGACCCATTTTGCATATATACACATGGATATCACACATGCACTCACACACACTCCTCATCATCCACATTTGTTCTCAATTACATAGATGTTCACGCTCACCGACACACAGCAAGATGAGTGGCAGTAAGCTGGTCTCAGCCTAATAATGAGAAGATAATAGAGCTTTTGGTTCTCTGCGGGAGAATGAGAAAATGGCATTTTCTGTGCCGAGGTAATATACCTTCTGTAATGGCTCAATGATGACAGAGACGATACGGGATGTGGGGGGTATTGGTACCACATGTGAAAGAAGGGGGTAATATCTGTACTTACAATAAATAAACCCATAATAAGCTATGTTCCTGCACCCTTTGTACTCACTGTTTATGTCAGAACTTTCCTCCAGTAATTTTCACTGTGCACTGTCCTCATGCTTTTTTATGAATAAGTCAGGGAGAGATTGGTTTGCATTCAGCCTAACGCTTTGCCCCTCTTCTGTATTAGCCATGCGACCCTGCCTCTCTGCTCTTAAAAGCTGTCATTATAAGCCATACGAGTGAGGCAGAGCGAGTGGAATTGACTGAAGATAATAGAGAGATGATATTTAATGACAATAAATTACCTAGGTAGATGTGGGAAGTTTGTGAACCTTGGGTCAGGTAATCTTGGTGAAATTTCAGTGTTTTTTAACATCGGGACAATTGCGAGTACGGAACTGGAGAGAGGAGGAGACAGCAAGAGAGAGGGGAAGGGGACATGGGAGTAGTTTAAGGACAGGAGAGGAGGGGAGAAAAGGGAAAAGTGGTAGGGGACAGGAAAGAAGGATTGGACACAACATAGATTTGTGTATACTGTAAACCCAGTAAGTTCATATTTTCTCTTCAGACGGACCGGGCAGTACAGCTGCTATTGGAAACAAGTGCAGAAAATTCCAGCTACTACTGCGACTCCCTCAAAGCCTGCCTGGTCACCACCATCACCTCCTCTGGGCCCTCCCAGAGCACCATAAAACTGGTAGCCACCAACATGATTGCCAACGGAAAGCTGGCAGGTACTGTCACACACAAAACATTTACACACATACAAACCCATATGTTTATGCACTAGGAATGCAACACTTTTCCTATTTTACTCTTTACTGTGGTAGAAAAATTGATGGTTATCAAATTGTAAAAATTTTCCCAGTCCTTTGTGTACAAAAATACTTAAAATGAAGGCCATTCATTGTCTTACCTTGAAATGTCTGCTGTGTGACTTAATGGAGTCATTGGTGCTCCTGTTCACTCTATGCAGCTGCATCCCACAAGCACCACCTGGTGTTGGTTACTCTATTCCTGCTACTTGTTACTAAGTGCTCAGCTAACTGATCTGGGAATTAAGTCTTATAGTAGGTCCCCTGATAAAGACACTCATCTGCAGTGTGGGATCATTTTGTTACTAGTACACTTTCCCTCTCAACTGCCTGTGTGAGGCAAAAACTAATACATTTTTAAGGAGCAAGCTGCTGTCCTTTTAGCTTGATAGTTTTCAAGTTGGAGAAGTACATGTGTTAACAAAGTTCTCCCATTTATTTTTTCTTTCTAAATCTCAGATGGCGATTAGTGTAGCTGAAAATTAGTTAAGCAAGTAAGATAAATCATTTGCATAAATAAGCACACATGGTCATGTGAACACACAACACAGACACACACAGATGCAAGCACTCTCACACACTCTGGGAGTTAAGTGCACTACAGAAGCAGCTTCCTGCCACAGATAATAGCAGGTAAAAAGCACTTATCTTGAGTCCTTTTGAGAACATAGGGTGCGAGGGCCCAGTTTGTGGGTAATTGCATTCTTTCTTTTTCTCCCTCTTTATCACCCTCCATCTCTGTTTCTCACATCTCCCTTCTCTCAACTGGTTCACTTACCTTTCCTTTCTCTCCTCCTTTTCTATCTTCCTTATTTTGCTCTTCTCGATCATCTTTGTTATGCTTCTGTCCCTTCTTTTCTCTCATCTCCCTACCCCTCCCTCTCTTCCCCACCCTCTCTTCCTTGTCCCCAAATCCTCTTGGTATCTTTCTCTCTCCATCTCTCTTTCTCTCTCTCAGAGGGAGTGCAGTTGCTGTGTTTGATTGATAAGGCAGCTGACGCTTGTCGCTACCTGCAGACATATGGAGAGTGGAATCGTGCTGCCTGGCTGGCTAAGGTATAGAACCAACCAACCCTTGCTGTGTATCCTTCATCCTGTCAAATACAGAACAAAATTATTATTTGCTGTGCAACTGTACTTGTGAATGCTTTATGTATAGATGTGAGAAGTAAACCATTAGAAGTTATCAGCTGAATGACAATAAATCAGGATAAAGAGGTGTTATGTGGTGCCTAAGAAAAGCCTAGGGGACATTAAACACTCTAAAGAGTTTTATGTTCATATACCAGCCTAAAATGCTGGACATGCCCCTGAGACTGCGTGTGCGTTTTCCTGCCCCAGGTGCGTCTGAACCCAGCCGAGGCCTCAGATGTCCTGAAGCGCTGGGCGGAGCACTTGTTCTCTCCTCAGGTGAACCAGAAATCCAAGGGCATCCTGGTTCTGCTCTCGCTCGGCTGCTTCCTCAAAGTGGGGGAAATGCTCCACAGGTAAGAGCTCGCTCTCTCATCTCCCACCCTCGCCTCTCTATTCGCCCATTGCCTCCCTCTTCCTCCTTTTTTCCCCTTCCCTAACCCCTGTTCCCATCTCCTTTTACACTGCTCCTTCCTCATGTCCTACCCCCCAATGTTTTCTCCTTAATTTGGAGTCATGGGTCGTGCCTCCAGAGATACCGCTGCCCTTCCCTCACCCCTCATCCCTCACCCAGCACAGGGAGCACTACTGCTGAAGCATGGGAACTGCTTTGATCTGGTTCTTTCATCCACAGCTACTGAGCACAGGCCAAAGTGTCTGTAGTACAGCATTAATAGAGAGGAACGGCATATATCTCAGTGACAGCAACTGGCGCATACGAGGAAGAACTTTATTGGTTATTCAGGGAGCCCTGCTGACTTAAACCTGCCCTACCCCTGGCAGTCAGAAGCCTTTTCACCCCCCCTTTCCCTCTGTGCTTTATTCCTCTTTTTCTCTCCATCTCAGTTCCCTCTCTCCTCTGTTTCTCCCTCCCCCTGCTCCGCTCAGAACATTTACACAGAAATGGCACAGTGTCCCCTCCTCGCATCTTTAATCTTCGTGGGTATTGATCCAGTCCTGTCTGAGTCTGTCCTATCTCAGCCACTCAAGAGTGCCATGAATTCTGATGCTCGATTAAACATGGAGGACAAATCCTTTGGAAGCGTTTATGTGAGGGTTTTGCAAAGACAATAAATGAATGGATGAATGTGACATGATGAACGATGAACGTGGTTTTCATTTTGATCACTGCAGCATGCGGCAGTTTGACCGGGCTGCTCTTTTCATCGAGGCCTGTCTGAAGTATGGAGTGATGGAAGCCAATGACAGCACCAATATCCTTTCACATCCCATGCAGAGTTTACCACCTTAGTGCCATGCATTCCACAAACCTGACACCACTGCTTTCACTCGCTACACACTGGTCCATGTCTTTTTTACTGATGGCCTGCTGTAGTCATGGTCACTCATTTATTACAATAATTTACCTCTAATGTGATGAACAATGGAGGTCCACGGTAATAGTAAGATAAAAAAGTTACTGAAGTCTGTGTAGCATGGTTTATAAGGATATCTTTTCCCTCCCAAGACATGGGATAAGAAACGCTTTGTGTAATATGACTCCCAGACCAATTTGCCTGAAAAGAATGTGTTGTTTTTTCGTAGGGGCTGCTACACCGGCTGTATCAGCTGGTGTGCAAGCCAAGTAACTGGCTTAACAATGACCCATGCTGTGCTGGATAGGTCTGCTCTGCAATAGTAGATGTGAATGCTCTGTTACTTTAGTGTGTGAAGAAGTTTCTCTGCTGTGTCTCACTTACAGTATGTGTATGTAGTGCTGTAGCCCATGTACAGGATGTGGATGTGGTCATCTATCTCTGTTGTATGTGGCTGTGAATGCTACATCTTTGTTTTACAGTATGCTAACATTGAGGCTGTATGTCTGTACACTATGTGGATGTATGTGCTGGTTCTGTTGTATGAGGACATGTGCATAGCGCTGTGTTACTTCAGTGTGTTAGGATGTGGTCCTCTGTCATTACTGCATGAACATGCGACATCTTTCCTTGACCCAGCGGTCCCCACATAAGCTGATCGGTGCGGCGTTCTCTGACTACGCCCGGCTGCTGCGCTCCATGGGCCTGACGGAGGGGGCGGCGCTGTGGGCGTCCCGCGCAGGGGGTGCCGGGGAGGAGCTGCTGGAGGAGCTGTTTCAGGGCAGGGGAGCTGGGGAGGGGGGCCTGGGGGAGGAGGAGGAGAACCAGGAGGAAGCTTCCGCCTCCTCCCCAGAGTGAGCACACTGGCAAGAGAAAAAGAGAAGGACAGGGAGAGGAGACAGGTGAGGGGGAAGTTGAGGGAAAGAGAGGAAAGAGACATGTAATGTTGAACAGCTGATGTTTTTGCTTTCAGAACCATCTTTCATCACTTCACAATAGTGATAGCAATTCAGTTTATGGCAGTTTTTCTGTCAGTCATCGCCATCTTCAGCTAAAATCATAGTGAAAACTAGAAGAAAATCAGCTAGTAAAAACAGTGGAAGAATGCGAAGAAAAAATGACAGATGACAGGTTTCAACAGAATCCATAGAGGATGATGAAATTAAACAGAGAGGGAAAGAGAAAATTAAATGAAAAGGAAAAATTCTTATTGGTCATTCTGTCAGTTCTTTAGTCCTGCTGTCTGTCTCTCCCCCTATTCTTTTCCTCTTGCCTCTGCACAGCAGCTCTCAGCTTCTAAGTGCTGTTTTGGCAAACATGATGGAGACATCCAATCCAAATGAAGTGTCAGCTCTCAGCATCTCAGCATTAGACACTGCTACATGTCCTGGTTTAAACGTGCTTGTGTATTTGCGTGAGTCGTGTGTATAGCAGTGCGTGTTGGCTGTTTTCAGTGTTAGGTGTTCTTTAAAAAGCAAATCATCTCATGAACACACACGCACACAGACACACATACCTTTCATCTATTAGTAATTCATTTTTGCCTTTTCTCACATTTTTTTGTGTTATTTTTTTGCTTTTTTGTGGTGTGAACTTCAGCATTATGGAGCACAAGTCTGGAATCTAATGAAGGGTATCTTGTATAATGCATACAAGGTCTGTCTTTCTCTCTCGGCCCTAAAACCATGCTAGATTTGATGGCTTATTATCTGAAATGGCAGCTTTGATGGAGAGGCCTAGAGAGTCAATCTCTTTCTGAACTTTCATTGTGTGAAAGTGCAGACAATTCTCTCTTCTGACCTCTTGTGATGTTTCTGCATCGCTGCTCTAGTCATTTTTCGGATTTGGGTAGTTCTTTTGGACTTAATCTTTCAGGCCTTTATCAGACTAATTGCTTATTTTGGTTATAGGTTTGTTTCAACCTACAGAGCATAGATGTGACTGAATTACATTCCAAGAAAGTGTTATTTGCACATTTATTTAAACCAAATACTTTTTTTTTTTTTTCCAAAGTCCAGTGGCAATGCTGATAATGTAAAACATATAGGAACAAATCAAATGGTAGGAAAGATGTAGTTTTTAGAACTGCTTTTTAGATTAACACCTGCTGGTGATTTATAAATGGAAAGGGCGCGTAAGCCTGAATCATTCCAGTGGACACTACATAGCCAAATTCCTGTGGTATTAAGCAGTGTAACGCCACCTAGAGAGCACAACCGAGCATTGCAGGGCCTTTTACTTATGTCTTTCCCATCAAGATAGAGAGGTCATAGCTCAAGTGGGGAGTCATCTTGAGCATATAAGAGTTCTGTCAGACACTCCAAGAGAGCTCATTGCATGTGAGCACTAACTGAACCAGTGAACAAGCTGCACTGAAAGGGTCACATAAAATGCCGGCAAGAAACTCCAAAAAGCAGTATCGATGATTGCCTGGTTCACTTTAATATATATATAATGGTAAATTAGATCAGATAAATAATCAAGTAAGAAATAAGAAATAGTCTGAATCAAACAGATTTGACAGCAAAAGTTTAGCTGTGAATTTAGAAGAAACAATTAAAACAACCAACAAATTTAAGCCTTATAATCTGTATGGGAAACATGATGAATTGTTAGACTTCTATTTGAATCAGTTCCTGTGTAGAAAAAGTGGTTAAAAGTGCGACACTCTGAGATTTAGGTATATACATTTTTAATACACCTCTGAATAAACTTGAGGGTTTGTTTCACAGCTTGACCAGTGTTTTACATTTCACACTGAGACATTGAAATTTCTGTGTAATCTTGATTTATGAGACTCCCTTATTGAAATGCTTATGTGAAATGGATTTACTGAATTCAAGAGAAAGATGATCTGTTTGTGTCTGGTTAGTTTTCAGTTAAGGCATTGAAAAGTACCTATGTGTTTCCCTTAATTTCTGTTTGATAATGAGTCAAACAGTAAAAACATGGTCAATTAAATGGGTCATCTGCATTACTGATGCTCTTGGACAATCAAGCCTTTTTAAACTCTTACCATGCATCCCAAGTAACCCTGGATGGTTGTGGTATTTCTAGATATAGTTTCTTACCTTCCCGTTTGTCTGATAGTGAGTTTTATATTCGGCTTTCAATAGATGGTGGCTTGGAGGGACACAGTACAGAAAAGGGTAGCTGTAAAACAGTACAAAAGCTGTGCCATTCACATAAGGAGGGTTGTTGGCACTACAGTTGGTGCTAATGCACCCAGGTGAGCAATGAGGTCTCCTCACCAGCAGGGGGCAGGTTTGGGTTTGAGGGAATATCAACCTCATTAGGGAACTCTTCCTGCAGTTTGTTCAGCTAAATCTCCCGTTGATTTATTTTTTCTACTTTTTAATCTTGAGTTTCTTGATGATTTAATTGCTTTGTATTGCTTGATTATTTTTTCTACTTTACCTTTGGATTGTTTTATGGTCTATTTTCTAACAGAAACATACCAATATTTTAAAGAAAAGTTTTATTTTTTTTGTGTTTTGTTGTTCTGTCTTCTTAAGAGTCGTTATAACCCACTGACCTCGTTGTCTTTCCTTGTAATTTAGTGAGCAGGTCCAGCACCGTATATGTTTGAATGTTATAATCAATATAGATCAATTCCATCACTAGATGAGATATAGCCTAGTTGTTCTATGGACTAGAATCAATCAGACCTTTGACCACCATCCAGCCACAGTAGCTAACAAACATGGACCCTATATAAAATGCCCCACATTTTATACAGAACCTATACAATGCTATGTTTGTCCCTTAAATGTTAAATTTATAATAGCTATACCATCTATGTAGTAGACTTGTGGGTGGGTCAAAGATATTTTTTTGCCTGAACACATCAAGCTGAATTGATTAGTTGTCACTGATCGTTACTGTTTTTATTATTTCATGAATATTGCTGATGCTGCACTTTCTCTGTGTATATGTGAATGATATAGGAATGATTCCTCATGTTTGTGGTATGTACTGTATCTACTGCAGCAGAATTGTAATTAAATACTGTAATTAAATAACTCTGCTGATCCCTTGCTTGTACTGTTGCTGACTCTTAGCTTTCTTTCAGTGTTTAAGCTCTCTTCAATTTTGTGAGTAGATCCACCGACATCTTTACACAGGTATCCTTTCTTTTCTCGCTAGATCACATGCTAGATTTCTTGATTGTCGTCTGTTTTCAGAACAGTGATACAGTTCAGTGGTTTATTATCCAACAGCAGAGTTGATGAATATATAAATGATGTGTGTTTACTATTTTTTTGAAGAAGAAGAAGAAGAAGAAGAAAAAAAGAATCTGTCAAGCCTAAAACAGTATGCTTCTTTTCCTCTACCGGAAATGTATAAGATCATTAACTCCTTTGAACTTTGTCAGAAAAGGATATGATCTGTTTGTACATAAAGTAAGCAATAAAAATATTTTAAAACCAACTTTAAGTTGAAAACATAATTTTTGTATTTGTGGTTGGGAACGCACTTCCTCATCACCTATTGTGCTGGGCTGAACACTAGGTGGCACTGCGGGATTCAGTAAGACCCAGGGTCCTCTTGCATCATCGAAATCTAGGAAGGTACATTTTTATGGTTTTATGAGCAATGCAATAACATGCCAAGACTGGTGAAAATACAGCACATTCACAGATGTAAGTGTATGTGGGAACTTTTTAGATGCTTTGTACAGTTGATATTTTAAACTGTGTAACTACTGTACAACAGTATTGATTTTAGAATCCTCAGATATTTACAGAACTATGTGTGTGACCTTTGGCTTTCTCAGTCTTAAATGATTTGTAATAGTCAACAAGTCAGTTAAGTGGCAGTTGTTTGTTTTTTTAAGAAAAAATATTGCTGGTTAAAAGAACTTTAAAAATAGAAAATTCATGGAGTGACCCAAATTCAAAATTGGCATTCCAGCAAAAGTATGAGTATATTTTTTGTAATTCCAGTTGTTGTCGTCCATCAGGCATAAATGGTCAATCAATGACCTCCACAAGCATTAAACGGGACAAGGAACCACTTCAGTTGGAATCAGTCACTGACCTTCTGTTTGTCTTCCTCATCATCATGGTACAATATAACAACCTTAAAAAGAGTAAAGTTTCAGGTCTTTTTTGGAGAACAATGAAGTGTGTGGGACCAGCACTGCATTCTCAGCCCATGGCCAGCTTGATCCTGATGCCAGCTGAGAGGTTACTGGGGCTCTCAGTAGTTCAAACCCCTGTGAAACAAAAACCAGAAACGTGGTTGAAGCTGCTGTAGGATCAGGTATGGTCTTCATATAGTGTTTTCAACACAATATATGCTGATAAAGGCATTGACATGTTAAGACCCCTTTACCCATTTTTTGCACTTTTTTCCCTGAAAGTTTAGACCAAAGTTTAGACAAATCTATTGCTTACCAGATATTTCTGGTAAATTTGTGATGGATATTGTTCCTTGTATGATGGTAGCTTCAGCAAAAGTTTCAAGGAGACTTCCGTGTCATGCCAGTCCATCCAAAGACCGTTGCAGTGGCCCCAGGAAAAGGCCATGCAATGGAGTTTCACTGCTGTTTCTGTGTTCTGTTTCTCAGTGCCCATAGCTCTGTTCTTACCTGTGTGGAGGTCATACTTGCCCTGATGCCTGGCAGACATCCCAGCTCCACTTGCTCTCCTTGCTGCCTTTAACCATGCCTGTCATTTCCCATTCAGTAAACCTCTTCTCAAGCTCCAGAAAGTAAACCTGGTTGAAATGCCATTATATGATGTTTACTGCAAACCCCCCGCCCACCTCTAAGATTGGCAGGTACAGACAGACAATTTCATATTCTCAACATAATCAAGCCACAGTGTGTAATACCATGATGATGTCAGTTGCATGAGTCATCATGATCTAGTGTTTTGTAGCATTAATTCGAGGTTCCCCAACTTGTGAGATTCACTGGGAAAAAGTTGGCTGCACTGTTGTGGTGACACCCAGAAACTTAAACGTAAACACAGAGAGGCATCCAAGTGAATTCTCTGGGTACTTTACGGTAGGGAAGCTCTTTTATAGCCAACTTACTCTGGGTGTGTGGCCCATAGACACCACTGATTATTGTGTTTCATCCAGTCACTGCTCCTGCAGAATGTGGTCATTTAACTGCATTATTCCCTGATATTCATTGTTGCTTCTCCTCTTCCTTCCAACACTGTCTGCAATTCTTAGTTTGTCTTAGGCTGTAGTGATTCTCACATTATATGGCCATGCCTAAAAATACAGGTGATCCAGGGGTGGACCCATAGGTTGGGCCACAGATACAGATACTGATGGCAAGGCTGCGGACAGAGTCGTTTCCTGTGTTTACGCGTACCTTTATGGGTGCTGGGCCACATGGTTTTCACATTCAAGAGACATAGAGTATTAAACTATTTTTCCCCAAATAGCAGGACACCAGTCAGCCATAAATTTATATGGGGTCAAAGCCCTGTTAAAATTTGCTGGTTGTTCTTCAGCTCCAGTGATGGAAGCATTCCTGGCACATGTTCCCCCGCCCGAAATAAGGGTGTGACCTCAGGGTCAAAGCAGAGGCTGGGTTAGGATTGGTTTGGCTAGGTTAGGCTAGGTCAAGGTAGGTATGAATGAGGTTAAAATTAGTGATTGGTACAGCATAAACAGAGGCAAGCAGGGTAACCCTATGGTGGGCTGCCACAGCAGGGAAGGTATGGAAAACACTGCCGACTGTAATGGAATGTGACTTTCATTTATTCAAGGCCAATGAAAAATCACCTTCTAGGGTCAGATCCTTGTGAAACCACAGCCACCAGACTGGCTCCTCCAGTTCAGTCCCATCTTTCTCCTGTCAATTTTTTTTTGTCCCGGTTCAGGTGTGTTTATTCTGGTTAAGCTCTGTCTCAGGTCTGTCATTTTTGTCCCAATTTAACTCTGTCTTGAGTCATTTCTGTTCATCGCATTTGAGTTCTGTCTGCCCCAATAAAGTTCTGTTTGTCCCAATTTCTTTCTGTTTGTCCCCAAATGACTGTGCTTGTCCCAGTTTAGATCTCTTTGTCCCAAGTCAGTTGTGTTTGTTCAAGTTCAGTCAGTCTGTCCCAGATCTGTTTGTTCGGCTTAATCTCAGGTGGCCCAGTTTGTGATACATTATTTACTGATTGGCCTGAGATTTTATTTCTTTCTGATTGACTAGGCGTAAAAAAAGATTACTATTCCAAAAGTGAATCTGGCTTTATGTTTACCTCCGCTGATCAGTTATACCCCCTCTCAACTTTTTTCTCTGAATTTATTCATTTATTTTGTTTCTTTCCTTTCCTGTGGAGGGAGAACAAGGGGGAAAAAACAGAAAAACAATGAGAAACAAAAGGCCTTTGAGCAAACAAAAGGGATGATTGTGAGGAAAGCTTTAATGAATGAATTCCGAAGCAAAGCCCATCTATTAAACCTGTGTTATTAGTATGCAGGGCAAACAAAGATGCCTTCTGAAACTGACGCTGATGGGCTTAAGAATTTCTTTCTTTCCTTGTTTTTCCACTGCTCTCAGAGTGATCCGGGCTGTTCCTGTTTTAACCCCCCCACTACCACCACCACCTCCCTGTTTTTTTTTTTTTTCCTTTCTTTTTTTTTTTTTTTTTTTTTTTCCAGTGTTTAAATCACGGTCCCTGGATCCTTTCCCAGAAACCTTCTGCCTGAAGAAAACTGTAAAACGCCAAGCCAACACTTGTTCCCCTCTCACACACACACACACACACACACACACACACACACACACACACACACACACACACACACACACAATGTTGAATGGTTGTGTTTTTTCATTATTTATTTCTTAGACTTGTTTCCTGGGAAACTCTTGTTCCGGTGCCGGGGAGATCAGCCTGAGTGCTGTTCGTCTCTCCCGCGCTATGTCACAGCCAGTCATTTAAAGGGGACAAAACTCTGTAACTGCTTCTTTAAAGAATCACCAAACACATTTAAAAGCTTTACACCTAATTTTCCTAATAACACCACAGAACAGAAAATCATTTAACCCAGGAAGCTTGTTCAGTATTATTTCTTTGCTCATCAGATATGCATATCCATTGATCTGTAGACCAGAAGGCAGTTCAGCTTATGTTGTTGACTCAAACACAGTGGCTCCTAAAGTGTTTCAGGACACACTGGTGGATTATGGGAGAGTTAGTTTGGTCTTCAAATGACAAACATAACCATGTATATAGCAAACTTAGCTTTGAGATTTGTGCTAGTAAAACTTGTTGTGTGGGTTGCACTCATTAATAATGTAATTCAAAGAACATTTTAATAAAAAATCTGTATTTGCTAGGATACACTTTTGGAAAGGGATGTGTCAGAAAATATACACTATGATTAAGTGGGTCATAAGCTCAGAAAGTTTTGGAACCAATTCTCTAAGCTATTTTAGAAATATTTCTGTTTGGCTCCCGAATTAATTTTAATATGCATTGGAAGCTACATTTTTAAAGCACCATTTCTAAACTCTACAAGATTCTGAAATATTTTGTGAAATCCCTGAATCCCTGGATTCTTTGACATCTGTATTTGTTTATGTGTGAATAACAGTAATGTGGTATGACTCCAATACTTAATAAGCAAAGTTAGTTTCTAGCTTTAATAAACAGGTGCAAATTAGAGAGTTAGGTTTAACTAGCTTGTCACATAGCTAGCGACTCTGATATTCAGTTAACTTAATGAGATGAAAGTCAAGCTGCAGCAAAATCTGCTGAACATGGGCCACAAATGGCTCAGTTGATAAAGAAGCCTGCCTTGAGTTCTGGCTAAATTTCAGCTTCACCATTAGCTGACTTTGATGAGGTGGTCACCACAGCAGGGCTTGGGTGCCTCTGTGGTTAGACCATTTAATCGTTCTGGACACACCGTAGGTCCATCCACTGAGTAGAAGAAAGAGGAGAGCTGCTCTGATCTTATGCAGGTATGAAAGCACCCCACATTCACCTCTCACAGAGTTAAGACAGGAAGGATTTGTGTCTATGAGGCCTCTTGCTTGAGAGCGGACTTCTCAATACTTCCTGCTCGCACTCACTCTCTCTGTCTCTCAGAATGGGGATCTCCTCTGTCTTCCCTTATTTCTTGGTGAAAAGAACCCCCAGCCATCCATAATTCCTCTCCACACTCACACACACACATACACTGTCCCCGCACTGTCTCTATTAGGCAGGTCTGCACATGCGACTGGAATCATGATTGTCTCTAATATTTTTATTCTGCACTACTGACGTCATCTTCTTTAGCATCCTACTTTCTCCCTGTTGAATTTTGATTGGACTGTCATTGGGGGGATGCACTTGTGAAAAGGTGCTGAATGGAGGGAAGTGAAGGGGGAAATATGTTTTTCAAACTCTCTGTCCCATGGACCTCTCTCTCACCACGTCCCCTCAGTCCCCTGCAATGTCCTGCACTGCCTTCCCAGTCCTGTTATCCTAATCCAGAGCACATTGACAGATCAGAAGTAGTGCTGACCCTCTGTGGATGCCATGGTAATGCACCGGCTAGTATATTTTCTAATTTCTAGTTGGCAGTCGTGGTTGTCTACATCCTCGTACTGGCTGTGGGAGCAGTGGGCTTGGCTGTGGGCTGCAGATGATGTTTATGTTGGCTGCATTTAGACCGCTCTCTTATCTGATCCCATTTAGATAAATGTCACATTGTTCAGTCAATCGTGCCTTTGCCTAACCACAGCGGCACATTCCACACAGATAGAGAGAAAAAGTCGGGGAGGAAAGAGGGAGGGGATCGTGGCAAACATGACAGAACAACAGGATCTTTGGTGCATTACCATGTGATGACACAGTGCCGTCCTCTGTCTGCAAAGACCTGCAGAGAGGGTAATCTTTAGAAACCCAAGCTGTCTTTAAGATAGCTCTTCTGTGGCTTTCATGCCTGCATACTGCATTGGACCGTTATTTACAAACTCAGAATACGAGGATCAATGGGAACACTGTACTGGAATACCGTGTAAACTAAGTACAGTGCACTGTGGGCACAACTTTACCTGTTTACCTGTATCTATCCTGAATTATTTATCCTATGTATGTGAGTATGTCCTTACATTTGGATGTGAGAGTTTCTGTGTATGAGTGCCTTCACTTGTGTGAGTGTGTATGAGGATCCCTGTATTTACACATATGCTTCTCTGTGCATCTATGTGATAAGGTATATGTTTATGTATGGCTTATTTTTTTTTCTATAAAACCAACCAATCTTAACAACTTCGGGGTCCCCTGATGTCTTGGGTCCTGGCATGTGCTAAGGGTCTTACACTAATGGCCTACTGGTCTGTTGGTCCCGGTTATGATCCTAGACTGCAGGTCTGGACCAGGGTAGACCCTGAATATCCATAATAAATATACAACACATGTGACTAGAATAATATTAGTTTCACCAAAACCTGTGCTAAAAGACCACTCAGCCATGGTTGCAGAAGATCATACAGGTTTCACAGCTCGTTTTCAAACTCTCAGAACCATGGCAAGGCGTTAAAGTGGTTTAATCCAGTTGAGGATTAATGTAATCTGAAGGTGAAATGCTTTGGTACGGAAATCACCTCCAGACAGTATCTAATGGCCAACCCCCCCAGTCTCAACATTTAATGCAGTTCTGTCCTTTGTTCAAAACACTGTTGCATTGTGGGCAGTGGCGTGGCCCACAGACTTGAGCCTTTGGTCTGTGGCAGATGGGTCAAACAAGCGAGACTCTGGGTTTGCCAGTAGCCCATTCTCAGAATGGGTTTAAAATCTCCTCCCTAGTTTGTTGTCACTTAATGTGCTTCACCACTGCCAGGCCCATGGGGTGTGTGTTTGTGTGTGTGTGTGAGTGTGCATGTGTGTGTTTTTGTGTAAACAAGACACAACACATAGGGATCCTATTAACAGCAGCAAGAGTCAATTAATGAATAACAGACACAGTGAGAGGGTAAAAATAATGGAGAGATGATGAAAGGAGAGAGAGAGAAGGGGGAAAGAGGGAAAGGTTGGAAAATCTGAGCAGGATGCATTTGAGCAGGCCTGTGTGGGCACTGAGTGGGAAGGGGAGCAGGCAACCCTTAATGGTCTATTACAGTACCTGGAAGTTAGGTAAATGTGGATCTGCATCCGCTCCAGTCTCACTCTTGTAAAATGTTCCTGATATATGTCTGTATATGGAGGGTGGATGGGGGAAGGGGGGCAGAGAAAACGAGTCTCATTACAGAGAGGAAATTACTAGCTGCTTTCCTTGATTGACTGAAATAAGTCCTTCATGGTGGAGAAAGGGAAAGATGAAGGTATTCCATTTCTGTATTAGGAGTAAATGAGTGAGAACTGACAGGAAAGCATGACTCAGGCTATCCGGGAGCTACAGAGTGATACACTAATCCAGCGACCAGGGGGTATATCATATACACCACAATATATTTTTGTGTCTCTGTCTGAAGTCATTTCTGGACAAAGTACAAAAGAGGAGTAGAAGCGTTTAAATGGCAAAGATTTAGAGTGTGAATTGAAGTTTATATATTCGAGCCAAGTTATTGAGATTGTGTGATTAAGGTGCATAGAACCAAATTATAGCGGTTGTGATTTACTGGAAAACATAGCTACCTTACAGTGAGTTTCCCTCAGAGCATCCTGAATTTGTTGAGGTACGGTTTCTTATGTGCTGCACAGGGATCCTCCGGGGCATGTTGACCTCAGTGCTTCCCACAGTTGTTTCGGATTTGCTCGTTGCAGAAAATCTACTCTGAATAGTTTGTTCCATCTCATATCACAGATGCTCAATTGAATTGAGATGTATGACCCAGGGAGGCCACTTCAGTAAGCTGAATTCTATCGCACATTCCTGGAACCATTCCTGGTCAATCCTGGCTTTGTGGTGTGCCCTAGCATTACCCTGCTGAAAAAGCCCATTCACAGATACATACACAGCTGCCATGAGGAGAGGCACCTGATCAGCAGCCATGTTCAGATATCCTGTGGCACTCAGATGTTGCTGTACTTGTATCAGGGGACACACGCCTCGCACCATTACACCACCCGCCTGCACTGCTCACAGCCGGCTCAATGGATCCACAGCCTCGTGTGGTTTTTGCCATATCCTTGTTCTACAATCAACATGAAACAGCAGAAATCAGGAGTCATCAGGCCAGGTAATATTGTTTCTGCTCCTCATTTTGTTGCTGTGCCCCACTGCAACCACAGCTTCTGGCTTTTCATTGACAGGGGTAGAACTCTCTTAGGTCATTGCCCACAGTACACTATCTGTGACAAGGTACGAAGAGTGCCTTTTAATACGCCTGCCTTGGCACCACTGTGTATAAACCTGCATTGCTGTCAGCCTCTCTCATAACAGGTCTGTTTTCGGCCACAGGATTGTCATTAGCTGGATGTTGTTTGGATACAACTGTACACTGCTGTCTCTGCAAAAATCCCTGCCAGGTTGCTGTTTCTGATATACAGATCCCAGCATGTCAGGTATCCACTACCCAAATCATTTGTTCAGTTCTGAGTTAAACAGGCACACATGATCTGAACCAGCCTACCTGATTTTGCCTTATTTCCATTAGCGTATGTCTGTGGTTGAATAATGGAATGTATTACAGAATATGCAGTCACCAGTATGATTAAACTTCAGAACAGTGGGTGAAATGTATGTCTGGTAGATCTAATTGTGTCATTTTTCATGACATTGACTCAATATCTTACTGCAGTGTTTCCTGCTTGTGTGAGTTTTATTGATTGTGGCACTGGGCAGATAGAGAGAACTGACCGGGACAGCTTGTGCTCTGATCTCTGCACCTTGGCCAGTGTCACGGCTTTAATGCAGACCATTTATTTCACATTACTTTAAAGAGCTCACAATGCGGTCTGTGATGTATCGACACAGTTTATGGATTGTTTAAGCATGGGCCAATTTTTTTCATTTTATTTGGCAGTTTTATACAGCTAATTATGTATATTTGGTTTTAATATGTTGTCCTGCAGCACTCTGTCATGTTAAAGTTATTGTTGCTGCCTGAGTAAGTAGAAACATGAAGGCATCTTGTAAGGAGCTCAGAAATTATCTAGAGCTCCCTTCATTGACATGGGATTGCTTTATATTGGGAAAAATTGTAGCATCCGCTGATTGGCTATGAGACTTCTTATGCTGCTCACACAGAGTTTGTATGAGTTGATCTCTAAAAGAAATTGATCCAAACGACATAATAAAACATGACTGTCTGCTGACCCCCCTGTGCTCAAATTAACAGGGATGTCGGGGAGATGACAGCACTCAGGAGAAGCCTGTTTTCTATATAAACATGATCATCCAAAGACAAATAGGAATGAAACTCCTGATTCATTAGGTTGCCCTGTTATAACAGCCCTGTTACCATCTACTCTTGCAATTATCCCAGTTTCACCCCCCAGACTGCCTGATTCCCTGTGCCAATGGTTTTGTGTCAGAGGTGCTTTGGAAACACAAACATTCATTAGGCTTTGCGACTTGTGTATCCACGCCAAAAACCCAGACCACAAGGCCTGTTTACAAAAACACGCATTATAAAGAAAGAGGGAGAGTGCAAACGAGAGGTAGAGAAAGAATAAAGGCCACTGGCAGAAGGAAAGTGAGTAAATAGATGGGAGAGAGAAACAACTGTTATTTTGAAATGTTAAACAGTTCTATACTTGTTTTAAACTATGTTATTGCTTGTATTTTTAATAATAATTATTTGTTTCCTTTACATTAGTTTTTTATCAGTAAGGGGGACTGCAGGATTGCTGTTATCATTTATTAATCCTGTGCACACTGAAATCTTTTTTAGAGATGATAATCAGTTTGTCTAAATTGTGATGTTATTATATATTAGTATCAGAATGGTCTCTTATTAAAGCCTGAGATACTTCTGATACGTATTATTCTTTCAAGTAATTATTGTGTTGTTTCCAGTACTTAAACACTGTGGCTAAAAGAAATACTTTAGAAGAATTTTAACTGGCTGACAAAGCTCATTTTAACTGAACTTCAATTCGATGGAGTTAAAGAAGGTGAAAGAGAGAGTGAGTGAGAGGGAGAGAGAAAACAGGGTTAACAGAGGAATGTAGTGTTAAGAGGACTAATGTGCAGAATTGTCTGGCCTTTGTTTTGCTCCAGGTGGGGTGACAACAAAGCCATCCAGTATTTATTTGCTGGAGTAAACCAATACCTAGAATGTGTCATGCCAAAAAAGCTGAATGTCAATTTGAATCTGAGATAGACAAGAGAAGAGAAAGGGTAAAAAAGAGAAGGAGAGAAAGAGTAAGGACTGCAGTGTGAACGGGTCCTGGCAGGCCTCTGTATTTGCGTTTCCTGTGAGGAAAAGAGGGAGTTTCCTCTGCGAGAGGCACAGAGCAGCAGGCTGGGCACACCAGGGCCGTTTGGAGTCAGGCACAGAGGAGCACAGACTGCTCTCCACGCCACCGCAACACACTGCCGCAACCCATCAACACAAAATACACCATTTGTCAGTATGTGGAACATGTGAGCCCCAAAATATTATAGTCATATTTCTAATAAGTGTCAACATACGACCATATATTACAAAAATATTATCCCTTTTCACGTTGTATTTTCATAGATTTATTGTCAAATTTATTCCTCTCTCCACATGAATTTTTGAAGCCACCTCTTCTTACAACATCCTGTACAGTATTCCTAACATTATATGAGATATATATATATATATATATATATATATATATATATATATATATATATATATATATATATATATATATAATATAATATAATAGTGGAAGTATTTTCTAAGATGTGATGTACGTGCTGTGTTTTTAATAATTCTGAAAACCAATGCTCTGCACACTGTGTACTGTAAACTACAACTGGACATCAGCCTGTGATGTTATGCAGATTCTACCTCAGCTATTATTATTTATATAATAGAATCATAATGTTTTTACCCATTTAAGCATAATAACGGTATCAAAATTATATGAATCTTGAAGCCTCTACTAGAATTGTTGACAGATGTCTTTTTCAAATGTTTTCTAACTGGGAGATATATATTCCACTATGGCTAATTACCATTCTCTCACTGACAGTTGTCTTGTAACATGTATTCCAAGCAAGTATTTACTCTAGCTCCTCATATAAAAGAATTCTTTTTCCAAAAAATCAACTCTGTGAATATAGTAAAGGGTATTACACCACATTTGTGTTATTCCTGGGGTTATAGCCTATATACTTTTACAAGTTTCCCTTATACACTGTAACTTCATGCAGACACACATGCGCTAATACATGTATGTGCTTATGCTCCCACCTTCACACACACCCAGAGGCAATTGGTAAACAGAATAGTGATTGTCCTGCTGGTTCCTGTGTTTTGGTTGGGGGAGATGGAACCTGTGGGCGTTATGTGGGATGCTTCTGTCCTGCCACCCCACTCCCACTTTCTTTCCTTCATTCGCACTCACATCTAGCCCCCATGGAGGGTGCTAATCACTACATCTTTACCGAATAAAAGAAACTAAAAATAAGTATACATTCAAAAATGGTATATTTTCTTTTTGTGTTATATCTTCAATGTGTTCACTCTCTCATTGAAAAAAATCACCACACAATCAACCTCCCATGCCTGAATGCTGAAATTCCAGTAGGGGGCAGCAGAGGTTTGAAGATGTAGCAGTTACTGGCAGCAGTGACTCATTGTGCATTGATTGTGTCTTTCTTTTTTCTGGCTTTTTTCTGTTTTCCAATAAATTCAGTAAATATTTAGTGCTCCAAGATAAGTTGTGTTGTAGGGCTGTTGGTGGACAGCTTGGTAGCCAATTCTAGCATTTATATTTTCGACTTCAGACAGAAAGAGCATGAACAAGGGTAAGAGAAAAGGAACAGAGGGATAGAGGATCACAGACCAGTGGTATTATGGTGTTGAAAATCTCATGTTCATACATTCATTTGTCTCTGAGAGCTCAGCAAACACTTCTTGGATGTTGTCCATATTTAGAGGCAGTGGGATGACTCTGACTCTGGTATGTAAACGTCCTGCTGCGTGCTGGCAGGCCTCTCTCTTTAGGGTGGAAGTGAGACGTGTCCGTCTCCTGCCTCCAGAGGAGCGCACTCACCCGTGGTCCTTCGCACACGCTTGCACGAAACACTGCTACATCCGAGTCAGAACACATCTCCCAGGAGGCAGAGGGGAACGTGCCGTGCTTGAGCAAACGAGTGTGTGTGTGGGTATGTGTGTATTTCTGTGTGTGTGTAGAGTGTGGCGCCATTCTCTCAATCAAAGAGACAATCTAACCTGACGATCAGCCTCTGGTGTGACCTAATCAGTGAATCAGCGTGAAGCACCAAAGTGAGATATATCGACTTCCGTGAGTCACTTTCCAACACATACACACGAAGGAGCTGTAGCACGTTCTCCTACTTAAATCAATAAAGCTCCACCCCCACCCCTTCCTCTCCTTTTATTTACGTATCCAGGAAGTTGGGGCTCATTACGAGGGGGCCCCAGGGACGCGAGCCACTAAAACAATGCCAATAAGACGTCCGTTCAGCCAAGAGGTCTGGCAAGGGTATCGCAAGTGCACTGAGTCTGCTGGAGGAAGCTATCAGATAAACTGTGCAGGCCTGACACTTTGAGGGAATGTGCATTCTCATGTGTGTTTCACAGCCCCTTGCAAAGAACATTGCACAATCTATTCATCTATACCCCAAGAAAGGCCTGCAATAACTTTTTTTCAGCCAAGAATGTTTTTTGTGGTGCTTATCTTTCTTAGAAGAGAGGCAGAGGGGGTCATGCTGACATCATCCCTCTGCTCTCCCCAGTCTGCTTTGGAATTGCTCTTGTTGTGTTGTTGCTTTTTTCATTCATAACAAGCAAAACATAAATAAGACAACATACACAAGATTATGTTCCTGGGATGTGGTGTGAGGGTCTTGGGTGATTCTGCCTCTCCGCCCACTGTCCCACACACCCCCATCCTTCAGACTGCATCCCTCCGCTTCCTCCCTCTTTCCCTTGCTCCTTCTCTTTTTCATTCTTATCTCATGGGAGCCCTGATTCCAAGCCTGTTGTTATCTGCATCTACTTCTATATTTAAACTTCTCAGGCCTGGGTCCATGCAGTCCCTCCACACATCTGAGCCCAGAGACAGGAAACCAGCACATAAATATGCCCACTCCCAACACGTGCAGCACTCAAGACCCCCTACTCCTGCTCCCCCCTCACAAATCGCCCTTAACAACTAAGGAGTCGGTTACCCTCTCAGAAATATCACTGAACCAATGACAGCCCCTAGCCCAAACCACAAGGGGGATTTCAAGAGCTGTCATTTGCTTTTTTAACAAAACCAAATTAACCAGAAATTGAAGTTGTGAATGAAAAACGTGTGTGTGCTTGTGTGCCTGTGTGTGAGTGCTTGTGTGTGTGTGTGTGTGTGTGTGTGTGTGTGTGTGTGTGTGTATGCTGCAGATGGTTGGACTCAGTGACATGCTCATTGTTCATTGTAAGCAGTTTAGATATGACATTCATAATTACTTTCCACTGGAGAACTTGGTTTCTTTGTTGAATACAGAGGTATGGGTTCAGAGCTGACTGGACTAGAATATGAATAGAATCCATGGCACCACCAGCCAAATGGTCTGTATGATGGGGGAGATTCAGGACTGGGGTGGCAGCATGCTCCAGATGTAGGGACTGAAGCTGTTGTGTTTAGAACATGAGCCAGCGGTGTGCTGAGAGGGACTGTTTTTTTGGTTTTACTTTTTTTCCAGAGCTGCTGCTGATGTGTCACATCAGCTGGACACTCTCACAGAGCTCAGTAAATGAGAGAGAGAGGGAGAGAGATCCCTGGAGATCACCGTGCTGACAGCAGATCTTTAGACTCATGTTGAATTAATCCCGTCTGATAGCCAAAGCTAACTGCTTGATTGTGTGTTCCTTTTTGGGTGCCATTACTGCTAGATAATAGAAATTTGGGAAAACTTACCAATATGTTTTCCCTGACCTATCTCTATAAAATAGAATAAATGTGTTCAATTTTAGATATAATATGATAACCAATCATAGCAGTGTAACTGCATGTGTGCGTGTGTGTGGAGGTTGGTGGTTGGGTGTCTGCATAGTTGTATGTGTTAGTGCATGTTTGCCTCCTCTTTACATTTGTTACATATCAAGCCTGGCTGAGTATAATGGCCTATTCTTGTAATTACGCATTCTTATGCCTTCATATGTTTATGCATATATGTAATAGTATTAATCAGTGAGAGAGAGAGAGAGAGAGAGAGAGAGAGAGAAAAGGAAACTGACTAAATGTGTGATGATTCACACTCCAGCAGGGAACAATGAGCCGACTTTCCCTCCCTTTGACTGTGAGTAGGAGCCTCTGAGGACAGAAGAAATGGATCCCATCCAAATGCCACCATCGGTGTTTTAATTCTGCTTTTGTTCAGACCAGCTAATTCTATTATGATAATGGAGCATGAGTGTGAGGCAGTTTTCTCTCGCTCCGTTCCAGTGAGACCCCTTTCTCCGCCTCTGTCAGTCAGCTGCTCTGAGGAGATGCGTTCCCACCCCGCTGAGTGCAGACACAAAAATGAAACCAGTGAGTTAAATTACAATCAGGGAATTTTTCTCACCATCTGAAATTTACACTGCCCATTATCACTTCTCAGATCTATCTACTCCATTCCACTGTTCAGTTGTCTGACACTTGTGTATAAGTATTTTTTTTTTTTTTTTTAAATTTTGAATCCCTGATTTTTCCCTTTTCTTTCCCCAACCTGAATGTACAACCGAACTGGCCCCTGACAGATGTGGGAGGAGAGGTTGCGTGTGTGACTCCTCCAAATCACATGTTGACAATCTTGCTTCTTTTTCATGTTGCAGTTGCAGCTGCACCACCAGTTGGAGGAAGATGCAGTCAATTGGTTCTTGCCGTCGCAAGCGCCCATGCAGCCCCGAGGCTGTAATGTACCATCGAGAGATTTTAGGCCGAAAATTGCCAATTGTTGCATTGCCATTGCCATCTGGCCATGGTTGGGAATGGTGAGGCCTGGAATCGAACTCACGACCTCAAGACCCGTAGACAGCAATTTATCCCACGAGCCACTCAGAGGCCCCACAAATAAGTATTCTATTCTTTTCCAGTTCCGATCTGTTGAATGGAAATGACTGTCAATCTCATAAATGAATTCCACCTGCACATCGTTGATTCAGACTCAAGATGCATGTCTCTGAATGACAGCTCCACATTGTGTAAAATGTCCTACATTGACTCATCAGGCAGTTCAAAGGTGTATACTCGAAAATCTCGCTTTAATCCTGTACTTTTTTATCTCGAGTAATATTTTCATTTGGGTTTTTATGTTCTTCAAAGATTGTCAGTTCATGACTTGACTTTCTTGTTCTGCTTTCCTTGGTGCTTCTAACAATGGAAAATATGGTATGGAAGCATATTCAAGTGTGATAATTTTTAATATACAATATTTTCATGATAAATATTGTACTTACATTGGAAAATATAATTTTGGCCGTTTTCACATAATCTGTCATTCATTCTTATATGTTAATGCATTTCGAAAGACCTTTTTTGCAAATAGCTCATTGGGTTCATAATTTAATTTGCTGAACCATAATAATGAAAAGCTCTTTTAATCAATTTCTATTCAATTGAAATGATAAGAAACCCTGAACTATACAAACTGCACACATTAAAGTCAGCCTTGATGTCTGTATTTATTTATTCAGCAATTTAATTATGCATGCTGATATCTTTGCCAACAGCTGCATCTCATTACCATTTAATTCATTGCTAATTTGTTTCCATTTACTTATTTTTTTTTTTCTGTGGAACACATTATAGTCTTCACCTCAAATGTTTATGAACAGTTTACACATCTTTGGGGTATATATATATTTATCTGTGAAGATTTCTGAACCTCAAATACAAAGTGTGAAATATGCTTCTGATCACTACAAAAACCATTGGAACCCTTAGTCTTGAATACTAACATGGAAATATGCAAAAGCTGTGATGGTGGTTTGCAACATATTGATATTCATCTCACTGTATCAAATCAAAGGCCGCAAAAGTGTAATGGGACACGGGGCCGGGGGCGGGGTGGCGGGGGGCGGGGGGGGTGGTGGTTGGGGTGGTGTTGGTGGTCTTAGAGATATCAGTGGTTTTAGGATGTTGCTTAGATCAGGGTGCAAAGATTTCAGGGTACAAAAAAGAGGAAAATGTTTTTAAAATGTCGCTGTGGCCCAGTGCAGGAATGGTTCTGAGATCCAAACACACAGCCCCCCATTACTTCTAGCTCTCCCAAGATTCTCCCCCTGGCACCCTCTGCTGTGGGTTTTACCAGAGAAATCAAAACATGGGTAATCACTTTAATAGCTTTAATTGGCTTAAAAATAAACTTGGAATCTGAAAAGCAAGAGTTATTATGGTATGTTGATTTAACAGCAGGACAGCTTTTAAGTTGAAAATGTGAGATAAAGGCATAATTATCTGTGCAGGATTCTATTGGGCAAAGTGTGATGATCAGACAAAATGATAAAAAAATGATACTGGCAAATTGCAATAATTATCAGTATACATATTGCTTCTGTCAGGTTTTAATTGCACCAGCAAGAGCTTGGTTCTGGCCATTCACATTTATTCACCATTCGCTGACCATTCACATTAATTTTGCTTCACAATTCTGTACCCTTAAAAGGAATTCAGTTAACTAAACTTTCATTTTTTATCATTGTTCTTTAGAGAGAAGAATGACTTGCTGCTAAGTGGTGCATTTGACCAGATGAATGCCAGGTGGTGTGTTTCTTAAGATTTTGTATACTGTATTTTATAACAAGAGATGATTGTTTAATCAGAGAGTGGTAAACAGTTACAGTTTTGCCGAAAAGATTTGGGATAATGGCCCCACATACTCTCTAATCTAAACTTAAGTTTTTAACAAAGATGATTGTTATGTACCAGGTCCATCTTTTATTGGCACGCTGAGTTTTGATCTGAATTTGTTATATCTGAGACACTGACATCACTTCATGCTCTTAATTTTTTAGCTGACCGGTTATCTCCACCTGCTCCCAAACAAGAGGCTCTCCAGCCTTTGAATTGCTGATTGTTTTCCACCCGGCATGTCTCATACTATAGGAGAGTCTCCCAGTCTGAGGGGTGCTATATGTCTAACTGAGTGGTAGCCTAGGCATACACATTCAGCAGCTACCTGAATGCCTGGGTTAAGCATACCTTGTTCAAATGGAACAAAGTGGGTCCCCTGATCACAGATGGATAATGATGTACTGTAGCCTGGTCTTGGAACACTAATGTATGGCCTGTATGGCCTGTATGGCTCGGTCTATCCTCATTATTCAATTTTCTGCTAAGATAAAGTACACCCAATGACTTGTCAAATTCTAATCCCTAATTGAGGATTTAGTAGTTTTTTTTTTTTTTTAACACACATGGTGTGGCCTTTATTTAGCACAGCTAGAGGGTTTACATGTTAACCATTCCAGACAGAAAATTTCAATTGTTAGTCAAAGGAAATTTTAATCTCAATAGATGCACTAAAAAAAAGATAAATTGTTCACGGAGATAATATAGTTTTTTTTCTCGATCAGGAAAACACAAGCTAAAAGAAATCCTGTCAATGTTAGTGTACCTTTAATTTAATTGTCCCCTGTAAAAAAATAGGTTATATTCCCTCACAGGTTTGTGGATGAGGTACTTCTGCAGAATGTGTTTATACTAACTGTAGTCATAAAGGATAACCTTGGCTGTGCCATTGTAACAGTGTGCCTTGTATGTGCTATTTCCTCAAAAAGCATGTTTTGTTTCTGGAAGGGGCAAAGTACACCCTCTCATGTGATGTTTTTCTCAACGAGTCCTTCTCCAGATGTCTCGCAGTCAGTATATATGGGTTAATGGCTGTGCATGTATATTTATTTTATACATACATATGTAAACAGCAGCATTTGGCAGCTGTGGAGGTTGACAGAAGAGAGAAAGAGAGAGAGAGAGAAAGAAAGAGAGAGAGGTGGTATCCAACACACCACCACTCCTATGTTCCCTTGCTGAGTGGTGCCAAAGTGGTGTGGCTTTGCCATAGCTCCCAGACGGCTGTGTAAATACACTCCAACGGGGGCACTCCCCAAAAAACCGCCCGTTTCAACGTCCTGTGGCAGCCCTCTTAGATACCCACCCATTCTTGCCACCAGGGCATTCTTTTACTACCCTGTTTTTGTGCTGAGATTTCCCAGCTGAGAGGGTTCACCCCTGTATCCCTCAAGACCTATAACTTTTATAATAACTTTTTATTTATTTGTTAATCTATATGTTTATTAAGTCTTTCATTTTTCATTGTGGATGATTGCATGCCATAAAGACTTTAAAATATTTACAGTGTCTCACTGTAACAGTTCCTGTGTCTATATTTCTTTGCATATTCAGTTTAGTGTCCTGCTATATTTTACTTTAAAAGAATGCACTCACAGAGTGATTACATCAGGCAAAGTGCTGCAAGCTTGTTGTTGCTCTACAGAGTGAGTCAGTAACTCTTCCGTAATTGTTCAAAACGTTGTAAAAAAATTAACAAATGTTAACAAATGATAATAATTAAACTCCTGAGACAACAACTTGCACTTCTACCTAGGGCAATAAATCAGAAATAATGAAAAGAAAGTGTAAGTGAAACCAGGCTGGATTACTGACCCAGAATCAGTGTGTGTAATCAGATAGGCCTGCTGTTGTGTGTGAGACACAGGCACTGGTAAAGCATGGCTGTATGTAAGCATTCCAGTCACAGGGCCCAGTGTCGCAATATGGATCTCATTGAGCTAGGCAGGATCAGAGGGGGCCACGTGTCCGTATACACGACCAGATTCAGGTTTGATACCTCCATTCAGTGGCACCAGGCCAGCATTCTGCCTCATCTCCTCAGCCTGATTCAGTGGGCAGGTGCTATGGGAACAGGGCTAGCAATCAGATGATTATGGGGTGTATTGCTAAGAAAGACTGCTATGCAACTATTCAGTAATGCACTCATTTCTGAATCAATTCAATAAACATCTTCCTCCTTCCAACATGCTGAAAACTCCAGATGCATAATTAATTCTCAGTGTTTGACTGTCAGATAAGATATATCTGTTCCTGATATATTTAGCTGAAAATAGATTTGTCAGGGACTCCAATTGTTGTTGGTGCATTCTCTCTCATGTTTTGTTTATGGGAAAATAGGAGAGGATATGTACTGCTACACTGCACATGCTTACAGTCTTTTTTAGTGTAATCAAAAGTTTTAGGATTATTTTACAGTAATACCATATGAACACATATTAGCTCAATTTTTTCACCAACAAAAATTACTATTGCAAAATTGCATCTGCAGTCATTCAGCCTGTGCTTGATAGAAAGACCCTGAAGTATCACCGTGGTTGCAACCTCCCAACCCCCTGTCCCCTCTGATGGATGTGTTTGCGCCATGCGTCTGATTGGACAAAAAGGCCTTTTCAATGAAGCAAGGGAGAGATCTCACTTCCTCCTCACTGGAGTCAGGCAGTTCCCATGCTGAGAGAAGGACCTGGTTGCTATTTCATTCAGAAGGCAGTGTAAATTCCCAGCCTCTAATATAAACGGGTTAAGAGGTGGAGGTGGGGAAGGGGGAGTGAGAGAGGGGATTAATTGCCTGTCACAGAGGGCCAGTTAATAAGGCAGCCAGTTCGATGGAAAACGTGCATCTCGGCTTTCTCCTCTTGCCATGGGTTGTCAGCAAGGGAAAATTAGTTTTGTGTCAAGACCAAAAAACCACCATCCAACGGTCCGGCAAATGTCTGACCCCCCCCCCCGCCTCCCCCCAACCCCACCCATCCCTTCATGGAAATTACATTGGCCATGACTTGGAGACACACAAAGGTCATGTTACAGTCCTTTGAAGTTTTCATTGTCAATAAATTGCTGAGCTCAAGTAGATTAGTAAAGTGTATTTTGGAAACTCTGAGCATTCACAAGGAACAAGCTTCTTTTTACAGCTGAAATTTTTGCAGCGTGAGGGAAAGACTAAAGAAAAAGGAGAAGAAAGATGATATTGCATTTTTCCCTGATCAGCGTATACTTGTATGTCCACAGAGTTCTGTGAGAAATTCAGAAAAGTTTGTAAACCCATTTGGAATGCAATCTGTTTGTTCTCAAGGTTTTTGGACAGAGATGATTCACTTCAATATGTTCCCAAAGAATGCTGAGAGAATTGATTTACCGGTGCTGTTTACAACTGTTACAGATGCTGCATCTGTTTTGTTAGTCACTTAATCGGCTAGTTGACTCACTGTTAGGATTCCCTCTCTACTTAAACCCCATAAATTTCAAGATTTATATATTAATTTAAAATTATATTTCAATTATTATTTGGTCATATATAAGAATTTGCTTAATTAAAAAAGCTTAAAAATCTTCTTAATTGCTACACATGAATTTTCTGTTCAAGTTGGGTCATCAGAATAATGTTACCACTCATGTAGCTTTTCTATCATTTTTATATCATTGACGCCTAATTGCACCAAATTTCCCTTTCCCCAGCTATCAGCAAAGACATTTAGTGATTTAATGAAAAGTAGCGAACTGCACACAGCTGAGGTCTTCCTGTGGATTTGAACTCATGTCCCTGTGGTGCACAGTCCAGAGCCTGAAGCCACGAAACCGACCCAAACACCGGAGCAAGACCATAAACAAATGATATATGGCTCTCTTTGGGGATTTAGTCCAGAATGTGTTACTGGCAAATGGCCTTGCTGCCCCGCAACATTGTGCAATCAGAGACTTGCTGGTGTCTGTAAAGTACGAGGAGAGTTGTACTCAGACCCCCAGGGAGCGTGTCTGATTTATTCTTTCCTCCTCAGAAAAGCTGTGAACTACTTCCTATTGGCTTTGTGTTTTGTTTCAGGCCTGTTTTTTTGGACCGGAAGTGCTTCTTCCTTTGCAAGCACTCCATGAAATATCTGATTTGTGAAGTACTTTTTTTGTTAGGGGTGCTACACTGTGGTGGAGAAGAGCGCTCATGGGACCCAGAGATGATATTTTATCTGTCCTGCCTTTGCTGATCAAATCCACATACCAAAGACACTGATGACAAACATGAATGGAGGAAGTGTTTTAATTAGTTGTGAATTATAGCTAAGTGCTTCATGGCTGTTTGTTTTCTTCAGTGGTGGGCTTTTAATGCCCCACAACACCCCCAGAACTTTCACTGCTGTCTGCATCTGTTTACAATAATCTTTCCTTGGATTTAGAGGCATTGGAGAGAAACAAAAGTGAAGGAGAGGGAGAGAGAGAGAGAGAGAGAGAGAGAGAGAGAGAGAGAGAGAGAGAGAGAGAGAGAGACTATTGTTGTTATTGTGCTACAAATAACCATATAGCAGCCATTTTTGTATATTACTCCTTTACCATCACTGCTTCTGTTTGGGAGAGAAAGTACACACAGAGAAAAAGAGAAATTAGTCTTAGCCTGGTAATGTTAACAAATTAACAAAGTTGTCCATAAAAATGGGAGGAAACAAAAATGATGCCAGGATTACGTTTAGACTGTCACATTACACAAATGGGTATAGACAATGACATTAATTGGTGGGTGTTGGCATGCCTGTTTGTTCCAAAAAATATCTGATTCCATCATTAAAGTATTTTATAATGTTAATGTTTGGAGTAGAAACACATCAAACATTGGCATGACAATCGGCAGACTGTCTGTTGATGAACAGTAATGAGTTTAAAAAACTGGGTGTGCTGAATATGTAATTGATGCAAGAGAATATCTTATAAACAGTGGAAAACAGTAAAATCTTGAACAAAATGTTTCTTAAGACCACCAAGAACACACAATATTTTAAAGGTTATAAAACAGGATGAGATAAACACCCTAGCATGCAACACACATTTATGATGTTTCTCAATACTTGCAGCAAAATTCAAAGCATTTCCCAGTGAAAAAAATGGACATCCAATAATTCATACAGTTTGAGCTCAATGATTTAATACACAAGGTGGTATACAGAAGCTAGACATAAAGTAATAGTCGCATATCAGTACTTAACAACCAAGTTATTAGTATGCATGAAAAGTTTTTTTTTTACATTTTTTGTTGATCATGACCAGTATTTCTTTTTGTTTACTACATATGAATTTGTAGTGCTTTCTAGTGTATTTTATTTTTTTAGATTCCTTCTAACTCACATGTTAGATTTGAGTTTCTTTAATATGAGTAATGTCTAAACTTTTACAATGCAAGACATCAAAAAAGTAGATTTTCACAGTACAATATAATTTTGGTAATGTTTCAGTCCAGACCTGGGGAAAAAAGAACAGTTAAAGGCTTGTGTGTGTATGTATGTGCAAGTGTGTGTGCGTGTGCATATGTACATGTATGCATGTATGTGCGTATGTGTGTGTGTGTGTGTGTGTGTATGTGCATGCTTATGTGTGCATGTACATATGTACATTTATGCATGAATGTGCGTATGTGTGTGTGTGTATGTATGCGCAAGTGTGTGTGTGTGTGTGTGTGTGTATGTATGCGCAGTGTGTGTGTGTGTGTGTGTGTGTGTGTGTGTGTGTGTGTGTGTGTGTGTGTGCGTGTGCATATGTACATGTATGCATGTATGTGCATATGTGTGTGTATGTATGTGCATGCTTGTGTGTGTGTGCGTGTTCGTGTGCGTGTGCGTATGTACATGTATGCATGTATGTGTGTGTGTGTGTGCATGTATGTGCATGCTTGTGTGTGCGTGTACATATATACATGTATGCATGTATGTGTGTGTGTTCATGCTTATGTGTGCATGTACATATGTACATTTATGCATGTATGTGTGTGTGTGTGTGCATGTATGTGCATGCTTGTGTGTGCGTGTACATATATACATGTATGCATGTATGTGTGTGTGTTCATGCTTATGTGTGCATGTACATATGTACATTTATGCATGAATCTGTGTGTGTGTGTATGTGCATGTATATGTGCGTGTGTGTATTTGTTTTCGTGTGTATATGCGTGTGTATGTGCATGTGTATGTGCGTGTGTGTGTGTGTGCGTGTGTGTATGTGCATGTGTATGTGCGTGTGTGTGTGTGTGTGTGTGTGTGTGAGTGTGTGTATACGCATGGGTATGTGCGTGTGTGTGTGTGTGTGCGTGTGTGTGTGTGTGTGTGTGTGTGCGTGTGTGTATACGCATGGGTATGTGCGTGTGTGCGTGTGTGTGTGTGTGTGTGTGTGTGCGTGTGTGGAAGCCCACATGAGCACAATGTGTTTGGTATGAAAAGTTTCCACATGGCACCTCTAACTCACTCTAGTGCCTGACATCTTGTAAGGCCCTTCATTAAAACACAGTCCGGGTCCCAATGAAGGAATGGCCCCCATTTACTCTAATATACTTCCTGTCTGGAGTTATTAAGAGCTGCCATTTCATTCATTCATAACGGTGCTCCCCTTTCCATCCACCTTGCCTCAATAGCCATGGAGCTTATACCTTTTTTGAGCCCCATCTGGAAACCTGAGATGGCACACTGTGTCATTCTGACAGTCAGGTAAGGGGGTGGAGAAATCTGGATATATATTTGAAATCAAAATTTAAAATTATTATACCTATATTCCCTATTTCTAATTAACTAACTCAATCCCAAATCCAACATGACTTTTAAACTTAAAACATCTTCGCATTAAAATCAATCTTAGATCAATTTTTAAAGTTATTTTTTACCTCTGTCAATAATATCAATAAGGATTGATGTATTATGACATTTCACCCCACAGTGCTTGGTGTCCTCTCTGGGGAAATCTGAGCAATTCAATTAAAATGTACTGTTTGTACAGTCCATTCAGAGGAGCCATAATCCGATTTTTTCAGAAAGTTTAGCACAACCCATTTCAAATTGCATTTTGATTCTTTCAGGTTAAGTCTATGAGGTCATGCCCAAATTCTCAGGCTCCTTGGAGACCAATTGAAGAAACTATTTCTGGTGTCATTCTTTCTACTGTATGGAGTCTATCATTGGCCTCTAATCCATTAGCCATATAAAAGCTAGCATTCAGATATTTGGTAATTCATATTATTCTTCATAGGTTTTCCTTTGACTGCTGGCTCATGGTTGCGTAGCAGTAGAAATTGTATCACTTATCTTGAGAATTTAAGATGTTTTTTTTTTTATCTTGCAATGCCCTTTTCATGGCCATCTGTTTTGATGGCCAAGCTGTGGTTGCTGAGCGTGTGCTTCTCTCAGCCCTGGGTTTGCCTGGGATCCTTCTTCATCCTGACAAGACACTCTACCCTGGTAAAGTTGCTACACAGAGTCTGATTTCAATGCATTAGTTTGCTTTATAGTGAATGACTTGCTGGCCCAGAGAGATTGTATTCAGGGGCTGTGGGAAAGCGAGAGATATTCATTTGACTTGCATGTAAAGCTAATCTGTGAAACCATAAGGTCTTTTAGGGGCTCCTGTCCAATCATAGGTTCATAAATAGTCCCTATGCATGCAGACACACTCCCTGACCTGTGACCTCATTAATTCCATTGTGTCCAAACTTTATCTAGCACTGAGCACTCAAAGGCTAAGTGTTATCTCTCAAGCAACATTCATTCATTCTCTTCTCTTGTGACATTTTCAGTGCAACACTAATAGTTGTGTGTTGTCTTGTAGAGAATAAAACCATGTTACATTCTTAGGTACATATTTTACACCAAAACTTCTTTTTTTGCACCCCCTGTTGGATACATTTGAAGTTGAGTGGCAACCTTCCAAGATAACCCATGCCTGGTTTTGTCCCTTGAAACATAACTTATAGCAACGTCACTGTAATGTGTCTGCAAAATTATTCCGCTGTGAGGACAAACATTACTGCAATGTTTTGAGAACATGATAATGTGTTAGCTGTTGGAAGCGATGATGCTGTCTACCAAAATGAAAGGTCAAACAACAGTATCTGACAGCTGAGAATATAGAGGAAAGAGAGACACTGCAATGTGCAATCCAGTTATCAGCCTCCTCATAGAATGCTCTTGCAACATGCCTTTGACAGAGAAGCTTTTGTTAATATTGTCTCACCAGTATAATGAAGCTGCGACAGCATTATTCATTTGTGTTAGTGGGTCCAACAGGCCCCTGCTCCTCACCCCCGCTGGCCTGGGAGCCTGACGTGTCGGCAGCCCAGGACAGTGTTTATGCAAGTCATACTATCAGGACCCCGCCAAACCGCCTTGAGTTCAACAGGCCGATGAGGGGTGACAGTTTCAAGCTGGAACCAGACCCGCGAAAATAAACCGGGCCCAACGCCTGAGCCCAGAGATCTAAACACAATGAGAAAACACCATTTATCATGTGTTAGTCTCTGACTGTCGGAGAGCAGGAGGGAGAGGAGAGTCAGAGAGGGAGGGAGCAAGGATGTGTAATATAACCCAGTCTGTTGCTTGATAAACAGCAAAGTTCACAGAAAGGAACCACAGACATGTTTAATAAGAACCAGCACCAGTCTCTCTCTGGTGGTACATTGCATTGACCAGATGTGTTTGCTATCACTATTTTCCAAGTAAACATTTGTCTTTAAAAGAAATATATATATATATATATATATATATATATATATATATATATATATATATATACATATATGTGTGTATGTGTGTGTGTGTGTGTGTGTATTTGACAGTATAAGGTAGTACACAGCCCATATGCCCCTGCTTACAGCACAATGCTTGTACCTACAGTAACAAACAGTTACTGTAACACCTCCAGCCAGTAGAGGTCACTGCATTCCTGTTACCTGCAAGATAAACTACATAAGAAAAACATGTGCCTCCAGGTGCCTGGGGCAAACCTGTCCAAAAAAGGCAATCTTGTCCAAGGGATCTAGCCCATTGATATGGTGTCATTTAGCTAGTTTATACAAATTCTTTTTATGGTGGGGGAAGATCTGAATATTGCCCTTTCAAATATTGTGTGTGAAGACAGTTCGTTCGTTTTCTATTTTGACTGGAATATCTCCATTTCCAGACTCCTTGTTAAATGTCAAGTTTCAAGGAATCAAGCATGTCTTTTTCCAAATTCACAATCCAACCTTATGATCTGGCAGCAATTTGTGGGTAGAAAGATGAGTGCAGGGAGTTTGAACAACTAAGAATATTGCACCACAGTTTTTGTACAATGCAAAATAACAATCAAAGTACTGGTACAAATCATTCTGTTTAGACAAGTCTCATTTATTTAATAACTGAATATTAGTAAAGGCTAACAGGTACACATTCATAGACATGTCAGTAAGTAAAATGTCATTTAGTAAAGCTGACACTGATGTAGATCACTATTTGCTTTAGTGTCATGGTACTGTGAACATGATGCCTTTAGGTGAAACAGCCTTTTTGGAGAGATCCATGCGTAACAAAGAAAGTAAGCATTACTATATAGAGGTTGTATTTGCCAGTATCCTCAGTTGACTTAATGTAATGTTTTGAATAATGTAAAAATATTACAACATATAAAAAGCATGTTCCCTCTGTATTATGCATCTGTTTGAATTTCTTTTTCAGATTTTTATTGCATGTGCTGGTATTTTATTTTTCGTGTGAAAAACACTGGAAAGGCACAAACAGGAGGCAAGGGAAGCGGAAAACAGATTAAAAGTGATGTGAAATCATGCAATCTTTTTCAGGAATAAATGGTCTTTGCATTGCTCATAGCCAGTGTATTAATCATTGCCAATCTAAATTTTACACGAGGGGATAGACTAATCAGTTCTTATCTGTTGCTTTTAGCCATGTGCGTTCTGGGTAAGATAAGAAGAGTAAAGTGTACAGGGGAGAGCTGAATGCACAGTTCCCTACTCAAACTTATCAGAAACGCCTCTCATGCTTGTTATAATGTGGCGTGTTGTTAACCGTGGTCACGGGCCTTGGAACGAAAGCTACTTCCTGCATGGGAATTGGCTCTGGCACAAAGCAAGTCCAGAGCAGAGATGAGAGGAATTGTGTTTTTGTTTCGCTCAAACACTCCTGGTTGCGTTTCTGAAAACTGCCCTTGTGAGACCGCAGTGAGCGGTCAGACCAAAAGAAAGGATAAATATTTAATGTCTAGGAGCCAGATAGAAAAAAATGGGCCAATAAAAAAGAAAAATATGCCAAATCTATATATATATAAATATGCCAAGTCTATATATATAGATGGATATATGTGCTGTCAGTGGCGAGACTTAGGGGTTCGGCCAACACAAAGGGTTGTCTGGCTTGACCTCCCTCTTGAAGGTTCGTTCAACAGATCTGTGTTTGTTGAGAAATTATTATGATATGGGTTTATGTGTATGTGTGTGTTTTCTCTTTGGGGTGCGTGTTTGCTGTTCTTTTGGGGAGCCCTCTTCCCTTCATCTCTTGGCCTCGGTGTTTGCGTTTCTCAGTGGCCCGTCCACCTCCCAACTTCACGGAGCAGTGAAAATCCTATCTAGCGGAGATGGAGGAAATGTCCAGGGGTGAAACTGACTTTTGAGGGCTGTTTGTTTTTGGGAGGGGGTACTTCATTCTATGGATGGTGTCAAACTAAGGTCTCTCTTTCAGAACATTTTCAAAAGCTTTGATTGTCTCAGCGCTGTTCCATTTTATCATGAATCAATAAAAAGCCTTGCGGAAGAGAAATCTGGTTTGGGCATTCTATAATTAGACTGTCATAATGCATTACTCAGTGTCTCCTTTCCTATTCCTGTAATTTTGTAGGTACATACAATATAATGGCACAATGGCATGTGTGTGTGTGTGTGTGTGTGTGTGTTTGAGAGAGAGAGTACGTGGGGGGCTCAATATGTCCATGCATAGTAGTATATGTCTTCTTGTAGAAACTCCACATGATTCTGATTAGCTCTGTACTGGTGAAGGTGGAGTCTAGCATGAGAGACCCACTCAACTCTTTCTGTGCTGTGCTGGGGAGAGTAACACTTCTGCTACAGTGTTACAGTGACAGAAGGCTAACACCTCCATTATTTTTTCTGAAAGATAAAACAGGTATATATCCATGGACTAAGGCCCTTTTGTCGCTGGAATTCTGTCTTTGTCTTCTTTCTTCATTACCCACTCTCTCTCTTTTCCTCTTCCTTCCTCGCGCTCTCCCGTTCTCATCTGGTGAGTGCTGCCTTTGGTCGCTGTGTTTGTGGGCTCTGCTTATTCTGGCTTTGGCCTGGCTCCATCACACTGAAACCTCACGCCCAGCTGACATTAATAAAGTGCTTGCACTACACTCCACAGCAGCAGAGAAGGCGGGAGAGCTGGAAAGACGGGGAGAACAAAAATGAAGAGGTGAGGAGAACAAGGGAAAGGTAAAATAGACAGGGTCAAGGATGTGGTAATTAGTCTCAAAGGTATGCTGACTCCTCACATTTTAATCATACTGTTTTCAACCACATCAGCTTCAACATATTTATTTAACTTAAATGCAGTTCATCTCATTTCTGTCACTGACACAGCTGCATGCTATGTTGTTGTCAGCATCGCACTGTTTTTCATTGACTCTGCCCAGGCAAAATGGCATTCCACTGGGCTTGGTATCGTAAGACATGGCACATTAGCATGGAACTGTAATTCAGAAACCAAAAATGCTCCCCTTTTGGCCTTACCTTGGTACTGCACCCACAATCTGCACAAATAGGTTCCAGTTGTCATGTAAACCCTTCCAAGGTTGCCAAGGGCAACATGGTTTGTAAAGATGTGAACTTAAATATAAAACTTACAGAAAAAACTAAAATAACCATGCCCTCAAAATAACCACATGAAATATCATCAAAAATGTGTGATTCTTTAATTATTTTTTGCAAACATGCAATAAAGAATCCAGAATGAGGGCCATTCTAAATGCACTGTAAATTTAAATGTGTTAAATTCCTTTTCTCTGTTGTCATTAGTTACCCTTGTGATTATGAGATGCATATATTAAAACTTTCTTGACCATAGTACTCCACTGAAAGTAATTACTGCCAGCAAAATTTAGTCTGGTTACACACATGGAATAATGCCATCAACTTAACAAAATGTCAGGGACTTGGTAAATTAATGCTGTGATGGTGGTTGGCTGCCTCGTTTTCTCAAACCCTTAGGTTCTCTTAGTGTCTCTTAGTGTGACAGGAAGAGCTGGTATAGTGAGAAAGCTGGTGCAACTCCTAGGCTAACCCAGTGTCAGTGTAAAAGTGAGAAAGGTGATATGACAGGTCATTATAGCTAATTATGTGATTGCCTGGAGAAAGTGACAGCTATGCTAATGCATAAATCTCTGTTCCTTGCCCCACCCCACACAATCCTGCCCCACCCAAGGGCAGGGTCTTTGGGTTCAAACCTGGCAAAGTACCTGTTGACAGGTAAGTCTGCAGGGGTGTGTGGGGTTCATATTTATCTGATGAAGAATTCCTGGTGTTCGCCCCCTGGGCAGCACCCAGACATGGCTCCTGACCTGGAGTTCAACTAAAAGGAATTAAAACGTCTTTGGACATTTGTATTAGGTTTATCATGCAGGAAGAAGATAGTTTTTTCTTTCTTTATCGCAACATCATACTATGAAAAACAAGTCTCAAAGGACCACAAGCAGTGTGTGTGGACTTTGCAAACAATCTGATGAAATTTTTTAAACTCTTTTTTTTAACAAAGTCCCTGTAATAATTTCAAGATGCTATCCCTTGGTGAATATTTTTGGGAATTACATATTTTATGCTATTCCTGTGGCACTTTGGGTGTGTCTGTAAAATGTGTTTCTGTGTGCTTCTTTCCCCCTCTATAGCTGTTATTTTGTATGTAGCTGATATAGTTTTTTATTAGTAGTATTTCTTGCTTCAGTGTAAAGGAAGAAGTTGAAATGGTTCACCTGTAAAAAATTCTAGTTCATTTATCAAATAAGCTCAATAGCAGCAGGGGGAAAATGTACATAGATACTCCTTCCTTCAGTGTGTTTCATGCGAACACTACACGGGCATACCAATGGCTTTGCCAGGCAGAGGGTCATCGGCGAGGTGACGCTAAAGGAGATTTTCTTTTGCAGGTTTCACCACCTGCCTCTGTCCCCCTGTGCTTCCTAATGATGATGAATGAGACGATTACCGTCTATTGGGCTCTCATTGCAACAGTCTGCAGCAGACTGTCTATGCTTGCAGAGAAGGAAATGTGGCTTCAAAGGGAATAAAGGCGTGTGTGTGTGTGTGTGTGTGTGTGTGTGTGCGTGCATGTGTGTGCGTGCGTGTGTGCTTGTATGTCTCTGTATTTTTGTTTGAGTGTCTGTTTCTGTGTATGTGTGTCTGTCTGTATATAGTATCATCTTATATCCAGCTAACTAAGAATATTTTCAGAAATTATTTCTGACTAGGTTTAGTTTAATCTTTAAATAATATTTGTAGGTGGTAAGCTTTTGTGACCAGTCCATGAGTCCTAACTTGTACCCCAGCCCCAGCGTAACCTCTGAACCTACAACCCCAGGCACCAGGACAGAGGCCATCAGGGCAGACCCACGGAATGTTCCATCCTAATCCCATTACCATAGCACGCAAAATACTGATCCCTCTTAAGCCTCCTACCTCAGCACAGAAAATAAAGAACACCCCCAAACCAGCTACATGAGCATGCAAACTATTCTGCATCCCGAATCCTGCAACTTAAGCATACAGAACCTGGAACCAGCAGATGATTTTTGCCTTTCAGCCCCAAAACAGTGTGGGGCCTTGTCTTGAACATGGAGCTGTTCCTTGGCCCTGAATGAACAGACATATATGAGGTAGAACAACACACATGCATGTGTGAGCTGTCAACCACTACCCCTCTCATTCTCACTCCTGATTGCTGCTTGTATGCCTATCTAAACCTTTTTTTTCTATGGATCCAGCATGCATTGGTTGAGCTGAAAACTCTTGATCTCCAGGAATGGGTTGACTGCAGGGAGCGTTGTGGAGGTCTGGGTGTTTGGACTGAACTGGGTATGTGACAGACACCACAGACCCACAAATGAGAAATGAATGCTATGGAATTATCATGCATGTGTATTTAAGTTAATGAGGTGGAAGAGGAAGGGCATTAAAATGATTGTAAAATGATTTACCTTTCACCAAGAACACAAGAGAAAGGTTAATATCCATGTACAGTTATCCTGAAGCAATGTGTGTGTATGTGTGTGTGTCAGAGAAACTTCTGATCGTACATCTTACCTCCTCCTGTTTTCAAACTCTGGATGACGGGGCTGCATTGGGGTTTGGGGAGTGAGAAGGGGTCTTGCAAAGCCCCTGTATTTGCTATCATTACCCTTCACTGGAATGGAGATGGGGATTGGAGATTTGTCATGGACTCTCAATCTGACCAGCAGGATGTCTCTCCACAAACCTATCACTCTGTCTGTGACTCACCCGTTCACCAAAAGATTCATATACGACAGGGACTATCACCATTTCCTATAATCATGGACAGAGTACATTTATCAAAAAATGCAACAAAAAACATTGAGAGAGACTGGGGAAAAAATATGTCAGCAAATAACGCTGACATTTGAAATTGTACCCGCAACATTGGATACCATGATTTCATGAAATGATAATTACTATAATTGTTTTCTGAAATGCAAAAGAAAATGGTTATAATAGCCTTGCTTGCCACAACAGGAACTTCTGGGGTCGTCTGCTTAGCGATGCCAAACCACAGAGCTTTTATCAAGAAACAGAGAGGAGATGAGAATAAGGGGAGAAAGAGCTGAGAGGGGGATAAGAGGAAGGAATAAATGGGTGCTGGTTTGCAATGTGGAGGTAAGATTGACATGGAAATATCCATGTAAAAACCCTGTAAAATTCAAAAAAGCAAAGTGGTTTTTGAGATTCTAAGGTTACAAAGCGTTTTATGATGTATATATTAAAATCTGAAAGTTTCAACAATCTGGTGTAAAAATGGCACATAGGAGACAGGGGTAATTATTTAACGGGTTTGCTGTGCTGTGGTACAATGTGAATAAAACGTCATGTTCTGGTGATCATTTAAATCCTGAGGATTTTACTGGAGAAACTGATGTATGTTTTGCATTTGTTGGAATGAGTGGACACAACACAGACAGCAGGGCTCCGACCTGCAGCATTTAGTTCCCACCTGCACATCCTCCCCATCTTACCTTCTCCTTCAGTCTCTGCACTTCCTCACCATATCTGTTTGAGTGTCCCGTTTCGGGCCCCTCCATACCCCTCAGCCAGCATTGTCACGAGATGATGCTCCACAGTGACACAACTCAGTATTCAGTATAGAAACAAAACGATTTATGCGTTTCCTGTTCCTCTTTCCCCAACTAATGCTGAGAGTCACTTTCACTAGCGGGTATGTTCCAGTTTACTTCCTTCCCTGCCCGTCCCTTTTTCCATATCTTTCTCTCCACCTCTCTCCATCTACGTCAATGATTCAAAAAGACTTTATTAGCCGGAGACAGGGGTTATCCAAGTGTTAGTAAAACCTTTCATAACATGAACATAGACCAAACTTTCTGTACCCCAGCTTCTTTCCTATTCCCTCTCCCGCTTGCTTAGGTGTGATCTGGGTTAGTATGATAGAGATAATGGCACTATCTGCACTCATGTGGGATGAAAGAACAGGAGAAAGTAGAACCATTCATTGTATCATTAAAAAGGCCATAATAGAATGTCCATGTCAGCATGTGTTTAATGAAGGGAGGTGGGAGCAGGTCCCAGGTTGGTGTCACAGCTTCCAGGCCTTGTTGTTGGGACGCCCAGGTGGCATCGTATCACTCTGCTGACCATAGGACCAGTGCAGAGGAAACAGCTCACTGTCACAGGGCGAGGTGCCCTCCCGGGGTCTCTGTAACTGTGGCTGTGAGGTCATCCTGGTCTCTGTCCACTGTCATTCTGCTCAGAGCTCCATTACAGAGCTCTGAACAGATACATATATAGAATGAGAGACATTCCATTTCATTATATTCATATTATTTTAGAGGTCTTGCTGTGATTTTCTTTATTTTGTCTTCTTGGTTATATGAATAGGGTTAGTCTAATTTGAGTTTGAGTCCTAAAAGCTGGCGAGAGAGAGAGGTTAGTGAATGTGTGGGAATGGATATTTGACAGTCATTGACCTTCGGTCTTGTGTCTGTAATAATCTCTGCTTTGAGACTAATGCTGCGAGGTTAGATCTGTATGTAACTTTTATGCAGGACAAATTTTGCTGTACATGTTATTCACCTTTCGCACTACTGTCTCTGCCATTGAATGGATTTCACTGTCCTTGATACATTATTGCATTTCAACAATTTCAAATGGGACAAAAAAACTGCAATTCTGGTTTTACTCATGGGGAAAAGCATGTGCTGTTCAGTCTGTCCGGTATGTGCGTGGGAATGGATAGTGTTTTCCGGGACGTTTGATTGCTCTGTAACTTCTCTAATGAACTGTGCCCCCATCGCCTTCTGGCTTCTGGCTGCCAAGCTGTATGAAGGGAGAACATCTAACTGGCCTGAGTGGACACAATCAGACCCAATAAAAGATAAGAGCTGGATTGGCCTGCCGATCCTAGGCGATAACATTGTGCATCTGGATGGCTTTGCGATTACAGTGTTGACCAAACACAGAACAGGTGTATAGGCCTTTCTTTCTCAGGTGTACTTCCTGCAGGCTCCTGACCCCCCCCCCTTCCTCCCCCAACCTACCTTTGGTAAATAGTCTCAGTATTTCGATTACTTTACTGTACTTTTCTTCTTTTTTATCCTTGGGGCATTTAAATGAATTGTTCCTTTCCGGCTTCAAACAAAATGAGGGATTTGATTAATATTTTAACAAGACTTGAATGGAACTCCCTGACCTATATAATGCAAACAAGGGTAATAGCACAGTGTTCAGTGGGTGGGGTGCGGTTGGATGGGGGGGAAACAAGGGGGTACACTATGCTCAGTTAATGTGTAACTCCTTTTGATAAATGGCAATGTAACAGCAAACAGTCTTGCATTCCCCCAGAGTCTCAGTAAAATGTTAATTATGCACCCATTGCAGTCGGTTCTGTATTTAAACCAATTATTTCCATTTCACAAACAATATATACTGTAAATGCTTGGCTCCGGATGCCACTTTTTTTGTTTGGATAAAGAGTCATAATGGTATAAATATGCCCAGAACCTTTTTGGCGAGCGTCTCTTTCCATTAATGACTTCCATACGGCTATGGACTAATAGAGGAATGTTAACAAATTCACATTTACCATCGTAAACAAAGGCTATGAAGAAATGCATTCTGATCAAAACCAGCAAGAGAATTGCATGCTTGCCTTCCTTGCTTTTGTCTTTCTTTCTTTCTTTCTTGACAGTATAAGTACTATTTTATTTGGTTAAACGTCCCATCTCATAATTGCACACAAAATAAGTGCATATTAATAATGGCAAAATCTGTTTTACAGCACGGAGGTTAGCTATTGCTCATTGCTTCATTGCTAAATGATGTAAATAGATAAAAACAAATAAAGCTGCCCTTGTGTGTATGCATATGTGTGTTTGCAGGCATATGCATATGTCCGGATGTAGCTGCATACATGTCTGCTTCCATGTATGTTGTCATACATACATTTCCTGCTTGTGTGTGTATGTGTACATGTACATGTGTATGCAAATGTGTCTGTGTATTTTTATCCATTTGAGTTCACAGATGAATCAGTCTGTACATTTGTGCTCTAGATTACTTACTTGAGTTTGTATGCATTTGCATTTGTGTGTGTGTGTGTGTGTGTGTGTTTGTGCATGTGTGTATAATATAGCTGTGAATAAAATGTAACAGAATGCAGGCCTTCCTGTGCCAGAGTGTCCATAGGCCAAGAGCTGTGAGTCCAGAGATAATGAGGGGGTCAGTGTTGGAGAGGGCAGGCATTCTGGGGATAAGCCACAGCTAATGATGAGGAAGTAAGGTCCCCTTTGATCTGCCAGGCCCTTTGGCACGTCCCGAGAAAGCCGTTTGCTGTATTGGGGAGCCCCCTAATCTTCTTAAGGCTATGCTTAACATTCCTGCACATTTGGGGGAAACAGCCTTTTTTCAGATGGAAAACATTTTCTTTTCTGTACCCCTCTTCTGTCTTGCTTCTGGATGAGGATTTTTTTTGGTTTTCTGTTTTCAGTTGTTTTTCCAAAAGGGCCAATATCCAGGCTGTGGGCTCCAATGAGGTTTCTTTGCTGTCCTCTGAAGCTTTTCATTTCAAGAGATACACAGACGGGATTTTCCGAGAAACAGGATTTTCATAGCTATGGGTGCTCTGTAGTCACATATGTACTACTACATGTGTAATTCTGTGTAAATAAGTCTTTCATGTTTTTACTCTGGGTACATAATCTTTTTTTTTCTTTTATATCTCTAAATTGTATTTTAAATAATCTTTAAACCATAAATAAATATTAAATAGCTAACACCACAAGTATAGGCATGTACCTAGTTGACAACTTAAATATGATTTAAAAAAATAAAATAAAATAAATACATGTATATTTCAAAGAAACTGAATACTGCTAAATAAGAGAAGTGCTGAATAGGACACATGGATGAGGCTGTGAGTATACATTTTGCTGGGGATGGCTCTTGCCTTGGCATTGCATTTTGTAATGCCAGTAAGGGGAGAGGGTTGATCTAAACACTAGGCCCAGAGGGAAAGAGAAAGAGAAAGTGCCTTTAAATGATGGGAGTGGATGTGATTTGTTTCCTGTGTGTTTGAGAACACCCGAGGAGAAAAAGAGATGGGAGAGATGAGACTGTGGGTGGAATAGAATAGAAATGCACAAATTAGCATCAGAGTGATGCTAAAGGCTGTCACCCTGGGGAGAGGTGGAACAGGCTGAGCTTTCATCCATACACAGAAAAATTGAAAACTCATTCAGCACTCTTGAGGACTGGAAAATAACAGAAAAGCCTGTGACATTTGGAGTACTGGCAGTGATCTGAGTTGGCAACACACTGTGATGGACAGTTTCGAGACAGGGTCATTGAAGTCCCTTGAAACTCTCCACTATTCTAGTCCCTCCATTTCCCATATCTTCTTTCTTTCTCCTCCCCTCACTCTCCTCCTCCCTCTTAAGTGCTTCCTCCTCCTCTTCCTCACTTTGTCTTTTGGTGTCTTTCCACTGACACCATAGTTTTAATGTAATTCAGTCCTTAGTTATATTCGGAATTGAATCCCAAAATCAAAAGTATTCAATTCTGGTATTATTTTGAAGAATCTGTAAGATTGCTTGCTTTAGGACAGGTATTTTATGTGACTTCAAGAGCTGTGACTCCAGGGATAATTGTAACACAATTGTCTCAGTTATTTATTACTGTAAAGCACTTTATTTTTTTATACACTTTGTGTTGTAAGTTGCTCTGGATAAGAGCGTCTGCTAAAAGCCTATAATGTAATGTCATGTAAAGCACTACATACATTTACAGTTAGATAGCTACTGCAGCTTTCACATGTAACCATGAGTACAAATAAATTACAGGAATGAGTCTCAGTCCAAAGCATCCCATCACAGTAAAAGAGACACTTTCACTAAATATGCTTGAGAACAGTTACAATAATGTAATATGAGTGCAGTGGATCATTTTTGAAATAACATCAAATATCACAAATGTGAGAAAAGGTTCAGTCAGTCTGCAGCTATAAAGTCAATTAAATAATGTTGACATTTAAAATTCTGTTAATCTAAATTAAACACAAACCAAAGCTTTATGGATTTGATATCCTACTTTTTTACAGGGAAGAGATGGGGGAACCAATGGCATGTGTGAATGAACCTTAGAGACATTTGCAGAAAGATTGACATTTGAATCAGGATCTCCTGAGTAGGTTTTTCATTAAAACAGTGTCACCATTAGCATAGGACTGCTGCTGTAGTAGACATCTTTTAAATGTGTTTTAAAAACCAAGGTTCATTTACAATGGAACACATTTTTGCATTGTAAAGAGTGCTTCAGTGTAACGTTTCTCTTTTTGTATCAGTCATAATCACAGCATTAGCAGAAAGCTACTTAAAGCAATTTAAGCCCGCTCTGAGGGTCATCTGTATTGAATACTAAATTACCAGCCAGGCTAATACCTTTAATATACAGCCATATGGACTATGAATAGACTGCATATTGTAAAAAAAGTATTTATTTACATTTCACTCTCACAGCATGAACAAATAAACATTTCAAGTGTCACTGATGTGGCAACAGGTGGTTTTCACAATAAGTACTGTGAGCCTTTACTGAGAATTCATAGAGTATGGGGTCAAGCCAAGGTCAAAATGTGCAGTACATTTATTGAGATTTAGTTTAAAGGCAGGTGAAGAGATTTAAGCGTTATTGGTTCTGGTTGTTTTATGTATTGTGTGTCTGTTACATTGTGGCCAGTTCCATGTGTGTGGACAGTAGTGTGCGTGTCCTGTGATGTCACAGAGAAGTGTAGCTCTGCACAGTGCTATACAGTGCACAGTGCTGTGACTCAGGCTGGCTGGCACTGAGAGGCCACCACAGAGTCCCTATGGAGCTGGAGCAGGCGTGCGTTCGCCTGCTCTTTATCCCCTTTTTCAGTCTCGCTCAGAAGATTGGGGGTTGTGAATCCTGGAGGAATGTGAATCCCATGAAAACCAGAGGCCCCTTGCAGAAAAGAACCAACATGCCAGGGCTTTAAGAGGTCTTGGCCTTCATTTATTTTCTTTCTGCCTTTCTTTACTTCTGCCCCCCCTCACCCGCTCTTTTTTTTTTTTTTTAGTCCAGAACTCTTGTTTGCAGTGGTAATGCGCATGATCTCCACAGACCCAAGTGTGCTCTGTTCTTCAGCCCCCCACCCACTGAGCCCCCTTGTCAAAGCAGGGTGGAGATAACGGCAGCATTCGCCAGCTGTCCCACGAGCCTGCTTGCTCAAACATTGCGCCACTGAGCAAATTCACATGAGGGTCACTCAGAGTAGAGGCTTATTTTTATGTTATTTTATCTTGCTGCATTTATTTACAATAGGTACTTCATATGTTCCTGCTCACTGACAGAGCCAACACATAACCACCAAGACCTGAACACCCCCCTTCCCCCACCCGCCCCCACACTACCACCTTCCGGGTTCCGCTTGGATTTACGATAATCCTATTCTTGTTCATTCCCTTTTTATTTGTTAACTCACTTCACTCCTCCAGTATGTCCTTTGGAGAGAACCAGGAGTTTCTTTGTGACACAAATAACCTCAGGTGGGGCAGTGAGATCTGGGTACAAATTAAAGCAGTTTGGTCAAACCAAACATTTTGTATGAAACACTTTTACAATTAGGGGTTGACATTTTAACAATAAACTTTCTAAACAATCAATGTTATTTATACAATGTTATTTTCAAGCTCTGGTCAGGATTTCTGAATGGATAGATATGTATAATATATTTTTATGCCCTTTGGGAACAATCTGTTGGTTATTTCTTTTTCAGGGATCTGTTCCATAGGCCACACTAGGTACCAGCATAGACAGGTCTTTAAAATTAAATAAATAAGCTGATGTTGACAGGGCCAGTGTAATGAAGAACTGTTTCATTTCTCAAACCACAGTGTGGTGAAAGCCACCATCAGTGCCACCTAGTGAGAGGGAGCATAAATGGCTCCTGCTTTGTCTTGCACCATGGTGCCAGGCCTGCAGTACTTCAGTATACACAAGTCTTTTGGCTTCTCAGTTAAAGGGCACCTGGGCCCATATTTTCAAAATCAGCCCCAGTGGTTCATCAGACAGTTATCTGTGCATGCACAAGTGGAGCATGGAGTGAATTCAGCTTTTTGAAGGAGAGAAATATGTAGTGAAACAAAATAAAAGCATTCAATGTTTACCAGCACCAAGAGTGCATTTCTGTCAATACTGTTGATTTGTTGCTGAATATACTGGATATACTTGTGCAGTAGTTTTCGTAAGTAACCCTGGGAAAGAGTTTCTAGTAAATGATTGTTATGTAATATAGAGCCTGAGACTCTGGTACCAAGTACTCAGAATGTCAAGCAGATTTATGTGAAAGAAAAAATAAACATTCAAAGAGTGAGGATGAGGGCTGGTCCTTCAGCCACAAATAGCTTGTAATTTACCTACAATGAAGAATGAATGAATTCTGTCGCTAATAAATGATATGTATGTCCAATCAACACCTTCCTTGGCTTGCAGTCTGTCATAGTGTCAGCCAAGATACCTTCTATGTACCTGGAAAAGAGTACATGCAAAAGTCTATCTTGGCAATGGCAACCCACCTACCACTTCCTAATTTCCAAACATCTCAAGGAACATAATAACAGTGCTGCAGCACTGTTGCAATGTTAAGTAAATGTTAGTTACTGAGAGGGATGAGAAGCAGATTTAGAAATTGGATGTGGTGGTTGTGGGATAATGAATAATAGTAGGAAATGGGGACTTAACACTTGTCTAAACAGTTGATAGCGGGTTCCTGGATTTTTTCGCAAGCGGAACTGCTCTGTTATTAGGAAATGTATACACTTTGCTGTCTCTCTGGAGGTAAAGGATGTCAACGGCATGGTTCTGGGCGAGGGCCCAGCTGCCGTGGTGACACGGGCCTCGTCCACCGTAATGGAGTGCTGCATATGAGAGGCAGACGCCATCAGTCATCGAGAGCACGTCAACTGCCCAGGCAGACAAGGGGGTCCTTTATTGGGACCCAGGGCACTCTTTGGATTGTCCCCGTATTGCCTTACTTTGTGTAAAGTGTGCTGGAGGGAAGGAGGGAGGGAGAGAGCAGTGGGGCTTGGGGGTTGGGGGATTGTAATGTTGAATGAATATAGTCCACTCTGAAACCATGACCTGAAATAACCTGCGGAGGACCATCCAGCCCCTCCTTCCATGTCCAGCCAGTTCTCTGCACTCACCTCTTTTTCGTTCTTCTGTATTTATATAACATAATGTCTATCCTCACAATGATCTGTGTTCTTACTTATAGTGCTCAGGCACCTACACTTTCATCTAGAGGCCTTACTGACAATGAAACCACCTGTTTATAGGTTGGTCTGCTTGTTGCAAGACTGACCCCTCAGTTGAGAAGAATTGATAATGGAGACCCTTGACAGAAAATGCCATGGGGTCCTTCAGACCAGCGTTTATTGCCATTGCCATGCAGTCATGCACACTTCATGCTTGGGGCCCCAAGTAGTTGCCTGTTTTGCCTGGTCATACAATTCACCTCTGCTAGCAAGCAGACATCATGCAGTGAACAGTGTTTACTAAGAAGCCCTATGTATTGTATGGTTAATGTACTATATGTTCTCAAAGTTTGTCAAAGAGAAGTGACTTTTAAGCACCCATTAAAGAGAAAGAGATGGGGGAGATGACAGAGAGAGACATAGAGTAAAGATGAATTCTTTTTATGCCTGGAAGTCTTCCACAATTTAGTCATGAATGGTCCAATGAGTTCTGGGGTAAACCTATTTCTCATTAGGTGTCTTAAATATTGCTGTGACAGGATAGGAAGGGAAAAGTCCAATATATACCCACACTGGTGTGTTGGACTGCTTATACTGCCAATCAACTGCATTTTAAATGTATTTTTAAAAAAATATTAAATCTATTAGATTCATGGTTAACATTTACACTAACAGGTTTGAGCTAGGTTGGGAAAATGCTCCCAGCCATTTGCACAAGTCTTCTTTGCAAAATGACATTCCAGCTGCTCCCCAGCGCCCCTGTTAAGAGCAAATGCTTTAACATGAGTAATGAATAAACATGGTGCTGGTGATTAAAGATCCAGATTGATCCAAGTACGGTATTTCATTATAAAATCACTGCTGTTAGACAAACAAGCTTTTTATTTGTCACATCTTTCAACTTAGGAATGAGGGTCACAGAAGTACAGTCCCTGCTGGAAATATAATATAATAAATGATTTAATATAATAATAGGGCACAATATAAAACATTACCAATGCATTTGAAATGTATTGGTAATACATTGGCAACAGATTGCATTTACAAAATTTATAGGGAATTTAGAATGCACTGCCAGCTAGAAGTGAATATATTTCTAACTCTTTCATAGTGGATTGGCATGGCCTTTGCAAATACATTTGAATGATTTAACATACGTATCACAAATTTACATATCATTCATGCATTACTGTCATTTAGCAGAAACTTACATCAAGCACAACTGACAGTGTAAGAGAACATAAGCATATCAATCTGATTAATATGTGCAATCGTACCCAACCTTGTTAACAACAGTCCTGGACCAGCAAGTACACATGCAATATTGTTGAAGGACTAATGCAAGTGAACTATGCTAATCATAATGAAAATGCAAATCAATACAAAAAAATGCATCAGTGATTAGTCATAATAACATAAAACCAAAAATGTCCATAACCTCAGTTGGTACAAAAGGTGGTAGCGCTTGGGGAAAGATAAAGATATGGTTTTAAGCGGAGAGTGTTCTTTCAGTGTTAAAAATGGGTAATGATCCTGAGACAGATCTGGACGTGCTTTGAGGTTGTAAGATGGCTTGTACAAATGATGGAGCTGTTCCATTCCATGTAGGCAAGCATCAAGGTTTCAAACCCGATGTGTGTTGTAACAGACAGCCAGTGAAGCGAGAAGAAGTGGAATGTGACATAAACACATTCATGAAGATTGTAAACACATCGTGCAACAGCATTTCATGTTAGCTGCAGGGAATTAATGGCACGGGAAAGGAGACTGGCAAGAAAGAAACTGCAATAGTCCAGGTGTGGGAGTAACAACACAAATCCTGGACTTGGAGCTGTGTAGTGTATGTAGAGAGGTGTGGAAACCTCTGATGTTACATTTAAAGAAATCTGCAAACCCTGACTTATGACACTACATGAGAAGAGATAGAATTAGTCATGTAGGATTACCCCCTCTTCTTGTAGTAGAAGCATTCCGACAGTGCACTCCTATTGCATTAATATTGATGAAAAGAAATTAGAAATAGAAGATAGGGAAGAGGAAAGTGAGTGGTTACATTGTGTCATTGAGAATCAAAGGGAGAACTGAGGTTGCTGGAAAGAGCTTCATAAATCTGCAGCCATCTTGTTCAAGTGTTGCTGAAGAAGGATGGGTTAGAGGAAGGGTTAGGTAGAGTAGAAAAGGTAGAAAACAGCAGGCCTGGGTTTGATTTATAGCCTTGATTTTTGGATGGGGAAGATAGACTTTTGCAGATGTGAGAAGACAGAGGGGAGACTGATTGGATAGCAGGTCTGTGTATTTTTCCTCCATTTCTTTTGAGTTGACTCAAATGGTGGGAGAGAGGTAAGGATATTGGAAGACAGAGAGAGAGAGAGAGAGAGAGAGAGAGAGAGAGTTGAGAAATGATAATTATGTGAGGATAAATTTTCTCAGGCTGTCCATGGAAGCAGAATCTCATTAAGGAGACTGGAATGATTGAAATGTCTACGATTCGGACAGCTAGGCTGATAAAGGCCTTCATTGTGTGCTTTAATTCAGCTATTTCCCCCTTATCTCTTCTCCTTCTTTATTTTAATGCTACATTTCATTTAATTGGGGCTATCCATTCTGTCTGTGCACAGACCAGCAGGAAGGAGGCCCATGGGGTAGGGACTGTGTTGTATTGCTTGGAACAGGGATTATGTTCAGGAGAACTACCTCCTGAGAACATTACAGATTCTCAAGACAAATCACTGGCTCTACAGTAACCCTCAAAATCTGAGAGACGTCAGAATTTTTTTGTTTTCTGTCTTGACAGTGTTTTTTCTGTCTATTTGTGAATTGATTTCTCTCTCTCTCTCTCTCTCTCTCTCTCTCTCTCTCTCGCCTTAGGTGAGCTTCATTGTTTCCTAGCAGGCTCAGACAGAACAGGGCCCAGGTCTGTTGGTGTTATGAAATACATTTTATGTTATTTTTATTTTTTCCTCCCCTAACTATTCCAAAGTGCCAAGAGCTAATAAGACAGGGGGAAAAAATGATTGCTTGTTTCTTCCAAGTGCTCTTTCGTTTGTTCCTGACAGCCAGTTTTGCACACCTGTCTGCTGATTTACAGGCGGTCCATGTATTGTTTAAATGCCTGTAGGATGTTCCCCCTGTTTCACCCTGGGCTGCAGTGGTGGGGAGCATGACTGTGAATTAATTGCCACCTCAGGCCAACACACAGAAGCTAAAATGGGCGGGGAGTGTGATTGACAACTTTTTAAGCCACTGGCCCTCAAGCTGCAACCAGGTGTAAGAGCTTTAAATCTGTCAGTTAGGCCTGGGCCATAGCAGTGAATACGTAGATTTAGAGAATGCTCTGGGGTGCTGAAGCCGGTCTATGGAGGTGTGGGAAGACAGGAAATGCTTGGGAGGACAGATGAGCCCCACTTCTAAAGTGAAAAGGAATGATGACTTTGTGGGGACCTGTCATAGTGGAAATGTATGCATTATCATGCAGACTCATTAAATGTTCCCAGAATGTAGGGGGAATCAGTGGCTAGAAAATCTGAGCCCCATCTTGTGACAGAAGGCTCTGTCCCAGGCTTTGAGTGACACTCAAACACCCTAACTTGACCATCATATACCTATACACACTCTTTGTATTTTCTGTTTTCCCAACATCTCTTGTTGCTAAAACCAAAAATAGAATGCACTGTTTTTGGGGGTGCACACCTGAATTTAGCTGCCTGCTTTCAAGCTAAAACATGCTAGCATAACCACACCAAATACAGTCTTAAAAGTTTGATAACTTAATGAACACACAGACACATACTGGTAAATGTCATGGGTATTTATTTTATTTGTACTTATCATTTGTTAATATGCTGTGTTTGACTGTACTGTCTTCTTTGCTTGTTTGTTTGTTTGGATATATTTTTGCATATATATTTTTGCACTAATTTTGTCACTTTTTGCACTTGGTTGGGTTTTTGTGGATTTCTGCACTGTAAATAAATATCTTGTACTTAAGTGGTAATGCGGTGGAGCCATTCTTCTGTGTAGTCAACTTTTATAGACCCTAGTTCGGACACATCTGTTTGTGAAATTAGTTTATAATGACACATTTCCCAAAACATTCACAAAGTACATTACTGTCCCAATCAAGGTTTGTTAAATCACAGGAAAACACAATATATTTCTCTAGCAACCTATCATTCTCAGAGAATATACTGAGAACCCAAAAGTGTTTAGCCAGAAACACATAGAATTTAAGCATTGCTGTGATCATACAGAGCATGACAAACCCATGCAGCACCAATGAGTGACAGAAGACAATGAGCTTGAGAACCAGCTCTCAATAAAATGTGTGCCCATGAGTAGGCTCAAAGACTGACCGTACCAATGTTGCCTGGGGCTTGGAGTCCCATTGGCAGATATAAAAGCAGCATCACCCAGTGTTTTAGCAGCCATCTACTGGCTTTAACTCACAATAGGATCTCATTGGATTGGACAAGAGCATGAATTCTGCCTGCCATTCATGAATTACATTTATGATTCCTCTCGTAAGTGAACTACTTATGGAAGTAGGCTAAACTACAATTATTGCAAAGCACAAACAAAAGTGGGGAAAATGATAGGCTCTGCATATCATGGATTTATAAATGAGTGCTACAAGAGCCACTGGCTTCCTGTGTCCTTGATGAAACCAGCAACAGATTAAAGTACAATTCATGCAAATCTACAATTCATGCTAATATTCACACTTCAAATAATTTTTGAAAGGTGATAAAGGTGTCCAAAATTAAAAGAAAATGTTTATGTAACTTCAGTATATTTTGCTTACCTCTGGCCTTGAGTCAAAGTATGAAATTCTCTGACCTATCTCAGATGTAGATTAAATGCATCCAGGAGAGAAATTCAAATGTGTTTCATACTCATGTGTTTCATATTCATGTGCAAACTATTGCTAATCATGGAAAACAAAGTGTAAAATTATTAGTTGTCATACAACACATTTTCTTTGATGAAGGTAGTATGTAAAATGTTTTAATGACAGTTTTAAATCAAGTTCATGGACATTGTGGAAATGTAATCACATACTGTGTCACTTTTGCTCAAAGTCACCTTTATACATGCAATATTTTTAAACTTCAGCAGCAGTCTTACATGATTGCCTTTCAACCGAAGCTAAATTTATCCGAGCATCAAGTTGAAAGAAACCTTCATGTATAAAAATGGGGGAGGGATAGTGGGGGTGGCTTTGAGAATAAGAAGAGCATTATCAGCAGATTTCCTGGCATTGGTTCAAGCCAAATATAAAATGCACCATAAATGTTTTCAAAATAATAAGAACAATGATAATTTATGTTGCTAACCGAGGCAAGGTGTTGTGGGACTCATAACTGTGATTTATGTGGCAAACAGAAGTTAAGGTGAAACAGATAATCCTGTTTATCATCTGATACAGGGAAGCAGTTAACATAAAAGACATGAGCACAATGTAAGTCATTTTAAAAAAAACTCATCAGTTAACTCCATCTTTTCAGTCATAAATTGTGATCTTAGTCCTGTTGAGCTGTGCTGAATAGGCTATTATTGTATTAACATCACATGACCAACAGCTGCTCCAGGTATGGGGTCAAACTCAACCAGTCCCTACTCAGCTGGAGCCTAATGTTATCATTACTTTACAACAGCACGGTCTGAATGATATTTATCAGGGAGAAAGCTTACAGTAGCATAGATGACCCATCTCCACAGCAGTGACAGATTTTAATTATATACAATCTCTGTATTTTAGAGTTATTGCATTATTGCACAGGTTTTGCTAATTCCTTCGTTCTTCTTAATATATTTTAAACTGTTAAATCTGTAAAATCTGTAAAAAAAAAAAAAAATTGTACACACCTGGAGTCTTAGTGTAGCCTTTCATGACTGAAATTTTGGTTTGAGTTTTGTTTTGGATATAACAGGATATCCTACTAAAGAGTTGGACACGTGGCCTTCAGTGACTGCCCATCACTTCAAAATGTTGTCCCTATACATTATCTAATATCCAGTATCCTTTACCAACAGGTATAACGTTTGGCTGATTGTGGTAGTGCATTTGTCTGTATTAAATAGGTATTTGAATGAGGTAAGACATCTGGGTGTGCTTATATCTAAAGTAAATGACACAACTTACATTTTACACACTATATTTAGTAAAGCAATTCAGATGAAGGTCCTTGCTCAAGGGTACCTGGCCCTGGATTCAAACCTCTTTCAGCTTTCAAGCTCAGCTCCTTAATCATTACATAACACTATAATAGTGATGTTGTCCAACACAAAATGGGCCATATGGTATTGCACTTGTTGCATTTTTATACTGGAAGTGAACACACCATTACAGCCTAGTGGCTACGTTTTGTTTAGCAAGCATCTTGGCATTTGCAGTACCCAGCATGCATCTGGCTGGGCCCTCTTGCGCAATCTATTTTTTTTTTTAGGTATAAGGGATTTAAAGCACAAGAACCTTGTCAGGCAGTAAAATGATTGTGGTGTTTTGACGTTTTCAGAAGCAATGAAAATCATTCCCCAGAGGGCAAAATATCCCTTGTCTCTCCTGTTCATGTCTGTTTTGTGCACTCAGCTTTTAGTACTGGGGTAATCTTTGGATTCTCGTCAGATTAACTTTTCTCTTCATTTTGCTCCAGGTGTGTGGATATTGTTCTGTGTGATATATGGTGCACAGAGTCATGGTAATATATGGCTTTTGCCTCTAGCAGTAATTGACACGATGCCCTCTGTTAGCAAGTCAAATTGAAGTTGTCTTTTTTTACTGCCAATCTTATGTATTTGCTTAACAGATGCCCTTTGCCAGATTGGCGCATAGAGCTTTTAGTTTATATATTTACAGGTGAATATTTACTGAATCAGTTTAAGTTATGGGCCTTGTTTAAAGGTGCAGCTGAAAACTGAGGAATTGTATTTGAAATTGGGTTCCAAGTCACAAGTTAATTTCCAACTTGAGCTTTTCTACCTTAGGGTGACCAGTCTCAAATATTCCAACCCCTCCTCAATAAAATGGATAGCTATTGGCATTTTTATACAGCACCCACTACAAGGTGAAATGAAGAGCCTATTTAAATAGTGTTGTACAACCGGAAAAAAATTTCATAATTTGCTGAAGACCCACTTGGGCTTCTCCATGAACCCCCAGAGGTCCCTCAGACCCCAATCTCAAAACCTCTGTTCTAAACATTCTTCTCTCTCTCTCTCTCTCTCTCTCTCTCTCTCTCTCTCTCTCTCTCTCTCTCTCTCTCTCTCTCTCATGCAAACACATACACATACATACACATACACAGAAATACTTTTTTCCTCTAACCTTTGGCCAAATACATATTTTTATGCATTCTGTCATAATGTGTAACACACACACACACATGTCAGCCTTATCAGTCCACCTCCAGGTTTCCAATATTGTGTGAGCAGACATAGACAGCCACGGGTCGCACGGGTTGATGAAGTAATTATAGGCTTTGCTGGAGAACAAATAGCACAGTGACAGAGAGAGGGGAAACTCCGGGGCCATCATCATCAGAAAGACACAGTCATCCAGAAAACACCTCTAATAATGCTCCACAGACAACGTACATTTCCCCTGCAGTTCTGACCAATACCTCCACCACTGCAGAGGCTGCCAGTCTCTCCTGGAAACAGTACTGTTGTGATGATAATCTACAAGTCATTCACTAGTTTCCACACCTGAAAGTGTCATACGTTTTTGTGCAACTGTCCATCAGCATACGTTCACTGGCCTTGTGTACATACAGTGTACAGCAGGGCTTTGTTAGATATGTTTTGTTGATGGATATGCCTTAAAAATGCTCTCAGAGTGGTCTAAACAATTGTCATCATAATAGTCCAGTCCTATAGTTATCATTGTGGTGCATTCACTCGATTTCAGTTTGAACAAATTTTACTGTTTTCTCAGTAAAATCTCTTCCCACCTTTAGTGCACGTTTCACACAACGATAAAATCAACTTTCAGCAAGGCTGCATCTTCACACAATTATGAGCACTCGTTCTTTACATGAAATAATCAATATGGATATTTTAGTTAAACGTCTGCTGGTAATTACATATTCCATTAGAGCAAAGGAATGATTGTTATCCTGCATCCCAGAGAAGTGAATGGTACCAAACAGAGTAAACTGCTAGCCTGAAGACATGAGGCACAGTTCAGTTAAAAAAACAACATTTGAGAAGGGCATTTTTTGTCAGAGGAAGACTTTTCCCAGACTGCTTAATAGATATTCATATATTACTGCATTTATGTGTGGAAATCATTCCAAACCCCCATGTATGGCCAATATAAACTTACTCACAAAATAGAGGAGGAAGCCAAAGTCTTTCAACCAGAAGTGATCAACCCCAATTCCAATTCCATTGGTGTAATCAGCAGTTTCCAAGAAAGTAAGAAAATATCCATGAGCTTTCAAAACTAGAGGGGATGCATTTCTGCTACTACAGAATTTAGCTCATGTAAAACTGTCAGGCTTAATTTTAATGACAAAAATGTAAAGCCATTGAGTATTTCTACTGTTTTCTATTTTGCAGCGGTTAGTTTCAGCTCATTTGTTTGTTTAGTTTGCATAATGCTTTTTTTTGCTGTTTGTCTTCCTCAAACGTGGTTTTGGGAAAATTGTTTGGAGTTTTTTTCAATGTGGTCAGAATTAATGGAACAAAATCTGCACCGTATTAAGAGTTACAGCATCTCTGGCAACCCTCTCCCTATTCATCCCATCTGAGCGAACTCACACTGACGCAGAACCAGCAAAGATCAGGGTAGGAGGAGAGCGAAAATGTTTGTATGTTTAATATATATTTATGTATGTTCCTGCTATTTGGTCGTAACTGTTAGCAGTGTGGACATAGCCTCTGTGCTGAGCTGAAGAAGCTGCTGGCCTCAAATTTGTTATTCTTCAGGAGGCCTCTCATGAGAGATTTTTGTCCCTGTGTGCTACCAAGACGGCAATTCCGTTAACCCACTGTGGCTGCCAAAGAGCTCCTGCAATGAGGCAAGCATGGCAGTATTTATATATGTTAGGATAACTATTATTTCAAGGGGGCACCAAAAAGAGTAATGAATAGAGCTCAAACATTCCATGAATCCAGCGGTTTTCAAAAACCTCACAGAACAATGGAACATTGTCGCCTTTGAAACAAGAGAGAGTCAATAAGGGCAGTTTTTTTTTCTTTCTCCCCTTTCGTATTGCTTGTCTTATTCTCAGGGTTTTTCTTTCTGGTTTTATTATTTTTATGCACTCATATAAAAAGCAGGTTATTTCGGTAGGTAAGAGCAGAGGTGGTGCCTGGAGCCACAGAGCTTGTCAGAATGACCTGGCAGCCACCCCAGCACAGTGGGCCCTTTGTGTGCAGCCAGGTCTGTAACACCTTCTCACAGAGCTTAACTCGCCTTACTCATGAACTTTCTGATACCTTCAACACCTTTCTACACCCTCCCACTCCTTTCCTTATGCCGTATACTCTCTTAACTTCATATCTCATACACTGTACAGTTGACTCCCGTCCTCACTAAGCTCCCCTCAGCCTCTACACCCCTCACTCAGCTCCCCTCAGCCTCTACACCCCTCTCTCAGCTCCCCTCAGCCTCTACACCCCTCACTCAGTACCCCTCTGCCTCTACACCCCTCACTCAGTACCCCTCAGCCTCTACACCCCTCACTCAGTACCCCTCAGCCTCTACACCCCCTCACCAGCTCCCCTCAGCCTCTACACCCCTCACTCAGTACCCTCAGCCTCTACACCACTCACTCAGTACCCCTCAGCCTCTACACCCCTCACTCAGCTCCCCTCAGCCTCTACACCCCTCTCTCAGCTCCCCTCAGCCTCTACACCCCTCACTCAGTACCCCTCTGCCTCTACACCCCTCACTCAGCTCCCCTCAGCCTCTACACCCCTCTCTCAGCTCCCCTCAGCCTCTACACCCCTCACTCAGTACCCCTCTGCCTCTACACCCCTCACTCAGTACCCCTCAGCCTCTACACCCCTCACTCAGTACCTCTCAGCCTCTACACCCCTCACTCAGCTCCCCTCAGCCTCTACACCCCTCACTCAGTACCCCTCAGCCTCTACACCACTCACTCAGTACCCCTCAGCCTCTACACCCCTCACTCAGTACCTCTCAGCCTCTACACCCCTCACTCAGCTCCCCTCAGCCTCTACACCCCTCACTCAGTACCCCTCTGCCTCTATACCCCTCACTCAGTACCCCTCTGCCTCTACACCCCTCACTCAGTACCCCTCAGCCTCTACACCCCTCACTCAGTACCCCTCAGCCTCTACACCCCTCACTCAGTACCCTCTGCCTCTACACCCCTCACTCAGTACCCCTCTGCCTCTACACCCCTCACTCAGTACCCCTCAGCCTCTACACCCCTCACTCAGTACCCCTCAGCCTCTACACCCCTCACTCAGTACCCCTCAGCCTCTACACCCCTCACTCAGCTCCCCTCAGCCTCTGCACCCCCCTCTCTCAGCTCCCCTCAGCCTCTACACCCCTCACTCAGTACCCCTCTGCCTCTACACCCCTCACTCAGTACCCCTCAGCCTCTACACCCCCCCCTCCTCAGTACCCTCAGCCTCTACACCCCTCACTCAGTCAGTACCCCTCAGCCTCTACACCCTCACCAGTACCCCTCAGCCTCTACACCCCTCACTCAGTACCCCTCAGCCTCTACACCCCCCCTCACTCAGTACACCCCTCAGCCTCTGCCTCTACACCCCTCACTCAGTACCCACTCAGTACCCCTCAGCCTCTACACCCCCCTCAGTACCCCTCAGCCTCTACCCCTCTGCCTCTACACCCCTCACTCAGTACCCCTCAGCCTCTACACCCCTCACTCAGTACCCCTCTGCCTCTATACCCCTCACTCAGTACCCCTCTGCCTCTACACCCTCACTCAGTACCCCTCAGCCTCTACACCCCTCACTCAGTACCCCTCAGCCTCTACACCCCTCACTCAGTACCCCTCTGCCTCTACACCCCTCACTCAGTACCCCTCTGCCTCTACACCCCTCACTCAGTACCCCTCAGCCTCTACACCCCTCACTCAGTACCCCTCAGCCTCTACACCCCTCACTCAGGTCTCATGGGCTGTAAAATCAGACTTGGTGGGGCTGAGGTTGCAGAGATTGGTGAGAGGAGGAGGGGGTAGATGGCAATATTGAGAGCTACACTGGTCTTGGTGTTCCCAGCCACATTGTGGTGAGGCAATAACTCTAGTCAGTGAAAGCTGTAGAAAGAGAGGGTGAGGGGTAATAGGGAGAGATACGCAGTGTGCTGTAAGGAGCAGATCAATGAAACGATCAATACGATAGGCTCTGTGTTCGATCTGCATTCTCGGCTGAATGAAAAAGACTCCTTGGGGATGTTGATTATCCTCCCATATGCCCTAGCGGTTTCCCCATGGGGTGTTTGTCCTGATGTGGAGGCGGGCCCTTGTTCTTGTACTGATTTTTTAGTTTCCAAGGTTATCATTTTCTGACCCCCACTTCACCATCAAGCTAGTGGTTCACTTTGCTATTTCATTGTCATAGTCACATATACCATGCAGAACCTGCAGGCAGGTAGACCTAAATTCAGATCGCAAACACTAACTAGCAAAACACAGGCAAATACAACCTGACACAAGCACTCAAAATAACCTGCAAAGGCTGATGGGAAGTGATGAATGTGCTGAAATGTGGTGCGTAAACATCCCACAGCAGGCCTGAGGAGACAGCGAAGGGGCTCTGGGGATGTGAGCATTTTGGTTTGTGGTGAAACACTAACCTGCACCTTTCATCTCAACCACTTCACCTTACAAAGGCTTTTTCAGGGAAAGGGAGGGAGAGAGAAAAGTCCTCATTAATAAAGAACTGGTAGACAAACACTTGCTTGCAGAGAACACACTCTCTTCTTTGTGCTTTGACCATTTCAGCAGTCAGTTTTTTCCATGCCTCACCCCATACTTTCCCTCTTCTTCTTCCTCTGCTGTTCATTTTTTAATTTATTCCTTTAAAGAAATTACTCACCAAAATCACTGCCACTCATGCAGTTTTTTTTTTTTACTTACAAAGTGCCCATTTATTTCTCTCTCATTTTTCTATCTGCGTGACTTTTAAAATATTGTTTTGTACTGAGGCTTTAGATTTAAAACCTCATTCTCCAGGACAGATGAGGAATGTAGAAAAAAAACAGAAGAAATGGGACAGAAGGAATAAAAAATGGCGAGATTTATGAAGTACCCCTAAAAGTCTATATGGGTTTAAGGTTACATCTCGGCTGCAGAGATTTACGTTTAATAAGGTGCAGGTGTTGGGGGCGGCCGGGGGAGTTTTGACTTTTTCGCTTCACCACGCTGTGCTGTCAGGGTATATATTAAGGCTTTAATTTACACAGCTCTGTTTGCGTTTTTCTGAAAACAGTGCTACCTTTGTCCCAGGCCCAAATGAATACGTGTGGCTGCACGCAGTCTGAAGACAACGGCAAAGCAGTGGAGTGAAAAGAGACGCAGAAGAGAAAAATGAAAAGCTACTAAATGACTAATGAGTTAAAAAGGGAGAAAGAATGTGGAGAAAAGGTCAGGGCAGAGATTGAGCTTTAACTAGCGGTGTGTGTTTTAATCGGCTGCACTCGGAGTGAGTGACAGTCGTTCTGTGCAGGTACTGTGGAGAACAAGGAACAGTCTGTTTTGTGGAGGGTGTGACGCCCTTTGGCGAATGCATGGGGTAGTTGGGGGTTGGGAGGGGGGTGATGGGAGATTTGTGGGTGGGTGGCAGAGGCAGGATGGGACGTGTATCAAGAGCGTCTTGAGTTGTAGGAACGCTTTCATTCAATAGAGGAGAGTGGAAAGGGACAAGCTTGGAGAAGTTAGGAGACAGACCCACAGTGCTGATTTTCCCGTGTCTCATTGTCTCACCCACAGCACTGCATAATACACTCCAGCACAGCTCTGTATCATACCGTAATACAGAATGTAATGTAATATACAACATAATGCCTTTAAACAGAACATAGTACAAATGAATACAATGCAATATAGTGTCATTTTTGACTCAATATTGTATTACAGAATATTGAAAAAATCTATTAAATAAAACATATTACTAATCAAAAGAATGCAAAATTCAAATCAGATCTAACACTACACAATATAAAACAATATAGGCCTACCATTTCTCATATTTTAATTACATACTTTAGTGGTGTGATTATTTGCAGTCACATTAGTGTGATTTTCTCCAGTGTAGTGTCTCTTTTGTTTGCTGATTCCATTAATTTCATAATTATTTAGATTGGCAACTTTCATTTAATTCCCACATGCATAACTATCAGTCACATGTATGCATGTATATGTCTGAGGGTGCAGGCATGTGCACACATATTAATACATACACTTAAATGTGTGGGTGTGTGAATCTGTGTGTCCAAGTGCTCGTGTATATACTGTATATGAATGTATATGTTAGTTTGTTTGGTGTAATTTCCTTCTTGCTGGAAATCCAATATGGAAATATGCTCTCAGGCAGATCAGATTTCAGCCTGAAACTCAGACATGAAATTAGGGCTCAGAATATGAATATGAACATATGAAATGGAATAGGTGTGAGTGAAACAGCCAGCAGGTGTGTCTCCCTCCCCCTCTCTCTCTCTCACACTGTGTTTTCCAATCAAGAGGCTGAAACCGTGAGAAGGATATGAGAGGTATTTAAAAAAGCATTCTACCTCAGGCAACTTTTTACTTCTCCATTTTACATCTTCGCCTTGATAATCAACATGGAGCAGGACATCTTTTAGCAATTGAATGTGACCTGGAAGTGCTGGATGTCACCAAATCTGACATGCTGAAGAAAAACACAAAGAAATCATTTTCAAATTAGGAGGCAATGGAGAAGAAAGAAGACGGAAGGCAGCGGAATTTTCCAGCCTAGTCCTTAATTGCATTTCTCATTAAATTTCACTTATACCTGCTGGCTCCACTCACACACTTACCTGCTATTTTCCCTCAGCAGAGCAAAACCTCAGCAAATAACTTCTAAAATGAGGATAACCAAAACTAGATTCATTTTTAATGAGATGGGCATTCAGCCCCCTGTCCAAATCCTATTGAATCTGATGAGGCTGAGAAAGCATGAAGTGAGATGTTCCAGGTGCCATTCTGTCTGTTTACAACAATACAGACTCATCAAAGATTCAGCTGTGGAGCATAGCTGATGGGAATTCACAAAAATTAATTTGCAGAGTATAGCTTCATTGCTTTTATTCCTGACAGTTTAAAGCAGGTTTATGAGTATCAGGGTGTTGTATATCTTTTGCATTTCACTACACTTGAATTACAGTGTTTTTTTCTAAATTCTTTTCTGCATTCTCTTTACACTTTTCTCACCCAGTAAGAGGGGTGAGAAAAAGGGGAGGGCACTGACTGGATTGGCCTGTCCCTCTGGAATTAACCGTGTGACCTGAAAAATGGCACAAGTGGATCCTATTGAGGGGACACACGCTGCGGGGTGTGGCTTACACTCCGGCACAAAGACGTACAATCCCCTAGGCAGTTCTCAGGTGTATCATTTTGCAGCGCTTATTCCCTTACCTGGTGGCTCACATGCCCACCTGATCCACACACCACACCAGCGTGCTGCAGAGGGGAGAGAGGAAAGCATGAGAATGAGTGGGAGCAAAAGGGATCAGGAAAAGAGAGGGAAGGACAGGCCTACAGCTGGCAGCACACACTGAAAGACGTATACTTTCAGACAAGCCAGCAACTTTTCATGCACAGAGTCGCACACACAATTACATCATGTGTTGATTGTTGATGATGATTGTATTTACTGCTGGCTGTGCAAACAAATTGCCCCTTGGGGATAATAAAGATTACCTTACCTTACCTTACAGATGCCAGCACAAAAACACGTGCAGTTGAAACATACTGATAGACTGTGAGCAAAGATTGCAACCTGAACCAATTCCAAGCCAGTACAGTAACCCTACACTGCTCACACTTACGATATATACAGTATCTCATTTCCATTTTTTCTGCAAAAAGTAAAATATTCCCATGCTTTGTAACAGCACTGATCTGTCAAAATACGTGTAGTGTAGAGTTGTAGCTGTCACATAGCTATTCATGGCCTTTTTAAGTTTTAAGTTTTCCTTATTTATGTGGTCTGATAGACAAAAATAGTGAGCATGCTACTATTCATTATATAAATAATACATTATGTATTTTTTTTGTTTACCTGCTATTTTATTTCTTGGTGCATACACACAAGCACACACACTCACTCAAACACATGCGTGCTTACATACACATTAAGCGGCCCTGAAGAGCCCTTAGAGAGCTTATCCTCCACAGTGTGAATGACATAGTAGTTCAAGAAGGTACATATGTGTACACGAACGTTCACACTTACAGGAAAACACACACACACACACACACACTCACAGTGCTACGAGAAGACAGGCCTGCAGTCTGTCACACTCTCCACGCAGTCTCAGGATGCTACAGCTCATTCTCAGCCAGCAGCTTTATCAAACACATCCAAGATTCCCCATTTCCTCTCCGTAAAATAAACCAGCCTTCATTTCCACAATTTAGCGAGGATGCTTGGAGTGGCTCTGCCTTTCCGTTTTCCATGGTGATTCAGTGAGTTGGGGACAGGGTCTGATAAAGACCATAGACGACCCGTCCTGTCCAATGTCATCAGGATGTTTCAAATCTAGGGAAAAAAATACTATGGTGAAAAACAACATGTCAAATACAATGTGGACACTGTATTGATGGCTTGGATGTTATTTATTGGGTGGGACCGCCTCCCTCCCTGAGCTGGATAATTACACAGACCTCCTAACCTGCTGCTGTCTGGGACTCCAGAGAGGATTTACAGCACTACCTGTGCACGGTGTGGTTGCCCAGGGACTTCAGACTGACGGCAACATGTGTGCCACAAATGGAATGAGAGGAGGAAATGAGCTATAACATTTAAAAAATACTGATTTGGGTTTGAAGAGAAGACATAGGGGATGATATCAACTGGAGAGAGATGAGACGTTGAAATCTGATAAACAAAGCAGAGAGATGGACAAAAAATGTGAGAACAATACTTTAACACAAGGAGGAGAGAAAGTGATGGAGATAAAAGAAAATAGAGATAAAATAGAAACATTGCATAGGAGACATTGCACATGTATTTTTTTACAAAAAATTTTTCTGTGACATAAAATAGGAGTTGGAAAAATTCACAGAATGTACTTAATGTCAATAATTTGAATGTTGCTGAATTGCATAAAAAGTGAAAAACATGGTGAAAGATTGGTCTTTGATTGCATGGGAAAGTATATGAAAGCCAGCTCTTGATTTTCCAAGTTACAGAAAATATGAGGAGAGATTTATTAGCATTATCGGCTAGAGCCTGCGTGTACATACACAGTATGTGTGTAAGATTCTGTGTATGCTTGTTTCTTCTTCCCATGGTGCATTTCATCACACACCCTCTGAGTCTTAGAGTAACAGAACATTGTAGGACAATCGGAATGTCATGCCGGGACTGGCTTTACAGTATCTATCTGTGACTATATTAATCAGCTGTATTGTTTCATTGCATTTCTGGTTTGCTGTAAAGGTATTCAGCCATGTTTGATGCTACATGCTGAGGTAGCAAGTAACTGTTATATGCCACGCATTTTATTTTATTTTGAAACTCAATGTCTGACGCAACTCAATAGTTTTGATATGGCTTTGAGCCCATTCACAAGCTGATGTATTCATAGGGAATGAAAACTCATGAACTTGGCCTTTAACAAACAAAAAAGACGAGCTTCCAGTTTTTGTCAAATTTACTTTCTTTCTTTCTTTCTTTCTTTCTTTCTTTCTTTCTTTCTTTCTTTCTTTCTTTCTTTCTTTATTTCTTTCTTTCTTTTTCAAAAGGAAGACCTAACCTCCTTTCACATATGAAAAATGAAAGAAAAAAAGTTTCAAGTTGAGTGAAATTTGCCTTTCTAGTCTTTTTGGAGCCATACAATTGTTCACAGTTCACAGTTGTTGAAAATTGCACTTAATCCTGTTTATCATCAGTCCCAAGCTATTAAAATGGAATTAAATTATTCCTTGCTCGCAATTCAAAAGCAAAAAGAGGAAAAAGAAAAGGGAAAAAGCTGGCAAGCTGTGGCATTATAATTTGACTTTCTCGACTCCTCTAAGATATTTATAAGACGGCAAAGCAAATTAATCAGTGTGATATCTGTGGTTACAGAACCAGAGGGGGTAAAATAAATAAAATGTGCTGAAAGATGAGCAAGCCCGTTAGTGTTCTAGCCATGAGGCCATAAACTCATATCTGCTGTTTGCACAGAGAGGAGAGGGGGAAATCAGGCAGATCAAGAAGAAAAGTAAAGGCACAAACATTTTTGTAAGTTCAATGGTTTAAGTTCAAAGTTTTACTACTCACTTTTGTTAGCTTCTCTGAAGTGGGTCTGTTATCTCTAGGTTGTTGTACAACAAATTATATTTTTTTAAACTATTTCTCCTCCGTTTTGGATGATTTGAAAATCACATGAAAGGGATCTATGTAGTCTTGAATCCACAGAGGTCCCAGCAGGCTGGTCTGGGGAGGTGAAATGGAGGCATGGTTTTTTTTTGGAAGGGGGATTGTGTTTTGACATGTGTCAGCGCATTGTTGTCATATTGATGATTCATCCTGCAATGGCTTGGAGCAACCTAGTGTTAGCTTTGTGTTGTTGGTTAATCAACATCCTAGATGAATATATTGCAGAGTGCATTGTCAAAAAATGAGAGAAAGAAGAGGAAGGCTGTAAATTCTTGCATTAGTCACAGAGAAACCCTTACCTCAACTGTGGCCACCGTTCAGCAGACTCATCTCCAAGGGATGAGAAATTGGTCGGTGCTGGGTGAGAGGAGCATGACCCAGGAAACACAAAACCAATGACATGTCATTTCTCCATCTCTTCCTCTCTCCCTCTCACCTTCCTCTAACTCCCATTTCTTCTTTTCTCCTTGTTTTTCTCCCTTCTATGTCAATTCTATTCTCTGTCTCTATAATCTCTGTCATTTTGTTCTGTCTCTCGCTGAGAGTTATGCTCCTGTTTTCATCATTATCATTTTTATTATTATTATGGTTTGAATGGAAGTCTGCATTTACTGTCTTTCATGATACATTTGGCTTATGGTAATAAAGGCAAGTTTGAAATTCAATTATCTCTCACTTCCCGTCTCTGTCAATTCATCATGCTAACATTTTTCTTCCAGTAATTTCTAGCTCTAGCTCTTTCTAGTGGCACTGCATATCTGTGTTTATTTTGTTTTTGGTATGTTGGTGCTGCTATCTGCTCTTCCTAGTACTTGCATTATGTAGAAGCTGTGTCATTTTCTCAAGCGTTACATGCAAATTGCCATCTTGGGACAATGCAGACTTCCTGCACACTGAAACTCTGTCCCTCATCTGTGCAGAAGAGCAGAGGGTATAAGAAGGTGGGAGGGGGGGGGGGAGGGGGCAGAGCCTCTCTGTCCATGTGATGGTCTTGGACCCAGCTTTATGATAGACTGTCATCAGAGAGTCATAAAGGAGTGGCTAGCAGCCACCCCTGACCTGCAGCAGTCAGGAGAGTTGATTAACTCTGACCACAGGTGGCCCGAGAAAGAAAGAAAGAGGGGGAGTGAGAGCTAAAGAGAGGCGGGGAGAGGGGGGAGGGGAGGAGGAAAAGACGGGCACCATGGAGCAACAGTGATGATTAAATAGTCTGTGCAGCATAACAACCCCATCAGGCTCTAGTTCATTAATGGTTTCATAATTCGGCTTATTGTCACTTTAAACTGTCTCCTTTCTCTGAGGTTATGCACCCTGTAGACTTGGACTAGCTTGAGACAAGATATAAATCAAACCTGTCCTCCAACCTCTTGGGCCATGTGTTTCATTCGTTCTCAGATAATGTAAAAACACAGTCACATTCCAATGTCCCAGATCCTGTCTTTTGAAAATAAATCACCATTTTTCATTGAAAAATGGGTTTGCTTTTTATTGAAAATTGTTGTTGTCTTACTGTAGCCACATAATAATTTAGCTGTATTTATGTTACAACCTAGTTTTAACACTGTTGTACTTTACATTTATTGTGACTGCATTTCTGTGGTAGTTGTCGGGGGCAAAGGTTTGTACATGTGGGACGGACTGGGGGTGGATTATGATATTGGCCAATGGTACAGTAGTGCATTCATGTCCTTGTAAAAAAAGAATGATCTTATGTGCTCATTCAGTAACCTCTGCATGAAATAAGAACCACTAACTCATTATGACACTTGTTCACTTTAATAGCACTTTGCTGTAAGATGGCATGGCAGTTTTAATTGCTTCCAGGTGTAAATTTGGCCATAACAGGCCCTGTGAAATACATGAATGGCAGCTTACATATGTGTGTAAATTGAACTAAGCAGGGGTGCCATTTGAGACCCATTGGAAGTAAACAGGAAAAAAGAGCTTTTGGTGCAATGTGATGAAAACCTATTGAAATGTCTGCCCTCGTCAGCTTGTTTGGTGGTCCGGCTCATGGCTCGGCTTAAGACCCCCTGAATTCAGCATGGATCTGGACACCACTGCTGATACCGCTGCCTCTGAAACACTGCCCTTTTCCCACAAAACGCATAAACAACACTGTCCATTTCATTGTCGGTGGCCCTCCTTTCTCTTTGCCTCGCCTCCCTCACTTTCTCACGCAGCAGGGACTGACAAATAGATAGAGTTAGAGGGGAGACATGGAGGAATAATGCGCAACATGCCATGTCTTGTGAAGCCAGTTCATCCCCCGGAGCCTGGCCACCAAGTGGGCACAAAGAAGCACCAGCCCTACAGCTCCTACCATTCTGTACCTGACACTAACGGCATGACCCAATCAACGCCTGGGCAAGAGGGAGAGATAAAGAAAGAAACTGCTTGGGGGAAGGAATTTAGTGCTATAAATAACCCCTTGCTGGATGGATTTTCTCAAGCTGTTATCTTTTTTCCGTTTATGTTTTTTTATTTGTCAGTTCTTTGATGGCTCCACAGCAGTAAAGAGAGGGGCTTTGGATTGGTGTTAATCTGGCCTCTTCAGTGCTGCGTGTTGCCCTGGCAAGCTGGAACATCTTTGGCCCCACATTCACAAACAGGAGAGTGCAGGCTTCCAGGACAGGGGCAGGATTCAGAGGGAGGGGCCAGGGGGTTCCAGGGGCAGAAGGGCGGAGGGGCGGAGGGGCGGAGGGGCGGAGGGGCGGAGGGGCGGAGGGGCGTCAGGAGTCACAGTCAGCAGGTGTGTTCAGATTTTTTTTTTGTTCAAAGTCTTGTCCATGAAACTTCTTAAAGACCATGTTTTATTTTCCTTATGAATCTAATAAATTCAGCACAAAATTCCTTCATCTTCAAGTGACAGGTGATAGACATATTCTTGCAGTAATCATAAAGAAGTGTGGGAGGTGTTGGGCGGTTGGGAATTTTGTTACATCTGAAATACAGGAGAGTATGGACAGTCCTCCACTAACTACATAATTATTTAGCAGAAGCTTACACATCTGGTTATTTTTTAATGTTCCATTTTCTGACTCTTTTGATCTCAATTCCAAGAAACTAGGTTTTGCAGGAAGGATTATGAACAATACATTTTCCACAGAAACATGTTTTGTTCACAAAAACACTGTTAAACATGGCTTCCCAGCACTGCCAGGTACAGACCTGGGGGACTCAGGGCAGACATTTCACTTACATTCCTCCTGCACATTTTGCAAAACACATCCCTTTCTCTGTTCATATATGCTGCAAATGCAACATATTCAAAAGACAAATCAATCTGCTCATTCTCAATAATAGAAGAAAGTGAAGCAAAATAAAATAAAGAATGATTCCCTGAGAATATGTCAGTAAGAGGATTTAACATAATATTTATCATACACCAAAAGCAGGAATATTGTGCCATCTGAACTTTATGTGTTTTATTGCCCACAAAGAGTTTCATTTTGGCAACTCTTTAGCTCAAGTATGTTGTTATAAGGCTTTATGAGGGTTGCATAAGTGCTTCATAAAGCCTCTATATAACTTCTTAAACACATTAATATATTGCATGCATCCATAAATCGCACTTCACTATGGTTTACGGCTGCAAGAAATGTATTGGTTTCTCAAGTACTTCTTGTATGGCGTCATGAAGTATTATGGACCTGTGTTTTGTAGACTAGGTAGAGCTTGATGAAATATTCCACAAATAACATGTTATCACTATTAAGTGTAGATTTGTGTCTTTGTTTTTATTCATCTCTTCTGTCCTGGGTCATCAATAGGGACAAATTGATTTGAGCAAAAATCTTCACTGTTCTTCACCAGCATTTGCCGATGAGAGTCAATAAAAGAAGCTAACCCTTCTTCACGGGACCCAAGGGTGAATGTGATATATAGTGCAAGCTCGTTAAAACGTCATCCTAATGCCTCCCTCTCTCTGCCTCTCTACCTTTCTCTTTCCCTTTCTCTCTCCCTCACTTTTTTCTGTCTGTTATTGTCATCAGGACAGTACCCTGAGCTGTGGTGTGATATATGAGCCATATCTTTCATCGCTGGCTGCTCAGGTCTCACTGTTTGAGCGGAGTTGTACGAACATGCGCCCAAAAAAAAACCTGTTGCTTGAAAGAGGCGGCCTCGCCAAGCCCTGCAGCTGCACTCCGAGCCAATCCCTGATCAATGCTTCACTTCTTTCCCTCAGCAAATATTTCACGAGAGAAACAGATAGCGAGAGAGAAAGTGGCAGACAAAAAAAGAGAAAATACCTGTCTGCAAGCAAAACGACAAGAATACGTGACAACAGAGCACAGCTGTGGCCAGCTGTTTTGCAATGGCCCACCCGTTTATCACCCGTGCTGGAGTTGCGCAAAGTCTTTCTTGGCCCATGGCTTGGGTGTGCTGGAACCGCATCTTAACCACAGTCCATATCGAGCATGTGCACTTTGATCCAGTTCCGAAGCGGTTTGTGAAATGAGGCTCAATATCAAACTGTGCTAGGAGGAAACACTTATGAGAATTGCTCTAGTCATGTCAGAACACATTTAACTATTAAATAAACCAACCCAGTGAGAATACACTCAACTGTAATGTTTTGAATTTGAGCACTTAATCTCAGTATGCAATGACTGTACATGTTGGTGGGGGGGTGGTGTCCTGCTCCATGTGAATGCTTTGACATGTTGGTGGGGGGGTGGTGTCCTGCTCCATGTGAATGCTTTGACATGTTGCTGCTGTTAATTAACCCATAATCCTAAGGCCACCAAAGATAAAGGCATGTAGAAGAAGCAGTGATGGAGGATCATGCATGTCCTTTCAGGAGCAATTTCATTTTACTTCTAAAATATTAGTGACAGCATCTCTGCACCATTCACCCTTCACATGCTGCAAAGAAACCCAGAGAGAACGAAACAGACTGAGATCAAAGGAAGAAGAAAGAGGAAATATGGCTGTGATTATTCAAGAGGGAAAGTTCTCAGACATTATATTGACTGAAATCTTATCATATTGGATTACCAACCAAGTTGTGTTTAATTAGGCTTTTAGCTGCTACATTAAAATGCTTCAAATACTTATTTATTACAAGTTGTACGACTGTCACCAAATGCATTCTACTTAATCTAGGTTTTCTCTCTGATTTGGACTACAAAATTGCAGTCACCCAGTTCCTGAAAAAATCCCCATCCATATAATCAGCCAAACTTCTTTTCACTCTGCAGACCGCTGCCAGCTAAGTCAACTGATGATACTTTGCCAGAGGGCTGTACAGATGGAGATATATGTAGACTCCAAACTCCTGATCAGCATGAGGGGACTCTACTGTTCGCTGAGCTGGAAGGTATGCTACTTGCTGAAATCCAGAATCCATGGATGATGTTATTGGCAGTTATGTGCTACCCCAATAGAACCCCCAATCATAGCCTTCTATCCATAGCATGCATCACAGATGGGCCACTTGGAAGTGGAGTTATGAAGGAGGAAGGGGGTAAACTGATTGAAAGGAAGCAAAAAAGGAGTGTGCATTTGTTTTTTTCATGTGTACAATGTTTGAATGTATATGTATTCTGAATATTGACAGAAATCAATAGTGAGTATTTTCACTCTCAGTCAGTCTCTGCTGTAGAGAGCTTGAATGGCCTCACTTTGATTTGCAACACAAGTTTCCACTGACAGACCATAATACTCATAGGTCACCAGGGGTCCTCTTGCCAGCACAGCAACTGCTCATTTTCTCATCGCCAACCCAATGTTCTGGCACCCGTACCCCAGCCCCCCAAGAACTCATAATTAAGGGTGACGATGGGGTCTTTTCAGGTCCAAACACAACAGGAAGCGGTGAGCTTGACTTCCAGCGCTGAATTCATTGCTAATTAAATAAGAAAAAATAGACAGCCTCATGGTGTGGTCTGTGGGTGTCACCCACTATGGCTGGTGTGCAGGTGTTTGCCTTTTAGTGGCTGACATAAAATAAGATAAATGTTCGTGTGTATATGTGCATCTGTGTCAGATAGTCTGTGATCTCATGACATGAGGTCATAGGTTTCGCAAAAAAAGAAGCAAAATAAGGACAAACTAAATAAAAAACAAACATGCATAAATAAAAATAAGGAAGCCATTGAGTGGGCCGCTGGTCACAAATATACAGACTTACACTTACGTACCCATTCGATCTCCACTCTCTAATACACACAAACACAATCACTTTAACGTATACAGACCCTCTCACTCACTCTTGTATGTAAACATATACTCTCAAACCCTTAAACACACACAGGCCTCTCAGCTCGTCTCTCTTTGTCGCTGTGGTGTATGCGATGGTGAGCACACCATGCTTTAGTGTCCCTATGAGGGTGTCGCACTCTTTCCAGCAGTCCAGTGAGGGTCGGAACAAATGAGGCGCCTCTGTTTCTCTTTCCCAGTTTTATTCGCTTATTTCCTCAGCTGACATCTGTATCCAGAGCCATTTCATGTTTAAAAAGTCTGGCTTTGGAGATGTTTTTTTTTTTTTTTTTTTTTGACAGAAGTGCTTGACATCCAGTGGAACATAATTTGCATTGCCACTCCCTTTAAAATAATAAAAGAAGTCTGTTCATGCTTAGAAGAGGCCAGCAATATTCATATTGTGTAAGGACATTGCATTCATTAATTCTGAACATTTTTATACAAACAAAATATATGTGTATAAAAACAGAATTATTTAAATAAGGCTTACTGTTATTCCTTATAGATTGTGCAAAGAAAACCCATTGGCCATTGATTTACTATTTATTTAATACTGTTTGGTAAATGAGGTCATTCAGCACCATTTATGTACTGCTTACATAGCTGATATATAAATGCATCAATGATTTGGCGGTTTTAGGTGAATCTAAGCGTGAATCTTAGGCTTGCACTTTCCCATCTGTCAAAAAAACTGATGGTAATCTCGGTGTCCATGACCCACGCTCCATTCCCAGTCTCTGTCTCTCTCACCGGCTCCATTCTAAACCACACCTCTTTTTCAGGGCATGAAGGTCAACAACTCATTGAATGTACCCTGCAAACATTGTGGTATTTTTGATTCCTGTGTCCAAACCTGACACCAACCATCCAACCCCCTGCCCGGTGGGATGTTTTTCATTGTCCGAATGGCTTTGGGTGACAGTTGGACTATTGTTCACTTATAAACAGTTTTCTCCTATAGTCGACACAACAGACAGATCAGGTTTAGTATGTAGATGCTACTCTTCTTCTTGGGTGGGTTTGGGGATGTTGCTTTTCTTATTGGCTGGGTCTTGATCATTTTTCTCTCTTATTGGCTGGGCTTTGGGACCAGCTGGGTCATGTGTTGCAGCAGTGTACAGATGAGATCCCAGTTCCCATGGTTCGTGATGAGGATACATTAAGAATGTTTTCTTGAAAATAGAAAAGTGTCCTTAAACAATTTTTAATTATGAAGAAGATAACAAGAAGACAAACATGATAAGCATCATTACAAATCTCTCAGATCAAAATATTGAACTGTAGACTAAACTCATTTCATCCTGCAGCAAATCTCACATGATAAATGGGTAACATTTGTCAGCTACAAGATGCTCATTGTTTATCTGCTTCACGATTGTCTGCTTATACCAATGCTCTTGTGAAATATCATAAAAGAGCTTCTGCATTCCTTTCTTTTCGGTTGTAAACATTTATCCAAAGCCATTGAATATATCTAAATCCCATTAGGAGAATAAACACGTTGTTTTAAACAGACACATATGAGTTTAAACAAATCTAATGGAAACAAAGGGTTCAGCAACATGGCAGCTAACGGACATTGTGCTGGACACAAACAGCCTTTGTTTTCACATGATAACAGTTCATTTTTCATACTTCACATCCATATAACCAGCATACGTCTCATACCCAAATGACCAAAGGGGTGACCCTCTTGTTTGTAATTCATCTTTTGCCTGTCCTGAGAAATAGCAGGCAGGAATAGATTTGTTTAGTGGTTGAGGAAACTTTCAGGGGTCGGGCAGAAAAGGGTCTTTGTGGAGTGCTGGCACACAGACCAGGCTCACATTCTGATTTTGTCAATGTGTCATTTCATACACAACGCAAATAAATAAGGTTTGCAGGCAGTCCCACGGATGGAATTGTTGGAGACTGTGCTCAATGGGGGGAACAGATTTAAAAATACTGAAATGAAAAAAGTGGTATGGCCTCACACATGCAACCATATGCACACATATACACATGCACACAGACACACACGTGCATCTATTGTGTTTTATACAATCCCCACTCATATGTGTAAAGTCAAAAGAAGAAATTAAGAGCTGTTTTTGGCTACATGCTTACTCAAACGTCTGTCCTGGTCAAAAATGAGACTGTGATGTATGTGATAAGGACCTTGAAATTTAGTGTGTTGGGGTAAATAAGTGCAATGGAAATGAAATTTTTACCCATTTAGAATGGCATTCTGGTGATTAAGTATACAGTCATCATAAAATAAGATCCTTTAAAAATGTTATGATGTGTGTGATGATTTCTCACTTTTGCAAAGGGCTTTGAAGGTCCCTAACTCCAAATTACCACAGTGCCTTGGGCCCCTCTGAGTACACAATACACCTATGAACAGTCTCCGGATGGCTGTGTTGGTGTGCTGTGAGGACACCAAAAAGAACACTATGACTTCTTTCAGGATGAACAAATTAACAGGGCAATGAGTGGTGAATCTTGCATATTATTCATTGAATATCTGGAGTTTTTGGGAGTAAAATATGTTTTACAGATTTTTTGCAAGATTTTCACAGCAGAGTCTGGAGCCGCAGGCAGTCATTTGTGTGTTAGGGAGGCCATTAACAGTCACTCCGGTTATTACCGGTGCAGGGCGTGTGGCACCACGCTGTCTGTATATAATCGGCTGGGGAGGCCAAGCTGATAGCATCACTGCAGCAGGAGACTGGCTTGAAACTGAACCCCATCTCAACCCCTAATAATTGCCCCGTAATTTTACAGTACAGTAGAGTGGAGTGCGGCTGTGTGACTGAAGTGATATGTTGGGCAGCTGAGGGGGGCAGTGTTGGGGGTTTGAGGAGTGGGGTTCATTCCCCAGTGGCCAGTCAGATTACAGATATTTTATGTATCCTTTGCTTCCTGTCACAGGGGCCAACAGGAAGTTACCATTAATTACTTTTTTGAAGAATAAATGGGTTATGTTGGTGTGTCCCCCTTGCCCCCCAACAACAAAAAAGTAAACACAAATGCAAAATTATGGACTCCTTTTTTTCTGATAACAATCAAAGATTATGCATTTAAATATAACAGAAAAGTATAAATGACTGGTCAAAACATAATTCTATCTGACCATCACAGTGGGAGCTGGGGATGCTGGACACATAGCTATAGGGAAAAACATGCTGTTTTCAGGCTGGCTTCATTTACTGTGTATCACTGCATTCAGACCTTGTGATATTGTGATATTGTGTATCACTGCTGGAGTTTGTAAAATGAAGCTGGAGATAATCTGAAGGCCTGAGAATGAATAAGGCTCTCTTTTTCATTGTAACTCATGTGGTTGCACCTGAGCTGTTTTGGGGGGCGTATTTATTGTCTATGAGGCCCAAGAGTGAGCAGGAGTCAGGATATGACCTACAGATAGATTCCCATGACAGCAATTGACATAAGTGAGGCATTACAGGAGAAATCAGCATGTTTTCTACCTTATCCTACTACTGTTTTCTAAAAGACCACAGTTCATTTATATGCATATATATATGTGAACTTTGGTCAAAAGTCAAAAGGAAATGCTGCACACATACACACAAACATATGCAAACAAAAAACACTGACATTTAAACACACTGACACTGCTATCGCTGCAAGCAGTGATTATTAGGGTCCAGGTTATATGGCAAGGACCAAATGACTAAATATCTGCTTACTAAGATATGACTAAGAATGGTGTTGCCCTGATAGCGCCACCATGTGGCCAAAAAAGATCACTCTAGGTAAGTCCATATAAAAACACATATTCACACTAACATATTAATACCTGTCAGAATATGAACAAAAAGACACACACACACACACACACACACACACACACACACACACACACACACTCACACTCACACTCACACACAGACACACACACACACACTCACACACAGACACACACACACACTCACACACACACACACACACACACACACTCACACACTCACGCACACACACACACACACACTCACACTATATTATACTTTTTGGTCAGAGTTGTCACTGAGGCATATTTGCCTCAAATTTAATATTAATAATGGTCCTCATAAATCATGGTGAGGCAAATCTGAAACTGTGCGACAGATGAATCATGGCTGATAGATTAAATCCCATCTGATTAGTTTAAAAACAGAAGAGAAAGAAAGCATTCTGGAACTGATGGATAAACCCCTCAGAGACCCGAGCATTTCATTCTCATCATGCTGCTGCGGGCTCTCTCTCTCTCTTTAAAATCACTTCTCTCTCTCTCTCTCTCTCTGTCTCTCTCTCTCTCTCTGTCTCTCTCTCTCTCTCTGTCTCTCTCTCTCTCTCTCTCTCTCTCTCTCTCTCTCCTCTCTCTCTCCTCTCTCTCTCTCTCTCTCTCTCTCTCTCTCTCTCTCTCTCTCTCTCTCTCTCTCTCCCTCTCTCTCAATCTATGACTTGAAAAATCAGAGGGAAACTTACATATGGTGCACCTTGACTCACTCTGCTGAATAAAAGTATTAAAGGCGCAAATGTCTCTGTCCTTCTTGGCGGAGTACGTTTCGCCTGAGAAATTCTTTCCTCAGTGGAGCACTGGAAATATAAATCCATTAATGCTGCAAGCTCTCAAAACAAAATACCTTCTCTGACTTTGCCAAAATTTTCTCCCCTCTTAATTATCTGACTTCTTAGACATAATATTTTTTTATTTACCTCAAGCTTGTGTGTCTGAGTATATGTGTGCTCTTTAATTTAAGTTTGAAATATTGTTAAAAAAAAAGAGGTAATTTAAAAATGACAAACATACGCAGTGTTTAACTGTCCTTGGTTCGCAATTCGAGTCACTTCAAAAGATTAGAATGAAATTGTTTTCAATATTTCTCGTTTCGGGCTCAAAATTGCATATAGCATGCAAAGTAACAATTGTGTCAAATAAGACAGATTTGTAATTCAAACATTTATCATAGTACTAGAACATATATCTGTAATTACATAGACTTTATTTCAATATTATTTTACCTGTTTAAATGTGCAGGGTTATTACCAGCCCTGAGAACATGCTGCATCAGTTTTGAGAGCTGCACATGTACTTATAAGCACCTGAATATTGTTTTTTTTTTATGTGAGATGGCTGCATTCAGGAGGTGAACAGAAACTTAGCAGGTTATTGCATTGCATTTTGTTTGTAAGTGTGGAATTTACTGTCAGGTCAGACTTGCAAGTCAGGTTGTCTCTGTACATTCAGAAATGTACTCATTGGAACTCAGTTCTGGAAAATATATCAATTAAAAACCCTATCAGTGTCACAGAATCTCTTTCCTATCTGCTACCCTATTTGTGTAAGAGGGTCATGACCGGTTCTAACAGGAAAACCTGAAAAGGCCGCCTCGCTGGGAAAGCTCAGGACAATTAGCATAAGACTGAAAGCAGCTGCAGACCGGATAAGGCCAGTCCTCCTGAATAGATTGTGTCATGATTTGCAAACCAGTTTCAATCAAAAGCATTATAGGTTTGACCCCTAAATAAATTGTCTTCCAAATAAATAAATAAATATACTTCTGAATATATGGAAACAAAATGCAGCACCTACCCTATGGAAATTATTAACCAAGTACAAAGCTTAATTACTTGAACTGTTTTTAAAAGAAATGCAATATATCTAAATTTTGTGCACTTAGTTTAAAAATAGTTGCAGCTGTGTTTTGTGTTGTACTTCCATTATGTTCAGTTTGTGAAGTGAGTATTTAGAGAGTGCTTGTTTGAAGAGAGTATGTAGAGAGTGTAGTATAAAGAAAGTGAAATAGAGAGTGCCTTTTATTTGTTCATCATAACCGTATTGCTGTAGTAATGATTTCATAAATTTATCTCTGACTTTGTGCCTGTGTCTTTCCTCATACACACATTCTGTGCGTTTTCATCCGGTGCAAGTAAGTTGTGCATAGTGTGCGAAACATTTCTGCTTTTTGTGACTGTGTGCCATGCTGTGTGATTCATAAGGAACAAATACTGCTGTGGAACAGTACATGAACAAATAAAACTCTCAATCTTATAAAAGCAAACAACTTTGATTCAGAGCCCTCACTTAAATCTCTCTTTGAGCCTATTAATGACCTAATGGAGGTTATGTTCACATCTTACGAACGGTTCCTGTACATCCCGCGTGTGACGGTGCTGTGGGGATGAATGGGATCTCTGTGCAGGTATGAACACATTCAGCTCTGGGACTTTTCCCTCTCTGATATATTGTGTCTGGGGCTGCTCATTTCCGCCACTGAGATTTCATCACTTCATTCTCACCACACGGGTGTTTGACACAGTCAGGGGGGAGCCAGGGTGTAATGGAGTGAGACGGATGCACGCAGTACAGGGGTAGTGTGTGTGTGTGTGTGGGGGGTTTCTGAGTCCCTATTTGGGAGGAATTTGAGGAGGGAGTTTAGAAAGGTAGAGAAAGATGCATCATCTGAAGCTGAAACGGGGACATGTAGGACACTGGCAGCATGAAGACATGATTAATCCTGATATTTTGGTCTAATCTTTGCCAACTAAGACACAGGGACAACCAGGGAACTGTGTTTTTATTGTGTAAGAACTGAAACCTAGTTCAAATATTTGCTCCATAGCATTGACATTCTCCAGATTGTTAGTTCTGTGTGTGTGTGCATGCGTGCGTGCATATGCGCATGCGTGTGTGTGTTCGTTTGTGTGTTTTGTATAAGTATATCATTGTGTTGGATTGTCTGAAATTGTTTATTATGCTTGAAATTACTGTGTCAATAAATATTTTTTAAAGAAGACAATATTATTGGAGACTCCGTGAACAATGACAATTACAAAATTATAACAAAAATTCCAGTTAGGATGAGGACAAGGAAGAAGGACTTCATCCAAAACTCCAGAACATTCTCTTTTCATCTGCAATGGGCGTTCTCAGCTGGGGTCTCCCAAAGCTGGAGCCGTATCCCACTGAAGATTTTATTTCTGTTTATTTATTTCTTTGAGCCACATCAAAAAAGGAACATGAAATCAGATTCAAGAGCGTTCATTCTCCCTGGAAACCAAATGCAAAGAGAGAAAGAAAACAGACGCCCAGGCAATTTAGCGTGTTAAACCCTGTGAACGGAGAGAGTCTAATACAAAAACAGCAGGATGTCATCATGTACATGTGCACTTATGTATGGTCGTGTGTGTGTGTGTGTGTGTGTGTGTGTGTGCGCGCGCGTGCCTGTGCATGTGTTGGTCCATGTGCTTGTGCTCCCTAGATTAAGTCCCTGACTGTGCAGAGCGGAAGGAAATGAGATGAAGAGGAGGAACACACACGAGATCCTACTCCTGCTCACCTGTCCTCTGTACCATCAGAGTAATTACATTAACACATGACACACACACACACACACACATACACACACATATACTCGCACACATATACACACATATCAACATGTGCGTGTACACACACACACACATCAACATGTGCACTCACATACGCACACATATCAACATGGGCACACACGCACACATACACACACACACACACACATACACACGCACTAAAAACATGCACACAGACATACTCTCTGTATATATACCAGAGATGTAACCTTGTGGCAGATATTCAGCCTCACTCATTGGTGAATTATTAGTCTGAGCTTGAACATATTGGCCAGCTACTGCTGTAGTGTATGGGGAGAAAAGGTTGGTTCAGCTATTGACACAATGTAAGTACTGCACTGTACTGCACTGTACTGCACGTGTTGCAAGAGACTGCTCCTGTAAGTGGAAACAGACATTCTTTTTTATGAATGAACACATAGTGGGCTAATGGGGGTATCCATTTAAAAAAACCCTTGTATCCCCACATAGAACATTTTTCATCAACAGATTTTAATATTTTCATATTTATTTGTTAGTTTATTCAGCGGTTTTAAGAAAGCAAACAAGAATTAGATAGGTGTAATCCTATAGTAATCTTAGCTACTCCTGCAGGGTATTCCTATAGTTAAAGGGATTTGAGATCACAATTATGCTTTGGTTTTCAGTGGATCCACCAAACCAAACTGTTTCACCTTGCAGGGTCATTATCAAAGCTATTAGAAGATACCTGATGAAACATTCCTTGCCTGATGTGGCCAACTCCACAACCCCAACACCTCCTCCCAGCAGCACCACATCTCTACCTCTACGGCCCTCGCTCTCTCTCCCTCATCCCAGGACACACCATGAAGAGGCCCCGTGATGAACAACTTGCTTAGTCCCAGCAGCAGCTCGCCCCCCGCAGCTCCCATCTCTCCCCTCTTGAAATTTACAGCACCCCTTGTCTCACCTCGTCTTCCAGAACTTACTGACAACAGCTTGCAAAAAATCAGGCTGTTAAGTTTCCTCTCCTTTTCATTCTCTCCCCCCTCTCCTCTCTCTCTCTCTCGCTCTCTCTCTCTCTCTCTCTCTCTCTCTCTCTCTCTCTCTCTCTCTCTCTCTCTCTCTTTCTCTCTCAACTGTTCATGTCAAGGTGGTTTACTGGCTTGACATGCACTTTGTTGCCAAAGCAAATGTTACAACAAACAACAACAAAAGACAAAACAATTCCCTAACTACCCTGATTTATTGCAATTACAGACGAGACAAGGAAAGAAAGGATAGCATAGAGATGGAGTGTACCCAGAGATGTGTAGAGACTGTAGCTGAAGTGGACAGGGGTAAGGGCAGGGCAGTGGCATGTCCATTTTAGCAGGATTTGTCCTCAATCAAAGGTCTTGGGTGCGGATGGAGTTCAACAGGGGTAATCTCTAACCACAGGAAACGAAGGAGTCCCAGACAGGGGACGCTGGGACACAAGAGGGAAATGGTCCACCCGTTGGTGGGGGAGGAGATTCAGATACACTGCTCATACAGGTTCAGTGGGAACATAAATTATCAGTGAAATTCCCAGGTCTGTAATCGGGCAGTGAGGCTGTGTCTGTGTGAGGGGGGAGCAGCCTGGCCCCTCATCCTGGAGTCTCACAGCACACGGCTGGGGACCTCCTCCTTCACCACGACCCAGTCATTTCATTTTCAAATGAAGGGTCATCGGCACCACACAAATCTCTTTGTAAAGGAATCCTTATTTTAAGTGGCAAGGGGTGGCATTTGAATATATTATTATTGTTTTATTAATTTCCTGCCAAGAATTTATATAGATCGCATGACTCCAGTTAGGGTGATTATTGACTTGGCTATGTTGCTCCTTGACCCTTGACCCTGAAACTTAACCCCAGCTGCCCTGCAAAGGTTAGCCTTGTGATCAACATCAGTGTGTGAGCATATCTGTATGTGTGTGTGTGTGTGTGTGTGTGAGTGTTGTATGATGTTTGTATCTGAGAGAGAAAGAGAGAGAGTATGCACTTTTCTGTGATAGTGTATAGTATGTAAAGTGTAAAGTAGTCTGTAAATGTGCATTGTGTGAGAGTGGTAGAGAGTGTGTAAATTTGCAAAAGTGTACAGGCAGTGTATGTGTGTACTTTTCCTTTTACAAACATATTTACGATGCTTTGGCAAATACATTTTTTTGTCATGCCAATAAAGCTCAATTTGAACTAAATTATGTTGCATTGTTTGAGTGTGTGTGAGAAAGACTGTCATAATGTGCAGTGAGGGTGTGTGTATAGTTCGTGCGAGACAGCGTATGCTGTACGTATGTGAGTGAGGTTAAACTTTCACAGCTACTGTGACAGCTCTCTCTCTAGAGGACCTGTACAGGCCACAGGAAAGCCGTTCACAACTGAACTCTGAGAGCTCACTGCTATGTGCTAATGGTCCAAAGGCCATAAACCATTTTTACAAGGGGTAATGAAATAGGAAAAATGGGGGTAAAGAAAAGAGGGGAAGAGTATTCAGATGGAGCCTGTTTCTCTTTTTCTCACTCACTTTGTCTTGCTTTCACCTCTGTCATCTTCTCCCTTTGGCCCTAAAATCAGGAAATGTAATTTTTAATTCAGGTCAGAAGTGGGTATCCATGGCAATGCAAATACAAAAAACAGAGCCACACAAGTTCCACTGTAACCTGTACTTATGGAATCAAAGGCCTGCACAGGAATCTATGCCCATCCCAGAATGCAACAGCAGCAAGTCAAAAGTAGCCTGGTCCTCCTGGCATAATGTATTTGAACCTTTTTAATGTGGATTCATACAGACTCTGCCTTAACTCAGTGGTATTGTAGCACCGTGGAAAATAATTTTACAAAAGGCTATTTTGTCTGGTGTTGTTTTATGCCTCAACACCAAGATGAGGAGATGTTGAGAGACCATGGCTTACATTTACCCAGAGGACTTTTGTACTTTTTGGAACTCATCATTTTTTTCAAAAGCATTTCCTGTTTGTTTATATTGTGCTGTTTTTATCTGTTACACTAAGACCTGAACCAGAGACTGTCCTAATGGGAAAACAGCCAGCATGGCTCCATGTAGCTTTCAGCCAAGTAGGAAAGCTCAGCCCTCACCATCCATCTGTCAGTATTGAAGTCTATTTACCAGGAGTCAGAGATTTTTGGAGCTGAAGCAAGACTTCATGTTTTATTTGATTTCCAAGAGTAACACTAAAGATTCTAAAAACAACAGAACTGAAAACAAGGGTATTGAATCTGGGAACCAGGGCTGCACCAGTTAGGGAGAAGACAGACCACATGTAAGTATAGCAGGTTTTTTTCACAGGAATATTGTTCTGGAATTTAAAATGATTAACCTGGATACCTGTAACATCAACTGTAACATCCAATTATTCTAGAATTAAATTAGTACCTTACCCTTGGAAATAGCCTTATTTTTTAAATATCTTTAAGTTGCTGTTGATTGACATATTTCTTTATTTAACTCTGCTCAAAAGCTAGCAAACCAACATGGACAGTCATTGCGTGTAAAGGTTGGTGAGACTTTATTCATAGAGGTGCTTGCTTTTATAGCCTCCTTTCATTTCTCAGCTCTCCCTCTTCCTGCCAGAGAGGCTTGGGTAATCTTCTGGTTCACGGTAGAGGGATAAACAGAAGACTTGTTCCCGGAGAAAAGAGAACATGCTTTAGTTTAGGGTTTTGAGCTATTTCTGCGTGACAGAGATTCATATAAAAGATTTCGTCCCATAATTTGCTTAACTTGGATTAACTCCAAAAGTCAAGAAGTTTTATTTGGTGAAAGGAAGTAGCCAAGGGGTGTGTTTAGAGTGGGTGGGGGGATGGGAGAGGGGTAGGGCATTGCTTATGCACTCCTCCCCACCTTTCAAAAGTCAATGCGGTTTTGCTAAAATAAGTCCTTATTTACACATCTTCTCTTCAATGGATATTTGCAGTATTATTGTGCACCAAAGTGAAGAAGGCTCTCTCTTCAGGCTATATTTATCCATGCAGCTGGGTTTAACATTTATTTTTACTTAAAGTTATTACCTATGCTTGCTTTTATTAACATTATGTTGTATCATATGTAAATAATGTCATATCTGCTCAATAGCTGTAATTTTTATTTACAAACAACAAAATAAAAAAAAAAACTTAAAAAGAGATCATCCACTCTGAACCTCCAAAAGGCTTGAAAATTATGCTGGTAGTTAAAAGATTCATTTTGAATCCCCATCGGACTTTGGGCCCACATGCCAGATTCACAGAATGTTTTAAAATTATACAGTAAAAACAAACCTTAACTCAGGACTTTCAAAATACTCTAGAATGTCCCAGGGAAAGACCTCCAGTACAGATTTCCAGTAGGTTCGGCTTTTGAAATGGAGTTCTTTTCAGGATTCTGAGTAAGCTCTGGAATTTCTCCTGTGAGTGGAGCTGCACTCCGTACTCTGGGGTGGGAAGGTCTCAGGAATTCTGCAGAGAGGAATCATTTATTTTTCCACCCTCCGTGGAGCGGGGCAGGCGCCCGGGCCAGATGGCCTCATCGGCGGTGCCAGTGAGAGCCCGAGTGCCTGGCCGCCATCCTAGAACCACAACCCTAACAGATCGAGGCCCTCTCCCTTTGACAAAGCACCTTTTCAGGGCCCTCTCTCCCCCACCCCAAGGCCCGTCACCTCCAGGAGTCGGGGTAGGGGGGAACACTGCAGCAGGAAAACTGGGCCCCAGGTCAGCCTTTCCGTTTCTCCTCTTTTTCCAAATTTCATTTTCAACTCTGGCTGACAGAGCGACAGGCAATGAGACCACAGCCAATTTCTACATGAGTTTATTCACACTCAATTACAGCACAGACACAGGCCCTTTCGCACTGCAAAAATGTCACTTCATTTGAGCCAAGCAGTCACAGCCATTTTGTTTCATTCTACATGGCTATTGTCATTTGTTTAGATTTGCTCAGAAATATACTCTGACAAGAAGGCAAAACAGAACATTTCTGATTCAGTTAATAAAAAGACCGAGATGTAAGATCATACATGTGGCTAAGGAGAGAAGGTACTCCAGAGACACCCACACTGCCTGTTACAATTACATTATTATCTCATAGATTAATATTACATTATATTTCATAATAAACTATAGATTTTATGTATAGTTATTCATCTACAACAACTAATCTGTTAATATGCAGTTACAACAACAATTAACATTATAATGATTCACATAATGTATGCATGAATTTATGTATGATATTATATCTTGTATAATATATGTTATGTTTTGTATAATATCCTGACTGTTAAAGTTCAGTCTTTTCTTGTTGTTGCTGCTGCTGTTGTTTATTGTATGGCCAATTATGCACATTGAAACAAAAAAATTGAGCAAAGTGGGTGAAGTGATAAAAAGAAAGAGGAAAATGCCTGGTCGGCAGCATCACACAGTAACACACACCTACAGCATGAAAACCTTTGCAGAAATACACAGACACACACACACACACACAGCCTCCCACCTCCCTCCTGAGAATGGAACTTCCCTTGTGACTGAACCCTGAGCCTGAGGCTTGGCTGGTAGGGCAGATCAGGCTCTCTTTGAGAATACACTAAGACACACACCCTGTATTGTCTTTGTGAGAAAAAAACGAGCCATTAAGTTATACATGAGAATCTTTTTGCATTACTTTAATCTATGCTGGCCTGGTGCCCAGTTATGTAAAAGACATATGAGGAGGAGAATGGAGAAAGAGACGCAGAGGGAGAGAGAGAGAGAGAGAGAGAGAGAGAGAGAGAGAGAGAGAGAGAGAGAGAGAGAGAGAGAGAGAGAGATAATTACAGAGAGAGAGAGAGAGAGAGAGAGAGTAAGAAGGGCTGAGCCTAAAGAAGAGTGATTTTAAGGGGGAGCAGTAATTATCCTGTCTTGCCTGAACAGGACAGAGATGGCTCTTGTTGTTGCAGGTAGGCAGATAACGAGGCGCACTGAGCCAGTACTTTTATTTAATTACATCCTACTGTCTTCTGCTGAGAGTGGAGCATTCCTGAGTGCTTCAGAAGGCATTCTTATAACCCACCCCAAAGAATCAGAAACACTTAATAACCGCAAGAAAAGAAACTGTATCCAGGTAACAGAAAGAAAGAGAGGAGAGGAGGAGGATGCCAGAGAGGGAGAAGTAGGATAGCTCATGCTACCTACTGCAGCCCTTATGCCCTTAGCTCTCTACAGTGTGTAGCTGGCTACAGATTGCAAAAAAAATGAGGTTGTAACCAGGCTGTTTTTTTTTTCCTCAAATCTTCCTTCTTTCTCTCTCTCGTCTCTGTCGTCTGGAAACAGTTTCTTTTAGAATTCTGAACTAGCATTCCGGGTCTCCCAGGGGTGCACAAAGAAGTCCCAGAGGATTGCTAAATCATTTGTTCATATTTATATATTATGCACATTAACACATTTACATACTTACTTTTTTATGAACAACTTATACCTAGGTTGGGTTAGCATGCCTTTGATAATATGCCTGTAATTTATTATCTGTATTTTTATTATTAATATGATTTATTAAATAAATGTCTGATAGAAGTATATAGTCTATGACCACATTTTTCTCATGTTTCCATGTGCTAGCATGTCAAATTGTGTGCTACACTACGGCCTGTCTTGGGTGTTGGATGAAAGTGTGAAAGGGTATGTACTTTACAGGGGTGTGGGAGCCCTCAGCCTGGCAGTGACTGAGCTCTGTTCAGGTTTAATAACCCCTGTGCTATGGCACTGAGTGAATGGAGAAACACTGCACTACTTGATCAGCATGTGAGTTGTAGAATTGTTAAAGGGAGCTCCAGTGCATGTCATGGTTGTCATGGTTTTCATAAATCATGAGGAACATTACAACAGTGGTCAAAAAAACAAACAAAATCTAAATATTTAACCCCTTCCCCTGCCCAACAACCCCACCTGGTCACCTCTGTTGTTCTGCTGTTAAGAAAAACAGTGAAAATTTATTTTACTAACTTATTTAAGGGACTGTCTGTGGTAGGTTGTGGATTTTAAATCATTTTCATCCCAGTCTTTTTGGTGGAGAGTCAGATTCTCCATGACTGCAGTGTGGAGCAGTGGTCAGAGACTGGACTCCGGACTCTGGGCTCAATGCTCTGCTTTCTGAATGCCAGATGGGACTTTGCCATTATGAGCATAGTATTTTTCATACCCACACACACACTGCCCAAACTGAGGCGAAGACGACGCCCCGCTCCTGTCCGTCTCCTCTGGCTCAAACATTCTTTTCCACCGTGACCATCCACTCCTGAGACTTCTCTTTGACAAAATGCACTCCTGCAGATTTTCAATTAAAAAAATATTTTTTTCCCATGACTGCTTTTATTGGCGTGAACAAAAGTTCACAAAAGTAACTTAACAGAGCAACAGAGCTCTCCTGTATCACTACTAATTTATTTTCATTTAAAATTTCACAATTGTGACATGGAGAGGGGAGCTATATTACATGACAGAGAGGAGAGAGAAGGAGAGAGAGAAAATAAGAGAAACAGTGTGTCTGTGAGAGACTAAAATTATGTGTCTATTTCTGTGTGCAAAAGACGCCCCTGCAATCTGCAAGCTGTCATTACTTCAGTGCAGACGTTTGACAGGACAGAGACCAACAGCCTGGTCTCTCACTCTGTCTCTCTCTCTCTCACATATACACACATAAAACCCATCAGCGCTGAATCCAGAAGAAAATAATTACTTGAGTGTCTCATTATCAGCTAGTTGAGTCACGGTTGTAGGATTAATGCTGATAGCATGGGTGACAGACGTGGGTCAGCTTCTTTGTAGTGTAGTGGAAGAAACTTGCTGCCCAGTTCTGATGTCAGCGGTGATGTCATCTCTGTGAGACAGAGGAGTTGATGGGAGAAGACATGGGCATCTTTGTGGGTATAGCACAATGGAAAAATGCATGACAATTTCTCTCCTCCAAGGTAATGCAATGCAGCATGAGCTCCCCCCACCCCACCCCCCAAACACACACACACACACACACACACACAAAACAACCTCAATGTGTTTGTGCTTACAGAAATGTTAAAAATGAAACATAGTATTGTGTGTAGGAAAAGGAATGTAACAAAGTTGAATCTTTCCCATTTGATTATGTCTCCCAGGAAGAACAGTTGAGGGAAAATGGGTAAAATGAGGAAGAATTGAGCAATAATGTCTTGCATATTGTTCTGCTCAGTAAAGGGCAGTTGAAAAGTCAGAGTTTCTCACTCCTTGTCCTCCACTTTCACCCTTCTCCTGCACTGACAGAGAGCAGCATCTCCATTCTGGTGACCCCATCCCTGGAGCAATACATCTATTTCCTTGTAACGCTGGTCTTAAAACAAGTTGAATAAAATAATAATTAATGAAATATATACTGTTTTTAACCCTGATAGAATCCTTATTTACACTATTTATTCTTTGTTTATAGGACTTTATCGCCTACCAAGCACACATATACATACAGACAAACACACACAGAGACAATGTTTGTATTTTGGCACAGTCTCCTCTAAACCTCTGTCAAACAATAGCTGAATGAAGAGACCTGCTGGCACCCTTTCACTGACCCCAAACTCACATTACCTCAATCTCCCGCCCCTCACCACATTACATCATCACGGGGACCCCACACCCACAACACACAGCCTGTACCAACACAGAGACCCCAATGCGCCCACTAACACAGAGTTTGTAAGAACACTGAGGGGTGCTTTTGTGGTTGATTGTTAACTTGTAATAAAATAATGTCACAACCCCTGACTGAGCTAAGCCCTTGCCCTACTCCCTCTGGTTGTGTGCTCTAACAGGCCCTTAGCTCTTGCTTGTAGGGCAATGAATCTCTGCACCTTGAGCCACAGACAAACCTGTTGTTGACATTCCAGAGGACCAGGCCCTGTGCAAACACGACTATGGCAGATGGCGATAGTGGACTGATGGGGGGTTGGGGGCTTGGAGACAGGGAAGAGAACAAGATAAGAGAAATGGGGTGTGGGCCTTCAGTTGAGTTTTCTTTTTGACTTTCTTGTTTAAGACACCCTGCATTCTCTTGCAAAGGGAAGAAGTAACTCTGGACTCTCAAAGCTGGCCTGAAAATCGTGTGTATGTGAGTGGTGTGTATGTGTGTGCGTATGCATGTGTGTAATTGAGGGCTGAACTCAGATGCGTGCGTTTATCTAATTTGCAGAATTACTAGATGTGTATACTGTATATGCGTCTCACAGGGGTCAAGTGTGTTGAGCTCTGAAATCACAAGTTGTGTGTTTGTGTTTTAGTCTATTTGAGCTCAGATCTCACAAGGTATGAGCATTCGGCCATGTCCATGTGCATGTGTTTGTTTGTCCATGTCTGTGTGTGTGTGTGTGTGTGTGTGTGTGTGTGTGTGTGTGTGTGTGTGTGTGTGTGTGTGTGTGTGTGTGTGTGTGTGTGTGTGTGTGTGTGTGAGTGTGGTTATCTCAGCTGTGATCTGCACTGTGAATAAGTGGAGCATGCTAAATGTGACAGGATGCTATGAGACTCCACCGTACGCTCTCCCGTCTCCCTCTCCCGACAGAGGAAGAGGTATCACACACCAGCTACCCCACAGACCCAAATGGAACCAGACAAGCATTGGCAGGTACTCTTATCTCCTCTTTCCCCCCTAATGAGAAGGGTGAGCCTTAGATGGTGACACTCCTGGGTTTTTTCTGTCTGTTCCCCAGACAGCTCCCCCCACTCCTTTGACCATTTCCAAACGATGTCGTCTTCGGTTCCTGGTCAATAGCTACATATCTCAATGGCCACGGCAGAGGCACAATTAAATGTGCTGCCATGGCATGCTCCAGTAGCTCATCCAGTAGAGAGCATGTCATGTAAGGCCAGGACCTTACCGCAGTGGCCTGGGTTTGAATCCAGCCAAAGGCCCTTTGCTGCATGTCCTTCCCCCTCTCTCTCCCTTATTACCTGTCTGCCCCTCTACTATAACTGTCAAATAAAATGTTGAAAATTCCCAAAAAATAATAATAAAAAAAAAAAAATGCACTGCCGAATCAAACATTTTGTTTCATTGCCTAATGAAAACCTTGGTTCCATTCTAAGGAGGTTTTCTTAGGTAAAAGATATGTACCAAATTACAGAATTAAGAGTTACTTTAGAGTCATTAACCATAATTTTGTGTGTGTGTGTGTGTGTGTGTGTGTGTGTGTGTGTGTGTGTGTGTGTGTGTGTGTGTGTGTGTGTGTGTGTGTGTGTGTGTGTGTGTGTATGATTTTCTCTTAAATGCTCAGAATGCCCTGTAAGTAGGCACAGGTATGATTAATGATGGACAGCTGTTTAGACATATGCTCGAATATGTATTTATCTGGTTTCTCTCCATTCAATACAACTCTATCAGCACTCATCAGTACAATTTGGAAAACAGCACCTAAGCACTGCTTAAAGGGCTGTACTAATTCATCTTTTCTGATGAAAGAAGGAGACACAAACAGGTAAGATTTTCATCTTTAATTTTGCAAAAGTGTCAAAAAAATCAACACCTGCAGAAAACATTGTAATTGGTCCTGTAGAAAACACTTGAAGGATTTTTAATACTTTTGTTCATTTGTGTCACTTTAAATCGTTTTTCTCATGTGAACAGCGTGGAATCTAAATTTAGTCTAGATGAAGTAACAGAACAGCAGTGGGTATCTGTCCATCATATATTAATATGCAGTCTTTTCTCATTTCAAACACAACTTATGAAGGGACAATGTGGCTGAATAAAAAAATCTACACATGAAAGGGATTAGCGGACTCTAAAATGTACAGTATTTCATTTTAAACATTCACATTTGTGTGTATATATGTATATACACACACACACACAAAGCCAGGATCTTTCAAACACCCACTAAAAATATTTTTTTCTGTTACCTCCACTGAAAGATCACTTTAAATTACAATAAACAGAATGGATTATTTTTTATTATTATCATTATTATTAATATTATTATTTCTTTATTATTGTTTTTGTTCCTTTTTTAAAACATTTTTATTCATTTTTAAAAACATAAGTCAATAAATTAACATGCTACCTCTTTCCCTGAAGGCCAATACTCCATTGTGTGATTGAGTGACAGAGAGACAGGTGAGACAGAGACTCCACTGTCTATCTGTGACAGTGGGGGAGGGGGAATTATTACTGGAATCCATACAAAAAATAATTCACTGTAAATATATAATATATATTTATACATATTTGAATATATTTACAAATATACCCAGCACTATATACCGTGTGTTATTTTGCTCCATAATAATAATCGTGTGGGCTTATCAGAAGAAGAAAAAAACAATATTACAAAATAAATGAGAGGCAGTGTCTGTGCTCTCTTCTCCTATTCCTTTTTTTGTTAGTTTTCTTTTTTCTTTCATTTCGTTTCCTATTTTTCATCCTTGCGTCCCTCGTTTCTCTCTTCCCTTAGGAAAAAAAAATGTCTTGGAATGCCAGCCAGCGGAATGACGGAAATCGCAGGAAAAATTCAAGAACCTTGGAAAAAATATAAAACAAAACAACAACGACAAAAAAACTGCAAGAGGGAAGTCCCGAAACGGCTGTTCAGTCAGTCTGTTGAGTGGAACCCCAGCGAAGACCGTCCTCCTGTTAAGAGCTTGGATTCACACGCTTGTGCGTGCATGTGTGAGAGTGTGTGTAAGTGTGTGCATGTATATGTGTGTGTGTGCACGTGTGTATTCTTTACACACCTCAGTTCAATTTTGACAGCAGCACGGCTACCAGCCCACCCCTACTCCCTGAATCCTAATGTCCTCTGGAAGCCAGAGAGAGTTGGGGGTGAGGTGGGAGGGAGGGGTTTTGACTTTTGTTCCCGCCTCTCATGTTTTGACCCCTCCGTTGATGTGCTGATATTTGGGGAGGCAGGGTTCATCCGGCAGGGGATCATGGGAGAACACAGAGTCATCACCAGAGGAACACGAACTCCGAGTGTCAGGGAAACTGGGAGAGTACTGTTCTGTAGGGGCGCATAGATCCAGGTACTCCTGTACAGTGAAACAGAGGGAAGGAGAGAGAGGAAGAAGAGAAGAAGTGAGAGACAGTGATGAAAAGAGAATGAGGGTAAAGAAAAGAGAAGGAAAATGAGGAGAGGAGAGAGGAAAAGAGGAAAATATGAGAACACAAGCAAGAGATGGAAAGAAGGCAGAGAGAGAGAGAGAATGAAAGGTTACAATCCTTCACATAAACACACATATACAAGTAGATACACAATATTTTCCTCTAGGACTCTTTCAGTTACATACAGTTGTGCATTTGCAAAAACCTTAATATGCATCATGGTACCAAGACATCAGATTTACAAAATAATTAAAAACTTAATTAATTACAAATATGAGTCAAAGGGGCAAAAAAATGACGCTTTTCAATAATATTTCCAAAAAGAAAAATAAAATACTTCATGCTACACGTGTCAACAACTGCAGGGAACTTTCCGGAACAGTTCAGTTATGGCAGACCTGACCTAGTTGTTGTAGTTTCTGCATAAAGTGGTTCAGTGTGTTTAGGAGGGAAGAGCCTCTGCACACAGACCAGTTATGTTCAAACAGAACGTAAAGACTGCGGACACCATGGGGCCCAACGCCGCCACACGGGCACGGTTTCTGTCAGTCTCCACGAAAAGGAAAATAAACCTGACATGTGAAACTAGAGCCGAGAATTTCAGCGCGATGAGACAGCTGGAAAATCGCTGGAAAAATATGCCACAACTCTGGCGGCCTTTCCTAAGAGCAAAAAAAAAGCTTCAACATTAAAAAAATCTTAATGAATTCTCAACTTCAACTCGCGTTCTTGTGGTCGTTTTCGTTTTTTTTTCTTTGTGTATTTGATTTTTTTAATGGCAGTTATTGAAAAATTTCTGAGGAGGAAGAAGAAAAGGTTCTGGTTTCTGAAATGAGTGCTGGCTCCCATTTTCCAGCTCAACACAAGGCAGCTCACATTACTGAAGACCTCCACATCTGTGAGTGGTTTGGGAGAAAAAAAACTTTATTACATTTCAAAAGTTCAAATTCAAAGTTTGGCTTTTGGCATAATCTATAGAATTCCACTTTAACCCACAGCAAGTCCTGGATGGATTTCTGTAGCAAGATGCGTTTTGGGCTTTCGGATACATATCATAGCTGACGGTCTGAGACTGGACACTGCTGGAACTGCAGCAACATATTAATACAATGAAAGAACCCCTTCAGTGCAGGAGCAATGGCAACATTGAGCCTATTGTAGGGGAGTCTTCTCATATTAACTGAGACTTTAAGAGTTAACAAGTCTCAGACACACACACACACACACACACACTAAAACTCACACACAAACATACATACATACACACACACACACACACACACACACATTTTTCAACACCTAGCAGCTTCTCTACAGCCCACTGGTGTAAAAATGTAGTTTACAAAGATTTTCTGTAGTCAGACTGAAAGTCCCACTTATTCTTTCCTTTCCAGAAGGGTTAAGCTTATAACTTTATAATTATGGCTTATACCTGTATATGTTCAGGTTTGGCACTATGCAAACACTGGTGCTTGTTCAGGCCTGCACTGCATCATAAAACGTTTTGTTCAGACCTGAACCTCACACAATAAGAATTTAAGCTTGAAAAAGCCCAGGGGCTCTCCGTTGGCAGAGAAACAGCAACGCTTTGTGTGTCTGTCTGTAAAGACACAGTCACAGATACAGATTACACCTGTGTATGTCCACTGAGGTTACTGTACAAAAAACAGTTTACAGAAAAAATCAAGAGCCTCATGTGAATGGTTATGGTTTTAATGACTGTTGTACAATATATGGGAATGACTAGAGGTGACCGCACAGACGTTGAGTGATTCTGTATTGACTCTGCATTGCATGTGGGTGTGAGCTTGAGTGCAGGCAGTGAATGTGAATGGGAGTAACTTCGTTTTTAGTGGAGGTAATGAAAGTGAATGGGAGTAACTGTTGTGCATCCTCACCTCATTGGTTGCCAGGGTGAGGATGCGATCCAAGTCCTCCACCAGCTGTTTGAAGGTGGGTCTATGGGATGAGATGGCATGCCAACAGTCCTTCATCATCATGTACCTGCAGAAGAGAGAGGGTGAGGTCCAGGGTACAAGTCTAAATGCACATTTGTGGGGATGACAATATCAATACCGATATATTCCCATTAAAAATACCAGTGTTGCCATGAGCAGCTCAATTTATGTCCGAACTGTTTGTTTACTCTGTAGAATTCACTCCAATTTGTGAACTGTTCTTTTAATTAAGTTGACTTATTCTTTCTACTCATTGTGATTTTTGTTAATCATGTTTCTGGCACATCTTACTATCAGTCTGTTCCATTTGTGATTAGCTTTCTATTACCATACCATACTTAGCTTTTTATTCTATTACCAGGTGGTCCAAAGGAATCAGTCAGAAATCAAGAGTCAAATTTACTGGCCCACCAATCATTTTTATGAGCCCACAAAATAAATTTATCAGTGAGTTTTAGCCTATTAACATTTCCATGAGGGTGTGATCCTATTCTCAGCTCCTTGTCCTCAATTCAGCACCCAGTACAGTGCAGGACTGCTCGCTCCTACTGTACCGGAACACACTGACGAACCTCTGTCAAACCTCCCATTCTGAGCTGAATGGAGCGGGGGACGCCGTGAATGTGGCCATTGATACTTGTCCCCTGCACAGCTGTCTGCGTCCGGAACATCTGGGCTGAATGGACACGTGGGAGCCGGAGGCTGAGAGGGTAATGGATCTGATGAGAATCCTTATAGTCCGCGCACTCTGGACAGTGCCTCCCCCCGGCCCCCACTGGCCTGGTCATAAACCGCCACGGCAGATTTATGACCGAGGAAGACTCTCTGGCCTGACACTGTAGTTGGCCAGGTCTATTTCACTTTTGCTTATATAAGTTTGGAAATATAACTTTGCTAGCAGCCACACTACCCTGCCCTGCTCCTTTCTTATTTCAAACTGCTGAAGCTAGCCACGTGTGGACTTGGTTAGTACTTGGGTCAGAGACCTCCTGGGAAAGATGAGTTGGCACTGGAAGCAGTGCTGACGGACCAGTAAGGAGCAGTCCTCCCCAGACTGTGCAGATGTCCAATGACAGAGATATACTGTCCTGCAGAAGGTGCTATCCTTAGATGAGGCTTTAGTCCAGAGTGGTAGGGATGCAAAGACCGTGGTACTGCTCAGATTCTGACTGGAAATGCAATCCCTACCCACTTTGATTACAAAAGTCAACACAAAAGAAAAGTTTTTAATTGACCTACTTGATCAAATAAATGGACAGATAAAATGTGGATTAGCACTGTAGGTTGTTCTGGGTAAGAGTATCTTCAAAATGATTGCCATTGATTCAATTTTATTAGAAGAGGGGGATTATTTATAGGGATGCTAGCAGAGCTAGATTTCATTTGAGGGAATTTGGGAGTGGCATATTTGAAGAGTAGGGCAATAATTGTGGAGTGAAAGAAAGGCAAAAGAGAGCAAATATAGGGGAAGTATATCCTTACAGCTCATTGGTGCAGTTGCCTGGTTTGTCCATTCGATGGCCCTCCTTCAGCAGCTTAAAGAGCTCCTCTACTGGGATCCCGGGGTATGGAGAGCCTCCCAACGTGAATATTTCCCACATCAGCACCCCAAAAGACCAGCTGAGGACAGAGAGAAACAACACACATATAATCAGCCTTTTAGTCCATCACCATACAGTCATAAACAACACCCACACCGAGTTAGGCCTCACATACTCCTGCTGAGTGTATCTGTATTATACACAAACACACACACACACACACACACACACAATCCACATACACACAAACACTGACTCTTCAACATTTTATATGTATCATCATTCCTCATTCAAAAAGTAGATTTCGTACACCTCTTATACTTGATATCTTCTTTGTATTGCATAACATTAGTACTATGTTCTCTCCCCAGGGCTCACTCAGCCACCGCTGCTCAAATCCACACTTATTCACACAGGCAGCCACCATGGTGAGGGAGACCCTTGTGAGATGACCCCCATGATACAAAAAAGCAGCAGGTTCCCACTACAGCCTGCAGTGCCCAGCTCTGGGGTGCCTGTCTGGGACCGCAGTGCACCTCCATTCACAGAAAAGTGCATAGCTGAGGGTGCGTAAAGTTGATCAGGAGTGCGTGCAGTAGGGAGAGAGCCGATAGCTGGGAACAAGGGTGCGTCTGTGGCAGCTCAATGCGGTCTTTCTCCGGCCTCTGTGGCCGCCTGCGGCACCGGGCCACTCCGACAGATGTCCATGCGGCAGCCCCACCCCTGTCTCAAAGCTGCCTTTTGTCAGCATGATGACCGCCACACTGTCCCCTATTGTCCTCTCCCACACAAACACAAACACAAGGGAAACACAACCCACACCACGCTGAGCTGAGTCCCCCAGGGGCACTGCTGGTCTGGTCACTGGCTCTACCCCACTGACACACCCAGCCCAGTGCAGCTACACACACATGCACAGACAAGTGCCTAGAGTAATGTAAACATTTGATCTGACACATACAGACCAAATACACACACACGGTCTTTATTTAATAAACATTTTGTCCTTAACTTTGGCTCATGATTTATTTTCCAGTAATTGTTTTCTTCTCTGCAAGCACAATCTGATTTGTTAAATGATCACCAGAATTAATGAAAGAACTCATATGAATTGAAAAATAGTCACACTTGTGCATATTTATGAGATAAGTGGCTGACTGAATCCGGGGCATGATGCAGGGCCTGGCCTGTGTTCTTCCTTCTATCCACACAAGTCCTCCATCTGCTCCACGCACTGACACTTTGTACCTGCCTGTTTACTCTCTGCATTCCATCGAATCACACAAACAAACAAAAGCTTAGTCATCACTGATATCCACTGATATCTACCATACAAACATACCACACACACAAGCACGCACACACACACACACGCACACACACACACACACACACACACACACACACACACACACACACACACACACACACACACACACACACACAGGCTGACCCTATTGGGCCACACGGTGCTGTGGTCTGCAGAGGCAAATAGCAGAGCCTCATGTTCCAATGCAAACACAGAGTTGAGCAGAATGACCAAATGGACTTAAATGACATCACCTATTAAACAACTTTCCAGCAAATAATACTGTTAAAGAGTCATTTAATATTGATTTTAATTAAATAAAATCATTTGAAGCAATTCAGTTGTTTAAATCAAATGAACTCTTACCAAAATCTTTCACAACACATATCCAATTTTCATTTTAGATTTTCATTCAGAATCAGAAACTGTTTTTTTTTTTTAATTTCCTTTTATTTCTGGCTTCTGCACCTGATGCACTGCCATCCCAAACCACAATATTATTCAAGTCACCTCTAGTCATATTGAAATCTTAAACATTTAAATAAATATATCATTCATCATTGATCATAAATCTTTAATCACTAATATAACGTTCCACAGCAAAACAAAAAGCTACTTAATCCTATAAATGTATGTGAAACTCAGACCCTCTGTGTGAGATGGGGAAGCATTGGTTGCACTGGCCACTCCCCCATTCTGCCTCCATGTGTCCCCAGAGACAGGGCTCCAGTCCCACAGACCTACAGTGGGCCCAACCTCAGCACAGACATCTTGTTTGTCTAAACAATGTTGTGGGAATGTCTCTTTAAACTTACTCGGTCATTTAATCTGATTTCATTTATAGATCGCCCCAGCTTTCAGTGAGATTTCAATGCAAATCTACTCCCAAAGGCTTTTACAGAAAAGCCTATTAGGAAAAGTGAGAGATGAAATGTAATTACTGACTGCACAAGACAAAGGGATCCTGGCTGTATTTAACCAGAAACATGCCCCCAGTGCATACCAGCCATTGATCAGGGCTGAACCACATTGCTCACAGACACACACACACACACACACACACACACACAAAAACACACACAATATACAAACGCACATGGTGAGATGAACACACTCAGTCCCCATTCCCAGGGGTCAGCACGCATGGCACTTATCTAATTGCTGCACAGATTTTGCTGTTAAAGGAGTGCACACAAACTTTCCAACAGTGCTGTCAGTCACCAAGAAAATCCAACATGAAAGAGTGCACAATCCCCTTTTCTTAACAAAAAGAGTAAAAAGAGAAACAGATATTCTCAGAAAAAGGGATTATTTTGCTGAAAAAAAGACAGAATGTGTTCAAAGTTACAAGAAACATTGCTGGGGTGGGGGCGGCCATGGGGTTGGGGGAAGGGGGTGGAGGGCAATTTGGAGGCATGATATTGTTGCACTCAGACATGTGTGAAGCGCTTTTTTGGGGTGAGGTGGGGGGGTAGTGGTGGTGGGAACTTCCGCCCGTGGAAGGGTGGGCACTAGGCCCCACACTGCCCTTTGATGCTGGGTGGATTAGTGACACGGCACTGGCTACAAGTCTAGCATGAAATCCTCACTTTCAGCACGCACTGCCTCCCCCTCCCCCATTTGCCAAAAACAACTTCTAATGGTCCTGCACCAGCAGCCATGAGACCAGTGGGGTTGAGAGATGCACCAGTAGGCTCCTTCCCTTTGACCTCTGCTGTGGATTAAACTATATTGCCATGATGGCAGGGGTAACCAAGACTTCAATTTGAAGTTGAATTTGAACAAATTAGACACAGTGTTAATATAAAAACTGCAAGAAGAAAACAGCTAAATTACCTGGGACAACCAACTCCTTAGTGAAATCAGGCCCTATTGTGTGCAATTAATCTTTTAAAAATGTTAAAAGGGTAGCTGTTTTCTCAAGCCCAGGTTCTGGATTGTACCACTTCACTTCTCTGGTTTGTACCATTTGTTCGTGATGTAGTATGGTTTTCATTTCTCAATCAAGACAAAATCAGCAGTGCTCTTTGCAGTGCCAATAACTGCAAACACAAAACAGGCAAAAAGCAAAGTTCTCACAACAACTTTGTTATGTGTGTCTGTGTGGGAGAGTGAACTTACACATCGCTCTGGTGAGTGTACACTCTGTCAAACAAGGCCTCCGGAGCCATCCACTTCACTGGCAGACGACCCTGAGCACAGGAACACAAGCCAGAGGTCAGAGGTCATACGTTTTCTATATTAAAATACCCATGTTAAAGGATCCCTTGGGTCACTATATTTTCCTGAAACAATATCAATATTTCACCAGCACTGTCGTTAATTTGAATAAACTCTTGAATGATATGCGGTTTCATTAGCCAGAGGAAAAATCCAATAAGAAATGGAAAATGAAATCCATGAAAAGTGAGCGTTTAGTACACTCTTGCATTAGACTTCCCAAAGGAGCAATAATACATTTCAAGTGATGAGAAACACTGAGATTTACATTTAAAGGTAAATATATTACCATAAAGAAAAAAGAGAAAGTGCATGAAAGAGCCAGACAGTTAGAAAGGAAGAACTTGAATGCCCACACACACACACACACACACACACACACTCGTACACACACACATGCACATGGACCCAAGCATCCTTACATTTGTCGTCTTTTTGTAATAATCAATGTTGTGGACATCTCTGGCCAGGCCAAAGTCTGCAATCTTCATAAAGTTACTCTCTGTGACCAGTACATTTCGAGCAGCCAAGTCCCTGTGAATACACTGAAAATATAGAAACAGAAATACAAAAAATTAGGGAGAAACATGATTCTGTAAATATATGTATCTTTTCCAGCTTGTTTTATAGCCATTACAACTAGTAAAGGCACACAAAACACAGGCAGTGAGACATGCTGCAAAACACAAGGACAACATGAACTGACAGGTCCCTCGCAAACTGAACAAGAAAACACAATGACAAAGACTGGAATGAAGTTTCCCGTGTTGGGTGAGAGACAGTGAAAACCAGACGAGACAGACCCCGCCCTCCTTACCTTCTGTGAGGCCAGGTACTCCATGCCTCGGGCCACCTGGTAGGTGCAGGACACCAGATCCTTAAAGGTGAGCTGTTCGTCGGACACACGGGCAATATCGTATGAGTACTCCATTCCAGGGGGGCGCCGGGCACGTAAGTACTCCCTCAGGTTTCCCTTGGATGCGTACTCCACAATGACGTACAAAGGACCTGGTAGTGAAGTATAATGGTTAGAGGACTGGGCTTGCGACTCGGTAGAGTCATTATCCACATGAGGGTGATCAGTCTGAATTCCTGCAGTAAGACTGTATGTAAAAACATGCTGTGTAAGCTTGTCTGGATAAAAGTGTCTCCTAATTCAGTGGCAAAATGACTACACTTCCCAAAAGCCTAGAGAAGCCCTTTTACAACCCAGGCCATAATTAACTGCCCTGAACATCATACCTCTTAATCACATGGATCACACTGCTTTATCAGATCAAAAGTTTTTGCATCTTAATGAAATACTAATTAAAGACCAATAATTGCTCCCAGGGACCCCTTGCCTGAGTCTTTTGAGTTTCTCACAGGGGATAAAAGCTGTTGTTATTCAATAGCCCATAGCCCCCCTTAGGTTCAAAATGAAGCAGCAAGGGCACCCAGAACCACCCCATCAATAGTGCAGGCAACTCAAATCCCAGTTCTGAAAAGAAAGTGGGTTCCCACTGACCTCTGCCCCTCAGCTCACCGTCTTGTGTGCAGGCCCCCAGCAGGTTGATAATGTTCTTGTGCTTCCCAATGATCTTCATCATCTCCATCTCAGACACCAGGTCAGACAGGTCCTTCTCCGTTGCGTCGTCTGGTTGGAAAAAAAGTTCAGAGATTCAGCACGACAACAACAAAAAAATTCCATAGACTAACCCCCCTTTTTGACAGTTAATGCACTTCCCTGGATTGCTGTAATTAAGCAAAGCTCCCAGACAACACAGTGTAGCGTTTCACCCCCATTCCATCCCATACCATCCCATCCCCTGCCTCCCCCCCTTTCCTTTTCTGTAGAGAGACTACAGAAATGTCCTTTCAGCTCCAGGAGTATTAAAGGCGTTCGTTCAATTTGGAGTAATTACCCTGGGCGCGCTCTCTCTCTTCTTTTTCATTAGTGCTCGCTGACTGCCTCTAACGCAAGCACACCGCCATTGCATCGCTCAAATTCCTCTCCACAATTACCGCTCTACTCGTCTCTGTTTCCCTCCCCCTACAGGAGCTTCCTTCATATAAGGCCCCACTCACATTTTCCTTACCCCCCTTCCCTCCCCCCATGCCGTCCTTTGCTTTTCTCCCATCCTCTTTTTGCAGGTGCTGAGAGAGATCTGCGCAGCTGCGGCAGCCAGGGTCAGGTATGTGAACACCCCCTGACCCACCTCTGCTGGGCTTCATTCAGCACCATGAAATAATGGCAGGCAGCAGGCCGGCTGACTGACGACTGCGCACAGGACCCGGACAACCACACCGCACTGAGGACAAGCCAGGGGGGATGGGTGGAGGTTTACACTTTTAACAGGAGCCACACGGACAGGGCCCTTTTCATGCAGAGACTTTGAGACAGTCTGTGTAAACAGATCTTGAAAGTCTGAGTTATTTTACAATGACAAATGCAGGCACTGGGTGGCCAAACTGGAAGCATCCATTCTCATTTAGCAAACTGTCTTCCACACATCATTCATATGCAAACACTGCTGCATGAGCTGGTGTTTGAAGTGACATAAAACTGCATTTTCACATGCCTAAATGCTCAGCTACAGTTACTCGATCTTGGCACCTTTTAAAACTGAGAAACAAACTCTGAATCAGTTGTTGAAGAATATGTTCTCTTTTGAAGTTTTTTCTAGAACTCTAGAACATACAACTCAGACATAGTTTTGTCAGTTCACTCATAAAAAAAACTGTCATGCCATGCCATCCATATCAAAATCACATGACAAAATGGAAAAGTATCAATGTGGAAACCCCCTCATATCAGAATGTGCTTTTTATTTCCCTGCATCGAGGGTTTCTGAGCTAATGATAAGGCTCACCTGCTGTTAGAACAGTGTGACTATTTACCAACAGATCAGAGGATCAGCATGGAATCTTCCAGGACTTTTTAAAAAGAGAAGTCATTTACCTTGTCCATATAAACTAGCTTGGTTAAGTATGACTGTGTGTTTTACAAACTCTGGATTCAGAAATCTGGTGTTTGCATTGCGAATATATTACATAAAAGTAAATAACATTATTATTATTGTTATTTTTATTATGGCCTATTCCATTTTATCTGACAGCCCAATGTGTTTTTTTATTGTTGCTTGGTAGTCATCATTGCCATTATGACACCATGGCCAGTGTCACCACTTTGCATTCACCTTTCAGCATCTTCACAGCGACCGTCACTGCCTCCTTGGGCTTGTCCTTGTCGATGCCAACAGCCTCTGCCATGACTACCTGGCCAAAGCAGCCCTCACCCAGGGGTTTCCCAAGCGTCAGCCTGTGGATGGGGAAGAGACAGGGGGTGCTCTTAAAACACTATCAAAATCAGACCTGCAAACTTATTGTTTCTCACGATCTCAAACAAAAAGTCTAATTCTTGAAAAACAAGAACATACTTTATAAAGTGTATTCTTACAGAAAAGCAACAAGGAAATATATTTATATTGCAATATCATAGAAAAATGCACCTTCTTAACTGAAATCATTCATTTTATAACATATATAAATTGTCTTTTTGACTCCATCACTTCCTTTGGACTTAAACATGAGAGTGCGTTATCGGCATGGTGGCAACGACAATATCGCCCGATAATTGATAGAGTGTAACTGACATAAGTGAAAAGACATAAGCCTTGACGCAATCTAACTGACTTAGTCCTACCCTTATGCGTTATACACACACACCCTTTCCCATGGCAGTCCTACAGTGCAGCCACCCAACACACAAATGGGGATTCAGAGCTGCAAATCTGGCCTCCTCAGGGGCCCAAGAGTGCTGCCCCACCTGGGCTTTGACCTGCGCTGTGACCTTTGACTCAGAACTTCACTTCCTTAAACCTTTCTCTCCTGTTCAGGCATGTCATTCTGCCTGTCTGCATTGCTCTTTGTCTTAATCTCACCTTTCTGACTCACTAAGCCATAGGAAGGTTTCCTCAATGCATTTGTGCATTACATTAAGAAGAACTGCAGTAGCTTGCGTGATTGCATGCTGACTAGTGCTATGACACATAGCTCTAATTAACCTCATTTTTTGAATGTACATAGCATTACTAACTTGAAATTACAATACAGAATGTCAATACCCAGTTAACAAGTACTATACACCCTGTAGAGGAGAGCTGCAAGGCATCATAGTGACCCCTCCACCAGATCATTTTTAAAAAATCCATTTTGAGAAAAATGGAAATGTTTGTGCTCACATGGCAACAAGATAATTAAGCTATTATTTGTGATTTACTGCTCTGGAGAGGGATTACAGACCCCTGACATTTTGTTTTTACATACAGCTTTGTAAAAGTGGGTCAGAGAGCCTCCCCCCAACAACAAAAAAACCTCATAACTTCATACTACAACTCACTGACCCCTGAACTTTGGTTGCCCCTAGATGACATGTGATTGGCAGGTGGAGACCCCGCCCCTAGGATGGGGCCCCACCCGTCTCCCGGCTGTGTAAACATTCACACCAGGCAGGGGCCCCTGGCCATCCTGCTTGTGCTAACACAATCCACACTCTGTCCCCACACGTCCCCTTCGCCCCTCTCTCAATAGCACCCTTTCACCAGACCGACCAGAGATAAGCAATGTTATTTTTTCTACCCCCCCTTTTTCATTTTCCCCAGCACCCTCTACAAACGTTAGCATTCCAAAATTTTCCACATTTACAGCAAATGCCCTGAGGCAGGCGGCAGTGACAAGTGAGGGAGTATGTGTGTGTGTGAATGGGAGGCTGAAAAAGAGAGAGAGGGATGAGTAAGAGTAGTTCCAACAACAAAAAGCTAGATTCAATGTGTGCTGAAGGATGAGCTCTAAAAAATGTCTTCACCCTCTTCCTGAGTTACATGGGATTTGAGTAAATCCAATCAAAAAACAAGACTGTGGTATTTCCCTCTGCAGTTTTTACTTACTTCTGGTAAATGAAAAATGCATTTTAACTTTTGAACAAGATTTTTGTTTGATCCCATCAGATATGACCACTCACCCTTGACATTACTTACTACACTCATTCAAATAATTAAAACCCATTCCAGTTAGTCTATTTAAAATGTGAAAAGCCCCTGTGGCCCTAATGTCTATATAGAGTGTTTTTTTCACACCACACTGCCAACCGCCGGAGGACCTTGCCTGGCCATGGAAAGCAACCGGAGAGAGAATCGGCATTTTCCACACCAGGGCGGAAATGGCTTTAGCTACATCGTTAAAATCGCACACATACTGTCGCTAAACACTGTGGGCTGAATACATTATTCACTGCTAGAGAGGCAGGGTGACAGATTTTATGGCCTTAGTCCCCCTCACCCTTCCAACTAGAACTTGCCCTGTGAGAGAAGACCTGTAAATAGCGAAGAAATTCTCTGTTCCACTCCTTGACCCACAAGTTGGGTCTGAAATGCGTTCCTCACACAGATCAAATAAATTCTGAACCACGCCACCATTCTGGGCCACTGTAGTTTTGTCTGAGCAGGTAAAAAATGATAAGGTCAGACAAACATCTACAATCATACAAGCCAAGGAATTTCTATTAATTGGTAATTACTTGAGATTGGAGCCTAAACATTGGGCATGTGAGAGTTTATTGGGTTGGAACATGATGGTGAATCAGTAATGGAATCAACGGCCCTGTGCCATATTGTGCTGGCAAATGATTCATTACACTTTATCGAGGCTTAAGAAAATGTGATTACTTTATCAAGCCATTACATTCCATGGCAATTTCCAGTGTGTCAACACCGTTCTATCGTACACTTACTACAATGCAGCCAGGTGCACCCGCTATCAGGTAAAGGACCGTTCATATCTCCAGAGCCCCCGGGACATGAGCCCACAAACACGCAGCGCAGTGGCCAAACCACAAATAAAATCTGCTTCCATTTCAGAAAAGAACACAGGCTAGGGCCAAGTGAAGTGAGGGTGAAGTTCCATGAAATTCAAATGGAAGAGACTATCATCACCTTACTGGTGTGAACCAATTTTTATTTTTGAATGTGAAGTAGGCTAAATGTAGCTCAATCCCTTACAGGGTTCATCAAACCCACTCTAGTTTAGCTCTTGCTTAAAAATACATAAAATGCCACCAATCTAACACATAGCGTTCACCTAGAATAAGAATAATTGCTGCTGAACAACAGCAGTTAACTATAGTCAAGATGTTTGGTTGCACAGAACTGGAAGGACTGAGAAAATGCTGAAAATGGTGAACGTGTAAGAACAGCCCTGGTCACTCACTTGTCCCGGGAGAACTCCCAGCGGGGGTCCTGGGGGAGGTCGTACTCTGGGATGGCCTCCTCCTGTGTGCTGGAGCGGCGGGTGGTGATGCGCACCAGCGGGGTGCTGGAGCTCATGGACGAGCTGGAGTCTGACGACACCTGTGGGACCACAGAGGTATGGCTGATCACCTCGAACCCAGACCGCTCACCCTGACCGCTGAGTGGAGATGATGCTAGCATGTGTATGAAGGTTGCGACTATAATGATGTAATATTATGTTTTTTACTTTTTCCGTAATTATTTCAAGGTAAGCACAGAATTACATAACATTTAGCTGCTTAACATTACAATTTTTGACAAATTACACAGACTGAGAGAACTACATAATCACAGGATTGCCACAAACTATCAAGGGAATATAAAACCCAAAGACCCTTCTTCTTTCCTTCCAATCCCTTGCTCTGTTGGATTCTGACCTTACCTTTATGCAAGTATCTCTCACTTCCATGGTCTTGTAACCTGATGCCTTTTTCAAACATTTTCAGGCACTTAGATGTTTTTTTTTCTTTGTCAAAGCAACACATTAATCACAGATTAATTACGCAGTTATATGTTTTACTAATCAAACATGCTTTATGAACCTGTGCTGGTCAGAAGCTATTTCAAAGCCTATTTCACACCCAAATGCTGAATTTAATGTTTAGCATCCAGATCAAGGTAATATGTCAGACAGTTTCATTTTACCTCATCATCAAGATGATCCTGTCAGAGGAAAAATCAATTTAACTAACATCTGCTATTTTTAAACCATGACATACAACACCGAATCTGCATGAAGTGTCCACTTTGATTATGATATTTCCCCTTCTCCATTAAAAGAGAAACTGTGGAGCCAATATTTATAGAAGTACATGTAAACATCTGGATAAGATTCTCTGTTAGCCAGTTCACATGAGCTGCAGCGGAGGAGCTCTTGAGTATAACTGCAGATGGACATCAAGAGATCCTATTCTCCTGCAGCCTGAATGATCCTCAATCTTCTTGTCCGTTGAACAGAAAAATTAATCTAACGGGGTTAAGCCCTTCTGTACCAAGATCTCAACTCCTTCATCCCACCTGGCCCGTGTATGTGTGTGTGTGTGTGTGTGTGTGCGTGCATTTTGTGTGTGTGTGTGTGTGTGTGTCTGTTTTTGTTTGTGCTTGCGCGAATGTGCATGTGTGTGCACATGCATGTGCATGTGTATGGGTGTGTGTGCATGTGTGCAAGTGTTCAAAGGTATGTGCCTGTAGTGTGTGCAAGCCTCTCAGTGTTATTGTGTATAAGGTTTTGGGAACTCTTTATCTACTTTCTGTTACCTGGCGGCGCAGGGGAATCTGCTTGCTGAGCTTGTGCACAGCTGGCTGGCTGCTGAAGTCTGGCTTCTTGGCTGTGGTCCTCATGCGACACACCACCACAATCACCACCATGCAGGCGATGAGAAACACTCCGATGCAGTAGATAGCGATCTCCACATAGTCCGGGGGCATCAAGGTGGGGCCATCAGTGGGGTCAGCTGATTTTGCAGGGGCGAATACATGGGTCAGGGAAAAACAGGCCCCTCCCAGAAACATCTCCCACACATTCAGATGAATGGATTGACGAGTAAACACTACAAACTAGCACATATGCTCATACACACAGGCACAGACAAAGTGCATGCTCCTTCCATTCCAGCCCTATATCTCTGCTCAGTAACACTGCATAAGGGAGAAGGCTGCAGTTAGGGATACACACTGAGGGTCTGTTGGTACAAAAATCTTGGTCAAACATTGAAGTAGACTGTGTCTGGGAGCTATGTGCTACTGCCACTTTACTGTGTGTCTTTGCAAACCCACAGCCACACACAAACACACATGTATGCACACACAAACACACACATACACATAAGTGTTATTTCGAAAAGAATTCTATTTGCCTTCAGTCACAAACATACATTCACAACAATAACACATAAGGACACCATCATACTTGCACAGACACATATCTGTGCAAACACACAAATACAAACTTCAATTACCATTAAAACTTCATAAGCATTCATTCCTGAGCAAATATGAGTTAACCTAAATAAAATGCTCTGATAACTGAGAGGGCCATGTGAATATGATTGCCAGTGTAGAAACAAGGACTTATCTTTTGTAGAAAGAAATAAGAGCAGCAATCTCGCCAAGAGTACAGGTGACAACCATTCCTCTGAGCACAGAAGGAATGACATCACCTCTCACGGCATGGAAAAGCACCATGCTGCGGTCACAGAAGGACAGACGGACAGGCGCCCTGGTTTACAGCATGCATTCAGAGGACAGACACCCAAGATGTAAAGTACCAACAGACATTCCTCACGAAAAAGAAAGGGAGACAGAAAAAGAACCAGAAATAGAGAGCTTTCCGTCTCTTGACCTAAGTCACTTGAACCTTTTCAGCATAATTGTCTCATCTTCCATTTATAAATTACAAAGAGCCAAATAGTATTCAAACTGGCATAACCCCTGGACAGTCTGCAATGACACACTTATTCAAAATACAGTTTTAAAAAACATGGAGTCAAAACCAGCATCGATTTAAACCTTCCAAAATTCTTCTGTGATATTATCAGAATGAAAGTGGGGTGTAGAATTCTGCCACTTCAAAACCCTGAATCTAAAGCTGAAGGTTCATGTGTCTTCCACACTCAATAAACAGAGGCTCTCTACCTTCTGAAATCTCACAGTCACAGAAGTATAAGAAACGATAAACAACACCACAAACAAAAAGTAGCAGTATATACGGATATATACCTGGAATCACCGTTAACCAAGCAGTGTGATAGGAGATCCCAATAGAATTACCCGCCAAGCACGTGTACTCCCCCGCATCCTCGTAAGTAACATTGGGCAAGTAGAGAACTTCAATCTCCTTATCTGTGGTGTTAACACCTGCGGTCTGGGAGAGGAGAGGTAGGGAAAGAGGAGAGAGGGAGGGAGGAAAGCATGGAGAAGGAGAAAGGGATAGAGATGGAGAATGAAGGAGGACAGGCAGGAGAGAAGAAGGTGAGGGAGAGTGAAAGACAGGATAGAAACAAAAATGAGATGGAAAGTGAAAGAGAGAAAGAAAGGAAGGGAGGAGAGGTTCCAAATGGAGAAAAAAGAGAAAAAAGAAATGAAAAAGGAAAAAGATAGAAAAGGACCCAGAAAAAGAAGGAAGGGGGTTGAGAATGGAAGGAGGAAAAGGATTGAGGAGAAAAAAAGGAGGGGAGAAGGAAAAAAGCAGAAAGATAATGAGACCCACAAAACCAGAGGAGGAGAGCTGGGGGTGCTACCCACCATCAGGGTGTGTGCAGTTCCCATCTAGACAGAGTTTAGATGGGAGCTGAGGGAGAGAGGGGGTGAGAGGCCCCCCAACAAATGCACACAGATACACCCCCACAAACACAGTCCCAGGCCAAACAGATAAACAACGCAGGGGTAAAAACACAGGGAAACACTGTCAGCTCCCAACACCAACCAACCGAGCCCCACCAGATCCTTAAGACAACTCCTCATGCACACAGAACCACTGAGGGAAAGACGGCATGGAACACACCCCTGCTGCACGGCCCATCCCCCACAATGCCACACCCTTCACAGAGAGAGAACTGGGCAACACAGAGGGGAACAGCAGAGACACACACAAACATACACACACACACACACACACACACACACACACACACTCACACAAATACACAGAGGCTTCCTTACACATACATACATGCACACATACACTTATGCCACTGGACATTGACATAATGGTGAGTTAGTTGTGTGTAGACAGAAGTCCAAGTGAGGAGAGATAGACGGGGTCTAAGGGGGAAGACCACAGGGGAGGCACAGGAAGGGCAGCAATGGGGGGAGGGGAAAAGCAGGTCACAGGGTGTTTCCATGGCAGCTGCCAGTGCACCAGCTGAATGCTGGGAGTGACAGGGAGAACAGACATTGGTCCAGGAACCAGAACCAGAACCAGAACCACCACACCAAACCAGTCCAGAACCCCCCAGCCAGTGACCAAACCCGAAAGGGAGGGGAGAAAAAACCAGGGGCTGGGGTCAGAGGTCACGAGTCAGAGGTCAGAAGGGGTGCTGCTTTTTACCTGTCACAGTAAGCCACCCGGACTGGTTCACCTCCCCAATATAATTGGAGACTTTACAAACATACTCCCCAGCGTCCTCCTCTGTGACATTGTGCAGGGTCAGGACCTCCACGTCAGAGCTGTTTATGCCTGACCGCTGGAGACCAGACCAAAAAACAAGGGGAAAAACCAAGAGGGAACACAGGAGAATCGGGTTATAATCAGCCTTCATCACTAATTACTCTCTGTTCATAGAGATGAGGGAGAAAAAAGAGGGATACCACCACCAAAAGAAAAAAATGTGGCAAAAAAAATACAAAAATTAAAAATCTATCACAAATCTTTTCTTGATTTCATCTTCAGGTGGCAAAAAGTAAATAAGTAGACACAGTTGTAATGTAAATTATCGTTTAGAAAAATAATAGCAAAATAATAAATGACCACAGTATGGTTAAATGAGATAAACATAACTCCCAATCTTCATTGAAAACTGCAAAGACTCAGTAAAGAGCAATCAAGATTGGACCAGGAAAAGAAGGTCTGTTTACATAAGGATACCTGGAACCTGAAAAAGGACAGTGATAAAACTGAAGTAGCAAACAGAATCTTCTCTTTGTATCAAATCTTGTATTTTGTTTTGGGTCTCTGCCTGCACTGTAAAAGTGTGTTTGGTTGCAGGAGTCAGTTTGGCTGCTGGGGTGGAAATGAGGGTGTGCTGAAGAGGGCGGGTCTTACCTTAAGCACGCGCACGTAGGGAAGCCCATCAGGCCCAAGCCAGCTGCCATTTTTCTGAATGTGCTGAAGCCACTGGATGTGTGGCTGCGCGTCGCTGTAGACCTTGCAGACGAACTTTGCATCCTCCCCAACACGGACTGTGGTGTTGGCTGGCAGGCCGGCCTGGAGGATGGGCCGATGGGGGGAACGCTCTGAAAAAAAGGGCAGAGGAGAGTGTTACGTTTGTTACCATGTCAACAGCAAAGCCCCACCCAGGACCCAAAATTCAACCTCAAGCCTGACCACTATTGCTTTTCCCTGTAATTCAATGAGTACTGACCAAACTATACTTTTAATAACATTTCCTTTATATTTCTACCATTTCATCCTGTCCTTTATTCCTTTATCAGTACAGTGAACAGCAAAATGCCATACAGATGCAAGAAGGTGTGCAGTTAATTGCAACAGCAGTTGTAGTTTAAAGATCTAAGATGTGACACCATCCGACACCATTTTTCATGACAAAAAAAAACTGAAAGTCAGACAGATAGAATGCTAGCATGGAGTTTGTGTCTGGGTTGAAGTTTGGAGTTTGTTTCTATTCAGTGGTTGTATTAGAGTGTAAACTTTGGCATTAATGTAGTCTTGTGATTTAAACCAATGTCTGACACCTCCTGCCAATTAGGCTCCTTATCTTTTATCTCATTGTCATCTCATCTCGCCTAGTCTTGATGAAGAACTAACTGTATAAGAGCCACCAAAACATCTTTAACACTCCATTACAATGTTCTCAGTGTATAAATCATATATTATATATTGTTCAGTCTTAGACGACAACATTTTTTACAGTTTACAAGAGTTCTTTAAACAAACATGTTTTAATTTGAAACTCCTATACTTCCTAAAACCACCACAACCAAAGCTCACAACATTCTTTTTCCAGCAAACATTTTGTCTGCAAATCCAAACAGAGCTGGGACAATACACTCTTTCACACGCTGACTGTCTCCATAACAATCACCCATCCCACCCCCCTATTGTGTGATGTCACTCAGCCTACCCCCCCCACCCAACACCAGGCTGGCCAACACCGGACTAACTCTCAAACATAGGGGTCTACAGTGGGGGGAGATGGGAGGAGCTATAAGAGCATAAGAAAGGGACAGAGAGGGGGGAGGGAGAGATGTAGTGAGGGGGTGGGAAAATAAAGGGAAGAATAGAGAGAATGTGACAGATGGAGAGTGAAAAGAAAGAGAAAAGAGAAAAAAGTGGGCAAATGAAAGGAGAGAGATGTAAAAGCACAAGATTTCACTCCCTTTGGGATACTTCTGAATATGACTGTCTGTGTGTCTTTCTGTATGTCTGTCTGCCAGTCGGCTTTACAGTGAGAACACTTCTATCAAATGATTCACACACAGAAACACTTGCATAGACTAAACACACTCTTAGCAAAGTGGAGACAAATTCACCTTTCTCTCCCTCTGAGTGTACACGAATAAAATGGCACCACTAACTTTACAGGTATAAAATAATTGAGAAAAGAAGTCTTCTTTTATGTAGACAATGTTGTATATATCTTGCCCGCCTCCACTGGTGCACTAAGAGGGCAATGAAGGGCCACCATTTCACCAGAAACAAAAATACCATTAAGACGTGTGGAGCAAACCCACCAGCAAGAGAAACCAGGACGATGTGTTCCGTGACCACTAACTGCCACTCTGTGAGACTGATGTCAACAGTCCACAACCACATCCAAGGGACAGAAGTAAAAGTGTGTGTGCATCTCTGCGGTGTAAAACGCTCAACTCTCAAACTCTCTTTTTAAAACACCACATGAAAGCAACCGTGGGCAGTCAGGCAGAACTCTCTGAGTCTGCAATGCCAAAGATACAGGCCAGGCCACCAGGGCCTGCAGCAGGCTGGCCCCCGGCATGTATGCTCACACACACACACACACACACACATGAACATGTAAAAATAGAACTCATATGCACACACATACAACTTGGCATGTCATCAGCATACATATGTACACAGTGAATGCACACAAATGCAGACACACACATGCATACATGTAACGGTACCAACACACACACAAACACACACACGCACACATGCACATACCATTACAGTGGGCCCCACACTGTGAAGCTCATCCCTCTTCTCTATACCAGACACCATGACCACAACAGAGGAAAAGCATCCTACACACACAGCCCTGACCCACTAAAGCAGGGTGAAACATTTTAAGAGTAGCATTATCTAAAAATCAAAGGGAGAGTCATTTCTGGGTTATCGCGAGCAGAATCCATCCATCCATATCAAATCACAATCAATCTTTCAATTAAGTCATTAGTGAGGTATTTGTGTCTGGCGGGAAAGGAACCGGACAGACAGTCTGTCCTGTCCAAGCAGAACTGGCGGACTCTGAGTAACCTGGCAGCCTGGCACTGCCTGTCTCAGAGGTCAGAACCAGGGGAGGATGGTAAATATGAGAGGAAAAAAGGAGAAAGAAAGACAAGACAGGCTCAGGGAAGAGGGCTGTGGGCGCAGCTTCAGCGTGTCTTGTCAGCTGCACTGCCCTGTCCACTCCCTGAGCCCCACCTGGAGAGGAAACAGCTCCAGCAGGTCCCTCAGTCTTCCCTTCACGACCCCTCTGTGGCAGGGCTCCCATAAGCTATGAGAACGGCAGCCCAGGCCAACACATGCAAGTCTGTGGCTCACTAGCCCTATCTCTTATCTCTCAAACTTTTTCAAGTCAAAGAAGACATACACAGACAGAGTTTAAGCGATGTTTAAGTATTACACCACAAATATGAAACCACTGTCTCCCTCCCTGTTCACTCACTCACTCCTTTTTCCGTCTCTGAAACAGAACAAATAAAACAGTGGGAGTGGGAGGTGGAGGGGGGAGACTGGAGCCACACAGAAAAGGGGTTTACAGCTCTGCAATAAAAACAGAGAACAAAAAAGAGTGAAAGAGTTTAAAAGAGAGCTTTAGTTAATCCCAGAGCAGGACTCTGACTGGGGGAGAGGCCAGTGTGTTCAAATGTGTGTGGATGTCAGATGGGGGGTGGGGGTGTATTGAACCATCTGGGTAAACACCAAGAAAACCCAATTCCTGTATCCCACGAGTCGAACCTGACCTGCCACCCCCCAACCCCACCCCCGACCCACCAACCTCCATCACCATGGAGATCCAGACTAAACCACAATGGACTTTCAGTGGCCTGCAAGGTCAAGGTTGGGGGAGGTTACTTTTCTCACGTTTCCGGCTTTGCATCCGGCAGAGGCCCGGCGATACCTGGCTTCCATCAGTGTTCCATGCTGCTGACTACAAGTAGCACTCTCAGTCGTGTACATTTAAGACCAGCCTGTGAGATGGGACTGTCTGGCTTTATGCAGCCCAGTGATACTCCAGGGGTGTGCTACCCAAATCGGTCTCAGTGTAATCACTGCCAACAGCCAGAACAGAGTCACAGAACCGTGCAGTACAGAAACACTGGCTACATTTCCAACCACAGCCTTACACCCTAAGATTCGCTTCAGCTTGGTTCCCACAACGTGGATACATGGTCCAGGGCCCACCTCCTATGGTATAGTCACTCGGTCCTCTGAGTGTAATCCAACTGTAATGTAATGGAGCCCCTCAACACTAGCCACTCTGGACATGGCCGTGTGAGACCGGGAAACGCTGCTCTTACGCACCACTGTTTGGTGATTTCCAGGCTATGCTCCAAATCCAAGTCCAACTCGATTTCTGTTGTTCATTAGCTAACAGTGAACTCAGCATGTACTGTGTGTTTGCCCTGTAGAGTGGTGGGCTTCTCTATGCTGGACTAGAAGAGGTTAGTGAGCTTTTAAACTTCCAATCTGCTGAATTATGTACCTATTCTTCAAACTGACTCACACACACAAACAGACAGGTACTATTCTCTTACAGACATGACAGAGGTTCAAGTAAATTCAAACAGACACACACTCAAACTCAAATATACAGAGCAACACTGAAACACACACTGTATCAGTATCTCCCAAGCTGTTACAAAGGGCAGCGTTAACTGAGCGTCAAATGAGTAATGTTTAAACTATATTAAAAGCGTCACCACTCTGTGTCACAGTTGTAATTATAGTAACCTGTAAATGTGTTTGCTCCATCCCCTTCTGTGAATCCTGTCATGACAGATGGAGGAAAAATAGAGCAGACAGTTGCTTGCGTAAAGACCCAATAAAGATCCTCAAGCACAACTCATGCCCAGAGTTGCCTAGCCACACCTGTCATGCCTGATACCTCTATCTCTGTCCACGTGGCCACCTGGGCCTGCTCACCTGTATGTCCATGAAACAATACATAAAATTCCTGTTTGTCCTTAGGACTGATCAATCCATAGAGACACTCCTAAATCTAATGCATAAATGTGGCAAAGAGACCTCATGAGCTGACTCACCCACTACATCCAGGGTGTAGGTGTGGTTGATGGCTCCATACTGGTTCTCCACCAGGCAGGTGTAGTTCCCCTTATCAGATGGCACCACACTCTCCATGATAAGGGTCCAGTGTTGATGTCGTACCTGCAAGCAGGAGGAAGATCAGAACTTCTATTCTAATGGAAGAGCTCTCTCTTTCCTCTCACACACACACAAACACACAAACACACACGCACACAAACGAATAAACAAGCCTTAATGCATTGTCAAAACTGAAGAGCTGAAGACAGACTTCAGATGTTCAGACCACAGCAGAACTAAAAAGAAGAAAACTGCCCACAGGATAACAAATAGCTGGTTTGTGACCCTTCGGTTAAAATCTGTGTTCTTCCCTATGTTGTTTTTAATCAACAGCTGTTTAGTTTAGCCGTTTGTGTCCATTTCAGTCTGTTGACAATAGACATGTTCCTGAAAGCCAAGGAGTTCTGGTAAACAGGAGTAAGGACGGTAAACCCAGGCATGAGCAACATCAGAATTACCAGAATTACATACAGGTTACCACCAGGAGAGAGGGGGAGGGGGAAGAGAAGAGGAAAGGTGAGAAATGAAGAGAGAAACAACAGAGGAGAAAAGGAGAGGAGAGAAGAGAAAAGAGGAGAGGAGAGGAGGGGAGAGGAGAGAGGGGAGGGGCTGACCCTTGCTGGCAGACTGTGGATCATGCTGTGAGGTCTGCTCATCCTGCTCTCTCTGCCATATTACAGCGAAAAACAATGTGTGTGCAGTGAGACTGATCCCAACTGGGCCGCCCACCCCCACCCCAGGAATCCTGCTCCAGTCCTGGGCCAAACTGCCAAACCTGCCATACCGCCCCCAACTTCACCCCAACCCCCAGAGCAGCCTGGAAAAATCTGACAATTTCTCTCATTTCTTCACTGCTCTACTGCTGCAAATGTGACTGATTCCTGACTTCCAGCCTTGGCCATCGCGCATTTCACAGCTTTAGTGTTGTGGCATAATTTTGAATATATGTCAATACACATTTCCTCTTATATCTACCATGTTTCATTCCATTTGGATGACATTACAGTAAAAGAAAATGCAAAATCTAAAAATGGTGTTTAATTCTTTTTCTCTGCATGTCACTTTTGCGATCACATGTCTGTTATAGTATATATAGATTTGTTAATACAAATGCATCATAGTGTTTCAGAACTATAACTCTGGTGCTATCCCACAATCATTAAACTTCAAACAGCATGTCATATGCTCTTAGGAAAGTGTTGGCGTGAGCACTTTGTAGTTCAGAGAAGGAGAGAGTGCAGAGGGGAGTGTCAGGTCAGCTTCTGGTGAGCCAGCCAGGGGAGCCTCACAGTGGATGGGGGACGTGGCCTGGCCATAGCCCCTCCCACCCAGGCAGACAAATGATGGACTGACTTATGGACCTATAAGCACTGCATATCCATTAAGCACTGCAGAGTTTTGTATTCAAATAAAGAGACAGATACCTTGAATGTGGAGATTATTAATAGGTTTGTTTAGCTTAATGCAAAAGGTTATCATGATAAGGTCACAGAATCCATTACCGTTGTTGTTTATTTAAACATTCAAGTCATTTTACCATTGATAAGGTCTTAGATTTTATTCTAAAAATGACACAGGATCTCTTAAAAGCAGATTTTATTTTCTGTTTTAGAAAGTATCACTTTGAATTTTGGGAAACCTGGTCCAACAGCAAGCTGAGAGGAGCACATGCAGTGTTCAGCCTCCGCCCACAAAATCCGCAGGGCCTAAATCAAAACGTACTCCGTCACAGAGAAGGAATTCCAGCTTTTGAGGAGAGCTGCCCTCAGAATAATTTTATCGCAGACAGAGAATAAAATATTATTGAGATACTTTGGATTTCCATGACCCTTGCCTTCAGCTATTTCAAACAGACGATAAAAATCACATTGCATTTTGTCTGGTGTAAAGAGGTCACACAGCTCAGGTTCATTTTGCCAGAATCATTCTATAATTTTACTATGACTTTGTTCAATTTATTTCAGAATCTACTTGCATCGTAACTACTGTTTGTTGTTCTGGTCAATAGACACCTTTGGCCTGTCTCTCAATGTTAGCCCTTCAGTTTGCATGGATTTTTGTTTACTGTGGAAAGAGGAGCAAACAGGACTTGGGTGAGGAACAGGTTGCTGGAACAAAGGGTTGGTCTTATGTTAAACTTTAACTTCCAGGTCCTTTGAGAACTCTTAAATCCATTCTATGGTATGCTACTGTTTTAGTGATGTGTTACATGCCATTTGCTAGTCAAAGTGAGTGGGGTAATAGAACTGCTAATACCATTTATGTGGTGCTGCCTGACATATTTAGGTTTATGAGTTCTGCGTCAAACCGCTCTGCTAAAAACAAATTCATTCACTTTGGATTTGGATGCCGCTTTTAAAATGTCCAAATACTTGGATGATTCTCAATTTGCCAAGCTTTAGTGACTCATTTCCCCCAATAATTAAAAGTGTTGTTTTTTGTTTGTCTTTATTTCTGTCTTTCATTTCATATCTCCATTCTGACTTTCCAGAATCCCAGTATTTCAAGCCCTTCCTCCACACACACAGAATTGTGAGGAGGGGGTATGCAGAGAGCATGTCCTGCTCATAGTCTTGGCATGGCTGAGCGAGCCCAATTTTCCTCTACTCTGTCTCCCTCCTTCCCGCTCACATTGGGTCAGTGAGCTACCAGTTGGGAGGAGCAATAGCAATCAGCTGCATAATGCATTTATCAATGCGCCCCCTTTCTGCACAGGTCAGTAAATACCACCGAAATCCAAAAAACTGCTATGTTACTATTAGCTAACCAGAGGAGGAACATGATGTGGAGGGCCTGTTTTCCATGTCCCCACTTCATCCCAAAGATTTGTGTTTATGTGCAATTTTGTGAAAATGTTTGGAACAGAAGAAAACACCACAATTTGGTGAATTTACAGCTTTCTACAGCCTCTGCAGCACAGCTACATTCTCTACTTCAACTGTATTCTATGTTTCTTTGAAATGTTGGCTCTCTTGGTTAAGGCAGCTACTTCCTTTTCAATCAGTTCCAGTATGTGAATTAAGTACCTTGTAGCCTCCCATACGGTCATCCTGTCGGAAGGGTCTGCTGTTCTTCAGCCAGCGCATCTTGGGTCGAGGGTACCCACCCGCAGCACACCGAAATTTCACAGTGTTGGCAGCTGGAACTGCATGCAGCTTCTTTTCCATCTTCTCTGGCATGGTCCAGTACGGTGCCCCTGCAGGACGGAAGGTGGCAATACAACAATCAGTGTTCCCTCTTACTGTAAATGTAATGGCAGTGTTTAATACCATTTTCTGTTTTACTCTTTTATCCACTTGCTTTAATTCTCCATCTTATTTTTGTTTATTGGTGGTTGTGTAGAGTGACAATTCTTGGCAATGGATGGTACAGCTCAACACCAGTAAAACTAAACCTGCAGACATAGATGATTGGACAAAATTTCAGCAAACCCCACACATTCACCCGCCCTGCCCTCCACCCCCTTACTCCTCTCTTCCACTCCTGTCTGAGTCCACCAACTCACTCTAGCCTGATCGCCATGGAATTATTCCAAAAACAACACTGCAAACTAGACGATTGCCATAGAGAAGCCATTCGCCAAGAGAAAGAGACAGCCAGAGATTAAGAGGTGGGGGGTTGGTGGTGGGGCAGGGGTTTGTAGGACTAAATCAGAAAAAACACTATAACACATTTAAACCGTTTCTTTTGTCTCAACACTGAAAACCCTGGTGGTGTTTGTTATCAGAGATTGAATGGGGCCTCTCAGCTGGCTGGGGGAAAAAGGCCGGCATGACCAAGGGGGCAAATCAAAACCGTTATTCACACTCTGGAGGAATGCCTCTGAACACTAACGGTCTGCTAAATACAAACCGGGCCCTGACCGTGGAGAGCAGGGAGTTTTAAATGAAAACATATTTGGTTTCTTTGCAATAATTCTTCAGTACTTCTTATGGGAGAACTTTCAAAATGCTGCCAAGAGGGTAATCAGACCATCACGTTTAATCTAATTTCATTCCATTTAAATTTCCATTTATTTGAATGTTTTTTTAATTAGTGAAATACTTCTGATCAGTCCTTGTTTTCTTATCTCTGGATGGAGAACAGGTCCGTTTTTATAAACCTGATTTATTTGTTCACTGGATGATAAAGAGAAAAAGGCTGAGAGGACAGCTCTATTTTTCCAAAGGTCATCCCGATCCACCAACAGCCCTCCCTCTTTCTCTCTCATCTTCCAGACCTTGAACGGCCAGTATGTAGTCCCATCCCTCCCTTTCCTCCCAAACACAGCACAGCCTCCCATGTGCTCTGTGTACTCTAACTGCATTATGTTCAATCAATTCAATTCCATGCAATTTGATTCAATTCAATCCAATCCAATGCACTGTAATTCAATTCAATTAAATAATTTGATTTAATCCCAATATGTCAAGAGGAAAGACAAGTAAAGCAATGCATTAGCATTTTAGATCAGACAGGTCTCTCTGTATCATGAGCCCACTCCTCCGCTCCTCTGTCAAATTTCTATTGGCACTTGGTACATTATTGACTTGGTAGTCACTCAATCATATTTCCAAATGGATATATTTATGTATAATATAAATGGTATATTATATACGTGATAATCAGCTTAATATCAAACAAAAGAAGAATAAGAGAAAGGACTGAGTGTAACTAATTCTGTGTGGTGAGCAGCTCCTCCTCTTTCTCTCAGCCTTGGTTCCCAGGCCCCACCCTACCAAAAACCTCACACCTGGAAGGCTGGGAGAGGGAGTCCCAGATGAGGCAGGACAGAGGGGGAGGAGTCCTGTGTTATTTTTCAACAAACAACAACTGCCATTTAGACTCAAAACACTCCACAAAGATGCATATATTCCTTGATGACTGAAGAAGCTTTCTTTGGAAAATATATTCAAATATGTCTCCACAGTGAAGCATTTGACATTATATTCTACTTCACTGTGTTTTGTGTTATACTTTCATTGCTCTTCTGCTACATGCACATATATTTTATTTCAATACAAATGATTTTTGATATGCCAAACAGAAAGACTCTTGCCCTTCCGGTCTAGTCTGAGCTATTAGTGACAGAGATCTGACTTCTAAGCTGGCATTCGTGACTGTGCAGTGCGTGCATACCTCGATATGGACAAACAGTGATACATGTAAACAGCCTACTTCCTCCCTGTGCACAATCACACGAATTACTTTAATTTTCCTACTGGAAGAGATGAAAAGGGAGACTCATCCGTATTTTTTTTTGGCTTGCTGAACTTTGACCTGAGTTGGGCAGCTGCAGCCACGGAGACTGATACATAAGACAGTGTTTCCCAGGGAACCTGTCTGGAGGAGACGAACATCAAAGCCCTCATGATGAACCCCCCCATCCACATGACCCCCATTCCCTGACTGACCCCACAACCTGAGGATTTCATTCTGTCTTTCATTCCAAGTGCCTCTTGCTTCTTTCTTTTAGCTCTATAACACTACCCACTCCCTACACAGCCCTCACTGACATATAATGTAACTGCTTGCATCTGTGCATGTGTATTCATGTACAGAGTTATTTGTAACTGGAACTCCATCACACATTCTTGCATGCAGTGGACTTGCACATGCATTTGTATCTTATAAAGCTACGTGCTGATCAGAGGGTAGCTTTCTAAAAGCTGTTCTGCTGCTGTTAGTTTCAGGAAATTACTAGCTCAGAATGCCACTGACTGCATCACTATGCTAGTGTCCAAAAATTAAATTGGTCCTCTATCCTGAAACACTACCTCTGTCCTTAAATGGGACATTCCCAAATTCTAAAGTTGAATTCTCACCGACCCTGAAACAGGACGTTCCTCTATCCTTCCCTAATTGTTCAGTCAGAGAGAACAGTAAAACCGAGGTACACACTGTTTCACCATTACCCTCCCATGGGGCACTTTTACCCACAATACTTGCCCCACATTGACAATGTGACAGACCATGATGCAGACCATGTTTCAGGTTCAGTAAAAAAAGGAATGAGGCCATACCATTCTCAACGTGTGTTTGTCCCAGTATGTAGTGACAAATGTTTTCAACCTTAAAAATCAGGAAGAGGGCACAAGTTTAAAGGAACAAATTGGAGGACTCTTTCCCCAACGAAGCATAAAAACAGATTAACAAATGCTAATCCAGCCAAAAACCTACTGATCATCGCTAAGCGAGACCAAGTATGTCTCCTCCAATAAATTAAAGTTTTTTTTCCAAAGAGCAGCTCTATTTAATTATTTATTTATGTAATCTTTTCTTTAAAAAAAGAAAAAACATTTTTCCGTTGTTTGAGCTTTTTCTGAAAACGATATCTCTGTGTTCCAGCTGAGGCAGAAACACAAATACATGGGGCCAATACATTCGTAGCGCAATACAAAAGTAACCCACCAACAAACAAACACACACACACACACATTTGTGCGCGCCTGAACACACAGACACACACATACACATACAGACACACAAACACACCCTTTCGGCTCTGGGCCAGAACTCCACAGCTCACACACAGAGAGGCTGTGCATGATATAAACCACAGCCTGAAAGTTAAAAGCCTTTCCCCCCCTTTTCATTTTCCTTTTTTTAATATTTGGGTTTTGATTTTTAAAAAACACCAGGAGGAAACTGGATATTGCTGCCAGTAAAGATTTTGCTTTGTTTCCAAACAGCTTATTACCAGTAGGACTTTTTTTTTTATTTTTTTTAGCCATACCTAATGAATTTCCAACAATTACAGCCTGTCTGTGGAGAAGAGGGACTCTCAAGGAAACATTGTGCGTGTGGAGAATTTTAACAAGCCAAGGAAGCCCCTGTCTCTACTCAACTTCAATTAACCGCTCACTCCCACCCCCCTATACGGAACCCAAAGCAGCCCAGTGTTCTCTTTAGCCTCCACCCGCCCCCCAACAAGTCTTTATCAAACCCTAATTCAAAACATGTCTTACATCAGGTACCTAACAAACACCATATGGACACTCAATAATGGATGAGTCCAGCTGACAGTGCCCTCTGGGCCCTGTACCTGAGCGCATTCAGAGAATTCCAGGAATTTGCCGGCACTGTAACAGCAGCAAGAAGCACTAACACTGAGATGCATTCCCGTTTAACAAACAAAATTCTCTGCAGCAAGAAAGTTGCGTCAGGGCTGTCTTTAGCCCCCACCAGAACTAAATCAAATCATGATAACAAAAATGCAATAACATGCAATAATGCTGTCCCAAAAAACAAAAAAAAATAAACAAAAGCATACATACAAGATATATACCTATTAGAGCCCGACCAACACTGGATTTTTGGGGCCAATGCCAATACCGATATCAGGGAGCAAAAATGTCCGATATTGACATATCGGCTAACATTCTGTGTGTGTGTGTGTGTGTGTGTGTGTGTGTGTGTGTGTGTGTGTGTGTGTGTGTGTGTGTGTGTGTGTGTGTGTGTGTGTGTGTGTGTATCAATCAGTGGTGGCTGGTGGTGTTTGAAATAGGGGAAGCGCAGGACTTTTCCAAAATCAGGTCGACAACATGAGCAACATCTGCCATTTTGCACCTGCTAGCTAGCTAGCTAGATTGTCCCTCTATGACCTAGCTTAAAGTAATCTTTACTAAAGTGAAATGAAAGTAAGTAACAAATTCAAGAACTCTAAACTATATTTACAAATTTATTTACAGTATGTACAAATAGAGACGATATAGCAAATAACAGGGAAAATGAGCAGAGGCTTATGACTAACAACCTCACCTGCCAACACTCTGCATAGACTGAGCTCGGATTCCTCACCGACCCTGAAACAGGACGTTCCTACAACTTCAATGGCAGTTTCCAGCATAGCAGTCATCTGCCTCTACAGGGAGGACTGAATAGGATAACACCACCACACACCCCCCCTTCCCCACCATCCCCCCCGTCCCCGTCCCCGTCCCTGATACTCACTGATCTGTTCACCATCACTAGGCACATCCTCTGACCGCTCCGTGTCATCCTCATCGTCCCCGGACGAGATTGCATCTGCAAAGAACACTGTGATTAGCGCTGACTTGCTTGCTGATGTGTCAAAAGGACGTACACAACATTCCCAAATACATGCACCTCACCTACCAATCACTCACAGGTGAAGTAAAAACACAGACTGCATTAGAACTTTAAAACTAAAAACAGAGGCAGAGACTTGCTTGGTCACTCAGACGATACACATTAAAATGTCCCTTTCAGAAACACAACATTACTTAGATTCTGATTATACCAGCCTGTGAAAAAATGGTACACAAACTCTGTACCATTACAGAACTCTTTGGTTCTGCTCCTGGGCAGCACTAAATTATGGTTTCAGGGGTCTCATTCTCTGTGCAAACATTTGCCAAATGCATGCATCTGTCTGTGAGCCAAAATGTCTGTCTGACCAGTGGTAGACCCCTCCCCCCTTTTAAATGCACTCATTACAACGCTGCACTTAATGAAATACATTACAGAGACTTATACAATGTTACTTATACAATCCTACGGGAATTAAACCAGCCTGACAAAATTGTGCTGTTCAAGGAAAACAAACTGTCTGCCATACCATAGAAACTAAACCGTCTGCCATATTCTGAGGTCACAAGGTCGAATGAGCAACTTGAAATGTTTTACAGTGTTGTGCTGTGGTGTGTCGAGCGAGAGTGTGGCTGTGGGTGTAGAAAATAAAACAGCAGCTTTCACCACAGAGAGCTAGCCTCCGCCTGGTCATTAAATCTGCAACGCTCGGCTTTGGTATGCTGGCAGTGCAGAACACTGGATTTACTGAACACGCATGCTCGGAACACTGGAGCTGGGATCACCATCACTTGAGGAAAATGACATGCTAAACGTTTGTTGAAACAGTGCTTGACATGCTGACACAAGGAACAATGACTTTTGAAGGGGAAGAATGAAATACACAAGCCTGACACCCAAACCTATACCCAGACTGTCTGAGTCCTTGACTTTGGCCAAACAAACCCAAAGGTGAGATGCCAACCAAGGCCAAGGATTTCAGCTTCCATGTATGTCCCTTCCACTATGGTCCACTCATAGGCCAAGTCACTCTAGGTAAACACATCATAATAAAACAGTACCACAAAAAATTCAGCACAAGTATGCTTGTGAGACCCCCCTTTCCCCACTCGCAAAAAAAATGCCCTAGCGCACCAAACTACAGCTAAAGCATGCTGAATCCCACTACGTTTACAAGCTTCTACATCCAACATTAATTACTACAGTGGTCTAAAGCAAGTAAATGATGCTGGCAAATCCCATCCATCCTCATGATTTGAGGTGTGTTTTCAGGATGGCATCAGGGTGAGGTTTATAATTACTGCTTCCATGTACCCATAAGCGAGAGCACTGAACACCTCTCCCTCTTCTGACCTGGTGTCATCATCATTCCAATCAATGATCACAGAGATCTTAAAAGGTGGAAGAACTCGCCAAGGCTTGTTGACCAAGCTGACCAAGAAAAGCCTCAGGGTGCTCAAGACCAGACCCGACATAGTGCTAGAGACTCTCTGGAAAGTAACGTAAAACGATGAACCAAGATAGGCTAGCCTGAATAGCCTGCTCTCATTAGCAATCATCACCATACTGATGTTTGTAATCCAACCACCCCCAAAACTTATCATTCACCAGTCGATCTCTATTTACCTCCCATTTCAAGGAATTGTTTCCTATACCCATGACACCTGGCCCTTCCCCACCCCACCTCATGGTTATGCTCCCGAGGCCCGTCGCCCCGGCGACCATGCCCGCAGCTCCCACCAACTCACCTGTGACATTTACAATGAAGCAAAGTGTATCGCTGCCCAGGGGGCCGACCGCAGTGCACGCGTACAGGCCCGAGTCCTTGGGCGTGGCATCGCGGATCTGCAGCCACTCCTGCTCTATTAGGGTGCGGTTGTTGGGCCCCAGAGAGGAGCCATCTTTCGTCCAGGTGATGGTTCCCGCCTCGGGCAGCGGGCAGCTGAGCTTCAGCAGGTCGCCGGGGTGCACAGAGCACACCGTGGGCTTAGAGATTTGGTATTTTGTCGGAGGCTCTGTAGACCGGAATGAGGAAAAGGAGGAGGAGAAGCAGGAAGGGTAATAGGGTGCACAGAAAAGAGGGAGGGTGGGAGAAGAAGAGGAACAAGCAGTACAGTTTTAAGAAAAAAAAACACCACAAACCCCATGGATGCACTGAATAAAACTGATGCAAGCAGAACAAAATAGATGATAGCCCCAACAATAATAACAATAATTATCAACATGAATTAATAAACAATAACTATTCCAGTTGTAGAAACTCCAATCACCCTGTGCAGATCCCACATTAAGCTTTATTCTCTTAGGTAAGCCATAATTACACCCTTATGTGTCAGACATGCAGTTATGAACCAAGCAAAGTGCATGGAATTAATAGTGCGTAGAACTGCTGTGCTGGCCAGAATAAGCCCTTCATTTCCACCCCCTCCAACAGAATGAAAAGCAGTCCGTGTGAGAAGAGGAGAGAGGAGACAGCCGTCTCAGACAGACAGACAGACAGAAGGTGAATACCCAAAGAGCCTTCCATTCAATATAAGCTCAGTGAAAGAGGAGTTAACCATTGCTACTGTATGCATACACACACACCCACTCAGACATCGACTCGCACACCGACGTCCACATACACTCACACGCGCGTACACAGATAGTCGTCTAACTGCATGTTCCTCTGAGTCAACTCAGTCAATAGACCTCAACGCACAGTAAAACCCTTTATTATCAAAAAATTGGCCAGAGTTCAAGTATTCATGTCCCTTTTTATTGCACTTTGAAAATGAATGTGTGTGTTCTTTCTCAGGAAGGGGCTGAGATGAAATGAAGTTACTGAAAAAAGTCTCTTTACCAACAATAAAAAGTAATAATACCGATATGGGAAAAAACGTGTTCGGGACTTGTCTCGTGCGTTTTTTGGCTGAAGATAGACAGAAATAATTAGAGGCGCAGAGGCACTCCCAGCATTTCCTGTTCCAGCACACCTCCCCCGAAAAGCATTCCACCCCCATTGTGTACTGTGTGTTCCCCTGCGCAGGAAGGGAAAGCCATTCCACTTACACAGGGGAGACTGGGGCCAGAACACGCATGGCTCTAAATGCTCCCCCCGGGCACATTGCCCCACACAGGTACTGTTCCGGTATTGTTACTTTTTCTCACTCCGGAAATAATTAAGCTTTTGTTTCCCTCTTTGAATGTGTGGTCTTGGGAAGAGACCTGTCATCGATTCATGGGATTTGTACTCATTTCCCTCATTATCAACAGGCAGAGGAATCCACTGAAGGAACACTTGTTTGCTGTGGTGATTTTTTTATGTGTTAGTGACTCTGTGCTTCCCGCCACTGCATGTTCAGAGCCTCAGGGGAAGATCCACTCATTCCATCAGCCACGGACTGTAAGGTGCTTCTGGAAGAGAACTCAGCACTACAGCTATATGATCTGCTGGGGCAGAGAGAGAATAAACACCTGGGACATAGCTGGCAAAAGAGCTACGTGCAACTGAGCTGTGAGGCCAGCACATACACAGACATAAACAGGAGACTGTCTAAATACTGAGATACAGATCAGCTATAAGATGACAAAAGAGTGAGAGGGATGAGAAAGAGAGAGAGGGAGATAGAATGATAAGATAGTGGACGGCAAAGCCGACTGGTGCTCATGAAGCATCTCCCTCTAATAGCTTCGACAGAGAATAACTTACAGTGCTGTTGGTTAAAGTGTGTATTATTCTCCACATTTTAGCATCACCTTTCTATCTCTCTCTCAAATGTACAAGAATATTATATAATTTATTGGCAAAGTATCACAGTAAAAAAAATATAATAGTTTGTTCTGAGATAACAAATATAATTAGCTCTCTCTGTTCCAATCCATTCAAAAAACGAAAGAATAAAAACACTCTCCATGTCTCTCATCAGTCTGATCTCAATGACAAATGGCCTTTCTCTCACCCCATCACCTCTTGCCTCCACACCTCCCCCCAAAAGGCCACCTTTGACCTCCCCCCGACCCCTTGTCAACCCCGCTGACACATCATGGATGCCCGATTATTCATGGGAACTTCTGCACCATCCAGACAAGTGGCCACAAAAGAAGCACTCCCGCCCCTCCGTGAGGGCCCAATGCAGCTCACAGACCTGTAACACAAAGCTGCATCGCCAGCAAAGTGCGACACTACAATATATTTCTACTATGCGCTTGCACCATTTAAAAAAAACCGGGACTTATCCAGGAAGCCTTAGATTATTTGTCTCTGAATCTTCCAGTTTGTTTCGGTATCTTCAACCCCCAGTGCTGGCTCTTGGTTTGCATGGCACAACCCAATCTCACAGACTGTAAACTCCATCCTGTAGCCCATCACACAACTATCTCCAGACGAGAGAGATCTGAAATGAGCTCATCTCTCACTCTGACAGCTGCCTCTCTCAGCCATTATCACCAAGCGTGTCTGCTGATAAGGTAAGACGGTCGCCCCCTCCAAAAACACGCGCTGTTTACAGCTCCACTACAACCTCTGTGATTGGTGTTGCACCATTCTTGAGAGCTGCGGAAGGACTGAGAATCAAATTTTCACATTATCAGTCTCTCCCTTACCTCATTCAGCCACCCAGCTGTCTGCCTATCTGTCTGTCAATGACTCTGTCTGTTAACTCAATGGAAGTTAGTAACGGAACACTGACCATCATCTACACTGGAAACTAGTGTCTGAAAAGGAACCTCCTCCCTGCATGAAAATGTACAAACCATGACACTTTTATTTCAATTTTTTTTTTACATCCCTCGCAGCCCCTCCCTCCAGTCTTCTTCCCTCTTCCATTGCATCTGCTGGTGTCCAAAGGATGACAGAGGTACTGGTGCACTGTCAGAGTCACTGCTGAGATATGTGTCACTCCCATGGTCCACACAAACACACAATTCCCCCTTCCTTCCTTTCCATCCTCCCGAGTCTCTCCCTCGTTCCCTCCTCATTCACCCCGTCACGTCCACTCTGTTCCTTAATCTTTGCCTCTTTTTTTATTCTAATCTCCCCCCCTCCCTTTCACATTCAAATAGCAAAATTCCAATGGCCTTTATTGGCATGACAATGGTGGGCCCCCTTTCGAAATAAGCAGGCTCTCCACAGACACCTAAGGGGCACCATGCCAGCCCAACGTGTTGGCCCAGTCGGGCATCTTCTTTTGCCTGCTTTCCATCTGAATGGGTATGAGTCCCATCCGCATCTTCTCTGAAAGTCTGTCGGGGCCCCACTGTCTGAGAGCCAACCTCCGGTTCACACAGACACATCTCAACTCCATTATTTACATATTTAACTTTTTTACCCACATATGCAATTTATTCAAGAGCACAAAGTTAATCAAACCCATGACCCTCTCATTACAAGTGCATCACTGCTGCTCCTACATTCCCCTCTGGGTGACAGTTTGAATTTTTTACTCCAATATAGGAAAGCAAGAATTTATTACACTTGTCAAGTATCACCATAATACAAGTTTTATTTATGAAATACAGGTTAAAGAGTAATAGCGGTGTCCCTCCAAGGATCTGAACCAGCAACCCTCTAGATGACATTATTCTTTATATGTGGTCTGCAGGCCAGACTCTGGGCTGAGCTGTGAGCTGGGCCCAACCCTCTCATAACAAAGCCTCCTTTATAGCGCCTTTATCAGCCAGGTGTGAGATTGTGGAGCAAGGTGTTCTCAGGTGTATCGGCCAAGTCAAACAGCCAACAATGTACCTGTCCACACACATACACACACAAGTACTATTTAAGTCGTTTTCTCATTGTCCAGCAGCAACAGGCTGTCTAGGCAGCATAGTCAACAGGGATCAAGAGTTTGTTTTGTGGGAGAGTTTAGCTCCACTAGCAGTGTTACACAAAGGATACATAATGAAAGCTAAATTCAAGCTGCTACCTACAGTTTAGATTATTAAAAATGCATTAAACTGCCTGCTTTCCTCTTAATCTGAACCCCACCCCTTGAAACACACACACACACACATACACACACACTTCAGAGAGAGACAGGATCACTTTGATTCCCTCCACTGCCTACACACTACAGTTCTCACCCAGCAGGGCCTAGAAAATTCTTCATAGCAGTACTGGTGTTTCAGGTTTAGGAGTTCTGGATTTCAGAAGCTCATAAGTAAAACAGACATAGAGTGGCCGGGTTGATTAGACAGTATACAATATAAAGGACCAGAGATACTCCATCCAACATGAGGACTGAACTCTGACCACAGGTTCCAATTCTGCACTTCAAAGGCCTGCCAAAATAATTCAAAATCTGCACCACTTTTTGCATAAAATACAACCAGTCAAGTAATTCTGATTCTCTCCCTACACAACCCCAAAGTATGGACAGGAGGAGTCAGCATAAGGGCTTGGGAGAGGGGCTCTGAGTGTGAGGGGTCTATGACTGTCACCGCCACCATCATTAACATCTTTAGAATCATGACTGTGGGACAGAAGGGGAGAGTGTCCCCTTCTGTCACCAAACTTGACATAAAGATACAAAGACACATAATCTTGGGCCTACCTACAAACAGCCCAATCTACAAGCCCACATCCAAGTTCCTCAAAACTCTCATGATCCATTTAACATCTATGCAGGTCAAATCTACCCCTTAAAATAGTGGTGGAGGTTGCTCACACTAACATTTTTCAGCGGGAAATTTGCCCGATAACAGCCTATACAGACCAACACATCAAATCAAATAAACACAAATAGCACAAGCCGTGCACCCTCATAGGTTCTATTACAGACACTGGCTGTGACTGAATGACGGCCCATTGGAATCCATTCCTGCATAACTGATATGCAATCTAAAGCAGTTACCCCTCCCTCCACATATTGCCGTTGGGAATTTTGTGGAGGTGGAGGTGGTGGGGGTGGGGGTGGGGTATTAGTGCACACCCCCAGGGTAATGATGGCAGATAAGGCAGCATTACTCACGTCATCATTGGGGACTGTACAGGTGACAGGACAACAATTTAGTGTTCAGTTTACAGCAATAAACAATCCTCCCTGTCATGTGACCCCAATGTCTACTACTAATCCCTCATCACATGACCCTGGCTGCTTCCTCTTAATCTCCTGTCACATGACCCCAGCTTCTTCCTTCTAATCCCATCATATGACTAGGAGTTCCAGCATAAATCCTCTTAAAAAGTCCCATAATGTGGGTACTGAGAGACACGGGAGCAGTTGACTTTTTAAATCATAGCTAGAGAGAGGGAATGTTATTGGCAGTTTGTGAAACTTAGACATCACAGAGACAATTCCTCATCGTCTCTCAACACAACACCTGGACAAACTCTACCTAGGACAGGGGTGTCCTCCCTACCCCCTGCCTTCAGGGGCGAGGGGCCAAAGGGGCACTTATAGCCATTACATCATGCAGACCCACTCCTGATTAAGGCCTGGGAAACAAATCCCAAGAATTTAACTCCTTATCTGCCTAGTGAGTTTCTGCAGCCCTCTGGGTGGAATGAAGGAAGACAAGGCTACTGAGCCCCACAGGCTGCAGGCTGACTCTCCCCTGCTGAGATATCCTTCACACACACACACACACACACACACACACACACACACACACACACACACACACACACACACACACAAACAAACAAGTGTCAGTCACTCCCACAAACTAATTAGCATGTATTTGAAGGTACAAATACACACTTCAGTCTGAATTCACTTCAGCCCACAAAATGGGAAACTCCAACAACCATTATAACAAGCATGATATATCCTAACATAGACCAAACACACTCCTACAATATCTCAAAAAGCCTGACAACAATGGAACTGAGATGATGAAATGAATACCCATCTTACTGAAAACTGAAGACAAATATCTATCATCATATGCCTCTATCAAAGAGAGAGATGTGATTATTTCCACCAAAGCCATTGAGGTTCTGTCCAGTAGGAAAATGTGTAAGATGTGACATTCTGAGATAAAATGTGTTTCTGAAATGTTGCAAAAAAGTGGAGCCTCTTACCTAACAGAATCAGTATCACTGAAAAGGTCTGATGGAGCCCCAGCAAAACAAAAATGATGAGATTTTTCTGCCATGTAATGCATCAGAATTTCAGACAATTCATTCCCGCTTCCCCTGGTTAATTAGGTTCAGACTTCTCTTTTCTGTTCCCCATGTCTTGCCTTCAATTCCACCATAAAGTCACAGCTCCTTGGCAATTACAGATTGCTTGTGGGACATCATATTTTTAATGGCAGATATAAGGGAAGAAAAACTGGACACAGTAATACAGCACAGTGGTGAACATGGGGTCCAGACTTAACAGATGGAGCACAAACCCTGGAGTCTTCCCTCTGCCTCCATCACTCTGCTCCACCTGGCCACCTCTTTCTTTCTGTCCTTCTATTCACAGATCCAACTCACCTTCGGGTTCAAGCGTTGAATCCTCTTCCTCGGTGGCTGCGACAGGCGGCCGTGCCACTGTGATGCTCACCAGTGACAGCAGGACCACACCCAGAAGCCATGCCCACGCGATCATTCCGTTACTGGAGGGCGTGCCTCCCCATCCCGCCCTCCTCCGCCTCCCCCTGGACACTGACCCCATCTGAGGAGCTCCACCCAACCATGAACTGCAGGCTGTCCGGCCTGTCGCTCACTGGAATGCCCCCCTGGTCACCTGCCCTGGGAGGAGGTGGGCCAAAGAGATAAACAGAGGAGGGGACAGGTGAGTGAGGGAAAAGAGGACATGGAAGGGGGGCAATGAGGAAGACAATGCACACAGATTTGTGCCAATAGAGAGGGAGATAGACAAAGATGTGGTGGATTGAAGACAGGACAAACAAGGAATGAATATTGATAGGATAGGGGGACCCAAAAAGAAAACAAGAGAAAAAAGTTAGATTTAGTACAACAAATCATAAAGTTCTCTTATAAATGCTGAAACATTTACAATAATTTGCCCTCAATTGTTCCTCAAATGTACAAAAATAAACACACACAGACACACATGCACGTACACACACACACTCAAAAACTGGATTTACTAACCACAGATATAGGCAGAAACGATGAAACTATGTTAAGAATTATTCCCTACACCTCTCCTGTCCATCTATCTCTTTTTCTCATGAAGCCTCTCTCAGACTCTTCTTCTAAAAGACTTCCCTGAAAGCATCCTTTCCTACATATTTTACAAGCACTCTAACTCATTTTCATTTTCTCCCTTTCAAGACTGCACTCACTTTGAAGGAACAAGCTCAAACGCAGCAATGATAATCATTGAGAACTGTGACAAATCTATGCAGAAAAATGAACGAATAGAGAGAATGAGGGACGTACAGAGAGAGAAGGAAAGAGGGCATGGGACAGAATGAATTTTGAAATGCTGCAGAACAGGCCTTACCACTTGCATACCACAGAGCTGATGCAGTCCTGTTCACATCATACTAACACTACACCTGCAGTAATATCTAAGTGCGCTGCAGTTCAAGGTCTGCTCAAGTGTATGCTGCCTCTCTCCTCTCTTTCTATATGTGTTTCCCTCACTTACTTGCTCAGTGCCTCGTGAAAATACTGCTTGAATTTAGCTCGAACACCAGCACTTCCCATCAATTACATTAAAGATCTTTTAAGATAAAGAACACTGCAACATAAAAACTGTGATATGAAAATCCAAACTGTGCAACACTTTGTAAGAAAAAATACAGTAAAGTTAGTTAAAATATAAAAAATGTACTGAATGAAAGAGTTCCCCCTCAGCGTCTTACAAATTTTGACAATGTACAATATTAAATCACTAGAAAACACTAATGAGATGAGGTTTCAAAAAATGAAACAGCATAGGTATCTCTGGATAGTGGTATAAATCTTATTTAACATGATAAAGTTTTGCAAATAAAAAAGTATTTCTTCACACAGAAAGTAGAAATGGTTATAATTGTTGTTAAGTTTGTTTTTGGTTAAGAATGAAGGAATTTCTTAAATTTTCTTACGTTTCAAAAAGATTTGACAGAAAACGGCAAAAGTTGCTGTCATGAAGGTAAAGGAAACTAACTTTACATCCCTATCGATGCGGTTATTTTATTGACGATGATAGTTGCTATAATTCACACATTTGTTGTAATTAGTTCAGTTCACTAAGTGAACACAGGTAATACAACTGTACATTTTATTACCAAAGTTCGATACTCTTTAAATACAGTCTTAGTTGTAATTCTCTGTAAATAAAGTTTAGTATAAAACGTGCATTTGTCTATTGCGAAATATCTGCTTTTACTGTTTTAATCAGTGTTTTTTAGACCTCTACGCACCGCGGCCGCGGTCACGCTTTAGTAAGTGCCTTCTGCTCCAGCTGTTCCGTATTGATTAGTTTACCCTCAAGATGCATGTAATTTGACAAGTAGACAGCAACTTTCAAAGGTGTCGATAGTTTCTGGTTCGTTTACATTGACCCGGAAGGATAGTGAGCCGCATACCTGTTTTAGCATGAGGGGCATTACTTGTTTTTACCAGCTTGGGGTCGGGAGCATTGAGCAATAGCCTATATGGGGGCTGTTCGGTGTATTAACATAGGTGACGTGTTTTCCACTTCACACTTCGACTAATGCCGATGCATTTTAAGAAGCTCTGACAGATGTTCTACAACTAAAAAAACGAATGAATCTGCATAATTATATCTGTCTTTACACACAGCACTTGAGGGAGTATGCTGTTTTATATTCTTTGAAATGTCTCGTTAGTTTACACTGGTGTCCTAAGATCTTTAATTTAATAAGTCTTTATTTTATTATGGATCATACAGTGGCATGTTCTATAGCAAGCTTAAATAGTAGACGTTCATAAAATATGGTAATAATTGCAGTGTTGTACACGGTTACCCATCAGCAACCATTTACATGGCATGTTCTACAGCACACTAAACACTAAAACTTCACATAATTTTTTTTTAAGTATTCTATGTGTTCGTGGCATTTAAGTGACGAATCAATTAAATAATTCTGTAGAAATCAGCGACATTTTCATGTTTCAAATCAGTTATCGAATATCCCCTTTTATCCCTGTTGCATCAGCAGCGGGACACTGGGTACTCTTCTCTATAGGTCCCTTTAGTCATTACACCAAAGAGAATCTGCATTTGTATCGGGCCCGCTAAACGCAATTCCCAGGCGCTGATTGCATTCCTATTGAAATTCAAATCAGTTTTTTTCTTCTTCACAATGAAAACGCAGGCAGTGCGCTCAGGAGATTTATGTCCCTCTCCCAACTACTCCGTTCTCGGATAATTGACACAATAAACGCAACGGAGCAAATCAAATATGTAATAAATAACTAAAACTAAAATCCTTAATGAACACTAGAAGATAATGAAGCCATGATTAAAGCGGTTACCCTGTTAACGGTAACTAACCGTGAGTACACTTAAATCGGTGTTGTTTAGCTGACAGATAAATCCTGAGTGGTTATATCCCCGCTGGACTTGTTGAAATCTTTGTTACAAATACGAAAACCATGACTGGTTTGCCACACAACAACCTAGTGACCTGCATCCCCCTTTTAATATTAAAAAAAATTAAAACATCATATAACACGAAACCTAACCTTGTGGTTGAGAAAAAACTCATATTCCGTGTGATCAGCTAGCAATCCGACAATCACAAATGAAAATAAGACAAAAAATCGTTCGTTATTAGCTATATTATGCTAATACTTAAAATATTACTGCGTGTTTTCTTATCCCTTGGAACATTAAAAGCCATGTAGGAAAGTTATGACTATGTTGCCAATTTAAATACAAATTAATTCAATGCATGTACAAATTCACTTTAACAAATACATACATATTGCTTCAAAACGTGCTACCAATACATTAGACTGTCTGCGAACACAATTAATTATCAAGCTAGATCTATTTTGATAAGTAGATACAGCTTTCTCAGTGTTCAATGATGCTTAGCCAGTCAGCTGGCACAGATGTTTTCTTTGCTTGCCGAGTACATTTGCGCTTACATGCTAAAACTAGGCTAGTAAACAACTTAATCAGAGAGCCTAATCGCATCCACATCGGTCTATACACATATCCAGTGTATTTTAGAAGTATGTTACATTACAACAGTTACCTCGATGGACTATAGTGTTGAGAGTTTCGATCCACATGCACGGCACGGCAGACGGGAGCATGAGCCGAGCAGAGAGAGGAATGTGTACTCCCGACGGGGCGACTTCTCCCTGCTGCAACAAAAATGCCAGGCAGCGATTGTTTTACTCTCCCAAAATCCAAAGAGCGGTCGCTCAGATCATGGACAATTAGCGCTAAAATTCCAAAATCCGTGCATGACTATTATTCTTGTGGAATCCTGAGATTGTATATTCCAAAACTAAACGAAGTTGTCGTAAAGAGAAACGTCCACCAAACTTCTTCAACTTTTCATCACCTTCTTAAAAGCAAAAACGCTGAAAGATGTTCATTTTCCTTGTAATGCAAACTTCATCTTAAACGAGAAGGAATTCGAGATTTTGTGGAAGACCTGTACGTAAAGAGATCAAGAGGTTTCGACGTCCAACGAAAAAAACAGAATCCATTAAATTTGGGAATCTCCGTCAGTTGCACGTCTTCTCCTCCTTCGAGGATACTTGCTGTGATCTCAAACGCTTTGTCAGGTTTACAAAGGTTTTTTCTCTCCTTACGTCCCCACAAACTCTCTCCCTACAGCCCCCTCCCCGGCTCCTCGGAGTGTCACTCCCCCTGAAACCCGAGCCGTTTCCTGGCCTGAGTTTTTGGCTCTTCTCTCCTCCGCCAATCAAATTCCGTCCCCCTACCCTCGCTGCGCTTTGACGGGGTAGAAGAGCTAGTCCGTGCGCTTTCCTCACCCGGCTGTGCACCCTCCTCGCTCGGCCGAGTACAGAATGCGCAACTTTCAAGCAGACGGCAAAGTTTATCGCGGGTTCCCAGCGATCCACTCTGTCTCCCTCTAGTTTTAGCTGAGTACATCCGTACAACACACAGTAACAACGCCTCCACGTGGACAAAGTGCCAGATGCGCGTAGGAAAAAACGCTCGGGAGTCAGGCGTTTCCTGGAGTGCCGAATGCACTTGGTTGGTTTTGTGTAATTAATATGTAATTAATGTTTTTTTAATTCTCTCACTTTTTTCGACCAACACATGACAAAAAGAGACATAAAATTTGGATACATTGCGCATTTGTTATAAGAATTTAGAATGGAGAATTAGATATTCAGTTAAAGCGAACGATGTTAAAAAATATAAAATATGTGTGTTTTTAATGACAAAGTAAGGGATACCTTGCACAATCGCATTATAGTAAAATTAAGTTGGTATGGGAGGCATACTTCAACATTGTTCTTGACACTGGTGAGTGAAAACTCAGATAAGCAATTAATTATAAAATAATTATGTCATTTTGCAATTATGAAATAAGGAAAATGGAAACTAAGATAAATTAATAAGTACATTGATAAATACCCTATACTCTTCAATGTATTAATTACATGAAAACACTGAAATTTTAACTCAACCTTTTTTTTTAGTCCTAGACACACCAAACCAGTTTTAAATGTGAGATACCTGTCCCTATGAAGTATGAAGCTCATCTAATGAGTAAACAGCCACGATTACATTTTACAGTTCAGCATCCTTTCATTTCAGTTTTTCTTTTCTCTTTAGAAATGACCAAACATGTACTTGTAATTATCCAATAAGTAATAACTCACTTCTATAGGTTTTCTAGAATTTAAATTGTATATATGGATATATTTAACATACACCTACTTTACCACAACTAGCCTCACCTCAAAGTTTTGTTTCTCCTCAGTGTCATGAACAAGTAAGGAAGCTTAAATCAAGATCATGCTACAGCACCTGATACTGTGGAAGTAAACATGGCTGTGACATCTCTACCGCTGTAGTCAACCAGCCCTGCTACCCCTGAATCTGTTACTTATCAATAACAAATAAAATGTAATAAAGTCCTATATATATTATTATTATTATTTTATTCAGCATTTGATTTTTTTCTTTTTTCAGTGTCTGATTTTTTTTTTTTTAATTTCTTTTTTGCTTTTGTTCATTTTTTTTCTTTTTTGTTTCTCACTCTTTCACTCTCTCTTACCCAGGCACCCTGTGCAGAGGGCACCCCAAATATTCTCCCATAAGCTGGGAAACAGGGCCCCTGACCCCCGCTCTGCATCGCTCCAAGTTGTCTCTTACATTGGTCTGGCCTTTTCAGAACTTAGAAAAGAAGAGAGGTGAGAGATGGAGAGATGGAGGGAGGAGGAGGGGTATGGCTAATCTCTTCACAGCTTTTTTCTCACTGAAAGTGGGGAGCTGGAACCTATTTTAAAAAACACACCCATTGACTGTGAATGGAGAGTCTAATAAGCCTATTTAGAAAGCTGGGGGTGCTTTGAATAGGGCTCACTTGCTCCCCCTCTTCCCCATTTTTTCTTTCCACCTCTCTTTCTTTCAGTTTTTCTCTCTCTCTCTCTCTCTCTCTCTAACTCACACTCACACACACACACACACACACACACACACACACACAAAGAGTACCAGAGAAAGTTTAGTATTTTCACATTTTCCCCAAAAGGAAAGGAGAGGAAAGGAGAAGCGAGGGATAGCTGTAGGTTATCCTGTGCAAATAAAAGACAGACAAGGTAGCCTTTCACAGCCCCCACCCCTTCCCCCAACACCCACTAAAATGTTAGCCCCCCAGCTGAGCACTTCTGTACCCCTCCTCTTTATTCTTTACCTCTGCAGTGCTTCCCCCTTCTTTCAGGACCCTCACTGCCGCAAGCTCTCTTCTCCTTTCAGCCGGCACAAGGTCTTCCAAGAAAGGAGAGAGGTCACTTTCCCTGGCACTGCTTCATTCTCACCATTTCTGGTTCCTCTTCATCAGCTCCTCCTCCTCTTACTCTCCATCCTCCTCTTCCTCCATACCCTGCACATTTTCAGCACCTTATCATTGAAGGGAGAAATTTGACTGAGGTAGAAATAAAAGACAGAAGAGAATAGAACACATTTTTCCTTTTTTCCAAAAATAAAGGCACAGACACCAAAACAATATAAATAACACTCATTATATTATGTCATTGTTGTAAAATCAAAATAAATTATCAAAAAGTTGACAACGAAAAGCATGTTAAATGAAAATGAAACGAATAGTCAACAAGTGGAAAAACTGTATCTGTCATGGTGTGATTTGTGTGGCCAGGATTAGCCTGATCAAAATTACAGACACTTCTGTTGTTATTGTGCTAATGTGCTGTGAGCTAATTAACACCAGGGTGTGACTTCTCTTTCCACAGGGAAGAGATAATTGATTTATATTAGTGGTTCTCTGTGTGCTATTTTGTTTCTCTTGGTAACAATACAGTTGCATGTAATTTCATTTGACATTTTCCATAAAGGCAACTGTAAATTGCATTATTATGTATTTTTGAGTGTGTATGGGCCAAAATGGCTGAACCAGAATTTATAAAAGTAATTATGATAATTGTAGAATGAATATGTTGAAGTAATACTAATACGTAGTATTAGCAGCCAGTAGCAGTTGTTGTTTCTAGTGGGTTTAAATGTGGAGACATACAATCATATACAGTTACTTTATGTATGATTGGAATTGACAAAATGTCACTGGGAAGGTTGGTATGGCAATAAATATCTGCAAATGAGAAATCTTGATGAGAAGGGACAATGTACAAGCATCAAGAGGTCACTAAATAAAGCCTCAAGGATGCAGCGAAAACAGGGCAACCATGCTCATAAACTTATGAACGGGCTCGGGTCTCAAAGCAAATAAACATATCTTATTACTCCTGCAAAAATGGCCCTGTCTGCTCCTACACCCCAATCCCTACCCCCTAGTGAGTCTGCTGTGTCTCCACTCATGGCAGGAGCTCTTTTTTATTCCGCTGTCAATCTTAATGAAAGCATGCATGGTGTAGGACGTGGTGAGGTAGCGTGTGCATTAGTACCAGGGACCTGGGAGTTAGAATTACCTCAGCACGTTCGACTGCTGCGCTGAAGCTGAGGAGGGTGTCACATGATCCAGCCCCCCCCCATCCCCCCCATTCACACACACATACACACACGCATATATTCACCACCCCTTTTGTGTCAGAGTTCAGGTTGCTGAACTTTTTCTTTACAGATGGGTGTATGAAAAATAGGTTACCAATCCATTCTGAGATGGGTGGGTGTGTGCGTGTGTGTGTGTGTGTGTGTGTGTGTGTGTGTGTGTGTGTGTGTGTGTGTGTGTGCGCGTGCGCAACTTGGGGAATGTGTCACTTGCACCCTCTTCATCTTCTCGGGCATTTGTTTTCCAAGATATTTTTGTCATGTTATAATTAAAACATCAGACGTCAGTGACTCATTTCCTGCATTAAATCTGAAACAAATGCAGGCGGGGGCTGTATATGCCCTGGAGGATAATCAGAACCATATATCTGCTCTTTCCTATTCTCAACTGAGCTACCTACAAAGCTCACGCTGAAGGAGAGTCCAGAGGACCCCTCAGACTGAAGCAGGTGGATGCTCTGCGTTTGACTGAATTACATGCTACAGTCAACACAAATATGACCTCTGTAAATCATAAATCAGTACATTCTGAGGGTGAATGCATTTTGTACCATACATGCAGTCTGACTCGCTCTCCGTCCCTATGTCCTTCTCCCCGGTCCAGAGATAAAATGTTCGGATTCCTCAAATGCTTAAGCCCATATGCCCTCAAGTGACTAAGATGACTCCCATACCTAGGATTAGGACCAAGGGGAAGAGAACTGCACCTTGCACTTTTTACCCAGACACAGACAATTACAGTATATGCTGCTATTCTCCTCCTAATGTACTGCTAATTTTCTTTTTTTAAATTGGTGTACTGTGTGCATTGTATACCTTCATATTTTTTATGTTTATTGCTTAGTTTATTTTAAAAATTTTGTACAAGTCTTTTCATAAAAAAATCTTTTAATCCTCTAATTTATGTAGACTCTTGGCCTAGGAGGAATAGTATTTCATTCTTAATTTACATAAAGTGCAAGAAAAAATAACAAGAAATGTTGAAATCTTGAGAGAAGTGGACATTGCATGGAAATGCATAAGACAGGGAAGTATATATGCTGTCTGCAGGAGAGAGAAAAAGGAAGAAGAAAACATAGCGGGAGAAACAGAGGGAAGCAGTTTGCAATCCCTCATCATGCCTGCAGGTTTAGTTTTTTAGTTTTTTTTTTTTTTTTTTTTTTTTTGAGGGTGGGATGGCAGTGCAGAGAGGAGTGTTAAATACTGGACTCCAACTGGGATACTGTTTCTGGACTCTTTAGCTCAGTGCCCTATGCGTGAAAAAAAAGCTCTGCTTTAAAGGTGCTGGCGGGAGTTTGAAACTGTGTGCCTGGAGTTGGATAAGGCCTTTAACAGAAAATCTGAGGCTGGAGATGACCGGCTATCACCCCTGACCAGTGACATCACTGCTCTGTTCATGCTACTCCCACAGCTTCTGTTCTAAAAAAAAGGAAAAGAAAAAAGGAAAAAGTCCACATCTCCATACGGAGCAGAGTCTGAATGAAGCTTTTCTCCTGTTTGCTCTGAGCAGCTGCAGTGGACCACTCACAAAATGAGGCTTTTCTTTCCCTCTTTGCCCATTTTCTTTCTTTTACAAGGTGCTAATAAATAGCATTGATTGCTACTGGAACCTCATCTTGTTCTGTCTGTCTGTCTCTCTCCCCCACTCTTTCTCTCTCTCTCTCCCTCTCTGTCAGCTCCTGCCCCCACTGAATCTTTTCTCTGTTTAGTGATGGTTCAATTCTCAGTGAAAGACATTCTGTGCCCCTTCCATTTCCTTTGTTAGAACAGGAGAGCCCTCAGAGCTCACCCTATGTCTTTCTACCTCTCCTCTCACTCTCTCCCACACACACACACACACACACACACACAGTAGAATAGGTCTTGCTCCCTCTAATAAGCACACTCCACATAAATAGTGGCAGTCAGTAGCTGCTCCTGTGGCCGCAGTGGATGATGGAGTTAGTCATTAATGCTGATGCTGCTGTGCTTGGACACCAGTTCTGTCCAGTTAAGCAGTAAGTTTGGAGTTAAACATTACAGTTGGGAGTTTCTGTAATTACCTGAAGAGAGAAAACAGCTATTATTAGGTCAGAAAGGAGCATTATAGCGTAGAACAGTGGTCAAGCAAGCATACTGACCCTGTCCTATGTAGTTGTTGGATTTGGTCGTGGTAAGCACAATGTTCTTTTACCCAAAGTAAGCACTTCACCAGCATATATGAAGGTGAGCTGTGTCGCTCTCAATAAGGAGTGTCCACTGAGTGAAACGGAATGAAGGGTATAAATCCCACATTCCTGGCCTCTCAGCAGCAGAGGACAGACCTGTAGTACACTGCCCTCATTGTGTTTTAAGTGCAAAGAGAATCACCCCATAAATCATCCCGTCATTAAATGTTGCTGTCTGACCTTCAACCTCCCTGGTCCAGCAGAGAATCTGCTCCTGCCGTCTGATATCATCAATGTCTCATTAATGTCGTCCTCAGTGCCTCTGCCTTCTCACCCCTCAGCCCATAAATCTTTACAAAGAAATGTTTTTTTTCTTGTTGAACACACATGACTTGTTTCATTAAAGCCCGTAATTCCTACCCTTAGTGATTATTCACCTTTGTGTTGATATTCAATTTCCAAATAGTATGATAAATTCAAGCGTTCACATGTTTAATTATGAATTATATTTGCTTTCTCAGTTCCAGCATATGACAACACAGATTCTTTAAACAGAATCCTCAGAAAAATGTGAAATGAACTTAATTCAAACAGTTCAATTTTAAAACAGGCTGTTTAAACATCTCATACATTACATATTTTGCAATTTCAGACAAAATAAATCTTGCCTGGTTTACACATACTTCATAATATTGTTATAATTTAATTATTAAACATTTATATTTCACTTAATAACTTCATGTGTATAATGACTTCAGGATTTATACATGTGTCTGTGCAGTAGAGTATTAAATGGTCATTGCACTACAGCATGTGGGAGTTGGGTAAAGGCAAAAGGGGCCCTCAGTCACATGGTTGACTTTAGGGGCCCTTAAGTTGAGAAAGTTTGGATGGTCTGCACCACAGCAGCACATAAACTAAGCACTGAGCACTGCATCAACCACAGGGCCAAATTGGCAGCACTGTGGATGGCTCAGGACAGCTTGTAGACAGTTGCATGGATAAAGGATGCTTTGTGATGACTAACGCAGGGCGATGATCCAGGTCTTGGATGAATTGGGGCCGTTGCTATTCCAGTACTTGCTCACTTTGTGTTCCATTTAGGTAGCTGCTTAGCAGACACCATCTTCCAAGGCAACTAATATTGCTCACATTTTTACACATTCTAACAGCTAGATGTATGCTTAAGCAATTTATATTAGGTATGGCACTCAAAGGCAGCCAACAGTGTTAGTCCCTGTGCTCCAAAATGTCTACTTCCCATGTATTCCTATATTGGTTTATAGTGATAATTATATTGTGCTAAGAAAATATTTTTAAAAAATGTTTAACTCATATGCCCAGACACACCAAATGTGTCTAGCTGACAGGCTGTCACACATGTGTTTGTCCATGAATGTGAACTGAACATTATGTGGTTCTCTGTCATATGGCAGGTGCGGTGTTTTTCTGTCCGGCATGGCAAACGTTCTTTAAGGCCAGTAACCATACAATACACCTTGAATGCATTCCCATCAGCAATTCATAATGAAGATCTGTTGTCGATGAAAACGCCTTCATCCACATCACTTCTCTTTTCTGATCATGGCGAGCTTTGCAGCATTTTTTGTAGCAGTTCATCAAAGGGAGGGGTGACCTGCTGATTATATTTCTATTCTGCAGCTACTTCTGACAGTCCATTTAATAATGTTTTTTTCTCTGGAACGCACATAGGCATGTTTCCATATCTCTCTTCTCTTCAATATTTACCATGCTTTTCTCAAATTATTGCAAAGACCTTGTCACCACTTCCACAGTGGCAGCGTTCCACTTGTCATTGTAGCTTTATGAATGCACACCTTTCAAAGCAATCCATTTTATATATGCAACTGCAATCAGCCGGATGTACCCCTGTGCACTGAATCACCATGCCATTTATTGAACACTGCTGGTAAATGATTGCATCAATTAGCTTATAATACCAATATGGAGATTTAAAGGCACAGTAAGCTAGTGCCGCCAACTTTTCTGAATAACAAACTAATTGTCTATGGGTGCCATTAATGTTGAAAATGAATCCATACTTATGAAAACCTTCATCACAGATATCCTTATTAATAAATTAGAGGTTTTTGTTTTTCTTGTATAGTTTCTATCTTCTCCTCAATAGCTGAGAAATTAAAAATATAGAGCCCACACCTGGTCCTGAGTCATTAGGACAGGGGAGAAAAATACAAACACACCAATCCTCCAGAGACATTATTTTCCAGGCAAATATAGACAATTACAGCCATAAGTGTTTCCATCAGAGGAGTATTTATAAGCACTTATGTTTGCACATTGGTGTGTGTAAGCATGAATGAATGAGCGTTAGAATGTGCTGTTGTATACGTTTTTTATGTGAACGCTATGATTGCCTGTGATTCGGTTTGTCTTTATTTGCATTTGTATTGGTGTGTGTGTGCGTGTGTGTGTGTGTGTGTGTGCATATTAAATGTCATAAGCATTTGAGGGAGAACATGTGTTTTCTTAAAAGTCTTGGAGGTGAGGAAGGGTTAAATGTTTTGACCGTCGCTGAGAATTTAAGGGCTAATTTGCGCAAAGTTGTCGGCCGAGGGGTAACCCTATACCCCTGGCCCTGAACCCTGTCTCCTCTACCTGCCTCTGCACTGGATCTCCAAGCCCAGACAGAAGGGGAGAGGAGGGGTGGGGGAGGGAGGAACAAAGCAATATAAAAAAAGAGAGGGAGAAAAACTGTAGTGAAGTTCTTCTGTCTCAGCTGCACTGATGCAAAAATCTAAACGAAAGTGAATTTATTGGGGTGAAGGCCATTAACATTGAGCTCATATATCAGTCAGCCTGACTATGAGTGAACTACCCTGTCAGCCTGTCAGTCATAATGCAGGAACGAAGCCTACAGCACAAAGCCACAACTTTAAACATACCATTAATGACAGCAATTTGGCATAGTGGTTAAAACAGAAGAGGGCAACAGCAAAGATACTGAATGCTTTATCATGGATTACGTGACTTACCTACCTAACGTGTGTACCTAGATGGTGTCCTTAACTACCACTGACCTCAGACCTGCTTTAAGTTTTTCAACATAGTGATTTTTGCCAGGATCATGGTTGGTCAAGCCAATTTTGTTTCACTCTTCCTTGGAACCCAAAACTCCCTTGGCACGCCACATTGTCTCTGACATCATTCTTTTGCTATTTATTTACATTATTAATTCACTTAGCAGGATTTACAAAGATCAATATTTAACTTAATCAATTCAGGTTACAGACCCTGAAAGGATACACACACATTGCTAAAATTGATAAGAGATCGACACAGAAAGAAGCGACAGAGGTAGACAGAAGAAGACAGGAGTCGGAAGGGAGGACAGAGATAAAGAGGGAAAGACGGTTACAGATAAGAGCCATGAGCGGATCTAGAGTTTGTATGTGTGTGTGTGTGTGTGTGTGTGTGTGTGTGTGTGTGTGTGTGTGTGTGTGTGTGTGTGTGTGTGTGTGTGTGTGTGAGTGTGTGTGTGTGTGTGTGTGTGGGTATGTGGGTATGTGTGTGTATGTGTGTGTGTGTGTGTGTGTGTGTGTGTGTGTGTGTGTGTGTGTGTGTGTGTGTGTGTGTGTGTGTGTGTGTGTGAGAGAGTGTGTGTGTGTGTGTGTGTGTGTGTGTATGTGAGTCAGTGAGCACTCATTTGCGAATCAGATCAGGCATCATACTTAAATCGTGTGATAAAAGCATTTTTGTCAAAGCTCACACACCTTCACAAGAAAGCGCAAGAGTCACATAGGTGTCTGTCCTTCCCCACACGAAAGGTGGTGGTTAATTATCTTAGCATAAAATAACAAGTTTCAAAATCTATCTCTCAGCACCTCCCAAACCCTCCTCAGCACAGCCTGAGGGAATGAGATCCACTTTGACCAATTGGAATAAACAGAGATGTAATAACCAAATCAATAATCCATTTTTAGCAAATTCAATGATTATGAAAAATTAAATATGCTAAAAAATATATTTTCAGTTATGGAGAAAAATCTTATACGATTCAGATTAAATATTTCCATTCAATTTTACCTTCCATTTGAACTGATACCTAATCCAAACATGGTCATTTGAGCATATTAATCATACATAATTTAAAAATGGCACTATTTAAACAAATTAATCACTTAAAGTAAGTAAGCTCCCAAATTTATCAGAGAAGAGAAGAGGTGTCTTGGAAGAATATGCCATCAATCACCACAGAGTCACTATGGAAACGCACAATGTGGCCTACACAAAGACAGCAGTCTTCCTCCAGGAAAATATTACTTCCAGACAATGCAACCGCAATAACTTTGTGTCAATTTGATACAAATATGCGTGTACCATTCATTCATCCCCCAGGAACAATTGAATTGAGGTTTGTTTACTTTAACACAGCTGTCAGTCTGCATTTGAACATATACACCAAAATGGATGGTGGGACATTGTGATTGATGGAATATAATCAAAGGCAATTAAAAGGTCCTGGAGCGGAATGGATTTTGAAAGAGCAACTATGGGAGAGTAAAACATTTGGGAGAAACTGCCATGCTCACACTCATTTAACACTTTTGAGATTTTTTCTTTGGGTACTGAATGTTGCAAGGGGAGATTTGGGGGGATTATTTGGCAATGAAAACATCTGGGTTCTTGACCCTTTTCAAATTCATCCCCGCTGTCCAGCCAGCCTCTATTGTCCTTTGTTATCCCATCCTTCCCTCCAGAATTGATAATCTAGGTTCTTTTTGAATATTTCAAACATTCACTGGAAAATATAAGTCCTTGCTATTCACTGTATTTACCTTGACTTCCAAAGAAAGACAGAGGTTTTCAGTCTTGTTGAGAACTGCATCCACTCATATGCCCTCTGATATTTGTGACCAATGCAACAACATGCAAATGTGTTCAGACCAGGTTCCTGTTTATTTGCCATAATGCTGTAATGGTCATATCTTTTGTCAGCATAAAAATGGTTGATGTTTCATCATGAGTGATGTCTCTCTCACAAATATGCCCACTGACTCCGTCATTAAGGTATTATTACACATCCACACACACATGCACCAATACGGTCACATATTCAGTCATAGACACACTAACATGTATGTGAATGATAGAGAAAAGCAATCTTCAGTGAAGACAGAGAGAGAGAGAGAGAGTGTGTGTGTGTGTGTGTGTGTGTGTGTGTGTGTGTGTGTGTGTGTGTGTGTGTGTGTGTGTGTGTGTGTGTGTGTTTGTTGGGGGTGGGGGGGTTACTGGCTCTACAAACATCCTCCCACATCAGAGCAGCAGCAGGCCACATGCCACAAACCTCATGGCTGACCGCACTCTTTCCTCACGCCTGGGGCAAAGTGTAGGGAGAGAGCTGGGAATGGAACAGATATGGGGAGGGAGAGACAGAAGGGGATACACAGAGATTCATATGTATGCATGTATGTATGTATTTAAGGCTGACAACATTGATCCATGTCCACAATAAAATACAACAGGAGACAATTTAATGCTGCATCTCTACAAGGCTGACAAAATGGTAATGCACTAAATGGCTAATAAAATCAATTTCAGCCTTACTAAAATGAATTTTAGCCATCAGTACATGTAAAACCGTGAATCACTTTTAAACAAACTAACCAGGGTGATTTGTAGCAACATCGGATTTGAAGTCTCTTGTTGTACCTTCAGCCTCAGGAGAGAGGCTGATTCCTCATTCTAAGTTATATCAAAAATATTCAGTTATGTTTCCATCACTGATTGTCAGAGAGGACATCAGCTATGTAAAGAAACAGAGCTGTACTCAAGCACTCACCTTTTGATTGTATTGTGAAAATTCATTAATTTAGAAAAACTAAAAGTTGATTGTTGGTTCTGGGGAACGTGTAAAATATTGTTTTTAACCATGTGCTTGTGTATACTATGTTACACCAATGAACTGTGAACAAGTGTATGGTGTAATGTCACCATACACTTAATTTGTCTAGATCAGGAACCTTTTTCTGTGATACTTTTCAGCAGGTCAGTAGGTGCTTCTTTGCCTCTTTGTGACTACATGATATGTTATCATTTATGTATGTATTTATTTGTTTGTTTGTTTGTTTGTTTGTTTGTTTGTTTATTTATTTATTTATTTATTACATTGTGCTGTGTCTTTTACATTCAAGTGTGATTGACTCCCCCCCCCAACCTCCCCCGCCAAATTGTTGTACTCATATGAAAAGATGATCATTTAAATTCTAAGATGTTTACCAAAATAATACACATCAAATGTATAGTTTGAAACTGAAAAAGAAAACAAACAATTTCACAGAGTTAACTTCCATAGTATTTATTCATTTATGTGTGAATGCTCTTGCAATTACTTGTATTTATTGCCTGTTTGTGATCGGTTTCCATTATACCATACGATTTGGCAATGCACATGTAATGCTGTGTAAGTAACGGCAACTGAAGTGAGAGTGACACTGAAAAGGGTACTAAAAAGACTTTATTAGCTGTCTGGTTGCTGCAGCCAAGCTTAGGTCTCACTTTCTGCCACAAGTACCTCCTCAAAAATAATGAAGCCCACTGGTTCTATATGAACTCCAACAATTACACAACGCTGTGCCCCACATCACCGGATGCATATTTTACCCATGCAGGACAATTTATTCTTCCAATGGTGCAACATCAGGAGCTACATCCTTCTCATTTTGTAATGTTCGGGGATTAATCTGATTTTTTTTTTTTTCAAATATAATTTGGTAATTTGGTATAATAATTTATAAACAATTAATAAAAAAATGCATAAGCATCATCTGTTTCAAATAGATCTTTCCCCATGGTATCAACAAAACATACTTGTCTAACAGAAAAATATGTTTTTTTCAGGGTGGGGTACATGCACTCACTGCATCTAAAAATCACCAGAAAAATGATATGCTAGTCCAAACTTTCCCTCTTTGGCCCCCCATACTATAATATAGCACCCCCAACCCATCCCACCCAGCATGTGCTGTCACTCCCCCAATACGGCAGAGTAATTTACTGTGACAACAAGCAACTGGCACAGGGGGTGGGAGGTGGGGAAACCGTGACTCTTCACACCAAACTGCAAGTGACAGGGAGGGAGGAAAACAGAGAGGGAGGGAGGAAAGGAGGAAAATGGAAAAAGGGCAAAGATGGCCAACAAAGTTTTCCAAAAATGTGGAGCGTTTATTGATAGAGATAGGGGAAAATAGGATGAGCTTTTCAGGAAAAAAGAACCTCTTCACTTTTACAGCTTGTTTTTTGTCATTTTGTTTCTGTATTAACCTGTGCCCCTGCAAGGGATGTAAGAGAAAAACGAATCCACTGTTTAACACATACAGTATACCATACAAAAATAGTATACAAAAATACCATTGGTCCAGTACACCCAGTGAAATTAATATGTATAAAATATCACTTTCCCTTTCTAATTTACATTTATACATTTTATAACCACCCAAATCAGTAGAGTATACATGTTTTTGTGGGTTATGTCATGTGAGACGTGCCTCTTTGAGGAAGCCAGTCCTGAAGGGGGGGGGGGGTTGGTGTTCTCCTAAGTTTATGTTTGTCTGTTAATACCAACAAAGCACATCTGAATAATCACATTTTGTTTTCTGTGTACTGCTCTACAAAGCAGAGCTCTTCCAGAGATGGTGAATCGTGTAAACTCTTTGGCACAAGAAGCATGACCTCCACTGGCACTGAATAGTTTATGAAAAGTCTATGTGAATGTTGGTGTCTGTATGAACATGAAAGTGTAAAGCCAGCCTGGAGAGAGGGAGCCTGGGGGTGTCATTACTACAGCTTTTAATATTATACATTATTTATATTATTAGATGGAATGTGCTCATTGTTGTTGTTGGATGTTGCATTGCACCCATGTGTGGCTTTAACAAAGCTATACCTTCTGTGACCCGTGGGAGACAGTGACAGAGTGAAAAAGGAAGGGAGAAGAATGTGAGAACTGTGAAACAGGTTGATCAAAGAGCGTGAAAAGGCGTCACCCACGTATCACCTCACTCTACTGTTTTTCTTTGAAATTAAAAGGAAGCAAATTGCTCACCAAGGGGTCTGAGAGAGAGACTCTATTGGCATTTGATATGCAAACACTCTAAATGTGTTTATTTTCCCAAAACTACAGAGGTAAATCCATTATGCAAGTAAACAATGACCAAATTTATTTATTTATTTATTTACTTACTTATTTACTCACTGACTTGCTTGCTTACTTATTTACTTATTTATTTACTTAATCAAAAACATAAAACTAAGATCTCCCTCCACAGATGGCCAAATAATGTTGTTGCCTGTGAATTTGAAGCTACTACTTTCCCGGCCAAACTTCAGTCATGACAAGTCCTCCTTTCTCTTTTTGTCCTTTTATACAGAATTCCACTCTCTCAGAAAATCCAGCACTCCCCAAAGCTGCCAACTGAAATACACATCCATCCAAATCACATGCTTTGTGTTTGTTTCATCCCTGCAGTCTCTGCTGGCATGTTCTAATATGACATGTCTGGGTCTAATATTACAGCATTAACACAGGAGCGATTTCCCATCCCCTGTATGAAACAAACCACACTGTGCAAGCATGTAGGAGCAGGAGAAGCACAGTGGCACAGTGTGGCTGGCCTAGAGCCTAGAGAGGGGTTTGAAACTTGGCTTTGAAACTTGTACTTAGTCTTGAAAAAACTTCTGAATAGATAGGAATTTGAACAAATGATAATGGGACATGTATATTTCCCATACATTATTTCTACATCAAAATGTAAGTTGTATCTAATGTACACAGCATTGCACGACTCCTTTGTCTGGGTGCCAGGGTTGCCAGGTTGGCTGGTCAGTGGGTGAGGTCTCCCTGCAGTGTCTCAGGCTGTCAGTGGATATGGGGCCATGTGTCCCCACCAAGGGGGGGTCAGGGAGTCCTGATGAGCCTCATAGCCCGTGACCATGCCGACTGTCCCCACCCTCTGTCCCCTGGACCCACACCCCTGCGACCCCCACCCAAAACTCTCTGTCTCATGTCTCTAAGACATCTCAAGACAACTGGATTATGTTTCATTCAACATACTACTATTTTTGATATAAGCACTAATGGTATAGTAACAGCTTTGAATCATAAAAAACATCTACTAAATTTAATTCAATATTATTCCATATTATTATATGTTATAACACCCCTAAAGCAGCCAGATCCTCTCTTCCAAGAAATAATTGATTGTTTTTCTTTATTCACCTGAACACAATGTCTAACATAAAAGATGGCTTGATTCTCACATTCTCAAATAACACATCTCTTTTATGTTGTATTTCATAATCATGTTCACAACAAACTCTCTCATCATTTCCTCTGAGGGTTTGACAGGAGTTAAGGCCATGCAGATTAGTGTCAGAAAGGGAAACAATGGGTGGGTACTAACACTGCTCCTCCGTCTCTCAGGAGAGTTCATAAATCTGACGATAACAACCCCCCGCACACATAAATACACACATGCACACTTTCTGTCTTTTCTCTCTCTGTCTTTCTCTTGCTCTCTCACACCATACCTCACCCACACACTCACTCACACATACACACTACCAACAAACTTCAAGCAACACCCTAACACCCTCACTTGCAGTCTGCCCCACGTTATCAACAAGGGGATGGGGGGATGGGGGAGGGGGGGTTATGTGTCCCTTTCTCAAATGTAAATGGTGTGCCCTTATTCACTCTCACCATATTATCTGAAAGAGAGCACTCACTCCATGATCCACCCTAACACCCCACAGTCAGGCCAAACATGACTGCTTCAGAGCATGTGCTCTCTCTGCTGTGTTTTATTTTGTTATATGGCCACTGCTCCTTTGCTGTTTGACAAAGTGTGGATCACTAAAGAGGGTTTCAGCCACGTTATTACAAAATGAGAATCATAAAGACTTGGGTAAATACAACATCCATTGTCAGCGGAGGTTTTGTTTGCTGGCCATAGGGCAGGTGGAGCAATCTGTTTCTTCATGAATGCAGAAAAAGTTTTCATGTTATTATGTCTACCTCAACTGTCATCTTTGACTAAAGATTGTCACCACTGTTTGACCGTCCAGATTTCAAAATGAATCAAGTCATTGTGAGTGTTGAAAGAGGTTAATGTTAGATGTCATTGTCAGTGAGTTAAAGTGATTTGTGATGTACACACAATAATGCGGACATGTGCGTGCACACACACACACACACACACACACACACGCACACGCACACATACACACTCACACACGCATATATACACACAACTAATTATCTAAAGAAAGAGTTATATCAAATACATAGACATCTAACGCTGGATACATTTTAAAATACTGAATACCTTTTCTAATGTTGAATATCTTTACAAATACCAAGACATCTAAACAGCATCAGGTATAAAAGTCTCTTCTTTGTCCTCATTTAATTTTTGATGGAATAATGGTCAATGATGGGTTTATTTCAGATAAATGAGTTATGATGCCGTTAGCACGGGCGTAGCGCTCAGTGGAACGCTAACGCTCTGTGGAGGCCATCAGTGGCGCCTCAGTCTTTCTGGTTAATCTGTTAATGTATTCTAGAGGTCAGAGTGCTTTCCCCTGCATCAATGGGGGGATTTACGCAGCTTTCCCTAGAATGAGCCCCATCCGTACTCCTCATGGGGAAAAACACCTACCTCTCTTTGCCACGCCACCCAATTTTCTGCAGGATTTAACCAAAAAAAGAAAGAACAAAACAGCACAGAGAGTCAAGAGAGGTACAGAGTTCCCTCTCTTTAACACTCATGGTACTCCAAAAGGCCATAAACAGCACTTTTCCTTTCTTCACTCAGTCTTTTTTCTTGGTTGTTGTTGCCATTGATTTGTCCTCATAAAGCGACACTCCAGATGTTGTGTTTCGTCCTCACTGAGTTTGGAGACAAAACTGGGATATCAGTGCAAATCTGCAGTACCGTTTGGGCTGTGCAGACTGCTGGCATGGAGATAGAGAGTAAATAAAGAATATGGATAGAGGCAGTGAGCTCTACATCGCGTCTCAAGGGCCTACTTCCTGTGAAGGCTGCATAAACACTGCAGCCAGAACACAAAAGAGAGCAGAACAGGGGAACAGTTTGCAAACACAAACGGGTCAGAAAAAGTCAAAACACGCTCATGGAAAACATAATCATAAGAGGGCTCGTTCTTACAAAGGCATGACTTCATAAATGGTCATGTTCACTTCAGAAAATATTTAAGAGAATTAGAGGAGAATAAAAACATTTTTCTTCTGATCATTTGTAAATTTTACACAAATATTTGCTAACATTAGCTATCAACTTCAAAACAAAAAAATGGTGTCTGAAGAGAGCAAAGGAGCTTGGTATGATAAATGAAAGAGTTATGTAGTCAAAGCAAAATGATTAAGTTAGCTGGACTTTTTACTTCTTCAATATGTGTTTCTTTCTATTTTAATCTATGGGTTACTTAAAAATAAATCCTAAACACACTTTGGCTTCAGCAAGATAATCAATAGATGGACATTGGCATGGTGAAAGACACATTTATTATTTTTAAAGAAAATAATATGTGCAGCCTACATAACTTACACAATACAATGTTGATAATTTGAATCATTTAGGACTGGGGTTGTTTTGATTGCTGAAAATTCCTGATTACAAAATGCGATATAAAATACATCTGGTTTTGCCTTTGATTTAAACCATCACACAATTGTTACCTATTTCTTAAATTGGCTTCTCTCATTTTCAGACCAGCAGCTGGAGTTCCTGTCACCTAACCTATGCACATATCCTAAATGTGCAGTGTGCTGGTTGATGACAACTGCAAAAAATTGATACTATTGATCATCTGCTGTGAAAAATGAAACATAACTTGAGATAGCAGAGGGAAATGACACGTGTGTATATTTTAGAGACACTGAAAGCTATTAACCAAGAAAAGAGCCAGACAGTGGGATAAGAGCGCAATCCTTTGATAAAAGTGAGGATCCTTCAAACAGCAAGCAACAGTTAATATTTCAAATAATCCAGTCTTCATTGGGTCCCTCTCATATATTTATATATTTTTATATATTTTATAGTTATTTCCATTTCTTTTCTTTCTTTTTAATTTCTTTCACTTGGATAGATAATTGCATTTATTTTCACATAAATACTATATGTCCACACGTCCTGGTCTAGGGTTCAGTAAATGTAATTATTAGTAATCTTATTATGAGCTCTTTACTGAGACATTTTTATATATTTTCATAATATGTGCTATGTGAAAAAATGCAGTGACATTGTAACCCCTCTGCTAACCACGTGCTAACAATAGCTAGCAGAACTCTAAGATGGAATATTACAAATAAAATACAAACAGATAATAAAGGAAACATTTTGCACACATTGCTACAATGACAGTGAAGGTGAGGTTATCCTGTAAATTAAATATTTATAGAGTGGGTGATGTGTGATTCAATGAATCATAATGATGGAAAAAGCGTTCGTAGTCCTGGATTTTCATATGAATTCAGAACTTTCCATCCTCGTGTTATCAGCAGTGAGGGGAATGCACTGATGTCTCCCCCTCACTGAACCAGACGCATGTGGAGGATTTGCAGGCCTGATACCCTGGTCCTCAGCCACTCTCCTCTGCCGCCGCCAGCCAGCCTGGGGGGAGGGGGAGGGGGGTACTGCTCATAAATAACAGCTTAATATGGGAGGACAGTTTGACCCAGACACTCAGGCACAGGCCTACTCTCCACCCGCAGTGCACAAAGATACGAGCCCAGAGCAATCCCATAAGGACCACCTTATCACCATGCGCACCATTCTGGCCTGGGTCCAAGTGCAGACACATATGAATCCAGCTTCATACCTAGCTCAGGGTGTCCTTACACAATGTAACAGTAATATGCTACTGGATCTAGATTTGCTGAAAGGTAAATTCCTCAAAATATGTCTTATAGCTTAGTGAGAAACAACTCTTGTTGCTTCTGCATTTGGCCAGGATTTCCACTTCAGAGGGTAGCAAAGGAAGCATAAGGGACACTTTTGTATCGTTTCCAGCAATAGTGTAAGGGGGATTTTCTGTCCTATAGTCAGATATTATAGTCACTTGATATTGTGAAGTTCCATCCGTCTGCAAAGCATGTCATATAAAAGTACTAACGACTGCAAGATTTGTGAACAAACCAATACACTGCTAACCATAGGATTTATCTCTTATTTGTCGCAAACACTTTGAAATGATTAAATTGATCACAGTGAATTGACCTCTGTTTTGTCTTCAAGCTGCATGCTATAACTTGAGACGTTAAAGACTCTTTGGCAGTGTTTGGAAGACATACACTGAGTTTTGACATAGGCTGTCTGCAAGGTCATCGGTGTCGTCAGGTTTCTGGGGATGGGCTTGACTGGATCAGAATAGTTTGTATATGCTTGTGCCTACAGTAATTACTGGACAACCACCGGTGAGTCAGTCTGAACCCCCGTTCTCAGGGCTGCTTGGCAAACATCTTACCCTGTGAGCCACCCAGGCTCTCCAGAACATTTGCTAGACTCATATTGTTTTGCCTGAGAAGTGAAGCTACAACTTCTTGTGATGTGAGATTACAACAGAAATCATATCCTCAATGTGTGCATATGTATAGGTGTCCAGCCGGGTGTTGTGCGGTGTTTTGTCACCGTAAATGTCTTCATATTACATTTGGCGATGGTGCAGAGAGGACTGTGGTGCAGCAATGCACCTTTCTCTGAAGCTAGATTGTTCAATGGCAGATGAAAAAACACAAGTAATGGTGCAAAGGCAGCTTCAGACACAGATAATCTAGCTTGCAGCAACCCAAAGGCTGCAAAAAGCCATACAGAACTGAAACAACCATGTTCCTCATTATACAGTCCCTTCTCCTCAAATAGTCCCTCCTGCCAGCTCCCCCCCCCCAACCCCCATCTCTAATACTAGAGACTCCTCCCCTTTTTTGTCTCTCACTCTTCCCCTTTCTTTGTCCTTCAGACTCCTCCCTTTACGCTACTCCTTCCCTTCTCCCTCTCCATCATATCAGACCCCTTGCCTCTCATATGACTAACCCCTCCCCATTCTCTGTTCCAAAGACAAGCCTCTTCCCCTTGTCCAGTCCCTCAGATCAGAGACTCCTCCCTTTTTTTTATTCTTTATACCATAGGGTTCAACCCAACAACCCCCCTCCCAAATCCACCACACCACAAACTCTTCACATTCAATTTTCTCTAATAAAAGACCCTGCATCTCCCACTGTTCAGCCACATTCTGACTTCAACACTGACAGTGTTCTCACTACCCACTGATCTATGCACCAACTGTACATACTCAGAAGACTTTAATATGTTTGACTTCCAAAAAGTTTTCATGGTAGATATAACTATTTATGAAATAACATTTTTGTTAAGACAGTGCAGATTTTTGTAATTCAGCTGTTCATTCTTATTCCTACACCTTCAAATCCAATGAAGTACCACATATCATAAAGGTGCACAGTAAAATCATCATTGTAAAATAAAAGCAAACACATCCACAGTCCTGCAGATAAATGAACATGCTTTTTGTGCACTCGGGCCCTGTCATGTGTGAGGGAACGCCTGCTCAAACACAGCTGCACTGGAAACTCCTTCTCATTCCTCACTAAAAGCAATGATTCATTCCATAGGATAAATATTGTTCATTGTCTGTTGTCAGACTCAAACTGTTTATTAATGTGTTGAACCTTGACTTGTGTGAGAGAAGAGAGAGCTGGAGTCATGCTAAGACAATGGCAGCTAATTTGTTGAGAACTTTATGTATGTGTACCCCAGAGTATATTCGAAACTTTCCATGTTTTTGGTTCATCAATATGACCTGTATTCTGTATTCTTTACAAGTTTCTGGGCTTGTTTCAAAGTCTTCATGCACTCTTTCACACTCAAAATACACATCTTGTTCCAGTATTATTTTTCCATATTTTCTCCTCCCTCCCTTTTCTCTTCCTGTCATTTCCTCTCCTCATGTCCTCTACCTTCTCTATCTTGTCCCTCTCCTCTTCTTCAAAACATGCATATCCCTTCCTATGGATGAATCTTTATGCCACAAGAGTCTAATCTGATTATAATGAGGAGATGTGGTGTGGTATAGGAGTGGGGGGGTAGGTTTAGAGAGAGGCAAGACAGGCTCCACACCCCCACACCCCCTCCTTCACACACAGCCTCACAAAGACTTGATCTCTGCATTCAGCTGCCAGCTCGCTTCCTGTCTGTGAGGCTGACGAGGTCAGCAGTTTGATAAACACATAAAGCCTTAAAATTACACCATGAAGCCCCTCTCGCTGGCCCTTGCTGCCCCTAGCCTGTTGGTTCCCACACCCTGCCTGCCTGTCACTCCAGTACTGCCCCCCCATTCAGAGATGACAGGTCATCAGTGTAGGGTAGGCACTGCGCCCATAAGCTCCCTTTTTCTCCTGCCTCTCCCTCTCTCTCTCTCTCTCTACTTTTCTTTCTTTCTGTCTCACTGACCCTGATGCTCCAATCAAAGGGCAGAAGAATGTGGTAAGGAAATGGTGTTCTGAGGAAGGACACTGGTCTGGCTGTGGGATCCATCAGGCCGTACAGGTAGCTGAGCCCGAGCCAGGCCTGTTGGGTGACTCCTGGTGGACAGTTTCACCTCCTCACACACAAATGTACCTCTCTTTTCATCCCTCCCCTATCTCACGCTCCCTGTCTGCAATGAGGACATGGGGTAATTGGGGTGCCGAAAGGGGCAGCAGGGGTAAGCGGGGAGGGGTAACAGGGGTGTAAGGACACTGGGGAAGGATTAGTTGGGAATCAGCCATGCATGACTTTCCTCCAGGGGACCCCCTTTGACCAGACAGAGCTGGGGTCTTTGGGGTGAGTGAAGATGTCACTCACACTGCAAAAGGGCCTCTACAACAGAAATGGGGTTGGCCATGTAAGAGTGTTGGAGGACAGTGAAAGAGTAGGGTAGGCCCTGGATACCTTACAACTAGTGGCTGTTCCTCCACCCTAGGATGAAACTAGATAATTTATTAGCACTAAACTGGATGGATCCTTTTTCTGCTTGTAATTATAACAGTTGAACTATAGCAATAAAACAATAGTAATACACACACATGCTTCCCATGGGCACAGATCTAGCACAGGAGTAATGTTTTGTTGTTGAGGATGAGTTTTAAAAATTGTTATGATGGCAATCCAAACTGTGTCTATCATTATCTTTATCCATTTTTATAGTTATTGCTGTATTGTAGACAGTCTTTCATTTGTTATGTTTTTACACAGTCATAACGAAAGTCGTGTAGAGCTGTAGCATGGCCATACGGAAATCAGACCGCTTCACATGCATATAGAGGCACACCAGAATCAGGAGAATAATCTGTGCCTTGCTTTCTGCTCTGTTTGGATCACAGTCTATTCAGCAACCATACAGGTGTTGGTTCAGCTCAGTTAAGTCAAGTGTGATGAGATGCCATTCAAACTGCAAGATATCCTTAGATCTTCTATTCTGGATGAAAGGAAAACCTTGACCACATAACAGATCACTGATTTGAGTCTGGAGCTGGGATCCAAGATGCACATCATCTCTCACGTATGCTCTTGGTTCTTTTTGTGAATTTGAAAAAAACCTCAATACTCCCTTCCATTCCAGTGTACTTGTGCCGTAAAATTTATCCGTTTCGGACCACCAGGCCCCTCTGCTCATACAGAACCTCCTTTCTTTCCCCAAAAGACCCCCAGAGTAAAATAATACCATTAGAACCAGAACCGTTTCCTTCAGGAAAGAACTTGCATTTGTTATGCTGCTCTCAGTTTTCAGCCTTGGCACACACACGCTTCTTGTAAACATAAACTAAACATTAAAAGAACATTTGCTCTTTATTTAAGTGGTGCACTTAAATTCGGAGGGCCCAAACCTCACACCACCAGTTTGCAAACCCTCAAGCTTCCCCCTTCTCCCCACCGTGGTTCTTTTAGGGCTTGTAAGTGAATTAGAATTGCCATTAAATTAGCCAGACCCTGTATTCGAGGGGAAGAGCACAGTGTTGGGGCTTTTGCCTGAATTCCTGGGTAATTATTGGGCTTTAACTGTTCTGAATACTCGTCTGCCAAACGAAACAAGCAGCCTTGCCAACCCTCTCCATGTTTATTTCTCTCAATTTTTCATTTTTCCTTTTTTTGGTGACATGAAAAAAGTCACATATACAGAATCTGCATTTAATTTACATGGCAGGCCACTGCAGCTTTCCCCCTCATTCCACCCCCTCTATTCCTCTCTGTTTTTTGCAAACTCAGCAAGTACGTAGGCCAAGGCAGGGATTTGTGGCTGGTGTTACTCTATACAGAGAATCAAGAATATTTTGCAGAGTTTCTCTTGCCAACAAAATTCTCCACGGTAGTACCACACACAAACCTGCTCAAATCACTGCTAAACACACAGATTTAAACTCCTTCAAACTTTGTTTGATTTTTGTAAGTGTATCCAGCCCACAGTTACCCCCCACCCCCACCACCAATAATAAAAATAATAAGAGAATGCACATGAAGGAGGCTTTGATTGTTTTCAGACTTTTTGGAATCAGCAGGGTCAACCTATACCAAATTATGCATGAATTTTAACTTTCACAAATTTAGCTTCTGATCTGGTCATTCTGGTGGGTTAGTCCACTCACACTACAGCTGGTCCGGTGTCTGTGACCTCACACAATAACCCACTCAAACTGCAGCTGGTCCGGTGTCTGTGACCTCACACACTAACCCACTCAAACTGCAGCTGGTCTGGTGTCTTTGACCTCACACACTAACCCACTCAAACTGCAGCTGGTCCGGTGTCTTTGACCTCACACACTAACCCACTAACACTACAGCTGGTCAGGTGTCTGTGACCTCACACACTAACCCACTCAAACTGCAGCTGGTCCGGTGTCTGTGACCTCACACACTAACCCACTCAAACTGCAGCTGGTCCGGTGTCTGTGACCTCACACACTAACCCACTAACACTACAGCTGGTCCGGTGTCTGTGACCTCACACACTAACCCACTCAAACTGCAGCTGGTCCGGTGTCTGTGACCTCACACACTAACCCACTCAAACTGCAGCTGGTCAGGTGTCTGTGACCTCACACACTAACCCACTAACACTACAGCTGGTCCGGTGTCTGTGACCTCACACACTAACCCACTCAAACTGCAGCTGGTCCGGTGTCTGTGACCTCACACACTAACCCACTCAAACTGCAGCTGGTCAGGTGTCTGTGACCTCACACACTAACCCACTCAAACTGCAGCTGGTCCGGTGTCTGTGACTTCACACATTAGCCCACTCAAACTGCAGCTGGTTCGGTGTCTGTGACCTCACACACTAACCCACTCAAACTGCAGCTGGTCTGGTATCAGTGACCTCACACACTAACCTACTCAAATTGTTCCTAGTCTAATTTTGTATTTCTCCAAACATATACCCCTTCAGATGTGGAAAAAAATGTGTAATAACTAATCATTGCATAAAACTTTCTTCCACCGCTCAGAAGTCTAGGTTTTGTGCTTATTAAATTTTTCATTTACATTTTTCATTGAAATTGGGATATGTTAGCTGCAGAAACCTGTTGGTAATTAGTAATGACAGTGGTATGAAACACATGTTTAAAATCAGTTGTACTTTAGCCATTTCAAAATAGCCCCTTTTCATTTTGTGTATCCATTATTTTGCCGACATCATGTAAAACATACACAAACAATCATTTTAAGAGCCCCACTCACAGTTTATCCTTTCCAAATCTGAGAATTGACTAAACTCACCCAATAAATACAAACCATAATACTTTCAAAATACTCAAACTAAAAAAAGCATACAACCAAAACAAAAGCAATATGAGGTACTTTGTATGGGGGCCTTCACTTGGGGATTTGACTGTGAGTCACAGGCTTTGAATCAGAATAGTGCTTTAGCCGCGTGACTCACGCACACATTTCATTTCACTGCCTTTTCAGGACACGAAGGCCCAAGGTCTGACTCCAGACAAGCTGGGTTTCTTGTTTCAAAGCCACCGACCAGCTCTGGTCCAAAACCGGCCGGTCCAAACGAGCACGAGGCAGTCCAGGATCGGTGATGTGGGGGATTTTTCAGTCTGAGTGGATCTGTGTTGCTTAATGTGGTTTTGGAAGCAGAGTTCTGGGAGAGAAGATGATTTCTGACACATTCAGTGCTCTCATTTGATTTGATTTATGGGCTCTGTGGTCAGAATCTCAGATTGAACCCATCGTTGTACAAAGATCTGAGACTCACAGTAACAACACAGCTTCCACCTCCAGAGCAACTGGTAATTAGCCAGCCGCACCTAAAACTTTTTATGATCCATTTACCTAAGTTATGCCTTCATCCAGGCCAAATGCACATAACTCGCATATTATGCAAACCATTTATGCAGCTAGAGTTTTTGGTGAATACCTTGCTCAAGGTTGGATTAGCAGTTCTCCACAAGGGATCTGAACCATAACCATCCACTGTACTTTGTAATGCACCGCAATCCACCTATGGATAAAATATGTATGTTGGCATGAGTGCCAATCAAAACCCCTCAGTCTTTGACAATATGAGAACAGTACCCATAGAGAATTACCTAAATCAAACATAATTCTTCCATTTCTGAATTCCAGATGCTTTATTCATTAACAGTAGAAGTCTGTTATCTATTGTTTCATGTTTTTTTTCATCATGGTCCCTGAAGTTCTGATTACTCCAGTCATCTTGCAGCACCAATTCTGTGGAAACTGTTTCCATGGGAACAGGGCATGATTTTAGACCTGGGGCCTTAGAAAACCCATCCATTCTCTTGAAAAGTCAAACACTTTCAAAACACATTAGAAGTGTTAGACTCTTGTTGGCATTGGTGAAAATAACCCTTTAAATAGCCAGTAATGTGTTGATTGACATGTGTACCATAAGTGAAGCTGGTTTTGAATCACCTTCCATAGCAGTTTATGCATCTGTTGTGGTCCATGGTTTCCCATTAGATGCAAGGTGTTAGATGAGAAGGTTTGGTTTCTCATGGGTGTTAACCCAGCAGTAATTAACTGACAAATGTCCATTCAGCTGAACTGACAGAGCCTTGCCACTACCTTGGGTAAAGAAGCTGCAGGGGAAAAGCTGACAATAGAAAAAAAATAAGCCATGAAGCATGTAAATTTGTCATGTGAGTTTGGGACATAAGTGACCCTTAACAGGAAAGGAGGTGGAAGGTGGTCCTCACTACATTGAGGAGAGTGCTTGGAGAATTGAATGTGTGTGTGGAGGGGGAAGATACGGTACATCAGCAACCCCTACCTGATGTCACGTGGCTTTCTTCTGTGAGGGATGTGCCCTAATTCTGCCAGTGGAGAAAATATTGTTTTTTCAAAACATTGTAAGTGCTCCTCATGGGGTTGTAATCAGTGGGGTCTGACCATGGCACAGGTATTGGCAAATACAGAAACACCTCCCCCCTCCCTACCCTGCTGCAGGGCAGAAAATGATGCCAGCAGAACCAGGGCTCACGCCACATGTGAAAAACGCAAGAAGCTGCTGGCACAGCACTAGCTAGGGTCTCTCCATGATCAGAAACCAAAAAAACCAGCAGAGGGCTTGTGAAAGTACTCCTGTCTGTCAAACAAACATACATGCAGACACCGCACACTTACACACCATGTCACAGGCAGATATGCTGATAGATGGACACACAAACACACGTGCACACAGCAAAGCTCTCACCCTCACATTTTAAGCCCCTGATCCCTCAGTGTTATCGGTCTAATAAATACGAGGCTTAGGAGGTTCTGATGCAGTGCGGGGTTTGAAACATTTTTGACATTTCTGAAATGCGTCGCCAATCGGGAATGCCAGTTAAAGTCAGTGAGCTTGGGTAAGTGTAAGTGAAACTCAGAAATAGAGAGGGGGGAGAAAAAGACAGTGTGTCTCTGCGCAGGACTTCACTGCACAGAGTGGCCATTGATTTAGTTTACTCTGAAAAAATGAAGTTTACTCTGACAAATATATTTTATATTCCTTGTTAATGCTTAAGACTTGATTAAAATGAAGATCATTCAAATACCAATTATGAAGGAAGCATACACAATAACTGTATTACCCAAACTTAGTCATCCTAAAAAAGCAATGAAAGTTTCTGAGCCTAAAAATGTAAAAAGGTGGTGTTAATACATGAACACTCATAAAGCGAGGGTATTATGCTCATATTTAGGGGCAATGATTGGCAAGAGGAAATGGCCCTGTTCTGAAATTGCTGTTTTTCCAGTGCGTGCAATGGCACAGACTTCAATTTAAACACACCCTCGCTGGGCTTAACAAATTGCATGACAGAAGCTATATACAAAAAATACAGGCTCTATCAAACAAAACGCAAAACAAACACACACAAGAAACACATTAAATAAATCAGAAATGAAAGCAGTTCTTGAATTGCTTAGTGTTTCAAAACTTAACTATCCCCACCGGAGCTGTGAGCCAGAACTGGTCATAAATATCAGTGTTTTCATAATTCTAATTATACAGATATTTTCTGTTCTTATTCTGTAAACTGGAAGCCAAGTCCCCCTCAGACCCAGTGGGTTGCCGTGGCAATGCCAAGCACTCCCTGAACAACAACAGAATCATTCAAAAGAGCAGAGGAGAATGAGAGAGAGAGAGAGAGAGAGAGAGGGAGGAAGGAGAGGCAGAAACAGAAAAATCACCTCTACCTGAAACCTCAACAGTCTATAACTTTATTTTTTGTATGAAATCAAGAGGAGGAGAAGGAGGAGGAGGAGATGGGAGAAGAGGAAGAAGAAGAAGCAGCAGCAGCAAAATTCAGATGCCATTGATAATATTTGTCTGTGTGTGTGGACTGGGAATTCTTAGGCCCTGAGTGAGAGAGGAAGACACAGAATGACACAATATTGAAGACAGAAGAGCAATGGAGAGAGTGACAGGGCTGCTCACTGCTCTGCAGGCTGATGAGACTGATCAACAGCATAATATTAACAAATATGGGTTCACCAGCCCACAGCATTCTTCATGGTCACATATTTTAAACAACTTTTCATTTTAGAACAAATTTTATCCTCAGTTACCCATGGCAGAGTGACACCTTTCCACTGAAATGGAGGGACTGGAGGAAGAAAAGAGGGAGGGGACAGAGAGAGAGAAAAGGTTGGTGGTAGTGAGATGAATCTCTCTGACAGCACGCAGTGAGAGTGGGTTCCCCTCATTGCCTGTGCTAATCCCTCAGAGAAAGGCCTGTATTTAAGGGTGCGATACGCTTAATCTGTGAGCCTGGCTCACAAAGGAGCTGTGCACTTCCTGTGGTCCGGAAGTTTCCACTGGGTCTGGGGTGGTGGGGAGTTGGGGGGATGGAATCACGTGGATGCCAGTGCAAACAGGCAGCATGCACATGTACACAATGACCAAGGGAAAGCATGCATATGCACTCGCAGGCACGCACGCATGCACCTCTCAAGTTCTGTTTGGACAAAAAAAAGTGCTACTGTAAGATTATGTGGGGGAAAAAAAACATAAAAAGGATGAGGTGAAGCACAGCAAGCCCAAAACAATATTTACAAACAAGAAACGGAAAGAAAGGTAGCCATTCACTAAAACGGCTGTTATTTCAGTGGCATCTTTAGCTTCACCACAGACTGCTGAGGTTTGTTTATGTAAGTGCTTGTGGTCCTAGTCTTGTGAAAAATGTCAATGTTTGCAACTGTAATTAGACATGTACCATTAGGGACCTAAACCACAACTGCTGAGCAGCTACGTTCCACACCATTTCAACCCTCTGACCATGCTGGCATAGAACAGTGCAACAAGACTGCCCTAAATCCTTACCACCATCACACCCAACAAATAATATTCTACACTTCTTCCAGCATTTTATGAGAGGATGAATGTGCCCTAAGACCAAAGTGATCCTAAGAGTTAAAGGTCAAATACTTCAACAGGATACAATTAAATGAATGTATAAGAGCAATGACCAGCACTGTAAATGTGCATGGTCACTGCAATGGGTTTTTCAAATCTCTTTGCCCCATTTAAGACCTCTTTGTGCTTTGAAACATTGAAACAATTGAAAAATTGTCATTTTGATTATACAAACATGCCCCTCTATAACTACCACACAAAACAACTGGAATTGTATGTTGTATAATAGCTAGTGTTGGCTTGTGTATAATATGTGTAAGTCATGTGTAACAGTACTATATAATGGAAGATAGCAATCTGAGACAGGTATCACAAACAGGAAGACAAACAGCTTGTGGGTTTATTACATTATGCTGCTGCAGACAACAGATCTAAGAACATGAACTGGCAGTGAAATATTACTTTAATAGCTGTTTTGATTTTTCATGTCTTTGCATTCTTTCATTTCCTTTTTGGACTGTTAAAGGTAACCAGCTGGGCCTTCCATATCCATCTGGAAACAGGGCCATAAATCCTGTGTATAGATACAAACAATCGAGCAAACGAGGGGATCGTATGCAAATGCGCAGTACATCCTCTGGCTGCCTGGGGAGTAGGAGAGCTTTGCTCAGCGTTTTAGCAGCTGGAGGTGCAGACCCCTGCAGATACGCTCCCGATTCTGCCACTCCTGCCTCACCCCAGCCCTTACAAACAACACCTGCACTGCAGTGGGAAGACGCAGCTCCAACTAAAAAAGGTTAAAAGTAAAATGTGTAGGGAGGCAATAGGGCAGGGGGAGAAATGAAGCAATGGATGTCCATGTTTTCTACCTTTCTAGATCTTAGGACCAAAACCAAATCAATTTTAAAACGCATTCCATAGTCAGGACAAAATGAATGTTACATAACCTTAAAATCAATATGCATCTTGTGCATATTTCTGTAAAATTACTGAATGCCACTTCTGATGGTATCAGTTGATGCCTTCGGCGAGCTTGAGGTTTGAATTCTGGAACAAGGTCTGTGCAGAAAAGTGTTTCTGGCAGAGACCTGGTGGGCCATATGAGACAGTGGTGTAACGGAGGATAAGCTGCTGTGGCAGGACAAGTTGGGATGGTGGGGCCGGAGACAGAGAGCCTGGAAACCGTGGCGAATGAGGGACAGAGAGTGGAGCCAGAACTCGCCGGTTCTGTGCCAGTGTTCTTTTCCTCTATAATTAGCCTGTCATACTGACGTAACCCCAAACCCGGGCCAGGATGCAGAGGGGGTGTTGGGGAAGGGGTTAGTGGATTTTGAAAATTCGTAGGGGTTCAGTATTTAAACCCCCCCCACCCCCTAGGAGTTCTGGGAATGGCTGCTAGACAGTGTGTCTCTGATGGAGGAGGTGGGAACCAGGGGTTTGACCACAACAGTTTCAATAGGAATTCAGACATACATATTACCATCCACTGGGAGATAACATTACTGCTATCAAAGCAGATTGTTAAGTAGAACATTTTTATATCCCTTAACCAGTTCTTAAGTGGAGTGAACAATGTAACCTTGTGCCTTCTGAAAGAAAGATCATCTATTGTGCACATTATACTCAATGCCATTCACTGAGCCACCACTAATTCTAACATTTGCAACTGTGTGTTGTGGGGTGTGAGGGGCACACAGTACAGGGTGGAGTCAGTTCTTTGAAGATTCTCTATTGGCTGCTCAGAATGGCTGGTGCTTATCTTGCTGGAAGGACAACACATCTGCTACCTTCAGTTTAATTACCTCCGCTAACTGAGTGACAGGCCACTGACAGACTGCCATCGCATTTTGATTAGCCATGTTGGCCAAGTGCTGGCTTGATGACAGACTGCTGGCTCACCTCTGTTCTGGTGCTGTCACCTTACATCTCTGTCCCCTGTTGGCCAGCTGAAATGAAAATCTAGTACAATTATAGCAACTGTGCATATGCGTGTGTGCATGTGAGATCACTAGTGTCTGACTTCATCCACAGAAATACCTTAACATTTTAACTGAACCCTCTTACACGTGCATTGCGCATGTAGATGGACATTATATGTCATTCAAAAATATTAGCAAATACACAAAGGTACCCACCCATACAGGCACTTAGGAAAGTACAGGAAGCACCTGCAGTGTTATGGTGGTTTATATCTCAAAATTTATATGTTTTTAGTATTTAAATGCAAATTTCAATATTTCATCTCTTTATTTGTTTGCAACAAAATAATATTATTAAAAGATACACAAAAATAATATTCGTTGAAGGATACAAGTCTTCATGTCAAAACAAAAAAGCTCAACTGGTTCACAGGGATATAAATATATTTTTTGAATTGTATAGCAGTAAAATGGGAAAAGACTCATTCTTTTTTTGTCAATCCAACAGTATGAACAGGACTGCCACCAGAACCTGGGAATTCATCCCAAACCACTCACCCAATCTTATTTCCATGTAAAACACTGATCTCAGATCAGCCCAAAGAAAATGAACACAAGGCCATCCTCCCAGTGCCCTCATTCCCTCAGTGTTCACTGACGAGCTGCCATTGTTCTGACCTCATGACTTACAGAGCACAATAAACTTTGGTTGGCAGCTGGACTCTGGTATCCGTTTGCACGTTGGATTGCATTGTTGGATAACTGATTTGTGTATTGCTTCAGTGTTCTGCTTCAGTGTTCAGTGGCATGCCATCATTTGCTCACCTGGAGCTGACTCCCTCAAACCTCCAAGCCTCGACCCCAGTTCTAGTCACTGAGAGCTAGTGATGGATGAGTGAGGTTTCATGAAGGTCGTAATGGGTGAAACAATGAATATCTATTATTCTCTGACTTATTTAAACAAAAGAATTTGTGCTCCAAATTGATATATTTTGATTGGTTCAAATCAATTACTCACTTAAAGCATATGACAGCCCCATCTACTTATGGCTTCACAAACCCAAGAATTTGTCTTATAACTACAGGGACACAGGAAACCATTTGGAAGAGAATTGATTCTCCAGGACTTGGTCCCAGATCTATGGTTTAATTTTCATTTCCAAACCGCTACCTCACCATCTACTTTGTTGTTGGTACCACTGACCTCTGAGTACTGATCTGGAGTCAGGGAAATTGAGATGTGAACCCTAAAACCACAAACCTCATCCACACCAGTTAGGCAAAAGAGTCTAGGACAAACACATGGACTAACAGACAATGTAGAGGCTGACTCACATCAAGTGAGTGTCAACATGGCTTTACAGAGTTCGGGAATTCTCAAAAGGGATAAGAGCCAAAAGCATCAATTTAAGGGGCCAGACACAAAGAGGCATATTTCCAAAGTTCATAAAGCTGGTATTCAGAGTGCATGGTATTCAAATATCTCCAGGGAACAGACAGCTCAGTAACCCGCCTGAAGGCTCAAAGGATCAGTAACTGTGGATTGCTAACATTAAGGGCTAACCCGAATGCTTCATTGTCAAATTAAATTCAGTTTTACAAGCAAGTGCAGCATACAGCTGGTGTGACAATACACCATGGATCTAAATATAAGCCTGAGCAGTGAAGTGTGGCTATGCTGTGACAGAAAGAGAAAAATGCTGAGACAGACAGACAGAGCACACCGTTCAGTAAGCAGTATGGCAAGAATGTGACAGACAGGAAGATGTGCACATTGATGACATTTTTCTGTGACATTTGGACAGAATAGCACGTCTTGTGAGTGCCTCCCTTAGGCTATGCCCGGTACAGCAGGATCCTTTCAGCACAGGCCTGTCCCACTAGCCTGGCATACTGCTCCACCTCTGACTCATCACTTGGACCCTTGCGCTTCCGGGCGTAGGCGGCATAGGGCATGACAGTTCGCCGGTACAGCACCAAGGCCCGGCCCAGCTCCTTCAGGACCCCCACGTCCCCTGGAACACAAATGCAGAGGTGCGGATCAGAAGGGAGGTTCACTGTCCCCTGCTCCACCATATCTTTCTAGAACCAAGCAATTAAGCAACCGATTTACACATATGCACAGCCATATACAGACACGCAACGTCACACATTCAACTCCACTGTTATTCATCATATGCATGGCACAGCTACCATGGCTTTCCACTGAAAATCACCTTGACCTCACTATTGCCCCTTTTAAACCTCATAGGTGATTAGCCATTAAATATACCTGGCATGCATCGTTTTTATCTTGGCACAAGGGCTCTCTTTCCAACACCCAGGCCCCTGAAGGGTAACAAAGATACCACAAGACAAAGCACCTCATGGAGCCCCTTTCCAGAACCCCCTGTTCAGCCACTGCAATGGGCTGGCTTTGCTGTTTACAAGGGCCTATTCCTAATCAGCCTGAAGCATTTAAGGCCTCATTACTCGGAGAGAAAGCCGGCTCCTATCCCTGAAGACCCGTGAAAAGAATAATACATTTTGCAAATGACCAAGAGATCACACGACAGAACAAGTACTGTTTGCGCATTTTGCAAATGATCCTTAGGTCATTTTGCAAATGACCCAGAGGTCATCTGCAAAATATGCAAACACTAACAATGTGTATAGTCAAAGTGATCCAGCATCACCCCCACCACCACCACCCCTCCATGGAGCTTAGCAAAGTCAAGGGTCCAGAGCCCAAACGGTCCCTGCTCAGAGCAGCCTGCAGATGACACCTTGGGCCTGTGGGGGATTCTTGGTAATTCTTCATCTCAGAAGCTTCTTCATGTGAGCAAAATAACACCATAAAACAGCAGCCACCCCTTCACCCCTGAAAAAAGCATGTATCTACTGCATTACGCATGGTCCAGCAAAAGGCGAGTGGGGAACAAACAGATTTTAGGTCCAAGAAATAACACAGCTCTTTCTTATTCTCTTAATCCACGTTCCTCGCAGGCTGCTGCGGGTGTCATTGGAGCTCACACTGCTTTGTCCATCTGGTGGCCAGCTGAGAGAGATTTGGGAGTGGGGGGGAGCAGGGGAGGATACAAATTACTCTCCCTCATCCCACCCGTGGATGGAATCAGTTCATTTTTCAGCCCATTCCTCAAATAACACCACAAAAGCCCCCGCAATCCCGTCTCCATCATTCAGCTTTAATATTCAGCTGGGAGGGAGACAGAGAGGCATGGACAGGCACATGGACCAGCGGCTGAGCATGCCGCCACCCACCCCCCCCACCACTTCCTGTTGTCTTGGTTTTGATAGGTAGCTACAGGACTGGCTTCCAGCTAAAGTGGAAAAAAAACACCCATCCATCAGACACATTGAACCAAATTATGAAAAATAAAGACCAAGGAAACGAGAGAGGACAGGAGAGGGGACTCAAAACACACAACTGGTAATAAAAAAAACAGTAAGGGATGCTCGTTGCTGTACTTGACTTTTCCCCCCCAACGTTTGTTTCCACAGAACTTCCAAAGAAAAGAGGTGTTGAAAAAGGTCTCTCGAATTTCCTAAGTAATTTTTCTTTTCCCCCTCTCAGTAAATATTTAGATTTCTGTTTTCATACAGTTCTGCTTAAAGTTTTATTTAAACATCCTTATCTTCTTGTTATTCAGTGACGTACATCCATTTTTTTGCACCACAAATGCCAATGTGTGAAATTAGAGTACTAATTAAATCAGTTGCAGCTTTTAAATTTGGAATCAGAAAATATCTGAATGTTTCAAATGTGAGGCAGCGCCTTACAAAGTATGAACATGTTACATAAGGCATTCATATTTCATAAAGGTGGGGGAAATGCAGAATGGTTTTTTGGGAAATCTGTCACTGTGGACAGTTCCCTAGATTTAGTCGGTCAGTCAGGCCTGAAGAGACATCGTGCATCCTAACAAGAGGACCACGTGACAATCCTAAGGGCCTGCCGCTCACTGTAAGATGGTATCGCTCCAGTCTGGACACAAAGTGAGACAGAGTGGAGTCTGGCGACTTTGTGTGGAACAGGGGAAAGAAAAAATTAAACAACAGTAATAAACAGTGCTTATGAAAAGCTTTTAGCTGCCCAATTAACCTCGCCAATAACACTGAGCAGAGCCGTCAGAGAAACGAGTCTCTCTCTCCGGACAATCCAAACATCCGCTCAGAGTATAAACACTCTCTTTCTCTTTCCCTAAAGCTCGCCCTCTCTCCGCAGGGCTCTGTTGAGCTGCACCAGACCGTTGCCTGGACCCCTTTCTATCACCAGCTCCCGGAAGTTCACTGACACTCTGAGCATGGGCCCTCTCCCTGAGGTCAGGGGTCAGAGGTCACAGGAGACATTGCTCTCCCAAATAGGGGGAATAGGTCAGGGGGTCAAGCAAGAGTGACGGTTTCAACACCCTGCCACACTTCTCTGACGACGGCAGGACACAGCAGGATGTTGGCTAGTGAGAGTAGGCTTGAAACAGCGGGGTAGGCAGACAGTCGGGACAGGGACAAGCCCTGCAGTCATGTTGCCCCTCGTTTATCCTCTCAAGTTAAACCTCCATCATGTGACTACACCTATCCAGAGTCTGTGTGATGAGAGCCATTTATGGTGCCCTTGGCGGAGGCTCTGGACTTCTAATGGAACAAAACTCAAGGGAAGCTTTTCAAAAGGTGCCATATTTAACCAACAACTTCCACTGGAAACTCAGCATATTCTCCAGGAGATGTCAATTGTTATTTTTGAAGCAGTTGTCAATGGCAATGTGATTGGGCTGTTGATTTCATCACGCGATGCTCTGGTTACCCATGGAGACTAGGCCTGAGGGTTGAGGGGGTGGTTAAGTAGCAAATGTGCAAATTTCAGGGACATTTTTGGACATCGGCATGAGCGTAACGAACAGACAGTGACACTTTAGAAAAGGATAATGACGTTCCCCTGGCACAGGCACACAGGAGAGAGGGAAGCTGGTTCACAGGGAAGGACCAGCAGACAGAAAGAGGGGGAGAAAGAGAGGGGAGAGGGAGAGGGAGAGGCTGTATATCTTGAGGGAATCTCTGCACTGTCAGGCTGGGCTTGTAAACAGCACGGAGAATCCGTCTTCCTTCATGCAGCGTGGCTTGGCACCAAGTCGCCTGCCTTTTTACGAGCTGCACATACGCTTTCAATAAACAAGCTCCATTAAAATAGATCAGCAAACAGTCGCGCTTCTGAGTGTGAGTGTCTAGGTCATCAGTAATGACATTTCTGTGTCTAAGGACGTGTGTCTGTATGCAATTACCTGTGTGTGTGTGTGTGTGTGTGTGTGTGTGTGTGTGTGAGAGAGAGAGAGAGATTGTGTGCATCGGTTTGTGTGTATCTGTATGAATATGTGTTGGTAGTTGTGCTTGAGTGTACATGTTTAGTTATTGTTCAGGGTATGAACTTTGCCATTTTCTTGTGTCTGGTTGTGTGAGGCAGTTAAAACTCTTGAGGCCATCAGACAGAGGAAGCTGTCAGCTTATTTTTTAAACAGACCTGAAGTCACACAGAGAGGTCCTGCACTGCTGCCTTAGGCACAAAAACCCATCTGAACTGAGTTTAGACAAGTATATGTAAACTTTGGACTGCCACTCCGCAGACACCTCGTTAAAGGGGGACTCTCCTCCCCTTTCACCTCACTTTGTGGGGGACAGGCTGCTCAGTCCAGCCGGCCAAACAGGCTTTCCGTGTGGCTGTGGTGCGAAATGGTGAACAAGGGCGCTGTGCCCCTGAGCAGAGAAGATTATGGGTAAGAGAACTGTAGGAGAGGAAAACCAATATGACTTCAGTTGAATTCCCCCTTGGGTAACAACCCAGCTGTAAAAGGTAAGCAATTCAAACCAGTTCCCTGGATGAGGATTTGACTCATGTCATGTGACGTAATCCGCTTACAAATGGGCCTAAATGGCATGACATTATTTATTTGCCTAGCACACGCCCTCAAACAGGGAGACTTATGGTGGTCAAACCGTTCTCTCACATTCAAGATGACCCATTTAAAAGTTGCCTTTTAAAGAGCAGCGGGAGAAACACAACCATTAATGGGTACAACGACAAAGCCTGCAACCTCAGAATTACAGCCTTGCAGCACAGCCAGTAACCTCAGATCCAGAGCTAGAACCATAGTGTAGTGTAGGAGCAGAACCACACCACACTGAGTATAGGAGCAGAACCACACCACACTGAGTGTAGGAACAGAACCACACCACACTGAGTGTAGGAGCAGAACCACACCACACTGAGTGTAGGAGCAGAACCACACCACACTGAGTATAGGAGCAGAACCACACCACACTGAGTGTAGGAGCAGAACCACACCACAATGAGTATAGGAGCAGAACCACACCACACTGAGTGTAGGAGCAGAACCACACCACACTGAGTATAGGAGCAGAACCACACCACACTGAGTGTAGGAACAGAACCACACCACACTGAGTGTAGGAACAGAACCACACCACACTGAGTGTAGGAGCAGAACCACACCACACTGAGTGTAGGAGCAGAACCACACCACACAGAGTGTAGGAGCAGAACCACACCACACTGAGTGTAGAAGCAGAACCACACCACACTGGAGCTCTGCTTAGCAGGGCCCCTCCAAGCAGCCGGACACAGCCCTGAGAGCCCCGGAGAGAGACAAAACCTATATGAGAGCTGGACTTATTCCACAACAGGCTCCACTGTCCAAACATAGCTTGATCTCCTGCAAGCACAAACTCATGTTGACTAGAAAAATAGGATAAGGATAAATAAAACTTAACACTCTGGCAAGATCTTTCTTTTTACACGTTATTTTAAGCTAATTAAGCTTGCTACATTCATTCATTCATTCAGTCAGTCAGTCAGTCAGTCAGTCAGTCAGTCAGTCAGTCACTAAAATAATGCACACAGGAAAAAATGTACAAGTGTCCCACTACAGGGTCCACACCATGGTGATCACGGGACACGGGAAGTAGGAGAAACTTGGCTCAAAATGCAGAAGTTGGACACGTGGTCAGTCGTGTGGGAGGATGAAGGAGAGAGCAAGGTGGAATCAAAAGAAACAGCGGAGAAACAAGAGGGAGGGCTGTGGAGTGGCAGGGACGGTCAGTTTTTCCGTTCCCCACGCTGTCTGGAGGCGCTGGTTCTGGGCTCTGGAGTTTACCTCCCGGCAGGGCACTGGATCCAAGTATGACCTCAGTGTGTTGACAGAATAATAGTAAACTGTCTCCAACCAGGTCCTTTCTCTTTTAGTGTCTGAACAAAGAGCACTGTGCAGAAACCACGTCGCTTACATGGACCCGCCCCACACCCCACATGCCCGATTATTGTTCACCCCCACTCCCCCCACCATTGCCTTTTGTTAAAAGCCGCTGATCCAAATTAAGAGGAAGAAAGTAAACTTCGGAATGCACGAGTCGGGCTGTGTGAACCACTCACCATGTGAGACAGACGTCACTCTCTCTCCCCGCCAAGACAAACACACTGAACCTACAGTAAAGCTTCGCACAAACTTGCTCTTTTAAAAAAAGAGCCCAATTCACCACTTTTTTTTCCTCCATCATAGGGTGTCCTCTATAATCCCTTCTAAGTTGTCAAACCCATGTTAAGTGTAAGTGTACGTTGCGGTTCTAGCCCACACAGCTGAGGACAGGCAGCTCGGAACAGCACAAGCGTGCCAACACAGTTATTCCCAGAATGCTCCCAGATTGCTCACAGTTACTCCCAGAATGCTTAGCAACCTTACGCAAAGGAATAAGAGAAACACAAGCATACAGTCTGCTGTTAAACCACATGAGAAGAGGGTTATTGTTAGTGGAGCCATCTGATGGGGGTTTGACCTAGCCCGGCTCGGCCCGGCCACAAGACAAGCGTTCTCCTTAATCTGTGAGTTGAACCTGCACATGGCATTTGGCGGAAGATTGAGAGGTTTCTTCTTGTTGCAGTGAGGCTTTGTGAGTCTTGTCATCCAGGTAATCGGGCAAACACAGTGTAGAGTGATCCATACCACAAACACATACACCTGTGTTTGTGTATATGAGTGCAAAGCAGGGGTACATAAGGCATTCGACCTGAAGCTGTTTAACTCAGTAAACTCAGTTTAACATTTGGTCTCTTACACCCTGTGTAACACGCCACTGAAACTGCACAGGTCAGTGAGGGCAGAGAGCAGACTGACATGTACAATTATTTCAACAGCACTTTTGCTACCTAGTTGAAAAAAACCTCCTGGAGAAGTGGTTGTCACCTGGAGAGATTCAGGTGCAGAACTCTAAAGGCAAAGGGGGTTCATTACCCAAAGACACCCTCCATCCTGAACAGCTGATTCTCAGTCAAGCTGAACCCAGGCACCAGGAAGAGGCCCCTTAGCTCCTAACCACCCCCGAGCTGAATAAAACCTGGATTAAAACCATAAAAGTTGTTAAAGCATGCTGCAACGCAAACACAGAGGAACTGGGACAGTTAAACCTTCTCTGGATCTTTTTAAAATCTTTAATAAAACCTCCCACAAAGGACGACTAACTCCCTTCCTGGCACTTTTTCATTTCTGGATCAACGTTAGCAACAATAGTGAGCTGCTTCCTGCTCGGGCCGGGGCTCGCAGGAAGAGAGAGAGAGAGAGAGAGAGAGAGAGAGAGAGAGAGAGAGAGAGAGAGAGAGAGAGAGAGAGAGAGAGAGAGAGAGAGAGAGAGAGAGAGGAGAGAGAGAGAGAGAGAGAGAGAGAGAGAGAGAGAGAGAGAGAGAGAGGCTCACGCCTGCGGCACTCCCAAGTGTGTGGTGAGCTACAACCTGCCGAACGGAGAGGTGGAAAAACCGAGGGTGATGGTTAGAGAGGGGAGAGGGCCTCTGGGCATGACCGAAGGGGAGAGAGGAGAGACAAACTCGGACGATAGGTTCAGGGAAGATTACTTTTTTAGCGGTTTGGGGTTTGCCGTTTTGTGGTGGGGGCAGTTGTGGAGACAGACGGGTTTGGAAGTAGATGGCTTTATCAGCGGGCCCCCATGTGACAGCATGGGCAGCCATGTTCTAAGATATGAAGGACCAGAGGCTGAAAGAGGGGGAGATACAGGAGACAGACATGGGAGGAGGGGAGGAGGGGATGGATAGCAATAAGAGTGAGAGTCAAGGGGTGAGAGAGGGAAGGACAGAAAGAGGTGGGCAGAGTAGGAGAGTGGGGAGAATGAAGCAGAGAGGAGTGGGGGAGGCAGAAGAGAGAAACAGAGAGGGGGAGGGGGAAGAGAGAAAGCGAGAGAGAGGGCCCACAGACAGAAAAGAGAGAACGAAAGAAAGGCAGATGTGGCTGGGAGGGTTTTCTCTGGGGAAGCCCCTCAGCAGAGCAGGAGAGCTCCCTCTCTGTCTCTATCTCTCTGCAGCGACAGGAGAGGAGGAGAAGTGGACCTGACAATGCCAGTGCATACCAGAGCTGTGAAAGCATCTCTCTCTCCCTCTGCTCGCTCCCTTTCTCCCTCCCTCATCCTCTCTCTCAGTGCACTGGCGCCTCCATACAGCACGGATAGCTGATTGTTGCTGTTATTAATATTATTGTTATTACAACACTAACTACAGATCCATGGCATTTTAAAGAAGAAAGAAGGAGACAGAGAAGACAGAGAGAGTGAATATAAAACAGAATAAGATGTACAGGCTAGCAGTGCCATTGCTGTCATTAGTGTCACTTTCACATAAACAGTGTTTAAGTAAGTAAGATCAGGCCCGAGTGAAAACCAAAACAGCAGATAAATCTCAGTGTGTAACACTGATCAGTCAGCTGCAGCACTATAGCAGTTAAACATTATAACTCAAACATAAAGATCAGTTAGTAACAGGTTTGTGTCAACATGCTTGAGCTTGATTTGGAAGAGACCCAGTGTTTCAGTGCTCTCCATAAATCTCACGCCTGCCAGCCACAATAGTAAGATCTCACAGGACAAACCTCAAATTCATTCAAGCTCCTGAGGATACTTATTGTCAAAAGCAAGCTTTTAGTTTCAATTTTTATCTTTTACCCCTTCAAATTGTAAATCTTAACTGCACAGGCTTCCACAGAGCTCTAATGCTTTCCATCAATAGAGGAGGGAACACAACAGCAAATATGCCCTCAGAAGGAATCTAGCTACTGCTTTTTCTCACTGCGCAGTCCACTTGCTGAGCTGCACCAGTACAGGCACTGTCAGGAAGGATTGCATAACTGGGGCAGATGCGGCAGGCAGATTGCAAGTACCTGTTCAACCAGACTCTCAGTAGTTTTGCCATATTCAATAAGCAGGTTTTCTCTCATACAATGTTTGATTAGGCCTCCTGGCCATACTTGGCACTTGCACTTTCAGTTATGTTAATCAGATGAACCATCTTGCTTTTGTCTCCCTCTGCCTTCAAGCTTGTCTGCTTAACTGGTGGCATTTTCAACATCAGATCCTTGGAAGTGGTTTTTACAGTGTTGGTTTGTTCTAGTGGGTCAGTGCCAGCAGTATTCATTCAGGGCCATTCTAGTGGGTGGTACTGGCCATGCTGGTGTGAGGTGGTTCTTGTGGATGGCACCTGTAGGATGTTCTTTATTTTGGTTGTAGCTAGTGGGACCTGCAGTATTTGTGCAGGGTAGGTCTGGTGTACAGTGCCTGCAGTGTTTTTGTGGTGTGGTGCTTGTGTGCAGTAGTTGCAGGGTTTGCACAGCATGGTTAAGTGGACAGTACCTGCATCAGGGTCCTGACTGAGGCGGGAGTAGGCGGAGCTGTCTAGGCAGGGCAGGCATCGCTCAATCGCTACCCAGGCATACGTCTCCGGGCACAGGAGGTCTGAGGGCCGGTACTGACCCTAAGGTGGTATGGGTGAGGGAGAGATGGAGAGAGATTTTTTATGTTATTATAGTCATCATTATGATTATGCACACCTATGATGGTTCATAAGTTATATGGGTTAGTCTGTGTGAACAGTTCCAGTATTTCCAGTACCGTACATGACTGTAATGGAAATACTGCTTCTTTTTGTCCTGCCAACAAAGCATTGGGAGACATGGAGAGAAGTAGAGGGGTGGAAGAAAAGGATACATTTATTGTATTTGGACTGAAGTTCACCCAGCTCACTGGTTAGAAAAACAAAGCACTCTTTTGGGGTAACTGGGACGTCTCTACAAACGGTCAAGAGAATAATTTATCATCATTGAGAATGTATTTCGCACAAGCAGGGAAATATAAATGTATGTACAGTGACTGAATCTTGATTTGAGAGAAAAAGAAACAACTGAATAAGACAGGGAAAAAGAGGTAAATATGAATGCGCCAGACAGAGGAGGAGAGAGAGAGTGAGAGTGAGAGACAAGGCAGATGGCATGTTGGCCTGCTGGTCAAAAGCCTGGATTCAATCACAGGCCAAACAAACAGATGCTGGAAGAGATTACACTGTAAACAACAAGACGCCTTGACACTCCTGCATCATCTCATCCACACAACCCACCACACAACCCCCGCCCCCTTTCATAGGTCCCCAAAAAACACTGCGACAAAATATGTGAATGGGGATTATAACTGCTCTTTCATGCATAGCTTGTAAATATAAAACAGGTTTTCAACTAATAATTTAGTCTAGGGATGATTTTTCCAGGAGGTAACGTAGAACACAAATAGGAAGGAGACCATGAGTCGGTACAAGTATGGCCACTTTACTGGTGACCCTTGGGCGAGAGAGGGTGTTAAATAGGTGGAGCAGGAAGCCTTCTCTCAGCAAGAGGAGAAGTCTTTTTTAGGAGTAAAATTTTTAAAATGCTGAGTTTTCTGGCTAAAAACGCTATTAAGAACAACGCTCGTCTGTCAATGCCCGGTTGTGGAAACTATGTGCTTTATTTTCACAAGCTTGTCATGTTGTAAGAATAGCAAGCTCTTTTCTCCAGCACTGCTAGCTGACGGGATTCGGGGGGGTGTGGGGTTCTGCTCCACCCATCCTGAAAGACATGCTCCTCTAACATGCTTTGTGGAGGCTTAGGCCTCGGGTCATCGGTAGCAGTCTATCAGCGGATGAAAAATTACTTATTTACGATTTCCTACAGTACCAAGGGGTAGAGTAAGAGCTTCAGAAGGGTAGCACTTGCACCTGGTAATTTAGGTAGAAGGGTATGCACGTGCAGACAAAGATAGGGAAGCAAATAGTGATGCCATTTTAATTCATTCATAACATTGGTAAATATTTATATCAATGATTTATTTTAATGTTTTATTGGAACAATTCCCAGCCACAGGTATTAACCTAAACAACATGGAAGTTACACTATTTCTCCATGCAGATCACCTTGTACTATGGTCACCAAAAGGAACTATAGCAGCATGTGAATTTGCTAGACTAATACTGTTAGAACTGGGCTCTGGCAGTGAATTTGAAAAAGAAAAATATGATTTTCTTAATTGTAAGCAACCAAAGACTGAAGGGGTATGCACACAGGGAGAGACAGAGTCAAAGAGGGGTGTCATGTGGGTGTGGAGTGCCTGCCCAGTTAAAGGGGTGAAAAACCCAATGAGCACTCTAGGCATATTGCTGTTCCACAGTCTTCAGTTTTCCAGAGACCGACATCCTTCTCTTGTCTCGATTCACACAATGAAATGATCAAAATTCAAACTCTGAGCCTGAAACACCTTATAAAAAAAGGAGCCTGCAACCTCAGAGAGACGAGGCATTTTAGACACCGCCCAGAAAGGACAAGAAAAAGAGAGGGAAAAGCCAGAGAATGAAAGGATGCGGCCATTAGTGGTCTGGAGTGGGAGAGAGGATGGAGTCTCACGGGTCATTATCTCTGTGTCTGTGTGGCTTCCAGCTCCACGCTCCTGGACTCCAGGCCAACCTCTGATCTCCGTCCTTACTTACTGCTCAAACGCTCACTCTCAAATGACTTCTGCAGTTTTACTGTCATGTTGAATTACAGATTTCTTTTTGACTTTGAAGTTTTCATTTGCTCACCATTCTTTATTTATGTCCAGAAATGACCATACGATGCAGATAGCATGAATGATTGATGTTCAAAGTCCAAGTGTGACATTTTCAAATTATGAGGCTCAATACAATATGATGCACAATGACAATGTGCAGAGTGGGAAAGTATGAATATCCAACAGTATTTTGGGCCATGGAGCAAAGATAAAAATGCACATGAATTTAAAAAAAAAAAAAAAAAAAACAGTGGATGAAGGTCTCCTTAATTTAGCTCAACTAAATTAAAGAGACATTCAATTAATCCAAGTGTGCCAATTAATCCCAGATGTCTCTGCTGCAGGGTGACTGAACATTAATGACAACACACTGATTTTTATCAAGTTTACACAACAAATTACTGTCATACTGTTAGCCCCTTGGTTATGTAACCCAAGACTTAGGTGGGGGTTACAAAGAAAGAAACATGAGGAGGGAGGTTTATTTCATAACATCTCTGTGAGATTCCCCTGTCCTGATGGATACGGATTGTCAGGGCCCCAGCAGGAGCTGGCTGCTATCTCTGCTATCCCTGTGTATATCAGAGACCGACCGAGCTTGAGAAAGAAAAAACAAAACACACTAGGATCCAGATCCTTTGTATAGTAATTACCATGCTATTGTTTATTTCTGTTTCTTATTTCTGTCAAACCCTCCCACTCCACCCACATCAAGTGCCTCTTTCTCCATTTGTTAAGTGTCTCCATTCCTTCATCCCTGCCCCATCCCTGTGTTTCCCCCTCCTCGTTCTTTCACTCGCTCCGATATGGAGGTGCCACTGACAGACTCACCGCCACTGCAAGGCTCATTAGCTTTGGGGGCTGGACGAGTGTTGTTTGGGCTCGAGGGAGAGAGAGGGATAGGAGTGAAAATGAAGACACAGATCAGTTGAAGCACAGTATTTTGCATCCCGTCCACGGGAAAGAAAACAAGAGCAGCAGGAGAGATGGAGCTGATACAGCCAGCATGACTCACTAGAAGAGTGAAGAAGAGAGAGTTCAACAGAGAGGAGGAGTATAAAACAGAGAGGCATTGATGGGGAAAAAAGAGAGACAAACAACAAGGGAGTGTTAAAGAGTACATACCTGGGAACATCAGACAGAAAGTGTTAAAAAAATGGAGTGTGAGAAATGAAAGAAATGAGTCAGGCTTGATTTTTGTTAGTATTAATTGTCTGTCATTATTACCACCAATCAAATAGTCTCTCTGCTTGTACTAGCATATGACAAACACATCGTCTCACACACATATGCATACATACATACATACATACATACATACATACTTGCATTCATACACTCACAAACACCCCTCCCTCCTCAGGATAGAAGAGAACTGTCCAGTCCTTACCTGAGATTTATTTAAAAGGCAATTAATCAGACACATAAACTGTGAGGTTGGCTGCAGGCTTGGAATTCTCGTGAAAACCTATACCCTCATTTGTTTTTTTTCCTTTCAGTTGGAGGACTTTGTGTGTGTGTGTGAATGCGTGAGTGAAGTCGTTTCTTTCCAGAGCAAGGAGGATACACATATACACATTTGGTATGTTGGATTTTCCATCATTAAACCTGTATTGGTGTACTGTGGAAAACATCACGGTACCTGAGCAAATTTAAGTGCCACGTTGTGCAGTGCAGATAGACCAATAAAACTCTGGGCCATCGGAACTGGACCCAGACAAATGGTGAACTGACCAATCTGCAGAGGTGCTGATGAGCTTGAATCAAGGGCCATGGTCTAGAACTGTTCATGGTGCGGTTCGGTTCATCCTGTTACACATCACACCCAACTGGCACATAAAGCCACCTGAGGTTTAACACATTCATGTTGTTTTGTTTTCAAATGTAACATTTTTCAGGACTTGTGCTTCATTCCAATGCAACCACTTTTTCCTTGAAAGATTTCTGTGTGTTTGAGGGTTTGTGCCTGGAATTCATCACTTCCCTCATTCACTGAGACTATAAAGACACGTTTCCCTCTAACGCTTGTTTGAATGTGCATATCTTACCAGCATATAAATATTTAGACTCTGGCCTGAATGCAGTATTCCTAGGATAAAATCTCACAGAATTGTACCTCGGGACACTATCAATTAAAAAGTAGGCAAAATCTCCAAAAGAATCATGCCAAGCCACTGGACACAATTAGTGATCCTTTACCTATGGCAAAAGGCTCTGTACATGTGGACAAAAATTCAGGTAGAAATGCATGCATACAACCCATACAGATACACATGAGCGCAGCGCACACACACATTAAAGAATAGCAGTGGGGTTTCTCCAGCATGGCATTGAGCTGGTCTTGAGTAAACACTGGGAGCGGAGTCCTGACGGGTATTTCTGAGCTGCCATGGGCCCAGCTATAGACCTAGACATTGTGACGCTGTAGGACGTTCCAGATGACAGACACAGGCTCAATCCAAGCCTGTTTTCACACCATCTTAGTAAAAGAGCAATAAACACATTCAGCCTCCCATGATCCTCTTACTGCACCCGTATTCTATACAGACCACCTCACACTGACCACCTTCAGACTCAGCTTTGCAACAGACAAGGATATCTTTAGACTGGAGAAAAACACACACACACACACACACACACACACACACACACACACACACACACACACACACACACACACACACACACACACACACACACACACACACACACACACAAATGATGTGTGTACCGTCTGTGCACTCATACAGACACAAATGCACATAATCAGAGATGATGTATGAACACAAATATACTCACTCAAGCATACATGTGTATTCACACATACATCACAATATACCCACAACCATTGTTGGAGTGAAACTATGTGCACAGCACATACCTGCAGGCTCTTGCACATGCACACACGCACGCACGCCTTCATCCTGGTCTGGCAAAAGTTAGAACAACGTCCCTGAACAAGTTTGAGGCGTGTTCAGAGATTTACACAAACACACAGTGTTTAAACTGAGACAGTCCACAAGGCCTTTTCATCTGATTCCAACACATCAACGAGAGCCTTCAAATAAATACAACGTGTGAGAGAGAGAGGGCAGAGAGGCTGGTACCCCACCCCCTAGTCCCCCTCTCCCAAGGGCAAGCTCAGCACTAGGGGCTGGACAGATGACAGGTTAATGATGGGAAAATATTTTTATAGGATCGCCTTTCAGCAGCCTGCAACCAAGGCCACAGTTTATAGGCATCAACCCACCAGACACTTTTATCTATTTATCTACTGAGGTATTTATTGGTTGACTCTGTACAAAGATGGGTGGTTATTATGGTCGTAGCCATCTCTATCAAACTGCAACGGCCATTGGTCCGGTTGTCTCAGTCTTCATAAATCTATGGATTAGCACCCCTGTGAAAACCAAGTCTCTTTCAGAGCTGCACTTTTCTCACTAAGAGCAGCTGACACAGAGAAAAGCTGGATAAATAAATCACTGTTCATCTTCTGACAAACCCCTTGGCCATAGGTCTCTGGATCTCCTCATTCCAACACCAGCCACAAACTTCACTTTCACCCCTCTGACCCCTCGTATGTATACTCACACACTGACTCAATCCTCTGACCTGACCTTCGACCCCTGACATTCACCCTGTCGACATCCCCGCATGGGTATTTGGCGTTGAGCAGCCCTGCCCAGCTGACGGCGGGTGATGAAAGAGGGGGATGAAAATAAATAAAAATGAAAGCTGCATTCCTGCAGAAAACCATGCAGTAGGTGGTCCGCGTCAAGAGGAATCAAACATGAACATTTCTGTCAAGACGTCTACAGACTCCGAGTAAGAGTAGGTGTTGGGGGTAGAGGGGGGTGTGTTTAAGTATGAATGTAAGAGAAATGCTGAAAATATATTTTAGGTAGTTTGGTCCATTTTTGAGGCGTCTGGAATTGGAGTGGGGGTAGGCTGCCGTGCCAACACACTGCGAACCGTAACAATCGCTCGTTAGCGCTAACTGGAAACGATTAGGCTGCTGCTGCGAGGTGGAGAGAGAAAAGAGAGAGAGAGAGAGAGAGAGAGAGAGAGTGGAAAACTGTCTGAGCAGCAGGACTGTGAACCTGGGCTCACTGTGTGCTCCTGTCTCTACATGCACTGCCGCCAGCACTGATGGTCTGATGCCACAGAGAGAGTATAGAAGGGGAGGTGGTAGAGGGGTATGTAAATCTATTTAAGATGGAAAAAAAAACATAATCCAAAACATTTCATTTAAAAAAGTCAAGTTCTGCTCAATCTAGATTGGCAAAAAATAGAAAAATGCATCACCCAGAAAGGTCCACATAGCAATTGTTTATCTTTCTTCTTTAAATCATTCTTTTCATCCATTCCTCATGGTAGCTGTCTCGGCCATAATAGTTTCTTTGCAGTGTAAGTTGGGCAGGGACAGGAGGTAAAAGAATGGCTTTATTCTGTGTCTGTAAGTGTTGACGTGACTTTGAATATCCTAGAATCTTTGTCCTGTACTGTGCAGAACAGAGCCAGATGGTCATACCTGCAGACTGCTGCAGTGCCCCACTACTGTGTCTGAGGGAATGAGCCCCAAAAACTGACCCAAAAACATTCATTTCAGTATCAATCATTAATTCTGCTCGTACTGCTGCATGATTTCTGCACAACATTAGCATTGTTAACATGGACTGGTGTCTGTACAACATTAGCACTGTTATCATTATAGGCTGGTGTCTGTACAACATAAACATGGTTAGCATTTATGGACTGGTGTCTACACAATATACACATTGTTAGCATTATGAACTGGAGTCTGTGGAACATTAGCATTGTCAACATTACGGACTGATGTCTACACAACATTAGCACTGCTAAAATTATACACTGGTGCCTGTACAGCATTAGCACTCCTAGCATTACTGCCAGGTGTCAGTAAAATATATGCCCTGTTGGACTGAAGATGTACTCCATGTGAAATCACACAGCTGAGGTTCTAGTCAAGGCATGATGGGTATGGGTGAGGTTCTGGTTAAGATGAGACTGTACAGGTGGAGATCTGGGCAGGTTCCAACAGGTCCAGTGCTCAGCGCTATGCTTGGGTGATGTCATGGAACTGGGATGTAGGTCATGTGACTACAAGTTTTTGCTCTTACGTAAACACACACTCTTTCCCACATGTACACACACGGTGTGAGAAAGCAGAACATTCTAGATCCTGGCTGCACCCCTCTGCTCCTACACGCCCTTACCTGCTGCTACATACCTGGAGGTTTACACAAGCCCCAGAGTGTGAGGGAAAGATGGAAAGACAGAGAGAAAGAGAAGATAGCATACAGAGACAGACAGAGAGGGAGAGAGAAATTACATACACATTGTATTGTTTCAGTCTTTGTGTAACATGACTATCTCACCATATTGCATATCACAATGTATAATGAATATGCTTTTAGTCTTTCTCAAAGTACCAAATAAACACATAAACAAACACATAAACCCATGCATAAAATTGTGATTGCTAGATTGGCTTGATAAACTCTGCTTTAATGAAATGGTTAAATACAGGCACTGCAATAACTATCTAAAATGACATACAAAGAAGCCATCACTTTCAGTACAAACATTTTATTCTAAATAAGATACGCAATGCTCATTTATAAATTGCATACATGACAAGAAACATATTCACAATTTCCACCTTATGGATATTTTTTTTCTCGTGTCTGCACATGAATGCAAGGAATTATAATAAAATACAAAAACAGAAGAAAAAGAGAAACAATAGGAGATAAAATGGGAAGAGTAAGAGAGAGAAAGAGCAGGGGGTAGTGTGTTCTGGGAGTCCAATCTCTCTCACAATGAGGGTCTTTACTGTGGCGCCTCCTGGGCGTAAATCACACCATTATGAGTCTGTCAGCCTGAGAAAACAAACCACTGGATCGCGCCTCACGCCCCCAGCACTGCATACCCCCATCTCCCGCCCAAAAACTGCCTGCTCCACTGCTGAGGTGATGGATGGGGTGTGGACTGTACAAGCATCGCCACAGACGGGGAGGGAGACAGGGAGCGGGGTGAGAGAAAGTGGGAGAGAGAGATTATTGCATTAATTAAGTCTGATTCCACCGCGCTAGTCCACAGGAATGCATCCTGCCCAATGTGCCCAACTGTCTGTGATACCAAGAAAAACAAGGTAGAGGTTCCTTCTCCACTTTAACAATTTCAGTACAATATCAGAATGACCCTTGTCCCAGCCTTCAATACACAAACGCAAAACAAACAAAAAGAAATACACTCAAAGGCACCCCGTGCTATCCTGCACACAAGGCCGCCATAATTGATGCAGCAGGGACTCACTGCGGAAGGGGATAAAAGTGAGTTTGTCTTTAAACTTCTTTGTCAAAGGAGAGGGACTCAAGCATACTCTCATTACCTTCATTTGCCACACACAGACACAAAAACACAATCACACAAGAACATATACTTGCATGCCCATGCACACAAAGGCAGGTGTGCAAAAACCCTTATACTCTTGTAACTTCACACAAACACACACAAACACGTGTGCGCACGTACACACACACACATGCGCACACACAATCATTCATGTGGATAGGTCCGGATTTGGGTTCTGAGTTAAGTAACTACCATAGTTTGGTTCTGCTGCCTCTTACGACTGAATTGGAGAGCGACATGAATGCTGGAAAAAAACAGCCTCTCTTTTTCACACTTTGTCTCTCCATCTCCATCACACTCCCTGCCATCCTTCTCTGTCCCTCACACACTTTCTCCATCGCTCACTTGCTCCCTCCCTCTCACTCTCTCTCTCTGTGGAAAGTTTAATGGTTTCCGGGGCTCAGCTCAAGACATTCTTTCACAAGGGGAACAATAACACCAAGACTGAGAAAATGGTTTATATAACCCTCTAACCGATTCAGCCCTTGGCAGGGCATACATATGTGTGTGTGTGCGTGTGTGTATGTGTGTGTGAGAGTGTGTGTGTGTGTGTGTGTGTGAGAGAGTGTGCAAATCACAAAGTAAGCATAAAAGTATAAATAAATAAATGACGAATAGCTGGACAAATTATGGAGAAAACAAATCTGTTTCCACACAGGGGTACAAGAACCCTCTCTTTCTCCGACCCATCAACACAGGGCGAGGATGAGGGAGAAAGTGGCCACTACCTCTGCTGTCTCTCCATGGCCAATTACACACTATGCGCCCCACAACCTCAAACATGTCCACTTATACAATTTTCTGCATGCCAGCTCTGCCAAATGAACTGACACTTATTTTTCATTCCATCAGACTCCGACGCCAGTGCAAGTCAACTCAAAAGGACCTTTTAACACCTCGGAAGAAAAAAAAAAACATAAAAAATAAAATAAAATAAAAAATGAGTTGTGAAAACATTTCAGGGCCTCTGTCTGTACCATAAAACCGTGGTAATAAAAGAACAGCGACTAACCAAAACAAAGACTATTTTGTGCAATGTGTAAAAAGTCTGTGGCCAGAAAAGGAGGAAAATGGAGGGAGGAAAGGAGAGAGTGAGAGATCTGCTTTAAGAAATTAGGTTCTTGAGATGCAAAAAAGAGGACTGAAGCAGAATCTTCAAACTCCTGTTCTGTTCCAGTACACCTTGTATGAAATGATTTCTGATGGAATTGGGTTGTACTAATGTGCAGGGAGAGCTCTGAGACTTTCAGTGGTGGGGTAGTCCTTTTTAGGCTTGCGGGGGGGTTCTGATGTCCATTAGTCTGAGTGGTTTTAGGTCTAAAAAGCGAAAGACCACTGTGCTCAATGCTCTCTGTCTACCTCCGCTAACCTGCTTCTACTAAAACTTGGACTGATCCACACTGCTAAAACTTGGGAGTGCTGTTTTCATCTCAGGACGGTGTTCTGTGGAGGGGTATAGCTCTTGTTGTCATGGAAACAGCAGCATCTATCGTAAATCACACAGGACAGCCATTGTGTGGTGGGCGTGCGCAGGTCTTCCTGAAGGCACAGCCTCTTAGCCACAGCTCTAGCAGTGTGGGGGGTGGTGGTGGGGTGGCACACGCGGCATCGTAACTGCTTGCGTGCGTCGCCATGGCTGGAGTGCCTAATCCACCAGCCGAAATGTGATACCTTTTAAAGTTCTGATTCAAAATGAAACTGATCTTTACGACTCTGATTTGTGAGAGAATTTATTGATAATGATGGGGGCTGGTTCCACTTTAGAACACCAGCTGTTATTATTTTATAACCTCAGGAATGGGCATTTTTCCAGAACACTAAGAGACATCAATAACTTGAAAGTGGACAGGGGAAATGCACTGATAAATATTGCTAATATACATGTAACTATAATACTATACAGAATTTACCACCACAAGATCAAGAGACAAAAACGCAGCAGCTGAATCTTAAAACAGTGAATAAAGTGACACAATTATTACAGTTACTGTATCCTGCCTCATTGTTGCACAGAAATTTAGCATATTCCTGATGTGATTCTCTTTTAGACCACAAGAGGTCCCATGTCAAAGAGTGCATGCAATATAAATTCTCTCCTCAGACCATATTGTAAATTCCTTATATTCTCATGCTGCAACTTAAGTTTAATGTTTAAAAGAAAATAATACTAAAAGATGAATTCACATTTTGCTTGAGTCCGAAGGTAAGGTTTGTTTGTTCATGTTTTCTGAATCCTGCATGCCATTAGATTCTACCCGAACACCTGCCTGATTGTTCCCATGCTGCGTGGACATTTTCAGAGGCTAAAGTGAGATTTATCTTCATGCTGGGCATTATTTATTGGTATGAACACATGAAACACATGAACACAGACTAGAGAAAGAGCTCAGTCCCCACAGCTGGGGAACATTGGGCTAATGTTGGGTTAACGTTCTCTTAATGCCTCTGGAAGGAGCTCTGGATGATTTACTTGCATACTGACCCTGGTTCAGCCGGAAACCCCTTGCACCTGGCCTTCTGAAAGAGCTTGGACTGGAACCCTCCATAGACTGGTAAAGATCAGAGCCCCAGCGGCTTCTCCACGAGGCTGGCAGGTGTAAGGAATCTGACATCTATAGACTCAAACCAGAAGACTCCCTGACCCCTCTCACAACATCAAGATGCAGGATTCCGACTTCCTGTTTCTTTTTCTCTCACACTCACATCTGACATAATTTAACAAATATGACAAAAAATGCACATTAAATAAAGAAATAAATGTGAACTAGGCCTTGTGATACTACTACTACTGGTACTAGAACTAATAATAATAAGAAGAATAAGAATCAGCTATTATTATCATCACTTTCTCATACATTCTCACTCTGCTCTCCAGAGAGCAGGTAAACAGAGGAGAGCTAGTGGGAATGGTGTTGTTTTCTATGGCTCACAGCTCCAGGGCAAATGAAGAGATGTGAAAGCACCTGGCTGACAGGGCTGTCAGTGTGAGAGACAATGGACGTGAAGTGGCACAACAGATTTTCAGGCTTCCTGCCAGGCACAGCCCATGACCGATGGGACATGCTCTCACTCCAGGAGCCAGCTCCCCAGCCGCACGCACCGCAGAGGGATATGCAGACTGAGGGACGGTGGCTCCAGGCAAACTGGCTCTCTGTGGTGCCCCATGGACAGGACATTAGCCCATTACAGGGATCAGAGCCGTATGCTAACTCTGTAACACTCAGTGACAGAGGGTGCTAATGGGCACCATTACTACAGTGCCTGATACGAGTCAGTTAAGTCCATGGCACACAGTCAAAGCAGTTTGTGTTTTTGCTCTGTTGCAAAGCAGACCTAGGCTAAGAAGAATGAGCACTGCGCATTTATAATTCAAGAATACAAAATACTAACAAAGTATTCTGAATACCATAAAGGTAGTTGGAGAATTCTAGAATGACAGAAAGGTACAGGAGTATTCAAGAACTGCTAAAAGGCTACCCAGAAAACCACAAGGGTTGCAAGAGCTCCCCAACAGATACAAGGGTGTTGTAAAGAATGTGTTGCATCTGAAAGTGCTAAAGGCTTGACTCACGGAGCTCCAGTGTTCTGGACTGTTGTGATAAGAATGTCAATATGGAAGAAGAATCATGGGAAGAAAAGAAGCCAAGCCTGAATATTAATTGAGTAATTAGCGACTGTTCAAGGAACCAGCAGTGGGATGTGAGGTGTGTGTGTCTGTGTGCGCCTGTACGTGTGTGTGGGTGGGAACTAGGTGACCTTATCACCCCCCTTCAAACTCCCTTGGGGCAGACAGAGGGGGTAAATTCCAGGTACGGATTTGCTCCCCTCCGCCTTGCCCCAGCCCCACTGAGGCAGAGGGAAGGGGCAAATACCAGCTACTGAGAGAAAGGGTGCCCTGGTAACCAGGGCAGAGCCTGAACAACAGAGCACTCAATATTCCAGTCACACAGGGCCGCAGACACCAAAACACACAGCACACAGATGGACGAGTTTCACACACACACAGACACACAAACACACACCAGACACAAAGATGGAGGGATTCCACACCACTCGCTCCCAACCTTAGTACAGAGCAGGACATCTAAGGTACTTAAGGGACAGGGACAAAGGGAGAGAAACTAAAGAAAGTGAATGAGGGACTAAATGAATGGAACACTTCTTGGCTGATGTTACTAAATGTGTGTGTGTGGGGGGTTGGGCGCTGCCACTGTAAACCCCTCCCCCCCCACCTCAACACACACCATTCTCCAGAAATTCTCAGACAATCCTCTCATTTCTGCACAAATGACTTGGCACAGTGGAGCAGTGACAAGATAGAGTGTGTGTGTATGCATGCGTGTGCGTGCGTTTCTGAGTGATACAGTAAAGATGCAGGGTGGCTGTTTCTGAACACTGGTGAGATAAAGTGTATGTGTGTTTCTGAACACTGGGGAGATGGAGTGTGTGTGTAAGTGTGCATGTGTTTCTGAGTGATACAGTAGCTCAGATCTGACCTTTTTTTCAACTGTTAATGACTTTTACAGCTCCAATGTTCATTCGTTGTGCACCGAGACTGTAATATTTGCATTCTCTCTCTGTCTCCTCTCTCTCTAGTTTCACTGTTTTTGAATCAGCTGTTCAGTCCATTGACGGTCCCTAACCTCTAAAGAGAGTCCCAGCTCAATCCAAACTTCTGGCTACAAATCCCAATCCCCTGTCCAACACCTACACTACCCCACCCCCTTCAACATCTGTACAACCCCCCCTCGCCAAACATCTATCCCCCTCTAAACACCTGTACTGCACTCTACCATCTGTACAGCTTCCCCCTGCCCTTCTACATCTGTACAGTGACTAAGGCCCAGCTCACATCAAAACTGTCATAGCAGCCAAAACAATGTTAGAACAGTTTCAAAAGAGACTAAATGGGCCCAAGTTCAAATCATTCGACATGTCAAATCTTGACGAATTAGAGCACCACCTCAACATAATTATACTATCAATAATATTAACTAGCTTTGCAGAGGTTGGTTTCCAGGGACACAGGTTTGTTTTATAAATTCACTTTACTTTACTTAAAGGGATTCATCCCATGAAACTCATGTTTCCAGTCCAGCTGTCTGACTTTGAGTATAACATACCTAAGTCACACTGTGGGCAAAGGAATGGGAGGAGGAGGATGAGGGGAGCATTTGAGCCATGCGTACTGCAAGTGTCAAACCAGTGACAATATAGCCATTGTATTACTCCCTCCAAAATGCAGTTTAGAGAATATGGCACTTCCATCTCTATGGGGCTTTTGGGAGACAGGGAATGGTTTGAAGTGTGGGGGACCAGAAATGACAGAAACAGATCACCACAGCAACCAGATGCTGAATTGAGAGCCAGGAGAGGGGGAATTAACACCTTTCACAGGTGTCCGAATCCCCTCCTCTGGTGAACATAGACTTTTCAACACCAGCGCAAACCTCACTAAATTATCAGGGAGCTATGAAACATGGAACTCAGCAGCAAAATGGAACACATCCCACTGCAATTCCATGTACACTCCTAAAACACGCTGGACGTGAAATCCATCACGTAGATTGAAATAACAAACAGATAAGAAAAATGTTACACAGTTGTGAAAACGCTGACTTCAACGGCAGGCTCATTAATCAAGCTGGGTGCCAGGGAGCGTGTCAAAATTCCTCTCTGGGATTACAACAGATGGGCATGCTGCAGGCACAATTTAGCGAGGCTGAACCTGAGTACGACATCACCACACTTCTTTGACCTCTTCCCTGGGCACTAGGACCAGATGATATCAACATAATGCCATATGACAGTTTTCAGGGCCCTTACAAAAGTAGTCCCACTCAAAAAGGGCTGGAGCGACAGCAAGGTTTTGTTCTGTCCCAGCACTAACACCTTAATAAATTAATCGATTAATTATAATCTTCCATCAACAATTGGATTTTTTTTAATCAGATGTTTTAGTGCTGGTCTAGAACAAAATCCTGTACACACATTGGGCCATCCAAGTTAAGTCGAGCAGAATAGAATAGATTCAGATTTAGATAAGAGGTAGTAAAAATAGTTAAAGCAGTACAAAAAGTGGAGGATATACACTCAGATTCCATTAGCTACTTATGCAAAGTACAAGAGTGCGAAATCCAGTAAAAACACCTGAGGTATTTTGACAAAATGTGGAAAAAGGTGCAAGCTAATTCAAAGGAGGAGTAATATTATTATCATTGCATCATTACCAGAACATTTTCACGGCAATTTAGGAATGCCAACAGATATGTCATTTAACTGTTTTTGTTTGTTTGTTTGTTTGTTTGTTTACGTTTTTATTTACCAACAAGCTAAATTGAAATGATACTGCTACCATAACCCTCAAATTACACATCCATGATTTGCTACTGATAAATTATTAGATTATTAGATTTTAGATTAGAATTACTAGATTGCATGCTAAATTGGATGGTGTGTTTGGGACTGCACCCTCTTCTGGCAAGCAAATAACATGTACTTTCCCTGTGTAAAAAAACTGGCCAGGCAAAAGCTGCTGGTGATTATGTTGAATGACAGCAAATAACAAGATTCCCATGAGAGTTTACCCGAATGCTTTCTTACAGAGAGTGGGTGTGGCAGGGACATACAGATTGCTGCTCCTTAAATATGTGCAGGAATGTAAATGCAATAAAATAGTTTGGCTTGTTTGCTATAAATATCATATAGGTTGGTTCTTCATTGCATTAAATTAGCCAGGTAAACACTGATCATTTAAAAAAAGTTTATTTAATCTGCTGTTAATTGGTTTAGTGACTAAGTCTTCTATATTATGGGGGTGAGATGAGAAGGGGTAACTGCTCTGAGTGCTTGTTTTTATTTACTTTCGATGTGTGCACACCATTTGATTTTCATTGGAAGATTAGTGTTGAAATTGGAGAACAAGAGAGAGAAGGAAGGGACAGAAAAGGTTCTGTTCTTGATGGTTGGCCATACTGTCATTTTACCAACCTTACAGAAGTTAGGCACAGCATAACTGTTTTATTCTTTAAAGCACAACACAGTGAAAGCAACCATATACCTTTTCTTAGACAAACTTAATCCGCAGCAGGACTGTGTTTTTAGACATTCCTTAAACAATTACAGTCCAAACCGACAGCAGGAGTATTTTCTTAGACTTTACTTGCATTGCTAGGTTTGGACTGCATCCAGAAATGAACAACTGAAAAGGGGAATGAGGATTAGAGCAATGAGGTGTGGGTGTGTGTGCACCATTTGTGTGTGTGCATGCAAGTTCATGTGCATGTGTGGTTGGGGTCTACCTTATAGCGCATCTTGGGGCAGGAGTGGATATAGAAGCCCAGGTAGTAGTAGCAGAGTTTGGGAGACTGACTCTGTAGCTGCCGTGTGAATCCAAGCTCCCTGGAGAGACAGAAATGACATCACATATTCGGACAAGCACAGAAAAACAAAGCCAACCCAAGGGCTATGAGCCCAAGCAGCACTGTAAAAGACAGACATGGCCACTGAGCAGCCAACAAAATGAGACCTAGCATAGACTTGCCAATAAGAGTGATCACTTCAGGTAGACCTGGAATAGCCTGGCAATGAGAGTGAAAATGTAGTGAATGCAGAGATTAATGACAGTGAGTAACAAATGCACAACTGCACTTACATTAATAGCAGACTATGCGCCCACTGTCACTGAGAGAGGTGAAAATGAACATTATACCTAACCAAACATAATCCACACGCACTTCACATGTTCTACAATAAGCCAAACAAGGCAGAGTGTATGCCTCAACCGCTACACATCCTCGATAACTGAAAAGATCCCATACTGACCCCCAGGGTCAATAAATTCAGTATTTTTTCTGCATATAGCTCTCTGTTATAAAAATGCAGTTAGTTGGTTATATGCATCGGCTTATGCTTATGACATATTCATTTTAAAGCTATAGGGTTTTAATGTCTCATCTTCATATGCGTGCTTAATTCAACATGTTCTTATCATTCCACAGGTTGCAGAGTATACAAACTACAGTAACATGAATCAAGCCTTTCACCATAATTAGAATATCAGCGAGAGGTGGGAAATGTTTTATACAGACACACTCTTTTCCTCACAGTTCTTTGTTCTTTTCCTCTATTATTCATGGCCATGTCTATTATTTATCCTTCTCTCCTCCTCGTTTTTGCCACTCAGTCTCATTTTCCTGAATTTTTCAGGTTCCCTGCTCTTTTTCTTATTCCTTTCACTGGTTTCCAGAGGGGTTTCCTTTCCACTGCCTTAAAACACAAAATAAAATGGCCTCACTGGAGGTAGAGAGAGAAACAGAGTGAGAAAGAACAAGTGAAAAGGAAAAAGGAAATAACAGCTAAGAAACAAAAACCCACAGGATGAAAAATAAAATGGAGAAATAAAGAAAGAGAAAAATAAAAGGAGAGAGGAAGAGAGAGGGAGAGAGTGAGAGGAGGAGAGGAGGCAGCTGAGAGCTGGTCTGAGGTCAGATGGGCTTGCCAGGTTCCTGGGTTCCCATCCCCTGGTGACAAAGCCCAGGACGGGTATGAATGAACTGGGATCAGGAGAGGTGAGGGGCCCATTCACAAAAAAACTCCTTCCCCCACACAGCTCCTCCCCCTGACAGCCGCACCAACGGCCATTATCCCCGCTTCAGTGATCTGACACTCCAACACAGGCCAATTACCCCTAATCCAGGCTGTGGGCCCTGCTTAATATTAATGTGTGCATCCCCCTACCCCTAAAAAAACTGGTTCTCTCTCACTCACTCACTCACTCACTCACTCACTCACTCACTCACTCACTCACTCACTCACACATACACACATGCACAGTCTCACACACACGCATACACATGCATACACACACACACAAACCTTTTCCACATACACAGACACCCACCCTCACAATGCCTGACAGCAGCTGCTCTTAGAACAACAGCACTGAGAGCAAAATGTCCACTTTACCCCCCAGCCGCCCTCCACAAGCACAGAGAGAAAGAACAAGAGAGAACTTTTCTTCCTCCTTCATTCAGATGTAAATCCAGCCACTGGGTACAACGGAATCAGTCTACTCTTTGCAACATCACCCCCTACTGTTTATAGGCTGAATCACATTCACAAGCATAAACTCTCTTAATAGCCAACACGTTGCAGATGCAAACAGTACATACACTAAGGCTGCACAATATATCACATTTTTTTTCTAAATATCGCAAAAAATAAGCCTATTGTACTGCGTAGCAATAATGTAATTATTTTAACTTAATGAGCCGACAACTGTATGAAGCCACAGAGAGCAAATATTAGTCGGCCGTGCGCAATTGGATCGTGATGCAGATGCATGAACAACGAGATGTCATGACAAGCAACGAGATGTCATGACAAGACAAGCAAAGACCAGTGAATCCACTGTGAAGCAAAGAACCTGCAGAAGGTTTTCTAAATTCTAAATGAAAAAGCACCTCGGTTGTGTGGCAGTATTTCGGTTTTACACATGACGCAACCACACTGAATCAGAAGTGATATGCAGTAAAGACGAACTGGTTCCTGACAAGTTGTGAGTAATGTTTCTTTACCCAGGAAGAACAGGAAACACACATATTGGAAATGTCATTATTTCAGGTTTTAAATATACTTCAAAAATAGTAAACGCTGATTAAATATATTAATCTATGGTTTATCGCATCGCATATCGCCATCGCGATAATTCAAAAGTGTATCACATGCTGCATTTTTTCTCCATATTGTGCAGCCCTAACACAGACACACACACACATACAAATGTGCACACTCACTCACCCCATTTAAACCTTGAAAGAGAAATTCATACAATGTCAATCTACACTGTGGGACATGCACAAAAACACACTCAGCATAAACATTAAGAATGAGGTTCTTTGCTTGTTTCAATAGCTCCCATGACCAGTGTAATCTCTTCCTCACCCTTCAGTGTCTCCCACTGCTCCCCTGATCCCTGGGTCAGGGATCGGTGAGTGCTAGCAGTTCGTAGGGGGCATTAAACATCTTAACAGGTTATGAACACAGAACTCAGACCCTTAAACTGCCAAGGTTTGCAATCTCAGAACAATTGGACAATATTTCCTTTCCACTCCCCACTTTTGATGGGGCCTTAAATATCTGCCCTGCGAACTCAGAGAGATTTGTTGCTCTTGGAACCAGACTCTTACAATAATAATATAAAAATGCGCTGTTCTGATGATGGGGAGTTAGAGAAGCAGCACCCTGTTTACCCAGAGCCTGCTGCTCACACACACACATACATTTATAATAGGTACATACAGGCATGTGTATTTACAAACATATACATTCTAATACAAACACAAACAGACACACATGCATCATGTGCTTATACACAGAGTCATACAAACACATTGGCGCATGTGTACACATACATACCACACACGTGTAGATATGAACTCACAGATGTAAACACATATATGCGAAGATTATAGACAGACAGACAGGTCAGACACAGGATGGTGGGATGGAGAAAGAGAGACAGGATTTCAGCAGAAAGATTGAATAGTGAAAAGGATGCAGAGACAGGTTAGAGGGAGGAGAACGAGAAGAAAGAGGGAGAGACAGGATGGAGGGATGGAGTGATACAGGCTTAAGTGGGTGATAGAGAACAGAAAAGACAGGTGAACAGAAAGAGATGGATCGATAAGATAGAGTAATATAGGTACTGAAAAGAGAGTGGGAGAAAGACAGACTGGACAGAAGAAAGCAAGGAGGGATGAATGAGGCCAGAGGTCAGGTGAATTTTCTCACCTGAGTGCAGAGTAGGAGCCCAAAGACAGGGCGGCGAAGTCGGGGTGGTAGTACAGGTACACTGAGGACACACAGGTTGGGAGAATGTCGATCACTCCCACCGCAACAATGTGCCCGTCCAGCCAGTACTGCTGGTGGAAGGAGCCGTACCCCATGTCCGGCCCGTCGGGGGAGGTCTCCGCCTGGGGGAGAAACATCTGCATTACATCAGCTGCAGAGGGTTGCTGCTTCATATCCTGATGACTGATGTCAAATGACACCTGAATATTGTAAGGATGCAATGACTGCAGTAGAAGTTCAAACGCGTGTTTGTGATTGTGTGTGCACATATGCTTGCAAAAACTTCCTGGCTGGGCTGAGGGTAGCTGTTTTCATGAACAATACTTGAGTCACACATAAATGTATCTGCTAAATGCCTCAGAATAAATGAAAATATCCCTCCTGTATAAAGACAAACAGGAATCACTCCTGTACTGCATTCCCTAGACAGAGAAGAGGCAAAGTGTCATAGCAAAGGTAGTGTAGATAAATGTGGTATAATTAGGAGTGTAGGTAAGAGGGATGTCATGGGTTTCAGAAGGTAAAACAAGCTTTCTAACCTTCTGTAGTAAAATTTTAACAGCTAGGTCACCTAGTTTACATAATAATATATATATAATTTCTCAACAAAAATGAACAAAGCTGAAGTACAAAAAGAGTTCCTAAGGGCAGCAGGAACAAAACAATGAATAAGGAATATATCCTTGAAATGTAAGGTCTGCTATTACTCCTAATCTTAGTCAAATATCAGTTGCTCATTCATTATCACTGATTTGCAGGGTAATCAAAGACAAGCTGTTTGAACATGCAATTTTGGATGAGTGCATGTACAATGTGATAGCGTAGCACTCTTTCCTTCACGCCTGACACAAGCTGGGCAGGCTGGAACTGACAGAGGTGTACAGTAGCCCCGTGCAGAGCCTGCTAATAGCTCCCAAATGTTCTGTGTGATCAGGAGGGGCCCCTCACACTCCCCGCCAACATGCAGGGGAGCAGCTTTTTAATAAAACCCCCCCAATTGGACAAAATCAATCTCTGCACAGCGCTGCTGCTCTGACTGGCGCCAACACAAGCCAGCTTTGTCCTGCCACACGTGTGTGTGTGTGTGTGTGTATGAGCACAAGGAAAGTAAGCAGGAATTTTGTGTGCGTGTGTACATGTACGTGTAATAAAATCCAGTTCTGAGTATTTTCTGAAGCTCATGTTTCATACATCTTTGTGGTGGACATTTTTGGCTGGGCACTGTATCTTAAAGTGAGGGGGAAGGGGTGGCTTCTGTCAATGTGACTTCAAACAGAGTGCAAAAAATACTAGTCTGAACACAAATGCATGAAAGAGGGACGGAAGGAATAGCGAGAATGAATGAGAGACCTCATCTATATAGAATATGTAATGATTGCTGTATATATACCAGGGACATTTACTTGTTTATGTACCTGACTACCATGCAAAAAAAAATGCTGTAACATCAATAAACCTTAATTTCAACTGACTGAACCTGCATGTAAGGGGGAGAGGAATATTGAGAGAGTTGAGAGAGAGAATGAAGAAGAAAAGAGGAGGAGAGATGGAATGGAAACAGGATACATCCCCACTGGCCCCTTCATCTGGGCCCCGTTATCCCGCCGTGGCTGTGGCCTGTTATCACAACACTGGGGGAATACTTCACTAATCCAGGGTGTGAAACTGAGAACTCTGTTCCCCTAGCCACGCAAAAAGTCGGCCACCTTGTCCAAATTAAAACATGGACCAATCAAAAAGCCTGCCGGCCAGTATGGGGGAGAGAGCGCCTCTCCCATCCTCCCAAAAAAACCCAAATGTATGGATTCCTGACCTCCAGACCTACCTTAGCATGACGTAGACTAATGGCAAAGTAATCACCCAACTCCTCTTCAGCTGTGTTGAATTTTGTTAAAGTTACTGGCATTTTAGCTACTTCCTCTTTGTCTGGCTACAAACCACTTTACAGAAAAAAAAATGTCATGAGTTTTAATGGATTTCATAAACCTTTTTTCTCCCCATTGGCATCTGCTACTGACTAAAAGTCAAAAGGCATTAAAAGAGAACTGATCCACTTCATATCACAAGCCATTCCTGACTTTTGAAACAAGTTTGACCACCAGATTGCACTGAGTTCTGTACAGACCAGTTAAATTCCAAAAAGGTGGCCTTGCCATCTGGGTGGTGTTTGCTCTATATCTGGCCAGGATGATTTGACACACTGCAGAATCAAGGCCCAGCAGGGTTCAGCAGAAAATGTTCTCTTCCATGGCACACAATCAGTCAAATTTCCATTACGTGGAAAAGGCAGGTGTCATTGTCTGTGCATGCTACCCCAGGCACTGCCTCAGAAAAAAATGTGCAGATATGCACATACACATGAATATATAACCACACTATGGACATACACACTCAAGCATCCATGCTCAGAGAGGGGTTAATGTGTATGATAAAATGTTCATTCACCTCTGTATGTACAAATGAGGGCATCTGTGAGTACTCAACATCTATGACCTCACAAGCTAAGAGTCATTCCAAAAAGCCCTGATCACACAAACAGCATCGAACGCACCTCCACCTTTCTCTATCACCCTCTCATTTTGAATCCCCTTTTTCCTTTCCTCTGGCCATCCCCCACAGCTAAAGGAGGGGGGCTGTGGCATTTTTGGGGTTGCAGAGAGGTCAGAGAGAATTGTGTGAGTAGCTGGGACAGTTTATTTTGTCACATTCCAGGGTAGCAGCGTTCATTATGCACACAATGAAACAGCAGCACACATGGCAAGACTTACCCAGCAGCAAGTTAACTCTCATTCTCTCTGTCTCACAGACACGCACATAAGCATGCATGCATGCACACGCACACAATTACACACACAAAGACACACACGCGCACGCACGCACGCACACAAAACAAACAGCCATACACATCAGAATAGGTACACATACAGATGTGAGGGAATGGGTTTTTGCACAATTTATTCCTTAATAAATCCACAATAATGGAAGCTGTACAGAAGGAGGGATAAGCCCAATGGTCCATCAAAAAGTTCTGCAATCTCACTCTAACTAATGGGGTCAAACGGCACTGGCAAACCAACAGACTCTGTAAAGCCTGTGATAGCCAAGTCTCCTCTCCCTTTTCTCTTTGCGGTACACCCAGCGCTCCTGTTCCATGCTAATCTTCTCCTTCTAACTCACTTTTCTCTTTCTCTCCTGTCTTTTATTCTTTCACCACCCTTTCTGACTCTCACTTTCTGTGCTGCTTGCTCTTGGCCCAGTGTTGAGTTTCACTGGCAGCAGGATCTGTCCACCATATTCCAGAGGCAGGCAGGGAATTAATTTTAAACAGATGTAGATGCAAAAAGAGACATAAATAGGGCATGCGAGGGATGGAGGTGGACAGATGATGGTTAGAGGGAATGGCGGGCGACATAGACACAAGCCTACCCTGTTGAGGAGGGGTGCCATGTGTCTCCGATCTCCCAATGCCTAATTACCACTTCCAACTGTCTTCAGCATCCAGAGGTGGAATCCCAAACTAATCTCCAATAAACCATATCAGCCCCGTGTGGCCTGGGTGCAAGTCACCTCATCATTAATACATGCCAGGGCCATTGCAGGGACCTCTAGGGCACTAAGATAGAGACATGAGGGGTGCAATAACCATTTTAACTCCTACAGCCTTCCACACCCATTTAGAGGATGGAGCCAACACTGCTAATGTGACTGCACTGTCATGTGATCATAAATCACCTACACCTTTAACTATATATCAGTAGGAGTTCTAAAATGTGCCAATCCACTCCCAGCACCCAGCACACATGGGAACCAATGGGAATTAACCCACACCAGTGAGTGCGTGTTTCTGTCACTCCTGCTGAGTGAGGGTATGGGGTATAAGCTTGAGGTCCAAAAACTACAATCTATTGACCAACCTTGTTAACAAGCCCTTTTTCCTGCAGACTACGCAATGATCACGCTAAGGATCTGTATATCCAAAGCATCCTCAGTAACAGAGAGAGCTCACTCATTTCAGGCTCTGCTACACACACATAAACATAAGCAAGCACGCATGCACATGCAAGCAAATGCAGGTGCACGCAAGAAGATCACACACAGTGACACAATAGTGCAAGGTCGCCGGTTCTCTTCTGTTTACCAGAAGCCAAAGGCTTGGCTTCTTTTAAACACTGCAGTCATAAACACACTCACGCATGCTCAGCCTTTACGGACACACTCACTGATCGCTGTGCACGGAAAACCATGATGCGTCAGATGCTAATGATGTTCCACTATTCTAAGCACGAAAGCCCTTCACTTGGAAGTAGGCATGCACACAAACAAAGACTTCTCAGATGTGTGTGAGTGCATGCTTGTTTACTGCCCCAACAGTTTACAGTGTGTGTGTCTGTATAAGTTACACTGCGTGTTTCTGTCTGTCTATGTATACATGCATGTCTTTGACTCAGTGCTAATGTTAGAGACAAGAGTACTTTCCCAGATAAAAGAATACACTTGAGCTGTAGAGTGCGTGTACATGAGTTATATTACGAGCGCATGTGAGGCATGGTGCTTTGACTGAACACAGTTAGAGGCACTTGATGTACAGAGACTCTTAAGTCCACAGGAATAAAGAGATGTAAAAGGAATAATTAAATATGATGATAAGGTATGAAAGAGTGAAAAGAATGAATGAACACTGTTCCAGGGTCCACTCTATAGGGAAAGAATAAGTGTGTATGTTTGTGTTTACGTGTGAGTGTACATCCTGAGCTACACATACCTATGTGTGTATGTGGAGTATGAGACACTGTGTGTATGAAAATTAAGGGGGTGTTTAAACAGAATAAGCCCGAACGTCTGGCTAGCGGTCTTGACGAGGTGATAAAAGCTTGTTTCCTATAAACGCTAACGATCTTGATTAGAAGCGGTGTTCACAAGCCCTTCAGGGGCAGCCTTGGGGGGGGTATGTGCTCTCCCTTCTCCATCACCAAAAACACACACACACACGCCTAATTGTGGGTGTAATTGCTATGACCTGGTAACTTCATTACAGATCCAGACTGCCCTGCTCACCCACTCACTCTACCCGCAGCCATCTGAACTTCATCGCTTCCTTCTGCTGCTGTCGATGAAGCTAAAAGCCACTCTGCTGGATTTTATGGGCAAAAGTATAGACAGGCCCAGCTAGGTTGTTAGACCCTGTCACACATATTATCAAACCTAAAACAGCACATTTCATTTCCCAATAATACTATATTGCTCTGTGGATAGTTGATTGGCTTGATTTCATCATGTACATAATAATAATAATAATAATTATACAAAAAAAATAAAGAATTTGGTAGGGAGAGTGACTGGACAGGCATCATTTAGATTCTGACTGAATGACCAGTGTGTAGTACAATTAAATTCATGGTTGCATATTTGTCAGACTCAATCTTTTCAGATGTTATTGTGGGTTAATAGTCATGTAGAGTGAGTCTGAGAGAAAAAAAAATGACACAAACGCTTAGGGTTTCCTCATTTTTTGATGTTCAAGGAAGTCAAACAAGCCATCTTCAAGTCATAATTCAAAATTCACCATAAAATCTATATCAGAAAGTTTGAAAACAAAGAAATTAGAGTTCTGGATTGACATTCTTGTAGGATCTTATGGCAGGACCTCAAATGAAAAGTTCATGCTTGAAAACCCAAAAATCCCTTACCTGGCACTAAAGCAGACTCAAAAACTGAACCTGAGAGTGGAAATTAGATTTCTTCATGGTACAGTATATATATATATATATATATGACACTAATAGACAGACTCACACAGAAAACCAGGGAACCTACCTCAAGTGGGGAATCACACAGGAATCTGCGGAACTGTTGACAGGGAACAGGAGGAAGAATGCAGAAAAAAAGAGATGACAAGTTAAAAAGATTCAAAAGACATTTCAGTCAAATGTTAATTCATGTGCCTCAAAGTCATAGAATAATCCTTTGAAGTATAGTCAGTTGTTTTATTTTTGAATATTGTTTAACAAATTCTCTCAGCCCCCTTATTCCTGACTGATATTAGAGTCAGCTAGGATGACAAACTCCATCAAGTTGGTGAACAGGTGAGGTTATTGACTGAATTGTAAAAATCAACAGGCAACTGGCAATGGTTTGACGAATGAGAAGTAGAGTTTGAAACCCATATGATATCTGATATATGATAAAATGTGTTCTGAACCACTTCCCAACTAAATCTTTTTCCACTTTGGTTCCTGAATACTTGAAGTCCTTAACGAATAATTACAACACTGGATGGAAAAAGAACAAATATAGGTAGGTGGTTTATAGCCACTAGCTGTGATGGGCCTCAAGAGCCCATCAAGTTAGCTTGAGAGATTGGTTTCCTTCTACCTGATTAGCTATAGCAAGAATTAGCCAGCTCTATGCTATGGGTCAATGGAGGAGTTAGTTAAAATTTCTAAATCGAGGCTCAAATAATTGAGATCATGACTCATCACACAAAATAATCAATCAATGGTTTATTAGGAGTTGGGCCGACTCTCAGGTTCCTTGAAAGTTTCAACCTGTGCCTGACAGTGGTTTCAGACATTTTGAAAATAACATATAAACCTTAAATAAACAAATGACTCCATTGTACAGCAGCTGATCAAATGTTTTCTTCTGTCTATTGATATCCCAATATTGAGTAATATCCAAGTATTGTTAGTATTTTATTTCAGTTGTTTAACTATGCATGGGTTATTCACTAATTTACTGGCAAATCTGCAGCAGATATCCCATTGAAATATGATTGTATACACACTACCTTGGTCTCATGGTGTAGTTTTGTGTATTCACCAAAAAAGAGTGAAGCCATGAATCATTGTGCATCAAGTCAGGCCACTGTGCATCACAGCATCTAGCATGCTGAGATAACACTGCTTCAATGTATCAGGTCATGTGAAGCTCAAAACACACTGGATTCCTCTGTAAGAAAGCATATGCCAGAGTGTTTCTGATTGCACATGCCAAGAATTCATGAATCAGCCATGTAAGTGGCTGCAGCCCAGTATTACAAAGTGCTACTCTTTCTACCTTCACCTGGCCTGTACAGCAGACAGGTTAACAAACCTAAACAACAGATAAACAATACACTTCAGATCAGAGACATGATGGAAGGGTGGGAGGTAGGCTGATACATCAGGTTATATGAATGAAGTGAAAGTCACTGAACTTGTTTGTGCCAACTGTGTCCATATACATACACTCCCTGGAAAGAACTTTTCTAAAACCAATTCTTTAACCTTCATGTTGTGTTGATTTCATTAAACCAATGGTCCCAATCCACAGTTCTGGAGAGCTAAGGGGTCATTACTGTCTTCTTTCAGCACCTACTTTTTCAATGAAAGCAGCTAATTATACAGTGAATTCTAGTTCCTTGTGTCTAAATTGACTTGATTGTTGATTTTCAGATGACAACTCCCAAAGAACTTCCAGAACCAAGACCACTGAATTAAATAATAATTGCAAATGACTGATGCCCTTCAAGTGAAATTTGTTTTGCTAACTTAAGAACTCTTTGATACAACTTATTATATCAGACTTTATATTAAACATGCTCGTCTCATCAAATTCTACCTCTGCACCCCTCACACTCCCCCACCCCGAAATCACTACACACAATGACACATTTCATCATTTCACGGATGGCAGATTGTTCTGACTGAGGTTAACAGCTAGAAGCAGCACACATGTGATACTAAACCGAAAAAAATGATCATGCTCAGTTTGGGACATAGTCACACTGCTTATGCAATCTGCCTTGCAATCTTTAACTGATCGATACTCTAAGCCACCTGGTGATTTTTATTAATAACAGTAGGGTCTGCGGCTTGAAGCCTTGCGCTATGCCTTTTGAGCTGGGGGTCTTGATTTAATGTGGCTGCGACAGTGCCAGAGATGGGCTTAGCATGTCAGCCACCATGTCAGAAATATTTCTGATTCCATGCCCCACTTTCTGAAGGGACTAACCACTCCCAACCACTGGCACCTATGGTGAAATGCAGATGTGTCACACAAGGCAGCAGCAACAAAGAAGATACTATTTTTTTCCATTTCGTGGATAAAAATGTGTTATACAAGACCATGAGCCACAAAAATCCAAATGTAAAACGTGACCTCTCTCACCTCTTTGAGAACTTTTTTAAAAATAGATTTACATATATTTTGTCTTCAAACAGAGAGAGAATGTGTGGTCTTCCCAGTCATTAGGTAGGTACAATGTTGCGTTGGTGTTGTGAATGTTACACATGAGAATGTGTTTCCTGGACTCACTGCAGGATGCCGCAGTAGAACAGCGAACTGCAGCAGACTGTAGGTGTTTAACGGACACGCTCAAACGGGTCAGAGCATTCTGTGTGGAGGGTTCAGGCCCCTCTTCCTCACCTACTTCACTCTCCATTTCCTGTCTGCCGTCATAGATCAGGTTTGTTTACTGACATTTCAACCTTAAATAATCTCTGATAAATGTAGCATGCTGCTAACGTTTACACAAAAACCTGAGCATAATCAGAAACATGAGTCCTGCTGAAGGCAAGAGAGGAGGGTTCACTCGGCTGTGCACAGCTATACATGCAAACACGCATGTAGAGGCGCAAACATACTCAGACACAAATAAATACATACACACAGATGTGCACACAAACAGAAACACACACAAACACAGACAAAGGGAACCATGCACTTCTGGATAACAGATCCTCATTATGTTTCATGGAAAATACCATATTTCAAAACTGTCAGCTCCTAAGGAGGACCTACATGCTACATTTGGTTCTCTCAAATACAGCTCAAGAAAATAAAACCAAAGGAGACACTGACTCCAGACAGACCACTAAAATGGGGGTGGGGGAGTATAAAATAACGTAATTCCATAAAACAGGAAGCGTTTATGTCTGTTGCTCTGTAAAGGGTTATTACCCAAAGGTTGCGGTCATTAGTGGGTCTCTCTCTCTCTCTCTCTCTCTCTCAAACTTTTATTCAATAAACAAATGCAACAGAGATTCGTTCCAGCCAGGCTGGGTAACTGCTTCCTGGCCACTGACAGCCCCTCTCCCCACTGCCTCCTCCCCTGTTTGGCTCCTTGTTGGTGGGGGACTGATAATGAGGCAGGAGGAAGGAGGAGGCTCATGTTTCTACAGGCCAGCATTATGGCTGTCTGGTTGACACCTGCAAATGGAGGGTTGTAGGTTTGAATTCTGGGAGGGTGCATGACTGCACTTCCTTCCAGAACAGATCAATGCCTGAATTAATACAGTTCAGGTAATCCAGATAATGTGTTCTACAGCATGAATGAAGCAAACTGCATAAGAACCACAAATCGGAACACATATGAAAGAAGAAATCAGACCAAACCTTTTTCACAAATAATTTACTTACAAGTGGATCCCCTTTGTTAGTGGTGTTGTAACTTCTGAAAAGTGGGGGTTTGGACTGGTGCTACTCAGGGTGCAATTAAAACTCATGATCCACTTTATCTCTAGCCCTTCTCTCTTTCTCCCTGTTACTACTCTTCCTTTTTCTGCTGTCTAGGTCTCTCTCTTCCTGGCCTCAGTCAGGGGGCTGTCTCAGTGAGCAGTTCTTCCAGGCGCCAGTGGGCTGGGAGTGTGTCATTAATCCCCTCGTCATGGCTCCCTCCGGGGGGCCGGAGGGGGAACTGCAGCAGGGGGAGGCAGGGCTGGCTGGAGCCTCCTACCACGGGTCAAGGAAGTCAGCCAGGCTCCTGCAGTGAAGCCTCCCGTACAGACAATCATATAACACACAGACACACACACGCATATGCCAAACAGACACATGCACGCACACGCAACCACTCAAAAACATGAACATTCTCATAAAAATGAGCATGCGCCTGTGCTCACACACAAAACAAATGAGCATATGTATGTACAAACACACATGCACAGACAAACATACAAGCACACTCATGTCTACAGACATACAGCATGGATCAGCCTCAGAAATGGAGGCCACATTACTGTCCCCATGATTGCAAACACTAACTGTCTCACTAGTGCCCCCTAGCAAAGAGAAGCCACACATATCATCTGAATGAGGTTTCAAACAGTCACAGAGCTGAAAGACCGGGGCTGGGAGTGTTGGTTGCCTTCTCTCCACAGAGAGCACATTACACTCTATAAAACTGACAAAAAAAAAGAAAAACATTTCACCGCCAAGGACGAGAAACGGCGGAACGGCTTGGCCCAGAGCAAAAAGTCAGTGCACATTACATCACCAAGATATTCTGACCTCTCAGATGGTCACATGGCGTTCTGTCATCGTTTATATTGGCTTGTCTTTTGATGAAAGAGGAAGCGTATTTGTGAGCTGAGGAAAACACACAGACACTGAGAGAACAAAACTGAACTTGCTCTTATGTATTTATGGTTTGCACCCCTGTGTGTGCATTAGTGTGCTTATTGTGTGTGAATGTGCTTGAACTCTTGGTCTGGGTGGGAGTCACAATAAACTTTACTCCTGTGCTCTCTGCACCAGCTTGCTTCTTTGAGCCAGGCTGTCACAGATCATCTGTTTATCAATAGCTCTAATCCTGCCTGCCTCGGTCTGAGGCATGCTTTGGTGGTTGGCAGGGTAGACAAAAGCCACGTCGCAAGTAATTTCAGCAGAACAACCCACACTGAAAAAGAACCAGCACTTGCAGAGTCAGAGTCAATAAAAGCTGACTATGAGGCGTTCACACCTCTACTGCTCTGAACCACAGTGTAGGGAACATCCACACCTCTACTGCTCTGAACCACAGGGTAGGGAACATCCACACCTCTACTGCTCTGTACCACAGTGTAGGGAACATCCACACCTCTACTGCTCTGAACCACAGTGTAGGGAACATCCACACCTCTACTGCTCTGAACCACAGTGTAGGGAACATCCACACCTCTACTGCTCTGAACCACAGTGTAGGGAACATCCACACCTCTACTGCTCTGTACCACAGACACACACATATGCACACACACATGTAGGCATATATGAATGCGGGTAAACACACATGCAAGTGCACACACATACACACACTTCATTGACATCCACACATTTCACATAAATAAAAAATAAATCTGTGCACATGCACACACACCAACTGAGATCGACTGGGAACTATTTGCAATAAAAAAAAAAACCTCCAAACAAAATCCCTGCAGTGTTAAATACTACAACAGCAACAACACGCTGGTTTTCCAAACTTCATCACGCAGGCAGCTGTCTGGAGAGAATTAGTCAGACAGCAGCAAACATGACAGCCACAAAAGCCCTCTCCCGACCCCCAAAAAACTGGAGCACTCCAAAAGTGCAGAATCAGCACATCCACCTGAATCACACAACTCTTTCTGGATCACACCCCCCCCCGCCACCAGTCACACGAATGGAACATGATGGGGGTTCCAACCAGTCAAAACTTACAGGGGTCAATGCCTGCATTTTAATGCAAAGGACACTGTCTTATTAAAATATATTTACAACATGGGATTAGCACTTAAATGTAGAGTTAATGTTTCATATTCATAGGAGAAGGAAACAGCAGAGGCGGGACTGTGTGCAGACTGAGCGAAACAGTACAGGAGCTGTGTGATAACAGTTACTCATTTACAGGACAAACTCACACAGGGTGACATCACCCATTAAGTTAAACAAACCAGGGTCACTGCCTGGTTACAGCAACCCAGCTGGATTTCAACTCATACTACTCTGACAGGAGTGAGGGCACTTTGCGTATGTGTATTTGTATGTATGTGAGAGAGAAAGAGAGTGTTTGTTAAAGACTATGTGCTTGAGTATGAAACAGTGTGTGTATGTATGTGTGTGTGTGTGTGGGTACATAATGCGTGTTTTACAGCTCCTCTGTGGGGATGACTATGGGTCAGTGGCAGGCCGCCTCGCACCAGGGGCATGCTGGGTATTATCCTAGAGGGGGCAGAGCAGTGCTGTTTTCCACAAATGCACAACTCATTCATTCTCTCCTGGAGACTGGCAAGAATGACCTTGACTGGTAAATACACGCAAGAAGACAGCTATGTTAAAGACACACACACACACACACACACACACACACACACACACACACACACACACACACACACACACACACACACACAAACCCTTTATTGTGCTATGTATGTCCCATCCTCCACCACTACAGCCTTCGCCACACCTCCTCTCTCCTTTCCCTCTTTTCTCCCTCTCTCCTTCTGTGTGAATCACATTTCCACAGGCCACAGTCAAAGATCCTGCCATTAGAAAGAGTAAATACCATTTTAACAAGATTTGTTTTGTTGCAAATTGAAGCCACATGTGTAGGAGCTTTCAGTCATGGCTCAGCACAAAGTAAAAGTGAGTGTGTGTGTGCGCGCATATGTGTACGTTTGTGTCTGTGCTAGTGAAAATGACTGCACAGTTGATTCATTCACACACCCAACCAAGCGTTACACTTGAAGACACACAAAAATACGCCTACAATCTGCATATGCTAGCATGGAAAAGGGCTGAATGAGAAGCTGAGAGACCTCGTGCCTGGGTAACACCTGAACCCATTGAGAAAAACCTTAATGTATAAAATGACACGACTTTCTACCCTACACTGGCAGGTCACCAAACCACAACAAGTGATCACTGTCTGCTTTTATGATCCATTCTCTCATCTGTTTAGATACAAAGGGTAGCTGCCAGAGGGGGTGATAGTGAGCCGGAGTGATAGAGACCGGTGGGGGTTCATTTAGTGGCACTGACACGTATGCATGTCTGCAAGCTGTGATAAGGGCTATGCCGTCATGTGGGTGTGACCACCACAACAGCCAGTAAGTCACGCTGGTGTGCAGTTTTAGACAGCATTTTACCAGTCCCATAAACTCTTAAATCTCATTCCATTACAAGAGGGAGTGAGAGGCGGGCAGGGTGAGAGAGACATAGGGGCGGGCCAGAGGGACATGGAGCAGGGTGAGAGAGACATAGGGGCGGGCCAGAGGGACATGGAGCAGGGTGAGAGAGACAGGTTAAAAGAGACATAGGGATGGGGTGAGAGCAAGACAGAGGGGTGGAGTGAGATGCACCTGGCATCAACTGCATGAATTAGACCAACAATTCTGTTATGGGGTCAAGATCCCTTCAAGCAAAGCCCCACCTATCCCACCAGGGATTTGCCCAAGGAGGGGGGATTCCTGACAGGGCCGTAAAACAGACCTAGGTACAGGGAGCACAAACAGACATCTATTAATAGTGGTTTATTATGGCACCAGGAAAGAATCTGGGGGCTGAGTCTGCCGACTGCTAAGGTTTTATTATTTATTAATTCCCTCATTTTACGACCAAGAGAATATATTCATTTACTGAATACCTTTGGCAGCCAGGACCAGTTTTCCAGCCCTTGGGACAAAAGGCTTTCACAGGTTACTGAAAATGTGCAGGAACCCAAGACATGCCACAGCCCTCTCTCTCTTCCTCTTTCTGTCTCACTCTGCTTCAGGAGCTTGTTAAGTCTTAGCAAAATGTTGCTCATACATGTCTAATGGCACACACCAGTATATACCGTTTTATTGCATTAACGGAGGCAGACAATGGCTTTTACAGTCCTTTATCGTTTTATACAAAAAAGACAAATATGGTGTGCTCCATAACTCTTACACAGCTCCCTCAATCAGGCATCCCCTCAGTTCCATCATATGTGCTTTCCTGGCATGAAAAAGAAAAATTAATTTGGCCAAATCACCATAAAAAAAAAAAAAAAAAAAAAAAAAAACAAGTAACACACATAAACACACTCTCACACCCACTCACTAACTTGCTCACTAATAATGTAATAAATATAAGGTAGGACGAAGGACTCCTACATCCATCCATCTAAATATTATTTTACATTTGATTTACCTAAAGCAGTACAACATTGTAAAATAAATGTGTGATAGTTATAGAATGAGTGATAGAATGTCTTTTGATGTGACTATCAAAATGAAAATACAATGTGGAAAACCCCACTGATAAATGAAGGGTTGCCTAAACTGGAAAACACAGGCTCCTATCCACCACACCCAACAGGAAGGGCATCAGAGACAAAACACAGGGAGGCCAGAGACCTGGCATCACAGGAGTGAGTGAGAGGGGAGCCACTAACGGCCATCGGGTTTGCATTACTAAAGCCATTAAACCCCCATAACCCTTCCCCCTCCATAAACCTCCCTTATACCCACAGATCACTCATATCACTCATAAAACTGCACTGCCTTGGCACACATGCATGGACACAGGCACACTCACACAGGCTTACTCATTTGAGCGCACACACATACTTTCACATGGTCATGCACACAAAAACACACGTATGTACAAACATATTCGCGTGCACACACTTGCGCACGCACACACGCACGCACACAGACACAGGGTAGCTGTGTAGTACTATTAGTGTAAAAATACCACATACAAAGGCACAGGGACATTGTTATTGACCTTGTGTCAAGTGATCTGTACCAATTCTTTACAAAAACATTGTGAGCAATGATTAGGTGCTGGTGAAAGAGGTAAATACATGGTGTCCATTTGTATATGAGTCCCCTTACATTACAGTGAAACTCTACCACTCTGATAGCAGCATCACTCAGCATTAATTAATAACATTTCCCTGAATTCTGTAATACAACATGCCAGTGATTAATAATGCTGTCAAAACGCTGAATGACTGTGATTTCATACCTTTACCAATGACCAATCAGAGATTCTGAAGAGTAGTGAAAAACACACACATACAGACACACAAACACAATAAAGTACAAACACACAGTACCCATGTAGCCCTGTCACTAAGAAAGGTGGCCTACCACCCTTATTTTTAAAGAGTCATCATTCTCTCCACCCCAGCTCCAGATTCTCTTTGGAAAATACCCCAGATGAAGGGGGATGTGATGCCCTGTTTGTAAATAGGGCCTTGTGAAATAAAGACTGACTCACTGATTGACTATTTCATATACAAAATCACATCCTCATACATTCACCCATACTGAAGAACCCATCCAAACAGTAACTCTTACACCACACAAATCATAACCATTGTAATAATAATCAGTATATCCTTACAGGTTCTCTTGAATATGTGTAACTTGAACAGAGTATGAGTAACGTGAACAGTAGCTTGGTGGAGGACATTTCATATATGCATGCTGATAATAAACACAAATTCTGAGAGATAAACAGTATGTGCGCTGGCAGCTGCAATCAGAGTGGTGAACGCAGAGCTGGAAATGGTGATGCGAATAAAACAGGACCATTGGGTGCAGATGCCAATGACTAAGGGAGGCAGGATAGAGACAAACATGCTACGGAGAGGTGATGACTGGGTCATGCTGCCACATGTTTCAAGGGCATCTCAAGATACTGTGGAGGAGTAAACCCCTGAGAAAGTTTAGTTTGGTTGGGTTTTTAATTCCACCATTACTAATCATCCTGGTTTAACAGTGGTCAAGAGCTTGGTACAACCACGAAAACACTTTCCCTTGGTTTAATGGTCACTTGTGATCAATTTAAAATTGTCATTACACACATATGGCGATCATAGAAAGGTAAACACCAACACTGGTTATTTTTCACTGAGCGAATATAGATGCCTTTGAAACTGCATGAGGTGGATCAGAGGTCGAAGTCGGTGCCTTATACAGAAAGTGGGGCGAAAGGTGTTCATATAATAGCAGTCAGTGGTCAGCCCCAGCGGACCAAGAGGTCAAAGTGGAAGATACAGTACCTCACTCTCCCTGCACTCTGAGGGGTCGTCGCCATGGACGGCCATCTGGTAGCGCGCGTACAGCGCCGCCGACTGGTCATAGGACGCCATGAACTGAGGATCCTCAAAGCATACGGGCACTAGCCTCACCTTCAGGGAAGGAGGGAGGGATGGAGGACAGGATGGAGAGATGTGGGGAAGGATGAGGGAGGGAGAGGAAAGAGCAGAAAGAAATGGAGAGTACAGAAAGTGGGGGGAACAGGTGATAAGGATGAAATGACATAGGCAGAGTTGTGGAGGAGAAAATGGGGAAAAGGAGGAAATGGGAAGTAAAATGATGGGAAAGGGAGGGAGGGATGGATGGATGGATGGATGGATGGATGGATGGGTACAAGGTGCATGATGGGGAATCAACAATCGTAATGTTTAGACATATAATACTTATAAAACTACGACAGCAAATAGAGTCTGACTCCCATACTGAGCATTACATTGGAGGGAAGGGTTCAGAGTTGCAGCACAGCCTCAAAGTAGACTGTGCAAAGGGGTGGGGTTTACCTGTTAATTTTTACTCCAAACTACAGTACACATTCATGCAGCTGGATGTGTAGTGCTGCATCTCAGGTCAACAGTGGCGATTCAACAGCGGTGCCATGTGAACAAGTTCAGTTCAGTAAAAATGTGCCACACTTCAACCCCCTAAGAACCCTAAACTACCAAGGTCCATTGCATGCACAGTGGGAGTCGGCCTCTGGGTGCGGTCTCTGTAGGTCAGGAAGGAGGGGGCACCAGAAGGTGAGGCTAGTGCGTGATCCTTACCCTCTCACTGTCTACGCTCCCTTAGAGTGAGAGGGAATGAAGCAACAGACAGATGGGAGATGTTGGGATGACAGAGGGGAAGGAAAAAGAATTGCTCCTCTTAAAGTCTTCGGTTGCTGGTGAGGTTGATGCCCACGCAAGCTCACTCACAAACACACAGAGTACCAGGAATACGAGAAGACCCTTGACAGTCACCGGATGTGATGTATCCACATGAAAGGGAAGAAAGAAGGGGCAAGGGATCAAAAAGCATGGGACGTTCTGATCTTTCTATAACTCTTGCTGAAGACCGAAGCCACTCGATGAAGTTTGTTGACTCGTGTACGAGAATCAAAAGAAAAGAACCAATGAGCCCCAATGGATTACCAGACACTCTCACTCTCACCACCACGGTGAAAAATGAAGTGACTTCTTGCCTTTGAAGCATGCAAGCCGTACGCTAATTGGACAAACATTTTCATGATTGCAAGCCTCAATGTGCTGCATGCATGACCATAGACGACATATATGCAGTCATTACTGGCTCTATGATAGTTTATATGCAGTCACTGGCTCACTCTATCCTAGTTTTCTATAATCCTCATTCAATAGCAGCACAGGCTGCGCCAGCCAAGCTGAATTTACAAAACTAACTGGTGTTAGTTCAAAATGATTCAACTGCTTAAAGCTGAAGGAGAGTCTGGAGGTGGACTGGTGGACTCTACAATGCCCAAATGAAGTTCTAAGTTATGGCAGACAGAGCTTACCCCTGGGATGGGACAGGAGAGGCTGCAGAAGGGTGTTCATTCTCCTATTAAGTTACGGCATAGTCAAATGGGGTACCTGCACCTACGCACAGGTGGTTTTCATCTCCCCCAGTCCCTTTCTCTCCTTCATTTCCTTTGAGTGGCCTTTAACTCCCTGCGGTTTTCTTTTCATCCTTCTGCTGTGGTCTCACCAGCTTCCTGTCTCTCCCTGGCATAAAATGCCTGAAATACAGTAACCCACACCTTTACACTAGCATTGCTCTCTTGCTTTTTCATTCTCTTATACTCTCCTGCATCCATCAGTTAATATCTTACATTTCACTTTCTCCAACACCTCTTTCCTCCATCAGCACATTTTTTACTCTCCCTTTCCTCTTATGCTAAACAAGCCTAACTGATGACGAACTGTCCTAGCCAGAACCACACTGCTTCTTCCCTATTTGTGTTTTTTCCCTCCTAAAAATATCATTTTTATCCATTTCACTTTCTCTCATCCTGCGAGTCGGATAACTAACAGTCAACAAAACAGTCCCTCAAGACTCCACAACAGAGAGTATTCCCTCTAGAACAAGGGACGACTGTGTATAATACTGGGTTTATTTTAAGAGAACAATGAACACCAGTTTAAGATGTTCACACAAAAATACCTTGCCACTAACACAAAAAGCAGAAGTGAGTCCTTGGGAGGTGTTGAATCAATGCTTGGTTTGCTCTGACACTGAGTAGTGTGGGACAGTACAGAGTAAAAATGGGACCTCTGCCCTTCTCCCTTTGCCTCTGCCCGACCTCCCCATCCCCATCCATTCCTGGCCCCTGACCTGGCTCTCTGAGGGCTTGTCGGGTGGGTCCTTGTGAATGGCGATCTGGTAGAGTTTGTACACCTGGTAGGAGGCGTCGAAAGAGGCTTTGAACTGCGCGCTGGGGGGACTGGAGCGAACTAGCCTCACCTTCAGGAGCAGAGTAGGAAAAGGGCCAACATAGAAAGGGTTAAATAAATAAAAATATATAAAAAAAAAAAAAAAAAACAAAGACAGCAACTAAATCAGCATATTCCACCCACAATAGACCATAGAGAGAGGGAATGCAATGCCAAAACATCAGACAGAGACCAGCACAGAACCAGACCAGCACACAACACTACTGTGAAAAAAAGGGAAAACAAAACGAGAAACAGGCAAAACACTGTCCCCCACTGTACCTTGGATGTTCTTCAGACCCAATCCACAGGGCAGATCAGGTTTCATCCAGAAAGTCAATGTTTGCAATCATGATGTTGACTAACTGCTTATAACAGCATTCTAACACCATGCTCACAAAGGTGCTAGTACTTTTGGGCCTGGGTGTGGTACATAATGTTTCTATAGCGATTTGAAAGCTTAAGACAGATGGTCACTGCTGTGGGTGGGGAGACAGTGAGGAGTCTCACTATATACATGACATACAGAGTCATCAGACTGCAACAGAAACCTACTATACAATGAGGGGACAAGTTTGTGCCTATTTCCCAGGAGACCAGGTGAGAAACTGGTCATCGCATTTCAATAAAAGTACCTTTTAAATGTCCCTTGAGCTGTTTCTGATAAAACAAAGATCCACTATCGTGATTGTCACACCGAAACTGTGCAATATAAACCCTCATTCAGTAAGGCCTCCTGCAGCCTCTCCAACGACAGCTGGAAAACCCCACACTAAAGATACAAATTGTTAAAACCTGTAAATGGAATTGGCATATTCCAATTCAAAATGAATGACATTAAAACACTTTGAAGGACAATGCCTTTTTGTTTGTTGCCATGTCTGACAGTTAACTTCCCAGGGATCTTCGAAGGGCAAGGCCTAAATTTTGCAGGTTTCATTCAGATTGAATGCTCTTGGTTTGGCTGGCAATGTTTTGGATAACATACAGCAACACAGGCTGCAGAATTAGCAATCAGCAGTAGAGGAGGGACAGTATAAATGTATGAAGCAAATTTCAGATCCTCTGTTAAATGTGCATTTGGAGGTTTTAACCAAAGGCTTGGTTTTGACTGGACCCAGTCTCAAACATGAAGCACATCCTTGTTCCATATTAAACAAACAATAATAACTTTGGTTTTTTTCCCTCTTAGCATCATAATTCTGTGGACTTTATATGTTCCAATATTCCAGCTGTAAGTAGCCAAATACAAGCTTTATTAGTTCAATGGCAAAATGGAGAACAGACAGCTCAAGGGACATTCAACATTCAAAAATTGAATTAACATCATGTTAACTTTGTGTGTTCTGCATTTGCTAACGCGGTGTGAATTCAGGAGACCCAGCAGGAAACTGGTGCAGATTCGGCTTGTTTCTAACCTAACTGTGTAACTTTCAGCAGCCATACTACAGCCATCATTCACCCCAGTTCTCTACAACTACCACAAACATTTCCGTACAAATACCACAAAAAAAAGCATGGGGGTGAGATCAAACAGGCCTGAATAATCTACATAGTTTTCTATTATTATTAAAATTATACAATTGATATACATAGATTTAAAGAAAGTCTGTGACAGGTTTTTTTGGTGTACAAATTTAAAAAAATAAAAAACATAAAAAAATCTGAAATAAAATTAACAACAGACATCAGGGAGGGGTGACAGTAAAGCAACATGAGCCGCTACTGTAACTAAAGTACATTACTCAGAAAAAGGAGAAATGTTTAGACAAACCAGAGAAGAAGAGCAAGAGACAGGTGCAGGAGAGCAGGAGGCAGAAGAAGACAGGAAGTGAAAATGACAATGAAAGAAAGTGATAGATAAGAGAGAAATAGACAGATGTGGAGAGAGAAAATCTAAAAATGGGGAGAGTGTCAGTGAGAGCAATGGAGAAATTGAGAGAAAAGAAGGTGGAGAGCAGGAAAAAAAACCTGAACAACTCAACCAATGGCACACCCACACTGCCCCCTGCTGGATCTCCACTGTAAATAATTGCACACACAGTAGTATTGCATCTGGACAAAAACCTTGCTCACAAACACATAAGGAATATCCTTGTGTTTTTGGAAGGAGCTGCAGTAACACACAACAGTGGTCACATGACATACAGCTTGAAAATAAACTGCCAAACCATCTTTGCTCATACTTTTAGGATGCAAACTGTGAGAAGATCTAAACTGTACTCTGTCTGGTAATCAGTCAACTAATCAGTCAATCAATCAGTCAATCCAATTAAAACTAACTAAATTAGTTTTGTTGAAAGAACTGGCTTTGACAATTACTTTATTTGAGTGTACAGATGGTGAAGACAATCAAGAAATCGGATACAGTTTGACAGGGAATAAGCCAATTAAGTGTCAGTCTCTCTGGCTCACCTCACAAGACTTTGATTGCAAGAAATGGGGGATGTGCTAGACTGTCATGTGACCAGGGCTGCAGTCATGCCCTCTTGACCACAACAGGAAGTCAGGATGATGGTGCTGATCAGATGCAATTAGGATCTAAAAAACCAGCGCAGCCCCATTAAAATCTGGATTATTCAATCCACAGACTCACTCCGAAAAGCACAAATCAGCTCCAGACACAAAGCTGTGGTTGCACTGGCACTGCTACATCACTTCATAAAATAGTGAGCTTTACTCAGTAAATCATGTGCTTCCCGTTAAGGTCATGAGTCAAACACTGAGTCACGTGAGACTGACCCGTACCCCACCTTCCTTACCTCCAGGCGATGTTTGCCATCTTCAGGGAGGGACTCGGTAATAAAGTCCTCCAGAGTTTTGGGCTGGTTGGGCTGGGTGGGTAGGGCGGGTGAAGAGGCGGGGCCTGTAGATGGGGATGGGGCCCCTCCCTCCTTCTGCCTCTGCTGCTCCTTCTGCTGTCGACGCTCCTTTCTCAAGTCTTTGGCCTTACGGCAAGGGGGTTTGGTGGGGTCCGCACCAACTCCTGGGGGAAATGGACAGAGACAGGGAAAAAGGAAAAGAAGTGACAAGATAAGGAGGTGCAAGAAGAAAGAGACAGAGGCACAGGGACAGGGAGGCAGGGGCAGAGAGGGGTAGAGATAAAGAAACATTTGAGCTCTTGTCCTGCTCATGATAAAGCCAGTCTGAATTGAAGAGGCACTTAGTACAGTGCCTGCCTCTGCCACAATTAACACTTGCTTCTCTTCACCAGGCAGCCTCAACAAGCTTTCCAAGAGAAAGGACCTCACATGTACTGCATCAAAAGAGATTGTACCTTTGTCAATACATCCCGTGGAATGCAAAAATGAAATTTGGCAGACTCACAGAGTGATGACACCAGCACTCTTCCATCTCCTCCTGGTGCAGGGATTAACTGACAGGCTGTAACATGCTTTGCATCCATATGACACCAATTTGCTTAACATAGTGACCCATCATAAAGCATAACTGTGATTTCCCAAATGACACACACAAACTGACCTGAAATACTGTTACTGGCCCTTATGTGACTGATGCAGATCTAACCTGTGACCAAATACAAGTGTGGTGTGTGGGTGCATAATAAATCAATAGATTTTTTTTTAAACTTAATATGCTTCTCATTCTCATTATGAAGCAAAATAAAGCTGGAGACTTTGAGATGAGGTAGCATTACAGGCAGCGATGGATAAGGGAGAGCAGCAGCTGGCTTCAGCGGGTCGGTGCGCTGCTCGCTGCTGCATCGGCCCTGGTCCAGACTGAGGGGAAGCTGTTTACTCTCGTTAATACCACAGCACAGCATTACATCACCCTCCCACAAACTATAAAAACAAGGCCTGTGTTTGTTGACTTGCGGTTATTTGCACATTTTTCCAGACGGAAAACGGCACAGCAGTGGGTGCTGCTCTGACGTGGGAGAATCTGGGGGTATCACGGGGGGTTTGGGGGCAAGGGCGGACTAGGGGTGGTGTTTCCAGACCAGGGATTCCAGACCCCGAGGGTAAGACCTGAGAATTTTACTGTATCTGTACCTGCTAACACCTGAGGAGACACACTGACATCTTGTCCACATAATGATCCTGCCCCCAGAAGCCTGAGCTACAATCTTACATGCATACCACATGCACCTGCTCATGTAATACGCACTGTTGAAAAAATACCTTCACAGCAGAGTGAAGGCAAAAGGCCAGTCATGATCAGGGCGACAGAGAGAGAGAAGAGAAAGTGAAAATAAGTGTGAGACAGAGAGAGAATTTGTTGGATCAGAGTAAAGAACCCAGTATACTTTAAGCTAACACAGTGTGCTGAAGGAAACAGAACACAAATGAGCTGCATCATCTTCACTAGCATCTAAACAAACATTTTTTGACACAATTTTTTGGTTAAGCCAGTCTAATGTGAAAGTGGGGTTCTCCAGTGACCACTGATTCCAAGTTGTTAATTAATTCCTTTTATTCAGCTGTCAAAGTGTGAGGGGGTTTTGTATTGCACAGTACTTCACTGCAAGAGCTTTCCATTTTAAACTGGAATATTAGTGATTTTGATGAGACACTGACTGAAGAAATTCAAGCTAGATAGCTTCAATGCATGACAGGTTTGTGAAGTTTTTATTTATTTGACTGCTGTAAAACTGGTCATATTAAGTAGCGACAGTGCCTGCATCTGTATGTATACCACATACTGTATGTGTGTGCTATCAGTGTGAAGTCAAGCAAACTGAAATGAGTATAAATGGCTGTTGTGGGCAAATGCTCATCACAAACCACTTAAAAGACATGTTTGAGAGGGACATACTAAATCCTGCAAATCCAACAAGGACAGACAGACAGACAGAGTGGGACTGCAGAGCGTTTGCTGCAGGGATGACAGACATGCATACAGATTGTGACATGCACAGTGGTGTGTGGTACGGGGTGCAGAATATGGCAGACATACAGAACTACAGAAGATAGATGCAGTAAAGCAGAGTGGTCTGCTGCAAGACTGACAAACACAGACACAGTCAAAGAAGTTGAGACAAAGCTGTGCAAAGCCAACACAGACAGACATACTGATACAGCCACACAGACAGACAGACCAAGGCAAACATATAGAATGAGACTGAGAGTAGTTTGTTTCATGGCAGACACAGACGGACAGATGGACAGAGCAGTGTGCCATACACTCCCCCCAGAGCGCTTGGGCCAAGTGCCAGCCACAGAGTGCTCCTGCCATCCCGTGTCAACAGTTTACACGCTGACATCCTGTTTGGAGCAATAAGGAAACGAGGCCTATTTCCTGCCTGTCGCGCTGCCAGCCTCCGCTAACACTCACCATCACCATGGAGACCCACAGAGAGCATGAAAGCTGATTCTAAGAGACCAGGCAAGATCAGAGACAAACAGATGCAGAGAGACAGAAAGACAAAAAGGCAGACCGCAAGCAGGAGAGCAATGACCCAACATAATCTTTCCAGTACCTTAACTATACTTCCTAAACAATGTTGTTATAAACAATTTGCAAATATTTTAGTTTTTTTTCCACATTTGTGCTAAAGACAAAGGTGGAGTAAGGCAGTGATATCTCCAGAGAAAGAGACAGATTAAGAGTAACAAAGGGGAAAACTGACAGGGAGACATAGGCAACTGCCAGATGAAAACACTTGAAAATTAAGTGCTTCAAACATGATTAAAGATAGTGCACCGCTACACAATGTGCCAGTTGGGCTGTCCCACACCTGGTTAATGAATGCTCATCACGGTCAGTCACCTAAATGGACCGTACAGGGAGAAACCCAACCTCCCTGCATGTGATGAGTCACAGACGAACCAGAAGATGTTCTTTTTTCTGCCTTTCGCTCTTTCCTGTAATATTTAAGCCTGATTGTTTCTGGAAACACAGAGAAGTTCCGGGCGCTGGATATAAACATGTCGGGACTGACAGAGCAATGACATGGTTTTCTTCCAAATCAGCAAAGGGTTCCGCTTCCTGGACCTGTTTGACGGCAGTCCCGATTTACTGCACGCACTTACCCTTTAGTTCCCTATAACACTGACACGCACATATACACCTTTACCCTCACTTTACTTAGTATTACTGACATGTATGTGTACACACTTACCCCGCCTCTACTCAGCACCAGGGATATATACATGCACATTTTTACACTCGCTTTACTGTATTACTGACTAGAGCTGCAACTAACAACCTATATTTTCATTATCAATTAATCTGCCAATTATTTTCTTATGGTATATAAAACATAAGAAAATAGTGAAAAATCCCCATTAAAGTTTTTCAAAATATTCAATTAACTATAATGTAAGGCCAAGAAAAGCAGCAAATTCACACATTTGAGAACATAGAGCCATCATATTGTTGGCATTGTTGCTTCAGAAATGACTTCAATAATTAATCTATTATCAAAATAGTTGGCGATTAATTTTCATTCGATCGACTAATCAATTAATTGACTAATCATTCCAGTTCTTTTACAGACACATGACATGAGCACACTGAGCCAATCTTTATTCCAGTGACATGTATATGTACATTTTTACCCTTCCTTAACTTTAACGCTGACACATGTATGTCCACACAACATATTATGCGTACAAGCGCTCACGCACAGGCTCACACACGCATCTGATGTAGACAGTCTTCTAACACAACATAACACAACATGTAGCAACCTCAGGGCTGATTTCTCAACACAAGGATGCACCAAACATGAACAGATAAAAGCCAACAGCTCTCTTCCTGTGGGAGACATATTCCCTCCCTGCAGCAGTTAACACTTCATAAAGTCCCCCACCCCCCCAGCAACAACCAAGCCTACACCATCTTCATTCTCCACAGATGCTCCTCCGACATGTTAGTTTACCAGAGAAATATTGCCCCCAGGAAACCACAGGGCTCTTCTCCAAATCAGAGCTAGAACACTTTACTGTGGATTCACAACAGTAAATCCCCAGGAACAAAAACCTGTCACAAAAAGGGTCCTGGAGTGTAACAGATATGTAGTCATCCCTCAAGAAACCAAAGTTGTATCATCAAAAATGTCTCACTTTGTGTCTTTTTATGGCTCATGTCTATAAAAATGTAGAGGCAATCAAGTTTTCATCTCTCAAATAAATGGATTTGTTAAAAACCACAAACCTAATTACAACATGAGGATTGGTCTATGGTTTGGAGCAAGTGTTAATGGTTTAGGAGAGTATTGTAGGGTTTAGTAAACAGCCTTGTAGAAAAGTAATTAAATTTCCTATGGAATTTTTTTTACAATGATTAGGGGGGTTCCTTCCTGTCCTGCTCAAATTCCCAATCAGACTCCCCAGTTCTGGTTATCTACACCCTCAGCATAATTGGTTAAATTTCCCTCTCCAACACAGCTGCTGCATAATGAAGGTTCCTGCTGTAAAATGTTCTGTGTGCATCACCCAGGTGGGTGCCAATGCTGGGGTGGCTGAGGGGAGATGGCTGACACCCATACCCCAGAAAGTGTTTACAAACACTGAGATATGAGCAAATTTTAAATGCAATAATAAATCATATATGTAAGAAAAATCTAGGAACAAATGTCATTGTTACAATCCTTATCCTCAGTGATATCAATAGCTCCATTTAAAGGCTGTGAAAAGTACATCTATGTTCTCAACTAGGTTCTCCAAATACCCATCACATGCTTGCACATAGAGCCTGCATCTGAAAAAATCATTCATCTACTGCTTAAGAATTTTATGATCAATATAGATATTAAAATCCTATGACAAATTAAAGAGACACAAGGCAAACCAAGTGTAAATATGCAATACAATAGTCCATACATGTCACCTTTACAGCCCTTAACTGCACTCTGACATTATGAAAGACACTAAATAATGTCTCTCTCTTGCTCTCTCACTCTCTCAGCACCTTTTCAGTCCAATGAAATGACTTCTAGGGTGTGGGAACATGCAGTGGTAGAGTCATAAAAGTACAGTAAACCCGTCTCCAGGTGTTTTCCGTTTAGGGCAGGTCAGATGAGGCTTTTCTGTTTCCGTTTGGAATCTCTGCCAAACCCTCCCTCTTTCCATGAAATGACAAGGGAGTTTATTCATAAAGTGGGAACACTGACTGAGGACCCAGTATTTTTGTGTGTGTATATATACATAGCCATGAATATACATGCACATACACATAGTTTTCATATATATTTATCAGAAAAATGTGGGCATGAATATTATACAATTCCTCGCACACATCTGCACCTGTATACATTATATAAGGGTAGAAGGGCATTCTCCTATTTGGGAACATTTGGCTATAATATTTGACTATAACAAAAGCTCCTTCAGTTTAAATGGATTTCTTTTGCCCACAGCCCTACGGTAGTTTCATTATTGCGGCGTGTCTGTACCATTCCCACACATTATCTCCCATTAGGCCAATAAGAGGAGTAAATAAAAATTTATAAAGCAAGACAATTAGTTACTAACAACCGTTGTCTTCTAACTTGACAGCTAACGAGTGGGTCCCCATTATGATCCTAAATGAAAGAACAGATTGTAGTTTGCTAACATTTGTTTCATTAATTATGTGATCAGAAACATCACAATCAAATAATTACCTTTGTTTGGATAGTGAACATAAGCAGACCTTAAAACAAATACATTTGTTACCAACATCAAACTATGATGCCCAAAACTGAGCTATGTAGCGAACCCTGGTTTTGTGTGGTTGCTTTCCTGGTCTGGATAAAAAATGAATCAAAAGTCATGAAATCTGATGTGTGAGTGTTGTTTTTGTTTTTCCACACACTTTCTGATTATGTAATCATTTCATTTACTAAATTGCTTTCTTGAGTTCTGTCAACAAACAAGTCCTGAGACACCAGCTCTCCATTAATGAGTCACTGCTGCCCCCTAGTGTATAATGTAGACACAGATTAATGTTACTGGACTTGGAACAGCCACTCTTTGCCCTGCAGGCTACTGTTACACTGCTACAAACATTAGACTTTTGAGTGACAACCAAGCACCTCTGAGGAGCATTACCTCACTTCCTACGGAGTCTCACCTGGTTTGGGGGCTGCTGGTGGCCCTTTGCCCATGGGCTTGGGTGCTGCTTCCTGTTGAGGTGTGTCCGGTTCTGCAGGTTTAGGGACCTCCTCCTTGTTGGGGGTCACGCCATCATTGACAGGCCCCTGAACATCAGAGCTGCAGGCTTTGGGAGCTGTATGGGGTTCCGCCTCATCACAAACAGACTCCATTGGCTCCCCTGTGAAATATTCATAGTCAGCCACTAAAGGCAGATCTCTACTCCATTGTCCAACAACAATGCTCTACTGAGGGGTGGCATTACCTCCTAATTTTAGTAAACCACTGGACAGCTAACCACTCTACCTCCTTACCACTCTCTAAACTATCATGACTGCCAGCTGTGGGTCACACTGCTTAGTTATAAGGTAGAGAAACCCACTGGAACTGTTAAACTACTGTGTTTCAGGAGTCTGTATTATCCATGGGTCACACATTGGTTTCTAAAAATGTTAATCAAAACTAAACCTAAAAGCAGCTCCTCAGACTACACACAAAGAGCAAAACCGCATTCCAGGAAGGAGGAGATGCAAAATATAGTGAAATGAATGAGAATCCAAGAGAAGATTGAATCTTTCCAGGCAAAAGAAAGGAAAAAAGGAATACACCCACACACACTATTCAGATTACAGGCCAGCCAATATTTCCATTGTGATGGCCAATGTGTAGCCAGTGAGAAATGACTGGATTTAAAAGAGAAGCATCTTACATCTGTGGCTATAGGTCTGACATTATGAGATAAAAAATGCATGGTTAAATACGTCAATGAACGTAATGCTACATTTTACTGTCTATAAATTGAACACAGACACACAAGCACATAAAAACACAAATAAAAATACTCCTTACCATCATAGTCTGTTGGCATCTCCCCTTTCAGCAGAAATTTGCTCATCTTCTTCAGGATTTTTTTGTGGGTTTTTGATGGCTGGAAATTCAGTGCATGACACCTAAATGCAGAATGGATGTAAAAGAGCAAAACCATCAGAGGATACAGACTGAACATGTAAGAAAAGTATAATTACCATTTAACTACAAGAACAAAGGGCTGGATTCCAGAAAACGGACTTAAGCCTCATAATGAGTATAAAATAGACTCAATCAAAATGCTATCATATTTTAGATTGAAAACAACACATTCCAAGGGGCATATTTTTTTGTCTCCGATAAAACACCATTCAGAGAAAATTATGTTTAATTGCACATCTTTTTTACTGAATTGCATACTCCCTTAAGGAGTGACAGCACATTTGACTGATTCTGGCCCACAGACTTTTTCCAATCCCAATGACCATCTACACTTGCTAATAAAATGTATATGCATTTTCATATATAGCTTGATGTGCCTGCATCACCTTTACATACAATAAATGATGTGAATTATCCATCGGAATGGAATGTAAAGCAGTGGCTGCTGATGTTTACATGCAAACCTCTGAAAACACATGACAGGGGCCTTCTAAGACACAGACTAAGGAGAAATAAGGTGAACAGTCAGAAACAGAAAACTACAACAATAGATGCTGCAGTCATATTACCTGATGGTGTACTGTGGACAGCAGGTCTTGTTCATGATGGGCTTATACACATATTTCCCACTTCTGCTCGGAGAGAGGAGCACATGAAGAGTGGAACAGCGTTAGCCTGCTTGCTCCACTGATGCACTTAATGAACGTGTGTACAGGGGTATGCATGCAGAAACTAGCCTTCAGGTGTGTAGGACATGTGCAAAAACCCATAAATCTTATGCAAGGCCTAATAAGATAAAGTTCCCAGCAATAATCTCAACCTTACAGACTGTGGGAAGACAGACCGTTTGATAAACCTGCTTTCTTCTAATCTGGCACCCAGACTCTGGCTTGTTGAATCCGTAATCAGGGGGTTTAACTGATGGAAATCCCTCTACTTAATGAACAAAACAAAATTCCTATTTTTCTTGCAAGAAGGCCCTATCGTTTTATATTTCCTGTTAATGAGAGGTCTTCTTACCAGGAAAAAAACTGCTATGTTTAAACCAAAACACAGACTTGAATACATTTTTGGGCAAATATTATCATTCACAACAGATTTCAATGACAGTGAAAAAAAGAGCAATACCAGGCCATGTAGCTGGTTAGCTATACATTCACAAAGCTCCAAGGCTATATCTTTCTTAATATATAGGAGCAGCATTTAGCCAATCCTCTACATTCTTTTTTAAACTGGTGAGGAATGTAGTCAGTCCCATTTATATGAATCCAGCTTATGTAGGGGAATATAACAGAAGTACATTCATCAGAAACACAATGATGAAGCCAGTGTTTTCAAAAGGCTGCACCTTCTCCAGCCCCGGTCAATCAGGTCCTGGTAGTCCTGTACAGTCATGGTGTGGGACCACATGCCTGAGAAGAGCAAGAGCGGTGGGGGTTATACACAGTGACAGTAAGACATAGCACATTCTACCACAGTAAAGTAAGGAATAAGGAATAATAAGGAATGGAGAGAATGAGAAGGAGGGATAGATAAGGGACAGAGAGACTGAGAGAAAATGTGTAACATCAAGGATCAAAACATTAAACAGAATCATATCCTTTTTATGAATGGTGGGAGACAGATTTATGCAAAGGACCAGTGAAGTCAGTCCCCATACTATGTGCACAGGGCCTCTTTCCAGCTTCTCAAGAAACTCTGACATACTCTGCCTTTCCCACGGGAGGTGATGTTTCCCACAGTGCAACAGGAATCTGACGAAGATGCACTGACCCCTGGGACAGCAGCACAGGAAACACATACCCACACAGACACACAGACACACACACAGACACACACACACACACTTGTTTATGACAACATGTGAACCCCAACAGACAGTTCACATAATCAAATGTACATGTCATCTGTGCCCCTGCCGCTGGTCACAGGAGAAGCAGAATTAGAGTGTTTGATGAACGTCTCAGAAAAAGCATTTGCTGTCGTTAGGAGATGGGGACAGTGGGAGAGCTGCAGAGATCCAGCACTGGCCATAGTGAGCACTACTCACACAAACAGCGCTAATCTATACTCTCACATGAGTGTCAGACTGAGAAACCCCGAAGGCTGTTTTTCTAAGCCCCCAGCCTGTGGGAATGAAGAGGGGTTCAAGACCTTTTCAATCAAGACTTTATCCACTGCAACAAGATGTGAGCAATGATGTCAGTAGGAAAAGAGAAACTGAACTGCCATGACCTCAATGATCAGCTCACTTTCACAAACTATGTATTCTACCTGGTGGCTTCATGATGAAAACAACAATTGACTGTAAGAAGAAACATGTTTTGGTCTAAAATGTTTTTTGAGGGCGTGGTGGAGTTTTTTTTGTTTACACCACACACTCAATTGCAAAGCAACTGAGTGACTGTTGCCATAGAGAGCGAATGAAGGCAATCTGTCAACACCTGTGCAAGTATCACCTGTACTGATAACACCTGTCTGTCATTCCTGCCTGTGTGTGGGGGAGGCTTTGCCAAGAGGACAAAGAATTGGCTTGATTAGAGTGGAGTTCAGAATGACACACTGTCAGTTCCTCCTTGGGTGTATTTCCATCGACACACGTACACACGCACTCTCACATGCAGAGACACAAACATAAACACAATCGCCTCTATATTCTGGACTTCTGTCCCGTTCCCCAGGCAGTGTGGATGAAATCACATTACTGAAGTTCCCTGTCAAATTATACAATTATATCCCTTTGACATTACACAAGTCGCTTCGCAGACAAAATTGTTCAGAGTGAGCTCAAAGGTACACACACACACGCACACGCACACACGCACGCACGCACGCCACACCTTAACTGAATCAACTGTGATAAAGGGCACAACAGCAGTGTCCCTCTGGACAGTGAACCTGCTGCCAGGACCCTAGACACTTTCTCTTTCCCTCTAATACATCTGGAACCATAAGTTCCATAGTATAGGCTCATGCTGCTGTAAGGTTCAAACCAGGCTAACGAACCCAAGACCCTTTGATTATGAATGCAGAGTCCTGGCTGCTCTCCCGCACTGCTCCTGCTGTGATACACGCGTCAGACACAGGGATTAGGACCTGGCATGCTTCCTTGTTATGAAGCCCCAGTTACATGGCGTACCAGGTGGGCATGCCTCTTTACCGGGATTACACTTCCACTTCATAGAATGCGAGGTCCTGGTTATGGGACTGGAAAAGGAACTGCACTTATTTATAACCCCTCCTCTGTTACAACATACTACGTTCCCAACTCACCCCTGCACAGCACAAATCTTCCCATCTCCTTACATTTCTATTTTTAGTAAACTCCGGTTGGCAGAGAGGACGTCTTGTGTAAAGGAGTTATGGTCTTGGCTTTGTACGTGAACCATAGAGATATGTAGCATGTCAATATTAATAAAAGTGGCTTCACATTGTGATTGCACTTGTAAATGTTACCTTCATTGGGCAGTATTAATTCAGAATGGTGCTGCAATATCACTACTTCCTGTAGGTTTTGGGTAAAGGTTACTTGTGTTCCACCTCAGATCCTGATTACTTAATAGGAGCCACTGATTGGCTGAGAGCCTGGTATGTTTTAATCTTCCAATACTAGAGAGGAATCTTCTCTCCAAGAACCAAATCACCCTCCCCGCCTTCTCACTGGGCCTTGCCATGTCTGTCTCCAATCTCTGCCGTCTGGGGTCAAGAGTTCAAACAGGGTGTTTCTACAGGAAAACACAAGTGCACTGCATGGTGCAAGTGCATCGTCAAATTCCCACAGTAAGAGGCAAGAAAGCTGAATTCTCAGATGTAAGGCAAAAAATGTATTCATTATGTTTATGACCTGAAGGTGATTTGGAGTGTTAAAAGTTGGTTCCAATTCTGGGCCTCTAGGTTTTCAAAGTTAGAAGTGGAAGTAAGAGGTCAGAGGCTTGACCTGGGATCAGCTCTGCCAGGGTGCACCCTCATATAACCACACAGCTATGCCTGACAGTCCACAGCTCCTGCTCTTTCCACAGATCAATCAGTAATCACTGAAATGGGAGTGTGCACTACAAGTACAGACATTAAGGCTCCACTGTACAGAAAAGTGCACAAGCTGGACCTCATCCAGTACTGCGCAAGATGAGACCAAACTCCCACCAAGTACATGGAACATTTCTTTTGGTACTACTACACCCAAGGATGGATCCTATTCACACAGACTGCAAAGGTCACATGCCAATTTTCTATAGTTCACGGCATCAATTTATACACCCTGAAAGGCCAGAGTTACATGGCCACGGCAAGCAAGGTTTTCCCCACCGCCTCATTGTCTTCAGGTCTGTATGCCTGTTACCACCTCAGAACCAAGCACCCTACCATTGCAACCTTCCAAATCTAAAACTGAGGGAACAGCAGAGAAGTCTTTCAGACTTGGACAGCACTTTGTCATCCCTACATTACAACCCTGTCAGTTTGAATGAAAGGGACAGCTGGTGAAAGCCATGGTTGAACATTGCCATGACAACAACTGGTAACCAGTGTGACAATACTGGAGTTCATATGCAAAAGCAAGAGGTTCACAAAGGTAGGGTCATCTAACTGCATAATAATAAATTAAGAGCTGAGTAAAAAGGATAACCAACAGACCCAATGTATCTGAAGTACAAGGCTGGGAACCCTGGAGCTAAACACCTATCTGAAATTACAATCTGGAGTAGTACGAAAATTAGTATTCGTCTAATGAGACAGGGGCCTATACCAGGGTCACTGACTACAAGATAGCCAACAAGGCAGAGCTGAAAGAAATTCAAATATAGATAGCTAGATTTTAAATGGTCGGATAGATGAAGGCTTTAAAGTAGAGTGAAACCAACATCTAGGGGTTTGGATTTCCGTCAACACAAATAACTTTCCTATATAACCCTCATTAGCTTGGTGACGTTAAACAACGCAGCGATAGAATCATGTCCATGTATGCGCTTGAACAGCTAACTGCCTTCAATTAGCTACGGTTATCTACCTACTTGTCAGTTAACAATCGAGAGTCTGTAGACGTGATGCAAACTTATAATTTAGTTTAAGAACAAGCTAACTCTCGCCATGTTACCCCAAGGCTAACCCAATGATAGATTCAAAGATAACTTTATAATATTGTCTATCTTACAACAGATAGTTGTCAGTAGCCATCTATCCCGAGTATCATGTGCCGGTAAGCTGAATCACCCGATCTAGCTCTCAACCTTGCACCGTTAGCAAGCAACCTAGCTCTATCCGGTACAAAAACGAAGTCGATCATTTTAATGAAGAATTACTCAGTTTGTCAACTGTTAGCCAGTTAAACTCAACTTCTAGGTCAAAAGCTAAACGTAGCTAACGTTAGTGTAGACTATCTAGCTATAACTAACCCAGCTAACTTTAACTAACGATTATTTTCATGGAACATCAGCTGCCATCCAGGTTGACTCATAATATAACCGTTGAGTGACTAGCAGTGCAAACACAACCCTCTCCAAACCCATGCACGATTAAGGCTAACTTAACAAACCATCATGTAGCTCAGAAGCGTATCACTCCCAGTAAGAACTTGAAATTAATAACGTTAACTATCAGACAGATACTGTATAGTCAGCTGTAATCGCTAACAATCATGTTAGCTAGCCAAGCTATACCTATACGATGACGAAAAAATCATGGATTGACATGGGGTTAGAACTACTGAAATGAATAAATACGTTGACACTTACCGTGTGAAAAATTTCCTGTCTCATTTTTACAATAGCCGCAACGATAACCGTCCTCTCCCCCAAAATATTCCACTATGGTGTACGAACTACCAGCTGCCATCTTTCCCTAGCTTTAACTAAGGTATTGAAGGTTTCCGCAACCAAGATCCACCCGGCGATGTTTTCAGTGAACACCGCACTCTGCACACCATAGACATTCTCCCAACATATTTTCTACGTTCTGAGAGACAACAGTGTACTGCACCTCCCAAAGTCTCTTCTTCGCAAATACACGACAGATACAGAGGTAACACGCCAGTTGTTCTTTTCTAGGACGATTTAAGCAAGGTAATACTATTACAACTCAGACAGACCCCAGTAAACTATCTCAGAATACAAAATATATCAGAAATATAGTGAATGTTAATCTCTTTTCCAGTTGGACAAAACTGTTCTAATGCCGACAGCGGGTCATCTCAGAGACAAAAAGGAATGCAGTCAAACCTGTATAGAGGTGAAGGCATGGAAAGGGCACCGTTTTTATACCACTATCAATTCTTACTGTATTTGTACTTTTTGACAGACATGAACGAGACCGCACATAAGTAGTCATTATTCATCTTGTAAGATGATCAAATAGTGTTTGGTTATAGCGAGTCGACTCCAAGGATCCGTTTACATGTAATGTATGTCAATTCTTCAGCTACTCTTATTGGTGTTGCTTTGTGACAGGCTAGCTCTCCATTCCACTTACCATAAGAAACTTTCCCCCGGGAGCAGCCGCAGTAACCACATCTGTATCCTGACTTCACACCCTTGATCTCAATGATCGAGTGCATTTTTAGGCGACTGACATTCGTGTTTAGCCTGCTAATTAACTATCTATCGTATATCAAGTGTTATGCCCGAGTAGTAGGGCACAAAATACTAAAAAGACATTAGCATTAAAACTTAAATGTCAATGGAGTCCCGATAACAATTACTGAAGTTACAAAATATTCAACGACATCGAAAGCCACCGAAAATCAGTGGTGGTGTATACCTTCATGAATTATCTTAAAACGTTGGCTAACGTTCATTTTTGTAAGAGGCCATTGTAGTCTATAGTCACTCTTATATATTCCAGGCAATGGGTTTTGATGTTTTTAATTTAAGCTGCATGCATTAGGTGAACAATAACCAAGATGGCATGAAAAGACATAGCACCACATTCCCCGTAAAGATAAGAAATATTAATTTGCTTTGAGCATGGTTGAAGCCAGTAACCAAGACGTAACCAAGCCTACAAGCAGTATAAGGCTGTAAATACAATGTGCAGGTACTTATGCAGCGAACTTAAAGCCCGATATCTAACTTCAATGCAATTGTTTCAGCTTTTACACTTTAAATCAGTTTTGCCTCTTCGAGATGTCAACGGCACGACCAGCGGTCTGACATTTACAATGTTTAGGACGACAATCTGTAATCCACTGCACACAATGCGAAATATTCATTATGAATGACCGCGAAAATTAACCAAGTTAACACAATTTATCTAACAGAAATTTGCCTGAGATTGTTTTCCTCTTATATGTACAAGAATTATTGCTACTAGTTAAAATGCATCGGCCAATCACTTGACTGCAGCACTTCTGAACAAAATCATGAGCAAGTTAACCTTGCTGAGAGTAAGCGATACTTCTTGTTGCTGAGTATACACATTGAATGTGCACACTCATAAATAATTCACCAACCTAATACCCCGGAAATATTGTTAACAGTTAAATTAATAGGAAAAGAGCATTTTTATTCTGACCAGTTAAAATGCAGTGCTACTGTCTCCCTAATTTGCATTGCTACACAACACTTTCAGTCTAAACCGTTTCCAAACAACTTCATAGATAAATAAACTGCTTCCGTCTCATATTAATGACGTTTAACGTTGGCAAATATTCGCGGTACTGCGTGTGAATAGTTACCGATAGAACAAGAGACCAAGGAGATTTAATAAAAAGTGAGTTTATGCGCTCTGTTGTGTACATATGTTCCCTAATTTTAGTGTAATTCTGAGCAGTTTTCTAGCAGATCTACAATGTGTTAGAGATGCGGTGCTTGTCGCTGTTTAGCTTTGTAGTTACCAGATAAGCTATCACATTCGCAGACCTATCAGAAATTCCAGCCTGTAACATAATTTAGCTAGCGCGGTAAGCTAGTCATAAGTTTTTAGAAAAGTTCCTGGTTTATAGTTAAGTGGATAGGTTGTGAAATTGGCTAGTTTGTTGTGTGAACATTTCCTGCATTGATATACGCAAAATAGTTAAACCAAATATGTTATCTATACTTGTCAAAAACAAAACAATAACATTGTTTTGATGCATGTTGATGAACTATTTGGCAACAGCTACCTTTCATAGACATACCAGAACTGAAGCAGTGTAAATTGCTTCCTGCCTGCCGTAATGGAAAGATGGGACAAACCCAGTTTATTCTCCAGTACAATTTTCCCCATTTAGCCATTTGAAAACATCGGTGAGACAATGGCAGACACCTTAAACGACAGCTAATGAACTACAGGAAATGATAAAATGCACGTAATCAACAAGCTTACGAAAGTTAAAATCAGCTTAGACTGCTCTCTAAAATGGCCGAATAACTAATGTTAACTTGGCTAATTTTAGTATTACCATCTACTTTTATTTAGAATGAATGAGTTGACAGGTATGTGCTTAGATGTTAATAGTCGCTGTGGGTTGTTCATACAGGAAGCCACTTCTGCAGTTTTTCTGGTAATTTTGTGATTTTATTTTATTTTACTGAAGAAATCAGGTATTAGACAACCCATCCTAAACAAAGAATACAGTAAGCTTTACAAATATTGGTATCCTTTCTGAAATGTACAAATAACGATGCACAAACTACAGGTAATAAGCTATATTCCATGCACATACATGGAGGAACCTTGTTCAGCAATGCTAAATGTGTTTAATTCATTTTAAGATAATTTTCAAAATCGGTGTCGAAATAATAATTGGGTCATTCCAAAATCAAATTCACCTAAGGAGAGAAGGTGTTGACATCTGGTATTGTAGTTTTTATTCATATTTTATTAAAAGCATTTTTAAACAGGAATATCTTTCTATTGAAAAAAAAAAACCCACTCCATTTCTCTCCACAGCAATCATCAGTGGTTTGAGAAATTAACTGGAGCATGTTAAAACATAAAATAATAGATAATTGATATACTGTGTAGATTTTTTTGCAACCGCTCAATATTTTCATATAAAAATGCTTTAACATCATCTTTGAAATAATGATGTACCATCTGGAAAAGTGTCACAGATATGTGACAGGTGTTGTACAGTCCTGGTGATTTGACACAAAATGCCCCATGAAACCAGTGGCATCTTCAACTCTATGAGATCCCAGGACAAAAACCTGGTTGACTCATCAGGAGACTGATGTTTGGCTGATAATTGAAACCTTTAGCATGGCAGTGATCTGGAATACACCTCAAAACCAAGAAAGAAATGTTGACTGAAAATTGTTGTTGACTGACTGTTTATTGGTCTAATGTCAATGTCTGCTCTTCACAGTTAAACATTTGTGGGCTAAATTGATGAGGGCAGTCCATGATAAATAAGACAGTAGGACATCAAGAATTTTGATAGGTACATTTACATTGAGCTTTTATTTGAATTCATACAGCCTTTTCTGTTCATTCATCAAGGGTGCCAATAAATCTGTAGTTGACTGTATGCCCTGTGTAAGGGTGTTATTGACATGCCCTCGAATATGTTGTTTTCCAGAATTACAAGAAGTTATGGTCAGATTAATTGTTTAACTAAGACAAATTTCCTAAACCCATGTTCATAAATGCATTTTTGGAGGAAAAAAATCTGATCTTAATGAATGACCTAATTGATTAATGTTTGTCTTGATAATTCTCTCAGGACAGACCTTATACATCCATCTAATTCCCACATACAGAAAGTCACAGAAGTGTGACCAACATCCACAGAAGGGGTGACAGCAAAGAGAAAAGCAGGGAAATGGCAGAGTCTCACAGGAGAGTGAGTCGTGGGGGTCAGGAGAGTTCAGTGGTTCAGCAGAATGGGAATGGGGGACGTGGCCGGATGGACAGAGGTGGAGACATGGGGGACGAGGATGAGGTGGGGTCACACCAAGGTGGCTTGTCAGGGGTCCAGGATGAGGATGACGACCCAGCTCGGAGGAGATTCATTCGACACCAGTACAGAGAGCTGATCAATTCTGTGCAGCGTGAGTAGGTCCTGGGAGTGGGGACTGAGGGCAGCAGGTGGGAGGAAAAACAAACTTCAACCCCTGAACATATATTTTCCATTTGCAACATATCCATATCCCCATATGACAGTTCATGATTTTTTTTTTTTTTTTTTTTTAACCTGGGTAGGGATGTGATGTCTTTTAACTAACTATTACACATTCTTTCATCAAGAAAAAATAGGACAAGACACAAAACACAGAAGCACTGTACTGGTACTGTATGCTAATGCATCCGTATTTTCTGATTTGTGTTGTTTTCAGAGAATCGGGAGGACATGCTGAGTCCTTCAAACAACAAACTGACTGAGGTTTTGGAAGAAGCTAACAAGCTGTTTGCCAACGGTAAGTCCTCATGACCTGCTCATTCCGTGCTCTTGCCCAGGGTCATGTTTCCATAGTTTCCATTCTATTATATTTATTGTATGTGTTCCATCATTGTTGTTTTACTTCTGAAGTTTTGTGCTTTTGCTCTAAATATCCTCTGAACAGCTGTGTTGCCAATTCTAAAGATTAACAGTTTTTAGGTCTGCTCTCAAAAATCAAAAAAAAATTGTCTGATTGACATTGAAACTGAAACCTCCCAAATTCAGACATCTTTGAATATTTATATTGGAATGACCAAGGTAGTACTGTTGCATTGGAAGTTGTGTTTGGTTACACTGCCTTATGAATATTCATGGACTGCAGTATACCACTGAACTGCAGGTTGAGCAGAAGGAACACTGTATCTGAACTTCATGTTGGTTTATAACCGGGATCTCTCCTTAAGGATCTATCACTTAAGTGCTACATTTAAATCATTGATTGTCTGAAGAGTCCTGAACTGGCAGCTGATTGAAAGGATTCCATAAAATTTGAATCTGAAGAGTCTTTGGTGGCATTCAGTGGTGCGTCCAGTGTGTCTGTTTTGTCCAGTCCTGTTGTTATATTTGGCAAACACGGTACCATCAGCTCTGATCTGTCTCCACTGGTGCAGTCCGGCAGGCTCGGGAGGCTGCACTGGATGCCCAGTTCCTGGTGCTGGCTACAGACCTGGGCAAGGAGAAGGCCAGCCAGCTGCAGGCTGATGGCTCAGCCTTTGACCCCACCGCCTATGCGGAGCACTTGGTGAGAGTAATTGTGTTAATAAATGTAATTAACAAGCTTTCTGTTTGTAAATAAAGTCCCTGTGAATGGTAGATCTGAGATGAAGGATGGCTAATAAAAACTGCTTGTAGATTCAGTATGGCCTGTGGAAGTGTCTGTGCCAGAACTTTCAGTGCTTGTTCTGACCACACCTCTTCCTGTCAGCTGACCTTTATGGGGTTGAACCGGCTTGAGGATGAGGACAGTGATGGAGAGGGGCCGTCTGGGGGTTACCTACCCCAGGATGCCTGGCAGAGACTCGGCAACAAGGTGCAGGGCTGCTTTAGGACAGCCCCCTCCTTCCACTTTATGTGAGTACCCCCATCCCTCTCTATCTCCCTTCTATATTGAATAATTTCTCTTGTTAAGTGACCTGAGAAATTTGATTTCACTCCCAGGTGAAATTCCAAGCCCAGGTGAATGAAGAGAATTTATATGGGCTTTTTTTTTTTTTTTTTTGCAGGTTGGGCTCCTTTTTGGCAGAGCCTCCTGCACCACGGCAACGAGTGGAGAGACAGAGGAAGGCTCCAAGCAAAGACGTCAAGAGGATCATGCCCACCCAGGTATATCCTTCTCTGTTTGTATGCATGTCTGTCTCTGCATCTCTGCCTGTCTGAGTCTCCCACCAATTGCTGGTGTATTTCAATATAGTTATGGGAGCAGATGTTTTGTCTTTTTCATACAAGAATACCACATGCAGCTTCCTGTTACAACCATCCACCCCCACCCCCACCCCCTAGGCTCCCACCACTTACATTCAAGGTCAAATAACCACCCAACCTCACCTACCACTGCTTCATTTTGATTTTGTCTTCCATTCCAGTTAAAGAAAATGGAAGAATCCCACCAGGAAGCAACAGAGAAGGAGGTAGAGAGGATTCTTGCATATCTACAGCAGTACCATGAAGATGACCGTAAGCTCAAACACCCTTTTATTTCCAGCAAGTACACATGTAAGCACATGTAGCATATGCCATAGTCATTGATTGTCTTTTTTGTTTACTCACCAGCTACTTTACCAATTTCATATTTCGAGTTTGTCATCGACCCAGAATCTTTCTCTAGAACAGTAGAGAACATCTTTCACGTTTCATTCTTGATCAGGGTGAGTGAACTTTTGGAATTCAGTTTCACTTAGACAATACATATTAAGCAGGCAATGTGAGAAATTTGAATATGTCTGTCTTTGTGTCCCAGGATGGCCTAGCAAAGATTTATCTGGAAAAAGACAAGCTTCCTTACATAGGTAAGGACTACGTATCCCATGGTGCATTGTGACTGGGCCTACAGTGTTGGAGGCAGTTTTTTGATCATGCGTTTTTGTGCTGTTTGTGACATGTCCTACTGTTTAAGATGTGATATTGAATTTGTACATTTTTTTATGTTACATTTTCATTGTGTGTTTGTGTGTGCGTGCGTGTTTTCACAGCTCCAATAGACAAAGGAGAAGCTGAGACAGCAGGGGCTTCGAGCCGCCAGCAGTGTGTCATATCCCTGAGCCCAGCCAGCTGGAAGGTATTACCAGCCATACTACTCCTCTTTGTCTCACCTGTACCTCTTACTCTTACCTTCAAAGTCATCTGAACTGTGACCTGAGTACTTGTTTTTCATGTAATTGTACCCTCACACTCATACTATTACCTGAATATCGAAACCACCTGTACTGTTACCCGATTACTCCACTTTCCTATACTGATACCTTTACACTCACCTATACTGTAACCTGTACAGGCAAATTGCCTATAATATTACCTTCACATGTACCTGCACTGTGACATGTATACCTGACTCACCTGTACTGTGACTTGAACTTTGTGTACAGAAGTGAAGTACATAAGTTTCATTTGTGACAAAAAGTAGACTGAAACTAGAGAAAAGGAAAGTGGACACACCTCACCTTATAGTCAGTAACTGTGGTAGTCAGTAGCCATCTCATCTGTCTTTCTTCTTAGATTCATGTTTATACCTGTGTTGTCAGGTGAGTATTCCACATAATTAACAGACAGATGTTCATCCACTCAGGAAATCATTGAAGCCTTCGACATTAAAGAAGCTATGATCACCCCATCCGTTGCATCCACGCCAGCAGAGTAACATGGGGTGGGAGAAGACCAGACTTTTATTATTTTAATTGTTTTAGACTTTGATTTATCAATAAACCTCAAACTTTTTAGAACTTTTTCAAGTGCCTCTTGAACACGTTGATGATGACCTAACCAGTCCAGAAAATTCTGTATGCCCTTCCAAATCAGTGTAAAACGTTGGTCTTGTGGTGACATAGGAGGTCAGGTATAAGTTTGTCCTGGTCTACCACAAAAGTCTTAGGAAAACAAGCCTAAAGCCTTAACTGGGACTCTGATTCTATCAGCCTCAATCTGACCTTTGTGTAAAATCCAACTTCATTTTTATAATTCATCTGATATTTTTCAGAACTATTCCAGTTGGAAATATGTACATTTTAAAATCGTATTATTATCCATCTGTACATAAATGTTTTCATAAATGTAATTTTTTATGAGTGTTTTTGCTGACATGCTTGGTAATATTAAATGAAAGGATAAAATCAAGTGATTTTGAGTGGTTTCTCACCCTTGCTTCATTCCAAACCAAAATCACTGTAGCTTCTTTCCAGGCAGCAGGGTCTCTGTCATCATTTAGTGTGCTTGATGAATGAGGTTCTAGGTTGAATTCCTGGACCAATGCAATCTGCAACTTCATCCCCCAATAGAGTATAACTGGAGTGGCCATATCTTGCCATGTGCATATCTTTCTCTGTTTTTAATTGTTGCTTTAATCCGGTTTCCAGAATGTCCTGGTTTTATTTAGGGTATTTCTGGCCACATGAAGCTGTTATTGAATGAGAGCAGTTGTGTTTGTGTGGCCAGAAACCCCAATGCAAAAGGAACAGAGAGTGAATTACCTTCCAACCTGTGGCCACTAGTTGGCAGTGCCCAGTAAACTTTTGATCTGGACCTCAGGATGAATAAAGGGTTTTGGTGAAGGTTGTGAGAGAATAATAATGTCCTTGGTCTGTATGGATGTCCTTGGAGTACTTTGATCTTGTTGCAACCTTGAAATGCATGGAATTCAAGGAATTATGGTTTACACTGGAATTAAGTTGTCCATATTAGATGTGTGTCCTTGTGAAAAACATATTTAAGATATAGTGCACACTGCTTTTTTCTTTATTTGACTAATGATAATCTTCCCTGTGTATGCTGTGGTCCATTTGTATTTTGACACATTTTTTCTATCCGAGCAGTTTTTTTCCCCCATGTAAAGTTGGTTACCTGGTAACAGTTGTGTGTTATATTAAGTAATGGGTGGTGCTAATAGCTACCTTGTGTGTCTGGGAGTCTTTAAGCTGCTCAGTGAGAAGGGGGTAGCGTTGGCATAGTACAAACATCCATATGCAGACAGATTGCTAAATCCTGGATTAAGTGGCCTTTTCTTTGATCCTGGTGACATCTGATGCTCCCATGGGGATCAGCACCATTTCCACGGGACACCTCAGAGACCAGCACAGCCGATCACTCGCTGTACGGCCCAGAGGACAGCCTGGCAGCACAGACTCTCAGTGCACAGGGTTCAGAAGGGTGTCCGTCCCTTCCCAGGTAAGCGCACTGCCGCACTGTTTTCTCCTCTGCACCCAGGCAGATGTGAGAGAGCATTCAGTGCATCACCAAGATGGTACAGGCAGCTGAGTGTGTGTTAGACACCACATGTTCAGCGTGTCAAAGAGCCTGGGAAATGAGTGCAGAAATGTGTCATTTCTGTGCTGTGTGTGTGTGTGTGTGTGTGTGTGTGTGTGTGTGTGTGTGTGTGTGTGTGTGTGTGTGTGTGTGTGTGTGTGTGTGTGTGTGTGTGTGTGAGAATAAGCACTTTAGGTACGACAGGTGCACTTGTTTCATGTCTGTGTGTTTGTTTTTTGCTTGTGTGAGCGTATGTGTTGGTTTCAGTTGGCAGCTAGATCGTAAGGCACAAAGTGGGTCATAGGGATAAGAGCACATTGCACTCCTGTGGAGGGTCATACGCCTGTGTGTGTGAGACTGCTTGTAGCCGTTTGTGTTTAAACATTGCTGTTCATTCATTCTGTGCTGACTCAGCCAGTAGTTCCACTGTGAGAGTTAGCTGTATGATGGTTTGCATATTGTCTTTCCTTTTGCTTCATTGTCTGAATTTAGATGTGAGAAATATGAAAAAGAAATGTTATTCTTCCTGGTGCACTGGGGTTATGAAGTTGTTAAAAGCTAAACCCATCTGCATTTCACCATGGTTCTCTGCTCCTCATTTTGTAAAGAGCCATAGTATGTTCAAGCTTGTGTTAAATGTATTTGTATTGATTTATCAGTTAATTAAAACAGTCATTTAAGGTGCAATATTTGGAGTGGAGGGGAGTAACTGGCCCATGGGGAAGGGGTACAGGACAGATGTACTGAAACACTGTGAAAGGGAAGCCATTTCCAAGGCAAATCTATCTCGTTTTTCTCCCTTACCTCTTAGTCTTCAGACTTCCTTCTGCAATGCTTAAACAGAGAGAGACATAATCCATTTAATCTCACAAACCTAAAGGGGCTTTTTTGTTGTTGTTGCTTAAATATTATGGCTGTATTTTTGGTGACTGGACATTGGACTTGTGTCCTCTTCTTTTTGATGCTTGAGATGCAGTCAGTGAAGCAGGCTTCTTCAGCCTGTGGGCTTTGTTCATTAAATTGGAAGACTGTCTCTGTCACTCGCATTCTCTCTCTCTCTCTTTCGCTCTCTCTCACTTTCTCTCGCTGTTTCTCTCTCTCACTTGCTCGCTCTGTTTCTCTCACCCTCTCTCTCTCTCTCTCTCTCTCTCTCTCCCCCCTCTCTCTCTATCTCACTCTCCCCGTGTGTATGTGAGCATTTGATAACAATTTTTTTTAACACTGTGCATTTGCCGTTAGGCTCTCGACTCATCCATGCAATGATAGTACAGTCATGCAGGGAGAGCAACCCTTCATTTTATATTTCACATTTCATATTTGTTTTATTATTTATGTAATTCAGAGCTTATATAACAGTGAGAACATATATGTCACTGAGGCACGTGTGCACCCAGGGCACTGTGGTGGAGAGTTCGTTAGTCAGAGGGATACACACGCACACACACACAGAAATGCGCGTGCCGGCTGGCTGTGATGGCATGGCAGCATAGAGATGCAGTTCTGCAGGGAGTATTTCTGTCAGACCTGTAGCGGCGCAGTCACCAGTCCAGAGGAAGATATGGACAGCAAGATGGGGAACTGCATCGGAGTCCAGCGCAACCAGGTAATGCAACACACAGCGCAGCACATCACAGCACGCCCCTTCTGTCAAATGCAAAAATATGCATGCATGCAGGAGGAGAGCGAGCGGGAACAGGGGAAGTGTGGAGCGCGGTTGCCGGGCTGCGGTTGCCGTGGGTATCGGCTGTTTGTGCTGGAGAAGGGGGGGGGATGTGTGTCTTCAAAAGAAGGTGACGTCGAAGGCAGAAATGCGTTTGTGCCACTACAGCCGGCATGAGAGAAGGGGGGAGAGGGGGAAGGGGGAGTGAGAGGGGAAGGGAGGAAAGAAGCAGGGAAGAATGCAGGGAAAATAAGGGGATGATTCATTGTAGTGTAAGATATACATGCAGGGAAGAAGAAAATGGGGGAGAAGAGGCAGAAAGGAAGTATTGACAGGAGAGATAGGGAGAAAGAGCTGAGCTGGAGGTGACTGACCGGGGAGAGGACGCACAGGCAGCGTCACACAGCAGACGGAAGGTGTTCGCTGTGTGTGTTTTGGCAGGATGTGTTGAAGCTGAAATCATCCAGCTCATGGTCATTGCACAGCTCCTCCTGTGCTAGTTCCTGTTAGCAATTTTTTCATATGAGGAATATTGAATATTAACTGTAGTGATGCAATTTCATTAAAAAATGAAATCAGAAAAAAGGATGAGTGTGTGTCATTTGAATTGCATAAATGTTATCAAGTCATTGGAAATGGGATTTTGGTTCTGAGATGCCCGTTTAAAGTGCCAGCATCCCTGATGTGTTAGATTTCTACTTTGAGAGCAGAGGGCTTGTCACATAATTTCCAACAATTAGCAGTCAGCCAGCCATCTCAGGGCCTGGTAGCTGTAATTATTTCAGGAGGCGTGACGAGGTGCAGAGGTCGAGCTGTGTTTAAACAATAGCTCAACCACAGCAGCAATGGTAGAGTTCCTGCTTCTGCGTGATCTGCCAGAGCCAGCTGGCATGTGACCTCACCACAGCATCACTGTGCACCTCTGTAGTAATGTTGTGATGGTGAGGTGGCTTTGCAGAATGGTGAAGGTTCAGCTGCACCCCTGCCTGAGCTGTAAATACCAAGACAGGCCAGCCTAGTGAAAACACTGGAGCTGAAAAGATTTTACCTTGAATCCCCTATCATCTCACCTCTGAATGCTGTATGTGTGTGTGTGTGTCTGTCTGTCTGTCTGTCTGTGTCCTTAATGTATGCATGTGTGAAAGTTCATGTATACATGATACATGTTATAATGCCATTAAGATTAGGACCACCATTAAGAGACCAAAGTGTAACAAACTAACACTTTTGAGAGAGCATACTGTTCTGTATTGTAGACTAGGGGAAGAGCCCCACTCTGCACCATCAGGTCTGTGGTCTGTTAAACACTGTGCTGGGCAGAGATGATCTCTCAGCCTCCAGCTTGTCAGGTTTTGCTTTGTTTAATTAATGATGCATGTCTTTACCTGCATGACAGTGATGGCAATCCTGACATGTATAAACTAACTGCTGATTTTATAGCATGCAAATGTATACACTAACAGCTGTATAATACAGATAATCTGATCTGTAAACAAAAGGGTCATTTTTATAAAGTCCCTCAGGATCTCCCACTGCTGCACACATTTCATCCTCAGTTTAACTTAATCTACGAAAGTGAATAGTCGGACAGATTTGTGCTATTTCTGTGTGTTTTCTCTTGGGAATTTTTTTAACTTTAAACATTTTTTATACTTCTGAGTATTTCTTTGATTTAGAATAAATGTGTTGTCTTCTGTCTCTGATTTAGTCTCTCTGAGTAGAGGGAGAATGACAGAGCATTTCAAAGCATGCTGCTTTCTTCTTCCTGTCAAGAAGACATGGTTGGACAGGAGGAGAGAAAGCAGAGAGGGGGAAACCGTGAGTCAGAAGGAAGTGGGGAGGAAGAGAGGTACATGACATGTGACAGAAGGTGCGGATTGCTATGTCACCATGCCTGGTAGGTTGCAGGCAGGATCCGGGCCTGCCAGGAGAGGACGGGTGTTTGTTTACTGGGTTACCCAGGGCCCTGTCCCCCCCCAGCTGACTCTGAGCCGTTACAGCCCGTCAGCTCCAGCATTCCCATACGTCCTCTCTGACGCCACCGAGCAAGGCCCCCCCCGGCTCAAATTCTGTCCCTCCCCCCTTCCCACTCTGTCCAACCATCCCCCCCTCGCCCTGCGCTGAGTTCAGATATAGACACCTACAGCACTGTCCTCAGAGGGGAAACGCTGCATGTGAAATAATAATAATCACTTATACAACTGTAAGACAGCAGTGACCCCGGTAGCACCCATTACAGGGAAGCAAGAAGAAGGGTGCTGGAGGTGGAGGGACTTTCACAGGGAGGAACATTCTGGCACTTTTTTGTTGCTGAAAATCAGTCAGGGGTGAGTGCAGGCACTGTTGCTTTGGGATTGCATTAGGCTTTTTCCTTGTTGTTGTTGTTGTTGTTGTTGTTGTTTATGTGGTAGTTTGCAGAATGCTGGTGGATGGTCTTCTGAAAGAGTGGTTCTTATCTTTTTCAGAGCATCTGTTTTCAGAAATTGAGATGTCACTGTCTGGTTGTGGTTATGGCCTTGGAACTCTGCATTATTACCTCACTGCAGCTTGTGTGAAATTACATTATTTCATTGGAGATGTCCCTCTCTCTTTCAAGTAGATGGGTTTTAAATGTTAAAATAATCAAATGTAACTTCTTCCCCTGTTTGCATAAATATGTTCCGTGTGTTTCAGTAACACACATGGCCTTCTTTAAGACAAAGGTGAACAGAGAGCCTAAACAAGGCAGTCTGATTTTTCACCAGCCGTCCCATGAGATGAAGGGTCAGTCCCAGGACAGCAAGAACTCGCTTTTGGTCTATAAAGCACAGCATGTGATTTTTTGTTTTTCTATGGCTCCTCATCGAAGTGGGACAGCACAGCAACCATCATCATCCCCATCATCGACATCATCGCAGCAGCAGCTTAGGGAAGGTGTTACTGAGTGGGGGGAGTGGAGGACTTGGCTTGAATTTTCAATCATCTGATCTGTTTCCAGCTCTTACTTTGCTGACAAAACAAATACACATACACAATGCTCATCCTTATTCAGAAAACAAAAGCACAACAAAACTGTGCTGCAGAAACTAGCTGTAGCAAGCACTGCAACAATGCACCATAAATGCAGAGTGTGTCAGCTTTAGCAGTCTTTAGAATTAACTAATTAATATGTGGATTTTTGCCTCTGAACTCTTACCATTAGGTCAGGCAATTCTTATCTAGACAGTGAAAATGTCCAACACGATTGGGACATGGTGGAGTGGTGATGGATTTATATTATTATTAACTGTGGAGAGCTAGCACTAATTATAATTTACTGCTTTCTATTATGCCAAATTGAATCTAATAACACTGCAAACTCTTCAGAGCAAACTAGATATAATGACCACACTAATGATTTGATTTATTTTTATTAAAGCCTGTCAAAGTTATGATTCTGTGCATAAAGGGAATAATTATGGATACATATCTGGCCATGACTAAGTTAAATTTTTTTTTGAGTTTCTTTAAGCACTCCCCCCAGGATCTCAGAATCTCCAACTAATTACTGTCCAAGGTAAACATGTAGAGAGACATGGACATAATTATCACAAGCGTGGTTTATTTTGACATAAAGTGCAAGCGCATGACTTGGTGTTACAGAGGTCTCTGAAATAAAGCCTGTGCACTGCTGAGATGACAGCAGGAGGGTCTATTTATAAAGTGTTTCATATTCAGGTCAGTGCTTTCTGCAAACCTTACACCCAAGGACCACCAGAACGGACTGTCACATGAGAATGCAAGAGCTCTGCTCTGTCCGCGTTATGTGGACTGGACCTCACTAGCCAGGGTGTCACTTTATACCACAACCCAACAGAATATATTGGTCAGCTACAACAGTCAGCTAAGGTGATTGGGCATTTTGAAGACCACTCAAGTGTTGGGGTGGAGTCTGACCTTTGCCATTGTTTCCGGTGGGAGGATTTCATAGATACATGTTTTTGCCAGTATTTTGACCTGATGGTTTATAATGCAGTATATCAGATTTCGGTTATGTAGTTGCTATTCTTGTTGTCTCACACCTTGGGTAGAGTGGTCTGAGTCATGTTCACTGACCTACATTCTTCCATGTAGAAGTCAGTGTGAAGTCTGTGTCTGTGTGAATGTGTAAGCATATGTGCCAGCCTGCAGTCTTTGAGGATTACAGCAGGGGGCAAAAGTGAACAGCCCTGACTTGTTGACTGTCGGTAAAATTCTGCCATCTCTGAGTCCTGACACAGACGGTCCTGCCCCTCTCAGTGCAGACCTCACAATCTGTCACTGTTGCTAAGAGGATTACAGTGCAGGCTGCACCCAGGGCACTGCTTCAATCACACGCTCATACACACAGACACATACTCTGTCTCACACAGACATGTATTGTTTCAGACCATAAGCATCTGTTTATTCCCATGGCCACAGGTGACCTCACTGAATATCCCTATAACAGCAGGATCGGACACATTTCCCTTGTGTTTGCTCATATTGGCCTGAGGGGGGCACTGTGCTCACCCACTCATGATGCACATTGTGTGCACCTTTTCTACAAACATTCTGTGTATTAAAAATATGGATGGGTCTAAGGATTTTCCAAGAAGCAGACTGAATCATAAAGCCTACTGGAGCTAAATATTTCATACACCAGCAGAAGGATGGCACACAGATGAGTCCGCATGATGGAATGATGATGGAAGGAGTGCAGGGAGTGAGGGGGAAGTTTCTGTTTCAGGTTGTTAACAACCGTTAGCAGTGCTCAAATGTTTTCCATGAAGTTTACACTGACAAAACAACAAATGAGGACATACCAATTACATCAGACAAGGATTCTGTTTCCACAGAAACCATGAAATAAAGCTTCAGTCATTTCCCAGTTGTGCTTCCACATTAAAATGGAGATCGCATTTCTGCTTAGTTAACACGCACAAGACCGAATGTGTGGTCATTTCTAAAATTGCATATTAGGTAATATACATTTTTAACCTGATAATCAATGTTACAAATAGATTGTTTTCTCTATTGTAAACACCTGTGTCAGACTGGCTATGTCACAGTCAGACTGAACAATCACTGAGCAGGAAGAAGAGATTATAAAGCAGCACATTTTAAGGATGTAAACAAAACAATGGAAGCACCACACAAAAAAGGACTTTTAAGTTAATTAAAACACACAATTAAAAAGGCAGCACGAGTGGTGGCTCATCAAGTCCTGTGCCAATTAATAGGATGTGTCAGCTTCAAAAGAAATGTGACACTTTGATATGAGAGTTTCCAAAGCAACGTGAGGTAACTAACAGAGCTCCTAAGAGGCCTAACAGTCAGGGATCAAATTGCAGGTGCATTGGTCATGGAAACTGCAAAATTGTTTAATGTGCCAAGGGAAACAGTGTTGACCCTTGGTTATGAAAACATGCCAACTGCAAACAAACTTCACTGGCAAAAAGCAGCACTGGTCACAAGCGGAATCTCACTGCCCGTCTGGAGTGTACAGCGTAAGGTACATTTCCACCACCTTCATCCCTTAAAGAACTGGATTTCTTCCATTCCTGTAGAATGCTCCAATATCCCATTACACAGTGCAGAACTTGTATGACTCTATTTCAAGAAAGACTGGCACTGTTCTAAAGGTGAAGGGCGGCCCTGCTCCTTATTACTGAATCCCACTCGCAAAGGGAGGTGGGAATGGTAGCAGGTGGCAGAAGAGACAAGCTGATTAAGTTGCCACTGTAAACACATCTCCCACCCCTTCCGTTTGGAGGGGTGAGGGTGGTTGTGTTTAGATGTATTTTGGGCAGAATGACCGATGAGCACAGAGCGCATTAAGAGCACTGGATGAGAGTGAGCTGTGGGAGTAGACAGCAGAACCTCTGGAAAAATGATTTAATTTTTTCCCTCCTGGCATAGAAAGCTCTTCAGTGTGTGGCCTGGGGCCAGTATGGGGTCAACCTTTTCTCTTCTCAGGGAGATAGAGTGAGCTTTTGGGAGCTAATAACCCCCCCTTCCACACATACAAACACACACCGCTGATGTCTGCCGCCTGGCCGGCACATTGTGGTTTCCCTCCCCTGTTTCAGAGCCCCCTCCTTTCCTCCTTTCCTCACCCCCTCCCTTCTTTTAGGTCATTCATGGCTGTGGTTTTTTACTCATTAGTCGATAGAGACGTCCACACCACTAGCAGTAAGGCTAGGTCTGTTAGCCTTCCAAGAACATATATCCGTGTATGCGTGCGTGCGTGTGTGTGTGTGTGTGTATTTATGAAAAAAATAGGGAGAGGGAGAGCACACCACAGTCTGAGCCTGCCTCCTCCACCCTTCACTCTCCTGCTCTTAAATCACATGGCTTATTGAGTATAAGTCTCCATCACTGAGTTTAGAGGAGTTTTTTTTCTACTGAAAATCTGTCACTGTTGAGTGCTCTTACCTCTTGCACTGTGATCTACAATAGTATGTTTGATCAGCACCAAAATAACCCTGTTTGTATACAGTTTCTTCCACCGTTCAACTATAATGGTGTTTAATCTGCATATAATCAGCAGAGTGGAACAATAGGCTCTGGTCACCAGATGGCTGTGGTGTAAAATTCAATGCAGGACACTGCTGAGTTAATTTAGCTAACTTATTTCCTCCAGGTATAGTCCTGGAGTTTAAATCTGACTGCAGAGCACAATGTCTATTTTAAGGATATCCAGTGAGTGAATAAAAATATGTATTTTTGTTTAACTGAGAAAAAAAAATGATGTAGCCTAACAGACATAAAATATGGAATTTGGCCCCTTCAGGCCTATGTTTGGGTTGCCAAATCCCTCCTGGAAAGTGGAGCTGTTTTAGAATTCGTGTGTGCCTGGCTGCTGGTGACGTGCTGGACTCGCTCGCCCTGTTTACTCTCAGCTCATCTGGTCCTCATTACTGGCTGCCTTAAAAACGTTGCTGCGCCTTGCCTTTTCAACTCAGTTCACTTTAAAGGTCTTAATGATGATGGCTTCAGAGATTCTGTTGTTGTCCTTCCCCCTCCGCTTCTGCTTGCGTGTGATTGGATGATGGCTTCAGCGAGGGGAGTGTCTGAAATGAAGCTGGATGAGAAAATGGGGGATAATAAAAGCATGCACACAGGACGTAGGAGCTCAGTGACTGCACCTGCAGATGCACGCGGTCAAAATACAATATATGCTTCAAGTTGAGCTATTAATATAAGAGCGCTCCTGTGATATTCTGTAGACAGTAGGTAAAATGATGGCCTCTTCTCACCATCAAACATTTGTATGTTTGTATATACTTTTGTAGGAAGGCTGCCAATATATGTAAGATGTGTAATATAAGGAATAGGAAACTGAAATTATCCTTTATCTTAGCTTTCTCCATCCTTTTTTGGCAATCCTTTAAAAAGAGGAGGATTTATTTGTCAAATCTTGCTCAGCTGTGTAGAAACTTTATATCTACGTCCAAGGTATGATGAGGAAAAATTTCATATGGTGTCTCTGTGAGGTCTCTATACATTATAACAAATGTATGTGGATAAATCAAAATAATTCTTTCATTCTCTGGCTTGGTTAAACAGTACTTCCAGCGCTGTCAAGAGTGACTCCCGAAACAAATCTGACCATCAATGGTCATTGCAGTTGCATGATCCTTTAACAGTGAATGTAATCTGTTATATGTCCCCAGGGAGCCACTTTCAGACCAGTTGACCGCCTTTCCTCAACATCACTGAAGTGTTGTAAGAAAGCGATTTCATTTCTGCAAGGTTACTGAAACATTGGGCCAGCTGGGGGAGTCTAAATTCCTCATGGGGACGGTTCACTGACTTGGGGCCAGGGAGGGAGGTAGCTCTGCCCTTTGCCCCTTGAGAAACCTCTTACATCACAGAGTCCTAATCTCAACACATGACACATACACACTCACTCACTCTTTCTTTGAGAAATCGCCAAACTCTCTCCTCCTCTCTCTTCTACAAACTATTGATATGGGGATTTCACACATGGATCACTACACACTGCTTCGCTATTGCTGCTCCCGTTCTGTAATGGTCGCACTACGTTGGTTTCTTGCAGCTGTTTGACGTAAGACAGGAACTGTGTTGCTTGTCTGCGACACCGGGGAGCCATGGGGAATGAGAGCAGCTCAGTGGAGGTGCCGGTAAGCTGATGGAAGTGTGCAGCCTTACTCTGAGTCAAACTAACAACCCTTGCATGGGCACTAATGCTTCAGACATGTCTTTAGCACCAGCACATAACAAGCCTAATAAAAAGCTTTGAGTAGAAATATTTTCATTTTCCGTATATATTTTTCTAATATTAATATCAATTCACTAACAACAGAAAATAGATGTATGTAGTGGGTTTAGGGGGACCTTAAGCTGCTTGAATCACAGCCCATACAAGTATCCTAACTTTGCGTATGAATAATTGATGACCTGCTTGTCTGTGCCACACCACAGTACTTGAGCCCCAGGTTTATGTTGACGAGATATAGATGAGTGCTGTCAGAGTTTCTTGGAAAGGCGTCCTTTCAGTCCTTCTAAAATGGATGGATCATATAAAGACAATTGCTTTCTATTGGCAGATGTTGAATTACACTTCAACTAAAGTTTACTTGCCCGAGCTGATGCCCCCTTTCAATGATTGTTTCTCTGATGTTAAGCAGCTTTTTAGGGTTCTGTGTTCAGGTATTGCTGCATTTCATTCAGTCACTCAGGTGTAAGGCAAAGCCTGCTTCCACCAGGCTGTGGAAAACACTTAATTCCATAAGGCTGGACATATGTAGCATTCCTCTGATCATTTGCCAAGAGTCTTGGCATGCAGGAGCCTTGGATTTAGTGTAATACGATTAGTGAGTGCTTTTTTTCTTTGTTCAATTTCTGAGAGCTTAAAATTGCTGTTTTTATTCCATATGGTTTAATAGCTGCTGGTGTTACTCCAGAAACAGCACTGCTGTTAACTGCCTGTTGCATGATTTATGGCTGCAATGCAGAGGATTTGGTGCTTACTAATTTCTTATTTAAGCCAAAGACTTGGTACTATGCAATCTAGTTCTTTATTTTCTGATTTTTGGCTGTTTAATATATAATTTTCTATTCTCAGACTATATAGCTCAGATTGCTCAGGAACTATGCTCAGACATTCCTGATGTGTTATAATTCATCACTGTCTGGTATTATTATGACATTATAGTCATTTAGCTGATGCTTTTATCCAAAGCAACTTACAGTTGATTAGGCTAACCAAGGGCCAATCTCCCCTGGGAGCACTGTGGGGTTAAGGACCTTGCTCAAGGGTCCAACAGAAATGGTGTTCTTGCTGTGGCTAGACTGGGGCTTGAACTGTCAACCTCCAGGGTCCCAGTCATGTACCTTGGCCACTAGACTACAAGCTGCCCCATATGAGTTGAGACAACAAAGATTTGTCTTGTTTGAAAAAAATATTCCGTTGTAAAAATATTGTTTTATAAGGACAGGTTGGGTCTCTATTCTGACATGAGACTTAGCATTAAATAAAAGCAAAACAATAAAGAAACCGAGGGGGAAAAGAGAAACATTCGGGAACACAAAGGGTTAAACATCATTAATTAATCTTAAAGTGCAAGGGTTATACGTGCACAATCAATTGTAGAATGGCTGTCTTATCGTATCAAACCTCAAAACACATGATAAGAATGAACCTCAATTTTGTCTACTTTGTATCTAGTATGATGTGTAGTTTGCACACTGGGTCCGTCCCAGATCAGGAAGCTTGCCTTAATTAGTTATGTTCATGTGTAGGTTGTACAGACCTTTAAACAAGAAATCAGCTGTTTACTCTCCAGACAATCAGAAGGACTCAACACCAAAAAATGTTTCCTTTCTAGTTAAGCAATTATATTGTTCAGCTTTGTTGAAATTGCTGCTTTGATCTGAATAAATGAAATGCAGTGATCTTGCACGGTTAAATGACACATTTAAGCATTTAAAGCATGGTTATGTGTTCTATCATCACTGGTTCATGCCTCACTTTTACAATGTCTCACACTGATAACGTGGTGCATGATTTTTGGCAACCTGCTCCTTGAGGGAAAACTTCCAGACTGTACATATAAAGTTGGCATCTAATGATTTATGTGTCACTTTGGTAATGTGTATTGCTACTGTACTTTTCAGCCACAAGGGGGCACCTCTGATAATGTGGTGCTGTTTCCTCCTCAGCAAGATGTGAAGCCCAAGGTATGACTGTACCAGCTTTGTTTGTGTGTTTTGTTCAGGAAATATACCATGGTGTATGTGTGTATGTGGCCTGGTCCATTTAAGCATGGTTTTGGCAGATTTTGAACACACAGTGTGCAAGACAAAGGAAATGTTAGTTTCAGCATGTGCAGTGTAGTAGATTGTGTGCCACTTAGGACCTGTTGGCTGTTGTGTGTGTGTGTGTGTGTGTGTGTGTGTGTGTGTGTGTGTGTGTGTGTGTGTGTGTGTGTGTGTGTGTGTGTGTGTGTGTGTGTGTGTGTGTGTGTGTGTGTGTGTGCATCTCAAAATATAAACAGCCTTCAATATAGTCAGTCTTATGGGGGTGCTGTTATTATCTACAATATTGTGAAACTGTAGCCAAAGAAGACAGAGACTTAAACCCTCTCAGTGTCTGTACTCAGCATGAGGGGAGACAAGCTGTCCGGTGGGGCAGGGGGGGGGGCATGTGGGGGGGGGTAGTGGTAAATAGGGGAGTCGGGGAGACATAGTGGCTTAGAGAGGCTCATCTTACATTAGGGAGTTGCAGCAGGAGTGTGTATGTCTCTTCATGCATGTGCATCTGTGCATGTGTGTGTTTTCTAGGTCAGGACAGCGGCCAAATCCTCTCGTGTGTAACCCGACCCTGTGAGTAGGGACGCTGTCAGGTTGACCTTTGCCCTATTTCCCAGCATTCACCTGCAATGGGATGGGGAGAGTGCGCCCTCTCTCCCAGACCAGGAAGTGACAGAGAAAGCAAGTGGGAGGGAGTGAGGCAGTAAGGCAGGCAGGGAGGGAGGGAGTGAGAGAAGGGGGGAGGGGTCAGAGTGTTGTGTGGAAAGTCTTCGGAGGAGGGGAGGGGAAGTCACAACTTCCCTGTACGGTTCCCAGTCAGAGTTAGTCGTTGTCACTGGACAGTTACTCAGTCACCGGGCTGACAACTAGCCTGTATCCCAAGCCGCCAGAGCTCCACCTGCACTCTCTGTATCGCTGCTCACCTCTAAGAGGACAACACAGGTCGGCCGGGTAATGGAAATTTAGCTGGAGGAGGAGGAGGAGGAGGGGAGAGAAAGCTGAGTCAGGAGCAGAGAGCCAGCAGCGCATGTGTTGCAGCACATTCATGCCCTCTGCTCCAGCAAAACAGAGACTGCACAGGAGGCGCGTGGAGCCTGAGCTCATTCAGGGAGGGCAGAGCCTGTGTGTGTTTCTGCCTCGCTCACCACGGACTGTTCATATCTGCCCGGGTGAGTGCGGAGAACCCATATTTACAACTTCTGCTTAGAACTGCGTCTGCATACTGTGTGAATGTATGTGTGTGTACATGCACTTCTGTGTATGTGTGTGTGTGCATGTGTACGTATGTGCTCGTGTGTATCTTCATAGCATGTCCGTCTCTAAGCTATAATTTTATGTGCTCTTTCAGTATTTATAGCACATCGGGGTGTGTAGTTACTGATTTTGTGTGAGCATGCATTTAATGGGAAAGCTGTTGCGTGTGTGTATTTGTGTATTGTAAGTGAGTGTGTGTGTGTAATGCATATGTGTGTCTGTGTGTCTAATGGGTTCATTGAGAAAGTTTGTTTGTGATATTGTGTGCGACTATAATGATTGAGTATGAAATGTGTGTAGTATGTGTTTGAGAGAGCATAATATATGCATGTGTGTTTTGTGAGACAGCATGTGTAAGTCACAGCTGTGGATTGTAAGTGAGTATGGGAATGGAGTTGCCAGTCCCACAGTAACTCAACCCCGCTGTGCTGGCGGACGCTGTTACCGGGGTGGGAGAAGGCAATGTCCTGACAGCAGGGGCTTCACGGGGGGTACAGAAAAACCACTTTACTGCTCCACTGAGCCCCCAGGTCAAAAGCCCAGCCCAGCACAGATCCTTTATAAAACACAAGGATGGCTTTTCAATGACATTAGTGTTCATCTCCAGCTTCTCCTTCATGTCTCTCAGCCCCTTGACTGTCTGCCACTGAGTTTGTGAAGTTGTGTTGTTGTTAATAAATGCAAGTGTCACAATGGAAAAAAATGGATGGTTGAAGTGTAAACTCACCATGTATGAGCTGTGAGTCAATTTTGATGAAATGACTGGGATCCAGAAATTTCCATTGACAGGTATGGTGGTGAAATCCCCCTATTTCCTTTGGGCTGAAGCTGTTCTGCTCTGTCTGGACACAGCTCCATCTACCACACCCCCATAGGCCCCTGCACATCGACAAACTTTTAGAAGAGTAGCTTTGGCCAAATGCTGCTGTGGTGGTTTGACAATTAAATTAAGTGTCAAACCACCACAGACGTTGTTCGCTGCTGTGTCAAGGTGCACACTTATTTATTGTTGTTTAATTTGTTGTTTATGTGTTGTGTTGGGAAGTATTCTCCTGTAGGATATTACTGTTCTGTTAGGTATTTTGTTGTTATATGAAGTTGCTCACTGTTGTGGTGGATATTTGATTGTTGTGTAAAATTATCCAAGGCTGTGTTTGCTTACCTTTGAGTTAAGTAACACATTAGTGTTCTTGGCAGTTTGAATAAAGCTACACACTGTTGTCTTGTGTATTCTTTAACATCTGAATGTACTCTTGTGTCAAGGAGCTTGTTCTTATGAGTTCATTTTCTTTTGTGTGGCCATTGCATTCCTGTGTACAAATTACTATTGTGCAGAGCTGATTCCTCTTAGTTCCTTTGTTACTCATTGTTGTTTAAGATCAATCGCTGTTATGCTCATTGGTTGCTCACTGTTGTGTTTGATATTTCGTTGCCATGTAAACTTCCTCACAGTTGTGTTGGGTAGTTTGGAGGTGCTTGAAAGAACATTGTAGAGTAAGGAGTGACTAGTTGTTGGGTACTTACGTATTTAAAATAACCACGAAATATTTCTTCACAAACCATAAGCCAAAGGTATGAAGACAGACAGCAAACCAACTCAGATGAAGTGGAGGCAAAGGGGCCAAGTTATTATCATTATTATCATTGCCCTCATCATCACCAGAAACAACAAATTACTCTTATTCTTCGTCTCATTGGCGGTGGTGCTGTTGCGGTAAAAGGACTGTTACCAGGTAGGGTTGGCTGCATGCATTGTTTGGCAGAGCTCAAGTGTGTCTGGAAACAGGAGATGCATGTGCTTTCACTGAAAGCATTAAGGTGGGTGGACAAAGCATTAATGTGCTCTTAGATGTACCACCTGTTTGTATTCTTCAGACACACAAAGGAGTAAGCCACAGTGAATATATCAGCTTCTTATATAATACATTCATTTATCTTCTTTGGGCCAGTGTTTTTTTTTGTGACTTGTAAATTCAATCAATACAATTGTAGTGTTTTCTTTCAATCCTCTACTATTCTCCTGAATAGCCATCTCTAACATCCTGATTTAACATTTTTAAGGTTCAGGTAAGAAGTCCCTGTGTGTATTTTTCATTCTGAAAGTAACCTGAGGTTGATTGTGAAAAGCATATCATTTCTGGGCGTATAGGTGTTTGGGTCTTACTCAGGGTGTGCTCTATGGGAAGTGGTGCTGTTGTTTTTGGGCTTCTGCCATGCTTTCTCTTCTCCTTCGCTACTGGTTACTTATGGGTATTATTTAATTGTGTCATTGTGCATTGTGTGTGTGTGTGTGTGTGTGTGTGTGTGTGTGTGTGTGTGTGTGTGTGTGTGTGTGTGTGTGTGTGTGTGTGTGTGTGTGTGTGTGTGTGGCTCCCAGTGGGTGCTGTGGGGACAGGGGATTCCTGATGGTGGGTGTAGTGTGTCTGGAACCTGATCCCCAGCGGCGCAGAGGTGTGTAGCTGTGCATGTCTCGGCCATCACTCGCACCATCTGTCGATCGATGAGCTGGCGGCAGGCCGTGTCGTTTCTCTGGACTGCTCAGTAACACAAGCCCATTGCACACTGATCAATGAGAATCACTGTCGTCCAAATCTGACAGCTTCTCACCCTGTAGTATTGTCATTAAATGTTGGTGAGCTCATCCATTTTTTAATTATACTTCACACATTGCAATTTATTACAACTGTTTATATGCTGTCATTTAAATTTATCCATTTAACTGACACTCTTATCCAGAGCAACTTTGTAATCTCTGTGGAGAAGTATTTAATTCATTTTATCATATAGTTTGTATCTGAAGCATATGACTTGTATTTGCAGGAAGAAAGTCTCAGTAGTTTTTTTTTAAGAAAAAGAATCAGTTGTCAGGAGCACATGAACGGAGTCTCTTGGCCAAACAGGCTGTCTTTAATGTTGTTTCCCATGGTCTCATGTTGCTGTCAGCTGAATGTGTCATTGTCAGGCTGGGGAAAGTTGTGTGGGGCCTTGTGAAGGTGTCATTGTCAAAGCAAATGGACTACTAAGCACACATCCAGCACTCATCCGGGATCAGGGTTTGATTGACCAGCTTCTTTTTTAATGAAATTGAAATGTTTGGAATTAGTGTTATACTTATGGAGGCTGATCTTGGACCAGTTATGGGCTAGAAAGTCCAGGAGAGTTTATTGCAGGTTGATGCAAACAGTGAGAGCCCACAGTATTGATGGTGGTGTGAACATCTCTCTGTTATGTAGAGGATGTTTGCATTGGCCCTGGGGAGGGGGGGAGGGTGTTGGCTGTGTGTGTCCCAGGTTCCTGATGCTCTCCAGCACTTAAATGCTATTTACCACAGCTGCAACATGCATTGCCATTTAGTGCCTTTCCCTTGCATTTCTTACCAAAATTCACCACTATATTGCTGAGGGCCCCTTCATCAAAACAAATTATATCTTTAACACATTTATTCTAACCAATAATAGGTGGAAGAATACAATGCAGTGACTGAACAACACCATAGTATGTGACCATGTGTAAATTATTAAATTATATTATTGATCAATATAAATAATCTAGCTGTAGCACAATTAAATATTTATTATATATTTATGTAGTCATATTTTATTAATTGCTTTGATCACAGTACTATTAAGATGAGTAAACAAGACAATATTGTGTATATCAAAGTATGAAATTTATAGGCTTTGTAATGTGGATGTTTGAACATTTTTTGCTGAGTGCTCACTACGACTACCTCACAGATTTGCATTGGCCCCAGTTTGGGAATCCCTGTCTTACAGAATTAAAAACCCATTAAAAACAATTCCCTCAATGGACCTCACAGTTACTTCAAACCTGGGGGATAGCACTTTGGTTACAGGCAAACATGTTATGCAAATGATGCCGTTGTTTGCTGCCATCACTGCAGTTCAACCGGATCATCAGGTATAAGAGTTGAATACGCATTATGGCTCTGCCTCAAGTGCAGTAGAGCATAGTGGAGCAGTCGGTCACAGTAATGCTTTCCATATAAATCTTTCCCATCTCACGTGGTCAGCGATAAGGGAGGGTGGGTCAGACAGCATTATGTCAATGATCAAATTACAGACTCCACCCTTATGTGATCAGCCTTTGTACCATGTGGACTGTTTTATTTCTTTTGCAGTTTCATTACAAATTGCACAATTATTAAGGCATGGAAAAAATCTCAAGTTATCTCACAAGTGGTCTGATGCTCCCACACCAGTTGATGGGGCCCTATTATAAAGCCATATGTCAAAGAATCATTTAGTTACTTGTGTAATCAGCACAGATAATCATTATTTTAACACTTAATCAGGTGCATGTAAATAATGTAAATAATTATTTCTGCCCATTGATTATCATGGCAGTCTCTGTGCTGTGTTGTAAAAAAAAAAATTCAGCAATAAATTAAGATTAACAACCTTTGGGTGATCCTGTCATATAAGAGGAATATTTGTATTGACCATCACCTTCATAAATTTAACCATGTATTCTTTTTGCCAGCTCACCCCTATCATTTCTGTCAGTATCAGTCATGGCACTTTTTGCCAGTTGTGTGTTTTTGTGTGTCATTGGCTAAACTGATTGTCAGTAGGCAATCATATTTGACCATGAGATGTTAGTATCTCAATTTGTGCTGTTGTGTTTCCCAGGCTACAGCCCACACTGAAAATCAGACAGGAGAGAAGGGGGACAGCAAAACTGAAAACGGATCTGTGCTGACTGAGCCCCCAGCAGCACAACCAGACCAGGACATCCTGAGAGCCAGAGAAGAAGAGGAGAGGAGGAGAAAAGAGGAGGAGGAGAAGGAGGAGTTGCTTTTTCCTGAGGACCTGCTGCCCAACATAGACCTCAGTACTGAGCTGAATCTCTGGGGAACCTCCCTTGGGTAAGCCTCGACACTAAACTGTACAACCATATACACAGGGTACAACAAAATTATTTGAGCTGAGAGGTGAGAATTGATGAACGCAGCAAATAAAATTTGGAAGTATTAATATGAACTTTGAAAAGTGGTTTCTGAAGAGGATACTAGAAAATCGCACTTGAATTGCATTCCTCTAACATTTCAAAACTTTCAAGACTGATGAGTAATTCTGGCTCTGCACTTTTCTGCTGTATTTACATCAATGTATAATACCTGGTCCAAGATCATTTTCTTGTCTTTGAAAAACCAAAAGTAATTGTAAAAATAGAAAGAGTAGAGAGAGGTGGGAGGGTAACAGCTGCTGAGGCTGATTAATCATTAACTAGCTTTTTATCAAACGGATGTGAAAGACAAAGCACAATGAGCAGAAAGGTTAGAGGAGTTTTCATGCCCAAGTGACTCACCTGTGCAGATTGATTCCTCCCTCACCTGTGCAGACACAACGAGGTGACTCAGGGTGCTGGACTGACCCGACTATCCCTAAACAAAGAGTAATTTGGATGAAAAATATGAAAAATGAAAATTAAAGAAAAGTGCATCCCTGTAATATTGTATTTACAGCAGACCTTATTTGAACTTACATACTCATATAAGACATACTAAATCAAAAATTAAAATGTCACTGGAATTGTTCAGTTTTGCAAATGAAAACAATATCAAACTCAGAGGACAAGCAACAGAAAAAGATAAGCGACAAAATTATGTATTATTTTTCTGTAATTCTTCAAAAAATAAAGTTTGTGTGAAGGTCTGAAAATAGTCACCTTGACTGACATGTAAAGCCGTTATATATATATAAATAAATCATGTATAAACATGAATCTCCTGGATCCATGACCAAGATACTGTTGCAACAACTTAAAAATTCTTATTGTGGCTAACTTGGCAGTCATAGACATGACCGAACACAAACCTTTGTATGTGTGTTTGTGTGCTTATGTGTGTCCACGGGTAACAGCACACAGGTGAGCGCAGGTGAGATGAAGAGTGAGCAGGTGACTCTCAGCAGCTCTGCAAACCCCCTGCTGGCAGGGCTGCAGTACTACACCGAAGCCAGCCCTCCAGCTGAGGGTATTGTGAAGAGGTACCACAGACAGTGTGAGGCCCAGCAGAACCAAAGATATTTACACCAAGATGAGAAATTAAGCTGGTACCTCCCTCCTGCTTCTCTATGGGGCAGCAACCTTTTTGATGGTGTGTAAAGTTAAGGAGTGCATTTTTATTTACAGATTTAAGTGAAACAGAAGAGGGTTGAATATTTAAGCATTCAATCTTTTGGTGGTGTATTCTGTGCTTTCCGTTTAAAACATCAATGATTCTCATCTTGTCATTAAGCATCTTTGGTGGTAGGGAAGGGAATTGGCCCCACCCCCTCTCTTGGTGATCTGTGTATTGTTTTGGGCCTGCCTTCTCTTGCTACACATAATAATTGCCTGGTTTGTGCTGTTTTTGACTTCTGATGTACATGGTCTACAGGATCATTTCCATAACTCTTTATGTTGAGTTTGAAGTGGTTTCTTATTTGGTTTGTGCATGTAGTATGAGGTTTTTCTATCTGTTTGTCACCCTGAAGTGGAAATCTAACTCTCTGATGTGTCCGATTGCTCGTGAGCCATGCCTCAAAATATTCTAGGGTCTGCTTCATTCCAGCCCAGCTTGAACCTGACACAAAGATGAGAGATGGAGAGAGCTCCAACAGGATGCCTTAGAATGTGCTGCCAGTAAATATTTGCACTGCTCCAGTTCTCGCTCTGTGTTGGATCTTCACATAAAGCTACCAGTCTGTGATTTATTAGGGCACTTACACATGGAGGCTCCCTTTGGGGAAAAGCCTGCAGACATGTTAAACAGCACCACAACCAAAGTTTACCTGAGACGTCCATAGCAGCCATGGTTTTTGCTTTATATGTGTACTCCGGAACCTATCACAGAAGGGATATGAAATTCCATAAACAAATGGTGGCAAAAGTTTAATGTGTACAGAAAAATATTAAAAACTGATGCAAATTAATCCAACCCAACCCAACCTAGTTAGGTTTTAATCAATACTTAATCAATATCAAATATATAATGATAAAATTGTAGCTTTTTTTACCTCCAGAGACGTCCATAGCAGCATAAGTATTCACCCCCTTGGATGGCTTTCATAAATTTTTGCTTTTTCACACAAAAATATTGGAAAAAACTCTTTAATGTGTGAAAACTCCTGAACCTATCACAGAAGGGATATGAAATTCCATAAACAAATGGTGGCAAAAGTTTAATGTGTACAGAAAAATATAAAAACTAATGCAAATTAATCCAACCCAACCCAGCTGATGGTGTGTTGGTGAGAAAGACATTTCTAGTTAGGTTTTAATCAATACTTAATCAATATCAAATATATAATGATAAAATTGTAGCTTTTTATTATTGTTCTCAAAAATTCCAGCATTCTTTAGCAAAAACTACAATGGTTTAAAAAGAACCAGGTAAAGTTCAAAGCCCAGATGCAATCCTCAGTGCTGAAAAAGCAACAAAGAAGAATGGAGTAAAATATATCTTGAGACATGTTTGTCTGACTTGAAGGGGGTGAATAATTATGCAAACAATTATTTTTCTTTATATAATTTTGATTCAGCTAGTCCCAAATTTCTTCAGGACAATATCAGTAACTAGTGTGCTGCAGGGTTTTTACTCAGGCTTTAAATGCAAATGCTCTTCGTCAGTTTGTGGTTTGAGAGAGCGAGGGTGTTGTTTGACATGTCAATCAGTTCTTTGTGGCAGAGAACAAAACAGATAATATCCTTCATATGTCACCTTGAGAGCCAGGAAAATGGAGCTTGCAATGGTCCATTCATCTAAAACAGAGACCTAGTAAAATGTTGATCTTTGTCTCACAGGTACATTATTTAAGACAGAGCTTCCCTAAATGGGGTTCAAGGACCACTTGGGGCGGATTCCTTAGGGTCGTCAATGAAATTGAAAAAATATTCTCTCTTTTGAAAACATGCGGTTTTTGTGTTTCCATGTATCATGAATATTATACGTTAGGGTTTTAATTAAAATAACATTTGTTTTACTAAAATAAGGTGGCGTAAATTTGAACTGGTCAGCTCAGCTCCTGATGGGCACAGAGGCCTGTGGCATGGCCCTCTGGTTAGGCTGAGGTTCCCTGTCTGTAATCTGAATGCACAGGAGCACTGCTGGGAATGTGTTGAGCTTGCGTGTGAGGACCTGCAGAAATTCCACAGAGCCACGCAGCAGCAGTGGGGCATGTCATCGCTGATTCATGCTCCACCTCGCCATGGGCTGCAGCAGAATCACAGGCTGGCACGCAACAGATTGTGCTATGTGCTTTCGCACACCGCTGCCTCAGTCTTCTATTAAGTATTTCTTCCTTTTCTATTTTTTGTGAAAGGATGTGCTGTTCTTTTGAGCTATGCAGGGTACAGCACTGGACAAGGGAGGTGTCTTGTTGTTAGGGCAGAGCTGGTTGTTGTCAGGGAGATGAGAGCCAGGGCCTGTGGTGGTCATGTGATTTAGACATTGGCCAATCACAGAGAGGTTCTGACTTAATTGTTTTTTTTCTCCGTCTTGTGGTTAAACTGAATGATGGCTTGAAAATAGGGATGACAGTTAAGTATGTGTTATGAAAATGCTTGCAGAGTAAAATCTTCAGTGTTAAATCAACTCTGATGTAGAGTGCATTTTACTCTGATAGAGCACATATCATCCCAATTGGACTGATATAATCTCTGACAACAATTAACACTGAACATTTCACTGTGTACTCCCCTAGTGTAGCAAGTCCTTTGCTTGAGAAACTAAGAAAAAAGGTCAGGAGTAATCATGTATAAGCAGATAAGTAATGTTCTGAACACAAGTATCCATCCTGAGAGATGGGTGTAGAAGTGAACAGAGTGCGACACAGTGCCCAATGCATTGAGTACAGTGGCTAGTTATTTCAGATCCTGCTCCTGAAATATGAGCTGATGAACCTGGACAGTCCATTCTCTCTTACTTTATGGTTCCTCTTTACAGGATCAATAAGGCAGTTTGCGCCTCTGAATACACAATAACAGCAGACTAATTTTGAGCCCCTGTTCAAAACCACTCAGACTAAAAGTGGTGTCCCTCTAGTTTGTGCTTCATGTGGATTTTTTTCTTGCATGGAACGCACATTAATCTGAGTGGAGCATTCTTTGTATGGGTGTGCCTGTGTGTGTGTGTGTGTGTGTGTGTGTGCCTGTAGTCCTGTTTACTGCTCTCCATTTATTGCACACATGTATTTCTCTGTAATGTGGTGTGAAGGCTGTGGAACAGTGTGATGGCTGTAGTGCAGTGCAGAGTGCTGGCTGCCATTTGGTGCACTGTTAAGGCTTTAGTGTGGTGTGAAGCTTGAGTCCAGTACAGTGTCATTTTTGCATCGCATTTCAGTTAGATTGCTGCAGCACAGTGTGAAGGATGCAATGCAGTCCAGTTTTAAGACTGCTGTGTGTGGTATGCAGTGTGATGACTGCATTTTAGCATTGCTTGTTGCAGTCAGTCTGAAGTCTGCCATGTCATGCAGTGTGGTTCCTGTAGTGCACAGAGGAGCTTGCTGTGGTCTGTTGTGTGGAGAGTGCATTATGAAGGCTCCATACTGGTGTGGAGGTTGCAGTGCAGTGTGGTGATTTGTGGAGTGCTGCCTTGCCTACATTTTGAGTAGCAGTTGTCCACTGGACAGCAATGATCCTAACTCTGTCCCCAACACCCCCTGATTGATAGCCCTGCACTTGATGCCAGCAGCTGTGTTGGTGACCCACATCTCAAGGGAACACTGCCCCCTCACCCCCTACCTGAATTCCCTGTGGACACCCCTCCAGACACCCCCCCACCCAGAAGACCCTCTGCACTCATTGACAGGGAGCTCAAAGAGGCCTTCCAAGAATGTGAGGAACATATGGCTTCCCTTCTCTTGCCCCAATCAAAGCTGAAAGCCCCACCCGCCCATGAGATCGACAAGTGTCTGACTGTGCCGCTGCCAGAAGACTCAGATGATGAAGCAGGAGATGCACTGATGAAAAATGTTAAGGGCAGCAGCGTATCATTGGCAGAGCCTTCTCCTTCAGTGAAGGTCCTGACCAAACAGGGCCAGGGAAACCCCGTCATGGAAATAAGTGACTCATTGACTTCCCAGAAGGAGATGGAGATGTTCAGCTTCAGAGACTACATCTTAGGAAACAGAGATGAGGAGAGAGGAGGAGCAGAGAAAGAGAAATCAGCAGACATGGCCACAGTGGAACAGGGGCCTAGTGAGTCACTGGGGAGAAGGACAGACCTTTTGACAGATGTAGAGTCTTGCTTACTGACAGACGCAATGAAAACACAAGCAGAAATGACAGAAGAGGCTAAGACAGATGCCACTATAGATTTATTTAAAGAGGGTTTGAAAGCTACAGACAGTGTCTCTGTCAGTGCACCGGCAGAAACAGACATCGCTAAACTGGCAGAAACACAGAAGGAAACAAAGACAGAATCTCAGACTGTGAAAACTCATTCAAAAGCTGAAGAAACCAAACACTTGCTAAAGGAGACTGTGAAAGATACAAAATACATAAAACTAACAGAAACCCAAACATATACAGAGGCAGAATCAGAGAGGCACACAGATTTGATAAAGGATTCACTGAAAGTTTCAGGCCTCTTGGAGCACTCAGAGATGGTGAGACAAGCAGATACACTTTCAGGCTCATCAAAGCAAGTGGATGCAGAAAGAGAGGCTTGCATACAAAGTGTCCCACAGCCATTATCTGTCACAACCAAACAGACAGACACAGATATAAATCTAGATAAAATGAAGGAGTCTAAGGTAGACTCAGTAGAAAAGGACCTCAAAAATGAACATATGGCACTGCAGATAAAGTCACCGTCTTTCAGGGAGACAGAGAAAGACTCAGAGTCAGAGAGAGATTTAATGACAGTGACCCATGAAGTGACATCAGCCTTGCTGTCAGAGACAAAGACATTGACAGTCATGCACACAGACGCTGACAACAAAGTAAAGATACAAACAAATGCACAGAAAGAGCAAGGTGCTCACTCAGACACACATGTGAGTTTAAAAACAGAGACAGAGTTAGAGATGGTGTTACAACCACATGCAGATGCACAGTCAGGAGAAGCTACACACACAGACACACTGACTGATTTAAAGAAATTGACTGAGGAAAAACCACAAGGAGACCCACAGATAAGGAAAGGTAATCATATTGATACACAAGCACAAGAGTTAAAGACACCAGGGGACATGATGACAGAGTTACAGGCTCTAACAGATACATATACTAAGATACAGGTACAAAACGATTTGCATGCAGAGATACAGACAGAGACAAAGGAAGGGCAAGTTATGCTCACTGACAAACAATCAGAAGGTTTAAAGACACAGACAGAAACAAAGACAGGCTTAAAATCACTGACCGACACAGCTACAGAAATTCAGATTGACACAGAGACAGGGAAAGACAGGGAAGATATAAAGATACAAAAAGACACAAAAGTAGGGCTGTTGTCACAGACAGACACACAAATAGGGCAAGGAGCATTTATTGACTCAGAAGCAACAGATTTAAAGACACACAGAGACACAAAGGCAGAGTCACATACACTGACAGACAAACTTACAATGGCACAGAGAGAGACAATGACAGGGCAAAGAACGCTTACTGACACGCAAACACAAGATTTAAAGACACAGGAAGACACAAAGACAGAGCTACAAGCGCTGTCAGACATGCATGCTGAGGTACATACACACACAGACACAAGGATAGGGCAAGATATGAATATTGACACACAAGATTTAAAGAAACAGATAGACACAAGGACAGGGCAAGCAACACTTCTGGATGTGCAAGCACAAGATTTAAAGACACAGTCACCAACAGACACAGATGTGGAGATGCGGAGTAACACAAAGACAGGGCCAGAAGCAGTTAGCGACAGGCATGATTTAAACATACCTACAGATATGACAACAGAGTTACAGGCTCCGTCAGACATGAAAACAGAGTTACAGTCACAGACAGACACAAAGCCAGGACAAGGAACATTTGTTGACACAAAAGAACAGGATTTAAAGATCCAGACAGACACAAACACAGAGATACAGGCACTGAAAGACACACATGCGGAGATGCAGACTAACACAAAGACAGGGCAAGACACACATAGTGACACCCAAATGGAAGGTTTGAAAACAAAAGTACACACAAAGAGAGAGCTACAAGCATTGACAGACACAAATACAGAGGCACAGATACAGACAGACACAAAGACAGAGCAAGTTACACTTATTGACACACAAGATTTTAAAATTCCAACAGATACAAACACAGAGTTACAGGTTCCGTCAGATACATATACAGGTTTACAGACGCAAACAAAGACAGTGCAGGGAACACTAACTGATGCACAAGCAAGCGATTTAAAGACCCAGACAGACTCAAACACAGAGTTACAGGCACTGACAGACACACATGCGGCGATGCAGACTAACACCAAGACAGGGCAAGAAACATTTTGTGACACGCAAGCGCAAGGTTTAAAAACGCAGGAGGACAGAGAGAAACAGCTGAAAGCATTGACAGACATGCATACAGAGACACAGATGCAGACAGACTCAAGGACAGAGCAAGGTACACTTTTTGACTCACAAGCACAAGATCTAAAACCACCGACAGAGATACAGACACTTTTAAAAACACAGACTGAAATAAAAAGAGATTTACACATAGAGTGCTCAGATTTCCATGAACAGCTGAGCCACCAGGGAGAGCTACACATCTGTCCCCCACCTCCTGAGTCTCAGCAGGATCGTGTTACTGTCCCTACGAGCTCATCTGCCCCTGCCCCACCCATCTTAGAGGGCCCTGAGCAGCCACTGCCTGACAGCATGACAGGTGGCCCCCACAAGTCACTATCAGGAACCGAAACCCCACACCGGAACGATTCCACAACTGAGGGGGGCAGAAATGACAAAAATGCCCCTGTGACATCTGTCATGGCCGCAATGATCGATCCGTGGCTGGGCGGGGAGGGCGTGAGGCCGCGTGGGGGCAGGGGTTCGGGAGCAGATGCACACATGAACTGGGAGAACACCCGCGCTGGAAGCTGTGGCTGCGTGGGGAAGGAGAGTGCCCTTGAAGAGGCTTCAGCAGCGGCCGGTACTGCGTTGCCACTGACAACACCCACGATGCCAGAAATGATAGAATGCAAGGGAGAGGAGGAGAGAGCAGCAGAAGCAGTAGCAGTAGTGAGAGAGGGAGACGGAGTGAAGGAAACCGTCGAGTCTCTGAGCCCAGTGTTTGCAGATCCACAGGAGCCCGAAATCTCTGCCACTGGACATCCAGACTTGTCATTAATCTCTGTGGTGGCTGTCAGCTTACCTGCACCGAGGGGGGAGGCGGCAAGCAACGGGCTCTGCACGTCTGTAAGAGAAACACCGGCTGGCTGCTGCATCAGAATACCACACAACTCGGAGGAGGACGAGAGCAGACAGAAGGGAAGGAGGGGGCTGCAGAGTCACTCCCTGGGGACAAAAAGAGAGAGCGAGAGACAGAGGACGGATGACCACACAGACATCGGTCCAACACTCACACTCCCGGAACGTGACTGCCAGGAAAAGAGAGAGGGGGGTAACGAGGGAGTGGGAGAGAGAGAGAGAGAAAGAGAGGCAGGAGAAGGAAACAGAGAGAGGAAAGAGGGAGGAGAGGAACAGATTTTGCTCAGACAGACAGCAGGGCCTGCCAGCGGGGGGGCAGCAACTGACATAACAGCAGCAGCAGCACATCCGGAACGCCTTGGCGGGTGCGGCCACCAAACTGGATCACCCTGTGACGTATGCAAGTCACCGGCTGAATGGCAGCAAGGGGATGAGATCATCACTTCGAGCCAGAGTGATTCCGCTAAAGAAGGCTCACACCTTAAACCTTTAAGAGAGCTAAACGCACATGAATCTGACGCTCCCCCATCTTCATCTCCTCTCCAGCAGACAGACTCTAGACATCACTCTTCCTACACTGAGGGAAAATTGGAAATCAAGGAACCAGCCTTTATCAGAAAGAGCCTGGAAGCAGTAATTACCACTTTTCAGGAAACAGCTGGCTCTCAGACTGCACCTGTGGGCACAGAGATAACAAGGAGTTGTGGAGATCTGGAAAAGGCCTTACTGGATCCTGCTTTGACACCCATCGAGCCCTCCCAGCCTCTGATAGGTCCACAGAGACTTCCGGCAGAAGGTCACAATCAACAGGTTCATCTGTCCTCCTGCCCAGATACTGTGAACAAGCCACAGAACACGGAAAACTCTGTAAGTCCTCAGGCTAGGGTTGTCCCAGCAAACGGACTTGATAAAACCAGCACCAGGACGACCATTGAAGTGCCAGCTGACATGAGGTACGGAATCGAAGGTCAGAGTGAGGTGGACAAAAGGGTGGAGGAGACAGAGGACAAGGAAAAACCACCAAGTAATGTGGGTGATGCTTCACCCACCACCCCAGGGGGCTGCTCCTCCCTGCCTCCCCTAACAGTGCATGAGAGCCTACACCATCCTGTGACAGAGTGCAGCTCCACACTCCAGGAGTTCTCAACCCTTCATAAGCAAGAGGTGCTACCCCATCCTTCCCCAGGTATGACAGCCTCTGCCAGAGGACCCGAACAGGGAGGGCCACTGCAACCAGCCCAGCTGAGCCGTGAAGAGGTAGAGAGTGAGAGAAAAGCTGAAGGTAGGAGCAAAGCAGCCACGGGTCAGGGATATGTGTCTCTTCAAGCTGAGGAGCTGTTAAGTCAGGTGACCTCGGTAGGTGGGAAGAAGGAAAAGGTTTTGGTCACTCAGGCAGAAAAAGAAGGAGAAAGGAGCAAAAGCTTTGGCCCTATTCCAACAGCTGTGTGTGAAAGCGTTGATCCGACAGAAGTTGGTGATGCAGAGGGTCAGAGGGCACAGGTCACAGTCAGTGTAAAGGGGTCCGTTGGGGTGGGCGGAGAACATATTAACAAAGGATCATCACCAGTTGCCTTGGAGGAAGGCCTGAAAATGACCACTGAAGATTCAGGGTATTCAAGTAGTGATAACAGATTGCAAGAGATGAACCCACCAGCATCACTTGGGCCAAGTCATTCAGTGGAAATTGTTGATGAGTCAGACACAATCAGGACCAAAGACAAACCACTTTGCCTGCCTTCCTCAGCACTTCCTTCTCTCTGCCCAAAAAGTGAGTTACTTACTGACACCGAAATAGCAGATCCCGAAACATACCCTCCGATCCTGCCTCAGCACAAAGAAAATGCTACAGAAAAAGCAGAAAGGACCACAGCAACCAAAACAGAGACCCCCTCCTCTGGATCGGTGGAACTCTACCCCTCCCTGAGTGATTCTGCATGTGAAATTGTGATCAAACCTCCCATCCCACTACTCAGCCACTGGGAGCTCACCATGGATTGTGATGTCACCACAGCAGAAGAGATTGAGCCTAGCAACATTTCCACAGCTGAAGGGGGGAATGTTGTCACTCAGCTAAGCTCCTCACCTGCTGATGTATACCTGCAGACCCCTGCCATTGAAGAAGCATGCCTGGGACTGGCAATGCAAGATAGAAAGTGTGGTCCATTTGACAGGGAGCAAAATAATAATAACAATATCACCTCAGAAGGTCTTTTTGTCCTTAAAGGAGACATTACCTCTTCCCCAGAATCACCCTTGAACAGTGACATGGCCATTAATAGCAGATCTGAGTCTGTACCATCAGCCCCTGTAGAGATTCCAAATTCAGAGATTCCTCAAAAAGGTGTTACCACAACTGTACTCTCTCAGCTATTAGCAAATGACTCTGAAGCCCCAGTGGAAGTCCCAGCAGAAAGGATTCTTGGGAAACAGGAAGCTGTCTCATTGACTCCCTCTTCAGACTGTCAGATTGGAGAGGCTGTTATAGAATGTGAACAGAAACACCAGAATGACAATGCTGATGTCACCACCACCTTTCCACCTCCACTTTGCTTAGACACAAAGGACAGTGAAACTGAAAGCCAGCAGGAGAAACCCACCCCAAGGGACACCAAAATAAAACCTGTCTTTGATACAAGTGATACGAGTCCAGCAGAGGAAGTCATAGCAGCCAATGTTATTGAATCAGACTCCAGAGTGGGACCTCATAGCAGTGCAGGGTCAGGCCCTGAGACTGCAGCACCCCCAATAGAAATTTCTAGCTCTGATCCCCAAAAATCTGCTCCTGGTTCAGTGAATAAACCCAATAGCAGTTCACTCATAACAGAAACCCTAAGCAACCAGCCTTGCATGTCGACACTCTTCAGTGCTTCCCCAGACTTTGTTGCAGAACTGCCAAAGGAAACATCCTTCGACCCCACAGCTGAATGCCACCCTGTCCCAGCCCTCAGCACTGACTCCTCAACCACTGCTCCCAGCCTTGAGACAGAACTTCTCAATGCCCAGCCTGGCTTCAAATCGGAATCCATCTCACTTGGGCCTGAGCACAGAGGTGAGGCTCCCTCTGTCCAGCCTCCCTGCACAGAGACTGATAAACAGCAGGGAGAGATGGAAGAGAATCGGGTGGTTTTTGAAGAAACTGAAAAAACTGAACAGAAACAGGATTTAAAGGAACAGAACCACATAGATATTGGAGAAAAACAGACAGAAATGGAAGAGAAACAGGGAGTTGCAAAACAGAGACAGGACAAAGAATTGGATGTGAACAAAGCTCTGCCTGATCCCAGATCAATGTCTGTGGACCTGGAGTCTCTGAATAAGTCATCGGATCAGAGTGGGGGATTAATTGGGAGTGAACATCTGTCACCAGATAAGAGCCTATCTACAGCAGCTGCCATCGAGCCCTGCTCTTCGGCACATCTGGAAGAAACTGAGCAGCAGGAAGTAGAATTGAGTAACACCCCTGAGAGGGAGAGCTGTGTGTCCTCAGTGCTTTGTGAAGGGTCAGATGCAGACAGGGTCATAGCCAACACCAATGTGGAAGCTGGAGATGGCTTAGCCTCGCAGCAGTCAGTGGAATCACAGGGTGTGCCAGACTCACACATATCTGTGAAGCAGCTGGGTGATGTCATGGAGCAGACAGGAAATGATGTTGCCACTGACATTCAGGAGCAAGGATGTAGAGAGAACAGGGGGATAGAGCATGGGGAGACTGCAGTCCAGCATGGAGACAATGGTGCTCACACCCTTGTCCCTGAGTCTGACCAAGTCCCCAAGCCTGATGCAGAGGAGCCCATCCCAGTCAGCCAAGACAAGGTGAACAACAGCTCCACTGCTGTCGACATGGAAATGGGCACCGGAGAGAAACAAAGTACCTGGTCAGAGCCACTCACACCTTTTCCAGGATCAGACTGCTCAGGTCAGGAGTCAGGGGTCAGAGTAACTAGTGCAGCTGATGGAAGAATTCAGGAAGCAGAAACAGTGACATTGTCTTGTGAAGAAAAACTAGCTGTAGTTGAAAATGACACTACTGCTCCTGTTATTATAGTGCCAAAGGGGAGTGATGCTATGCCAACAAAATGTGGCGTCTTATCACCAGAATCATCAGTGACTGGTACAGATTCTGAGAATAGGCACCTCACAGAGACCTCTGTACAGATTTCTCAGCACACCCTCCTTCCTGAGGGAATATCAGTGGACGTTACGAAGACCAGTGGAGACACAGCAGAGGACCCATCTGGGGATCATCTGGATGTGTTCCCCCTGGTCATCCCTGGGGAGGTGGAGAGCTGTAATTCTAGCAGCACACAGAGTGTCCCAATGCCCAAAACTGCCACTAAGAGCCCAGACAGCCAGCTGGAGAGGAAGGAGGAGTCACAAACATGTGCCTCAGCTGAGGGTAATGTTGTGGGGACAGAGGATGAGAGGGGGACTGAAAGTAAGATGCTGAACAGGGAGAAAGAGAATGTGGAGAATACACCTGGAGAAGAAGCCCCAATAGCCCCGATAGCTCCAGTCACCCTAGATTCCCCAGAGTGTACTGGAAGCAGAGTGACCCAGGCAGAAGGTCCCCCCTCCTCATGTCACCACATTGAAAGTTCAGAATCGGAGCTTCCCCCTGATCCTCTGCGGAGATTAGAGGGCGGTGAGTCTCTCACTGGATTTGGGGTCAAACCCCCAGTCACCACGGTGACGTCACTGGAAGAACAGCTTGGCCTCGCGGAGAGTGATCTAGTCATAGAGAGAGCCGAGTCTCTTGCCAAAATATTGCAGGACTCTTGTTCTCTTGCAGGCTCACAGACACAGCCAGCCCCTGTGAGCACAGACTCTGGCAGAAGCTCACAGACACAGCCAGTCACAGAGACCACAGATCTAGATGCAGGCTCACAGACACAGCCAGACTCTGGGGACACAGGCTGGTTGATACAAGCCCTGCGAGATGCAGCATCCCTGTCCCAATCAGAACAGCAGCACAGAGCGCGTGACTTGAAAGATGTGTCTGATCTCAGGTACTGTACTTACTGTGTGACTTTTAGATTGTGTGTGTGTGTGTGTGTGTGTGTGTGTGTGTGTGAGAGAGAGAGAGAGAGAGAGAGAGAGAGAGAGAGAGAGAGAGAGAGAGAGAATGTATGAAAGCATGTGGGTGTGTATAGTGCTTTGCCAAATGTAGGCAAATGTGGTAAAGACAAGTCAGGCTGTGATTTCAGTTTAGAACTCCAGAAAAAGGCACGTTAAAGCATGTGTGCTAAGTGAAAGTAGTGAAATGTTAAAGTGGATTGGGGAAGAAATGCCAGTTGAGACATGTACAACATTCCCACTGAGTGGAGTCTGATTATTCACAAACCCTAGCTAGTTTGAAAAAGACAGGTGAAGGCTTGCATTTTCAATGGAAACTGTTTGTTAGAAAACTGCTGATAACCATATGAATTATCAGCAGTGAAATCTAGATTGTTTCCTGGAAAAAGATGTCTGAGAAAGCCTTCTTAGTGACAGTAGTTTGATTGTTCATACCCTGTCTCATTCCTCCCAGAATTACAGATGATGAGAATCTAAATTTAAACATGTTTATTAGCTTGTGAATGGAATTTTCCCTTCTTATATGCTTTTGCCTTGGACATTTTCCATCAATTGTTTACCCTTGCCTCCCATAATTGGGAGCAATTTCAAGGATACAGATCATTTTCAAAGATACAACACTGGACTGTGCTGAAGGTAAAATACTTACAAAGACAACCTGTCTTAGGGCGACCGTTTTAAAATTGTGTTCATCAGAATTATGGAATGGCTTTTACAATTAAAGGTAACTACTTGAATTTACAATTCGTTCTTGTTCTGTGTAAGTGAATTTTGTGACACAGTAAATAGTATGATAGTTAATTGTATTTTTTGTATGTATTGCTGCCTGTGGGTGAGGATGGATGTGGATTCACAGATGGAAGTTTGCAATTGTTTTCAGAGGAATCAGATGACAGTGTGTTGTGTTTGAGAGTTTCAGAGGAGAGGCAGTGTAAGAACTGCAGCCCATTATCCTCGGAGGATGACATCAACTCTGACATCAACTAGTGTTCTAAAGCAAGAATAGGCCCATTCACACAGGGGCTGCTGACCACCAAGAGAACAACAGGCTCTGATATCACTCATGCACTCTCTCTCACACACACACACACACACACACACACACATACAATCATACCCAACATCACTCACATACACAGACACTTTCACACACTCTTCTTCATGCTAAACATCACACACAGATAAGAACACACATATGGGCATCATGAACCCAAAGTAGTTTTTATTCATTTTGGCATCCTTCTGGGATGTTAAGTCTGTCGATCTGTCTGTGATATTAACTGTACTTGTGTTCCCACATCCCCTACCCTCAAATCTCACCCTGCAGAACTGTCCATCAGCTTCCTTCACCCCAAGCTGACCTTGAGTTCCGTACACCCAGTGAGGAGGTAGCGCCCCCCTTAGACGAGAACCAGAACAACAACCAGTCGGAGGACAGGTACTGTACCCCTGCATCTTTACACCCCATCTATCAACATTAAATTCCCTCTTTAACAAACTAGCAAACTAAGACATGTAGCTCATGATACATTAATTTAAGTAATCAAAAATGTGTCCTTAATGTGTTTCATATTTTTGTGCTTTGATTTTTATTGATGGAAATAGGTATTCAAAAAAATTGGACGGAACTCAATGCCAAAGAAAAAGTGCCTTGGTTTAGAATAGGATGTGGGCCTTGTGCTCAAAAGACAAAATAAAAATATACTGTGTAACTGAATGCTGAGAATGTATTGATATATACTTGGAGCCTTTATGGAAGCAGTATTTATCTTTTCTAAAATACATCTGTCGTACTTGTGCTCTGGTTATCCTAGAACATCTTTTGTTTGCACCTTGCTGGACCTTTGGCAGCTCTGGCTCTGTGCTGAGGACAGTGAAATGGATTTTAGAGGCCTTGGGTCGCCGCACACATTCCACATTTTTATAAGTTGATGTCATTGCAGTGGCCCCTCTGGTGTTCAGAGCTCCAGAGGAATATAAATAAACATAATCAGAGCTGAACACATTTAAATAGTTGTGTGTGAATAGTGTGAGTATATAAGTGTGTGTGCGTGTCTCCATGGCGACAATGACAGTATAACAGTGCTATGCTTCTGGCCTTTCTGTTTTCTGCACATTTCTCCAAGTACTTTTCCACTTTTTCTCTCCCTGTACTTCTCAATTCCTCTCTAATTATGAACCTCTCTCAAACACACTGTGTTTTTCATTTCTCTGTCATTCTCTCTACCGCCATCCCTCCTGTTTTCTATTTTTAGCTTTCTCTCTCTCTCTCTCTGTCTTTCTCTCTCTCTCTTGCTGTGTGTGTGTGGTGTGTGTGTAAACCCCAGGAGAACACATGCCCTTTGAGCACTTGCTGCCTGTCAATCACAATGCCGGTCCAATCACAGTACCCGAAACAGCAGGGAAGGGCTGAGAAAAGAGAGAGAAGAAAGAAAGAGAAAATAAAAGAGAGAAAGTGAGGGATTGAAAGAGAGAAGAAATAAGTAATCCAGGTCCCAGTTTGAATTCCGTTGTCTTTTTCTATGAGTGAAAATTTGTCTGTGAGTGAATATGTGTGTTAGCGTGTACGTGCACATGCGCCTTGCTAGCATGACATAAGTCAACATGTGAGAGAGTGTGTATGACTTTCTGCTGCCCCTTGAGGCCATGAGACTCACTCTAGCTCTGCCGGCCAGCGATCTGTAGCCGGAGGAATTTAGCTTAGCGAGGGAACGCTTGGGGTGTGGGGTGGGGGGGGCGTTTCCCACCAAGATTCTCACATGAAGTCATTCCGGACCGGGAGGCCTGTCAGGCTGGAACAAAAGGCAGAGATCAGAGAAGCAGCACGCGTGTTGTAGGGTATGTTTGTGTGTGAGAGAGAGCTGACTGGGAGACACGGGGGAGGCCAAAGTAACACCAAGAATAGCTTCCCAAGCGAAAGAACACACCAACCTCTGACCGTGAAAGCCTTTTTCCAGGGCGATTTAGAGACCCTCTCCCTCAGGAGGGGCAGTCACTGGGCCCAGAGGACATACAGGCGCCGTTAGCAGTAGTAGGTGAGTTTCTGTCTTTCTCACATCCCATACAACGACTGCTGTGTGTGGAGGTATTTCTCGGCGTCTTCGTGGCTGGTGAAGAATCTGTTCTGGACACAGCTCTGATGTCATTGTGGGAGACTCCTGTTAATTACATTCTAGCTGGTAGAGCTGACATCACCGGGCAGAGAGAAGGAGGGACGCAGCGGGAGAAGTGGAGAGGGAGAAAGACAGAATTTAATAAAGAAGAAAAATAAAAACTAAGAATAATTTCTCTTAGTTGTCCTTCTCTCCCCTCATTAATGGTTGGTATCATTTTGATGATCCTGTAGACAGAATAAGAATGCTCCACTAGTCTGTGCAGTGTGTCTGAAATGTGTGTGCAGCTGGATAGTTACCTGCTCACGCGGGTGAATGACACCACTCTGTGTTAATTAAATATGTGTGGCAGCTGGATAAATGCATCGAGAGCCTTGCTGTAACAGCACAGTGCTGTTCCCCTTCTTTTATTATGTTATTTTTTGACTAAATCAATCACTGGCTCGGTTATCAGTAGCTGATACTGACTGCATCGTTGGAGCTTACTGGGAAGGAAGAAAACAGTAGATCCCCTTAGGCAGCCTGGATGTGAATGTCTGGACCGTGTGGACAGACAGGTTTTGTACTGCTGAGGGGCTGTAGGGTTCAAATCATGCAAAGGATGTAGTAAAGCTTTGGTGCTGCTCTTTCTTCAGTGTTTAGAAAGAGACTCATACAAAGATATACTGTTAAGAAATATTGATTTTCTATTTAGAATATTTTATCTGAATATGGAATAAATTAAATACATCTGTATATTATATGTTTATGAAGCTACATTTGAAACTGAGAGGTCTATATCCTTGTGTACCCTGAGGCAAAGTACTATACCTGAATTACTTTAGTAAATATTCATCCTCATATTTGTTCATATAATTAAATGAGGTGTAAAAATATAATAATGTTAGTCACTCTGGATAAGGATATTGCAGTGACTTTATTTAATATATGCATATATAATATATGTAAATACACAAAATTACAAACAAAATCTATGTGCATACTTGCATGTGAAATTTACAACAGTTGATGGATGCCCATACAATTACACATATTAGCACCACATATGTACGAAATGTCTGTATTTTAATAATCTATACAGATTATTTACCATGTTTGCCAAGCAATTGATTATATTTTTTCATATCTGTAGCATTGTATAAAACCTATTTCATACACAACCCATACACACACAACCTGTTGCTGACTGCACATCAGTCTATGCAAAGGAAATCCACCAAGAAAATAACAGAATACAGAATAGAATACAGATGGGCATGCAGGAAAATGCTGTGTCACATTGCTGTCCTTGTGAATGACTTCTATAAGAGCAAGAATGTTTATAGTATATTGGCTATGGTTTCCAGAAAAATGACTACCACAGGAGACAAAATCAGCATCAGATCAAACTGAGCTTTGTGTTAAAGCAGCAGCAGGGAATGACAGAGCAGTTTGATGTGTGTTATTTACAGCTTAGTGTTACTGATTAAATCATAAGGCAGCTTTGAAGTGATTTACAATGAAACCCAAGCAAAATTTCACAAGTGTTTCTGTTGTGGTACCAAGCACACATCCACAATAAAATATCCTTCAAGCTCTTAGATTTAATAGGTCCAATCATGCTCTATCCGTGGGTCATTATGCCAGCAGTGGTTTTGATTAACTGATTTTTGTGGTGTTATTAGTTGTGACTCAGCATTCTTGTCAGTGCTTTCTAGGAGTAGCATGCAGAGGTGTGATTTGTAGTACAAATGGATGTGTTGTGCACAGAAGAGCCTTTGGACTGCAAAGGTGTTGCCATGGCAACTGATGGAGGAAACAGATTCTGTCACTCCAAGAAAGAGTGAGGAAGAGGGCCAGCAGAAATGTAGTTAGTTGTTTATGCTTATTGCATTGTTTTATAGTGTTTCTAAGCGGTGCCTAATTATTTGTTTCTACTTCCAAAGTCATGAATCAGGAATACAGGGAATTAAAAACAGCACCATATGTATGACTCAGAAGCTGAATTTCTAGGCAGTGTTCATTCTGAGGCTGAGATTACTGGGTCCATGAGCTGCGTAATTTACATTACAAACTCAAATTGATCTGATTCACAGAAATTTCTTCCATGTTGAAAATTGAGAATGCTTGCAAAAATGCATATGTGCCTGCATAGCTTTATGCGTGCGTTTCCACATTTGTTTTTTAACATCACAAATAAATGTATGTGCAAATGACTTGGAATGCATCCCAAAACATTGCTGTTAGCACATGACTATATTGCAATTTGTTGTTAAAATTTCCGGCTAATTAGCAGGCGTGATGTGGTGTGTATTATTGTTTGGGTGGGCAGGGGAAGAGTACAGCAGAGTGCCTCTGGCCGCTGGCTGACAGGAGCTGTGCTGTAGTTCTTACATTTGCTAAAATATTTTTTTTTCAGCTGTGTCATCTGGGTTTACTTATTACCACCTGTTTGTTTTTAAATACTTCATCTGGGCCCAAGCCCAGCTGTTCCTAAGAGATTACTGGGTGTGTGCTTGTCTTTGTGCATATGTGTGTATGTGCATCACTGGCACTAGAGATTTTTTGCTTGAGCTATGGACTCTTTCCCCAAATATTACCCTCAGCCCTCCTCTCCTTTACTCCTATTTTTCCCTCACACAGTAGGCAGTCTGTTGTAGATGATGATTGATGTTTGAGTGTGGTGTGGGTTTTGAGTGTAATGTGGCACACTTGTAAGACTGAATGTGTGAAGCATGCTGTGGTGACAGTGACATGTATAAACCCGAATGAAACAGAGTGGATGGCACAAGCTTCAGTGAGCCAATGCGCAAACACTCCTTTCTCTTTTTTGTCTATCTCCAAGTGTGCATTTCTTTTTAATTTCAAAGCCCTCTCCCTACTGTTTTTTATTTATATCACAATACATTCTAAATCAATAAATGGTGAAAACTTTACCCAAATTTGATCTTTTGAAAAATTGCTTGAGCGCACTGCCTTTGGCCCTGGAGACAGAGAGCGAGCAGATATCTGTGCTAGCGGTTGTTGTTGAGGGTGTTACCGTCGTTGCGGTGGAGAGCGGTGTATTTTTAGAGACGGACACGAGACAGGCCGTGGCTGGGTACAGCTCCCAGTGTGAAGGGCCCCTCTCCTCTCCTCTCTCCCAGCTCAGCCTGTCAGATCATAGGGGCCTGCCTCAGAGATAATACTCAGCTGTGTCTGAAATGTGCCCCCCCCCAAATGCCTTCAACACACACAGTCTAGCTGGTGCCACTTACTGCCATATGCATGTGGTCTCAGATCTCAGAAAATGTATTTGAAAAAAAAACATATTAATTATTGGAAGAAGGAGGACACAAATGTATTTATTTGACAAGAACCCTTCAAACATGGTGTACAAGGAGTAGTACAAATAATAAAACAATTTAGGAAAAAATGAATGACCTCAGTCAAACATACCATATACATACAGTAGCTTCAGGTTGCATGTTGAAGAATTGTGACAGACTTAAATGTGGTCTGAGTATGGTGAGATTGAAGTGCAGTCATGTGACAGGATCTGTGGTGCTGATCTAACATTGGAGGGGAGTTTTCCGAGTTTAACAGCAGGGTCCCATCAGCTGACTCATTCAACACAACCACAGAGCAAAGACACTGAGGCCGTGACCAACTGCCAGCACAAACCCTGTGAAATTACATTAGCGTGAACTCTCTGTGTGTGCCTGTGTGTGTTTGTATAGTGCTCTATGTGTGCATGTCTATGTGTACCACTTTACTGTGTGTGCATCTGTCTGCCTGTGTGTATTAGGACAATACCATGTGTGCATTTCTGTGGCCCTGCAGTGCAATGAATGTGTGTGTGTATGTGTATGTCGTGTGTGGTTGTGAGCAACATTGCAAAATTAGTACAGTACTACATATGTATATGTGTATCTTTATACATGTGTACTGTGTGTATATGTGAGTGTGTAATATATCTGCATGCATGACTCATATGTGTGTATATATGTGTGTGATCAGATACAAATCAGAATTTTGGGACAGTAAAATTATTTTTTACACACTCAGACTCATACACATAGACACACACACATAAACAATAATTTTGCTGTCTTCATTTTGTGTTTGGTGTCTGCTCTTTGTTTGTGCATGGTTTTCCATGTAATCCCTCTATGGCTATCTATTGAGCGCTTTTATCTCAGCTCAACTTCACTGTGATGAGGCTGTTTAGGCTACTCCACAGAAAGGGCTGATTAGATTTGGGGATTAGGGGTTGTGTAGGGGACTGAAAGAATTGCAGGGTGATTCAATTACGCTGACATTTCTGTGTCCTGCTGGACTACTGAAAGAGTAAATTGGAGTGTAAGACCAGTAGAATTCATTCTGAGTTCAGAATCAGGGCAAATTCAAATTTGCTGTCTGAGTTTAAATAACTATGTTTATCCTTAGGTCTTTGTCATATCTGGGAATATCTGTCTGACATCTTGGGGTCAGGTAGCTCATTGTTGTTACACTATCTGTTGTTAAATCTTTTTGAACAGAGATTTGGCTGGATCTGTCCAGCATGGCCAGCTTTGTACATTGAACCGTTACTCTAATTGGTCAATCTTATTTACTCATTTCCCATCTATGGTCATATGGTACAGCATTATACATTTTCAGCAAAAGAAGGTCTATCTTCTTTAAACTCTTGCATTTTTAGAGGAACATTTTTGTTTTTAAATACAGCAAAAAAGCTGGAACAATTAAAAAGAAAAATATAGTCATGAATCATGTCCTGACCACGGACTGATTGTGAGTCATAGTTCTAGGATGTGGAGAGTTACTGGCCATAGTGTTGGTGAAGGAGAGAGGGTCTTGGTCAGCAGAGTATCCCATAAAGTCACACAAATGTGACCCCTCTGGTGGGTCAGGCACCTGCAGTGTGCACCAGAAATCCTGTTGCATCCTGGCTGCACAGCTCAGCCCATAGACTGCAGGACTGAAAACAGTTAGCAACTACAAATATGAAACATAAATTAAATCTTAGATTGGGTAATCAAATTGATAAAACTGTTTAAAAAAGGAAGATGCAATGCTGAAATAGCTTGTGAGAGAGGTGTAAATCAATCTCTTGAAAGCTAGTGCTGTGGTCTTCCTCTTCATCACCTCTTCATCGTCCTGTGTAGGTCCTCCCTGACTGAGGCTGCAGAGAGAGACCCCACCCCTGTCTCCCCAGCTCCACCCGAAGACCACGCCTCCCAGCCGTCCCTGCCTGCGCACCTTCCCCGTGACAGTGCGGAATTCCCCACCCCTCCCCCCACCCCTCCAGAGAGGTGTCTTCCCTCCCCACCACCGAGCAACCCCCCAGGACCACAGACTCCCACCACTGCCCCCCCTGTCCCTGACCTGCACGCTGAACCCCCTGCTCTCCAGCCCCAGGGTCAAGCTGACACCCTATCAGCTCCCACTCAGGACGTCCCACACAGGTATGGTCACCTCTCCCAATCCTCTCCCACTATAAACTATAAACCAACAGTCCTTTCACATCTCCTGCTTCCCCTCTTTTTCTCAGAGGTATGTTTTTTCTTCCTGCATTTTTGCATTTTTGTCCTGACCTTGACTGCGAATTGTTTTAAGAGCAGCATTGGAATATGTTTAATATTGGGCCAGTTTTGTGGTCAGGGAGTTCCAGGAAATGAATATAAATTAGCAGGTAAAATACTGTCTGGCAGGCCACTTCTGCAGCCAAGATTACACCATTTTAACTGTGATTATTTTTGAATTCCAATAAATGTAACAAAATCTATTATATAAAGCATAAAAACATGCTACACGATCATCATGTAAGCTAAAGGCTTCCTGTTGGTATTATATTGATATAGAATACAAGGATAATTTAAAAACTACATTAAATATTTCCTAATTGGTTCCCAAGTGGTGACAAAAAGTGATATGTTTGTAATTCATCACCATAAATTGACAGGAAAGTAAGCAGAGAACAAAGAAGCACATAATATGCAGTATAGTTTCTTTGTAAGCACCTGCTGTTGCTCTGATAAACTCACAGTTCCACAGAGAGAGTTTGTATCTTTGATGTGTCAGACAGCTGTTAGAGAGGTTGTTGGGTGTAGCCGGCAGTGTGCTGTGTGACATCAACTGCCTTCATTAGAGAAAAAAGTAATTATGTGCTTCTGAAAAAAAAAAAAAAAAAAACCGTGACTGGGGCCCCTACCAGCATTCATGTGCCACTTCCAGTTTCCTTGTTAAAACATCAGAACAAAGAAATGGAACCATAATGAGATGTGAACTAAGCATACACTGAGAAGAGAAGAATTGATGCGCCGATGTCAGCTCTACATTACTGTATGAAATATATAGTGCTATATGCAGAGGCTGTAACATGTAGATGTGCAGGCAAATTGTACTAAAGGCTAAATTTTACTAAATGCTAAGAGCTCCTATTGCTTTCTACCCTGTCTCTGAGCTCTTTGATCTCAGCCTTCAGAAGAATAAGGCTTTTGATTTGTAATTAGGTGTTTGATGGACTATCTGAGCTTAAGCAAAGAGTGGGAGTTAAGGGGGTACTCAGAGTAATGTTGAGTAATGACTGCAGGCTTTGCATTGATGTGCCACTGAGCAGGGACTCTGAAAGCAGAAAAAATAAGCTTTATCCATAAAATATTTACTCTAACTTATGTTTGCTCAGTGTGTACATAACAGAACATTCACTCAGTCATTGAGATAGATGTACTGAGCCAGTAAGCCTCAACTCATACAGTTAACAGGCCTGATGATGTTTTAAAATATCACCTATATCTTTTCTCGTTCTTGTATAAGACTTTTTCCCAAACTAATATCTCTGTTCATTAAGCTTTACAAATGCAGTGTTGACACTGTGGAGAGTCTCTCTCTTGCTGCAGAGCTAATGGTGAGTGTGACAGTTTAGGTTTTATTCTGCGGGCTCTGCAGTGTATTTCCATAATCTCTGCATGCTGGTGAAGGCATTAACCACAGTGCCTGTGTTGGGAGTCATGGCTGAGGACCTGGATTTGCTCTCTTCCTTTCTTCATCCGCTCAGAATAAGCCCACTGATCTTCCCCTCTAAAACTGGGTTGCTATTTGGTTAGCTCAATGTAGAGGTTTTCACTTTATACAGGTATACATTTTTGTATTGAAATATGGCCACAAAATGACCAGGTTGACACATTCATATATTTTAAAGCTTTTTTCATCATTATCTTTCTCTGATGTAATTTCTCAATCAGACAGCAGGGGGGGGTATGTTCTCTTTTCATCACTCTTTGTCTGTACTAACTGGGTATGCTACTGCGAGCTTTGTGAGGTTGTACTAGCCCACAGCAAAAAGCTCACAGTTGCTATAAAATGTACAGAGGGATGCAGTATTTCTCTGTGATAAATTGGATTTCATTTCATTTGTATATTGCCTTAGCAGTCTCTGTACATCAACTAGTGAAGTGTTATCATTGATATCAGTGGCAGCAGGCAAGGTATATGTTGATGAAAGCTTTAGCTGAAGCAGGGAAAACTTTAGTGGTCATGTTGATACCCTTTCCTTGCTGTGGGAGAATGTCTGTTCCAGCAGTGGAAGCATGAACCATGTGAAACATCAATGAGGGGTATGGGTCTGAGATTCCCTTTTTCAGTGCGTGACTCCCCATGACTCCTTTGTTCCAGTCACTTTGACTCCCTAGGAGTCCTTACTATAACACCAGATCTCCCAGCTGTGGCACAGTATGGAGTGTGGCAGAGAGAGGGGAGGGTTGGAAAAGAGAGTGAGGCTGGAAGAAGAATATGAGAGGGAATAATGGAAAAAGAGAGACAGGGAACATGTGACTTTTACACTAAATCACGTTCACTTCATGCACATCTTAGTTCATGTATTAATATTTTAAGGTTCCTCTTCCAAATGGAGAGCTGTTTGAATATATGCTTCAGCTCCATGAAGTTTAATTATGTAATTATTGTCTTTTGGTGTTCTTACTTATGGCATCTGGTATGGAAACACTGTATAATGATGTGTCATGACCTATGAAAGGGAATGATATTTTGAGTTAAGACAGGGGAGGAGTTATTGTCATTTACACCTCTCTTTTTTACCCATAAAGCCCCTCTCTCTTTGCTCCATGGGAAAAGCTCTGAGGATCGAGTGAGGGGTACAGAAGAGAGAAGAAAAGCAGAAGACATGCAGGGAAAAGCAGGGCAGTGATGCGGTTATTTCCCAGGGCACACAGTGATCCTGTGTGCGAGAGAGTACGCTGCAGCTGCATGCTGCTGACAGCACAGTCTCTGCTGGCAGGGGAGGGGTTCTGTGGCACAAATCAAACAGAGTGCCTCTGCCCTGTACACACATCTGTTCAAAGAGCTGGAGCTGCTTTGACCCTGTTTACTGTGTAGCAGCATGTTATTCATCTGTTTACCAGTACTAGTGTTCTATGTGCACTAAGGAATTACATAAAAATAGTATGTTACCCTGTAAGCACAGGTGTGTGTCTAAAGCACATATATCATAATGCAAATAATTTCAGGGCTGAATTCATACATAATGTCTAATGACCCTCACAAAATGATCTTGTCCTTGGGATACAATGTCAAAAAGCTTTATAATGCACACACTTAATCATGAGAACACATTAAAGAGCAATTTACTGAGCTGAGACATGGTCAATGACTGATCTAATGGCTGACCATTCTTTAAACTGCCCGCAGTATTTGTATTATTTATCAGTCATGAGGGGGTGAAGCTTCATAAAAACATAAAATGGGTAGAGTTCTTAGCTACAATTTTTGAACCATTCACTATGTCTTATGGTGGAGTGCAAAGCCCTTTGTTTTGTTCATACACCACAGTCCTGCAGAGCCAGCCCAGCCACCCTGACCCCCTGCTCCCTGTATCTCCTCCATGGTACCAGAGTTAGGAGAAACCTGTGATCTCTATGTTCTGATCCAACCAGGTTCTGGTAAAAAGCACATACATTTCTTCCCAGCTACAAAGTAGCCACTCATCCTGGGCCCACATGAATCTGATGACATGGGTCATGCTCTGCCTTCATTGGACCCTTCTGGTTCTGACTGCAACTGACTCTTCTCTGTCTCTAAAGTATCATCTCAGTTCTGATGACCTAATGCTTCTATCGGCCAGCTCCTCACTGTCCTTCCTTCTCCTTCCAAAATGCCACACTGGTTGAAGTGACCTAGATTCTTTACCGCAAGGTTTATTAATTTTTCAAGAAATTTCAGCCTCCATAACATCTTCCAGAGAAAGTGTTTTTTTTTATGTAATTCGGTCATAACCTCCAGTTTAACCCTTACTGAAATGGGTTGTTAGGCCTGCGCAGGAGGCAGTAAAATGTACTTTTCATTGCTGGACAGACAAATTCACAGATCTAAAACAGCGACAGTTTAGAAGGTAATAGCTTTATCTGTGTGCATTGGGAATGGTGTTTGAAATTATTGCACTGTAGAGTTAAAGAATGTGTAACCCTCCATCATTAGGACAATATTTTTCTGCTGTTGAATCATATTTTGGACTGCTCTGTTTACATGTGTCTAGAAAGCTTTATTTTTATTTATCCTGTATTTAACCAGGTAGGTCAACTGAAAATTCACTTCTCTTTCATTGAAACAACCTGGCGAATCAATGTGGAGATCTCTAATATCATACACAGATATGATTCTGGATGTCCTTTAGTTGCTTATATGCAGAGGTATCATATTCTTAGATTGCTTATATCCAACAGATATTGCATGCTCAGGTAAATAATGAAGCATTTGTTTCCCTGATTTGCTTTTGGCTTCAATTCCCTGGCAGTACTGCACATGCCAGCTGGCTGTACTGTATGTTACAGATTCATGAAGGAACTGTGATTTTGCTTCCTAAATTGCTCTCCAAATGAATTCTGAATCATTGTATTGTTGCCTACATCACCAGAAATACTAAAGCTTGTGCCATTTCCTCTCTTCATTGCTGTTTATCAGCCCAATAAGTAGCCATTTGTCTACCTCTTCCAAATCACTATGGTGACTTGTCTCCTCTCCATTACTGCGTCTGTCTGTCTTTTCCTTATCGGTATGGCAATCTATCTCATTTCTCCATTGCCATGACAATTTGTCTCATCTCCATTGCTGTGGTGATCTGTCTCCCTTCTTTCTCTGTCTGTCAGCTCTATATGGCTATAGTGAATCCATGCTTGCTGTCCTCTCTGTGAGTGGATTAGTAGATTGGGGGTGTGGGGGTACATGGTGAATGTGTGGAAGATGAGTGTGCAGCTGGCCCACAGTGGGGGAGAGGAAAACAGACAAAGAGAGACACGGGTCTCTGTCTATAATCTCTCCTTTTCTTCTGTTCCCTCAATCTCACTGACTCCTGCACTCCTGCAAATTTACACTCAAAGAGGCTTTATTAGCTTTATTAGCATTTTTGTTTCACAACAGCACTTAACAATAGCCATATGAGATGAGTTATTTTGGGGCAGTGTGATTCTGTGGTACTCATGCATTCTGTACCTCAAGGAATGGCACACTGCCACATGCTATGCCACTGCGACGCTGCTTGCCTCCCCCAGTGACACTGATCATTTTTCTTCAAAAGCCATTAACTGGAATTCTCATCTCTCTCACTCTCGCTCTGTCTCCTTTTGTCTCATTGACTTCTGCAGCTCTGTAAAACGATGCATGACTTGATACATGTATACAAACAGTTGAATGTGATTTCTAAAAGGCTTTTCTTTCAGTCTTTTCTGTTTTTCATCTTTTTCTTCTCTTCATCTCTCTACCCCTACTCCCCCAGTGCCCTTGTTGGATCGATGGGCGTCCCTGGCAATCGACTGGGTCTGTCAGTGGGGTGTTGGGCATATCAGGGGGAGGGGGTGTACTGGTTTGTATCTGAACAAGTGACCTGAAGCTATAAACACACATGGGGCTTCATTATTTTTCTGTAAGTGTGTGTGTGTGTGTGTGTGTGTGTGTGTGTGTGTGTGTGTGTGTGTGTGTGTGTGTGTGTGTGTGTGTGTGTGTGTGTGTGTGTGTGTGTGTGTGTGTGTGTGCTGATGTGGTACTGTAGCTGTATGAATGTCCAGGCTCAAAAAATCAGGACACACAGGTTCCTGACACATTTCTCAGGTTCTGTTCTGTTCAGTTCCTTCATTGTGTGCTGACCCCTCCACTCCCTCGCCCCATACAGAGGCACAAAACAGCCTGCCAAATCAAAAACAGCAATGATTCTATAGTCTCTACCTCAGGCTTTGGAGAAAGTGTAAAGAGATAGGGAGGGTGGAGATGGAGGGGGGTGATCTTTGTACAGCTTACAGCTTTCCCAGGAGTGAACAATAGATGTATAATCCTCATATTACAGCCCCCACCCTCCTCCCCCAATTTCAACACTCACCGGCCCACATACCCCCCCAGCCCCAAGTTCTAATGTATCTCTGATCAATGGGTGCTGGCTAAACCTGTTAGTGCTGGTATTTCTTCTCACTGGGCATTTTAGACCTTATCATTGCCCTCTGTCTTTCTATTAAGTATGCACACAAACACGCAATGATACATACAAACAGACAGTTTCACCAAACACATATTGAAAAGCAGACATGCGTGCACACATAAACACACATGTAAAAACAAAGATTCACATGCTCAGCTAGACAGACACACAATGTGCTGGCCATTCAAATATTCAGAGGTTTGGTGTGAGTGCAGATAAATTAGATCTCCAAACCAGACAGGTTCCTTTGGGAGATGACAGAATTCATTAAGAGATGGCTCAGACAGGGGTGGCATTGAATCTTGTTCACTTCCCCATTCTGAAAATGAGACCAGACCTCAGAAAAGATGCAGCAGTGCTATCTCTGTGAACAACAAATTGTTGAATAGTAGTGGAGAATATAGCAAAAAGCATACTGTACAATATGTATTTTTTCTAGTAAAATCTATCGATTTTACTTTTTATTATGCCAAGCTAATTGACCATCTGTTATATTGATTGTAATCATGTAATTCATTTTGTTATGGATAGTAAAAATGCTAAAATAATGTGACCAGTATGTGTGTAAATGAGAGATATGCGTGGAAGGAAGAGAGGGAGGGAGAGACATGGAGTAATTCCTCGGTTACCGTGGGCTCATTGTTTACTTCCTCTTTCATCACTCTTCCACGCCACCCGCTGCCTTGCTGGAAGCACGTTCTGCGTGAGACAATGACACGCCTCCCAGATCTTACCTCTGACCTGTGTGTGGCGGAATGAGGGGGGACCACAAAACGCACATACACACACGCACACACACACATTCACATTGACACACAAGGCAGAGAAAGACTGAGAGACAGAGTGTGCTAGCCCTGTCTGAGGTCTGCTATTGTTGTCTTCTTCAGCTCAGTATCAGTGTGGAAATAGCAGCTTGTCTTTTTAAACAGGGCTGGTCTCTGGGGAGCAGTGCCTGTGTGTGTGCACGCATGTGTGGGGAAAGGGGAGGGGGGCGGAGAGCACCAGCTCTGAGCGGGGAGAAAGCTAAACAGGGAGGTGCCTAAAGCGAGCCGAGCGCATCATCCACTCCCCTCTCTCCTCTCCTCTCCTGACTGTCCTGTTTTTTTCTCTTCTCTCTGCCACACCGTTCTGCATCTCTCCCTGCGCGTTGTTGTCCTGCTTTCCTCTGGTGGTTCCACATCCCTACGTCTATCAGTCTGTCCTTCATTCACTCTGTTGTCTGTCTGCTGTCCTCTTCTGGGACCCTGACGCCAGCACCATTCCTGCTGTCACGGAGACCTCATTTCAGTCGCACCTCACGCGATGTAGGGAGAGAGAGAGGGAGAGAGAGAGAGGGAGAGAGAGGACGAGCAGAGTGAGACAGAGACAGAGAGGTAAAGACGTAAAGAGAGAGGAGCTGAGAGAGTGGTGAGGAAAGGAAGAGGTGTAGAAGGAGGGGTGGGTAGAGAGGGGGGAGGCAGACAGAGAGGTAGAGAGAGGGAGGAAGAGACACAGAGAGATTGGGGCAGAGGGGAAGATGCCCCCGGAGCAGGGGAAGTGCCACCACTGCTTCAGCCCCTGATGTGAGCGGTTCTCCTCCACTGCACTGCAGCACGGCAGAGCACGCACCTGCCCACCCACCACCTACTGCCGGAGCGCACCGCGGCCCCGTCCCGCCGCTGGGAGGAGAGGAGGAGGGGGAGGGGCAGGGGGAGACGGGGATCAGGATACGCTGGGGTGGGGGGGGGCACATTTAGCTGAGGATGGGAGCGACAGAGTCTCTGGACCAAGGACAGGCCCCCAGCCTGACTCAGGAGCATCCGGAGACCATGTGAGTGCCTGGAACTGGAAGATGTGGAAGAGGCTGCTGTTGTTTCTGTTGTTGTTCCTCCTCATGCTGGTATTGTTTTTGCAAGGTGTATGACCACTATAATTCCTTGCATTAGTGTGTGTGGGTGTGTGTCTGTTAGCATGGTAGAACTGAACAAAGAAGGAATTTCAGGATGAGTTGTTTTGTTTATGATTTTGAAGGTGGGCAAGAGTATGACACTGTGTGAGGCATTGCAATTTGTCTGAAATTGTGATCGTGTAAATGTGTTTACGCACATTGCATAAATGCTTATGTGTATGTGCCTGTGTACATGTCTTAGTGTGGTTTTTATGTGTGAGTGTGTGTGTGTTTGCATGTGTATGACCATGTTTACACCCTCCAGCTCAGAGCCCACCTGGTCTGCCTGCCTCAGAGGCATTGTGTGAATCGTGTAGTGAATCTCTTGTTGTTCTTTCTGAAAGAGTGGAGAGAGTGGCCCAATGGTGATGAGATTTTCAGAGATTTTGTGGGGGTGTCAGTGTAAGAGGGGGTCTGTCTCATTCTGTTTTTATTTATATTTCAGGCATGGGGTAGGGGGAGGGAATAATGAGAGAGAAAGAACAAGAGGGGAGGGGCTTGTGTGGAATTACTGCCACATCCCCCTTACAATTTGGTCTACATCGCTTTTTTTTTTTTTTTTGTTTCTGTGTGTGTATGTGTGTGTGACGGAGAGAGAGAGAGAGAGAGAAAGGGGAGGCATACTGCATGCCCATATGTGTCTGTTTTATTTGTTGCTGACTAATTGGGTCATTAGTATTTGGTGTGTTTACTGGTCGGAGGCCTGAAATGCGTTGTTTATCAGTCAAGCTGGTGCATAAACATTGGCATGGAAAGACTCATTAGTCACCTGTGTCCAGACTGAGGTGAAGGCTGTGGGTTAAGTGCTCTGGGCTCCTAGTGTTATGTTTGGAAAACCATGAGTATAGTGTATTGATGGCCATTTTTATATTCCTCATGGATAAGGTGCTAGTGTTGGGCAAACAAGGAAAGTAGGATTTTTTTTCAGTATTTGTATATGTTCTACATACTATGAAGATGTTTCACACAACCTGCTAAACAACCTGAATGTGTCTACTGCACCAGTTCCTCTCTACATGTCATGTTGTTTTCAGTGTTGTTTTGACATTTTGTAGTGTTGTAGTCCTGTGTTATAACTATGGTAATGTTGTGGGAGGGCTTTTGTTACATGTCTTTAGATGTATAACAGCTGCCCTCACTTGTGAAAGTTTACATCATATCTGTGTTGGACACTGTCTCCTGGGCCCCTGTCCCATCTTGATGACATCAGTGCTCATGGAAGGGTAGGGGGTGGGTCTCAGCTTCATTGATTAGAGGAGCAGTCTGTCTTGCAGGTCGTTCCTGCTAGTATTTCAAACTAATGAATTTGGACCTTGTTCTTACCAGAGGGCACAAGGAGTGAATATAATGATGACAATGACACAAATGACTATTACCTTACTTTATTTATCTCCTTAGCTTTATACTTTATTCATATTTGTGTGGTTCTGTGTAGGTAATTGTTTGTTTTACGGCATGTGTATATGTTTGTAGATGTATATGTGCATGTGCTTAAATGTGTTGTGCAGCTATGGTCATGTGTGTTTTGAGTATGGGCCACACTATTGCTGAGAAATGATATTATCATCACATCTTGTGAGGTGTGCAGAGGAAACTGCCATCCAAGAATTACATGAGTATATTATCATGTAGTAATATGTCATTAATAATAGAAAGTCAATTATACCTCAAAAATAGTAGATTATTCAATTTTCTTGAAATCAAAGTCTGAGCTCAGAAAGACTCAGGGCAAAGACTTTATTTTTATGTAAGATCAGATTCATCAATACTCTCTTAGATGGGTGTTTCAGAAGCAGTTTTCACAAATTGTTGTTAAAAGACAGCTTTTTAAACATTAAGATTCTCTTATTTAGATGTTTAATGATAATAGCTTATCTGTTTCTGTGCATTTAGCATTTAGTGCTTTTGAATGTGTAGATGGAATGATTGCTTTACTGGAAAATAGCTGTCTGAGCAGTAACGGGTGATGTCATCCTTCTATTTATATCTGGAAGAGACCGGAGAAGGAAGGTCTATCGATTTCAAGGAGCCACTTTATTCCTTCTTTTATTGAAAATGGAATTTAGGGAAACTCCCCTCAAAATGATTAAAATGATACCTTATATTATGTTGCTTATCATCAGAGGATTTTTTTGGATGTGAGTGAAATTCTCCCATGCTTGGCTGCAGTCCCGTTAGAGACACTGGTTATGTCATGCTGCCTTTGTTCTGTGGAGTCTGTGTATCATGAGATATGGCAGAAATGTGTTTACATACTGTACCTAGCTGGGCTGTTCAGCTATGGAGACAACTACACGTGGGGCATAAAAGGGATGTATGTTGAAATGCAATAACTCTGTTGCACATTATGCCGAATGCTGTGTAACCGTGGCAATGGTGAAGGTATTATCCTTCAGCAAGTACTGAAAGAAAACAGCAGGGCTTTCCCCTACAACAGGAGAAGACAGGATTTTTTTCGCATTGAAATAGTATGAATACTGCATGGTAAACATATTATTTTAATTCCAGTGAAGGTCACAAAATGCATGATGTAGTCTGATTACTATTTAATGCACACAATGCATTACTCTTTAAAAGAAGTGCATACTTTAGATTTAGCATGCTTTACTCCTCAGACTGCTCTTGCCCAGTGGCAAACATACTGCCTGCCTTCCATCTCAAGTAGTGACTTTAGCTGAGTATAGTCATATTCTGAACAGATATCTGTCATACTATAAGCAAACAAACATACCAATGAAAACGTCACCCTGTGTGGTCATGAAAAAACTACCTGAAAACTGTAAAAAAAAAAATGTAAATTGATTTATTGAAGTACAATCTTTACAACCATAGCCTAGTTGTTCAAACAGGTCATCACAGGCAGGCCGGCCTACCCAGAGAAGAAAGACGTGATATACTCAATAGAGAAATTTCTACAAAGAAGAGACATTGCCGATCCCTCCAACCCAGCCAGATATTCCAGAATGGGAATGCTCCCAGAAGGAGAGAGTAGCTGTGCATTATTGGCAGAATAACACATACCCAGTGCACGGGGGGTTAGGGGCAGTGGAAACTGTAGCCGCTGTAAATACTGTAAGTCAGAAATTATTATTGTTATACTTTCTGTTCCCATTACTACTGCCATCATTATTATTTATATAGTAATAATCATTGCTATTATGATATATTAATTATTTTTCTTTCAATACTAACAGTTCCCATATGCATTTTTCATTTCCCTGAAAAAAGGAAACCTATCTATTATTGCATTACTGTAAATGGATAATTAATTGATTGACGTTTGGCAGTGTGTGTTGTGCAAGTATGTAATCTTAGCAAGGCATTTAGAATTGATCTTACGTGAAGCCAGTTGGACTGACGGATCTCAACACTATCAAAAATCAAAGTGACATTTCCAAGTGTGGTCAGTGTCAGGGTGTATGATATCTAAATTTCAATTAGTGGGTGACTTTAAGTAATGAGCACCATGGTCATTTTGTGAAAGCCATCTGAATTGGCTGGGATGTCTGGAATGTGGGGCATATTGAATACTTTTCACAGTGAAAGGGTTTTCAATGGAAAAACAGAAGACATTCATTAAATCTGTTCCTCTCTCTATTTAAGAGAGTGACCTGTTTAACCATTTATATTGAAGTTGCTTCTTTTGTTTCTGTAGATTTACATTTCATACCATACAAGCAAATTATTGCTATACAATACTAATGTGTGGTCCTGATCTCAGTAATGCATATTGGAATTTAACAACAAGATAAGGGGGGGGGGGTAGTTTCCTGAAGTCCAACCCCTGTCCCTGCTCTCCACTGCTGTCCAGTTTGTTACAGCTTATAGGGAGCCTAAGAGGTTGTATATATATGCCCTCATATTTAGCACAACAATATAAAACATATGTCTGTTTGTGTGTGTGTGTGCACGTGCTTGTGTGTGTGTGTGTGTGTGTGTGTGTGTGTGCGTGTGCTACTGATCTTCCTTCATTTTCCAGTGTACAAGAGTTCCTTACAATTCTGTTTACATCAAATGTTTTTTCCTGGAAAGCTAAGGGTGCTTTTTTGATTGCTTTTCCACACTGTGAGCTCTTTACAGTATGAAATTTGAGGTGTGTAAGGTTTGAGTGCATCTTTTACAGTACGTCCTCACAACTCATTCCCTGTGGGGTCTGAGTTTTCACTTCCTGGTCTGTATGAATGCATTTCAGAGATATGACTTCTAGAAACCTGGGACAGGGAAGGGGCCGTCTTATCACATTCCACCCCAATCACTCACCTTTCCTGGAGCATGTTAGTGCTAGTGTTGAAAAAAAAAAGTGTAATCAAAATTTACATGATGTATATTAGGTGGAGTCAGTTGGGGACAGTAATGGAAAATAATACTCATCACAGAGTGAACTAATGTTATCCAATGACAGCATGCACCACCTTGTGGTAGGAAAGGAATGCCAAACCTACACATGCAATTTCCCATTCTAACACAGACTGCTATTATAGTGACACAAATGAACGCTAAAATTCTGACTTTCCATTAAATACAGTATGCTGTACATAGTTACTACTGTACACTACTAAGATGATTTAATATTGCCAGCCGACAGATGGATAAGTATTCTGACTGTTTGCTGTAAGTCTCAGCCCAGTGACAGAGCGCTTGGATTTTATGATGGGATGTCCCCTGATGCTGGTATGACTCCTGAGAGCCTTAGCTAAGGATAGCACTTGGATTAATCCCCACTAAGATCCTTTTGTGCATTCTTGATCTGCAAACTGAATTAATTATTGGCTGATGACCATATCCCCCCAGCTCTGCTTCGTTCAGCATTGTGCCACAGACTCATACATCTAAACATGTTCAAAAGCACCCACTTTGTCTCTACCTGATAACACCAGGAATTTCTCACTTCATCTTATTGTATTCTGACTGAAAGGATGAATATATCCCTGCAAGATATATCACTGATGATAAAAAGATGCATGCACACTGAATACCTTCCAAAAACATCAGACTGGTAAAACAAGTTCAACTTTCAGTCCATGGACCATCACCAGAGTTTTAAAGCAATAACTGTTTTATAGCATTCTAAAGACACTTCTATGTTTCAGGCTTTGAAGGAATGTGAGAGATATGATGGTTTGGTGGGTAGTTTCCCCTCAGGACAGAGATGTTATTTCCTTTTATTTCTCTCTGTGGTTCTCTTAATGTCCCTTTTAAGGTTTGCAGTCTTTGGGCCACTGAATATCCAAGGATCAAACTCCCTGGCTGCAAACAGATCGATGCCCAGATCTTCTATTAAAGCAGTTATGGACCTCAAGAATAGAATAATGCAACAATGAGCTTAGATAAGCTAAACGGGCTGTTCTTGTTACTGAGCATTCTTATGTTCTTGTATTACTCATGAGCACACAAACCACTAAATCACACACAGTCATTTGTCAAGGATGTGCATGTTTGTCTGTGTAAATTAGCTTTATGACTGACAGAAGAGCTTTATGATTGGCAGTGTGGTTTTATAATGTCAGCAATCTGTAAGAGTCCAAGCTGCTGGCATGGTGTTGAACTGGGGATTTAAGGATTTTCAAGAAGGATTTTCAGACACAAATGCTTATGGCTGTCAGAGAGAAGGGGGGTCAGAAAGAGGGAGAGAGGGAAGACGTGCAGGAGGGAATAGGTGGAGGGAGAGAGAGAAGGAGGACAAGCTAAAAAGGGTAAGACAGAAGATGATACAGTGAGAGGTACTGTAAATAGTGAGATGGACAAAGTGATATGAGGACAGAGATCTGTCAGTAGTATTTCATAAACCATTATACCAGCCTCAGCCTTTGCTCTGACAGGCGGGAAATGAAATCTAAACGTTGTGACCGTCTGGACTGCTCCGGGACCACCGATAATCTACGGTCCCACTAATTACACAGCTGCTACTGCCTGGCCTCCCTCTTCCCCCTCCTCTCTCTACATCTCTCTATCTCTCTGTTTCTCACTGTCTCCCTCCATCCCTGTTCTTTCCTTTGTCAATATATCTTTATTTTTCTATCTCTTCAAAAATTGAGATATTGGTATGCAGTATTGTTATGACAAAACATTGCAAGCTATTGCCAAAAAACACTGAACACCACAAAGCCTACCTCACAAATATGCTATGGCAACAATGTGTAACATTAGCCATGATATTTCATCCCCTTCTCCATCATTCCATCTTGCTTTTCCCTTCCTTAATCTCTCTCCATCATTCCATGCATTTCAAATTCCCTACATTGAAGCACTCAGCTTTTTTCAGTATCACCAAACAAATAACACACAAAATGAAATGTTACCTACAATTAATGCTGCACTCACATCTAGAATAATGAATATTAATGTAGAATAAAAAAAATTAAAAACAATGATTATTTATCTCCCTCTTTCTCCATCTCTGTCACTCTCTCTCTCATATTGCATTGTTCTCTCCTATTGTTCCCTGCAAGAAATAGATTTCAGATGTGAAAATGAAGCAGGATAAAATATTTTCATTTTTCGTTGTTTGCATTTTTTAAATAGCTTGAGGATATTGTTCTCCTGGTAACAACACTGTTGATAGGGCTCATAAAGAAAGATTTTACAAATAAACCAAGAACCAAGATTCACCCATTTCCTCAGGACATCGAGCAGCTGGCTGGCATTCAAAGGTGTGTGTGTGTGTGTGTGTGTATATGCGTGTGGGGGTGTGTGTGTGCGTGTGTGTGTGCATGATGTGGGCTAATAGACTACAAACCAACATATGGCATGAGCTGTTTAAAGTTCCCATGGTGACAAGTAGTTTCAAGTGGTGTGTGAAAATTTCTTCAATGGCACATAGAAGTTCCCTATTCTTCTGTTTTCATTTTCACAGCAGTACATTTTACTGAACTATATTAGACCTTCTAAGTTCTTCTCTATATAAATGTACCCGCCTTCATCTATATTTACTAATGTATGTCTTCGCTTATGCACCACAGAGAACATTGTGTTTTTGCCAGTGTTTGTCCCAAGGAGAACAATGGCTTTGTTTGGCTGCATTCAAAATGTGCCATGGGTCGTCAAGCCAAATCAGTGGAATATAGCAATTGTTATGTGACCACTGGTTGTGGGTGTTTTGTGTGCATGTGTGTGTGTGTCTGTCTGGGCCTCCAGGAGACACATTCAGATTTCCTGACCCCCATGAAATATGGGTTTTGTTTCTGCATTGATATTTAGCACACAGATCTCCCAATCCCATTATTAGGGCAGCACCAAAATTTGCCCATGTAATTTACAGCAGTCATAACATGGGTCGTAACATTAGACCACTACAGCAGTTTGGCCCAGTCCCAGGGGGGCTGTGTGTCTGCTCTTTACTACTTTACAGACCTTTGTTTTACCAACGCCTTTTTAAAAATACAGACATGCTTTTTGCAGCACTAAGTCACAGCCTGTCACATTTTGTGTTTTAATTAAAGGAGGGTAAATGAGACTGCAGGATTTCTGTGCACCATGTCCTCCAGGTGCACTATAATCCTCCTCTAGCTCTTGTCATGTGGCTTGTGGAGGGGGGTGTAATAAGATGGATTCAAGGCTCAATTATTCATCTGTTAAATCATCAGCATGTATAATATTAGTTATATCTTAATCTTTTCCTACATTGAGTGTGCAGCTGTGTATTATTGAGCTATATATACTGTAGCTCCCCACAGAGTCAGGATCAGGTGGTTGAATGAGGAAGATGCTTACAGTATGGCTGCTAAACTTCTCCATTTTTTCTTGTTGGCTCTCTGCTGCCCTTTCATGAGCACCTTACAAAATGGACCATCATCATGGCAGAACCTGTACCCCCTGGCTTTAAATCCATTTCAGATCACCATCAGCTCTTCCTTTGAATGACTGTTTGAGACATTCATTTCTATTTGTAACCATTTTTACTCTTTTCATTTGGAACACTCATTTGTGCAATGCAATGTCCTTTGTCAACTTTGGAGTGTGGAGACAAGCTTGCTCTCTCCTTTCAGTGTGCAGGACAGTGCACCCAAGCTGAGCAGGAGTACACTAAATGTGCATAGACCAGAGCAGGTCCCCACATGTGTAATGATACATGGACAATCCCACCAAATGAACTTTCTGACCTGGTACAGCCAATAATGCAACACATTGATAATGTGGCACACTTAGCATTGCTATACCAGACCTGTGGGGCAAACTCATGCACTTGAGTAACTCAGTGGGGTGAACCAGTAAGCAGGCCCTTTTTGAGATGTGTTCAGGATCTGTCTGTCCAGCATTATAAAAAAATGGAAACTCACCCTGAAACTCAGTCTCATCAATATGCTGAAACACAGCCTGTAAATCTGTCAGTTCTCCCATGTTGTGGAGTAACTCTGAATCTTTTCCATTTTATTATAGATATGTACTGCATCTCTCCATCTATGCTGGAATATTCTTATTAATGTGCTCCTGGATTCTGTAACTCTTTTTCTGTAAACTAATCAAAAGTGTTTCATTGACATGCCAATAAGCAGCAGTGTGTTTCCAACCCATCTCAGGAAATTAGCAATCAGAACTAGTGAATCATAAAATGGTATAACATTTGTGAAATACACAATCCCCTCGTATGGTCCTCGATAATTTAAACAACCTCATTCCCTTGTTTGAATAAAGCGAATGTTCCTCTCTCACACATCACAGCCCATATCTCCATCCCCCGCTCTGTTTTTCTCTTTCTGTCTTTCACTCATGGCCCCTGGCTGTCAAGGTCATAAACCAGGTTTATTGTGTGATTGAGCAGTTTTGTTATGTTTTGTCTCTTCCTCACATCCCATTTCTGCCCTCTCTCACTCTCGCTTTCTCGCTCTCTCTATCCCCTTGAAAGCCATTTTCTTTGAGTTTTTATTGATGCCGATAATGATCCGCAGTTAGACCCCTGGGGGCCTAATCCCACTACCACACATGGCTGCTTAAACATGGTACACACACACACACATACAGTGATCAACTGCCATTCAGGTCTCTGTGGGGTGCCCCCATCGATTGCCATGTTCTTCTAATTGTAGCCATCCATTTCAAAGTGGTGGGGGCAATGGAAACTGTTGTGGGGACAGTGGGAGAAATGGGGACGGTGTGATGGGGTGGAGGCACTGCCCCTGCTGCCCCCCACCACACTGTCTCTATTACCCCCCCTGCAGGCAGACACACAGAAAGGTATATCACATATTAAAACTCCATTTTTTATCCGCAATAATGACATATAATTTATATATAATTACTTCCCCCGAAAGAACAGGGCCGAAATGTAGTATCCCAGATATGCAGATCCTTTGGCAAAGTGGGCTGAATGCTTTCTACTCAAACCCATGTTTATTTGGTTTACACCGGCACAAAGCCCAGTTATAACTTCAGTTAATGATGTTGTAAGATCAAATGAGATCAAAAGTTGAAATGACAGAGGGCACGTGCCATTTAAGTTTGTCAATAGTCTTTGATTCCTGCTCATTTTTTAAAATTGTGTCCCCCTGAGAGGATTTTAAGTACATACCAATTTCACTTTGCAGTATCTATACATGCATGTACATGCACATGAGCCTGCATGCACTAGTATAAATGCATACTGAGGGAATGTACACAAATTATTTATACATCCATGCGTGTATGGATTGAGGTATGGGACAGTATGTACATGTGTTTGTTAGTATGTTAGTATATTTATTTGTTTGGACGTGGGATGAATTGACTGGAGGGAGAGTGCATTTGCAGGCATTGTTCTGAGTGAGAGTGTGAAGTGGGTTTGTAGAGCAGACTCTGATGGGTGTGCTCACTGCGCTTAGACAGAGAGGTGCTGCTCTCCCATTTGTTCATTAGAATTCGGTGCAGAGAGAAGGAGGGACAGAGGAGAGGGAGGGAGGGAGGGAGAGAGAGAGAGAGAGAGAGAACGAGAGAGCCTGTGCACAGACAGGGAGTCTGTCCTCCGGTTGGTCTGGGGTGTCTGCACACACCAGCTCTTCTCTCACACTCCGTGCCAGACATCCTCCTTCCTCCCTGCCTTTCTTCACTGCATGAGAGAGAGAGAGAGAGAAAGGGAGAGAGGGCAGTAGAGGTAGAGAGACAGAGGCGGCATCAGTGCTGGGCTCCGGTGTTGAGCCACGTTCGGCGAGTGGAGGAAGCCAGTGGAGGAGGCGAGAGGAGGGCGTAGGTGTGCAGGTGGTGGTGGGGACGATGGCCGTGAGTGCATGGCAGGCACTGTCGCCCCTGCAGTGGGCTCGCTGGGGCTGGGACACACTGCTCGGGGGGTCCGGGACAGACCCCGCTCTGGGGCTGCTCCAACGTCTCACCTGGGGGGCACGCCATGACAACATGCTGCAGGCAGGGAGGGATTCTGCCAAACAGAGGTGAGCAGGTTGGGGGGACGGTGACACGGTGGCAGGGACAGCATGTGGGCTTTGGCATTTAGGGAACAAGCAACTGATGCCCCAGTGTTTGCACTCAGGGTTACATGGTTATAGTGATGATTCCTTAAATGTGGTCTGTGTGTGTGTTTGGTGCGTTTGTGTTTGTGTGTGGTCAAACACAGAGTGTGTGGTCTCATTGATGTGATGGTGCAGTGTGCTCTATTCTAACTGTGATGGACACTGACCAGGAGGATGTGATTATCATAAGATGGATGAGCACTTAGAATCTGGTCGGTGGGTCTTTGTGAAGCACGTTGTGTGGTCAGGCTGTAATGATTAATGTTGAGGGGAAGCAGTGTGTGTTTTCATCATCTACAGCCAAAGTCTGCACCTGTCACAGCCTTGCTTTGTGGGTTTAATAGCCTGAGCTATGTCTGTCTATCTAGCAAGTGGTAAAAGACCACTGTGGTACTCTATATGATTTATATGTGCTTAATATTTTTTTGTTGTAGTGAGAACCATAAAGACTGTTTCTATGTAGATTTATGTATTTTCCTGACAGAATTTCCTGCCGCGAGTGTACCGTTATCCCATCCCCTACACTGCAGCATCAGCGTTTTCATTTCAACCCATAAAAATTCACTAGAGACACCAACACACGCTGACCTGCATTCATTTGGCCGATAACGGCTTTGGATACGAACAAGCAAAGCCTGTGTGACAATATCAGCAGGATCACCTGGTCGATAGATTGTGACCAATGATTTAATCTGTTCATCAGGTTTGCAGTGAGAGTATTGAGTTTTACCGTAAAATTTTCACCATTTGCAGAGCTCAGCTTTACAATGTTTTTATGGCAAGTCCATGTATACTTATTTATGAACAGAAGTGCTGGAACAATGGGATTAATTAATTTATGTATGTCAGTATGTGTCTGTAATAGTTTTTCTATCTGCCTCTTCCAGGAAACTCCAAATCTCTTCACAGCAAATGGTCAAACGCACTGAGACACATATCTGTCCGTCAAGAGAACACATGTAGTAGCTTGCAATGTGTGGTTTGAGGCAATGCATATGAAGATATTTCCTTTCTTGCTCAGGAAAGCTCATCTGACAAGCCATTGATACCCACATCTGTCTGTCAATTTGTGCTGTCTGTGTATGACATGTACTCAGTCTCTCTCCCTCTCACACTGTGTTTCAGGAGCTCAGACTCTGACGGAGCATTTGAAACCCCTGAGTCCACAACCCCTGTGAAAGCTGCGGCCCCCCCATTGCCCCCCCCAGAGCCCAATACAGAGACACAGCCTCCACCGTCTGAGGACACAGGTTAGTCACATGACTTCAAAGTGCCCCCCCCAACACCCCCACTACCCATCCTTAAGGATATCCTTGCCTGAAAGCTGCCCCTTTCATTCCTACTGCTAAGGATCTTACATGGTTTGTTTCTCAGAAAACTCTGTTCATTGCCATTACCTTGGCTAACCTTCCCCAAGGCAACTGTCTACATCCTCCAGCCCCCCTACCACTGCTAGGGGTATACCGCACATTTGGTAACAGCGTGATGCCAGACTGCAGCTGTTATAGGGAAAGAACCGATTTTTTGTGCCAGTGCACTATGGCACAGACTACTCAATAAGCATGTTTCTGCTGGCTGTTGATCCTCAGTGTTGCCATGGTGATGGAGTCAGTGGGTCTGGGTGAAAAGCGCATGTCCTTCTAGTTATACCCACACTGTTGTCATCCTCTCTGTGTATTTTGGTATGACAACTATTAATAATTAAATGGGTATTATCAATGGGTCTGGTAGTGATTTTGGGCATACAGAACACACTCTATGGTATATTTTCAATTTAGTTCCTGCCTTAATTAACTCCCTAACAAGTCATAAATCATAAAATACATTAAGCACAAAATACTTATCAAATGATCCACTGAGGCATTCAAACCCAAAACCTTCCTGGGCCATGTCCAGCTTGTACAAGATTATTTGTCTGTGTGATGCACCTTTTCAGAGACACAACATTATATCTAGGTTCTCATCTGAGGTGTAAGGAATACATTTTTCTACCAATTGACAGAAAAGGCTCTGTTCCTCTTGTCATTAATCAAAGAATGAATGGCATCAGTCATGGTGTTTGCTGCCCAGACAGTCCGTCACGTAGAAAGGGAGATGGAGACAGGGTTCAGGGTGGCATCTACAGGAGATAACTGGTACTGCAGCCAGGTGATTTCCTCCTTTGTGGGAGCATGCATTGCAGCAGATTGTGCTGCCTGTTTCATACCCTCCCCAGTGAAGATCATTTTGCCATGGCTATTGTTCTGCACATCTGACATTAAGTAGTGAAGCTTTCATTAATTACCATAATTAGATCTCCCTTACATCCAGCTGTGCAGTCTTTTATCGCTCACTCACATGCACTTATACACTCTCACACACACCCATTCACAATGTGGAAGCTTGCTGTTGTCTTTTTTTTGCTCCACAAAATGGAGGAAAATTGCATGATTGTATTATAAAAATCCTACACACTAGGAGATACTAGTGGATGTCATATGACGTACATAAGACTGTAGATATGATTTTATGACCATTACAGATCTTTGAAATTTTGACATGCCAGATGAATCATCATTTTGAAAATATCCAGTGAATTTCATAGTTTAATACTATGTATTAAATAATGTAGCAATGTAAATGATGTATTGATTCCTCTCTGTCTCTCAAACACATTCTCTTACTGTTTGTTCCCTCTATGAAATTCAAATTCATATAAGGTCATTGTTAAAACAGTGTTGTTTTGACAAAACTCACAATTAGTGTTAGCAAATCAATACTGAAAAAACCAATGGGGGTTGTGGTGCTTCATTTTACCAAATTGAAGTGGAACAGTGGTAATAACAATCACCATAATAACATTAAGGGACAGTGTGATGCAGTGCATGCCTCTTCTCTACTCCTCACACTCTCCTAAATCTCTCCCTTTAGGATTCTGTTCCGACTCCACCTCTGTTCCGGAAGTTTCTTTCAGTGAGCCTGTCTCAGAGTCTCCCTCTTTCCGGCCCCCCTGCCGTTCCTTCTCCACTGTCTTTGATGAGGACAAACCCATTGCCAGCAGTGGCACCTATAACCTCGACCTAATTGCTGCCGCCTCTGCTGCTGACACCTTCCCGTCTGGGCAGACCGACCAGCCACTGAGCCCGGACTCCAGTGCAGGCCGTCGTAGATCCCCCCTGACCCGCTCCCTCAGCCTCCAGGCAGGGGATTTGGACTCCAGCCCTCAGGAAGGAGGGACAGCTGGAGGGGCCGCTGATCGGCCCTCTCATCCACAAGCAGAGGCCTTCAGCATTGGGACCGAGAGTGCCCCGGGGACACTGCGGAAGACCAAGAAGCCTCGCCCTGCCTCTCTTAAGAAGAAGCCCCTCACCCGACAGAGCTCCAACCCTCCAGGCACTGCCGAGGGGAGCACCATCTCCACCCCCGAGCTTGGGAAGAAAGGACGTGAGGAAGAGGAGGAGGGCTCAGCCGGGCCCAGCCCCAAGGGGACTCTGAGGAAGACCAAGGCCTCACCTAAACCGCCAAGCATTGTGCCCGACCCCCAAGATAGTGTAAGTGTCGAGGAAGACAACAAACATCCAGCACAACCTGAATCACCCCCCCTGCGGAGAGAACCATCCCCGCCAGCCTCTGCTACTGCCCTTCCCCCCTTTCCTGACGAAGAATCTCCCATTCCCCCAAAGGCCTCCTATAACTGGGACCCGGAAAATTTTGAGGGAATTGATCCCTTCCGCACAGGTGGCAGCAAAGTAGCTAACTCCCCCGTGCTTGGAAGGAAGGGGGTTACATTTAACCCCACGGTCGAGCCTGTTGGCGGGCCCACTGAGGAGCCTGTCCCATCCCCAACCCCAGCTCCAGGCCCTGGGGCCAGCACAGAGGAGCAGCCCCTGAACAGGCGCCAGTCTGTCAGGCTGGAGTTCGACTACTCTGAGGAGAGCTCTGAGGCCCCACGGGACGCCACACCCCCTCCAAAAAAGCTGGGAAAGAAGCCAGGCGCCAAGATGCCCCTCCGCAAGCCTAAGTTAGGGGCGAAGAAGGTCCAGCCACCCCCTGTGGAACAACTGGACAATGCCCCGCCTCCCAACAATGAGGACATCCCCATCCCCAAAGCCTCTTACAACTTTGACCCCAACAAGTGGGATGACCCCAACTTCAACCCCTTCTGCCCCGGCGGGGGCATCCCCAACTCACCCCGCCTATCCCGTCCTGCCTACAGTTTTGACCCAGACAATTTTGATGACTCTGTTGACCCCTTCAAGCCCTCTACCAAGATGATGGGGAACTCACCACCCAAGGCCTCCCCAGCCGCTTTTGAGGTTCCAGCCAACGATAACGACAGCCTGAGTGAGCTGGAGGACCAGAACCAGAATAAGCCTGCCAAAAAGAAGAAGACCCCCATTAAGTCGTAAGTTTTGGATTTTTTATTTCCACCCACATGAATATCCACACAGCCCCCTACTGCTAAGCATAGCAGGAATATTTCCCACACACATGCTTCTCTTCCATCTCTCATCTCTCTCTATTTCATTATGCACTTTAAAAATCTGCACAGAGAAACAGTCCTTGTGAAACTCTGAAATTTACAGAATTTCAGTGTGCTTCAATTCTGCTTTTGGCTTTGACTGTCAAAATCTTACATTTCTGCAATTTTATGCTTTTGTGTATATGTGTCTTGTATGTAAGAAGATACAGTATTCTTGTCTCATTGTGTCGGTGCACAAATGCATGTCTATGGGTGAGGAAGAAAAATATAGATATGTAAAGCATGTTTCTGTGTGTGAGAGAAAGAGAGAGCAGAGCAGCTCTCTCTCTCTATGCTGGTCTGTGCTGTCCTCTGCCTGTCTCTCTGTCACCTCTCTGTCTGTGTGTTCTCCTGTTGTCGCAGGATGTTCAGCGATGCCTCTCTTTGTTGTCTGTTGTAAGTACAGCGAAGGCTTACCAAGTCCACACTGTAGTAGCATTTTATGTATTAGATTTACTTTCTGATGACCCATGCCTTTACCAGTTTTTCATTTGCTACACATCACATTTCCCATTCTGTTCAGCTGGCTCCTCCCAACTAAGCATAGTGCTAACCAGTCAGAAAAACTCCTTTCCACTTGCCCTGCCTTCCCTCCAGTGATAGGAACTACAACATCTGCAACTGATTTAATGCCAATCCCCATTGAAATGTCCTGAAGCCAGGTTAACTTCCCCTTCTGCTACATAACAGACACTAGAGGGCTTATGAATGCATAAAAACAGTGTCATTCATCATGACTGGGTTGCCATGGCAGCTTCTTCTATATAGGCCCTTTAATGCAATTATTTGTTTAAATGGTCTTCAATTAGGTAATGCTTTTTATATATATATTTTTTTAAACCAGTCATGCAAATAGTTTCCCCAAAGCTGCTGTTACAAATGTAGAAAGAACTGTATTGCCAATAAAAAAACATTGCTACATTGTAATTCACAGAAGAAAAATATATTACTATTATCAATTACTATAAAAACTACTATTTGTCAGTAGGCCTACAATTTTCTAGGTCTTATCATTTTTGTCTTGACGTCCAAATACAGAAAACATTTGATAATGCACTATATTGTTGCATAAAAATACCATAACAATATTTATTCAGTTTCACAGTTTTAGCATATTTTATAGGTGTATGTCATATTATAGTATTATGGCATATAATCAAAATACAGATATAACATTTTTGCCTCAACATAATACACAGACATGCAAGCATTATGTAATTTGACTGTGATTCTTCAAGAGGGTGGCACAATGATGAAGGAGTATGACGCAAACCAAATTGTTACATAATAAAAGGAATTTTTCAACCAAATGGAAGATCAGTTGGATCATCATGCTCCAAATGTCCACCAATCTAACCCTGAGGCACACAGGCTCCAGATTCTCAGTACAGTCTCTAACATGTCATCCAGATTCCTACTGCAGCAGTGTCCTCTTGTGGAAGCTTGTGGATGTTTTTTAAATACAGTTTTTCCCCAATCTGTAATTGGCATTGTTGCCTATGGAATTACCACTAAGACATCCGCACACACATAAAGAGTACAAAATCTGAGGGATGTGCGGTCCCACAGCATACTCACCCACAGATCACTGAATGTTTATTACATTAATATATAATAATACCACACATCATAATTCCACACAGTACTAAAGGAGAGAGCCAGATAACAACTTTCAGCCTGTGGATAACTGGCACAAAGTTGAGGGGAACTAATTCTACTGTTGGAATCATAGAAATCATAGAAACCCTGAATCTATAGATTTCAGCACAGACTATTTCTGAAGCTTTCCGCATTGGTAATGGAGAAAAAAGCACATATGAAAACCCATAGGCCTGGTACTCCAGAGACTCACACACACACACACAGTCATGGGTGAGGTGTACAAGCATGATCCAGGACAGTAACCCTGTTTTTGAATGCTGATATAATTGGGGAGGCATGTCTCAGCATTTGCTGTGCAATTAGTCTCTCCCTACCCCAAGGCTAAATTCTAAGGGAACATTGAGTGGTTTGATGAAGGTGTGTGTGGTGCAACACCAGGCAGAGCAGGAGTCAGAGATCCATCCCCTCTCCTGCCTCACATGCTGTCCTTACTAATGAATACACATAACCCTCATAACCCATTGAGCAATATGTATATGCTGACGATTCAGCATGCTTTCTATTAATGAAGAGCTGCCACACTAATGGCCTTACCTGTTCCTCCTAATCATTTGTGAGGTAAACACCAACATGTCACTACCTCCCTCTCACACATAAGACTCACCTCTGATTCCTTCAGCATTAATCCTGATTGTTCTTGCCTGAAATCCTTTTCCCCTTTGAAATGTTTAAACCCTTAAATTTCCCAGGTATGTATTCATGTCAGTATATGTTCTTGCAGGGATTGAGTGTGGGTGGGGGGTAGGCGTGTTTGCCAGGTGACTTGTCCTTGACTGATTTTCGTTTGCAGTCTTACCTGTAGAGCATGACTATTGTGCTTCAGGGGCTCGCACATTGTCTACCCCTATGACACTGACAATGGTTGCTGCCCATTGGGATTTGTTAAGGTCGTTTGGTTGGAGTGTAGAGAAATGCTCTTACATGCACGGTTCTCGGACAAGTATCATTCACTTCTACAGAACAAGCTGGGAAGTAATGCTGCTGATTGTTTGTCAGTGTCAGGGGGACAACAGTATCACAGCTTCAGTATTTTCTGTATACCTTTAAAGGCAGGCCTGAGGAAGACTCCTATAGAACAGACCAGATGCTGTTGGGTGTGTTAGGTTCAGTACAGACTGCAGCAGAGGTCAGACAGTCAGTGGTGATGTAGGGTGTACTGTCAGTATGAACTGCAACAGAGCATGGCTCAGTTTCTCACTGCTCCTCAGTTCTTCCTCTCTTATTCTTGTCTTTCAGTAACACATTCAGAGTGAAGAAATCCCCAAAGAGGTCTCCTATGTCTGAGGCAGTGTCACAGGTAGGTGGTATGTCTTCCCTGAATTGCAAATCCACTCCATTCTTCTACCTAGTCCTCATTCACCTGACCCTCTGTGTACCTATCTCTCTGTTGACCTGCACCTCTGCCTGCCAGTCCACCTGTCTATACTTTTTGTACCCAGTTCTCGTTCACTTGTCCCTTCCCCCATCTGATTCAACTGTTCACCAGTTCACATCACGTCACCCACCCATTCACCTGTTCAGATGTCTATATATGGCTCATATAAAGGGACCCTTTCAGCATATCATTAAAATGTGCCATCCCCACATATTTTCATTTCCATTCTCTGATTGTACTTCCCAATGTTCATGAATATGTCCATGCATCATAAGTTAACAGAATCAAGTTGAATAATGTGTCCCTGCAGTGGAGAAATCTAACAGAATTGTCTCATGTCTTCACCCCATACCACAACAGTTGTGTCCTGTGTGTTTCTCACTTTCCATAATCCCTCACGACCATTCCCAGGAACCGACACCTCTGGACTCACCTGATGCCCCCCAGGATGACCATGCAACTGACGAGGAGAAGCTTGCCTCCTCCTCCAATCAGAAGTGGGCTGCTCTGCAGGGCGTGGAAGCAGAACTGACCTCTGACCCTCAGGACCTCCCACAACCCTCCGACCTCACCGCCTTTGTCAACGAGAACAGTTTGCCCACGCAGCCACATGGTGAGGGAGCACGTCTGTGCCCTAGCATCCATCAACACACACCATACACTTGTGTGCTGCACCACTTTAATCCTTCAATTTCTATTAAGTAACATTTTAAGTGTTAATACACAGCTGATTCCCCTTTTTGTATCACCAAGAAGATTGTGTAGTTCATGTATGAAACTTGTACATGATATTCTGCATATTAGGCTTATATTTTCTAGGGTGACCATATTTTGGTTTTCAAAAAAAGAGGATATGTCCGGGAAAAATGAGGACGTATGGACATATTTTATGATAAAATACAAATGATTTATAAGGCATTTCAACGTTTTAGGTATGGTAATAGAATACCATTGTACCGTTTAGGAGTGCGTATATCACATCCTTCACCTGAAACAAGAAAGAGAGTTTCAGCAGTGAGCTGGGCTGGGACTTCAGCAGTCTCTTCACTGCTTCCAACGGCCAACTGAAGAATCCAGGCCGCGATACCTAAACTTTACCACCACCAATCCACAAGGCATGGATGGCAGATAGATGCAATGGCAGAGAGACATAACACAACTATACTTTACAAATAAGGAGGGGTAAACATGACTGTATTACATAGATACAAATATATCAATTCACACTAATGCACATAAAAGCCTATGTGCCACAAATGCAAAAACGCACACAATGAATAGCAACTACAGAAAGCAAAAGCCGAATCCCGGATATTTTTGGCGATTAAGAAATCCCGGGCGGACAAATTTTTTGGGTCACAAAAAGAGGGCGTATGGTCACCCTAATGTCTTCATTATTTAAATTTTCGTTTATTTCATTTTTTCACAACAGAGCACTACTTTCCGCTCATTCTGCCCCCACCTCTATACCGTAAATAAATTAACGAATAGCTATAATTAGATACACACATTTACAGATAATAATATTAAAGGTTGAGTATAGTACAAGACCAGAGGTGGGGAACACAAGGCAAATGAATCCAACTCCAGTCGCAAGTTTTCTTGCTTGATTCTTTGCTTAGCTGAATCGCTCACCTGCTCTCTGATAAAGTGTGCATGTTATGATGTTGAAGAGGGGAATATATATATATATATATATATATATATATATATAAAAAAATATATATATATATATATATATATATATAGAATCGTAAGTATTCTTGAAAAACTAAGTTTCACATTTTTAAAATATATATATATATCGATAAAACTGAGCCAAAGACAATGACTAATGAGTGACTGCAAAATGTTTTTTTTTTTTTTTCACATTTGCGTCAGCATTGCTGACATTTGAACCAGCGCCTAGCATATCAACGATCTCTTTCCCCCTCATCGACGGTTTGGGCTGAGTCCGACTGTCGACCACCGACAGGACGAATGGTATAACTTCTTTTTGCACATATTGGCTCCTAGTGCAAATATGAATTTAAAGTAGGTTTCCATTGCCCTTGTTAGCAGACAGGAGCTCTTCCTGCTGATTACATTCTTGATATATAAAAATGAGTAGCTTATAAAAAATAAGACTACAATTTTATTTAAATCTACGGTTGGTCGAGAAGGTCTCAGCTTAACTGCTACGGAAATTTATAAACCATAAAGTTATAAACCACTTGCGTTCAGACGATCCCAAAACGTCAACGGGTCGGTATTGTTTTGGTTAAGACTAATATGCAGTTTTAAGTTTTGGTTAGCCTGCATGCTTCGAGTTTTCATGATCTGTCCAAGTTGGTAAGTTAGCTATCGCTAGTTATCTTCCCATTGAGCAGTCGCCGTTAACAATACTTAGCCAACAAGCTGCCTTTAAAACACAGTTAATGGTTCTAAACATATGTTATTACCAAAAAAAACTTCCATTATGTAACCTATCAATATTTAAACAGATTGTAATTTCTTTTATGGATTTAGTTAATTATAACCCAAGATGCATTTTAAAATTAGCATTGCAAAACTCAGTTATAAGTACCGTGTGTGACTCTTTCACAATGTAGCCATCGTTTGCTGTTGCTCTTCTAATTTTTGTAGTTTGAATCCATCTGTTAATAGGCTATATCTGAAAGGAGATTACACTCACGGTTTGACAGCATTTTCAAACGTGAAATGCTTAGGCCTCTGGGAATTAAGTTTAGGCAAACCGTTTGCTGATTAAAGAAAAAATATTAAACAAGCTTGATTTGTCAAAATTGTCTGTGCAAAATAGAAAGTTTTACTAATTAGTTCTCAATTTTGACATTCTTGATTCAGGGCACTGACTTTTCTTATTTTATTCTGTGCATTGTTATTTGAGACCTTACTTGAAAGTTAATATTTGAGACTTACTTGTGACTTGCATATGTGTGAGTTACTCCCAAAGGACCCAACTGCCTTTAACACTTCCACATGCAGAACAATGACGTCTTTCAGCTCATCTCCATCCACTCAACTGTCCATTCAGTTCATTATTTATGAGACCCTGTGTGTAGGCAGCAGGAAGAAAACAGAAAGAGGGAAAGAGCAGAGGAAGTCACTTCAGTGAAGTGCTATTCTGTTCCTCTGTAAGTGGGAAACAAGGGCAGATTCCTCTGGACAGTGATCACATTGCTCCAGGTGGTCAAGGACGACAGAAAAAAACCTTCTACAAAAGTGCTATGTGGGAGAAGAGTTTATGTTTTCTCTACCCTGTGTGTTTTCATAGATAATTGCCATATTGAATATGCTTATAGCGTTATAGTTTTAAAAACTATTAAAATCATATTTAGTGATAATGGGTATTTCTTTTTTGTTAGTGAAAATATGTCCCAAAACGGCCATTTCAGTTTGTGTTAGTACTGAGAAAATTCTTGATATCAGAAGAGATTGGGAGGTTGTGAAATGTGTTGGCCGGTTGCTTGGTTGCCTAAGGAGGAGGTGGTGGAAGGCGGAATGTAATGTTGTAGAAAGCAGGCTCAAGTCTCTGTGCCAGATACTCAGTATTGTGTGGGCTCAGTCCAGCCAGTCAGTGAGCTCATTGTAGTATTTCACTCCATATTGTCTTTATGTGTTCATGGGAGTAGCATATATGCGAGGGAGAGAGACACTTTTTAAGGGCTCTGTATTCTAAATGTGTGTTTTTTTATTTTTTACAAAAGCATAGACAGGATTAGCCTGAACCAGTTTAAAAAGAGAAAAACTAAAACAAATCTTAAAAAGGGATTAAAGAGGACCAAAATAAGGAAACAAACAACCGAAACAGAGCTTTGTATAGCTGTGGGATGAGTTGTGGCAGAGAATATGTTTGTATTTTGTGTGTGTGTGTGTGTGTGCGTGCACATGTATGTGAGTCAATAACTGAACTAAATAACTGCACATGCTTTAGTTCATGTGCTCTAAACAGGAGGAGGTACAGTAGGAGGATGATGTAATCACCAGCACAGTCGATCTGTTTGTTTTTGATCCCGTCTGATTGGCCTGCCCCCTCAGCGACCCCTGACCCAGGGGAGATTCCTGGGCCCTGTCCAGGCCCTTGTATGAACTGGGTCATGACAACAACAGTACACACCCCACTAACTGTGTCTCTCTGTGTCCCAGTCCCACCAGTCAAGCCATCTTTCCCTGTGTCTGACCTAATTCCCTTCCCACCTAACCCACCCTACACACACACACACTCACAAAATGCTTAAGGAGATTCTTAATCATTCACTGTGGACCCTCTGAAGTAAACAGCTGGATTTGATGAGGAGTGTTCCCATTTTAGTATTGCCATTTCTTTTTCTACGTTTTTCTCTCTTACTTTCCTTTCTTCTTCTCCTCGCCTGCACTCATCTGATTATTTTCTCTCTCTTTTCGTCCTTTGTAACAGACTACGAGATTGAGTATATGGAGAAAATCGGTTCCTCTACCCCTGTGAGTATGCACTGACATAGACTGACTCCCTGAAGGGACACACAGACTAGCATGGACATTGTATTAAAGAGAAGTACGCAGGAGCTGATGTAACTAATCATGTGTGTTTTTCAGCCTCTTTCTGTGAAGAAGCCATCTCTGTATCTGAAGCTGGACTCTGTGGCAGATAGTTCTAACAGGAACTCGTGCAAACGTGGATCTGAACCCAGCTCCCCCTGCACAGGGTACCAGCTCACTTTTATTACACACACACACTCACTAATAATTGCATGCCTACACTTGTTTACCTGTTAACATGGGGTTTGACACTATGGTACACACAAAATGACAGCTAATATTAATGCAGTCAGTGGAATTATTTATTGAAAAAAGGTTTGTTGGAAGGTTATGTTGAATTTGGTTTTTCTATATACTTAATCACAGGGATGCAGTTTCCCCATCCAGTCAGGTGTCACTAATGATCAGCAATTGCCAGCCATCATTTTATTTTTGAGGTTTACAAACTGTGAGATGCAGCTCACTTTAATACTCAGGAAAATAAAGGTTTTAAAAGTCAAGCCCATAGTGGAATGCACAGTACTGGCATATGGCTGAGGGCACCACTGCACTGACATACATGGGCAACGCAGTCATGCTGCCAGTATTTATTGCTGCTCCCAAACACAGCAGTGAAGCCAAGTATTCCTGCACATGTTCTGCACTGTTCTCTTTGTCTCATTTTTCCTACTCAATTTACCTTTCCTTCCTCCCTCTTTCCCCCAATCTCTCTCTCTTTCTCCCTTTCTGTCTGCAGGAGCTTTGAGGAGATGGAGGCTCAGATCTCTGCTGGAAGTAAATCTCCAGTGTTGCCATCTCGGGGTGGCCTTGAGTCAATGGGGATGGAGAAGAGTCGGAAGAGGGAGAATGAGTCACTGAGCCCCGCCGCCAGCTGCGAGCGGGATGGTGCGGTGAGTAGAAGTATGACCTCAGACCTGCCTTCCCCTGTCACAATCAGGCCAGCACACCATGAGTGCATTTTGAGTGTGGTCACATTTTCATTTTTCCATCATTCCAGAGGATATATGAAAACCAAATACTAACAATCACAATAACAGTTAAAGAAGGACAAAAGATTATTATTCATAAAATTTAAAACGATTAGTCCAAGCAAGGAATTCCCAATTCAGCTTTTATCTTGACAGAGCACTTCTTTCCATCTTTTAGTGCCTAATTTTAGCCACTAGGGGGAGACAATCTTTCAAGTTTAGCATATGGCAATCTGTGTTTATTGGCTTTTTCAACATCCCATTCTTTTTCAGAGCACACACACAATACAGTATACTTTTGCATCATAGATAGTGTATTCTAAAAGATGTAATGTATGCAGCACCTGTCCAACTTCATGCAGTCTACCTGTGCAGAAGTTGGCTGCTGTACTATATGCAGCTGCCCCCGCTTTGCTGACAATGCCCCTCCCCCACCCATCCAACTGTAGACCCCTCCCCAAGACCCTGCGGACCCTGCTGACACCCCACTGTTAGACAGACTGTCTGAGTCGGGGGGGCCACTGCAGTACCTGGAGCCTGACCTGGCTGAGACCAACCCCACCGCGTTCGCTCAGAAGCTGCAGGTGTGTAGAGGGGTACCTGCTGGCTCACCTCTGACCCCCTGCCCTTGAACCCTTGTTCCTTCACGCTGCACAGAGCTGGTGCTCTGTGGCCCTGTCGTTCTTCCCAGTTGTGCAGTACAATCCTTTCCTTTCCTCCTTCTCTTTCTAGTGCTGTTCATCCTCCTCTTTGTCTAGATTCTTCTCCTTTTTCTCCTCCTTATTCTGTTTGCTCAGACTGGATTCTGTGGGGAACAGTGTGTTTCGGCATTCTAGGTTAATACTGGGGGTTTGTTGATTGCATTCTTTGGGGCGAGTGTTTAGGGTGTTGATTGGATGTTGTGGGGGTGGGGCATAGTTTTTGGGGGTGTTGATTGGATGTTGTGGGGGTGTGTCATAGTGTTTGTTGAGGATTGGATGCTGTTGGGAATGTGGGCAGAGTGTTTGGGGATTTTTATTAGGGCTGCAACTAATTAATACTTTGATAATCGATTAGTCTGTCTATTATTTCAATTAATCAATAAATTGCATTGTTTGATAAATGTACAAAAATGTTTATAAAGATGTATTATGCATAAAATGCATTCCAGTGTTCAGTGCTGTTTTAAATAAAAAATAACATGAAAAAGTTTTCATAAAGAAATTTAGTAAAAAAAAAAAAAAGCACCTTTTAGCTAGCTTTTTAACGATAATAAAACGTGTCATGCAGCATTTAAATAATAAATGATAAAAAAAATACAAAAATAAAGAACACATTAAGTGACGCTTAAGTCATAGGCACTTTAAGATGAACATGTGAACCTGGAGGTAGAATCATTATCATGATGTTACTGACTCATTTTGTACACAAATGGCATTTAGGAGTCTTCCATTGTACACATACATACACTCTCCCACTCTAGCACCAAGAGATTAGCTCTCGCAATTGTCATCTGTGTATGTAAGCAACAAAAATGTGACACACCCGGATGCTTAGTGGTGGGGGAGAGCCCATTTCACCCTTGGCATAAGTCGGTTGGCAAAGCACTACTCTCTTTACATGGTTGAGAAAGAAATGTTTGATTATGGTTGCTGATTGTGTAATTTGTTTTTATGTTTGCACAAATACCATTCCATATTGATTTATCAAGGAACCCAATATGGCACTTTCAAATACGTAGAGCTAATGATTCTGTAAAACTATTTTTGCTACTGTAAGATAACTGGATATGATAATCTCCTCCGTTTTTTTTTTTTGTGTCGTTCACAAATGAATGTTTACTAGTTGAATTCTTCCTCACTTTAAAACACAAGTCATGTCATGATGCCCAACCCTCTTTAGCCTGCATTGTGGTCATTTATTTGTCTAGTTTAGCTGGCTTAACTTAGTTTTGAACTTACTGTGCCTTGACACAGCCAACATGTTTTCTCTTTACATGTTCATGCATGTGCTCCTGTGACACTCAAGGTCAGCGTGGCACATTTTACACCTGACTATTTTACACTTTTGTAGGTTTTAGGGTGAAGTGCTCCCATACTTTGGATGTCTTCTATTACACCGTTTTCTCTGTCACCATTTTTTGAATGTTTTGTTGTCATTATAGTGATGCTGCTCATGCCACAGCGTGCTTCATCACATAGACCAACTAATCGATAATGAAATTTGTTGCCAACTATTTTTATATTCGATTGTAGTCGATTTAGTTGATTAGTTGTTGCAGCCCTAATGTTTATTGGATGCCGTAGGGTGGGTAGTGTGTTTGGTAGTGTTGATTGGATGCTGTTTGGGAGGGGCTGAGTGTTTGGGGATGTTTATTGGATGCTGTAAGGAAACAGAGTGTTCGGAGATGCCCAGTGTCGTGAGAGCGAGTCTGTGCTCTAACCCCTCTCTCCTCCCTTTGCCCCTTTGGGCCATGCCTCCCCCTTCCTCCTCCTCCTCCTCCTCCTCCTCACGTCCCAGGAGGAGCTGGTGCTTGCTGCCCTGAGGATAGAGGCTCTGCAGGTAGCCCAAAAAATCTCCCAGAGTCCCTCTCTGTCCTGTGTAATCCCCGAGGTACTGACCCTAGCCAGAATGCACCAGCGGCGCCCGTGTGCGTGTGTGCACCGTGCGTGTGTATGTGTGTGACCCTAGCCACCCTGCCTCTCCTACTAAACCTGACAGCCGCAGCATCGGCGTGAGTGTGTGCTCCCGGCCTTACCAAACATGGACACCGTATCGCAGCACTCTGCACCACCTCTAGATTGTCTCCATGTCACATTCTAACCTGGCTTGTCCCCTGCTGGCCTTTGGCTCTCCTGTGTGTGACCCTCACCCGTGAGTGGCGGATGAAGTGTAGCCTGTCCTTGTTCAGGCTTGTGTGAGAACCCTGCATGTTGCCTGGACAGGGAAAGCTTTGGCAAACATCAAGGTGACTTGGGATGTCCTTGTCAAGGCTTGATTACATTAGTTTACTAAATAACATAATGTAATTGATAGAGGCCTGTTTTTGGTTGATGAAGAAACACTGCTGCTGTATTTCCCTCCAGTACTGCTGTGGCAGGATTAGTCATAAATGTGGACCCTATATAGAAACTCTTCTTTTGCTCAATCCCATGTCACATTCTTGTTGTCTGACTGGATCACAACTAACTCTCCAACTAACCCCACTGGCCAAAGATACACTCCTGGCTACAGTACTAGCCTAAACCAAATGACAAGACAAGTGTGAACAATGAAACTGAGCAGCAACCACAGTGTCCCAATCACATCTGTTTCTCTAAGTGAAAACAGCTTGTTTCAGGTGACATTGTCTCCCATACTTTTTAAAAATATGAAATCTGTGCTGTTGGTAAAATAACGCAAACCCATCCGGACCTGGAGTTTTCAGAGCCTCAGGGTTGGTGAACTGATGTTTGGTGACTTCACTTTTTCTTGGTTGGCATGTGGGGCAGGTAGTTGATCGCTACACTGTCCGCCACATATAGAGAGAAGAGCGGCACATTTTTGGGCTATTTCTCTGGATTGTGCTGCAGTTGTTGCCATGGTGATTTACAGGCAGTGCTGTCTGCTGTATTTAGGTGAGATGGCTGCTCTAAACTTCTCAGGCTTGGAGAGATATTTTCTCTCACTTTTCTTCAGTTTTTCTCTCTCCTCTTTCCTCCCCTTCTCACACTTGGCCCTCCCCAGTGTTTCTTCTGTTTTCAAAAGATGCTCACATTCTCAATGCTGATGAAGAACTACACAAAAGAAGTACTTGCACTTACAAATCAGTGTTCCCCAGTATCAGTAGAAATGTTCTAGTAGCAGTCCATGCACACAGTACTCCATATGTTCCTGTGTCGTCATACAGAAGTCGTATGCCTCCACCCCACCCCCTTCATCTCATCTCCATTGTCCTCTCTCACACTCCACAGTCACGTCTCAAGAAGCCCACTCCTCGCCGATGGAATATCAACGGTTCACAAACGGCCAAAGTAAGAGGCCTAATAACATCTTCATCCCCACCCTGGCCCAAATCCAGTCCCATTCCAAACCACCTCCCTGTGCCCCAATACCAGCCTTGTTATTGTAAAGGGTCTCTTACATCAGGGCAATAGTGGAAATGTCTGACAAGTTACTGACATTAGAGGGTCATTCAGAATGGACATATTCCATCTACCCCCACTGCTGTGAATGGTCTTCAGCTGAATGTATCCAAAAAAGATATTCATGTTAGTGTATTGTTGCTTCTTTTCTTGAACAGTAGACAGTTGACCTGCACCATTAATAATGCAATGCAAATTTTATTTTTGAACTGAAATTGTTCTTAGGTACTGTAAGTATTATTTCAGATTCAAATACTCAGTCCACAGTAAGCCTAAATATTAAACAAATATGAACAAATTCAAATAATTTTTTAAATGGTTAAATTATATTTGACTACATTTTCCAAAAAATAAATACGTACAAACATGCTGAGTGATTCCAAAAAATGTGTAGTGCAAATGCTACATCAGTACAAACGATGATTACAAGTGTGAGTGAGTCATTAACAAGGTAAATCCTCATTTGAATTCAGATTAATAATTAAGCAGCTGTAACTTGCAGTGCTTTACAAATACCAAAAAATATTTCTATTATTTGGAATCAAATATTTTAAGTTTTTTTTTAAGTAATAGGCTGTTTAAAACCGTATTGGCCCCATGTCCAGGGGGCAGACGGATGTAATTGTCATTGATTACAGACATTGTTGTTGTGTAGTCCACCAGTAATACACATTATGTGTCATTAGTCACTCAGGTTTCCACGTTTCTCTGACTGTCACAGAGATACCCAGAAATGCTTAAGATTGTAGAATTTGGGGTCAACTACAATATTAAATTCAATGTTGGGTTCCCAAATTTGTGGTGTCCTGTCACATCAGCTTGATGTTATAGACCCTAAGTGTTATTGGCATGCACCCCAATATGGTTTTTCAGGTGTGAAACACCAGCTCACCTTGCATGCCCCCCCTCCTCCCCGCCCCAGCCCCACATCAACCCACTCAACAGTAAATCAGTCATATCTCACTTTAGCACTTGCCCTGGCCAGTCCATCAGTGTGCCTTACTGTGTCGCACATATCTCTCTGGCCTGATCCCACATCTCATAGAACCTTGTCTGAACCTGACTCTTAGAGTCTGAGTGCAGACAAATGTGACTGAACCACATTTGTCTGATTTGCAGCTGTGCTCTTGTTTTGTTTTCAGATTTAAGACAGAATATTTAAATATTTATGAATACCTGAATGTCCTCTCAATGTCTCTAATGGGCACAGATGGGTTACAGGTGGTCACAGGTGGTCAACATGTGAGCTGGCCTTCTGAACCCTATTTCACAGAGTATAATGAAATCTCCTAAATGTGTTTATATACTACCATCTTATTGGTGGTCAGTGTGTTAGTTTTAGTTATTCAGCTTAGATGTGAATGGTTTTTTTGCTTCAACGATTGCCAAAGCTGCTATCTCTCACAATTTTAAACACAGCTTTGGAAAGTGTTGCTGCTACAGTTTAACAACCCTTTTTCTCATTATTATTCATTCAGAATTGTATGTCTGTTTCTTGTGATTTGTGATGATTCATGGATAGCTGGCTAACCATAAAATACCCAGTAGCCTTTTTTGTCTTTCTTTTAAATTACATGTTTTTAGAGTGAGGAATTGTAATTGAAAATCGTTTATGAAGTGGATACATTAATTTTCATGTTGAAAATGTGGTGTCAATATAAATAGATATCACAGACAATTTTCTGTTGCTGAACAAAACTTACATTATTACATTATATTCAGTAGAAACCACCAAACAGCTCATCATAGCTACCAATAATATGAGACCATCACTAAGATATTAGATCTCATTTGAGTAAGTGAGGACAAGAAGAGCAAGAACAACTGAAATATTTTTGTCACACAGGCCAGGGTATGTGCGTGACATCTTTGTGCATATTGCAGTGAGAGAGATTTGTAGATAGTGTGTAGGGGTTCAGTGTGTAATGGTGCATCAGCTTGTTCTCAGCTCAGAAGGTGGGGACTTGTTAAGAATGCTAAGAGTTTGCCTTCACATGACCCGTCCACAGTCATGTCACCAGTTACCACTCAGCACAGAGTGAGTAATGATATCGCTCCATCTCTGTAGTCTTATTACTGCTAATCCTGCCTGAGGTTAGAGTGGGATTGGCTCATTCTGTCACAGTCTCATGAGTGCAGCATGGGACAGGATCTGCTGGCTGTCTCTAGTGCTCCACCTTGGAGGGTGGGGAAACCACCCACACACATACACTAAGACACACGCAAGCACAAGCGCTCATGAACATAAACACTCATTTACACGCATACAAACAAGCACATGCATGCATCCAGGGACACTGGACTCAGAAACACTCTCCGCTTAAGAGCCCTCTAAATCTTCTCCTCACATGATCACGAGACATCTCTTAAATACAGCCTTAAGACCCCGGACTGTGCAGTGTCAGAGGCCACATAATCCTTGACAGGTTCTGTCATTGTTGCGGGCTTGAGGGTGGGACTGCACATTGACCCCTGCATAAACTCTGGATTACAGTTCATCACCATGGCAACAGTATCAGAAATGGAAGCCAGGGTCTGGCTTTAACCCCACACAGTGAAGGTTAGGGTCAAGAGCTGAGTCAATTGGTTTACTTTTATTTTTTAAACAGCTTTACCATGACGCTCAGTGGTTTTTCAGATTGTTGTAAATAAAATGAAAAATAGAGCAAAAAACAATTTGTTTTTATATCATCCCATTACATTGGCTTGTGAAAAGCAATTTACCTTATATGGGAACCAAAATGTAATCCATAGCACTGTAGCCAGAAATAAAGCTTCACTCCTATTCCCCTCAGTAGAACTGTAAGCATATGTTTATAAACCTATTTCCTCGATTAGATTCTTCAACAGAAATGCAAGTGCATTCCTTCAGTAAATCTTTATTTTCTCCAAAAGAGCTGTAGCTATAATATAAAGTTAACTTTAATCATTGTTCTCTTATGTATTTATTAATGTATTAAATATGGCATTCTTGGGATACCGCTATGTTTGCAGACTAAAAGTGCATATCTTTCTCTCTGCGGATTTCTTTCTTCCTTAGACTGGTCCTCCACATGTTTTCTTCTTTTACTTTATTCATCTCTTTTCTTATCTTTTATCATTTTTCAATAATGAATCTGTTATTTTCTTCCTCTCCCTCACTCCCCAGCTGATCCACTCAATCTCTGCATCTGGATCGCTCAGACTAAAGGTGCAGAACATTTGGGTTGTAACATAATTACAGTAAGAGTGCAAGTCTGCTTACAGACAAAACAATATCCCTCAGTCCCTTCTGCATTGTGCATTAGGATTTCCCCATCTTAAGAATGGAACTAATCACCAAAAATAATCAAACTCCTGTAGCATCTAGGAAAGATACTTACGTGGTACCTCAGTTAAAATCCTATTAGCCAAATACAGCCCATCTAGTCGTTCCTATTTGTGAATAGGTTGCAGAACTGGAGTCTGTAAAACTTGATCTCTGCCATTAAACAGCTCTAAAAGAGTAATGCCCTGTACATATAAAATAGTGTACATGTTGTCTGTATGGTTTTGCTCTGTCATTTCGTTTTTTGCCTTGGATCTTTATTGTTGGATTGTACTTGTAGTGTGTGTACTTAGCGTATCACATAGAATTCTATACTCCTGTGTTGTCTGTAGCTCCACCTTTTATCAAACTCATCTTGGTAAATTGAATGTTCATTTTGTATTTAAGGGATAAGGAAGCTCTCATAATGTATTTTGAGTTGTTTGGATAAGAGAAGAGAAAAGGGAAAAAATAACATCCTGGATATGAATGAACCATAATCTATGTGAGTCAATGTAGGAATTGAGCCAGCTGTCAGCTTCCAAAAGACATAGGTACAAACATTCCAGTGTGTTCTCTAGGCCTTCTGCAAGGAGGACAATCAATATACAATATTTAGATCATCCACCAATAATATGTGCATATAATGTGTGCATGTGGTGTTAACAGTAGTTGAATGACTCATTTGGCTAATTTCCAGATTGCACTATGGTGATGATTGTAATGGTAATTATTCAAGTAATGACAAATTGACCAAGTTTTTTCAAGTTTCATATCTCTGGTAGAACGGGCACCATACATAAACATTGATCAGATTTATTATTTAATGTTACATTAATTATTTATGCCTTAAAGAAAGTGGATAAAAGCATAAAAAACACTGGCAAGAAGTTACACAGGAGAAAGGTTTGTTGATCCTGGTTATTGTGTTTTAGTCCCTGGTAGAGTCGGGGGATTCAAGGTGACCAGTCCCTCTTCTCTGTTCTCAGAAACAGGCTAACCTTTGACCTTTCACCTTACTCTGTGATGCAGCCCAGGGTATCATACTAACACAAGATGGATTTCACACCATACAATCCCCCTCCCCTCCCAGTCGTTGCAGATGCAGTTCCTCTCTGAATATAACCCCTGAGTTTGACCTGCCCACCCTCTCTCCCACCTGAACCCAATCACAAACATGTTACACTCCGAGCAGGCAATCCCCAGGGTGCATGTGTCCTGCCACAGCTTGTTGCAACCAGTCTACAAGGTTACAACCACTTCTGCAACTTGCCTCAATAGTGCGAAGATATGGTGCCCCGATTTGTCTGCCACAAACAAGCCTTTGATGAACAAAGCAAAAGAGGTTTGGTGACCTGCAAAAGGCCTGGCACTATTGCGTTTTGGGGATTGCTATCAACTCAACATTGTGTTGCTTTGTGGCTTGGTTCAGGTTTTCTCCCTGATAATCGTGTGTGTATGTGTTTGTACATATATATGTGTGTGTGTGTGTGACTGTGTGTGTGTATGTTTATGTGTGCCATAATGCCTAATGATGGTCATGTGTCTAAAGTCCATTGCTGCCTTGTCCTCCTCTCACCCCAGCAGAGGGATGTCTCATCCCCCACAGACCCTGTGTCTAAGGGGCCCCTGTACTCTTTGTCTGGGTACAGTGAAGGGGGTGGCAGCTCGTACTTGCCCCGTGATCTGGACCACTCCCTGGGAATTGCGCGTGAAGAGGTACGGTTCCTGTCCATCGCCCTGCTGCAGCCTGGCTAATGTCCACTGCTCCTGTCAGCCCACTTGGTGTCATATTTTTTAAATCCCCCTTCAGATAACTTTGACACTCTTATAGCATAGCTCTTAAACATACTTATACATGATGTCTTGCACAAGTTCCCTTTATTTTAGGACACCTTATTAGCAAAAATATTCACAGTAAGTAAATAAATTAGTACACTTACCTCTTACAGCACTGTAATATTATTGAAGCAAACCAGATAAGGATTTTCTCTCTAGATTGCATAACTAGCACTTTTCCTGATAAGTGAAGTGGTAGGCCTCTGCTAATAAATGTTCAGTATCCTGCTGTTCATTTCACAGCTCCTCTGTAAATAATGCAGTCTATCTCATCTTAAAGTGTATTATAATCTACATGTTGGGAGTTTTACTTCCATATAGGGAATCACCAATGTATCCTTAAGAATGGACTGAATTGAAACAGCTGAATATGTCTATTGTTTCTGTACATATTATATATCTATACAAATGTACAATATATCAAATGTGACTTGTAGAAGTTCATATGATTGTGTAATCAGTTTTATCATTAATATGTCCCTCTTCAGATTGTGGCCAAGGAGCAGGAAGTAGCAGATTGGCAGAGGAAGTATGAGGAGAGCCGACAGGAAGTTGTTGAAATGAGGTGAGATCATGTCTGAAGTTTGAAGGGCATATTTGCAGTTGTCACACCTTTGCATTCATAAATGATTAGCTTGACCATCCAGTTAGCCATAAAACAATGAATCTTCATTCCATGTGGTGTTTGAAGCTAAGCAGGGTTGTGCTGCATTAAACAGAACGGTAGTTGGGCCTTCATTCTAGATAAAGATCCTGACTTACTGTGATCATTAGAATCAATGTCACTTATCGCAAAGAGTAGGGGGTTCCCTAGTATTCTCAGTCTGGGTCTGAGTCTGGCTCTCCAGTCATCCTTCAATATAATTGGATAAAATAAATCCCCCATTTTGCAGCCTCCAACCTCCTGGGCATTGAGCATTGGAGTGTGCAATAGCTGCTTCGCAACACCCAGAACTTTGAGATCCATGAAATGCACACAATACAAACATAATTAATCACTTAAAATATTAAAAGTAGTATTTGTTTTTGCTGATACACATTTGTAAGCTGAAACACATAGGACACTGCTGTTTTTCAGTCACCCATTATCTATTTGTCAGCATCTGTTTTTGTAAATCTGTTTATTTGGCTCTATCTGTATTCCAAAGCTCTGGCAGAAGTAAGGAGCCCATTAAAGATTGCTCTTGTGTACAAGAGCTGCCAGAAGTGGGGGAGGGATCAGACCAGGGGGTGGGGATAAGAAGAAGGGGATTATGGGTTATGGGAAACGTTTTGGCTCCATATAGAAGTTGACTCACCCTGGCTTATACATGACAGTCTGGAAACTTTTCAACCCTCTGGCTATTTCTTTGGTGGCTTGGTTTGGTGTTAGGGTTGGGACTCCATGCTTAGCTCAGCAAAACCTTCTGATAGCATAGCTGTGACACGTATGGTTAATCACGCCATAAGATCATCAATTGAAACTCTGCTACTGTAATTCATGGGGCACTACTTCATCCATTATTTCCAGCCCCAAATTCCCTGTTGTACCTCTACATCGCAGCAACGCTGTGAAATCATAGGCCACATTTTCTGCTGTAACTGGTTGAAATGAGTACAGCTAAAGCCGAGAACAGACCTGAATTCCCCTCACGCCCACCCCCTGGCCCAAAGGCAGCAGCCAAGGTGGGGAGAGGGTCTGGTCAGCTGGCCAGCTGGCCAGTCCCTGTCAGTGTGGATAAGACAGTACTTACCTCGTTAGGCTTATTAGCCTCAGGATCTGTACAGACTAAGCGGCTCTTTAAGACATTAATAATCCATCCGCTTACCACTCTGGCAACCTGCTTTTCCAAACAAGCCTGTTTGAAGTTTCTATTGGCTGACTGCAGGAGCCAAAGGGATGGGTGCAGGGTGTCGCCACAATTCAACCAACGTGCACACAAAATCGCATAGAATCACAGAGTCTGCAACTGAGCTTCAATCTGCCTTTGCTTTATTTTCAGAAACACTGGGTCAATTCATGGCCTGACTTATATTTAGGATGGGACTGTGTATGATGGTGTTTGTTCCAACTGAATGCCGAGCTGGCTAATTGGGTTTGACTGAGCTGTTAACTGAATACTGATCTTTACTGCTCATGACATCTCCTAATTTAAAACACTGGAAAAAAATTTGGGAAAAATACTGAACTTTTTGTTTCTGCCAGTGTAATATGAAGATAAATGAAAATTGTTTATTGAACAGATTTTTATTCATATCTGTCAAATTGTCAGAAAAAAACAAGATCTTGCTGTCATATTTATGATTTAGTTAGCCAATAACTTGCTGTATGCCCCTTTGAAGTTTTTAATTGGCCGAAATATAAACAGCTTACAGACATGCTTTTAAACACACGTCCAATCATGATATCTAACAAAAATATCTGATACTTAGAGTATGTCTAATCCAGATCAGTATTCAGTCAACAGGTCATAGAAGCCTTATTAACAGAGAGATCAGCTTGATTGAAAAGCAGCATACATGGTATGTTTCCAGGATCTGATCTGATTAACACTGATTTAAGCCTTCATTTTCAGAACTACTCAAAGTGTGTTTGTAGGAGCTGCTGAGTAGCAAGCATAGCTGAAGTCAGTCCTCAGCATAATGATGCCGCATTTGGCATGGATTAAATCCCTATTGCACCAATGCTGATTTAATGTTAGTCCCGTGGAGTGATCATATTTGGCCATGGTATCAGTTATGATCAGAAGGTTTCAGTCTGCAGGGTACTGCCTTCCTTGACACTGTAATACATACAATTCCTGATTCTAATATGGGGAGAAAATGAAACAGAATAAAATGAGAATAAAACATTTGAATAAAATGTAACATGCATTTTCAGAGTTTACATTAGATGAGTTTCCTGTTTGCCTTGCTGAATATCTGTGGTTTTATTATTCTGCAGGAGGATAGTGGCAGAGTATGAAAAGACGATTGCACAGATGATAGGTAAGCATTCTATTTGTTTCCCTCTTTGTGGACACCTTAAGCAGGCCATGCTGTGTCAAAATTCCACGGTGGAACTGAGAGCCTTTTAGCACCATTCATTTGAAAACAAAACCTCTTCAGAATTGTTGCTCTTTTCGCTTGTCTCCCTGTTTTTCTTTCTCCCTCTTTCTCCCTCCTCCATCTTGCTACCAGATCTTAACCAAAGGCTTTATTATTCTGTATTATTCTTATTATCTCTGTAGCAGCATACTATAGTATATAGTTCAGTTTTAGAATAAATGGCAGACAGATTGACAAATATACTTCATTGGCATGTTGTTATTCTTTTGTTGGGTGCAGTTTTGATAACCCAAAATCTTCCTGGCATCTTGATACATGGCAAAGGGAAATGAGGTTTCCCTCTGTCTTATCACAGCCACCTGAATGTAAAAATGTTTTGGGATGCCCCTAAATCTAGTTCCATGATTAGCACTTGCAGTTATTGGCATAGCAGTACAATTTGTGAGAGTGCCCATACTGAAATCTCCTGTTTCTGGAGAGACGTTCAGTTACGCAATGTACCTCTGACAATGTATTATGATCACGCCATGCTACTTCTCCACTTTGACTCCCAGACTCTCAAGCATTCTATCTGTAATGTCTTTCTGCTTCCATCTGTCTTTTTCGTATCATTATGTATATCATATATATTTTTGGCCACCTTTAATTTTTCTTGTTTACTTTTATCGCACAACCTTGTTTCTTTCTCTTTTCTAACATGCTGTCACTCTCCCTCCCTTCCTGCACCTATCCATCCATCCTTCCCTCCACCCTGCCATCCCGTTACACTTCCATCTTTCTTTCCATCCCTCCCTTTTGGCTTAACTTAACACGGTCCCTTCTTTTCTGTTCCCATCTTTGCCTCTAACTGTTTGATAAACAATCAGGCATGCCTGGTAAGTAGAAAAAGGCGACTTGTATGTTTGTGTTCGATCCACACACTTCAAACTGAGAGATATTCCACTCTCTCTGAACTGAGTGTTTGTATGTCCAGTGAAACACATTTTAATTTTATTTATTTATTTTGTTGTGTCTCTCATTTTTCAGAACATCCAATCTGTCAGTACAAAAAAAAATATGTTGACAATTTAAGTTTTGATTTTTTTTTCTGTTTTTATAAATTTAATGAATAAAAACATGTAATCATCATTTGGAAGGATCCCTAGGCTGCATGCTTTTGCGTGGAGATGTTCATGAGAATCAGGAATATTCTCCTATCTAAACTAGCGCATAACTGCACTAACTTTGGCCTGACAGTAAGTGTATTTATGGGGAATCCCCAAAAGCTGTTCTAAGTTTAGTAAAAATCAGTCATCAGCCCAGTTCTCACCTCCACAGTGAAAGTCCACTTTACCTGCCCCTGCAAAAGGTTGATGTTTCTCAAGCAATTAGAAGGAATTAGGGAATGTCATTAGGTGGGTCTTTTACTAAGTCCCTCTAAGAAAGGGAGAGCTGGGGAAGAGGAGGATGGTGTAAGCACCACTGTCCTCCTCCAGTGAAGAGAGATCACTTTACTCCAGGCCTGTTTACCCAGTCAATAAGGCTGTCCGTCTGTCTCTCCAGTGTGCTTGATTTGCCCATTGTCCAGTGTGTGTCTCATCTGCATGTATCACACGTTCAAGGGCTAGCCAGCAATGCAGCTCAGACTCCATAGTGTGTTTTAATCATGCTGTCTGTCAGTTACTCAGATACAGTGTATATTTAGTCATATTTACTCATTTTTACTGTTTGAATAATGTTGGTATTAACACTGTAATTTCTGTATAATTGCTGTATAATTTATAAAGTAAAACAGTTGAAGCTTACTTAATGACAGTACTGACTGGTTTAGTGGCTTTGTTCCAGTTAAACATGTTTTTAACTTAAATATTAATCATAGTAATTGTGTCATTGTGTGTACATATACAAAAGTGTACGAGAGTGACAGAGACACTGAGAAGCAGTAGTATGGTCTAACCTGGGTTCATGTGTGTGTGTGCCAGAGGACGAACAGCGGGAGAAGTCTCTGTCCCATCATACCATCCAGCAGCTGATCTTGGAGAAGGACCAGGCCCTAGCCGATCTCAACTCAGTGGAGAAGTCCCTAGCTGACTTGTTCCGCCGATATGAAAAGATGAAGGATGTACTGGAGGGCTTCCGTAAGGTAAGCTTTTTATATACGCCTCCACCTGTAATCAGTTATCAACCACACACTCCCATAAACTCATTCACATGGTGGGCTGTACAAACTGATTGGAGTACATTGATTTTGATGACACGGAATCCTGGCTGAGAAGAGCACTGTGAGTGGAGAATGAATGGATGCTGGTCACAGTATCTGTAGTATGGTACAGGCTGAGGAGTGAATCTTTATGAGGACCACACTAGCCATTGACCTTACACAGAATACCTCTCCTCACCCCTCCTCTCTCCCTATCCAGAATGAGGAGGTTCTGAAGAAGTGTGCACAGGAGTACCTGTCCCGGGTCCGCAAGGAAGAGCAGCGGTATCAGGCCCTGAAGATCCATGCAGAGGAGAAACTTGACAAGTGAGAACCTCCTTTCTCTTCTCTCACAAAGAAATAACCAAGGAAGATAATCTTTCTCTTTTAATGAGTGCTATCTGAATATATTGTTGTGTATTATATTTGACTTACTGGAAAGCCATATTTAAATAACAAATATCAAAACCCCAAAGTTTTCATGCTATGGTGGACCTGAGGCCCACACACAAACTCACTAAGAAGAAAAATATGGTATTCAAATACATCAATGAGCTCAGCACCTGCTCAGTGTCAGCGTATCTCCCACCACTGACAAACTCAATAGTAGAAAGTTTTGTATTTTAAGAAGAATCTACTTTGTTCACTCTCATGTACAGTACACATGTACAGTTCAGCCTGTCCCCAGACTACAAGTGAGATCCGTTCCTAGGTCTGTGTTTGTGTCGAATTTGTATGTAAGTCGGAACAGGTACATGTGGTTCGTATTTAGCATCAGTTAGTCAAATGTTTGTCTTAGTATATAGAATTTTACCTTTCTATGCATATAAAACACTTACAGGCTCGAGCCACAGAAGCTGCGGATTGTTATCATGAGCATCAAATAGTGCGTGCGTTCATTATTTTGAACCATTGTTATTATTAGCTGAACAATGCTGCAGTTGTTAGAATGATCTTGAGTGAGAAAATTGACGACACTATCTGTTAGCCTGTGACACATGTTGAACATGCACGCACTCTGTCATGTCCCCTGACTTCAGGGCGAACGCAGACATCGCGCAGGTTCGAGCCAAAGCCAAACAGGAGCAGGCAGCGTACCAGGCTAGCCTGCGCAAAGAGCAGATGAAGGTGGAGTCCCTGGAGCGTACTCTGGAGCAGAAGGTCAGTATATGAGCCTCACCCCCTTTCACAGAAATGTGCTCACACACATACACACACACAACTATATCTTTGTGTCCATTACGGATGCATGCATACACACACACACACCACACACACACACAATATTCAGTTGTTTGCTGAGAAATCCACAAATAAACATGCACATAACTAGATAGGAATACACAGGTACATTCTCATACAGACAAACACACAAATGCACAAATAATCTATTAACGTTGTATTGCTTTTTCATTAATGGAAAATTAGATATTTGTGGTTAGCTCTACCGATATGTCTTTATTATAAAGAGACTTCTTGATAATCAACAGTTCAGCATATGTGTTTCTATAGTAATGGTTACAAATGGTTTGTGCGTCAGTTATTGAAACAATACAATTATTTACTATGTCAAGGTAAACCATGTCCAAAATCATGAATGAAAGGACAATCCAGTGACATAATGCCTGAAGACATAGGAACAGTGGTCTCAAATCAAAGGTTAACTGGATAGTTAACAAAAACCATAAAATAACAGCCTCATTTAACACAATCATGACATCGCAAAATCTACACCTCTGTGGCCCAGACTCAGCAAAAACTTTTTACTTTGCTGTGGCTGTATACACATATCAGTTCATATACATATTCACATACATACACACTTAAACCTGTGCTGTGATAAATCCATTACATAAGCAAATGCACTCACACAAATATTGAAGATGAAATTATTATTTTCACAGTAGTGATTATGGCTGTTTGTTTTCCCCCCTGCAGAACAAAGAGATTGAGGAACTAACAAAGATTTGTGATGAACTCATCTCCAAGATGGGGAAGAGCTAGCCTGCTGCCACTTAGCCACACTCTGCCATGCTGCGTCCATTTCCCTGGAGCAGAGGGGAGAAGAGAAGGGGAAGGAGAGTGAGGAATGGACCCTTTTTCTGTCTCCATCCAAGTACTGTCTCAATACCACCTGGGCAGATGGACAGACTGCCTGGCAGGAAAGTCTGAAAGCTCCCTTTATCTCTCACTCCACTGAACTTTTTGCACTGGGAGACTTGAACATTTGAACAGCGATGCCTCCTAGAGGACTGGAGGCTACTTGACAATGACTTCATTTTTGTTTTTTCATTCTAATGTTTCAGTGTGTATCAAGTTTCCTGTATCAGGGGTCTTGTGAAAGCTTGGGAGACATGGACTCAACATCAAGACAGAGAGAGACTGTAGATGAGGTTAATTGCAACTTGCGTTGTCATGTCAACCACTGGAGAAACGGACTGCAAACTCTGGCAACATTTTCTCAACAAGAGAAGAAAAGCAACAAATGTTATCAGAAAAAGATAGAAAAGGTCCTAGACTAATCACGTGATTCATTCATTCATTCATTATGAAAATTGCTAATAATTATAACTATAATAATATTAATTATAACAATTGCATGTCGTAGTTGAAAAATTACCTTCCTTTTGTAAATAAAAATTCAGGCAGATGATTGGAAAGGAAGATGCCAGATTTTTGATACGGTATTCTGTCAGTTAGATTCACGACCTTGGTGTAATTTTGTAGATATTTTTTTGTGTTTGTTTCTTTGCTTCCATAAAAGAAACAGGGAATTTTATTTTGCTATTATTTTAATAATGATAATAATTCATCTTCTGGTTATTGTTCTGATTCTGATTTTATTAATTTAATGTGGATTGGGTTTTTCTGTCCTGAAGCGGTTGGTGGGTCAGGACAGGAGAGGGCCCTGGCTGAAAACAGGCTTTAAAAGTGCAATAAAAGATGGCAATAAAAATATGGGCACTTCTGGAGTTCTTGTACAGGACTGGAATGCACACACACATAGGCCTGTCAAGATAACTACTTTTGTTGGACGATATATTGTCCCAGAAATAATTGCGATAAACGATATTATTGTCATTTTAAGACCATTTTATATCACTGATATAATGATAATATAATAGCATAATAAGGCAAGTACCTTTCAAAGACCAGTTAACTTTTTTCTTAAGAATATTCAGACTTTGAAACTGCAATGTAAAAAAAAAAAAAAAGTAAATATGAGCTTTTTGGTTAGTTGTATGGCCACTTTTCGTTGTTGACATACTCATTCATGTTAATGGGCTCTCCTCTCTCACCAGGCTCAAAGCCAAAATGTTCCCACAACGGAGCTGTGGAATGTGGCTTTGAAACCAAGTCCATTTGTACTTGTTCCTCAAAATTTTCTGGGTGGAATTATGCAGTCGTCATAGAAAACACCTGTTAGCCTTGAGTAACACATTATCTTCTCCTGTCTCTGTCCGCTCTGTGTGTGTGGAGGAGCTGCACATTCTTATGTAAACAAACGCATGTAAACACAATGGGCAATATTGAGGTCAGCAAAAATGATCTAAGTCATGTCCATATATCATACGATAAGTCGATAACGTAATTATCATGATAGGCCTACACACACACACACAGACTATACACTGCTGTCATAGCCAGGATTTGGCACATGCTGTGTCGGCCTACTTCAAGGAGATGACTTAGATGAGCCCTAGTGTGAAAGCTCTTCACGTCAGCAACATTTAACCTATTAAACTGAGATGCCGTCTCTCCTGCCAGCACATTCTGAATGCACTGCGGGAATTTGCTGTGGGTCACCCCTCACTCTGTGCAGCGCATACACTCTGAATTGTGCTGCGCTGAAATGTGTGATCCTAAGATGTCGTATCGATGAGGATTGTGTAGTTTACCAGTGTAAGCCTTATCAGTTACGTGGGTATGGTTGGTTTAATTTCTGAATTAACAGTTCTCATTCCAGTCTTGAAGAGAAGTGGGTCTGTGTGTTTTGTCTCATTTTTCCCACAGAGCCTAATTGGTACGCTGGTCATGCCGTCCAGAGCTGGATTTGCCAAGCAGTTTCATATTTCTGTATCTGCTTGCTTTCCACCTAAGAGAGCCACATTCAACCCTATGAAGACTTGATCTATTGTGTTGATAATAACTGTCCATTGTGGCTGCTAATCTAAGATCTCATTCTCATTTTTGACTTCTCTGACTGGAGGTTTTGCAGGTGGGAGAACAGCTGAGTCAGTTGTTCTGTTGTGAAAGAGCTATGGAATGAACTATGGGGGCACTCTGGCTTTGTGTATTTCTACAGATATGTATGATTTATGGGAGCATCAACTTTGTAAAAGACCTGTGTGTATGACAGCAGAAAAGATATGAGTTCCTGTTTCTGGTCCACAATTTTGTTTGGGAGCTGGTCATGTTGTGATACCCCTGCGGAAATCAGTGACAGCAAATACCAAGGCTTTTTGACAACACCCACAGAAAAAAAAGACAAAAATCTGACACAAAAGTTTCTCAGTTTCCCAGCCTATCTCACCACCCCCCTCGCCCCCCAACCAAAAGAATTCCTTGGCACAAAGGACACAATTTGGGCATTGAGTGTTTTAACTTTGGGACGACTGCCGAAATTCTTCCACTGCTTCAATGTGATGGTGGAATAGCCCAGATCTCATCAATGCTGTGAGATTGTTGTGTGTACATAAACTAAGAGGGTTAAGAATAAGGACCTCAGAGGAGCCTGAGGAGGGTGGAGGGCTGAAGTGTAGAGGCGGAGCAGGGGAAGGGCGGGGCGGGGCAGGGCTGTGTTGCTGTATGGCATGTGTTTCTTCCTTTCTGACTTGTCTCATTTGTGAGTACAATTACTAGTCCCACTGGCCAACCTGTAATCTCCTTATACATCCAAGCAGTGGTATTAGCCCTGTGGTTGTGTAGATTAAGATTAGGAGTTGAGCAGCAAACAGCCTGCTTCTCATTGTGTGACCAAACGAACGATGACCACCAGCACCATGAAAGCTGTCTACTGCTGTCTGATTCTCTGCATCCTCTTCATTGCCCACAGTAAGCACTAATTTTATATTTTATTGCTTTTTGATCTTTTTTTGCGTTTCGCTGCTCTACCTTTTCATTTCCTCTTTCACTGCTTCTCTTCCATCATCCCTTGATCCACTTCTCTCACCTCTGCTTCTTTCTTCTCCTTTGTCATTCTCTTACTTCACCTCTTCCTCTCCACTCTTTTTCTATTTGTCTAATACTGTCTCTTGAGAGTCTATTCTTTTTTCTTTTTGCTCCTTCTCATCTCCTTTCTTGCCTTGTTTCTGTAATCTGGACCATCATAAATCACTGTTTTTCTCTCTCCTTCCCCTCCTCAGCCTCCTTCCTCTCTCTAGGGCATCTCCTCCCTCTCTTTTTCTTACTCACATTTATTTTTTCACCTGCCTCACCTTCATTTCATTGCTAAAAGGTTCAGTCACTTCCTCTTCTCCCTGTTTCCATTCACTTTTGCTCTCTACATTATGTCTCTGTTCTCCCCACACTGTCTCTGTCTTTCTTTGATTTCTCATTTCAGTCAATTTGTAATAGGTTAATTGCATCCAATTGCTGGGCTAGAGACCTGTTAAAGAGATTGAACGACTGTCAGAGGGGTCTCCATAACCAGATTTATAATGTGAGGCATGAAAATGTGGGTGTAGCATGGCCTTTTAATATCCTTTGCTACAAAAATTCTGAAGAAAATTATATTAGGGCTTTGCTGGATTTGATACCTGTTTACCCCATGTCAGTGTGAAACATTGTTTCTTTCCAACTGAATTACAAAGTCATTTTAAAATAGGTAAGGTGTTTCCTGAAATGAGTATCTAAAATGAGCATTATACATCATTTAGTCCTCCTACTCCAATTGCATGTTATCAATATCTTAAATGGTGCATAATCTTGGTTTGCTAATCTCATAATAGGACTGAAAGCTAATGATGTTAGTAGAAGGGAGGGCAGGGACATGGACTGAAGGATTGGGGTCAGCTCAGCGGTGATATTGTGGTTACCACCGTTTGCTCTGAGAAACTAAAAGCCACTGGAGGCAGAAATTCTGCAATGAGGGCATCAAAAGAGCAATTTTATAAATTACAATTTTATAAATAAAGTTCTCTGATGTGGTATATGGAAGACAGATCGATGTCTACCCTATAGACCAGGCCCTTCTTATATGTCTTTATCCAGTTATCGTTTTGCCACTTGACAGTTCCCTCGCCTCCTCTCTTTTTGTGATCAAAGTAAACTCACCCCACTGGGCTTGAGGAAAAAAAACTGGCTATGGACATAAAACATGGTTATGGCCTACTGTGCTTCTCTAGCAGAGATAACAGCGAGTCATGCCTTTGAGTTCATGCCTTTGATACTTTAAACAAGCATTTCAAAGCAGTCAGTTAAAAGCCACAATTTGAAGAAGTCTTAAAAAACAATTTCCTAGCAACAGCTCAGTGATTTTTTGTTAAAACTGCCACTACACCGAATCATTCTGGGATTATTTGTAAAAGTTACTCTTTTAAGAACACACATTTTTGATGAGAAGTATTTCTATTTGTAAGTTGCTATCTTGAATCTGCCTCGTGTTAATGTGTGTTAGTGTTGTCATCTTCAGAACTTTAAAACCTTCTCTCAGGGGTTATGAGATGTAGAGTGTTTGTGTGTGAGTTCCATCATCAAACACACACCTCAGAATAACATTCCTGTGGAACATCCCTCCTGTGGCATTTTCATCCTTGTGTAAGCAGAGAAATGTTTCATCATTATAGTAATTCCAGGGACTGTCACTATTTCTGGCGAGTAATCACACTACCATTTTGTTGGAATGTCATTGTGGCTCATGTTCTTTGTACATTGTTAAAATAATTTTTCAACTCAGATGACCTTAGAAGCATCTTTTCCTGGTATTTTAATTCACAATTGTGCTTGACATTTGTAATTTGTAGATGAGGAAAGAATAGAAATCAAAATTGTGTGGTGTGGTTGATTGAAAAGTGTCATATTTCCCAATCTGTGGCATCCCACAATTACTTCACAATTGTATGAAGATATCCAGGGATTTTTTATAGGTTTCAATTTTCCTGAAAGATTTACACATTTTTCCGATTATTCTCTGTGGAAATTGTGAATATTTGAATTATCAATGTTACTATAGGCAAACAATATTGACTGATGATATCATCTGTTAAACATTTTCCTGCGCGGGGAGAAGCCGTCACTCAAACTGAAAGAGCAATGGAGTAATCAATTGTGTTTCAGCGGCGTTCCTCCATGGCAGCTGTGCTTGCTGTGTTTAACTGTGTTACACAGCATGAACTGTGGTGTGTGCACTTTCCATTGATGCCATGTGTATCATGTGTATCATTTAGCCTTTTATTTATCAAGTTGTCGCAGTGAGAAAAAACTCATTTTTACGAGACATGAGGCCCAAGATAGCAAATTCCTCTGTCTTTAATTCCTTCTGTCACTTATACTTTCAAAATATATTCCCTGTCTGTTGGTTGTCTGTCTTTAAAAAGTATTTAATTGGTCGATTTTTGCCATATATTTTTCCAGGCTTCTATCTGGTCATTTTTGGTCACCTCTCTTCTCCTGGTATCTCACCTCTCTGTTTCCCTCTCCAGGTGAAGCATTGAAGTGCTACACCTGCATGGGGTCTAATGATGATGACTGCAACCGCCAGGGCTCCAAAACATGCCCCAGCTATTCCGATGCATGCGCTGTGGTCCGTGGCCATGGGAGTGAGTTTCATCCACATCACACCATCACCCCGCTGGGCTGGCCTCACCCCATAAACACTGCTGAGGGTCACCTTTGGCAATCCCTCTCCCTAATCTTAAATTCTGAACTAGAACATTGGTTTGGTCCTAGATCAGTGTGTAAGGGAGAAAGTCTGTATAACAACTGCTTTATTACATGAGTTGAGAGCAGATTGGGTAACTGAAGGGGGCTGGGTGAATTTCATAATGATTTCAGTACCTTACTGGCATCTTTTTTCATAAAGCGGAACCAACTCACTTCTACTGCTCTGTCACCTCAACCCTCTGGCTGTCCTGCCATAACTTCACAGAATTATGATGACACCTGACACATGGCATACTGATGCAAAATAACAGGAACATCTTAGGTTAGTTTTTGGAGGTGTGTGTACAAGAGCGAGGGGGCTACTAAGGACAGTTACTGTGAGACAGATGCACAAACTGTTAGACTGTGATATAAACCACAAATCAAAGTGTAGCTCTATGATTTGCTCAGCTGGGACATCTGCTCTGCTGTAATCTGATTGGATTTAAGGAGTGGGGGCATATGGCAGGGGGAAGTGTGGAATCACAGAGAAACACAAAGGTATATGACCTCTCTCTCTGTCCTCCTTCCCTAGGTGGAGTGATGAAGTCTTGTTCCTATAAATCCTTCTGTAGCCAAGCCAACAGTCAGGGCTACAGAGCCCCTGGGGTCAAAGTTCATTGCTGCTTTTCGGATGACTGCAACATCACGGGCGGAGCTCCAGGGTTCACCAGTGGGCTCAGCTTGCTGCTGGTCCTCTTGCCCATTTTGCTGCATCTGCTCTTCATTTAAATGCCCAGATTTGCCCTTCACACGCCCCACAACATGTCATCTAACAGCCATGGATTATCTGGCTACTCCAAATACTTCCTCCAAGCCCCCTTCCTCCAAGCCATGTCGTCTACCTGCCCTGAACCCATCCTCCACACTCTGTCTGTGCACGTGACGCCCTCTCTATCTCAGACTCTTCTGCACCTGTCATTGTGACACCCCCAATGACTTAACAAGCCATTCAGGTACCTGCCAAAGAACCATGGACTTCATAACCTGATCACTTCCTGCCTTCCCAGCCCCTCCACAACCCCTGTCGCTCCCACCCCCTGTCCTCCCAGACCCCCATCCTCCCAAATCCCCATCACCCCAAATCAAACCCCACCCCCTCTATTCAGCATCCCCTGAACACAGCCTGTAAACCACAATCACAATGACATGTCCAGCCCTGTGACATCACCACCAGGTTAACAATGTGCTGAGGTGTGCTTAATATAGAGGAGGCTTTGGGTTCTTAGTGCTTCCACAATGGGTTTGAAGCCTGAAGGTGACTGTGAGGAGTGGTGTATAACTGTCCATTAACTTAAGCAGACGCTATGGGGGAGAAGATTTTAGATCCTCCTCATGTAAGGTTGGTGCACTAGCTCTTCCCCACCTATAAATTATTTTATGTATCTACAGTGTTTCTGCGTGTTCTGTATTTATTAATGTATTTGTAACTCTGGTTGGGTGTAAGGACTAAAGGAATTCAATGCGCTTTTTAAAGCCATAAGCCTTTTAGACTCTGTGGTCAGGTGCTTGAGGCCGAGTTAATCCGGCCCCTCTTGAAGCAGTTTAAAGATTTATGAGGTTTTTACTGGAACTCATCCCACAGCTGTAGGCCTTAGGATGCACTGCATGCCAAAGCTATACCGGAGAGCGAAGGAGACAGAAACTCAGCACCCACAATGCTGCTGCACCCCTGTGTTCAAGGAACTGAATTTTTGCAGACACAAAGTTGAAACATCATGTGCATGTGTGAATAATACACATAAATACACAAATGTTCACATGTATGAAGAGACACAAGCCCACACAGAAATACACACAGCTCCAGGAACACAATGGGAAAAGCACAAAATCAGGGATGTATTAGAAGGAATAAATAATTTTAAGAGGGAAGTACTCTATCCAATGTGACAAAAATATAGTGTGTCTAAGTCTGAGACTTACTTTACCAGCAGAATGGATAAAATTCTATATTCTTTACTGTCTTTGGTTTCTTTAATTATTTCCCAAGACCCCTCAGGCAAAACACTAGATAATGATTGCCTAGTGATTAATCAGAGATGTGTAAGTACTGAAGAACTCAGTCAGTGTTTCCATTTTTCATAGTCAAATGTACATAATAAACAATAAAGAAGTGCATCTTTTTTCTGTATTGACTGTATGTTTCGTGTGTCATAGAAGTGTCAAAATTAGAATGTGATAATATACCGTATGGAGATTAAATAAAATGCAGAAATTTCAAAATACAGAGGTAATATTGCAGCCATGTTTGTACAATGACTTAAAAATTGTGATGATCTCAAAATTAGAGGGTGCTGATAGTGATTGGATCACTTGAAACAATATCCCACCAAGTTTCTACATATTCATGCCATTTAATTCACTGGAATAAATTACCACAGCAATGGAAATACAGTAAACCGCAAACAGAAATATCCATCAAAGATAGTAAGAGCAAAACCAGAAGGGTCAGGTATGGCAAGCCAAGCTATGTCCAGGTGTGTTCATAAATGTCTACAATGCAAGAGCTTCCAAAAGTCAGGGAATGAGTACAATGTATAAAAGCAAGAAGATGATAAACATCAAAGTAATGTAAAACTCTATTCAAATACATATGACCGTTAAAAGTGTGCACTTCTCAAGGGGATCAGCTGAAATCAAATATCACAACAGAATTGCACATAGGAGAAAGAGCTTGTCATTCACTGACTTTGAATCAATCAAAATTTGTTCTCTACAGCAGAGCACAATTAGGTGCACTGAAATTAGGCATGTAGTAATATTATCATTACCACTAGAGGGCAGCTTGTCCATAGTTATTGGCACCATTGCTCACTCTGTTGTTGGGGAGCAAGTGACAATATTCTAATTCTTTTTACCTCTTTGACATTCCCTTTTCTTCAAAGGATAGCACTAATAATACTTCTGTAATCACAAACACATTTTAGAACTAATGAGAATTTCAGTTGTGATGTTGAAATTTTGTTTAGAATTTAAACGTCAGTGTCAGTTTGGTCAATATGCATTTGTTTAATATTCTCAAGTGCAATTTAGTTTTCATGTTTTCCTGTCTCTTGTTTTATATTGACAAATTTATGTTCCCCAAAGAAAGCTTTGTTTTTCATAGGTTTTCAGTTTGGATGCCCAACAAATATGTTTGTTAATCTCCTTTTTGGTCATGCTCGTAAGGATCAACAACATTATCTATCTTTATCTTTATCTAAGGTAAATAGTTATAACTATGTTGATTCCAGCTTTTGCCTGTGTCATTCACACATGCTCACTGTGAGCTGTATTGAAAAACATTGTATTACTGTGTAGTGCCACTATAATTTAATATTTGCACATGCACTATAGCTTTACCTTTGCCAGTAAATAAGCTGTACCCTCGTTAACACAACCACACCTGCCATAATCGCCATTCCCCCGGGATTCAAGAGACACACACACAAGTAGAATAAATGGAGATGCGTCCACAATAGAATGAACTGGGATAAGTTTATTGCTTGGTATCAGTACTGCAGCAATAGTTAGTGCTAACTGTATTATGATTGATTTATTGGTATTAACATTTATTTATGTAGTGCAAACACTTCCATAAATAAACACTTCACCAGTTGTGACATAGCTATTCATTGTAGTCAGGCAGCTAGATGACTATATGTGAGAGGAAGTTAGCCTTGCTGGCTGCATTACTCAAATTAAATTGTAGGAATTTCATGGTTGAATTTGTAAGTAAATGACAGTAATAATTCAACTTTTCGCAAACCACTATGAAGGACTTTTTGCATGGTTGTTTTTTTTTTTTTTTTTGCCATTGCCCAAACATCAGTATTGGCAACAATTCCAGTTACCTGCAAGATTGGTTCAACAGTTTACTGCCACACTGGTTCTATTATAAAATGTTTTCCCTCATGTGTTTTAAATAGCAGAATAGGAATATAGGTTACTTTTTTTATTATTTTTTAAATGCTTTAAGTATATGGAAGTAACCTGTGCCTTTACCTCCGAAGGAAAACTTGACTAAAGTAGGCATTACCAAGACTAGACCGGAATACAGGAATACAGAGCATCATCTCTTGTGAGAGACAATCATGATCTGCCAGGACTTCACACTATGAACAAGCTTATTTCAAGTTCAGAGTAGTTATGTGGGTGCAGCCCCAAGTACAGGCTCCCTTTTCAACCCTCTGCCTCTTTGTCTGTTTCTCTCAGTCAGTCTTGCTCTTATTTGTATCTTCCCTCATCCTCACCCTCACCCTCACCCTCACCCTCACCCTCTCTCTCTCTCTCTCTCTCTCTCTCTCTCTCTCTCTCTCTCTCTCTCTCTCTCTCTCTCTCTCAACCAGAAGTGTGAGACTGTGAACATGGTGCCCCAGAGAAGGATAGAGTCTGACCCCAAACTGTGAAGCACAAGGGCCATTCCGTCGGGCCCGCGCCGGGCCGTCCTCTCTGCCGACAGGCGTGCCATTACTGGAGAATGGGCCCCTGTCATTCCTCATCAGCTTTATTTGGAAGTTTTTCTTTCCTTTTAATTAGGATCTAAAGGGAAAGGGTCGAGCTGGTGGGAGGGGGTTCGGCTCTGAACAGAGGGTGTGCACAATTTTTAACATCAAAGTGAAAGGTGCTTCAAAGCCACAAAAATAACTTTCATTCCTCTTTACAGGTGGATGCAGTTTGAATTCTCAGGTTTTTGGTTTATTTAGTTTTGTGTTGCTTTCTTCTGTCTTCCAGGTAAAGGACAGTCAGTCTATATACCAAGGCAATATGAGGCTCACACATTGCCAGGAAGTGATGTCACCAAGGATAGCAAGGACAGAGTCATTCTGGGTAAAACCACAGTAGGGTTGTATGATGTTATTGGGTCAGTATGAGGTGCCTCCCCATGTCATCTCAAGAACCACATCAAATCCTTTTTAAACAACAGATTTCTCACCAAAAGCCAAACGACACAATGATTACATGTCTGACTGTCACACAGACATAACAGAACAAACAAATAAGTAACTGGTTTGTGAGAGGACACATGAGGGAGTGTGTAATTCTTTGTGGGGTGAGTATATGGGTGGATGCAAAGGGTGAGTGGGTGAGTAATTAAAGAGTAAGTGAACAAGCTGATGTATGATTAAAGCAAATGAATGGGTGAGGGAGTGAATGAATGAATATGTCAGTAACTAAAGAAGTGAGTTGGTGGATGATTGGAGTGAATGACTGAGGTAGTGAGTAAGCAGGTAGGTGGGTAGGCAGGTTATTGATAGAGGAGGTTCTGGAAGGCAGGTAATTAAGTGACATTTCAAGACAGTTTGATTATTAGTCTATGTGGTGCATGCATAATAAGCTGAGGGGAAAATGCAAAATTGTTGTCAAAACACGTTTGAGGTGAAGTGAGCTGTCTACTGTATCAGTAGCATTTATGCCTGAATCCAGTGCTTGACATTGCTTGGGCTTTTTTGAGGAATTAGTCTGTAATGACTTTTCTTAATATCCTGTGGCCCTTCTGTTTGAGTCAACACCACAGTTCATTTGTATTTATGAATTAATGTAGTATAAAGTTTTGTTTTTCTAAATTCCTCATGTGCATTGCTTGTTCTTGTGTGTATATAGATGTTTATTCATTGTCTTAGATCTAATTTAATTTCCTGGACACAACAAAGAGGAGTAGAAGTTAGGCCCCTCCCACCTTGAGTTTGAACTTATGGCCTGGCTGGAGTGGAGTGGAGTGGAGTGGTACCAGTGCCTGTCTGAACATCACCTACTGTCTTCTCTGAAAGAGCACATTCACAGAGCCATGGCAAGGTCAGGAACTTCTGAGAGCCACTGACCCCACATTGAACAGAGCATGCTCACAATGGAGACAACAGTGGCTCCAAACGGACTGTTCATCTGCTGGAGAGGATCCACCTAGAAGTTCAAAAAAACTCCTTAGATTTTTTCATAATCAATTTTTATATTGCAGGTTTTTTTTTAGTTGTTGCAAGAATTATTAATGAACAAGTGAACAAGCAAAAAAAACAAACAAACATAATATTTGATGTCCACACCACATGAGGACATCAAATATTTTTGCCAGTCTATGGATGGAAACAAGGCCAGAGGGAATGCAAATCAGAAATGGAATGGCGGTCTGTAGGAGCACGTCGGGCCTGGCTGGTCGGCCGGGTTCACCCACCGGTCATCGGTTCTGGGGTCTCTGGGTCTCAACTCTTTTGAAAAAGATCTGTGAAGCAGAATTAAAGTGATCTACCTCCGGACCCCGCGCTCTGGGTCAGGAAAGGAGGACGGGGGAAGGGGGGAAGGGGGATGGCAGAGGGCGGGGAGGGAAAAAAGAGGGGAGAGGGAGAATTGTGTGTAATCAGCGCACTGTCAAACCTCAGCCACTTTGAAATGTAACTAAGTGGTCTGAGCTGTGGGGGCCTGTCAGGGTAGCAGCAGTGGACATGAGCGCTGAGAGAGAGAGGCAGGAACAATGCAGAACTAGCCGGGGAGAGTGAAGGGGCAGTAAGACACAGAGAAACAGAAAGGCATGAGGAGTCAGAAGAAATGACAGGAAAATAGACAGTGAGAAAAAGAGAGGACTCAAAGAACGCTCGCATTCAATTTGGCCCTAAATAGACACTACACTATGTGATCAAAGTGACTGTTAAAAAGATTAGAAAAGGTACGTACTAATTAAGCATGGCCTAGCAACACAATTTGAGACTGGCCAATACAAGCAGACTGGGCCAAGCAATTCTCAAACTGTGATCAACAGGAGGTTGAGACAGTATTTCAATTTATTGTACAATGCCAGAAGATAGACCATAACTGTATCTCAATAAACTTAATAAAATTCATCTAGACTTCCTTGGACTGTGGGGCAAAGATAATTTCACATTAAATTCCACATTAAATAATTACGTTGTTCTTGCAAAAAGATCTTGGCCATATCCTGGTGTGGCATGGGTACCATCACAGAGCTCAGACTTCATCTTGGGATAAATGAATCATTTCAGTTCATCTAGTGCTCATTATCTTTTAATGAAAATTGGCTGTTTTGCTTAATTTATTTGTTTTGTAGTTGTTGTATTTTTCTTTACTGTGTGAGTTTTTTTATAATCCTTTTGCAGAGTTGAAAACATATATATACAGTATATTTTTTCAACTGCAAAATGTATATAAAAAAATTTGCACAGAGTATATACATGAATTAGGAGAGAGGCAATTGGCCACATCTTTTTAGCACCATCTCTTGCTCCTTTATACAACATTTTCATCAAAATCTGGGATTGTAATCTTAATCTTGTATTTTAAAATAATGATAATGCAGTAGTCAGCACCAGGAGGATTTTAATCACAATGAAATAAGCATTATGATAACAGCAGTAATGTGCTGGGACACCACAGCACACAGTCCAATTGTGTAATACATTTACATTACATAAGTATAAAAGCATGAGTAGGAAATGAACTGCAAGACTCCACCAAATACATTTTATCCTTCAATTACAGTCTCCAATTCATGATGATCATTTCTGCTTTTCAAGTATTTCTTGTAGCTTTTTGCAATCTCCCCTTTTTCTCACCTGAATTGAACTATGTTTTTCCTGTACTGCAGATCTGACACCAACCTCATACACCATGGGAAGGTCATAAAGTCACACATGAACAGCCAGTCACCAGAAAGAAATAAGATTGAGGATTTTTGCCAGTGTAACTCCTATCATTCTCCAGCACGTTTGGGTCAGTTGTTGCCAAGCTAATATGGACCTCCAGTTCAAGCCAGTATGTCATACAAGGGACTGAAACACCTGGTTGCAGGACCAACAGCTACATTACAAATCATTGCTTTTACTCTATGAGTCTTATGAAGATCCCTTCCTGCTATATGTGTAAGCCATGAATGCAACATTTAGGATACATGTCAAGTGCCTTTTAATTATTTTGGATATAATCATTGCCTGAGGATCTAGACAACAATACTGAAATAAAACAGAGAATGGAACTCGCTGTTGCAAGGATTTCTATTACTGTACAATACCGAGTACATTTTTTTTTAACAGGAGGCTAACTGAACCTCAGATTTAGGGGTGTCTGGTGACACACAATGGCTCTTGCATACGAGTTGAATGAGCTGAAGTAGTCATCTACTTCATTAGATGAGAAGACTTATTCATAACAAAAATTGGCTGGAATGACAATTTTTGTCATCTACTAGAATTTTACATCATTTTGTGGTCTTATTCACCATTTTGTCTTTAATTCTAGATTCTAGTCATTTGCTCATTTGGCAGTTATGGCAAAAAAAAACTTTGTAAAACCTGTTAAAAGGAGAAAAAGAGAACCTGGCACCTCAGTTCAACTTTCAACTCAATGTATGGCAGGGATGTGGATTTAGGAGTCATGGGTTTGTGTACGTGAAAGACCTCACAGTGAAAGTTCAGTAGAGCCATGGACTCAATGCTGGCAGACAAAAGCTTAGAAATAAGCCTGATGTAAACGTAACTGACTAAATAAATCTACTCTATAGCATTGCCCTTCTTTCTGAACCATAAAGTAGGAGAAGGGGCTTAAAATCAGCCTGACTCTTCTTTCTGACAGACAGTTTAAAGGGAATTATCCTGCTATGAGCTTTACTAGTTTAGTATAGTGTATGTGTGTAATGAATTTTCTAAATTGTGTATACATACATATGACTACAGAGACAAAAGAGTTTGTTTCTGGATATCAATGTTTCTGTTCTTGAAAGTTTGATTCAGCCTGCTGAACCCTATTGGCTAAATAAGAAGATGTTGTTTTGATGTCACCAGCTGATGTCATAGAGCTTTATATTGTCCAAGTTCAAATACAACCACTGTTTGCTGTGAACTTATGAATAGTTGAGTCAGTGAGCTTGTTTTAAAACTTATTGAAAGTGCAAGAAAAATAGCCAAAAGAGAAAGTAAACTGAAAAACAGAAGCAGTGAAGGAGACATAGCTGGGGCTGGGGCAGGGGGAGTGGGGGGTTGGAGGGGGTGGTGTTATGTGGGGGGAAGGGGGCAGATCTCAGAGCCAAAACCAAATCACATCAGTGACCAGCATGCCCCTGGAGTGGGGCTGCCATGCCGTGCAACTGGGATAATTAGTTTTGGAAGCAAATATCAACTGATATAATTGAGCATTCTCCCCTAATGAAGATCCTCAGTGTTGTCACTGCCGAGGCGCTAATTGAAGAGAGAGGGAGAGCAGGGCAGGGGTGGAAATTGGGGGCTGTGGGGGATTTTGGAGGGAGCATTGTCGTTGGGGTCCAGGATGAACATATATGCTCTTCTTCATTAACTGATGAAGTTCACCAGCCATTTTTATACATTCTGTCTTATAGGCTGTGGGGAACTTTTGTCTTGTTCCTCTCTATGGAAGTTTCTTCATCTTTGTTTTGAGGACTTGGTTTGAAGCCAGTCAGGGGATGGAAATGGAAGGGCAGTTGGAGTGAGGGGGCTGTGAGAGAGCAGAGAGGGGGTAAATCTTGGGGTCGGGGCCTCATGGGGAGGGGGTTGGGGTTTGAGGGGGAGCACAGGTCGTGTTGGGGGGTTTCAATTGAAGGACGCAGAGGGCTGAGGATAAGGGAACTATAGGGAGGGGGAGAGTGAAATCAGTTGGGGAATAATAGGAAAGCAAATTGGTTTTGACAAGTGAGCAGAAGTGGAAGTAATTCACTCTTTTTAAAAGAGGAGAAGAGGGCAAATACAGGAATACCATGAGATAAAAAAGGGAACCATTTAGGGAAGAGGAGGATTCAGGAGCTGGCTTACAGAGCCAAGTGTTGCGTCAGCTCCTGGGACAGAGTTCCTAGATACACTGCAGAGGCCTGAAAGGATTCATGGGTGGAGCAGATTTAGACCTAATTTACACCCTCAACACTGTAAACATACGTTTGCATTAAGTTGTTTGGCAATTGCTTTGTCTAAAGTGACTTGTGCTGCAATTATGGTGACAGTGCAGAGTGAAAATAACAAGGGTAATGAGAAACACTAGTGCAGAGCAAATACCTTCACTGTAGAAATACTTTTCAACATTACACAAGTAAATAACAATATATAATAACATATTGCTATAAAACAGAGGGAGTCTGCATAAAATAGATGATAATGAAAAAAGAGATAAGGTCATTGTAACTTTCATAATCCTTGCTAATAACAAACAGACCTGACAAAAGGTGAAAAGTCATTGCTCAGCCCAAGCAAAAACCTACCTCTGAAAGTGGCAGCTGAAATGGAGCTGAAGTATAGGCATGCTTTTGCATTGGTTTCCATGTGTCAACTTAGATTATCAATCATTTTTCATCACGTTAAAGAAATTTACACATTAAATTATTCAATGCGCATGTGAATCAAGAGGGAACAGATGAATTGACTCAGAGGTTGAAGGTTCAATTCCTAGTTCAAAAGAACTGCTCTGTTAGTTTACCCTTGCTGCATCACTGCTATCCAGCTGTATTAATGGACAGTATGTAAAAAAAGCAGTCTGATTGTTTCATTTATAAATTCTGTGCAAGTACAAGTATGCGTTAACCAAATCTTTGTAAATAATTCAATACCAAACAACTTTTTTTACTTTGGGAAGTACGTATCCAGCTGTCACATACAATGTAAACTAAGAAAAATATCTTATGCAAACATCTTTTTCACTTGTTCAAAAGCCTGGCTGAATTCAATCAACATTTGTCCTCAACTTTGACACATCAAAAGTAAATCCACAATTCAGTTCTTTTTCTGCTCAAACATAGTTTGGCAGGATGATTTTGAGAAAGACCCACCATTTATCGTCACATATATTTTAGGACAAATGTCAACTGAATCTCAGCCAATGTTTATGAGCACAGAGAGAAGTTTACTTTTTCCTTGTTGTCCTTATACAGAGACAGCTGAGTTTATACCTCTCAGTGGCAAAAGTTTGTCTCACTCTTGTGCTTACAGTCCTTAGCAGCCACACAGTTATAATAACATCAAGGACTGCTTGGTGAACTCTAACTTTGGGTTTTTCTGAAACACAGAAACCATTGTTTAGACTTATTCAGGATGCTGAGTCTAGCTCATTGCTTCCTTGGTGTGCAGTGTTCCCCCTGAGAAATAATTCACACACTCAGCTCTGCCAGCAGGTGGGAACCAGAGAAAGAGTCCATCCACTTCCTTGATAAAAGGAAGCCATCCTCAAAGTACCTCAAGCTCTCATGTGGCAGGCCTGAATAAGAGATGCCCTGTGGTGGAGGCTGGTCCCATGAAAAGTAGGAAGGCATTTTATTGGTGAACATTTCCCCGACCTTTCAGAATCCGCTTTGCCTCAGAAAAACCAGGAGAGTCTGGCAGCCGTATGTGTTTGCGCATTCATTTCAAAATGCTTTGGACAGGGTCAGTAAGGCCGCCGATCAGGCAGTGGCTGAAATTGTGTGAGAACAAGTGACCTGCTCACTGAAATTGGTTGTGCAAAGACTAGAGCCCTTCACGAATAGACTAAGCCTGACCCCAGAGTCTTTATTCTGTTTTCAGAGAATAATAACTGGTGTCCTCTCAGGTGTTTCTCATAAACTCTGTCATTCCCTCTCTGCTATGCTCCAGCCATGGTTTCGCTCGTCTGGCCATCCGTTGGCCTGTTTAGAAGTGGTAAATATTTGTGCAGAAATACTGGTTATGGTTGGCAAGATGAGAGCAAACCAGCATCTGTGTTTGACCACAAACAGTGCATTAGTGGATCAAGCATCTCTAATCATGATGCAGTAATTTGCTCTGACGGTGAATACAATGCAGGAATAGGTGAGGTGTGTTTGCAGTTGAAAAACATCAAGTTTTCAGTGGAGCTGAAAAGAGCAGTGGATAGAAAAAATGTGTACATGTGTTTTGGTGGGTTGTATTATAATGTGTGTATAGCTGTTTCTTATGTCTCACTGTACAATAAACAGGTAAAACATCTAGTGCACCTGGGCTAAATGGTCTGTTGTATGGCTGCATGGCTTACATTTATAATTTCTCTCTGTATCTTTAATGTGTCTGTTTCTTATGTCTTAGGGTATGTGTGTATGGCTGTGCTCAGTGCTGGCAGGATGGATGGTTATTTCCAAGCCATTTCATACCAATTTGAAATAAACAGTCGGCAGTAATGGATCTTCTCTCGGAACGTGCAAGCTGGTATAATCCGAGCAGCCGAATTAGCGCCTGAAATGTTATCTGGTCTTGCCATTTTTTTCTCATTTGTGGGGAATTACTCTGTTTGGTCACTGAAGTGGGGAGAGAAAGAACGGATTCATGAGAAAGAGGATGATCGCAGCGGTGATGAAATGGAAAATTCCTGGCCATGTTTGAAAGAAAAATAGAGAAAAAAACAGCACAAGAGAAAGAAAGAGAGTCAAGAGTAATGCAGAGATAAAGAAGCCATTCCCTTCACAGTTGATGACGCCCTTTTGCTCACACAGGATAATACACTGACTCATATCCGCTGCTCCTCAAAGCAGAGGCCACTGGGTGCTCTCACACAGCTCTCTTATGAAACACATGGGCAGTATTTACCTCTCCACTACCCTAGCTCCCCCCTTTCCAACACAAGTCTTACAGACTTGTTAAAACTTTCAAACAAGGATTATCTAGTGATGCATACTTACCCAAAAGCCTCTCTTTGGTTCTAATGAGTTTTGTTAACCCTGTAGGAAAGTGCTGTTCTTTTGCAGCACTGAAATAGACAGTGTTGGATCAACAGGAAAATCTGAGGTCAAGAGCTTTCAACTTTTCCATCCTTTCTGTCTGTCTGTATGTATGTCTTTCTGCTTCTATCATCCTTAATAGGTTTCAAAACATATCTCGGTTTTCTTGCCTGCCTGTGTATGTGTAACTGTCAGCTTGCCTATCTGTTTGTATATCTGTCTGTCTTATAAAATATGTATGTTTTCAAAATATGTTTATGTTCTCTGTCAAATACACTAAGTGTTATGAATGGTGTGCATTTTCATATGTGCACTGTTTTAGGCACAAGGAGAGTGCTATCTGTCTCTTATTCAGTGTGATGACTTGACCTTAGTCTGTCTCCAGATTTTGGATGTGACTTGAACATACAGCGTCAATGCATTTTTGCTGCAAAAGTAGCAGTGTGAATTAGAGAGCAGTCAACTGTGAGGGAAGAAAGGAAAGAGAAAATATTTTGGGCCTGCCTCCCTCCATCAGCTTTCTCCCTCTCCCGCATTCTGTCTATCCTTAATCCTGGCGTCTTCAACGCCAAGCGGTCACAGGTTTTGACAGCACACTGTAATGACCTAAACTGCTCACTGTGGGAGAGGTGGGGTGGGGGGATCTTATTAGGGGAGTACCCCTCTCAGCTAGCAGGAACAGGGTAGGTGTCTGAAGTAAGGGCTTTCAAGTCTCTCTGAGAGTCCAGCCTCAGATGTTATGTGGTGTCACTTCATGGCCACCAGGGGCAGTGAAGCTCCACACATCAGCTGCAGACTGCCGAATGGACATGGGGCCAGTGAGCAAACAGAACTGGCCAGACTGAGTAAGTTTCCATAAACATGATTGTCACTGAATCCTCTTATGCTTTATCTTTTTCCGACCAAAGAACTCTGACTGTCCCTTCAGTCTCATCTTAGCTTTGGTCACCTTAGCTGAATTCCCTGACAATAGTGAGTTGGTCAGAACTGTTTCAGCTAGGTCTTCAGACATAAAACACAGCCATTTCTACAGGGCATTTGCATTAGTTGTTTGTGGGTTCAAAAACATATTGTTTTTGATCATATAACTTTTTCGAATAATTAAAATTTTGTATTAAGAATGATTTAAGATTATTTTAAAGACCACTAAGATAATTTCACCACTGTGTCAGCATATTTACAAATTTATAATACAAATAATGAGTTTTTTCTATAAACTGAATGTAAAAAATAACTGTTCCTTTCTAACTTTTACTGCAATCAGGTAAAATGCAACATCCTACAGTGTGGTTCCACACTGGGACTGCCTATCAAAGGTTGAATATGTGCAAATCTAAAACTGAATATTTCAGCTGATCAAGGATTGGCTACATTTTATGCACCAACTTCAACTGCCCCAAGTTACAAACAATATGATATAGAGGCTGTTATTAATGTTCAGTCTTTCCATTAGAGACCAGCTATTACTGCAACTGCATTTATGCATTTATAATCCCCCCAGCATTATAATCCCTATAGCTCTGCTCTGCTCTGCTCAGTGACTAAGTATATTTCCATGATGTGTAAGGTAACCTTCTGAGGCACACATAAAGCATTGGTGAACACCACAAAACACTAAATAAGTTGTAAAATCCAAGTCTTCAAAATGTTATATAAACATTTTTATAACATGTATTATAAATTGTGGTAAGTGTGTGGCAATAAATATTGTGACTGAAACTACAGCAGCAATTCTGTGATGACAGAACTAATGATGACACAACAAGGACAAGTTCAAACACAAGTCAATTGACAGAACACAAATGCTCAGAGGACACAGCTGCTCTCTGCAGCACTTTTAAAGGCCTCTAAAGGGTAATGTAACTATTGTCACTGTTTAAAATCTTGACTACCAAGAATGATGCCTTAGTTTTGAACATTTATTTAATTGATATCTGAAGTTCTTCAAATTAAATGGAGATTGAGACATGCAGTGAGGCATGTCTCACTGCATGTCTTTCAACGTCCTGCGCCCACCCCTTTAGAGGCTTGCAGTATTTGTGGACTGTTTCAGTATGTCTGTGGTTTTTTTTAGTGTTTGTATTTTCTTGACCGTAAGAGTTTGCAGGAAATACTGACTCCTTTACTGTCACCCACATCCTCACAATCATTTGGAAAATGTTATCTACTTTGTGCTGCTGAATTTAAGTCAATGAAACGGACAATGAACACTGTCACTATTGAACATGCATGTCGTGAACAGGAAAAACAATAAAACAGGACAGCCTGATACAGAACCAATGCTAAACAGAACTAAACAATACTAAACTGAAATGTTATGCATTTGAACTTCAAACATGGCCAGGGCTAGGACCAGACTTATCTGTGGTTATTGATGCAGCCGTTTGCAAATCAAGGTCAGTATAATAGTGAAAAGGGTTGCCAGGATATTCCTCAGATTCAGTCCCAAATCTCAGTCTATAGCTGTACTCTCTTGGAAGCTGCCCCATACAGTATAACCTATGGTATTACTAGGAGTTAAATACATGTGACATATTGGATTCAATTATATTATGTCAAGTTGCAATTTAGTGCTGCCAAAAGATATTATTCATTATTTATGTTCTGATAAATAAAAGCATTATCACATGTATTTGCCAAGTATGAGGATACAGATAGAGTTAACTCATGAAAATAAAAATGATCTTTGACAGAGTGTTAAGTGGAAGTGTGAAAAATGCCATTTTGGTTTTATTGTTGCTGAATCTTGCATTTTTAGGGGAGGCGGGTTATCTATAGGTGAACAGGGGCTGTGCATACGGTCTATACTGCTTGGTATTAAATTGTTACAGAATCACAGGTAATCAGCAGGACACTCTGACAGCTGTACAATGTCTGAACTATCAACATTCATTAATACTATTAATTTTGGTGGATTTAAAGTGCAAGTTTTAATTGTCTCCTGTTCTCATGTACTTATAAGTAAATTTGTAAAATGTAAATGTTTGTGGGTGCTATGCTTTACATATTACCAGCACACAGTGAGGGCTATAGCAGCATCATAAGAGAAAGGCCAGATGTGGTTAATCAGTCCCTGCTTTAAAGAAACCTTTCTGAGGAGCCAAACTCATTGTAACTCGGCACTAGATGTTCAATTCTTGCAAACAGCACTGGATGTTAATTTTCTCATAAACACCAGGATCATAAACACATGAAAACCCACATACACACACATGCATGCACTCTCTGTCTTTTCAGAGGTCAGACCTTATATATAAATGCCAGAGTCTGTATATTTCTCCTGCTCCTTAGAGGTTCTACTAGTCCATTAGAGCTCTAAATCATTTCTGCAGCAGTTAAATGTGCTACAGAGCAGAGCAGAATGCTCCTCGGAAAAACAGCAGTGTACGTACGAGCGTGAGTGCAGGGAGCAGCATTAAAGGGGAGGGAGAGAGGGAGGGGAGGTGTGCATGAGTCCAGGGTTAGCTCGCAAGAGACAGCGGAAGGCATGCAGAAGAGTGTGACAAGAGAATCACTCTGTGTGTGTGTAAAAGAGAGAGAGTGTGTGTGCGTCTCAGAGAGAGAGAGATTCATGTACATGTATGTGTGCGTGTAGGTGTGTGTCTGTCATGGAGATAGAGATAGATTGTATGCACAAATGCATGTGTGTGTATTCACAAACACTCCTGTGGGTGTGTATATCTGTGAGTGTGGTAGAGAGAAAGACCAGAAAAGAAAGTAGGGTCTATAAGTGAAGAGAGACTGGCCTTTGCCTGTAGCGGGTTGCCAACCGTAGCGAGCGTGTCTCTGTGTTTCTGGGCTCCAGAGACTGGGAGCTGGGCGGTGGGGGGTGGGGGGGTGGGCTGGTGCAGCAGGGAGGGCATGTCCCCACTTCCACACCACTGCTTCAGGCTAAACCTGACTTTACAGGCAGCTAGCCATGATGTGGGACGCCTAGCAAAAGATCCCCCTCCACCATCTCCTATGAGAGAGAAAGGGAAAAAGAAGAGAAAAGAGTTCTGCTTTATGTGCCTGTCACAACCAATACGAGAGAAGCTGACATACTTGAGTAGAATACGTATTTTTATTGATCATATGAACAGCTTCATGAAATGATTCCCTAAATTATAATTATCAAATCATTTATTAATCTGTATCCTTTTTTGTCCTGTTTCAAAAGTGTGTTTTTCAGCCTTGTGAAATGTCGGCCATAGTGTGTTAACAGTCCTTTGGTAATTACATTTCATTACAATGTAGTCCTTTGGATTGAATTGAATTGAATTGAATTGAATTGAACTGAATTGAATTGAATTGAATTGAACTGAACTGAACTGAACTGAACTGAACTGAACTGAACTGAACTGAACTGAACTGAACTGAATTCAGACACGTTGTGTTGTTTTGAGTTGAGATAAAGTAGCTTTAATTGAACTGAGGGATGGCTGTTCAAATTCTAGCCATGGCATTATCAACAAAAGGACAATGGCTCTGGCTTGCTGGGAAGTGAATTAAAACCCTCTGCTCGTCACTCCATTATGGCCTCTCATGGCCAGTCAGGCACCTGCATGACTTATGGGATTAGCATGTGTTGACTTCATGCTCCTCCAGCATGAAAGAAAGATGCAAGTTGTTTATTTTATACATTCTGTCTTCTTGTATATACTATTATTATAGAGGTTTAGAAACAGTGGGTTATTCTAACATCTACATGTTTTATTTATTTATTATAACAACTTCAAAATGACACCACAGTTCCACTCATTCCCCACACACATATTTTCCTCTCAATTTTCTCCCTTTCTCCCGGTATTGTTTCTCTCTGTCCTTTTCTCTCTTTCACTCCCTATCACTTCTGTTTCATTCAGCTTGCCAAAGCCCATTGATATTTACAATGTAGACTGAAAAACTTATTTGATAGTCAAATTCATAAATAGCTTAAAAGTATGTTTTAAAAAGACAACATTTCATTTGGTGATGAACTGCACAAATAGATTATTAATAAACTATTTTCCCCTTAATTCTGCTCCACTGGCACCCCCTCTGTCTTTCCCCTCTCTATCATCCCTCCTCTTCATCCAGCCCTCCTGCAGTGACCCTTCTCACCTCGTTCCATTTTCACCTCTCAACCAACACAGTGTTTTTAATCTAGGGGGGCAAAAGGGGGAGTTATATCAGACATCTGGTCTGCCCCCCCCCCCACCCCCCCACCCCCAACCCTACTGCGCACACACACACAATATCTACACACTGCAGAGTTGTATTTGTAGAGGGGTGTGCGACAGCGCTGTCCTGAGAGAGACAGAGAGAGAGAGTGGTGGGCTGGTGAAGGCTGTCTTGGTGGGGTCTGACCGCCACAACACTCACATGGCAGCAATCACTGCACGGCCCCAGGCGCAATTCTCACCCAGTGAGCCGCGAGACGACACCGTGATGATGGAGAGAGAGCCCCCCCAAACATACACCTCGTACAGGCATGCAGCTGCCCCCCATCCCTCTCTGCACTCCCCCCCTCTTTGCACCAGGGGGAGAGAGCAGCAAATTATAAACTGACTCACAGGCAATTTGGCTTTTTGAACCGCGCCCTGGCTGCCGCTCGTCGATGAATCTGTCGTCCCAGGTCCCGGTCTGACATGACGGGTGTAAATGAGGGAGGGGCCCCGAGCAGATCCCAGGGGCCCCACACACTGATGAGTGTGACTGCCCAGGTGCAGGGCCAAACAGGTCATACTCACACATACAGCACATGCACACACATGTGCACACCATACATATACATATACTCAATACTCATTCACACTCATTCTCATACTCATACAGTAGACACACATTCACAATGTAAGGCAAAACAGTTCTCTTTAAAATCTACACTTTTATAAGTGTGCAAACATGTTTTTACAGATGACAATGATGGAAAACAGTGATTATGATGGTGAAGATGATGATGACAATGATACTGAAGATGATTAAGCTAAGGAAAAAATGATGATGATGATGATGATGATGAAGAGGATGATGATGATAATGATGATGATGATGAGAAAGAGATGAGAAAGATAATTATGATAAGAATGGTGACCAGTTTTGTTGATGATGGTGAAGATGATGATGAAGGGGAAGATGATGATGAAAATGCAGATGAGGATAGTTTCAGTAATAAAGACTAGCTAGGTTGTCCCTTTCATTACCACATGTCAGCGCCTGAGGTTGCCTGAGGAGCAACTGATAGCACCTTCACTCCAGCAGTCAGACTGCTTTGATTCTGCTCTCTTTCATTTCCTCCCAACCTCTTTCTTTCTTTGTATTTTGTCTCTCAGGTGGGATATCATTAGCCATGCCAAACTGCTGACTTCTGTTGAATGATTGACAGCTGGAGAGAACGCTGCCTCATTAGCATATTCTATGCTAAAGGTGGCGATTCCCAGATTACCGGTCTGCCAGTCTGGAGTGGAAGAGGTGCTAATCAGAGCCAGTCAGTGAAATGGCATACTTTACATTCAATAAGTGAAGTACGATGAAAGTGTGACTTTCCTACAGTTTTGTTAGAACTGAATATTGACTATGACAGCCCCCCTGCCACCAAGAAAGACTCAGATATATCCAATTAATACATTTCTATGATTTCCAGTATTAATAATGAATCAAGTGATAATTGTTATGCATTTTGCAGAATAATTTGTGTGTGTGTGGGGGGGGGATTGAAAGGTAGAAAGGGAGTGTTTCAGGGAGAGTTTAAATTATTTCATTGTGGTAAAATCTGAACCCTTCAGATCTCTAAACATTTTCAACAAAAGATAAATGACACAGAGGAAGAAGAGGACTGATGTGATTTTACTGGTGTCTAAAGGCTCAAAGTATTGCAAGTAATTAATTGACCAAGGTGTGTGTGTGTGTGTGTGTGTGTGTGTGTGTGTGTGTGTGTGTGTGTGTGTGTGTGTGTGTGTGTGTGTGTGTGTGTGTGTGTGTGTGTGTGTGTGTGTGTGTGTGTGTGCTCCCATGTGTGGTTAGGATTTTCTATTATGATGGTCTTCTCCTTCTTGAGATTGAAAGATTATAAAAGGACCCCAGAAACTAAAGAGGCAACACTGCTGTTCAGCAAGAAACCTGAAGAGCATGTCTCTCTGGGGTGAGGGATGCTGGGAAGCTCAGATCACCTAAACAGAAGAGATATTCCTGGAAAAGGTGTTTCTGTAATCACCAGCAGTCTGTTCGACCTCTGAGCAAACATTGATCAAGCTCACAGTATACCCTAAAAAGGCTGAGGTGTACAGTTATACAAACGGCATCATTACCATCATCATTACAAGCAAAGGCGTAAAAATACTGTGCATATACAAAAACATCAACCATATCAGAGTTCCAACTGAAAGAGCTAAAGGAGTGCAGGGGGTTATTACATAAACTGACAATCTTCTTTTGGGATACAATCAGTAAAGTAGAAGTAGGTCAACCCAGGCAGGAAAGCTCATTAAATATGTCATTTTAATGTGGGTTTAAAAAAGCCACCAGAGAAACACTGTATGTCTAAGAAATGATAGCTCAATGCCTTACAACAGCAGATACTTTGAACATCCTTTGCTTCTTGGCCTAATATAAGTGATTTCCAAACATACTTTACAGATGAAGACAGTCTTTGTGGCTTGATTCCTCAATTACTAAATATGATCTAAGGAAAACCCGAGCACCTCAAACTAAAATACTCTACCCGGTGGAGTTTGCTTACTTAGATTACATACAGGCCTAACCAATGTATGATGCTAATAATAATAATAATCTGAAATCATGCATACTAAAAATTGCAGTGATCACTTCAATATTATTCTTCAGTAACAAAATGTTTCAAATTTAAAAAAAACTCCATTAAGCAGTCAGCTATAACAAATGGTAATGGCTGCATCACAAAACTTAAACACTTTTAAACAGAACTATTTATTTCACACAGAAAGGCCACACAATTACATACTCAAAGTGTAGAATGTAAAGGGCATTCTGCCGCAATAAAATGAAATATCAAAAAAAGTTACTCTTCATTAACAGGCTTGATAGTATGCCTATATAACATTTGTTCAATGCAGCGGGATAGCAAAATGTTTTGGGAACTGCCTTGTAACAAAAGATTGCAGGTTCAATTCTTAGGTGTTGCACAGCTGTTGTACCCTCAAGCAAATAACCTGAATTGTTTTATTACATGTCTGACTATTTATGAAAAGAAAACTGTTTCAGTTGCTGTAAATAAGAATGTGTCTGATGTACTGTTGCATTTTTGTATCTAAAAATCCACTTTCTCTTCTTTACAGTAAAATAAAGCATTGCATCAGTATGGTTAATTATTTAAACCACAAAAGGCTTGTTTACCACAATGCATTAGGCTTAGAAATATGTGCTCAATAGCATCTCTTCTTGTTGAGGTATTTCTCTTTGAATCAGATCCTCTCTCTGGCTAGGGTGTAACATTTCAGAACAATCTTAAAAATGATTTCAAAGTTCTGCTCTTTATGTCTACTATTATATTAAGTTCCTGATTTTTTCATGTCTCTTTCTCTTTTTTTGGTAAAACTTGACAAATGATGCCTGTTCTGCCTGTCAGAAGTTTACTAATTGAGGCCTATTTAAATCATTAGCTCGGAGAGTGAGCCTGAAGTCCCTGTGGTTCCCAATGAGTCGCTCTCGGCATCGGCCACTCACACAGCCCAGCCTTCACACACACACACACACACACACACACAATTACCATCGCCCCGTTCATACCAAAGCAAACTGGCAAGTTGTGCCATTTTCCAACAAATCTGCCCTCACATTTTTACAAATTCTGATGCTGCCTGTAATGCCTTTCAGCTTCAAATTTCAACAGTCTCAAGCCCAACGCTGGGTGACCATTTCACTTCCTCTCACTGCTTCCTCGAACAATTCCATCCCATCATTTCCCAGCTGGTGGCAGCATTAAAAGTTTAGTTTGAACTGTCCTATTGTTGTTTTTTGTCCTATTGAACACCGGCATCTGGTATGAGAATGGCAGCTGGAACTTCTATCTACCATTTCACAATAACTCCTCAATCTTGTATTCCCTTCACTATCACAGCAGAAAGATGCTCAGAACAATGTCCATTTTGAAAACATTCTGTTGGGATGACCCATATTTTACAAGCTATTTTCCCCATGAAGAAGACTCATTCTTAGTCAAAAGACAAAAGACCAGAGTAAGTGGTTCAGAACATTTTGCTTTGCCTCAGACTCCACATATTCAGACATTCCAGTTGAGGCAAAATTAGTTTAGATGCATCAAGATATTGGCATGCAGAATGACAAGCTGAGATTCTGTCTTCAAGTTTAGCTGTTTGTTTGATCGATAACAGAAATGTCAGTTTTTACTTGTTTGCAAACTCCATGGGTTCAGGTTAACTTTTCCAAATCATCTTAAAAGAAAGCTCTATTCAAGGCAAACTCAATAGATCAATCCAGCACTATATCATAACAAAGTGAGGTTTCCCCTCGAGACGGCTCTACAGCTTGGATGGAGCTCAGGGATGAGTTCTGTGTTTACAGCTGATGAGTAATTTGCACCTTACGGCAGAATAAACAGGAGTGAAAGCATGTAGGAAGATGTACAGATAGATTTCACCAGTTTGGTCTCATGCACTGCAGGTGATGTTAGGGGTAAAAGTCAGTTTAAATGTTTTCACTCTCTGACTGTCTCTCCCAAAGCCAGAGCTACATGCACCTCTAAGTGATGCACATTTACTGATCTCTGCTCACTAAACCTCCACTTCTGATTCCCAAATCTTTTTGCTGCTTGATCCACCCCTTACTCTCTCCTTGATTTTCCTTGTTTATCCCATTTTTCTTTTTACTCCTCTTTAGCCATGTTTGCTCATTGTTTCGTCAAAATCTCTGTCATGTTAATTTGTGTAATTTTTAACTGAGCAAATGTGTGAAGAACACAATTGTGAGTGAATGTGATGGACAGATATTTATTGAATCAATGCCTCTTGTCTGTTTTTCTTCTCTAATATGATATCGCTTTATCTCTCCTCTTGAGCAGTGGAGCCCCCACCTCTATGTTGGCTTTCATAGCCGTTCCTGTATATGGGTTTTGGTTTCCTTTTTTTATTATTCCTTTAAATAGAAGTACATGGCTGCTATAGCGCACATAGTCTGGTTAGAAGGGTTGTTTTTTCCCCTTGCCTAAAAGATGTTTTCATTGTAGGATTGCTACAACAATGGCGTCAGGCCACTGTTTTTCCCACCTGTGTTGTTTTAGACTCACTGATGAGTGTCTGATTGCATTGTGTGCAGATAAGGTTTATGCTATTAAAAATACTGGCAGTTTCTTTAAATTCTCAGGGCTAATGCTGCCTGCTTGGATTAGAGCAGTAATTATAACATTCTTCGTCAGTACTAATGCTGTCTGTTCAAACTAGACCAGTGGTGATAAAATTCTAGTTTCTCCAAATTTCTGGCAGTGTAAACGCTGCTTTTCCTGTCTTACCAGTGGTGATAGAATTGGTAGTTTTTCAAATTCCTTCTCTTTAAATGCCCAAGTGATGTTAGCACTTGTAGTTTCTGTCAATTCCTGTACGGTATTTGATTCATGCTGATGTCAGTAATTAGTGGCAACATTTGCCGCTAGCTTTGTGAACAATATTATGAATTAGTAACCGGATTGTGCAATATATCACTGTGCAGACTTTGTGAACATTGTAACCTTTATTCTATTGTATGGTATAAGTGTGTTATTAGCTGACTAAAGTAGTGGATGTTGTAATTTATTTGTATTATGTGTAAGATGGAATAGGCCATGCCACTTCCAGTTCAGAATTTATGGGGTATTTACTGGTTGGGGAACTCACAGTGTGAGTGCTGGTTTATGTATTGAGGTGACTGTCCAGTTTATTTTTTGTTTTATTTTAGTAGCTTTGCACTTCTCCCCTTCTTCTGGATTGGGTGTCAGCCTATTGAGTACAGCCCTTAATTGGGGTGGGCCCTAACCTCCTTTTTGATACTGTAGGCCCCTTGTTGATGGTTTTTGGAGTTTAAGCCTCACATTTTTGCAATTGTTGTGATGCCATAATTTGCTGTGCCATGTCTTTGGCGATCCACATGAGTACTGGCATTGGCCTAAAGTGATGTTCATTTTTTTCTAGTGCCTTGATTCTCTATGGTCCCTTTTTGCCTGGCCCTTGTTGCCTAGTAAAGTATCTATGTGATTGGCTGACACCATTTCAGCAAGGTCAAATGGAAAAGTAATAATCCCCTGTTTTTCAAGTATGAATCAGAATTTATTTTGTTTTGTTCTGCCAATTTGTTTGGTGGCTGGTTATGTTTTTTTTTGCACTTTTAAATGTAGACTTGTACGACCCAGTGGACTTCTATAATGGTGTCCAGCCCAGAATCATTGTAAAGTTATCCTTGTTAGTCAGATTGAGTCATTGGTGAGCCTATCAAACAGACGTGTGCTAACTTTAGAACGGTTGCACAGATTTTGCTCATTGTATTTCTATATAGGTTATATCGTTGCTATTAATGCTTGAGCATAATAAAAGTATGAGATTTCTGGTATCTACATCTCATCGTTCTTTCATTTGAACATCTTGTATGCAGGGAATTCTGGTCACTGTTACTAATTGGGTCTCCAACCCTCAAAATTGGGAGTGGCGTAATCTGATTGCTAGGAGGCAATTATGCCCCCTACTGGATACACAATGTTACAATGACCAGAAGTTTATCATTAATCAATGTCCTCCTAACTAAAGACGCTAATGGAATTATTAACCCCAACAAGTGTATAATATAAACAAAGGAACACAGAATTTAAATTAAGGCAAATCAATATGTATGCATAATATATTTAAGGCTGAAAAATATTGGATTAGCTTAGTTTGAATCCTTGAGATAAGTTTTAATCACTTTCAACTCAAATAAAATACCAACATCTATACAAGGCTTTGGGATGCCACACTGAATAATTTAAGTGTGAATGGATCTCAAAGACAGGGCAAAGTAAATCTACACAGAGTGAAAGAAGCTGAGCAGTTGATCTAAGGAACCCCACTTAGTGGTTGCTATGGCTACGTGACATCATTAAAACAGGAAGCAAATCACAGCAGGCTGTCCTGAAGACCTGTCTCCCTCCTTGATGTTGATTTTAATATTCTCAATAATGCCTCTTTATTAGATCCATAATCCCTGGTAATCTGGTCCTGCAGCACTCCTCTACTCCACAGTAAACTCATCACCTCTATTTGTTTTTTGAAATTAATTAGATTTATATAGATTTATTTAGCTAAGCATTACTGTGTTAAATGTCAAAGGTAACTAAACAAATCTGGTGGTTTGAACAGAAAAATATGCATATATATATATACACACACATATGCACACACACACACACACACACAAGCACATGTACACACACACATATAGCATCAATATAATTGGAGTGTGTGGGGATAGCTCAGTACTAATGATTAGATTGCCTCTTTTGTGTAATTGCCAGGGATCAATTCATCACACCTCACAGGTGTGGCCAGCAGGCATTAGTTCCCATATTAATATTGCATCAGTATTCTGATTGACATAAAACGTCATGGTTCTGTCATAAATGGTGGCCTGCATTCTCTTTCATATGAGAGTAGAATTTCATTACGGTCCCCCGCCCCCCATGGTATAGTTTGCACATTGGGACTAAGATCAAAGTATTTTAATAATCTTGAAGCATCTTTGGAAAAAAGAATGGTGTGGACTTGGTGAGAATCCTCACATTATGAAGATCGTTTTCCACAACATAGCATTAATAACAGTAATCCAGTGGAAGTTTTCTTTCTACCCAGAGTGCCAACAGGCTTATTAGTCCTATTGTATAATATGGACAACCTTCCTCCATGATCCAGGCTTTATCCTTGTGGATCACAAGCCAGGCTATAAAATGCACAGTGTTTGGTGATAAGACTGTCCATATTGCAAAGAGGGGCCCTGTTGATCCCCATGTCAACAGTTTAATATATTTGAATCACAACATCTTGGAGGTCTGTGCGCTAACAGCCAAATGGTGAAAAGTACTTAAGAAATCCTTGAACAAAAATAGAAAGCTATCATCTCTCTCAATTAATTAATCCAATTATTACTATCTGAGAATGAGAACGTGTGCAACCAAATGAAAAATTCCAATTTGTCATTGCAGTATGTTTGGCATATGGTTTGATTAGCATTCTTTTTCACATTCTAATTCTTATTCATATTATAGAAATTGTGGTGTCAATCTTCCACTTTTATTGGTAAAATTATAAATCTATTTACAGTCTTGTTCAGTGATCTAATTTATAAGCTTGAATTGTCTTCCAGTGACACATGACACCAGAGACTTTTAAAAAATGGTTTCAAAATAATATACAGACTCTCGTTGTCTTACAACAAACCTGGAAAACATGACACAGACTGTCTGCTGCCTGATAAATGCCTTCAGATTGTGTGGTGAAGGTGGATTTGGATGGCTGAGGCAGTTATTTCATGCACCCCGGCCTATGACTTGTACCTCCATATTATGACTTGTTTTACTAATCCTCAATTACATAGATTTACTGTCCTTAATGTAACTGTATTTTAATTTGAAGTCACTGCAACACCTTTGTTTGAAAAACTCTCCCTCCTAATGTCTTTGCTTGTTTTCTATCAGAATGTAAGGACATCCACAGAGGGTTACTACCATCAATAGTAATAGCTGTGGTCAAAGAGACATAGATGAAGATATGTTTTTTTTTTTTTTTTTTGGGGGTGGGGGGTGGTCTCAAGAAAAATGAAACACTTCATTGATGAAGATTAAGTATTTGCAGATATTGTCATATTTTTCTGTTTTAGCCACACTTTGTTCCCATGGCCATGCATGACATTCACACATTGGTAAACCAAATTTGATTACATTGTTAGCTTGTCTAGTTCTAAGTATATATTTCCCTCTAATAATTTTCTCAGTGAAAAAAGCACCTTTTTAGGGAAAGCATATGGCATTTATAGCAGAACATCAGCCAGAGAATTTTCTGTTTCTGAATAGTTGTTTCACATTGAAGTGTGATTAATTTTATGTAGCAACTGATAAGTGATTTCTGAGCTAAGAATTGGGCTAAGAGGGGTGGTGTGTGCCATAGCAGAGACAGCAGATTGGCTAGCTCATAGGTATGAGTGATCCTGAGCTGAACTACTTCTATACCACATGGTATGGTATGGGGTATAAAATCTGTGTCATAAGTATCTTCTCATAACAGATGACACAGGGGATAGCATAATGAAAACAGTTTAGTATTTAGTATGATCTTCGGAGTTATCTGAATATGTAGCATAGGGTTTATTGCTGGGTCAGGCAAATAGAATTTTAACACATTTAGGGAGTGGTAGCTCCAGTGGTTTTCTATTAATTACTTCCTATTAATAGGTTACCCCTGAATGATATGCCCAGGGAATAAAGAACAGAATATTCCTAAATGGCATACATGTATGAAAATATTATATTGGAGTTATTAATCACTAGTAAAGATAATAATGATTTTATATTTGAATTTGTTCATCAGTAATTGAACCTCATACCAGGTACAATAAACCCGCAAGGCAAAACTCATTCAGGTTAGATTCAGGATTAAATGAGTTTGTTTAAAATAAAAAAGAAGAAATGGCAGGAAAACAAAAATTACACACTCATACTAAATGGGTGTAGGCCCACTACTATGTATGAACAAAAAAGGGAACATTAAAGCTAAGTATGATTTTATTATGTCTTCTAATACTTCCTTTGACATACATTCAATAGTTTTTTTTCCCATACATTTTAAAGTGAGCAATGGCTAATTTTAACAACAACAAATTATACACATTATACAATTTATATATTGTATATGATTATATAAAGTAAACATGGTTTGGCAGCTGGGTTTTGTGGGACAGTCCTCTCAAAAGAAAGCCACAACACAATTAAAACCGCCCAAACATGTTCCTTGTACTTTATCTGAATCTTTTTTTCCCTTTTTGACACCTGAAAGAATGATATCAACAGTCTAGTGTCTCCAACACAGGGAGAGAAAAAAATTAAATGTGAATTAATGAAAGAGCTGCAGTGGCAATCTTTGTCTGCATTATTTTATCTGTGAGCTGTTCATTAACACTGTTTTTCACTCAGGAAAAGCACTTCTAGTTACTGTTATTGTCACAAGCTGGATAGAAAAAAACTTTACTTTTTATTTGTACTGTAGTCATACATAGATGACTTAATTGCAAAGCCATAATTATTTTTCTGGAAAACAGGGTACAGACCTTATTAACAAAGTATGAACTCATAATTACAAAAAATGAAAAGTCTATTGCCAATAACTGTGCAATCTTTCATTTGGAGAATGGGTTTGCTTGTTCTAAAATTACAGCCGTCATAAAGCGAGTCTTCCAAGGTAATCACTGTGACTCCAGCCGCTCGGGACAGCAGAAAAGAGTTTCACCAATCCAAATGAAAGCAGATTTATAAATATATAATTTAAATATATAAATGACATTTTTAAAAAGGAGGCTTGACACCAGCCACCCTTAATCAGCAGTGTCACAAATAAGCGTCTGGAGGAAAATGATGACAAAAATGCAGAAATAAATAAAAAATTACATGGCGATTGGCTGTCTGACTCACAGTGGAATAAGTGGGCTGTAGGCCCTTTTCACAGCCAGAAGTAGACACAGGGAATGAGGCAAGGTCAATTAGGTATAGAGCGGGAAACAAAAAAAGGAGGTACACAAAATGTGGGAGCCCTTAACTTTGTGGTCATCCCCTAAAATAATCACCATATGGGTTAGGAGCCCCACTTCAATAAAATGATAAACTGTTGCACTTTTATGCAATATGCACTTCATCCTATAAGGCAGTGGCTTTTCAACACAGCTGCTCAGTAAAGCATGTCTAAGTCATGCTGTCAAAGACCCGGTGTCTATATCAGGCTCAGGTCGGGCAAGATGTTAAGTGATATAAATTTCAATAAACATATGATTCTAAAGATAAGTAAACTATACCTGGTTTACTTACAGTATACAGTGCTGTTATTGCTTACACCATATGAATGAGACTGTGCTCCAAAATATCAACACTAAATGGAGTTTGTTGAAACAAAAGTTCAGGTGAAGTATTTTCAATCCCTCATTAAAATACCTCGTGTGGTATTTCCATCCAATCTGGTTTTCTCCGCAGGTATTAAATTACCACGTACCTCATCTCCCATAATGCACACTGCTTCCGGCATTCCTACTCCTCCCCATCTCCATCTTCATGTCTACTTCCTTTCTTCTACATTTCTCTTTCTCTTCTACTGGTCCGGTGGGATGTTCACCTTACCCAAAATTGTGAGGTATGACACTGCCTCCCTTGGACACCAAGCCCAAGATCAAATGTTTGTATGGTTATACAACTTGCCACATCACAATAAACTCCTTATAAGTGCATTCAGTGTTGTCTGAAAATTCATTCAACTGAAACCTAAATCATCAAAACCCTGTCTATTTTTTCAAAACAATCATTCATGGTTTCTCTTATATAAAACGCAAATGAAAAACACATTTTACAATAAAAGTAAACAAAATTCTAAACTCAAGATATAAAAATAAAGTAAGCAGGTCTGACCCAACAAAACTGACATGATTTGGTCACAGTAGACAACAACGATGACAAATGAGAAAACCTCTACTGCAAATGTACAATGCTCAATTGTTATACACATGCAAGTGACGTGTTATTTTGCATGTGTATAACAAGGTAAGGTGTGATTTTGTTCAAAGGGTTGTGTTACCTGCTTAGAAAAGTTACTTCTATCTCAAAAATTGTGTAAGGAATATAAAAGACTGTCATTAAAGTGCAAAATATGGCAATATAAATTGTAATTACAATGTAAAATATTTTTACGAGGACTGTTTTGGGCTGCCGTGCAGAGCTTGGGATTTATCATACCCCAAATTTGGAAGCACCATACGAAAGCGCCATGTGATCTTCATGACTGATGGCCCTTCGACAGATCCAGCACTGATCCATGATCCACCTTTTCTAATGTTAAGTGTGTTGTGAGAGTCTGCAAGGACATTTTCATGGGACTTGGTCTGAGTTGCTCCTCTGCTAAGGGAGTCCACCATCATATTCATATGATGCCCGTGTGTCATTGTGACAAAAAATTCCATTTTGAAAAGAGATATGGTTTTGCACAAAATGTTTCATTTTGCCAAGGACTTCTGTGTATTTGTCCACATGGTTAGTGATTTTGTGTTTTAAGTACTTGGAACATGAGGTATAACTTTACAAAATGAGTGTAAAAACTAAAAAAAAAAACAGCAAAAATGCAAGTGATCAGAAGAAAATTATGGCTGAGGTCAGAAGAGGGTGTGTATTGTGGAGTCTATGAAACAAGAACAGAGTGTGTAATGTGATTATGAATGAGGGCCTCGCTTCCAGGAAAAAACCTCATAGTGGGCAAAACGAGTGTGTGAGGGATTGAATAGGCAGCCTGTGCAATTAGGTGCATGTATGTGGAAATGCGTGCTATGGTGTATGTATGTAATACTTGAGGGTTGTATGTGTGCAGGTTTGTATAGGTGCATTTGTGTGTTTGTGCTCTGCTTTTATGTGATGCAAGTGCATGGACAGAAAGTTTTGTTTCCATATCTAACATGACTTTGCTACACTTATTTTGAAGAGTTCTTTAGATGCTGTCAATAAAGACAGCAATGTGATTCATAGCACTTATTCTTGTAGGATCACAAAGTGTGACAGTAACATTCACCTCTGCAGAGGCAGCTGTCTCACTCCTTCCCAGGCTGTTAATTAGGTTATTGCTTCCTGAGATGTAGATATTTATCCACATTTGTTCAAGCAGAAGTTTCTTTAATACGCCATCTTTTTAAAGAACAAAAGAAAGTACTTTTTTCATATTTTATAGAACATGTATTAATACCATTGGAGGCACCAGGATAAAAGCAACTAACCTGAAAGAGTACAAAGTAAAGATTGATAAATGAAACTTCACAAATGAGGTTGACAACTAAGTGCAAAGCCCAATTATTCAAGACTGCACAAGATATTGCATTTCATAACACCACTCCAGTATAACTGGGTGCTGTTAGTGCTAAAGAGGTGTAAATACAATACAAGGATAAATGGCCAATATTCACAGTGAGCCAGCCATTCATCTTTGTATAAGACTAAATGCTTTAGTGCAACTGTTCACTCAGCTTGTCCAAAGCTAAGGTTGTTTTAATTAATGAAGAAGTCAAGCCTGCCAATAAAGGACATAGGGGGTTTCTCATAAAAGTTAGCAGTGATAGCTCATGGTGTTGTTAAATCTCTGTATCAGTTTTCAAGGATAATTCATAAAATATTTTGCCACCAGCACAGTGATTCAGTTGGTAGTAGTAAAGACAACCAATGACAGCATTATGCTAATTGGGCTTTGAATACTTCAGCTTTTGGATTGTTCGTAGAAATATCCATTGAGATAATTACAACGGCAAATGAAGAATAAGCTACTGTACTGAATTCTAGAAAACTTTTCAGCCACTGAACTCAATGTGGAGGTGATGATGGAAGTGTGGCAATTTGTTATTAATTGTATACGAATGTATATCTGTGAAAATGTCAGTGCTGTCACCAAAATAAATAGTTCAGTAACAGACTGTAGCAGGATGTGGCTAGCAGATTCTCCTTCTCTTTATACTTTGCTGTAACATCTGCAAAACTTGTGATGGTCAGAAGAGCAAAGTGATGGAAGTGAAGACATCTTCATAGACAGCAGATTTAATCATGGAAGCAGCAAATCACTGAGTGGAGATAATTGAAGTAAAGGATTCAGCTAGATCATGGGACCATAAGAGCTGTTCCACAGAATGAAGACTGACATACAGGAAGGAAGAATTCCCTGGTAGAATGTGTATCCTTGCATTATGCATTGATTGTTAGACTGGTGCATCTAAGAATGAATATTACTACTGGACAAATGGAAAATCTGAGAACTCAAACAACAAGCATGATGACCCCATGTTGTTCTCCCCCTATTGAGTCAGCAATCTGCCAGACTCTCTCTCTACCTGTCTGTGTTTCATATTTGTCTGTCTGATGCTAAATTGTGAGCAGGCTGTATTTGAGTTCAGCAATGAATCCTGATGTGATGAGACAGACAAAGAGCTCAATCCCTGTTGAATTCTGGGAGGAATGACAAGCCAATTGACATTGAAGAACTGGAGTGTCTGAGATCCACCGCCCCCACTGTTCACTCCACACCACAGAGCGCCGCGTTGTCACAGCACAGAGCCAGCCAGTGAAATCCAGGGGGTCCCTAAGGAGGGCCAGCTGAGCAGGTGCGGTGCGATACCTTGCCTCCCAAAGGGGGTTGCTCCAAATCAGTGTCAAGTTCAGTCAGGTGCACAAAGTTCTTCAGAAAATGGAGCCCAGAAGGGCCTGGGAGAGATCTGCCTCAAACTGCACAGACTGGATGGGTGCAGGGGGTCTATCCCTTTGATAAATATTCCACCCCCACTCCACTCACCCGCACTTTACATCAACACCTTTAATATCCCAATCATACCCCCCCAGATGGCAAACGTAATTGACTCATAGATATTAACTCAACACCCCCCGGCCTGTTCATTCTGTGTGTGTGTGTCTCTAAGATAAAGGATAAAGGATTGTTTTGTTTAATCTTTTTATAACTACCCCCGCCCCTGTCGAAATTCAGCGACCCGTCAGCAATTTCAGATTACCTTAATCTTAATGTGCAAATCTCCCTGTGTGCCTTAATTACAGTACCACCACTGGGACATCCTCAATTAAGGCTTTTGTGCAGTCCAGCAGACACCAGGCCTGGTCGGCCTGTAGGGCACAGACCTTAGGAGAAGGGTGCGCACATTTGTAGCTTTCTGTGTGTGTGTGTGTCTGTGTGTGTATGTGTGGTGTCAACCACAACCTTGCATCTCTCTCATAAATGTCTAAGCCAAGTAAACGTGATTTTTACTGGTTAATTTTTTGACAATCCTGTAACACTTTTCAGAATAATTGATTTGTCTTCGTCTACTTGAGTAGTGTCACATGGTTCCGGTGAGTGCAGGTACATGTATATTTTCTGCAATTGTATGAATATTTGATGTAAGCTTTATGAAGGAATCACTGAAATACTGTACTGAGTTTTGCCCATATGTGCTGTTAAATATGTGGTTTCTAGGTTGTATAATTGATTTGTTTAACTCCAAGAACAGAAAGAATCTGATTGGACAATGGAGTGAAGACTTCAGGTCAAAGGTCACTGAGGGTCAGTAGTCTCTCCCCTCATCCTATCCCCCAGTACCTGTCTCCCCGTCTCTCTCATTTCCCCTTTTCTTAAACAGACATGCACCCATACATGTACAAGCACATGCAAAAACACATACATGTATAACAATGTACTAACACAAACGCACACACACATAAACGCACAAAGTCACATGAGTTCAGACTGCTTCTTTTTCTAATTGGGGGTGGGAGTAACAGGCAGCACTCTTTAGAATTGTCAAGCAGGATCTGATGTGGTACCAAATTACACACATACAAAAGCAATGAATTTCAATCACCTTTCCTGTCCATTCGCTAGATTGGCTCTGCGTCAAACTGCCGCCATGGCCGTCCAGACACCTCACCAGATGTGAATGTTCAGTGGCGGGGACATCATTCATAAAGCTTTCATTAATCAATCATTAAATATATAAATAAAAAGTGGGAAAATATGTTCATGCGTTTCTCCATAAGACCCTGTGGGGAGTTTCATGGAGCCTTTATACCACAAGGCTCTGTTTGCATGTGTGTGTTTTATGGGTAGTTTGAATGTTTGTGTGTATGCATAACATTTTTTATGTTTATGCATGAGTGTGGTTATTCGTGTGTGTGTATGTGTTTATGAATAAGATAATGTGATTATACATCGTATGTGCACATGTGGACATACCTTAGGCTGTGCTCACACATAGGGTTTTTTTTTTTTTTTTTGTCAAATTGCCACCGCCTATTTTGCATGTAATCCTTTAGAAAGTCGCCACTGTTTAAGGAGTGCTGTTACCGGCTGTTGGCAGAATGGAAGTGCTTTCGAGGTTGAAAAAGTTCAACTTTTGAATAGCGCCAAGTGACTTAAAACACTTTTTTATTAAAAATTGTGACAAACGAGACTTCAAGTTGAGAGATTAGTATTATTGCTGAACATAAGTAGTAAATAACTAAAGTTACATGTCAAATAGTTAAATGTTGAATATAAAATATTTAAATAACCTATCTGACAATTTGAGAGCTGGTAGCTGGCTGCTAAGATGGCATACAAAGCAGAACTGAGTGTCACTGCTTTGTCATATCAGCTTGAAAAGCGTGTGGCTTCTGCAAAAAGAAACCTACGAATAACAAAAATGACAATTACAATAAATAATGCTACCTCTTTGACAATATTAGAAAAGATATTTACAATAACGACAATAAAAATAACAACCAATAATATATTGCAGACTGCTGGTGTCTAGCTATCAGCTACCTAGCGAAGCTCTGTTCATCTCAGTTAGCCAGGCTAGCAAGACAGCCTGAAACCGCTCAACTGAATAAGATGTTTAAGAAAATTAAACAAAATGCAGGATTCCATATTATACGGAAGTACTAACATATACTGTATGCGTGCGGGAGTTATGTAAGTTATACTATTGATTATTTATGCATGAATAACTACAGGTGCTGATCTTGGCTTAGAAACTGAAAGCAGATACATTACTCACTTTATAGTTGCACACACACATCAACCTTAGACAAAATAACGGGACTATAAAAACTATTTACAAATTATCAAGTCCACCAAGCCCTGTCTCTTGAGCTGGAGCAATGAGCTTCTCTATTACTCTCTCCCCGAGCTGATACTCGGCGGAGGAATCCAGCTGGCCTCTGACTAGCTGAGCATCCGTCAGAACACCTAAAATGACACTCCTCAAAGACGGACTGTTTTTCGATGAATGATGTATAAATTCAGCTCAGCGCATTTTCATGAAATTGCAAAATAGTGGCATCATACAGTTTTAAAATTTTGATATCGCGGTAATTTTAAAGTACCGGTATATCAGACAACCCTAACATGGACACAGGTGCATTTGTGTGTTTCTGTGCGCAGGCTGGCAGATGATACCTCACAGTGAAGCGTCCTGAGAGTCAGGCTGAGAGCAGCAGGTATAGTAATTATCATCATCCTACTGTCTGTACTGCCATAAGGGTCTCTGAGGTTATGAAATTATGCAAATAAAAAATAACTCATTGTATTTCACTTTATTTTCACACACATACTGATACCTCACACAAGCAGAAGCTGATACAAGCAGACACTCATGCAGAAACACAGTATATACCCACATACACAAATGCTTCAACACATATGCATGCATGCACATTCACACACATGCACTCACAGTCTTATAAAAGCACATATATACACATAAAGAATTAGACAAGCATGCACACACACACACACACACACGCACACGCACACCTTACTCAGCCAGACGCCTGTCCTGTGAGTCTTATTAGCTTTGATTAGCTCCGATGACTGCAGGACAAACGATGAGATATGAAGGGGGGCCACGACACTAATGTGAACTATATTAAAGAGCTGGCTCGAGGCTGTCCTCAATCAATGCTACGCAGTTCTGCCCTCTCTTTCTCTACCCTCTCTCACCCCATTTCTTTTTCTTTCCCTCTCTCTCTCTTGGCCTTTCACTCTCATCCTTCATTCCTCCCCCTCTTGCTTCCTCTCGCCTTGCTGTTCTGTGCTCGCGCTCTTTGTGCGCTGTGCTTAGAGCATCAGGGCTTGACATTGTGCTGTTCTGGAAGTTGGGGCCAGGCGGGAGGCTGCAGACTCTGGGTGACGGCTGTCAGGAGCTGTTGCTGTCATCAGCTCCTCACAGCGCAGACGGCAGCGGTGCAGCGGCGCCGCTCACAAGGACGGCTGGGAGACGGGAGGAGGGAGGGGGGCGGTGTGCTGGACACCAGAACCAAAGATGATAAAAATGAGGAAAGTGTTGTGGAGTGACCCAAAATGTGTGAGGGCATGTCTATATGAGCATGCACATGCGTTTGTGAATGTTATTTGAGTACATGTTTGTGTGTGTGTGTTTGTGTGTGTGTGTGTGTGTGTCTGTGTGTCTGTGTGTGTGTGCGTGCGTGCGTGCGTGCGTGCGTCTGTGTGTGTGCGTCTGTGTGTGTGTGTGTGAAATGATGAATGACGGCAGTGCTACATTGTGTCTTGGTGGAGAAGGGAACAGGGAGAGCTGTTGATAAAGGTTTTTACTGATTGGCATTGAGGTGATAAATCATAATTTCTCCACATACCAGTAAGGTTACTTTCATTTTTTTTGAATGTATGCATCTATAAATGTGCACTTTTTTTTGCACATACAGTACGTGCATGTCGTTTTAAGGCTTTTTTGTCGGGGTTGTTTGTAAACAATTCTGTCATTCAATAAAATGAAGAGCAAACACTATGAGGGAGTGACATGGGAGGAGCAAGGCATTGAGATGTACTTTGTTCAGTCTTAATGACAATGCTGTATGCAGGATTAAACCTGACACGACTACATAACGATCCTCGTTCTCTTGTAATACCCTCCGTCTGTTCTGAGATCAGTCTGTAATGATTTATACTCAGAATCAAAGCCTGCAGCTTGTCGGGGGCTCGAGTTTTAAAAGGGGATACAGATCAATCTCCTGCTGTCTCACCACATGGGTGACATTTAGGCCCAATCCAGGTCCCCTCTCCCACTTCACATCCTCCCAGAATGTTCTGGTGAAAGACAGGCTTGTCAGTTCCTGCCCATTGACTACAATGTTCTTGTGTGCTTTCTTTCTCAATCGAGAACATGTCTTATAGTTTTTTTTCCCACTGTCAAGATTTCTCCATGTAATTTATCCTCCACTCCCAAAATAAATCATGATCAACCTCTCCAGTAATTCAGGCCAATCAATCGGGACTCAGAGTGACGGCTCTCAAACAGATATATGGTCAGTTTAGCCCCATTCAGATTCAACAGTGATCAGTTGCACCACAGTCCCTGACCACCCATGCTGGCTTCCCCAGGAAACAGCAACGACAATCCCTTGTGATGGATCAGTGGACAGTCGAAAAGATCGATCGATCAATCAGTGGGAATCAAACAGGACACAGCCTCTGGGGAGGGGAGAGGATCACGGCGGCGCCAGAGTATTAATGTCCCAGCAACCATCAATCGTCCCCGAGGGACTTCCTGGCTCTGTGTCACAATACAGAATACATACAGAATTCCCCAACAACAGGTTGAAGTACTCTCTATCATCCTAGCAAAAGCATTATCACCCTGAGAGTTTTATTTTAACTAAGCTTAGGGAATGGAACACTCAGAGTTGTGACACAGCTGTGAAAGAGGTTCAGGCTTCCATGTTTGAGAAACAGACATAAGCCCTGTGACTGGATGTTCAAGTGCCAGCTGTGTCATTACCTACTACGGCCAGAGGTCCGAATTGGCAAGACAACCATTAGCCCAGCCAGGGAAATTTAGGGGTGAAGCCAGTTATGTTTTGTTAGTCTTCTTGCTCTGTACAAATCAGTCCTATTCGGTTAGGTGTCGGCTTAGGTGTGAATCAAATACATGTTGGCTTCACCATCCCCGGCAAACATAAGCAGCATGTAACTGAAAACAAATCTGCAATGTGGGAAAAAAGCAAAGGCTTGTTTTTACTTCAGTGGGAAGAATCACATGTTCAACTTCATTCAGCAGAAGAGGGTTGCTGTGTGAGAAGTTTCATTTAGTTGTTCAGTGTTACTAAAATATAAGGCAAACACACAAATACACTAAAAAGATTTTTTTTCCCAAAACATTCACATAGCAGGTGATGTTCTCCCTGGTTAAGCAGTGGGAGAAGCACCTCAAAAGAATTTGCATAGGAATTCCAACCACCTGAAGAAGAGTGGAAAATTGGGTCCTAAGAACTATATCTCTAAACTCCAGTTTGCTGCCTCCATCAGTGTGGCTTTCATTTGGATTCAATTATTTGACCTTAATTATATATGAAACAGAAGCAAGTAATATTTTTTCATCTCAGACATAATTTGACAAATTAATTTGAGTGATTGTTGAACTCACCGAATGCTTTTTGCAAGGGCAAAAATGAGTGTTTGCAAAGGTTAAGTATAGGCTGAATCAAGACCAAAGCCATTTTTGGTGCTGGGGCCAGTGTCAGTCTGTCTTTAACAGGAAAGTGCAGGTCTACTTGTCTTTTACTTGCTCCCCTGTGATCCTTGCTGGTGCGATGATGCTCAGCTGTCTGTGTTGATCATACCACAGGTGCTTCATCCCCAGTTATCATGCAAAATGTTACTACCATTACTTTCAGAAAGTTTCCACCAAATGTGCTGTTTTCACCACAAAGTAACATTTGGTAACTGGGGGACCATAATTTACATTATGTGAAAGACTATTGAGTCCTGACAGCCTTTATCATTTTGAATAAAAGTGCTATATGTTTACACCTTGCCAGTGATCTCTCAGAATGACTGACATAATCTGGTGAAGAATGGCATGATGTTTATAGCTGATTGCTTGTTTCCATACGCTAATGGGTCATGAATTGAAAATCGCATGTCAACAGATGTCTTACTTAATTATTCATTAAGTGTTTGAAGTTAATTAACTAGGAACCAACTAAAACACCTCAAATTTCCCTCCTCTGCACAAAATTTAACAATATATAACTCACTTTATTCCGCTGGCTCCATTTTCAGCATCATGCAATTCCTGTGTAAGAAATAAGGTGACTCATGCGATTGAAGAAAGGTAAAACATCTATTACCAGTGAGCTCCTCTCCAGTCAGTGCTAGTACCCATGTAGCCCCTTGTGTTCTGTAGTTTGGAAAACAGCCACCACTGCAGGAGGAATTGTTATTCAGGCACAGTGCTCCCTGGACTGGAGTGGATGGCACAGTGTTGACTCAAGTGGCTCTCAGTTTGGAGATAAGAACAGGAGAACACATCTTATTTATCGCATTTACTGGGTCTATTTGCACTCTTTTCAAAGCTCTGCACTAAGGCAAATTACTCATATTTATGACTGTTTTGTATAAAACATTAGCCCTACATTAGTACCGAGAAAAGCCTGTAGATCTGGGATCTCTGTGATGCTCATTTCCACTGCCCCATTGTCATGTTGAGCAATGTGAAGTTCTGCTATGTAGCCATGTTCACCAGTGGTCTCTCATACAGAAGCAGCTCATGATAATTTATCTGTCACTATTTCCTTCCGCATTGCTAGAGCTCTCTTCCTCAAGATAAGAAGTTCACAATGCACCTCCCCCCCACCCCCGACACACACACACACACACACACAAGCAAGCCAGTCTTCTCCAGGGAATGGGCAGTGTGTGCCACAATTTGACATGACACAAGAACATCTCCTGGTGCTGATGAATTGCATTGTGAATTTTTCCCATATTACCTCCTAGATGTGGCCTTTGGTATAACTAGGGTCGGTTACGTCATGCATAATATAGTGTATATGGATGTAAAAAGTAGAAGAACTTCCTACTTCAAATTTGTAACTGTTTTCAGTTCAAAAAACACATCTGATGTCTTGGGTGAATCAAAGTAGTCACAGCTTCCTCTTGTGGGTCTCCATATATTACATAGCTAGCAATTTCTCAAAATGAAACCTTGTATTAAATGGATAACTTTATGCAGCATGACGAAATATACAGTCTGCTGAGAAGCAACGGGTCAAAAATCATGATAGGAATTGTTCACTCATAATCCTTATCCTTATGACCTACCACCGTATGTGTTCTACCTCTTCATCTAAACTGATGTCTCAGGTAAGTGGAGAGGTGTTTTTGGTGATAATGAAGTAACTGATGCAGTTTATGAAAGAGTGGGGAGTACACCGGTTATAAAGCGTTCAAACAGGAAGATGTTCAAGCAGAAACATCACTAGAATAAATGCACTGAAGTGAAAAAAGGAGTTTTGTAAATTGTCTCATGTTGTACAATGAAGTCATATTATTTCATGTAGGAGGGCAAATATTAAAGATACAGCATGTTGGTACAGTTAAGGTATGATTTTAAAAATAAAAATATTGTGGAACTGCTATGGTCATTCAAGAGGTATCAATGAATGAGAGGTCCCCTGGGAGAAGTTTGTCATTGTTCAGTTCTGTTCTTCATTATGGTGCTTTATAAAATAGCGTTGTGGTCAGACATCAGAGAAAGAAAGACAGCATTTTTCCTGACAGACGTGGCCTTGCCTGCCTTAGACCATGTATGTGCGTACATATAGTCAGGCTACTCACAATGAGTCTTGTCAACATTGACCAGACCTAGTGACTGTGACACCATCACCTCAACCCCCACCGGGGGTTAAATAGGATGGTATTGATAGGTCCAAGTGAGCTAGCATGGCCAGCAATGTAGCATGGCCAGGTCAACTGCTTGGAAAACATACAGGATTAGTCCAGCTGTTGTCACCAATTCTCTTCAAAAACCAACACAAGTTGTTTACAGCACATTGACTGAACCTGTATTTTATTGTGAAATGCAAATATCTCTTCATCTGCTCTTACCTGATTCTAGCTGCCACAACAGCTCTACTGACAGACAGTTTTGGAGTCTGAGCCTGCTCAGACCTGCTCCAGTCATTGGACAAATTATACTGAATTTATCCTCATAGCCAGGAGGTGTCATTCTCAATATTTCCCGAAATTGCATACACTTATTTTTAATTCTAGAATATTGCATAGTAGTTTCTGTTATGATTCATGGTGTGCTTTGTTTAAAAAAATGAGCTTTACAATGACAGAAACAATGGAAGAATTGAAGACTAGCATTGATTCCTGAATTTGTGTCAATGATTTGTGGATAATCTGCCTGATGCCTATTATTGCTTAATTCCTCTGTCTGCCAGAATCCAACTGGAACATTCCCCAATTAATGCACACAGCCTTAAATTGTATTTGGTGGAGAGAGTCCTTAAATAGAAATGACATCACCCCGTACAATCAGTGAAAGAGTACCGTTAGTTCCAGTTTCTAAGCTGGGAACCACAGACTTTATCTTAGTGAGCTCACTGTTTCTCTTGGGAGGCATCATGCAATGTCATTTCAAGGGCCACCCAGGGTTCAGTATCCTCCTCAGACCATAACGGTTACATAAAAATGCAGTCCACCCTATCTGTCTGTGCAAGCAGAGGCAAAAACAGGAAAACAAGGCTAAACTCTCATTCAATACCATCTCTTAGAGAGGTAGTGACCCTGCTATCAGGGAGACAGAGGCGGGGAGAGGGAGTCGTTAGTAGTTATTGCTCTGACAGATGACACACAGTTCATCTTAAACGCATTACTCCCTGAGAGCGATCAATAGGACCCTGTAATGCAGTTAATGCTGGTGATAAGGGACATCTCTGATCATAATGTTATGTTTAGCAAAGGGTCACAGGTGCAGCAAATTAGCCTGAGGAATGCACTCAGGCAGATGGGCTGTGTCTATGGTAGGAGCACTAAACTGCGCTGTGATACAGGAGACTGCAAGACAATCAAATGGTTATTTACTTGCTCAGCAAACGGCCTTATCCAAACAGACGTAATAGCTTATATATGTATTTATGTAACATATATGTATGAATCTAACTGTATTTGCTGAAACTATTGCATTAAGTAGCTAATTAAGGACATAATAGCAGCCCTGGTATGATTTGAAGCATTTGCTGTGTCACACATAATAGGGAATATGGGACAGCAACAGCCATCTGCAGTTTTGTGAGGGCTCCATTTTCTTAATTGTTTTTTGGAGTCCAGTTCAGAATGGGTAGCCGACTCATGTGATGTTCCAACTGTGAATGAGTTGCTAATTGAAAAGCAGCAGGGGTTTGGCTGTTATGAACATTTGACTGATTTTTTTTTCTTTTTTACTGATAATTGCATCCTAGTAATGACATCATTCTCACTATGACATCACATTCTTCGGGCGAGGGTCAGTTAACTTAAGTTTAGCCAGCTTTGGCTAACATTTTGTTACCTGTACTATGTTCTTGCTTTTGAGGTAGATGAAATGGTGTTATTATAGTCTGTTGTTTCCTGAACATATTTTCTTGATTTTCATTTATACTTCCAACCAAATATTATGGGAGAAATGTGTAAATATGTGTTCATTATAGATCAGAACCACATTTTCATTTTGGCGTAGACACAAGGCTAAAAGTATATTATTGTTCCAAAGGTCATATATATGATTTTTTATATTTACTGATATGCATAGAACTTTGCATGCCTACATGCAGTGTGTATGCTCTTTTTTTAATCTGTTAGCTTACATGTATCTGTCTTTTGCTTACACTTCACATGGTACAGCATTTGCATAAGTGTGTGTGTGTGTGTGTGTGTGTGTGTGTGTGTGTGTGTGTGTGTGTGTGTGTGTGTGTGTGTGTGTGTGTGTGTGTGTGTGGACACGTGTTTGTGTATGTGGGTTCTTGTGAGTGAGTGAGTGAGTGAGTGAGTGAGTGAGTGAGTGAGTGAGTGAGTGAGTGAGTGAGTGTGTGTGTGTGTGTGTGTGTGTGTGGATATGTTTGTTAGTACGCTTGATGTGCCAATGTGTGCAGTAGGTTCATTGTCTAGAGTTGCAATCTTGGTATCAGGTGCTGCAGTCTCTCTGGCAGCAGTACACTCGACTCCACACTGTGTTTACTGGCAGCCCCCACACACACACACACACACAGCTCTTTAATTACCTTGCTCTATTGATTGGTCACTGGACGAGGTCTTCAGTATCAGCATGGCCTGGGTTAATGACTGATTATTCACCCCCCCCATGCCTCCCCCCTCCACAACCACCCCCAATAGCCACTGCAGGGAGCAACCCCGAAGTAGCTGTCACCGGTGTGAAAACCACAGTTTTTTCCTTCTGGCGATAGTGAGCAAAAGAGGGAGGGAGGGAGGGAGAGAGATAAATAAAGAGTGTAATTTAACATGAGAAGTATATAAGCCTTCACATGTGATGAATGTTCCTAACATTGCATAGAGCAGCTCTGAGGTATTTCCGGTTCTGTGCGTCAAAGACCCACTGTTCTGAGATCAGTGTGCTGTCGCTGTGCTCCAACAAGCCACAACACCTACAGTGCTAGCTTCTCTCTGATCTTCCTAAGGTAAGCTCAAAGAGGAAGGTTCTCACAACACGACTGCAAGACTATAGCAAACACACTGATGCAACACATCACTGCAATGCCCTGCAAACTTAACTTGTGTTCTGTCCCATCAGTTCTCCGACCCAATTCTGTCAGTATTGTGGGTCTGTGATGTGTATTTTCTGTTACTTTGGTTTCGGTTTTGTTTGTGTGTTTTTGTTTTCATTTTCCATTTCCCTGTCCATGTGCTCTTGTCTTTCACTCCCCTATTGTGTTTGCCCCACCTCTCATCTCATTACCTGATTAGCGATGTGTTTCACCTGCCTCGCTGTTCACCGGTGTCTCGTTTGCTCCTTAGTCTATGTATTTATACCTTGCTCTGTCTTGTGTTTTTTTGCAAGTTCATTTCAGTTGATTGTTTTCTCTGTCCACGCTACAAGCCTTTTTGACTCTGTCTGCCTATCCATTATTACCTGTGCCTGTTTCCTGCTTTTTTTATTTCTGCTCTCTGTTTTTGTACTGTTGCCGAATCTGCCTGTTAACAAACTTTGTTTGCCCATTTTTTTTACCTCTTCTCTTGGATTTTGAATGTGTACTGCTGCCATGTCTTCCTGGTTTTTGACCCTAGCCTGTTTTGTCTATGATTTTTGGATATTGCTGGTCTGCCAAATAAACTTTGGTTTATTGTATCTGTTTGCATATGGGTCCCTTTTCTGAGCCATGACAGATGCTTTTACACTCCAACCATCCCTCCCTCCCTACTGCCAGCACCGCTGGAAGACACCTCCAGAAAAAAGGCAAACCGTGGCGCATCTTAAAACGGTTTTAAATTAGACCGGTAGATGAGAGGGAAGGAGAAAGCAGGCCGTTTGATGGGCAGAGGAGGGAACATGGGCAGTTCGATAACGCAGCAGGCGGACGTGCCACACCGAAAGAGCGGATGACGTGTAAGTGACAGCCACGCGGTAATCTCTCCCTGCGGTGGCCGCGGGCAATCCGTGACTCCTGTCAGAGAGAGGGAGAGAGAGAGAGAGAGAGAGAGAGACGCCGTCGCTTCCCAGAGAACACCTCCGGAGCCATTCCTTTATTAAAAATAAAAAATAAGAAAATGTTTTGATGAAACTATCTTTCCAATCAACCCACTGGGTCTGGATCACAGAAACATGAAGAAAGTGAGAGATGATGAATATTCCAGCAGGGGAGGGAGGAGGAGAGGGACACACCCACAAAAAGGAGCGGGGGTTCATTTTTGAGGGAACCCAAATCCACTCATTCATTCACTTGAAAGAGGACATTTTCTGAAAACTGAGTCCTATTTGCATGAAGTATGATAATTTCCACCTCATTATACTATGTCTTCTAGGAAGGTTAAAAACATACCATATGCAGTAAAGTAACTTGTAATCATATATTATTATACCTAACTTTACTGTTACCATGGTATCAAACAGTTTAAAATATCTCTTCCGTACAAAAACACCACCTACCAGAAGTTCATGCAGTATGTACCTTCAATCATTTTCTTATCTTGATTAATATATTTTGAATAGACAATGACATCTCTCCACAGTGTATTTTTGCAGATGTCATTTGATTAGCATCTTTCAAAGGATCAACAAGGCCTCATTTCCAAATTAAGTCAGGTGTCAATGGATTAGGACAAATAATAAAAGATAATAAAAATGTTGCTCCTCATAAATGCATTCTGAATGCCAAAAATAATGAAAAGGGAAGCCATAATCTGAGACAATGAGTCATTTGAGTGTAGTATGTGCAGTCACAACCCTATCCATTTTGATATAACCTTCTGAATGATTTCATTTTCCCTCCAGACTATACTAAAATTATACACTGAAGGTTCAGGTGCACAGGCTACGTCATTATCATGGTAAGTCAGGAGCAACATTGATGTATCTCTCTGCTGCTCTGATGTGTTTATAACACCCAAGGTCAGTAGTTCTCAAAATGTGTTCTGCAAAACCTTCCAAATGGACAGCCACTTAATGGACGGTGGTTTAAATAATTATTTAAAAAATGATGAAAACATTCTGACTTGCCTGTGTTTCTCTTTATTGAACTAAAACTTCATGTTGCATCAATTCTGCTATACAGTATCATGTTATTTTTAATTATAAAATGTAATTTATGCTGTAAAATGTTGATGAATATTGTGGAAATGTACTCTGTGGATATTTGGCTATTAACTTGTGGTAGCTAGCATAACTTTATTTGTTTTTCAGTAGTTTGACATATTGAGTACATTCATATAAATATTAGCATTAAAATAGTCTTTTCAAAACTCTGTTTCATTACCTTTTCTATAAATCAATCTTTGTTTGAGTATGCAGCCTACATAATGTCAAGCTATTGTTAACCATGTTGTACAATGTAACTGATAATGTTAATAAGCAAGACTCAAACTGCTTAAAGGCTGCTATTCCATTCTGTTACTATTTCTGCCTTTTCTTAGTTGAGAGATTTATCCATGCAGTTTTGTCATCTTATTTTTATCTTTTATATCAGTGTTTCAATTTACCTCAGTGTGAACAGCACTGACTGTGGTTATAGTTTATTAGCAAGCTGAAATCGAAACCAGATTATTTAATTAGTTATAACATTTTGAAAGAACGGACACAACATATGCAGCCTCAAGATGATTAATTGTTCCAAATCATGACGTTTGTTGTGATGATTTTTAGTATTGTAAATTGATTTTAAACCATAAACATTAGCTGGAACTACCTCACTCATTAACGTCCATCGATTTTGGAATGAAGCTTGTTCAGCCTATTCAGTGCAATAATCACATTGACAAAGAGCTGTCATTTTCAAGTTCAAAAAGAGAGGAAATAGGTAAGAGAATTCATGAATATCCTTCATTTTTAGGGTGAACTACCACTTTAAGTTTCTTTTGGTGCGTAATCTGTCTCCATGAGGCAAAGTGAATTTTAAATTGCTGGGATCCATTCAGTGGTTACTGGATTGGGCTTGTAACAAGAGGATTGCAGGCATTATTTTATTAATTATGCACCTTCTGAGATTAGAGTTCTTTCCTCACTTTTCCTCACTATTTACTGTTTTCCATTCGTTATCATAAATTATCAAACAAGGACAATACTCTAAATGCTGTGCAATGTCTTGTGCCCTAAAACCACCACAGTGATTAGTGTGTGCTCTTATCAATTAACAGACAAGTGAACATCCTGCTTTACAATGGCACTCACAATACTACAAGACACCTCTTAGTAGACAATGGCTGCACTTGTGCTATGATTAAGTGACATGATCACGCCTCTTGTTGTGTTACAATGCCCCCTGAAAGACAGTTCCTTTGTAATGCATGTGGAGAAGTGTAGCAGGGTTTTCTCTCTCTTTCCTTTTCTCTTTCTCTTTCACTCTCTCTCCTCTCTCTCCGCTCCGATTCATTCTGCAGCCCCTGGGGGTCTGCAGTAAAGATCATTCTGTCAGCCGGATTGTGTTTTAATTATGCTGTGCCCCTGCATGCACCCCCACCCTTGAAGAAGAGTCTGCTGTCATCTCTCCCACATGGAGTATAATGAGACTTACTGGGTGAGCCAGCCAGCCCACCATGCTTGATTGAAAACCTCACACCATGCTTGGTTTGGCCATTAGTAAAGAAGAAAGACTAAAACCTAGCCATACCCTGGTTATCCAATAATGTTATTCTGCTGTTATGAGGAATTAATTGAACAAGCAAGAGCACAGCATGTGTACATGAGTGTGTGTTTGTACGTGCATGCTCAACCACATGCTCAGGACAGTACAGATTAGTTGTGTGTTTTCTCGCTACTCTTTCTGTGATATTTTGATCTCCACAGAAATAGCTCTCAAGGTAACATTACTATGTGGTGTCAATTTCTGTACATCAGTCACGATTATCAAATGTGACTTTACGAAAATTGTGTTGTTGGAATACTTGAACTATGCCTCATAAGCCTATGTTATATTAAAATACCTATGTTACAATAGCTTATAATCTTAACATAAAACTGACATACTGCATGTCTTGATAAACATTTATTATTATTACACATGCTAGCATAAGAGCACTTACATCACAAGTTTAGCATGTGGCATAAGCTGTTAAGTCAATGCATGTCATAACAAATATAAATGTATGCATTATAACAATGTTATGACATTTGTCATAAGCTGATCTGGGAGCCATTTTACCAAAAGGAACTTTGCTGAAAATTAATTGAGGATTACAGGATGGAATTATTAATTTGTAAATGACTATGTGGGTAGATTGAGAGAGCCAGGTGTGGGACTTTAGCAGGAGACTAGCGAACCCCCAGCTCCTTGCAATTAGTGCTATGGAGTCTTTAATGAATACAGTGAATTGGGACCATGAGTCAAAATCTCACACAAAAAGAGACAGATAGAAAAAACATTTTTTCAGTGTTTCAGTGACATTTGATTTCTGCCTTCTTTTGAACTACCACAAATTGCTGGGAATTTTTTTGATTAGTTAAAGGTTTTCTAGAAATTTGTTGCCCAGTGCAGAACAAATCCAGCACTGGGCAACAAACTGTGTGTGCTTTGTAGGTCTGTGGTTCCTTACATTTTCCATTACCCCAACCCCTTATTAAAACATTTCCTGACAAATTTGAAATATGGAATGCAGTTTTTCAGTTTGTAACTAGTTCAGTGATTAATTTTGCATATTTTATGTCTATATAAAGAGTAAGATAGTTTCCACATGTAACCAACATCCCTCCTCAACTCCTGTCACAACCCAACCTTGGATTTTGACAATTTGGGGAGACAGAAAGTGTACACTTGAGGAGGGTGGGGAGGTGGAGGTGTGCTCTTGTTCCTACAAACAGCCCCTGACAGCTTGTTCGGGGTTAAAAAGCACCTGGTTACACCAAGCCCACCAGGGAATCCATCTCTTTGATTCTTTAATGACTCCCACATCGGACGGATTCATTATAGACCCTAATGATAACGTTATCCTGCAGTCCGATTGGTCGAGGAGGGGGATGGAGCGAGCCTGCAAGCCCAGATAGAGGTGTCGAGGGAAGGGAGGGTGGGGGGAGGGTGCCAGGCAGTCTCAATGTGTCGTCGTTGGAAGTGCATTTAATTAGGTTGATGAGAGCTGTGGTAATAATGGCAAACGAGTCAGGGGAAAAACTGAAGCATAGACTATTAAATGAGATTTAAAACAGAGGTTTCCAAAGACACCTCTTGCTCAGAGAGGAGACAGGTCATCAATAACTGACATACAAACACTACAGAACGATTAATAGAATCTCACATCTCTCACATAGACCATGATTCTTTCAGGGGTATTCGTTACCTTCAAGTGGGAGATGGAGCAATGACAATGACTGAAATAAAGTGATGAATGAGGAGGTGAATGTGAAAAGTTACAGGTGAAATAAAAAATATGTAATGTGACTGTGTCACAAAACAATGACATACATTTATGTAATCATTTGCAAGTGTATATAAACACATAGAGTTTGTGTGGACCCTTTTCTAGAAAAGCACAGTAGGCCTGTTTCATTGTTTTCGGTTCTCTTCAATTTCTTTACAAAGAAGTACTCATAAATTGGTTGGTATAAAAAGGTGTGAGGAGAGTTGTGTGAAATAGAGGAAGATGAAGAACTCCAAGAGGATCATTGAGTTCATCTGTATTTAGTGTCTAACTCCTTTAACTCTGCAGTCCTATGCTGGGATCTGGGATGGTAACTTGAGAGTTTTAATCAATCGTTCAATTTTCAATTGTTCAATAGACTTTTCAACAAACCTATTATAGTGTGTTATTTCCCCACCCCACCCCTTTAATTCAATTTCATCTTTCTTTATTGGCTTGACAAAATTACACTGCTTGTACCAAAGCATCAACACATTAACATGACAAGCAGAGGATGCAATAATATGTTTTTTAAAATAATTATAATAACTACAACCTCATGTACAATGATAAAAAATATTAAATTAAAATATTTAATTGGGGAGACTGCTGAGATAAAATAAAAATTAAGTTGTTCATTGTAAAAGTGATTATGCAAAAAGTCACAGTTCTGTTTGTGACCTTAAATATTTAAGGTAGGAACCGGAGCTCTTTGTGTGTGTGTGTGTGTGTGTGTGTGTGTGTGTGTGTGTGTGTGTGTGTGTGTGTGTGTGTGTGTGTGTGTGTGTGTGTGTGTGTGTGTGTGTGTGTGTGTGTGTGTGTGTGTGTGTCACTCCCTGTGGTGGTCAGTCCTCCACAGCTCAGGTCCTCTGCCAGAAGAATGGGTAATTTGTCTATGTTCTGCAGGACCGGGAATTGTGGAGCTGTGTTATTTTGGGGAAGTAAGTGTCTCTGATTTCTCTCTATTTCTCACAAATTTGTGGGGATCTGCAGCTCCGGCTCAACCCCTGCAGCATCAGATCACACTGTTCTCCCTGGATTGCTCATTTTCCCCGTCTCTATTTCCAGGGAGTGCCCAGTGAGTTAACACTCTCAAAACTTCTCTTTACTTACTAACTCTCACTGCTGACTCGGCTTTCATAAGCGCTCAGATTTTCCCATTATATGATACTGTGATGTTAGAAGAAAGGCCCACTGTTTTCAGAAAATTCCCAAATTTCTTCCATTTGTGCTTACAGAAAAGTATGTTTTTGTTGAATCTAGGGTGTGATCATTGATGGATCCAGCTACAGCCTACTATTAACTATCCCCTCTGAAAAGATTTTTAATAACATCTTTTCTGATCCAAGGCACAAAAAAGTAAAAGACTTCTGTTAGACTTCTGCCATAAAAAGACTTGGAAATGTTATACATATATGAAATTTAAAAAAAAAATTGACTTATGCAAATTTTAGTTACTATTACTGTTAAAGATAGACAACATTAAAGATTGTTTATATCATTGTGAATGTTTTCTTATTTAAAGCTCTGAAGTCAGGTCAATCAAATAGTGAGTTAAACATCAATACAGTATAGGTGGTGGAATATAATCACAAGTCAAATTAACACCATCAGATTCAGTATTTTTTAAAGAAACTAAAGCAAATATGTCAACAATTCTATTGATTTACATTGAATATCTCTCATGAAAACTGAATACTTACAAAGTGGCAAGGTCAGTCATTACACATCAAACTCCCCTTTTAACATGGAAAGCCTTAAAAACCTGTAAGAAGCCTGTGTGAGAAGAGTGGAGAAAGGGACATTACCAATAACCAGGTCATTCATCCTTCTTTCCATTTTCAACTATGCGGCTGACAATGTCATAACAAAAATTAATCATGGCTTGGGCCGAATTATGCTCTGCATTAGTGTATTTTCTTCTGCATTTTTCATAATATTCTTTGCTTTGTTGTGTATGAATTTAAATGCATGTTTGTGAGTTTATTTGAATGTGTGTCACATAATTGCTCATTTACAGGTCTCAATGTTTTTTCAATGTTGAAGTTGAAGAATGTGGAGCCTGAAGTAGCACTGAAGCTTGGCACAACCTACTATTGCCTGCTCTCATGATGATAACCCAAGGGAAAAAAGAACAGAAGACTCAAAAATCTGAACATTTACAAAATATTACCAGTTTAATTTCTGAATAATTATTAAAGATAGTAATTTTAATTCAAAATTATTCAACAATGTATTTATTCAAAATGACAAACACAATAGGAATAAAAACTGAAACATAAAACTCTCAATGGACGACATATAATTACCCAAAAGAAGACATTAAATAGATAGTAAACTGCAAATAAAAGGCAAAGTCAGAGAGAGAAAGAGATTGGTTTGAATTACAGCTGGCTAGATAATCAAACTTTAGACCAACAGGGAAAAAAGAAAAAAACTAGACACACGAGTGGAAAGTTTCATTCCCAAGCAGTTTGTAAAATGTTGGATAAAGAAAAAGTTGAAGAGTAAGAATCTCTAGCCAACATTTTATCTTCTGGTGAGAGAAGGGGGCATTATCCCCTGCATAATTCATTTATGATCAGGAGGGACTGTAGAAAATTTTTCGCTTTATTTGTGATTAAAATCTGTGGAAACATGAGACATCTTTTTGAGGTTCACATTTTTAAAAATAATTCATTAATGATCATTGTATATACTCGAAACATAGTTACCTTGGGAAAGATAATAAAATGGTGGGTGCCACACACACTTTTACTGCTCTAAGGACTGCTAGGTCTGCCCTATCTGTTTTTCTGTGTTATTTTCCTATGTTCTGACTATTAAGTTGTCAGAAACAAGGCCTTTTCACCATAATTTTTATTGAAAATATCTGCCATTTTGTAAGCAACCAAAACAAATAAGATATCAATCCACTAAACGTTCATAAATGTATAGCAATAATGTAAAATTGTCATGCTTTGAAAAATAGGAGTGATGGCTAGCAATAAATGACTACTGGTAAATTCAACCTCCATACTCAGGTGAAAACTATCACTACCATAGTGACACTCTGCCTTCTTCTTCAGTCTGGCAAGAGAAATGTAAATTCCATACTGGAAACCCTCTCAACCATTGCTTACATGGCAATTAAGACAGTCAACTGATATTCCCAATTTAGCATCACAGATTGCTATGTTCATGCTGGAAGACGGTCAGGGCATTCCCAGGATGCACTTGGTATTTTACACCCATGACTGCCTTTTTCGAGGGGAAAAGGGCCACATTTGCCCTCACTATGGTATAAAGTGTAATCATACAGAGGGCAAAAGACTACATTAGCACTTTCTATACTTTCAAGCATTTTAACTTGGAGTTTGATTTATGTCTTAATTTTTACAATTTGTATTTGTTCATTGCTATGTTAGATTTGCTTTGTGAGCTTATTTTCAGTCCCACAATTATGCAGTATGTGTTCCAGTTTTTATGAGGATCTGTTCCCTCAGTCTGTTATATTGTAATGTTTATTTGTAGTATTTACTGATTGAGCCCAGCTCTGACTGGTGTGTGAACTTTCTCTCTCCCTCCTAGTGTAGAACTTAGTGTAGAACTAAGCTGATTTCTAATGACTATTTATTAGTGTTTAAATAGAATATTTCAAATAATGAAATTGGGGCAGTAGTGTAAATGGTCAAATGACTAACTAAAGTATTCTTAAGTCTCTCTCTCTCTGTCTCTCCTTTTCTCAAGTCTCTTGACTTCAGCACTTTGTAGTCCTAGGCGAGCTGTATTGATTTTTCAGCTATCGATAGCTTTGGAACGCCGCTGCCTAGGCAGTCCCATTGTGTGAAGAGGCAGGGAGAGCGGGCCTTTAAAGATCGCTTCTTCATGCTGCACTTCCCCGACACACCATTATTATCAGCTTCTTTCCCTCCCGAGTATTTAGATGTATTTGCTGAGCAGACACTGTGGTGCAAAGTACAACCATTTTGTGCCTTACACACCTTCCTTTTCAGCCATGGTTGTCAGGTTTAAAAAAAAATCCAATTCATGTGCAAGTAAAGGTAGCACAAGGTCACTACAACAATGCCCCACCTGGGACCTGAACCGTTTTGATCTTTCTTGGGCACAACTCCATTGATATAACCCTGCCCTAACATCCATGCCCTAATTTAACCATACCCTGAATACTGTGCTGTACTTCTCTCAATATTCATCTCACTTGGTGAACAGGATGAAGGGGAGGGGGGGTGGAGCTTTTTACACACAGAGAGTCAGAAGCATAAAGGAGAGATTGGAGGGAGGGGGGTGGCACAGACCCTGGGCTGGTCTCCTGGGTTCAGCCCATCACGGTACAGCCCCTGGGGCGCAGCAGAAACCTGCCGTTCGTTAGTGGTCAGTGGGCTAACAGTGCTCCGCTATGCAGTCACAGGACGCCACACTTTAGGGTCACTTTGCCCTGTCTTTGTGAAAGACTTTGTCTAACACGCAAAACTGGGAGGCAGAGAGAGAGAGAAAGAGAGAGAGAGGAAGAGGAAGAATAAGAGAGAGAGAAAGAAAGAAATAAAACACAACCTTGAGCCGATGGGAGCATGGTGCACAGTAGCATATGGCATTTGAGTGCTCTCATTACCAGGTCTCTCTCTGTCCCTCACCCTCAATTACAGCAACCCCCTCACAATAACAAACCATCTCCCTTTTGTGCAACTGGCAAGAGAGGGTCCAGCTCTCTGAACACTCAGCAGCAATGAATGCCTGAAAAAGGACATGGGATGAAAACAAAGGAAGGAGATAAAAGGGGATAAGCAGCAGAACACTTGACAAAACAAAATGAAACATGAAACGCGATTGAGTCACAAGCACTTCAATCGCTAATGGTGACACCGGACTTCCCGGGACGGCCTTTTCTTCTCAAGTTGTATTTATCTGCTCCCAGCAGCGCAGTGGATGTGGAACGGGCACTCTGTGTCTCACCCCATCCAACCCTTCCCTTCCCCCACCCCCCAACCCCTCCAGGACAGGGGAGGTGATAATTGCCTGAATTCCCAGCAGGTGACGACACTGGTTTAAACTATTGTGTGTGTAATCCTCGCACCCTGTCTGGCACTGATATGTCCTCAACCAGCCCCGCAGCTCTCTGGAGACCTCACAGAAAGGATGCCGTTTTGGAGGAAAGTGTGCCTTTAAGATGTGGAAGTGTGAATTGACTTTGTTTTGTGTGTGCGTGTGTGTGTGTGTGTGTGTGTGTGTGTGTGTGTGTGTGTGTGTGTGTGTGTGTGTGTGTGTGTGTGTGTGTGTGTGTGTGTGTGTGTGTGTGTGTGTGTGTGTGTGTGTGTGAGAAAGAGAGAACAGGAGATGTTCTAATAGAAAGAGAGATAGAGAGATTTGCCTCGGGATATGGGTAATGGAATATGACCCTCTCTGACTCCAGCTCTCTGTTGGGGTTACTCCTGGTTGTTCCACAGGCTATGTGCTAAAGGCAGGATATGTTCCGCTTATATTATGGATGTTTTATTGTAGATTGTGGTCATCTGTTCTATTCTGATTGCAGCTCCTTTGACTGTTTTTCTGCTTGTCCTATTTGTTCTATGTCACATGCCGCATCAGGTCTCCACACATGATGTAGGGCCAGAGTATCTTTAATCTGGTTTAAAAAACCTTTTTTAAAATATACCATCCATACCTGAAGGTGTGCCCTCTGTAATTTATACTATATCTTAGTACAATGGTAGAAATCTGTATCTCAGTAATCATCTGGACTGCTGTCAATAGCACATACATTTTTTTCATATTGCATAATAATGACAAAATTCTAGGACATGCAGTCTGTTTCAATTGTAAATGTGTCATAAATGGCTCCAAAATTTAAATTCAATTTTGAGAGGAAAATGGGACAAGTTTGGCTGAGTAGTATATAATCATCTAATCATAATATTATCAAGTTGAGTTGATATTGAATAAATGAGAATTTTATCACCCATACTTCCCTGCTCATACAATGTGCCTGACTGTATAGATCTAGTTCTTCCATTAAGTTCCTGGCAGCAGATAGCTGAAGGCGCTTTCCATTTCTGGGTTTGGTAGTGAGCGATGTCCACAGCAGGATTTACTGGCTTGGGTTCGATGATCAGTGTTCCCGACTCCCAGGATCTGGATAGATCTACAACCAGGGGGACAAGATGGCCATAAAGATCATATTGCATTATTAAATTATATATGTACATGTTTCTGTTGTTATATCCAATGTGAATGTGTCTATCTATAGCTATATGCATAGTACATAATGGAAGCTAAGATTAGTAGCTTTATTAGAGGCATTGTTGCCTGTACTCCATTCTCATAACATGTATTGATTACTCAGTTCTGGCTGCTGCATTTTTAAAACTTGGTGTCCTTTCCAGGGTCAAGACCCCAGTGCTGTGACTGTCAAACAGTATAATGCATATTACTACAACACCATGGAAATAATCATGAAGGAAACTTGGCAAAGAAAATGTACCTCAGGTTGAGCTGAATCAAAAAATAAAACAGACGATTTGATCAGTCAATCAGTATTTCAAATTTCTTCTTCCGTAGTAATTTTTCAAACCATTGTGAAACCATTGAGTGGTCAGTCTAACAAAAAAATGACAATGTTATAATGAAATTAGAAAATGACAAAGTTGTAAAATGAACGACTTATTAACACCTGTATTTAGGAAAGGGAAAATTCTGTAATTTATTATTGAGTGACCTACCCGCACCCCAGCTCATACCAAGCCACCAAACAGACACACACACCATGTGACCTTCCTTTAAGAAATAAAGAACATCGATCCCAGGGGGAGACTGTCCCTCACTTTTAGGGGGAATTCAGTTGAAGTATAAGTCAAGAAGGTGGGTCAAAGTTTTGATTAAGCTGGAGCACAGGTCTGACATGGAGCTCCACTTCCAATTATGTTTGATGTACAGAGGAACATGCAGGGACATGTATGTGTACACACACACAGACAAATCTTCCAATATTATCCTTGCTTCCGCAGGAGTAACCCCTCCTCTTTCTGTTTACAATCTGTTACCAGGACAACCATAGCATGAAACCTGCTCAGTTTTTTTATTTTTTTACAGTATTACAGAAAATAAGTAACTACACAAATACATATATGCAGTATATTATATATATTCAATTAATTAATAGTATTACAGGTAATAAAATTAAAATTTGATGACATAAGTATGTACGTTTTGTACAACAAATAAAAACAATTGTAAATGACTGGTACCATAACATTTATGGGAGTTCAACATTTGGAGAATTCCTGATACCAGTCGCTGCTACATTGTGTCCTCTTTGTGCCCCTCAGGTTGTGGCATGTGGCCATTCCTCTGGCTGCTTGTGGGGCTGTGTGCTCTTCTTCTAAAATTATCCATAACGTTTTGTCATCTGTCATATTAAGAAAGTGACATGGGACACTAATTATATACCTCTGCTTTTATAGTGATCACACAATCTGTTCTGTCTGGCTAGCCAGGTTTGCCTATGCCAGACCTTTTCAATGTCTAGCTGTGGTTACAGAGGCAGTATTGTTTTAGTGTTGGCATCCCAATGGTCCAGATAAGAATATTTTTTTGAAATTTCATCATTGTTTTTACTCTAATTGGAAGTGTTCTTGGGATGATCCTGGATCTGACTGATGGTGTTAGTGTTCTGCTCAGTGAACTTCAGGACCAGCTGGCTGAGGGGACTCTTCTGGGTATTGCATGTAGTAAAGCAAGGTTTTGAGGTGTTTCATGTGAGCCCAGAATTGTGATTCCTGGTTCTGTTATTAATAATAATAATGGACAAAATGTCTTTATGCATTCCACTCTATATGCATTCCTGGAGTCTTTTTCGTTGTCCTTTTAAAATGTTATTTTCCTATCAAATACGCACACACACACACACACACACACACACACACACACACACAAACCCTTCAGCTTCCACATTAGTCTCTACCTCCGTTGTCCACCTTTGTTGAAAGGTATTGACTTATTTATAATGCTCTAATGCATGCAGGGATACTTACATATTCACACACTCACACGTGTTTCAGCACCTAGGCTTATCGATATGGCCACAGTCTGACACATAAACCACCAGGTGATCAATTAAAGGGGATATACACACTCACACACTTACTCAACCAAGAATGAAAGTCAGAAAAAAATATTCCAGCATAAGAATTGTTCCAATAAAATTGTAGCAATCACATCAAATGTCTGTAAATTAAATAAATTTTTGCAAAAATGAAAAAGTGAAAGTATCTCTGGAGAGAGAAAAAATTGTGCAATAGTTATAAATTTCACAGCCTGCCATGAAGCACAAAGGGCACTCATTGACTCCTGTGTGATCCCCCTTATTTTTCAGTTACATATTTCCATGTGTTTTACATAATCTTATTTAACCTAAGTTGAACAACAGACTGTTTATGATTATACTTTTTATGTATTCAGAGAAATGTATGTTTACCACATGCACAGGGCAGTCTGCCAGAGAGTCTCATGGCTGTGTATCTATTGATGATAGAGTGATCATGGTTCAAAAATGGATATAATTAAAAGGAACAAAATTGAAGGTACCCCCCATCGCTTCAGAGAGACATAATAGAAAAGATGTTAATGAGATATTAGAGAGGAAGTATAATGCTGATTAAAAGTCATTTGAAGACACATAGATTTTTAAATTTTTATTTTTAAAAGGAGATATTTCTTTTACATGTTGAATACCTTTCACGTCATACTAAAGACTGATTTAATTCAAATCCATATCGTTATATGTTCACAAGCAAATAGATAACAGGGATAACTACCTTGGTCTGACACATTTCCTCAGAACTGGGAACTTTTGTCCATGCAAAAATGGTAGTTAGAAAAAGGTGCCCTTGACGCAAATGTTCAAAAGGCAAAGGTGGCGTATTTCAGTAAGGTAAGAGCTTTTGTGAATATAAATAAGGTATTGCTGTGCTGACAGCCAGCATTGAAAAAGGCACAGGTTCTTTGACAAGCCAGCAACAATCAAATATTTTTTAAGAATGCAGACAAAAAACAGTGATGCAAAAATGGCATGTCAGAGTCATGTCTTTCAGTAGTCTCTACTGTTAGTTACAACTGAGCCAGTTATCATGAGCACTCAGTCATGCCTTAATTTAGTCATATATGACTTAATTTGAAGCTAAGCTTTGTTGAATCAGTGCACAAATGATTGTTCATGGATTGACTCCTGTTTTTGTTGTAAAGGTGTTTTGCATCTCTTTGCCATATCTAAAATTTAGATCTATAATTCAAATGATTTAACTTTACTGTCAGATTGGACTTCCTTTCACTTTTCTGTTACCTTTGTTGTATTCTCCACCATACCCATGTGATTTCAGTTTGTGAAAGACATTGATCAAACAAGATAAAATATTTTCAATACTATTATTTTCTGTGTTTTTATTTCTTTGAAGAAATTTCTGGAAATGTATGTCTAAAATCTGCATCATATTCTACAGCCCATGTGCATCTTAAATATTCTTCCTCCACTCAAGTCATGGGCTGAGTTTTTGCACCTGGCGCAGTAAATGTCTTCATCTCACCGTGTTAAAATATTTGAAAAACGACTTCATCATCAAATGAAACTGTGCTGTGCTGTGATCTGTATCACCTTTAAACCTTTAAACTTTCATTAGCAGTTCATCTCAGCTGAAAACGTGAGGGTAACGGCAAATTTGCATCTGCAGAAAATATGGTCCGTCATTCAAGCTGGCACATTTTTTGGGGGGTCAGGGGCAGGAGATTGACAGAAGAAAGAGAGGAGAGAGACTGTTTGTCCAGTAGATTATTAACCACACAAAATCTCAAAGGATAAGTCTCAAGCAGACAGCACTCTAATGACATTTCACTTTTATCAAGAAAGCGCAAATGTACACAGTTTGTGCATGTTTGCCTTGTAAACGTCTGCTTGTGCATCAGGGCTTGCGGCCTGAGACAAACATCAAGAGGCAGTAAATTGGAAACAGTTTTTTTATAAATCCCTGGAATTCTCAAAGTCCCCAAAGTAATTAGAGTCTCGAGCGAGCAGAGTCTAAGAGAGGTGCCCCCATGCCCCTGTCCCAACTCCAGCTGAAATAGAGTGCCCAACACCTGGCCACATGAAAACATTGTCCCAGCCATTCTTCACACATCATCCTCTAAACACACGCATATGCTCACACTCAAGTGGACAATTGCACTTTTCTGTCTTTACATCCCTATTCCATATCCTCACTCTCCCATACTCACATACTTGTTGTCAAAATGTTTGCAGTCATTCATCTCAAGGAAGATATTGTGGAGCAGATTTCAGTGCCGGGGTTGTGTCTTCTTTTGCATGGTTTTTTGTTTATTTCAACGTAGCTTAGAATCCAGCACCAGCTCACAGATTTAGTCTATCCTGTCTTTAGTTTAGTGCATGTGCTCTTTCTGTGACATATATGTAACTGTGAGACACTGAACGCATCTATGATCAGTGCTACATAAGTTGATGTATACTTCACAAAATGATGACATGCATGAATTTATTTTTTGAAAATGGAAAAATAAGCATTTTATATTAAGGTTTAAATGTTTCTCTGGGTTTGTGCTTGAACAATACATTTCACAAAGCTCCCATCTGTAGTAGATACACTCTCTGAAGTTCAGTCTAAAGGTAATGTCTGTGTGACATTGAAATTGCCTAAATGTCACCAAGCTCTCTGTTTGGGTTTAAAAAAATATGTTGTGATGTAGCTCCTGCCCAACCAGCATACCCCCAAACCCCCCACCCAACACCCCCCCCCACCCGAACACTCTCTCACACACAATGTCCATCACTCCATTCAATCTAAATGCACTTGTGTTGCTGGAGGCAGGGTCAGCTCACCCATTAGCCCACAAAGCCACATCTTATCAAAATCTAACCGGTCACCAGTCAATCTGTTGTCCCAATTTCCTGATATACCTGTCAATCAGAACATGCATGCACAATAAATTAACGCAGTTATGCAAAGCAGTTGCCATATAGGAGCTTTGGACCGAAGAGTAGGGTCGTAGTATTCACAGGGGCAAATTATTCATGATTCAATTTGGCTGCTTTGAAAACAAATTAAAAAATTAGATGTAAAATAATACTTTCTTTCAAAAAAGTTTGCATTTTATACCTAACATTTAGATTTATTTGGGTCTTGATCAGTTGATATTCCTTTAAAAAGGATATCACTTTGGACTCATTCAACCAGAAAGCAAATTGTCATTTTTCCAAATGTGAGTTTGACATGAACTGAAAATAATTTTTTTTTGGCCACAGTAACCTTATGGAGCTTACTGGCATATAGAAAGTGGGTGGACACTTTACACATTGTGTATCAGATAGATTATACTGCAGCCTGCCAGCAGTGTGAGCATGTACCTGAGTTCAGCGCTTTTACAAGCTTTGTTGGTTTTTGTTTCCCACCACACCCTGCCACGCCTCTCCTCTGCTGTCCTTATACTCCTTGTGTCTTCATTACTCAACACCCCCCTCATCTCTCTTTCTTCCTCTCTCTCTCTATACTTCTCATCTCAATCTCTTTTTAACTCCATTATCTCATGTTCCATTTGCTCTCTTTCTCCTCAGTCTGTACAGGATTGATTTGTGAAAATCCCTACTTTGTCTCATCATCTGTTTTTATTTTTTCTTTTTTCACTCCTTTTCATCATCTGTTCTCCCCATCCTTGTGTTTTCTTTTTCCCTTTTTGGTTTTAGAAGTAGGAGCAGGTTCAGCAGACATAACCGCCACCAGCCTCATTCCCTCCCTCCCTCCCTCCCTCTCTTGCTCTCTCTTTCTCTCACTCTCTATCGCTCTCTCCATTCCATACTTCCCCAGCTACCCTCCCTTACCTCATTCTTATTCATTCTCTATTTTTTTCTGTCAATCGACTGATTTTCTTTTATCCAAGAGCACAGCAGATTAAAAGATATTGTATCATAGCCAAGACAGGCAAAGCCCCCTTTCTGTCTCTGACATCTAATTAATGGTAATCCTTTAATCTGCAGTGTGTAATGCAGACCCCTTGGTCGTTGTCCCATTTGCAGTCAAGGAAGCAAGGGAGGGGACTGAAGGAAAGAGAGATGAAGGCAGTGGAAGGAGAGAACAGGAGTGAGAGAGCAAAGGAAAGAGGGAGACTGTCTGCAAACTCATCATCTCGGAGACCAGCTTACCACTGGAAAAAAGAGAAGTGTCCTGCAGAAGGATAACATACTGCACATTTTGATTGTGATATATATTCATATTTTGAATCAATCTTGTTTTACCAGGGAGTTAGCTGTGGTAAGGTCTCTCACACAGAAGAGATTGGTATCCAGTATGTCCAGATTCACAGCACCTTGTTCTGTCTGTACAGTGCCAACAGGCATCACAGATGCATTAGTAGAAGAGATCTCTCATTTCACCTGAATTATGCATTTAACAGAGGACAGGGGATACAAGATGTAAACCATTCATAATTAATCATTCCTAATTAACAGATGTAAATAATCAGCTTCAGCCTCTGTTCCTTTGTAAATCAATAAAGCCAGCAGTAAAAGTCCTTCTTTCTGAGCCATAAAGGGTGTCATTTCACTCTCAGGACATTCTGCTCTCTGTTCCACCCTCACTGAAGTAAAGCAAATTATGGGGAACATTCATGTCAGGTTGGAGTGATGTAATGTGCAACTTACATGTTTGTCAATAATACTCACGTAATGTTCTTTATCCAGACTCCATTTTTAGCTAGGCTCTAATTTAGTAAGAATGTCGAGTCATTTTCTCAAATAATAAATCTAAAAATAAATTAGAAGGACCAATTTGCATGACAGTATTAATTTGCATTAACAACTGACCCCAAACTGCATTTCACATATAGACAGTCAATGCAATCAAAGTAATGGAGCATTCACATTCAAATACAGATGTCCCTCTCTGAGACAGAGTGACAGCAGTAGGCTGAGCCAGGAGCTGAACCGTTGCTCTTAAGGTTACCTGTTCAGGTCTCTGACTCTTCAGCCACAGTCACCAGTAATTACTCTGCTTCGATTTCCTAGATGAAGCCTATCTTTCTCAAGCCAGACTGGGTAGACTGCTACACTCTTAATCACACCACAAGCACGAAACAGCAATTAAGACAACAAACACCATATGCCCGATTCTGATGGCTGGTGGCATATTAAGCTAGCCTTCACCCTCTTTAATTACCCAACAATGCAAGGTGATGAATGGTGTGACTGGGCTGTTGTCACTCAGGACAGCTCTATCAGTGATGTTTCTTTAAGAGCCCCAGTCTCTTTCATTGCTCCACACACACCCACCCACCCTTGTCCTGTACCGGGATCGATCTCTGGTCCGCCTGGGGCCCTGCTGTCTCATCGATGGCAGGTGCATCTGGTGATGTGTTAAAGACGTGATGATCATCAGTTGTAAGTGCTAATTAATTCATAATTAATTCATTAGCCCACACTAGAAGATGATTAAATAACCAGTTGTTGTCCATATGTGCTCGAAGATGCAATCAAAATTGCGTGCATGTATTTGTTTATTATACAGCACCCAGGTTTTTTCATTAGTGCTAAACAGTGCTCTCATTTGTGCAACGTTTCCAGAAGCAGACATGCAGGTATAGACATCAGATTTCTTTGGACACGCTTTCCCATTCACTTCAATGAGAAAGTGTGTCCAAACTTTTGACTGGTACTGTATATAGGTACAAAAATGGCTGTTAGCAGAACTGAGACAAAGCATCAAGGTTTTTAAATGCTGTCGTAAAGGTATTGCTTTGCATGACTGACAAACTGAAGGAGAAAAGGTAATACAAGTCCATTGGAAAAGGGCTTGTACATCTATGAAGAACACCCATGATACAGGTGAATAAGAGAAGCCACCAAAGTTAATTCCAAAAGAATTATACAACAATGCAACATAAGCATAATGAAGCATAAGCAGATTCAGCATAAGAACATGAGTGATGCTGAAGTGAGTCTGAGTCAGTCAATCCAATTCAAATTTTGAATTGTATTTTTAACATAATTTCTATAGTAGGCGTACTTGTATTCAGCAGTATGTGGTGCGTTGACCCAATAATAATAATAATAATAATAAGAAGAAGAAGAAGAAGAAGAAGAAGAAGAAGAATAACAACATATATGAGAAGCAGCAGTGCAAAAGCGAGCATGTCCTACATCAATGTGTTGCCCATGGCAACAGGGTGTGCCAGCCCCACTCCCTGTGTTTTTGTGGACAGTGGGCAGTGAGCACTGCTGTCGGTGAGATGGAGAGCAGACAGCAAGCAGCAGGGCTTGGGGGAGCTTTGCGCTCTGACGCTCACGATGCATTTGTGATTAACCCCTCTCCCCCTCCGCCAGCATCACGGTCAGCGCACTGTCCCACAGGGCCGGACTGGGCCGCTAGGCCACAGTGCTTCATTAGGAAATATCCTTCCGCACTTTGGAAACTGAGAGAGAGACCGAGACTGAAAGAGAGACACAACGAGAGAGGGTCTGAGAGCAAGACATGCCGAATATACATGAGAGAGGAAAATGAATGAATGACAAAAATGATCTATTTTACTTGGGGAGAGACAGGTAGCAGTACTGACTGCCCAGAACCCTGCAGCTCACCATAGTTTGAAGAACAGTGAGATGGAAAATTCTACTGACAACAAGGATGTTATTACATGTTCCTAAATCATGACACTCTCATGTAGTCGCTGAGAAAATTTTTAATTTACAGTATATTTATTTTGATATTTATATATTCACAGCACTCTTTTTTAAATTAATTATTTCCTTTGACAGAGTTTCACCCTCCATTGTCAGGCCAATGAGTCTTAATGTCAGAAAGAGATAGCAAAAGAGACTGGAGAGAATTAGGAACTCTGTTTGACTGCTCATATCAAGAAAATGTTTTCATTGTTAATATTTAAAATAAATATTTTAAAGCATAAATACTTCTGAATGAACTGTTGTACTGAAACGTTATAGTCTACTATAAAATTTGAAGGAAGAAAAATCAATGTTTTTTTTGAGTAATATTTGATTCCTTCCATAACTGCTTTGGTTACGTGTTTTTTCACTCAATCCTAAATGGAGAGAACCTTTTCTCTTTCTCCCACTACTATTTGGCTTGCCTGTGGAGTCTCATTTTTGCATGCTCTTTTTTCTTATTTTTTTCCTTTTCTGCCTTTGTCCCTCCCTCTTCCTCTCTTTTTCCTCAGTCCCAGGAGTTCAGTCTCCTGTGAGCAGCTCCAGCGTGGCCTGTGTGCGGTTCAGTCTAGCAGTGGGACTGCTCCTGCTCTCACACAGGGGACTGGTCCAGACAGGGCCCAAGTGAAGGGTCAAAACCTGTCACACCAAGGTACTACAGCACCGCCATTTCATCACGGCAATGTTGTAGAACTGTTGTAACAATGTACAGTAGTTAACTTACAGATGCTAATTTGAGTTTTTAACCAAGCAAAGTAAGAACCTGCAAGAAGCACATACAGGTATGTGTTATCAACAGCAAGCTATGATGCAAAAAGGCAAGCATTATAGTGAAATGAATCACACAGTTTATGGATACAATAAATGAAAATGCTACTGTAATTAGACAAAGTGGAATGGGCCAGCACCATTGCTGAATAATAGAGTCTGGGGGAAAATAAGAGGTCCATATAGATATAAATATATTTCCAAGATCACTGAAAATGTTGGAAAGCCAATGAAGAAAAAAATAATTAATGGTCTGATTATATTTTTTGATTAATTCATTTAAAATAAGGTTTATGGCAATAAAATTACAGTTGCACAATACCTATAAGTAAAGGCTTCATATTAGTGTATTACAAATTCTTGTATTTTAACAGCATTTTCAAAGTTACAATCCATCATGAGTTGAAAGTAGTCCCCATTGCCTGGGATGGAGAAAACATTTGCAGCAAACATTCCTGAATGTGGACACATGGTAACTGGAGTGCTGCATTTCTGAGTGGAATTAGGGGCATATGAATGGGGTTAAGCTTATCAAGCTAAAGCCCCACTCTCCCTGTTTCGTTATGATAATGATGGGCATTAATGGTGATTACTATAATTGATTGTCATGACCAGATGATTGCTGTTGTTGCTTTGTCTTTCTTGTGCACAAAGGAAGTACTGAATAGAGTGGGAGTAGCTGAAGAGGACAGACATGAGGAGAGAGCAAGAGACAAGTGAGCAGGGTGAGCAGGGTGAGGGCATGGGGATAGGGGGTAGGGAGGTTGCATGCTCCCCCATTCCGGAATGAAAAACAAAAATAGCGACAGTGGAACAAGTGACATTCCAGTGACATTTGGAGCAATGTGAAATATTTTGTGAAACATATGGGTGGGTGCCACAGTTCTCATGAATTTTAGCAGAGTGTCACATTAACTAAGTCATTAATCCTCTCTGACCCCAAGTACACCATATACCCCCAAACACAAACATACACCCTCAGGGTCCCTCTTCCAATCAGTCCTTCCCTCTGAAAAGCATGATTGAGGGATGGCACAACTGAAATCTTTTTAGAGGAGAATTTTCCTCCTTCCACCTGAACCCCAAACCCCTCTTAGACACTCGCACACACACCCTTATTAGGGAAACATACGTTTTCTTTTTCCCTCCTTCCCCTGTTCCATCCATCAGTGGAGCGCTCCACTGAAGCACAATCGGCCCAGGGATTGTCCTCATAAATTGTGTGTGTGTCGGGGTGCATAGGGGCTAAGTGAGCAGTAAATAACAAAGGGGTGCGCAGCCATCCGGTTGCCACTGCTGCATTTCCGTCCACGCAAGATTACCCATGGTGCCTTAGGAGGGGTGGGAATAAAGGTGGGGAAGGGTGGTGGAAGGGGGTGGGCAGCTGCTTCCCCAGTGATGAATGGTTGGTCCAAAGAGGAGAGAGCTGGTTCTCAGTTCTGGTTTCCCAGCACCACTACCCCACCCCCCTTCCCTCCAGCCTGCTGGAGAAGGTGAGGGCTGGACCCTCACAGATTTAAATTGATGGGCGTCTTTATTCTGCTGTAAAAGGAGCTGTTTGTCTCCTGCTCCCTGCAATAACAGCTCACGCTCCAGACATCTATAACTGCCACCATTTCTCATTCCCTCTGTCTCTTTCTCTATCTCTGACTCTCTCAATTTTTTCTTCTCCCTTTTCCCTCATGACTTCATCCCTTTTTCTCTGTCCTCCTCCTCTCTTTCTCATTTCACTCTCTCTCTCCCTTTCCCTCCTGCACTCTGTAATAGCTGCTTATTGACTGTACATCCATAACTGCCAATGGCCTTGTTCCTCCCACTCTGTCAGTTTTATCTATCTTTCTTTCTCATCTTCTCTTCCTCCTTCTTTCTCTCCGTCTTTGTCTTTCACATCCCCTTTCCTCTCTTGCTCTGCGTAATAATAATTTGTAATTCATCAATCCATAACTGCCACAATTCCCTTCTTCATTCTCTCTATATCCTTCTCCACAATTTCCTTCATTGCCGTATCCAAACAGCTCTCTTTCTCTATGTGTATCTCTTCGTTCTGCTCACTGAAATAAGACTAGGTTCATGAGACAACAGTACATGGTAACAATGCCCCCACCAGTTTCAATTCACTGGTGCTTTATTGGCAGGACAACCATTGGCATAAATTGCTGACAACCATTGGCAGTACATCGCAATTAATGACCATGGGCCCATGGTGACCCAATTATGCTAATTAATAAAACTAGTACTACAAAACATGAAATTAAAAAAAGACTAAAATCATATTGCCATGACAAAATGCCACATGTTGATTCATGTATAATGCATAAAAAATAATTTGTTTAATAATTATTATGAATCATAAATGTTTATGTAAAAACATTTATCTCTGCAAACATAGTAATAACCATAACATAATATTTCCTCCTTCACATCTGTCTTTCTCCCTCTACCTCTTCATTTCAATATCCTTTCCTCCCAAGCTCTTTTATTTCACCTGCACTGTCTCTCACCCTTTGTCTCTACCATTCTCCTCATCCCTCAGTTTCGTTTATTCAATACTCAGTATTTTTATCTCCAACATTCCCTTTTCTCAAAAGAGTATACGTTCTGTGGGCCAGACCTGACTTAAAGACATCAAACTAAAAACAACATTTGTATCAAGTTGGATACAGTACTGTGATATGACATTTGTGTCTTAAATCCATTGTTTCAATCATCATTTGAAGTCATATTTTTGTCTTACATTCATAATTTCCACAGTGTTGGCTAATGAATGTTTCATGAACTGCATACTGATGTGTGAATCATGCTTTGAGAACATTGGCAGAACATTGCTCTGATTTTGAGGTTCAGCATTGCTCCTGGCTCTGTGGTATCGGCTGCTTGGCATTGTCTCTGGGCAAAAGTTAAGTTTAGCACAGAGACAGCAAATCAAAATAAGATGAATGGGATGAATAAAAAACATTCAGGTTGTTTAGCTGAAAAACTCTAAAAATATCTCCAGCTGCCAGACCCTGAAAAATAGCCCTGGAAAATATTCTGGTATTTTGGTGTTACTGATCCAAAATTATTAAAAAACACAACTGAAAAAGTCTTGAAGATTCACTGATGTTCTTTAAGAATGTGATTTCTTTTTACATAGAAGCATTGTACACACACACACACACACACATACACACACACGCATACACAGAATTTCCTTTACAAAATCAACAGTAAATATCTCTCTAGTATTGAAGATTCCAGAAATGATCAATATTGTGTTTAATAGTTTGACATGTAACCTTTTTAATATTATTGATTTCTTTTCCTGGTTGGGCCTGTGCGATTGAGGGCTCAGTTTTGAGTGTATTGACTTTGGTATTGTTGTGATATTGCAGGTTTCTGCCCTGGGCTCCAATCTGACGGCCAGCGGACCGCAGTCATTGACCCTGGTGACCTTCTGTCTGGGAGGGCTAGAACTGTATCCGTAGATCTATGCAACTGTCCATTTGGATCCGGTGTGGTCCGCCCAGAGAACCTGATCCCTGGTCTATCTTGCCACCTCAGAGCACTTCCCCAATAGCTCCTGATATTTCTATCTATCGCCTACCTATTCCCTTTGTCTGTCTACCTGCCTGTCTGTGTTTCTGTCTCTGCAGGCAAAGTGCAATAGTATTACCCTCAGTTGTACAAATTCAAGTGTAAATATTCTAAAAACAGCCATCTATTAAAGTATAATTTGAAAACAACATTTGAGTGTAGCAAGAATAACTGTTTAAGGTGAGTTTATGCAATGTTGCAACATGGCCCACGTGTTACAGCCCCACTCCTTAGACCCCAAGGTGTGCACAGGTGAGCTCTGGGACCAAAAGGTCACAGTCTGGCAAAGTATGTGTATTCTTGAAGTATGTAAGTAATAATAACCACAGACAGGGCCAGGAAAATTCCACATTCCAAAAGGTAGGGGTAAGAGTGTGCTCACCCCACCCATAGGAGTTTTACCCCTCCCCACACTAGCCCAGTCCACCACTATGGGCCTGATCCTGCTTTTATCTCACCTACGGTTTGGTTGATGTGTTAAGACTGACAAAAATGGAAAACAAGACAAGACATAAATGCAACAGTGTAACTTTTTGGGTGCTTCACCAGTTTTTAAACAAAAAAGAGAGGTGTTTTCTTCAACATCATCACAACTCTATTTTCTCAAACTCCTGCGCTCCCCAAATTTCTCATCTTCCTGCAGGTGAGGTCACACTTTTCATCACTTTTGTGGAAGTGAAGAAAATGTTACTCAAAATGAAAACAAAAAGTGTGTATGTGCTACATATTATTCCCCTATTGCAAGCCATTGCATATTCCCTATTAAAACAGTGCAATCTGTGTTGCTTAATATGTGACGGCTGTTCTATGAGCAAAAGCATGAACCCTGCAATCAGGTGTGAGTCCCAGTTGCACCATTTGTGATGGTGGGGGATAATTGTGCCACCACCTTGTAGAGATATCTGTGCTGCCTTATTTAGGAAGGGAGGCTCAGGGTTCTCGCACTCAATCCTTTTTAGCCTCAGTGCTCTCATGTGTGAGTATTTTTGTACCTGTCCTGCTTTAAAGAATGGTCAGTGTGTGTGCAAGAAGATGTGGCCAGTATGGCCTCAGAAAATATTTGTGAAATGGCAGAAAGCTGAAGAGCATACTATATGCAGGGTAAATATGCATCTAATAATGGATATTGCCTTGAGAACTAAGATATACCTCTTTATATGTATATATAATGAAAATGTGACCTTGTAAAAAAAAGTGTTTAATATTTTTTCTCTCCACAGATTGATGAATGGAGATTAATACAACTGGCCCTGTGTAACTGGAGGTAAGTCAGCTAGTTTTGTTACTCTCTCATTACTCTGTAGCGGTGACGCCTGGTCATTGTCCTGATGAGTGCCTGCACATGCACAAACAGAGAATGTGCTGGTCTCATAATCCTCCTTCAACATGGGCAGCGTGTGTTTGATAAAGTGTCAGTGGTGTGTGAAGAAGCTAGGGTTGTGTTTGTGTGATCAGCCTAGGCCTCCTCCTCCTGAATTCAGCAAGTGATCAGCAAGTTCGGTTGAAGATCAGGTTGGGAAATAGGGAACTTAAAAATGTAAAGAAAAAAGAGTGCACAGTGGGATATGTTACTCCTGTTAATGGAAGAAACATTGTCTATCTGTGATAAATATATTTAAGGGTGTATTTTAATACATCATTTCTACCTTTATCGTTGCTACCATTAATTATGAATTGTACAAATAGTGTGGATACCTCATCTACTTCAGGCTATTGGTGTTATGCATGTGTTATGATAAAATAGTTACGTTTCAACTTGGTCTTCTGCTGTCCGCATTCGTATGACAAAGGATTCCTGTTGCTGTCTGTATGGGACTCCCAAGGGGGTCCTTCTGAAGGGTTGCTGTTGGGAGCTACAGACAAGGTGACGATTGTCCATCTGTGCCAGATCTGTAGAAACAGAATAAGCTTTCTTCTGCACTGGCTTACAGTGCTGCAGAGGAGCAAGGAAATAAACTCCAACACAGCTTGAGCACAAGAGCATCTTCTTCTGTCCCTCCCCTGAAGTCTTTCCCCAGGGTCCACCTGCTGCACACACACACACACACACACACACACACACACACACACACACACACACACACACACTACTATGGCGCTGTAATACCATGGACCCCAGCAACATAAAGGTGACCCTCAGTCCTACTAAATGCACCTGCAGTCACAAGCTAAACTTATTCCCCAAATTAACTTGGTCTCCCCCTCAACTTCAGTGCCAATCGAGCCCCCTCTACGAATTAGATTGCGGGTTTATGGTGCTTAATGGTTTATAAATTGTGGGTAATGATTCCACACCCTCTCCCTCACTGCTCTTGCAGGCCTTTGTTTTTATGGCCCCTTGGTTTTGCAGGGAGGGTTTTATTAATGGCCAGCACTGTGGCAGCAGGAGGTCGAACGGAAGTGCTGCCAGTGCTCACTCCTCCTTCACCTCTGCACAGTCACTTTGTCTTTTTCTCCTCTTCATTTTCTCTTTTATAATGGTAATTATTTCATTTTTTCAGTTTCAGTTAGAAGGTGCTTTATTGTCATGACATGTCAGACAGTGTTGCCAAAACTAAGATTACAAAGAATGACAACTGACAAACAAAGGCTATACACAATTGCTAAATAACTAAGGAAAATCTTTCAGTTTTTCCTATTATAGATTGAAGGATGCTTTATTGGTATGACATTATATAACACAAATGAAAATAAGGGTGACAAACAGCAATATCTTATACCAGATAATACAAATGAATAACTAAAATATGTGTACATACTTCATAAATAGATGCAAATGGAATTTAAATACAGTGTGTGCTTAATTAGTATAAAGTATATTCTAGTAATCTGTGTAACATAAAGATGTGACTGTGCAAAGACATTCCTCAAACTGCATAAATGTAATGAGTTGCATTAGTGCAATATTATAAAGATGTTGCAAAGTGTACTGTAACCCAGAAAACACCAGCCTGAAAAACCACAGTGAAGAAATCTTGCTGAATCCTCACACTGTCTTCTTGACTTCAACTGTAAATACATTTTGGTTATTGATTTGTTTGCTTTATTTATTCTCACACTACATTGTGCAGAATATATAACATCTATGTAACACTACATAATAATTTTAGATCTAATCATAACAATATCATACAATAAACATGCCCTCTTTATCCCATGATCCCAGTGTCACTGAAAATGTGGTTCTTATCAAACTGACATCAGTTTTTCAGAATAGAGAATGTCTGATTTAATCAGTTTTTGCAATGTCAATTATAACCTGCATCCAGGATATATTGGAATTTGCCATCTGATTAGTTCTTTGAAAACAGTGTTGTGGTAGAGAGCATATGAGTGTTGTGCATCACCCAGGTTCAATATCTGGTCAGGATAGGTTTATACCAACCAAGGCACCAAACCACAACTATGTGTTTCCTGTTTATTGTTTAATGGGAGCAGCCTTACAGCAGTAGAGCGTTGGTTCTCAGACATGATAACAAAATATTTCACCAGCTAGTTTTTGTTTTGTTTTGGTATGTTTTTGTAAAAGCATAACAGCATTTTTACTTAGTTGTTGTTCATGCATGGTCAATGTTACCTCAGCAAATCCACTGAATGTGCCTTTCATTCACGAGTACAACTAACAAATAGGCCCAACAAAGAGATTTATGACATAACATTACATTGAAAAAGTATGATTTATTGAAACACATAAAATAATGAAGGAATGGGGTTTACATAACAGTGACACTAAGAAAAGGAGGAGTAAAAAGAAATAGCCCCAGTAGGAATGAAGAAAAATGCTATTTCAGGTCTTTCAGGTGATGGGGGGCCGGAGGTTTCCGCCCACAGTATGGTTAATGTGAGGAGACATCAGCAACTATTTCACAACATCATCAATCTATCCAACCTGCCCCCAGCACCAGTCCCCTGCCCTGCCCCACTACCACCTATTTTCTGAGGCAAGTGAACAGGAGGAGGGAATGTGCTGACCGTGGGCATCATGAGCGACGTGTAGGATAAAACGCTTAATGAAATGGACATCCCACTGAGTTGTCTGTTTTGGTTTTAGATTTATCCTCATCTCCTCTCTCTCTCTCTCTCTCTCTCTCTCTCTTCTCTCTCTCTATCTTTCTCTCTCTCCCTTCCTAAGCAGGATTGCCTTCATTAGCATAACAGGAGTTATCCAATGTTGCCAAAGCATTTTGCATTTTACCAGCCATCCCTCCCTTTCCTCCATTCTCTCCTTACCTTTCCCTGAAAAGGCAACATATATAGAGAAAAGTATGCTTGTAATGATTTATATTTCATGTTAAAGATGCTTAATTTGCATGAGTGTTTAATTGTTGTCAAAACAATAGTGACGCAGAAGAACAAACAACAACAATTAAATACAACATTTAATCCATGGAAAGGAAATAGTATCTTTCAGTCTTTAGTTTTTTTTCTCTCTGTCTCTCACTCCCTTCCTCTCTTTGTATTTCCATCTTTCTTCCCAATCAGACTGTAATTACTGTAAGTGGGGGATTTTAATTTCCATGGTATTCATCAAGCCACATAGATAAAGCATGGCACAAATTCCCACTGGAGGCCCTGACAATCCCTGTGCTGCATGCAATCCAATCAGCATTACCGTGCAAATGCACAGCCAAGATGCAGAGGGCACAGAGCTTTATAAATTCTCCCATGCCTCTAGCTCTTTGCTCATTGCTTTGGATTCAACTTGTGGTTCTAGTTTGTCAGCTGTGTTTGTCTTTCTCTGTCCCATAGGCCTTCCTGGGTCTGTCTGCTTTAGGTGGGAGTGGGGCAGAAGTCACATGGGGGCATTGGCAAGCTCTCTTTAACTGTATATGTGTGGTTGTGCCCTTGTGGTCCAGAAGCCTTACATGATTAACTGATAGTCCTTAAGTTTGGGGAAAACTGCACAACTGCCATCCTTTGGGCTGAATGTGAAATATTAGGATGGGGAAGAAAACATTTCCTTTGTACTTATAATCCAGATACAGATTTGTTTTTAATAAGTGAAAGGTTGGCTTTAGATATCTATACTTGATCCAAAAAGCCCCCTAAAAAGACTTGGATTATCATAATAACATGCAACCAGTCCCTTGGTCCCTAAGGGTGAACAGTGCAGGGGGGAATTATAATGTCTGTTTTTGCTCTGTTTTGGGGGTTTGAGGAGCAGAACGAGCACTGTGACCCTCTGTCAGAGATAGACTGGGCATTGTGCCCCAGTTTCTCTGCCCTTTTTTTTGTGTCTGGAATCAGCGGGTCTTTTTTAATTCTCTGCTATTCCCTCAGCTGTGCTCAGACCCGTCGAGTCTCTGAAATGGGCCAAGAGTCAAAAGGAGCAGGCGCTGTGACTTACTCTATATACATATGCACCATTATACACACTATATATATATATATGTGTGTGTGTGTGTGTGTGTGTGTGTGTGTGTGTGTGTATGCATCGGTATGCATTCAGGGAGGGTTTATCAAGGTTGGGTGTAGCACAGTGGGGAATGCATTCAGGGGAAGGGGAGAAATTTTTAAATAATTTAGAGGTGTTTCTACCTGATTTTCTTTGGCTGTTCACCATTCACCGTATCAAAGTGACAGGAAGAGAGATAGAAAGTGAAAGAGAAGAGAAAATGAGTGCAGCTGTGGTTTTCTCAGGGCAGATAGCACTGGAGAGGTTAGTGAAAACAAGGAAAGGGGAAAAACACAGCAAGAGACAAAAAACTGCTGATATGTGCTCCTGTCTGGGAAGGGAAAACAGCACATTGATTTGGAGAGAGCCACAAATGAAAAATCTATGGGGGTGAGGAGCTCTTTGGCCCTGCGACAGAGATGGGCCATGGGATCAGGGAGCAGCCTCACAGAGTCACCGGAGCAAGGCAGCCGTGGCATCTGAGCAGCTGTGGGCACAGGCCAGAGGGGGCTGGGCTCAGAGGTCAGTGTGGACAGAGGACTTGGTCACTTGGAAAGCTTACAGCTTCAAATGAAGCTGGTGGAGTTGTGTGTGTCCAGTGAATACATTGTCCTTCGACATTTAAATTATCACAACAAGTATAGACTCAGTCCACCATACAATCATAATTGACAGCACAAAACAAATGCATTTGATACAATTTAAACTTACAGAGCTGCTGGAGGACATGTATACCTTCTGTGGGATTGATTCATAACTCAAGTCAACCAAATTCACACACATATGCACCCATCCCTCTCTCTCTCTCTCTCTCTCTCTCTTCTCTCTCACACACACACACACACACACACACACACACACACACACTCACACACAAACAGGTCTGCAGACACACCCTTTACTATCAGTGCTAATCTCCAATTCAGATATGCTAATCCTTCCTGTCCTTTTCAGCTCTGAAGTCCAACAAAAAAACACAGAGAAAGAGAAGTCATTAAGCACACCCTGAGGGGGTGCGGGCTGGACCAAGGAGTGGGCCTTTGAGGGCCGTCTCCATCTCACAGGGCGGACCAGCCGCTCCCCTCCTCTGTCTCCTGGGATGCTGGCAGACCAGTTCCCCAAAGCAGCAGGATAACGATCAGACAGAGGATGACAGCCGTCATCTTAGACTGGTTCACTTGTCACAACGTGTTAGTCACCTGAGCGGCTCGCTGAGACATGCCCCACCTGTCATTAACGTGTGTGTGTGTGTGTGTGTGTGTGTGTGTGTGTGTGTGTGTGTGTGTGTGTGTGTGTGTGTGTGTGTGTGTGTGTGTGTGTGTGATGCTGTATATGATTGCCCCAAGTGTGACAGCTTTGCACAAAATAAAAATTCAATTCCACAATCATTCAGACAGTGTATTACAATTGTTGTGTGGTTCAAGTGTGACAATGGCCCAGAAGGATCTGAAAATATGTTTTTGTATTGACATTGATGCAAATGTGTCTCTTAAGAAGAGACAATTGCAATAAGTGGCACATATTTGAATAAACTGAACCAAATGTGATAATCATATAATCTGTTACCAATGCAGAGAGTGATGCGTGAGTCAAGGCTGTGAAAGCTCAGCCTGTTGCTGTTTGGATGTTATTGGTGAGCTGCTGCTCCTGTTTTCATCCTGTGCTGTAAACTCCAGGCAGAGAACAGAGGATTATCTCACCCCATTAATGTGCTTGTACTATACACAACAGGAGAGAGAACGAGAGAGAGGGAGGGAGAAAAGAGAGAAAGAGAGAACAAAAGCTGCTTACTCCAGAACTCATCATGCAGCTCACTGTCATCAATGGTCCAGCAGCTGTTTGATAACTGAAATAGCTTCTTCATTTGTTACTGGTGATGAATGTGCCATTACTCAACCTAACAGATAAAGAACTGTGAAGTCATCACTGTTCTCTAATTCTAATAGTCCAAGTGTGCTTTCAGGACCCCTGATCAAACTCCATAATCTCCTATCATACAATGAGTTATAAATCAGCATGTAAGCATGGTGAATAAGATTTAAGGAAACTAAGGCTTTCAGGTGTCCTTATTCAAATCAAGTCAATCTGAACATGACCATAATGTGTTTGTATGGGGAGCTGGTACTCGAACAAGAGTGAATGGATGTGAGACAGGAACAAAGAGACAATGGATTTAACAGCCGTAATCCCCCCCCTTCCCCCACCACCCACAGCCCTGTTGCCAAATGCAGAAAAACAGGTGTGATGCTAGCACAAACAGGCACTGGCCTTTTTACACAGACAGTGTATTCAGTGATATTCAGGACATACAGCCAGAGACATGGCTTTGCCATTGTCCTTTCCTACCACCCTCACCAGAGAGGTGCGGAATGAGAGAGAAAGACAGAAAGATACCAACATCCTAGTGCTGCCTTCGTTTCATCCACTCATGGGATAGGTTGGGTGGGGGGGTGCGGTGAGGGACCAGAGGTGTGAAAGAGTCGTCCGTTTGCTTCATCAGGCCCCGAGGCAGGGGGTCACCTAGGAGACGGGGAACTGAATTACCCAGAAACCCCTGCTCCTCCTGGGAGTGCTCGGACAAGGAGAGATGAGGAGAGAAGTTAATGAGGGGAAGAGACAGGCCAGGGGCCCCAGAGGGTCCGGAGGGCCCCGTGCGGCTGGCTCTGGGGGCCACTCGGCTCTGATTGGGTAATTAGTAACATGGATTTTGCCTAAAGCAAGCTAATTGATTGATTTGACTGTGTGAGAATTTGTCCGTGCTTTCCTTTTGGTTCTCGGTCACTAGAGACAGTCCAAGTGGGCATTTCCTACACAGCACACACACCACACAGCATAGGCAGGTGGCCTGAGACTAAATGTTATGATACTTTGTGGCATTTTTTTGTTACTTTAATACTCGGTGGATGCATAATTTATGCTCAGGTGCTAATATCAAACACTTTTACCCAACAGCTAATTGTTAATCACCATCCAGTGCTCCAGTGGTGTGTTTTTCAATGAGAAAGAAAGCCTCAATTGAATATGAGTCCCCATTTATTACAAATCTACAACTTGACATGAGCATAAGAGCAGAGCAGTTATGGGGTCAGGGTCGGAGCCTTGCCAGGTTTGTTCATAATCATTAATCACAGCCTAAGTAGCCACTCACCGTTCATCCAAACTCAATTGCTTGACCTTCTGCACTGTCGTTCTGTGACGATATCACTGTGCTTTCGCCCAATGAGACTCCACTGCAGTACAGGGGAATAATTAACATATAAATTGACAAATTAAAGTATTAATCATTTGCATTTACTTTCCAAGTATAACAAATACATTACTATTTTCATTTCACATATCATATCCTTGGATACTTTTTTCAAGTCTCAAAAATGTACTGGGGACTTCCTAAGCATTGAGAAGGCACCCCTCCCCAACCACAGTAACCAGAAAAAAATCTGAAAAACCATCATATCAGGATTGAAGATTTTTTGTCTGAAAGCCCCAACTGAGAACTTTATTGGATGGGTACAGATTACCCAGGAAAGAAATAGAGATAAAAACATCATAAACAGAAAGGATTACATCCATGGTAACAGACTCCCTGACAACAAGGACCACCATTGCTTCATTATTAAAGTGTCTTTTATGTTGTCCACCATCGATTACCGTGACCGTATGCCCACAGTTTCCCACTCGTGTTTGTGAGCTGGAGGGGGCACGGAAGGATTAGAGAAAACACCCCACGCTGCCAAAAAAGCGGGAAGTTGGTGGGACATTAATTAACCAATTATCACAGCGCAAGGCAGAGGCAAGAGAACAGAGTGCCCCATTACATATGCATGAGCTGTGATTGGCCTGTTTGTGATTATGTAATGCAATTTCATTCACCTCTCCTGCTGTGCCAGCTGTCAAGGTCTGTGGTGTTAGACCACCCTTCCCACAACACTCACACATACACACACACAATTCTGTGTCAACACTCCCTATGAGAACCACAACATTTCTAAATGCAATAAAATAGTGTTAATTTGACTCTGAATTTATATCAATTACACACATTTCCATTATTTATACCAGGCCAACAGAGATCATACATATTCCAAATAAATAAAATAATACACTATCTGCTAAAATACAGTCTATTAACAAGTTTAATACAGAATATTTCATTGTGCTCCAGTTTCCCATTCTAAACCCCTTGGCACACCCTTGGGGAGGGGGTGGGGTCCTTAAATCAGGGGAAAGTCCCTTTCATTCTTCTCATTCCTTATTCTGTTCATTAAAATCAGGCAATCAGATAGGATTATTTGCCATAGTGATGGGAAAAACAGGGAGGAGATTATGCTCCTTTATCCAATCCATATAATTGTATTTGTAGAAGCACACGATTGAGGTAGAAGTATAAAATTAATGAACTATTGATGAAATATCTGTACATATTATTCATGTCCAAGGCATCAAGACAGATACTTGCATCAGGCTCAAAATCATTAGCAGTTTATTTTAATACATGTTTTCCTTCATTTTATTCTTAATTTTCTGGCTGAAATTATTTGTTATGCTGGAATTCATCCTATTCCACCAAATTTTTTCACCCAATACTCCCTTTCTGTCTGATTATATTTTTGCATTATGCATCCTTCCTTTCTCTTGCTTTTGCTCTATCCCTCTTTAAGTGTGTGTGTGTGTGTGTGTGTGTGTGTGTGTGTGTGTGTGTGCATGTGTATCTTTGTCTTTCTGTGTGGCTGTCCATTAACTTGTCTTTGCAATATGCGTTCTTTTTGCTGTTGATTTGTTTGTGAAATAGAGGGATTAATTGGTTGATTTTTAGATTTAGAGTGTCGGCCTTGTTATGGGGCTATAATATGTGGTCTCCTTGTTTCTACTTTTTTAAAAGGGCAAATTATGTTAAAACTGAAAGTCTGCCTGTCTGTCTGCCTGTCTCCTGTGTTAAAACACAAACAGGTCAAACTCCTCGAGCCTGGCTCCCTCAGCGGGACGCACAGCACTTCAGTGAGAAGTCTGAGTGTTTGAGCCCCACTGGCAGCTGTAGGCTTTTACTGTAATACACTCTCACAAGAGTCAATATCATACACAGCATAAACCACAGGAAACTGCTATTGAAAGCCTGTCTGCAGGGCCCATAAACATATAACTAAACATATATACATGTATTCACATGTACATAAAATTAATAAATGCATACGCACATACATACCGACACCCACACACACACACACGCACACACACACACACACTTTCTTCTTCTCCACCTGGGAGCCTATTGATCCAGGTGTTGCTTCCTTCCCTTCATCTGTTTACTTGTCTCTATTCTCCTATTGATTTTTCTTTTTTACATCTGTGTATTGGGCATGCTATGTGACGCAGGAACCCGGCAGAGCCAGAAAACTGCACATCAGCCATGCCACTCATATAGATATCTTCTACTGCCTGTCTGTGAAACTACAGTATTATATAGTCTTATATGTTGTATATTTATCGAGCATTTTTCAATATATACAAATGCAGTTGTCTTTTTAAGTGTGTGTGTGCATGTGTGTGTGTGTGAGTGAGTGTGTGTGTGTGTGTGTGTGTGTGTGTGTGTGTGTGTGTGTGTGTGTGTGTGTGTGTGTGTGTGCATGCGCGCATGTGTGTATTTTTGTGTCTGTGCGTGCATGCAAGTGTAAAAGAACATCATAAACTGGTATTTGCAAATGTAAAAGTGAAATCTACATCGGTATGTATTTTAAGATGAGAAATGGTCAAATAACAAATACTAATATACCAAAATATATATATATATATAGACATAACTGATACCTGTATAAAGAGCTGTATAATATATACACTGAAATGTGCTACACACAGTATTTCACAACAGAAGCAAAACTCCCTTCAGATCAGTGTATTTGTGAATAAACACAGGCTTTGGGTAGGAAAGAAGAGAAAAGAGGAGGAAATGAAGAAGTGGATCATAAACAGTAGTGAGAGGTATACTGAGAACTAGCTTTGGCCGATACCATGGAGACAGAATCCAGAGGCTTTGAGGTTCCTCCACATTGAACCCTTACATTGAAAAAAGGGGGAACATAAAACTACAAAAATGTTAGACCCCAAAGCTAATAGAAAAAAGGCATTTTGGTGTCCTCTGGGGATGCTTGTGTTCTTAGCCAGTGTTATCTTTGGAAATGTTCCTTTGGTTTCTTTATTCCTGTAGCTGGATCTTCCTTTAAAGCAAGGAGCTCTGGAACTTGACAGGGATCAAACTGATGCAGTGAGTTCAGGATCTCACCGGTGTGTCCAATCCCTGATCACACACCTCTCCCCCATCTCATTTTCACTGTTTCCGAGGGTTACAGTGGATATGTATTACAGTAATAAAGCATAAAACTGTACACTGTTCCATAAAATATTTAGAAACAATATAGTTTCTAAAAATGATAAAAGACAGGACAGAGAGGTACATTTTGGCTTCTTTTCATTTACATGAACTCTTTTCTTTCTATCTTTGATATAGAGGATACTGTGTGCCTGTATTTTGTTCATGTGCACGTAACATTCTGTTTATGCAAGCCCAGTAAGTTACATATATGTGTGAGGGTTTGATGTATTAGAGAATATATTATTTGGTTTCTTAAATCTTAGATAAATGAGGATTTCATATTTGTTAATTCATCAGTAAATGCTGCCTCAGTGTGAATGTAATTAAATCACACATACATGTGGCATTTTTCACGCAGAGGACTGTATATGATTTGTCCTTGACTTTACATGACAGAGTAAATGCACCCTGTAATGCAATTTGTTTTTATTTGAATAACAAGGATTTGCATCCTTTGAGCGTATCTGCTCCAGTCTTCCGACCATGACTGGGGGAGTGAAAGGGAAAAATACCGCAAACATAATTAGCATTTGCAAATTGTCTTTCTCACTCACCTCTTGCCTGTATTTTAAAATAGAGCACCTCTGAATCATTTAATATGGTTCAGCCAGGTGCACTATGAAAATGAAACTTATTGTTTTAGTGGTTACACATATCCTATTTTCCTCCCTTTCTTCCTCCGTCTCCCTCCGTTTCTCCCTCACTGTCTCTCTCCGTGGGATGTCCCCCCCACCCACAAAGACAGGGAATTGGTGTGATGGCAGGGCATGTTCAGGCATACTGTACATAACCATGTCAGAGTCTTTTTCATGCGACTGATGCAAGGAAATGTGGAGTACATGGTTTAATCATTTTATTTCTTTGCTGGGTTTTCTTTGATTTTGGCAACTGAGCACAGAACTCTTTTTCATAACACTCCGGAAATGTGTTTTCCTTCTTTCAGTCCATCTATTCTGTGAATCCAATCAGTGCCTATTCAAAAACTTTACAGTTCTTTTCTTTTCAGATGCACACCAGCTGACTGGCTTCAAAACTGTACTTCCTGCAGATGTCTGTGTAAAGCCTGTGAGAAATTAACTAACAAATTCAGTCAGAAGCATACCTGTTCACCTGAGCTATACTTACAGGAAGTGATGGTAAAATTAGATTTCCTAACAGTGGTTAATGTCAATGCTGAAAGTATATTCTTGCTGGCTAACATTAACTGCAGTCAAATGTGAGGTTTGTGAAGGTGTCCATATTAGGCTGGAAAACATGCACACGCTTTGGTTGCATTCTTACAATGAATGAATGCTGTACATTTCTTGGTTGCCACAGAGCAAAACCAATGTGACAAAAACACTGTTAGCAAAAGCTTTGCAAATTAAAAGAACTTGTACCAAAGACCCCAGGGATAATACAAAGTTAATATGTTGGAAATGATTCTAATATATTTTTTGTGTTGGTATGAAATGAAGGAAAATTACAATGACAATCTTCACTTTGCCTGAAACTGATCATTTTAAGAGAACCATAGGTGAAAGAGCCATAACGTTGTAATTTTCAGTTTGTCTTGTTCCCGGTACTGTGATAAGACTGTAATAATGTTTTACTCACACTGATGATGAGCAGAATGGTTTTGGTCCTTTCTATGCCACTGTTTGCTTTTGTAATTGCATCATCCATAGACTCCTATCACTCTCCCTATCCCTCCCTCCTTCCATGTAACTATAGGTGATATCTGCAGCTATTTTTCAGAATATGGCAGCTAGATCGGACCCCCTTGTGCTGACTCTCTACTCTTTATTCCTCATTTCATCTCTGTTCTATTTCCCCTCTCTTATCCACCTTTTATCTCCCTGTCTCACAAAGATGGATGTGTGGCATGTCCTGTAGGGGCTTCAGATCCTTCTCTCTAACTGTTTCTCCTCTCTATCTCTTTGGAGTCCACGGTAAATGGCGTGTGGCAGAAACACAGTTGCTGAGTGGTCATAAGTGTGGTAGCACAGGTGAGCAAGATGGAGGGAGGGAGGGAGGAGGGAAGGAAGAAAAAGGGGACAAAGAAAGACATGTTTTCTTCTGGAGGCGTTTTCCTTTCAATTTCACAAAGCTAAAAATAGCAATTGTGAAAATACAGTTGCAGGAATTGCTCATTATCGTTAATGTGAGAATACACAACTCTCCTTGGCAACAATAACTACAACAAAAGCAAGAATAGCCATTACAAGAACAATGGTGAGAACATACACATACAGTTTACAAGCATTCACACACACTCTGACCCATGTGGACATATGCACACACACACGCATACATGTACAGTTCCCGAGTGTGTCTTTGCTCCTGTTACTTAATATCCCTTGGTAGGTGACTTTAGGCTGGAGTACAAGGGGAGTTAAAATATTAGTGATGAATATTCCTTTCTATGAGTGGGATAATTCCATCTTAATGAAAAAGGTGGGAGGACTAAGGAGTACATGTGTGCATCACAGCAATTATTTTTATGATAATGATGATCTTTATCCCAGTACATCTGAGAATCATCACATCAGGTGTACATCACTGACAGTTCAGCACTAATGACATTCAGAGGAGCAAATTGGTCCCATCTGAACTTTTAAAGTGAGAGGGGGTCGCTAAATGACTGTGCCCAAACCCTTCTGAAAGGCAGATGTTATGTTTAATTAGCACTTTCACATATCTGAATTCATGTATTTGCTGCTCCAGAGCTACAGAGCTGAGTTGCTTTGTTACCAAGCACCTCTCACAACATGTGCCACTCCAACAAAAGGCTCACAAGTGATGCCGTTGAGACAACACCATCAAACACAATGCCCAAGCTCAGTAACTTAGACCAAAAAACTACACACTAGACTAGAGGTGGCCCACCCTGTTCCTGGAAGGCTACAGGATTTGCTGTTTTTTGTTTTCACCTTTCATTGAGCCACCAGTTTACCCTGGGTGAGGTGAGTCAGATCAGTTAAGTTCTGAGTGACTTCAAAAACCTGGAGTCAATGTAGCTGTCAATGATCAGAGTTGTTCTCTCTTGAGCTAGACCGATATGAAGACTTAAACAATACCAGCAATTCTGTCATATATATATATGTGTGTGTGTGTGTGTGTGTGTGTGTGTGTGTGTGTGTGTGTGTGTGTGTGTGTGTGTGTGTGTGTGTGTGTGTGTGTGTGTGTGTGTGTGTGTGTGTGTGTGTGTGTGTGATTAAACCTGCATTAGATTGCAAATGAGACAAAATATGTTTTTTTAATTTCTGTGATTCATTCTCAAGCCATGCCTGTGACCTCTGCCTCAGCTCTATCTCTTTGTACCACTCTTCTTCCCTCTTTCCTGTGCTCCTTCGGAGGTCGGTAGGACGAGGCAGGGTACCATTGAATCTTCCTGGTGAGAGAGCTGTGCAGTGATAGAGCACACTGTCCTGTCAGGCCATCAGTCCTTAAAATCTGTCCTTCAACAAAAGCAAACACATTCCACTCAATGCCCATCTATTCTGTCCACTCCTCCTCTTTCAGGGGCAAGTATACGACAGTTATTGATTACCATTTAAGAGAGTCAAAGAAAGAGACTCTCACACTGATACACACACAATCTTTCCCAAACACATATACACACTCACACAGGCAAAACCGCACATTAACACACACAAGCATACTGTAAAAACTCAAATGTACACTCACATACCTGTGAATAATTTTGCACAAAACATGCATGACTGCACATGCCAATAAACATGTTCATGCAAAACCACTAATTCAGATTCACAGACAAGTATCAGCTTCTAATATGATATTTTGAGTTATCACACACTGGGTTTGCTGTCAGCCTTTTTCTCATCTCACACTTGTTGAAAGGCCAAATTAATCTCAGGCAGGAACTGAAGTTCAACTGAGCTGAACTAACACCCACCTATGTTAGCAGGCAGCCATTTAGCAGTAAAATCAATATTGCAAACATATTCAAGCCTGATTATAATTTACAGGTGCCCAGGTGGATTACTAACTTGCTCCATTTTATCTCATCTCATTGCCCCCATTTTATCTTGCATTTCATTTTCTTTCATGCAGCACAGAAAGCAGAATTTCTGGAACAACAATTGCTGTAAAAGTCAGGCAGTGCAATCAGCTAAAAGCACCCGGGGCCAGGTATCAGGGGATTATGGGTATGGAGGACAGGTGAACAAAGTAGAGGATGAGACACATGGACACAGTCACACCCAATACACCATTAGGCCTCAGTTAATCACTTACTTAGTTGCTCTCTCTCTCTCTCTCTCTCTCTCTCTCTCTCTCTTTCTCACACACATACACGCACACACACACACATTCACACTCCAAAGATGTAAATAAGTGTTGATTGGCCAGCTACTTTCAGCTTGGCAGCCTGACATTTCAGCTAAGAAAGGTCAGAACCCCCTAGAGGGGCCCAAACACACACGCGCACACACACACATACATACTATTACAAAATTGGATTCATGGTGACATACTGGCCGAGACAATTAATGTATCATGTAAACATGGGTGCAGTCTTGAAAATTATCAACTTTCTCCTTAATCTGCTCCCAGCCAAGTCTTTAGTTTCCTCATCTTCGTTATTCACTGCTATTTAAATCTATTAAATACCATTCCCTCTGGTCAGCCAGGAATAATCAGATTGCTGGATGGGTCAATTTAATTATTCCTGGAAATAATATTCAATTATCTCCTTCACAACTTTTAGAGCACACATTCTATATATAGATTCCATTCCATGTTGCTGTGATACTGCGTTGTGTCCTTTTTCAATCTATCATGCTCTGCAATAATATTTCCTATCATCCCTTTTTGAACCAGAGTGATACATAACTTCATTCAAGGTTAAAACAACAGCAGCTAAGATGATCCCAACCCTTGGCCATATGTTGCTAATTCCATGGCCCCAGTCAACACCCAAGATTTTTACCTCTGAGTAGACAGCGGACCATAGTCCAGATCCTGTGTTCTGGCTCTTAAAGAGAGACGTTTCACAGGGATAGGGTGAAATGACAGTAAGATCTCACATGGTGTCAAATACAGGAAGTGAAATCACAGGAAATCAATAGTAAAAGCTTGGTCTCTCTCTCTCTCTCTCTCTCTCTCTCTCTCTCTCTCTCTCTCTCTCTCTCTCTCTCTCTCTCTCTCTCACTCACTTTGAATAATACAATGAAGAAAAAACAAAAAAACAGCTTTTGTGCTCCAGGAACCAGGGTAATTGTCAGTGTTATTGAAAGAAAGGGGAAAGCCATCACTTGTCCTACAGGATTACAGTCTTTCAAGCTGGATTTAAGACTCTGTGTCACATACAGTAATGGCTTGAAATTGAGTCTGGCATAGAGTCTCACCATGAGCTACACTGTAAACATGAATTATCTAGCAAGTCACAAGTCACAAGTCACTGTACAAACACACAAAGAAATACTCATACTTCACTGTACGGTCATTAACTGATCATACCATCAAACTCACATATCACATACTTAGTCATCTGTATTAGAGATCCTGATGCACACTCGCTGGCCACTGTCCATATGCACAGGTTGACGTGTCAAACTCACATCTTAAACAGCATGTATGCTGCTCATTTCACACATTGTTTCCTCGCTCATGGAAGCAAACCTGATATGATGGTGATAATCTCTAAATTATACGCTTATGGATTATGAGATTCCTTATGTGTCTTCCTTACAACTCCTGTTAATGCAAGGAGCCCACTTTCTGCAGTTGACCCCCTGTAACAAGTAAATCATATGGTATGTCGCCCTCTTGTGGTGAGGACGATTGAGGAGGTGAAGTGTAGCATCGTGTAGGCTACGTTTAACTGAAATTGAACAATTTAAAGGTTCATGGCAATTTCAGAAGTTAGTAAAGAAACAACAAAGGGTGGGGGGTGGGGTTGGGGGGTGGTGCGTTGATCCAAACAAATAATTGGGTATCCTGTATGATGATCTTTAGGACTGAAAAAACAACCGCTTAAAAAGGTATTGCAAGCAAAACTCGAGCCTAAACGTCTGTCTGTGTTTGATTGTAATAACAGTAGTGATGGCAGCGTATACAATCCAATGATTGGTTTGAATGGAACCTTATTAGTCACGTGATAAAAAATTAAGAGGATATTGTAAACGTAGGCCGACTAAATGCATTTGCAATGAACTCGCGGATTATTAGAATTGTGTCAATTCCATCTTCCCCTACATGTGATTATGATTATTGTTTTATTATTAATCAGGGCATGTTGCATTGCAAATGAAATTATCAGTCCATAGAACGAATGCATAGCTTTCGTGTTGTATGTGGTTAAAAACATAGAAGACATCTGAAGTTGCAAAAATATATTTTAGATGTTATTATATAATATTCATCAAAATTTAAATGTAATTGAAGTGTTTAACATAATGGCTATTCACGTTAATTAAAGCTTTAGGCGGTACACCAAAGATTTCGAATGCTGCTGCATCATTGGTGTTTTCCCTGGAAGATCACGTTGCAGGTACTGTCTCATGTAGGCTTGTATAACTGTCTAATGCATTTCAAATGCATCTACATTGTCGGTAGACCCAACAGTGATTATTTGCCCTGATAAAAATATCAATATTGTGTAAATACATTTGGAACAAAAATAGTTTCTGTATTTTGGATAAGGTATGGGGACAAAATATTCTTAAGGTATACATCAAGATTATTGTATGGATATACTTCCCATGTCTTCCATAAGCCTGTAGCTACAGCTCCACCTCCTTCACTTCTAAAACTCCGGCTCCCGGCTTTACGGTTCCCTATGAACCCCCCAATCACCACCCCTGCCTGCCTCTCTCTCTCTCTCTCTCTCTCTCTCTCTCTCTCTCTCTGCTTTCGCGCAGTTCTTTATCCTACCTCCTCGGAGGGTGATGGTTGATGATTGGCTGGTCAGGGCATGGGAGTCCGGAGGCTGGCGTTTCTGTGCGGTGCTCATCCCGTGTCCGTGTTTACACCTCGAGCATTACCTTGCAGAGGGGCGAGCGAGAGGATGAAGAGGGCTCGGAGATAGCAGCTGGCGCGAGCGGAGAGATAAGCACCTCGACATTCGAGAGTAGCGGACGCTTCCCTGTATTCTGTCTGGCGAGAGGGGGACTGCACTCAGCCTGCTGAATAGTTTTTTTTTTTTTTTTTTTTTTTTTTTACTTCCAACACATGTGAATTGTACTCTTTGTTTTTGACATTTTCCTTTATCTGTCTTGTGAACTGGAATTCATGGATATGGAACTCTAACAAACCAAACTTTGTTTTCGGTTTTGTCTTGGCTTGCTTGATTTGCTGTTAACGCGGGCGCGGGTGGAGTTGGCAGCAAAGATAACATCGCAGGTCGCTCTAGAAAGTTGTTATGCTTGTTCATCTTTTGTATTCAAGTTCGCACAGCGTGTTTTTGTAACTAAACTGACCTCCTTGCGACGGAAGTTACATGTTCGGACATTTGTCCATATTTTTAACGAGAAGGATAGGAATCCGTTTTTTTTTTCTTCCGCTGTGCTGTTAAATTGGGGACATTTAGATAACGCCACAAGTAGGAGATCAGCACCTTCAAAGCCAAATTGATTGTTTTGATACGTTGATGGTGCTGAACTATTCCTGAAAACTTTTAAAAAAGACGAAAAAGAAGAGGAACGACAGTGTGGGAGTACGCCGTAGATTTTTCTGAGAGCTCCCGGTGACATTTTGCATCGGCGTGACCGGGAAAGGATGCTCTCTCTGAGGATACATCGTGGAAAGGGTCTCGGTCTCCTGGTGGTTCTGGTCCTGTTTTGTGGTTCTTCAGTCGCTGAAGCAGGTAAGAGCACCATTACCATTATCAGACAAAGAACAACTGAAAGTCACATGAAGGAAATAAGTGGTTAACTGATATGTTTGATAGATCAGTTTGACATGTTGTAACTAGAATGAAAGAACTTTTTAATGGCATTATAATTCAGAGGTGCCGATGCATTCTTGTTGTTTCCGTGGGCGAGATGAAGTGTGTCCTATACGCTTGACAGTTCATTAACTGTCCTAGGAATTTGTCAAGGTACATGAGCTGTACACGTACATTTTGCGCACATCCACATTTATCTCTTCCACTCCATTACCTGCGGATTTCCTTGCTCTGAAACACATATTCTTGCACATACACACACTTAACTTGACCATGGTTTGATAATGACTAAGGGAAAGGTGGCCTACATTAAGATTTGTAATATTTTGGGGGGTTTGTTTATTAACCACGAGTGATGGCAGGAGGGGCTGATGACTGGCAATTGTGCAGTATAATTAAATGTTTTACTGAGTTCGTGTGATTCATGTCTTTTATGCTCCTGTCCCAATACCTTAGTCCTCACCACTTGTCTGTTGTGTATGAGTCCTCTGTCAGTCTTCATCGATAGCCTTGCGTAAAGACTGAATCAAAAGAAACCACTTCACTTGTCTTAAATTATTGTCTTGCTTGTTGTTTAAGTAGCCTATGTCGGAGCCGAATGCGTAGCCAAAGTTTGATTTAGGGTCTGTTTACCTTGACCGATATCATTCGGTCAGATTTCCTTTGATCAAATGGGGATAATATACTATACCACAACGAGTAGGGATTTTAAAAATAAAATATGCAATTAATTTGTATTGGGCACATATATATTTATATATAAAACAAAGTTTTTGTGTGGTTATGCATGTGTTTTTGTTTAGCCTATCAAATGAGGGTATGTGAAATGACATCCATTCAGTAAAACATTTTCACATTGCAACAAGGTGCGTGAAAAATGTTTTTCTTCTGAGCTCCACCTGAAAACGCTTCCTTTCCTCAAATCAACATGTTGGTCAACCAGTAAACTCTTCCAAAATTACAAAACGAAGTGATTATCTATGAATGCAAATTCAAAAATCGAAGTGAAACCAGCCTCTTCATTTTTTAAGTTGCAGCAGCTTGCCAACATTACAAGAAACCAGGCAACATCATGTCACTGTCAAAAAATGAACGTATTGAATTGAGAATTAATTCATAAGATATACATTTAAAAATCATAAATAAATCAACGACAATTGTTTCCAGTTTATAGAACTATAAAAGCACACCATTTCCTTTAAAGGAGACATTTATTAACTCTCGTTTCCGGAGCACACTTGGGAAAGGAAGGGAGATGGTCTTGGCCGTACGCGCAGACAGTGGTGAGCACGGACCGGAGTGGCTCTGTCCGCAGGGCACCGCAGACTGGTTGACTCATAGTCAGAGTCCTTCAAACAGAGAACAATCTATGAGAACCAGAGAACTCTGTTGTCGGCCCTTTCTTACAACCAGCGGAAAAAAGAGCCCCCCGGTGTGCGGGGAGTAATTAAGTTTTCGCTTGGTGCCTTTCTGGCCTCTAAGAAGAGGGAAAATAATGAAAGAGGGAAAGAAAGAACGCATCGTCAAAAAGTAAGGAGGAAAACTTCTCTGAAGTGCGCAGAGCTGGAGGGATAACTGTCTGATGCGTAGAAGTCTTAATTCTAAATTTAGTTTGTTCTCTTTTATTAGGCAATTGTTTAGGTTTTGTGTCATGTTTGCTTAGGCTGTTCCGCTTAATGTTATTTAAACCTTGTAGTGTAGCTGACGTTATACGCTTCCATTTACTACAGACTTTAGCATATACATCTTATAATTAGTAATAGAAGTATTGTTGGTAATAGTAATAATAATACTACTATTAATAATATAAACGAATATAAATAATAGACATATATAAACATGCTATCAACATCCACAAGTGTCAGAACCCCCAAAATACCTCTAACGTGATTTTTTTTAAAAATGTTGATACTAATGAACAGATTTTTTGTAGTTTGCACGTCAGCAGTTTCAGATGTTTAATCCCCGAACAAGAAGTGCTGCGTTCTAAGGAAATCTTGGCCTTTGATGGTTGTCAATACAGACGGCTGGTAATCCGGAGATGAAGGCAGACGCGACTGCTCACCCGAGTTGCCATTGACTTCTTTTAGTAGGGTTTCGATCATGGCTAGCAGGTAGTCAATAAAACTTTAGTAAAAAAAAAAAAAAAAAAGATAAATAAAAAATAAAAAGCGGAGGGGGTCACCTCTATATGTTTTAAAGCCCGAAAATATTCACATACCCATGTATCGCTTGAGATGTTTTTATATTTATATTTTTATTTTGAGTGTTGTTATATGTCAGGAATAGAGTTTTTAGTTTCGTCATTGATCGTGGTCCATTTTTTCAGATGTAGGCCTGTTTCATTTCTCAGTATATTTTAAAAGCACGTGGAACGTGAATTCTGTCAACATCCGGAGGTTCCAGGATTAGCCATTTACTCATGGAATTTATTTGTTGGCCCCGTTGTCGCTGCCTTTGGCAGAAATAGATTGTGAATCGCAATTTTGTTGCTAAGAGGAAAATAAAGTTACACAATGCAGATATTATTATTTCCATTAATATCGTATTTTAATGCAACACGAAAACTGTCAAGCCATCATATTCGTTTAATCATTAAAACTTCTTGGAGAATAAAGTCATCTCGTTTTATGGTCTCGTAAGGGCCATGGGAACTGAGTGGTAAGATCTTTGTCACATGTTGCTTCTGAATTTCAGTGTAAATCAAAACTGTAGTCGCAATTTTGTGTTTTCTCAGTTTCGTCATCCGATTTTGATCAGTGTGCAGTTTGCCCTGACCCGAAGCCTAGTGCAATGAGGGCGGGCCGCGCGCTAAACCGTATGCGCGCGCTCTCCGTTCTGTAATCAGATTGACACAGAAGGGAGCATTCTGAAGCTTTAATGGATTACGTTTTCTGCTCAAAAAGAACAAAGACAGTACAGCATTTGCCAACAAGGTCCGGTGGGGGATGGAAAACAGAGCATGATCTAAAGTGTCTCAAGCGACAACAACAAACACAAGACCACTGTTGCATTTGCGCCCCTGCCCTGACTGTTCAGAAAGCCAACGCATTCGCTTTGCCGTTAGTTGCTGAAAGGTCCTCTTTTCTTTACCCTCTCAACCCTTCATCAGTCAGTCTCCAGTCCCAGGACAGACATCCTAGAAAAGCTGCTTATTTTTATTAAAAAGGGGGATGTTCAAAAATCCTTGCATGAAAAAAACGAATACATGATAGACAAATACAGATTTACTAACTCCTGGACAAAAAACTCTTGGATCTTGGTGGATGGGTGAAATAGAGTTTGGCTCAATTTTTTACATAGCACAATTAAGTGTAGATAGGCTAATGAGTATTTATTTATCTTCTCCTTTTTTATGGTGTTTACCATCTAAATGTCTAACTTGAATTATTTTACAAATTTGGGTTAAAAGCACATATTGTCAAAACAAGTTTAGAACTTAATCTGTTTTATCCACTCCATCCATCTCTCTATGTGTCTCTCTCTTCACCCTTCTCATTTATTCTATCTCTTCATGCTGAAGATGTGCTGAGCTCAGATTTTCTGAATCGTAGCCCTCTGCTCTATGTTGACATACATATTAATTACCCTGAATATCAGGAAGATCCCAGCTCCCTGCATCTCTGTCAGCTTCTTCAGCATTCTATGGTCCCACCTATTCATCCACCTCCATTTTCAAATGAAGGCCTGGGCAGCAGGAGTCTTCAGGAGACCTGCCTTCAACTCCCTACTGTAAACATGTTATGTGAATTCTGTGCATGTGAATCATGTGTTGCATGTTTTACACCTGATCCACACATATAGCACACATTTCTAGTTGTTACCTTGCTCATACAGTCCCTGTGATCACATGTTGTCACATTTACTTCTGTGTTACATATGATCACATGTACATTTCGTATTATTTTTTCATATGAGCAAAAATATGGGATTAATGCTTGGATCTCAAATGATCATCCACCAGTCCTGTATTCCACACCTGTAACTGAAATAAATAACAGGAAAACAGTAAAGATGGAAGAGCGTGTCTCACAAAACAAGTTTTTCACAAAGTCCAAAGAATGTTACAATGGGAAAAGAGATAGTGTAGCAGGCCATTGGATAAACATTGGGAACTGAGACTGTTCTTCGTTGTTTGAAAGTTGTTTTAGACAACAAAGGGGGTCATTCTGTGCACAGGCAGTTGTATTTCATCCTCTCATGCGTCCTTGACCTCTGCCATTGTGCTTTGAAAATTCAACCGTCTTCAAAGGAGTCTGATACAATGAAGAGAGTGTGCTTGTATCTGTGGTAGATCAAAAGTTGCACAGAAGTTTGGGTGACACAAAACTAGCAAAAGGTGATGACTTCAATTAACATCAACTCAAAAACTGGGTTAAAATAAAGATGCTACATTCAGTTTCAGTAGGACGAAAGCAACGTGAGCAGTATACTGTGCTTTGATGAAACACAGAGTTGGAAACTGATACTCGTTGAAGTGGTGCGCAGACATTAAGAGGCTGAAAGAAAGAGGCCGCTGGGAGATGGAACAGAGAAAAAAATCCAGCACTTGGTGTAGACAGACAGACAGACAGACATTTAGTACTGGATATTGAGAGTGTGTCTGAAGTCAAATATACAGTATAATTTAGAGAAAGGCAGAATCACTGTAGTCAGTCAGACAGACAGCGCTATATAGAAGCAGACAGTTTCTATAGTTAGATAGAAGAGGAGTGCTGTGTGGAAACAGCTTGAGTTGCAGTCGTCAGAAAGATGGACAGCGGTCTGCATGGACAGTGTCGTTGCCGTGGGACAGACAGACAGGCCGGCAGCGCAGTGCACAGGCAGACAGAGTTGATCTAGCGGCACAGATGGATCATGCTGAGTCCTGGCTCTGTCGCTTAGAACAGAGCCCAGCAGTGCATTAGTTTTACGGCCGTAGAGAGAGAGGAGAGAGAGCGTGGCGTCAGCAGGGAGCAGATCGCTGCCACTGTATTATTGATCACAGCAAAGTGGCCCTTGTTAATATTTTAAGCGCGTTTATGATGCCGGATCCCTGACGTGGCATGGGAAGGATGGGGGGTAAAGGGCCCGACACTGCCCTGTCCAGTCATGTGTGCCAGGCCCAAGTTACAAGTTACCAAAGTAAACTTTTTGATGATAAGGCTTAGGTAAAGAGTAGACCAGAGATGCTATGTATAATAATAGAGAGAGAGAGAGAGAAGGATAGATAGAAAAGGAATACATTGGAGAAAAAAGACATTGAGATAGATGGGCTAAAGAGATTGACTTTTAAATATCCTTTATTGAAAACAGAAAGAAAAGTCCAGAGTCGTGGCATTCAAGCACCATTAAGCCCCTTGGCACTGTGAGGAAGAGAGAGAGATTGAGGCTGAGCACAAAAGACAGAGGGGGGAGAATGGAGAGATTCAGAAAGAGATGTTTTTATTAATGTCCTTATCGATGGAGTGAGCTTGGGGTATTAACGAGAGACATGTTTAATGCTTTGCCAATATTGCAAATGCTGGTGGGGACCATAAATCAGCTGGCAGAATGTGGGGGGCAGAGAGGGAATGAGAGAGAGGCATGAGGAGGAAGAGGAGGAGAAAGAAGGAGGAAGAGACCCTCCACACTGCCCCCAGCAGATGGGAGTCCACCCCCCCACCCCTCTGTCCCACCTTGTGGGGCCAGATGGGGTGGGGTGGACAGAGACAAGGAGAATGACTCCATAGGGTGCCTTTGTGCTGGCAGTGAAAGGGAGGACTGAGCCACCAAAGAAAGGGGGCGTTTTCAGGGACTGTGTGTGGGGTGTAGTGTGTTGGGGGAGGTCGCCTGCCTGTGGTGGACCTAGGGGTGTGGGCTGGTGTGTGTGTGTGTGTCCCTGTGTCTGGGTGTGGGGCTGATTTTGTTTGTTTGAAGTCTTTTTCTTTAAATTACTGTCATTTTTGTTTGCTGATGGCTGACACAGATACAAGCTCCTGTTTGTAGATGTAAGATAAACATTGGGGGTGGGTTTTTGCATTTCACGCACACAATCACACACACAAATAAAGCAGCTCCAACACAGACAACCCAAGGTTCAGGGTGTGCAGAAAATTGTATGTAATGCTTTACAGTATGTGTGCAACATGTTCATAAAAATCCTCCAACCATGCACACACACACACACACACACACACACTGACTTTTCACTGAAACAGGAAGAAGGAGAGGGAAGTGGGAACAGTCCCTTTAATCTGCTGGAGGAAAAATTGCTTGGCTCCTTTACCCTGGAGCAAGTACCAAAAGCTGTAAAAGGCGAGTAGGCATGGGCTTCAAAACCCTCAAATCCTTGTGGGTCAGATCCCAAAGTAAGGGAATGTCCTCGAGACGTGCTTATGCGTTGGAGGGAGGGGATGAGTCAAACGTGAATGGTGAATGCTGATGCATTGTGGGTCGGATTACAGCAGCTCTGGATGGCGTCCCTCTTGATGGAGCCACGCAGTCCGGCCAGATTCTGGAGCATGGCAACTGCACTCATCTTTCTCGTGTGGGGAGTGAGGCACAGGACATGGACTTGTGATTGGCTGTCCTGTGGGTCAGGGGCTCTTTTCTTCGCAGACTGAAAGAAGGAGTTTTGAGGGCAGGGAGCTTCTCCTCATCTTCTTAGACAGGCTTTTTGTCTTCAAAGGGTAGTTCATCTGAGTCCATGAAGGGAGATTAGGGCATGGCCAATCTGTGTGCATATGTGTGTGTGACTTATGGAGGCCAACTAACGTGTGTGTGTATGTGTGTGTGTGAGTGAATTTTATACAGAAGATTCCTGAAATAAAAGTGTGCTTGTGTGTCCCATGTGTGTTTTTGTCTGTTCGTATCTATTCTTACTATACTAAATATTGAATTCTGAGTCATGACCCCTGTCCTGGTTCCTCTTCTCTCAACGCCACCATTTCTCTTCCCAGTCTCTTTCTCCCTCTCTCTAACTTTTACTAAGTTTTAGTTGTATTGGGTTTTTTCCACCTCCTCTTTGCTTGCATGTCCTCCATCACTTCTCTCTCTTTCTCTTTCCTCTTTCCCCCTAACTTTCCCTATATGAGCCTAACACCCTCTCACTGTTTTTCTGTCATCTTTGCAATCTGTCTTTCACTCCCCCTCTCTCTGTCTCATCCTCTCCCTCAGTCCTCGGTGTGCTCAGCCCTCCAGCGGAGTTTGGGAATAGCTCTTTAGAAGGCAGCGTGGAAAATCACATTTCTCTGAGTTAAACGCTTATTAGGATCCCATCTGCCCCAGGGCAGGGGGTTGTGGGTTTTTTTTTGTGGGGGGCTTTATTGTTGTCCTGCTGGGGCATCACAGTGCCACAGAAGGGATTTTTAACACCAGCTGCTGCCAATGTAGGGGAATGGGTGGGAGACCTCCTGGGAGTAAGCGTGTGTGTTTAACTGTGCCACGGAAGTGTTCATCTAAACGGAATGACGTGTGGGACGTGTCACAGTGGCAGTTTGATCATCGTAGTCACAGGCAACCTGAACGAGCCTGAGGAGTTTCAAACAACAGAGTCACCATTTCTGACAGCTCAGATCTCTCGTGTGCTGAGAGAATCGCAGCTAGCGCTACATCCCAGATTTGCATTGCAATGAGAGAATTTGGTTCTGTGTGTCAAACTGACAGAGTGTGCAGGAGTAGAGAATGATTTAAGCACTGGACTCACAAACAGACAGCAGTTTGATAGCATGACATTTTACTTGACTAGTGCTGAAGGACGTTTGTATTTAACATATTACACGTCACAGGTGATAAAGCTGGATATTTACAGAAGCGATTCAAGGCAAGTGCCATACTTAATGTTACCCCGTACATGTTCTTATTTGGGAACTGAACCTGCCTACTTTATTTGTGTCCCAAGCCTCAGCAGGTTATAGGTTTCAGCCCCAGGTTAGGCCAGTGTTTTGGATTGCCTTCCCTCAGTATAGGCATACAGATTGGTAATCTGTGGGAAAAATTTAAAATGCACGTTTCGGTGGATAAGGGCGTATCTCTTAGTGGATAAATAATGTAACACAGTGGGAGAACGCGATTATGCTCAGTCTTTCTCACTCCCCAGCATTTCAGCCCTGCTTTTATTCATCCAGCTTTCAGCTTGCTGTCTTGTAGGAGAGTTTAAATTCTTCTCTTGCTTGCTCTGATTTCTAATCTGCGGATGACAGTTTCAGATCTGACTGGAGGCAGCGTGTGAAATGTAGCAATAGGTAAAACTGAAAGAAATACTGGCTCCTGTCTGAAGGTCAGACTGGGGACAAGGGTGCATTTGAAGGTCTTGTTTTTTGCCTCTTTGATGTGGCGATGTATCCAAAACTAACTAATAGATTGTATTGCATGTGTTTAATGTATTCTGACATGAGTCTGCTTCCCTGTGTGTACATATCTGTGTGAATGTGTCTGTGTTTCTGTACTTCCATGTGTGTATGCATCTGCATGGGTCTGTGTGTATGTATTTACATATTTCAGAGTTTGCAGTCTATGTATGTGTGTGTGTGTGTCTGTGTGTATGCGTGTGTGTGTAAGAGTGAGTGTTTGAGTGTGCTAGTTTCCTCAAGCCTCTTACCTGCTGATTGCCAGATGGGCAGCACAGCCGACCTCATTCTCACCTCTCCTGCATGCCGTCTATGTGCTCAGATTAGCAGGTGAGCAAGGTGCCGAGCCGCCGTCAGGGGGCCATTGGGCAGGTAGAGGCAGGCACCGGGCCTGACGCCCAGCTCGCAGTGCCATGACAAACAGGAGGAGCTTTTCCTTCAAAGGCCAGAGCAAACAGGTCACATCCCACACCCTCTCCACAGCGGGGTGTTTTTACCAGTATGGGAGTGTCACAGAGTGTCACAGTGAGCAGGGACGGCCCCACGGGGTGCTGCGCGTATGGATTATCAAAACAGATGGGTGGACATGCTGACTAGTGAGGGTTCATTAACTCCCAGAGTTTTCACTCAAACTCTGTGCATCCCTCTCCCTCTCACTGTCACACAGTCATAAGAGGCTGGGCCACTATCTAGCCTGAAGGAAGAAGCACAACATTTATGAATATAAAGTTAAGGTCTCAACTGTGGAAAAACTTCTACTTATATGCAATTGGTAGTTTGTTTTCTCTTCACGAACAGTTTGTGGATGTCCAATCTGCTTTGATGATTTTTCCCTTGAATGGTTTGCTCCAGTAAGATCCAGACTTGAATGGAATGGAACCAGGCTGTAACAGGTTTGGGATTGATGATATATGGAGCCCCGTCAGAGGATTTGATTTATGAAAGCTCTTAACATGTCTGGGTCCTAACTCTGTGGTCTGCATGAGATGTGATAAGACAGTAATATGATGCGTCTTGACTGACCTCCAGACAGCTGTACAGGTCAGATGGACAGATGGACATGTAGACAGACAGCAGATGAAGCGCCCAGGACTGGGCACTCCCGGGTCTGTCAGACCCCACCCCACCCACTAGAGAGCAGTCTGGGTCAGTGGTTTGGATTGGCAGGTGACAGGTAGACACCCTGTCAGACAGGGGGAGGAGTGTATGAAAGGTGGGGTCGGGGATTATGGGATGTGAGTCATAGCAGGCAGGTGGAGTGGGTGGATGTACTAATGTTAGTGAAGACAGATGGACAGTGTTATGATTTGTGTACACTGGACAGAGAGACAGAGCCAGACAGCCAGAATTGCACAGCTTCTACATCAGAAGGCCTTGATGGACTGACAGGGCTTCATTATATACCATCTAAAGCAAGATGATTTATTTGATATCTAATACTTGTGTTATAGATTGATCACTGATGGTAATATAATTATATATGGTTTTAATAAACTGTCAAGTGTGACAGATTTTTTTTTTGTTTGTTTGTTTGCAAACAGGAAATGCGGGAAGTTTGTGTTTGTTTGCTGTGTGGTATCACATTGTGTGTTTGTCTGTCATAGCATTTGTGTAAGCATGTGTGTGTGTGTGTGTGCGTGTGTGAGTGTGTGTGTGTGTGCGTGTGTGAGTGTGTGTGTGTGTGTGTGTGTGAGTGAGTGAGTGCGTGCGTGAGTTTGTGTGTGTGTGTGTGTGTGTGAGTGAGTGCGTGAGTGTGTGTGTGTGTGTGTGTGTGTGTGCATATGTACGTGTGCGTGTGATTGACAGTAATACAGTGGGTCTGGAGTGTGTAAATCTCCTTCTAAAGGAGTCAGCAGTCAGCCATGCATTAGCACAACAATTTACGCATCTGTCCTAGAGCCACAGGGCCCCAACAACTCAGGGATAATGAACCGACAATCGACTGGAGACACACTGGAGGGGGCAGGGAGAGGAATGGGGGGTGGCAGCCTTGGTAAACAGGATATACAGGAAGTTTAAGATTGTTCACCACCAACAACCCCCCCACACCATTCTTTTTTCTCTCTCTCTCTTGCAATGAGCAGAGCAATTACATGCTTCTGTCTTGTATGTCTTTCATCTGATTTTGTGAGAAACACCCAAAATGAATGTGTTCTGGCACATAATTACGCACAGTCATCCAGGATGAGGATGCATGTCTCCTTAAATGTCTCAGATGGGCCCAGATGAAAGGCTCAGTTTGACTCGTTTGATCCCTCGGTGTGCCCATGTTTCTGCCTGTCATTATTGCTGTAATAACTGTTATTCATGTTGATCTCTGTTGCAGCAACAGATAAACATATGTGTGGCAGCATTCCAGTGATTGTGCCATAAATCAAGTCAAAGCCTCTAACTACACTCACACTGGAGGCTAATAAATGGGCAGTAATGACTATGCTCTGCTCAGCCAGTTTAGCTGTTCATTCCCAAGTTTGGCCTGGAGTATCAGACAAAAGGTGAAGGGCAGGCCCTGGATAATGGCTCTTTTCATTGTTCTGTGTTCCTGAATATTATTAAATATCGCCATGTGCTCTGTAAATCACCATGACCCCCCAGAGTGTTTGCCAAATAAATAATGGCTAAATAACCACTGAACAACTTAAATTTTTGGGTGTTAACATTTTTGTGAGGATAAGATGCCATGACCTTCAGGCCCCTCCTCCCAGGATATTGTTGTAGTCGTGGGGGGTATCTCCCTGGGTGGGAGTTTAGAATGGGGACGCTCACACCCCCTCTCAGCCGAACCCCGATTCCTTCTGCCCAAGCCCTGCCCCCTGGCAATGGCCCTGCTCCAACCCACAGATCCAGGCCCAGTGCATTGTGGGAGAAGGTGCTCATCAGATATCTGATGACTCTATGGATTGAGAGGAGGCAATCTTGCCTCGTGTGGAAAAATGTTGCATCATGATGCAGCGTATCACTTCCCAGAAGTGCTGATGTCACCCAAGGATCTGCATTGTGTGTGTGTGTATGTGTGTGTGTCACTAGATGTGAGTGAATGTATAATTGAGAGGGAGGAGCTGACAAAGATCAAAGATCTCCAGAGAGGTCAAGGTAGCAAGCGATTCTTAGCGTAATTTCTGGCCTGTTCACATGAGCGCAAGTACATCTGCCTTTGTGTGTTCATAAGTTTATGTGTGTATTCATGTGTTAGCATTCAGTAGCAATCTCTCATACCAACCCTCAGGGCGAAATATTTTTTTTATTTTATGTACTGCATGCAGATTGTTACATTTATTTTTTAACGGTTACAATTTTGCTCTTGGAGCTGAAGCATAAATAGCAGAGAAATGCAGTGAGAATCAGATGAAACTCAGCAGTAGAGCCGCAGAGAGGAGCTGCAGTTGTGCAGGGCCTATGTAGCTGCGAATGACCCATCACTCCCTCTTGGCTTTATCCACAAACACACACACACACTCACAGACTCACGCACACACGCACAACACTTATGTTGTTGAGGATAAGGAAGGAGAGTTTCAAGGTAAACTGAGGAAAATTCTTTGTTTCTCCATTCTTCCTCACTCCTTCTCCTCCACTGTCAGACTGGTCACCTCTTTGGCTGCAGCTCTGCATCTGTGTTCTGGAATGTTATATTTTAGCTAGTGCAGCTGTGAAACAGGGACATGTCCCTGAGCTTGAAACCTTTTTTTGCCATCAGAAGATTTGAACCAATTTTAATCACTCAAATTTAATAGGGTGGGGGATTCATATGTTTTTAATAAAAGCAGTAATGCTCCACATGCCACCCTTCCTCCCGCCCCGCAGAACACACTCACACACACACACACACACACACACACACACACACACAATAACCCTACCTCAATTCTGTCAAAGCAAGGATTTTCCTTTTTTATGTTTATTCCTGGGATTATGTCGCCCTAATCTCTTTATATTATAATTCAGATTTTTTTTTTTATTGTGGCTGTTGCCCATTCGCCTCGGCTGGTTTTTCCCCCCGTAAAATTGATTAAAAACCCAACTGCTGCCCCAGATTCTCTGCTTGGGGGGGTTGGGTATGAGCAAAATTAATAGATAAATACATCATCTTTTGATATTAGATGGAGAGAGAGAGAGGTAAATGCAGTATTTCTATGTGTTCGCTCACATATCCCATTATGTCATATGTGCCCTGTACTGTCCCGTGGGCTCCATGTTATCTCTGTGATCATGCCGCCCCATGACCCCCTGCTGTGCCTTCAATAGAACATGTTTTTGACCATGAGCTGAGCTTAAGGTAACCACAGGAATGGCATGTCTGCTACATGAATGAGTGTGTAAGTGCATGTGTTTGTGTGTGAACACTGCGTGAGCACAGCGGTAGGTTGGTACCATGTAGCACAACCCTTACATGGGAAGTCAGGCTCCCTCCCTGCACCCTGCACATAAGCATCCCTCATTCCACTCTCATTCTTCTTTATTTGTTTTTCTTCAATTAAGATAAATTATGGAGGGAAAGATCAGGACCCAGTGTGTATTGTGAAGGTGCCTGGGGCCAGAAGGGTGTGCTTCTGTTTTAGTGCAGCATTCCTGTGTATTTATAAAGACACAAGCCCCACAGACTACTTCTACAGTAATGCTAACACAAGGACCTAGCTCCATATTTAATTGAGACTTTTTTGCTTTGTATTTCTTCTTGCATAAGAGGATGTACTCAGCTGGTACTTCTACACTGGTTTAATTTTGTGATGCTCAGCTGATGCCGAACATATTCTCATGTTTTTTTTTTCCTAAAATCCTCCCATATTGAGGACAAGCTGGCTGCAACTCATATGGACACTAAATCGTTTGGAGTTGGTATCGTAAGATGAGCAGAGAGAGGCTAGAGAAATATAAATCAGTTGAAAACATTTTGTGGCTCCAGTGCAGAAAAGCAGGCATTATGAGCTGCATACATTAGTAATTGGTAGTGAAGATGAGTCTCCGTAGATCTGCTGTAGTGTCAGTGCTGCTCATGTCATTACAGTCAAACCGATCTTGTCTTGGTCTCTCTCTGCCGCCCCGTGGCAAAATGCACCCAAATTCAGCTTTCGTGCAGCCCACCCCCTGCCCAGCACCCTTCTTACTTCCCTCTCCTGGAACGACCCTAAGGGCCCAAGGGCTTGGGCTGTTTCAGAAAGGCAGCGCTCTTCGCCCAGACGCCCACCTCTTCCTCTCTGTGAAAGTCTCTCTGTCTTTGGTCCATGCCTGCACGTGTGTCTGTGTGCATGTTTGTGTTTTATGAATCTGTGTATGTCTGGGGGTGTACAATGGTAGGATCTCATCAATTATGAATAATATCGCACTCTAAGTACTAGTGCATGTGGCCTTCTAAATGGATCTAAGTATCAGAATCGTTGTTGAGCAGTGTGTAAGAAGAGCAGCAGGGAATTGTTATTAACGGCACACTGGTAATCAATAATGGAGTTAGTTGTAAAGAGGTAGCTGATTTTCAGCTCACAATTTATAGATATTACTGTATTATGAGTCCCTTATCTGGGTATTTGCTTGGGGCATATAGTAACAATTTTTGTAATGGTTCATATTTAAAACACAAGACCATTTCTGCTCTCTGTTCTCAGTTAGCCTAAAAGGCTGGTATCTCTTGCCCAAACTTGTGGTGTTTATCCCCCATAGTCTTGGTGTCTATTACAATTGATGTCACATGTTAGAGGTTGTTTTTCATAATTAGTTTATGTCTTAGATAACCATCTTCAAATGAATTATTTAGTCATCCATAACTAACCAATCAGATGCAAGTATGCCTCAGCAAGTTGACATTTGAAAGAGTTACATCACACTGAAGTATGGTGGAACTCACTCAGACCTGGAGAATATAATACCTTTGTATTTCAAAACATTCTTTGCTTCATTTTATGAGTCAAAACTATTGACATGCATTGATTGTGATTACATAATGAAGTTTTGTTTCAGATCTGTTTTGTACATTATAAACTTATATAGGCATAATACAATAACTTCATATTCATCAGACGTATCTGAGTAATCAGGGTTACACAGCATTACAGATCCTGGAAATTCTGGTTCTGATGTAAATCTGTGTGACATCTAGTCTTTGATTAAGCAGGACAAGGATGACAAAAAGAAACACAGTTCAGAGTGTTGGTAACTATAGAATTGTAGGCCTATATAAATATAAGGAAAGCATTCAAAGGGAAAGGGGTAGACCAAGGTTTTTATTTTTTTGTATTTGAGTCCAAATTGAATGTACTTTCATGTAAACATAGAGTATGGCACAGTACCCACACCAATCTCAGAACATCAGCTTTCATAAGCTTTCACCTGAAAATGTTCATGTATTAGTATAAATAGTCTACAGAAATATAGATATTCATAAATATCATGAGGTTTTACGGCTCTGAGCCATCTCCTGCAATGTACATTTTTGTAATTAAAGAGATGATGTAGCATCAAAATGTTGATTCGGATTTGTACTTCGAAGAAGAAGATGAAAAAAGGTTTTGTTTCCTATGCCTGACTCATAATTCAGGTTTGAAAAAGGCTGCCCTTTTGTTCTGACAGTGCTGTCCTGACAACCTTGCACACTGTCTTGATGTGGTCCCTCTCGTGTGTTTGAGTAGGATGTTGCAAGGCATTCTGGGAAGATTGTGATCAGCAAAACTTCAGAGAGGGAACAGAGCTGGGGCTCCAGAGATACTCCACAAAACATATCGCTAGATTTCCTCTTTACCTTATGTGAGAAGAAAGACTCACAAACTACTCCCCAAAGCTTGTGTACATAGCTTTAAAAGAAAGGAGTCTCTGGAGGAGAGACTGTGGTTTGGATTCACGTGTTTCTGTTTGGCTGTGTGTTTGTGTGTTTTAAAGGAGTCAGAACTGTTGTTTTGTAGGGGCCATTTGTTGTCCTACTCTGATTATCGGTGCTTTAATTCTGATCGTTGAAACTGATTATAGTCGATCTTCTGAGGATATTCTTCTCCGGCTGCTATAATCTGGGCTAAAAACTCAAGGGGTCTTTGGGGAGTTGTGGCCATTTTGGACTGGCCCATCCTTCTGTAAAACACAGAAAGGCTGCATCAGGCAGTACATGATTATGAGATCTGCCCCTGTTAATGATGTTTGGGGGCCATGAGAGCTTCATCCTGCTGCACTTCTTTGTTTTCACAGAACATTCCACAAAAATCAGAGTTCAGCTGAGGTTATGAAAGACACCCGTGCGCCTCGCTGTACAGGCGGTCAGAGGTCCTTCCCCAGACATCTGACCCATTTGCTCGATTTTATTTTCCTTCTTTCTTTTAGAAAATAATTCTTTTGATTTGAGTACATTTGTAGGGCTCCGTTTTACTATCAGTATTCCTGTATCCAGGTCAGAATAGTATGTGTGCCATTTTCTGTGTACATCTCGTGCTTGTCTACCTTTTTCAGTCCTTCCCTTTCTCTTTCTCTCTCTCTTTCTCTATTTCTGACTCTCTCACTCTCTCTCTCTCTCTCTTTCTTTCTCTCTGTCTGCTTCTCTTTTCCTTTCTTTCTCAGAGTCTATCCCGGTATGCACTGAGCTGTTTGTCACCTCATGTTGAGCATGTATGAGAAGTGCTTGTCTCAGTAAATCTTGTGTCAGTGTTTAGCCAGAGGCAGAGAGTGATGAAAAGCTTCTCTATTTTCCTAATGGGTAACTCAGACCCCTTAACCAGTGTGCGCAGACGCACCACAGCCTAACGCAAACTGAAGTGTGGGGGTTCCATCAAGGATCATGCATACTGACCCTAAACAGCTGCCCAGTGAGGTCCACATTGACTCTGCACCACTGCTAAAGGGACACTGCCCACATTCATGCTACATTATGCCAAATACTCTACCTGCTAAAGGGACACTGTCCACACTCACTCTATATTATGCTAAATGTCATTACTGCTATAGGGACACTGTTCACACTGACTCTTCATCAGTGCTATACTGCCAATACTTAATCTGCTTTACTGAACCTACGCTGGTTCTAAAGGCACAATGTCCACATTGACTGTACATCATTACTAACGGGACACTGGCCACACATTTTATCCCGATAACGTGAGTGGAATGGACTTAATATTACCGGAGTGCAGAGTGGGGTTTCAAAAAGTTATAGCCTCTGTCTTTTTCTCCCACTCCAGTCTTACTCTAGCACCGCTCACTCAAACTCTCTTCCTCCTACTCCTTGCCGGTTAATCATTTTAAGCAGGGAAACTGATAAAAGGTACAAGTCTGCAATTACCATGGATTGAAATCATAAGCTTCTTCAGTCCAGCACATTTATTTAGTTTGTAAAAAATCTTTAGAAGACCTTATTTTTGCAGTCATATTTAAGTGAATAACTTACAGGCTCTGGGATAGACAAAAGCATTGTAGCAACCTAAGTTTAACAATCAATCCAGTTCAACTCAGGAAAACCATATTATTCCAGTATACCCACAGGCAGATGAAAATAGCATTGCTAACTATCTTCAATAACAAATAAAAAAATGTGACTCTATGAATCTGTGATAGTACCTTGTGCATTTAAAATAGTTTTTTGTGGTATACTGTGAATAGTTCCTGGCTGGAATGTAGTATTGACCAGTCAGCAAGCAGGACAGGAACTATCCATTTTATAAGCATTAATTGGATTTGTCCCTCAAAGCTTTTAAAAATCCATTAAAGATGGAAAATTTTCAGTTAACAGAATCTCTGTACAATAAGCCTGTTTCATTTCCTTATTAGGCCTGTTTAATTTTCAAATTATGCCATTATATTATAATTGTGTTTCCATAATGATACAGATTACTCTCTTTTTTTTGCACTGAACAGTCTATGACCTGTATTTTAAACTAATGTCATTACTGAGCAAGTGGTCTGTTTTTAATTATCCCACTTCACAATCAATATTGCAAATGCTATTGTGATTAGACCAGCCTAGGTTAAATGATGTTTTGAAACAAATAAAGAAATAATGAAGAGTTGAGAGAATTTTGTGTGACACCTTGGTGAGAGATGATGGAGGAGAGCAGGGGCAGGGATGTGGAGCAGGGAGCCGAGCAGAAACCCAGCCTTATGAGCGAGGAGCAGTTTCCTTCAGCTCAGCTGTGCTCACATGCTCCGGTTGATTTTCTGCACTAAAGGGACACTGTACAGACTGACCCTGCACCAAAATGGAGAGGACACTGCTTTGAGATTTAGAAACTGAAATGAGAGGTTAATGATCTGAGGCAAAGCTTAAAAACCAGAGCGGAAGAGAATGGCAGAGCCCACTCCTGGAGTAGACAGAGAGACAGACAGAGGCCATGTCATATTTGTCACCATGGCCTTCCGGTTGCTCTCATCCTATATCTGGGGTAGCTGCCCATGAGCAGCTGAAAGGTGACCTTTGGCTCAGCCTCCCTCTTCTGTTCATTTCAGAGCTCTCACATGCCCATCAGTTAGGACAGCACACCCAGAGGCACAGCCCAGAAAAGGGCACTGCACTGTGCTCTGCCTGCTGTGTCTAAGACTGGCGAATAGCTGCTATTTATCTATCCATAATCATATTTGTTAATAATGACAGATTTAGTGAGTTTGATGAGCATATATTCAGATTAAAATTCAGATATGCTTTATTATCATGGCTGTACTTTGTGAATTAATGCCAAAACACAATGATTTGTTAAAATAAAAAAAGGTTACAAACATAATAACATGATGGTGATGAATGAGTAGTAATATGGATGGTAAGAGTAACAATAAAAATGATCTGAACCAGAACCAGAATGAGTAAATAATATGATGTAAATAATTGTAGTGTAGTAGTAAATGTGAATAATAAAGCTACAGATTCATGAGGAGCCATGGTGTTACCCATCTCTCCCCCTGGTAAACGCAGTATTTTCTTGTGACTATGGTGAGTGGTTGAGTCACAGGGCAACTGCATTGGCTGTAGTCTCAGGTGAGGCGGTAAAGGTTATGCAAGCCCACTGTTGGGGCAGTGGAGCAGGTTGCCAGGGCAATAGCTAGGCTGGTGGGGGGGGGGTAAAGCCAGAATTAGCTTTAATTAATTAGAAAACACAACTCTTTCACTCATAAGACCCTGACACTAAAAGGCCTTGAGGAATCAATCTACCTCAATCTATCTCTTTCTCCATCTCTCCCTTCCTCTCTTTATTTTTCTCTGTTTACCCCTCTCTTCCCTTTTCCTTTGTCTTTTCTTTTCTAACTCCAAAATATTTATCTGCCTCTCTGTCACACGGAGCTCCCGTCTGTTTTTCATCTTGCCATGGGAGCACCTCTGATGCAAGGAGACGCAATGAGAGGGCAGGATGAGGTTAAAATCCCTGTGTGTGTCGGCGTGCACATGCACGTGTGTGTGTGTGTGTTAGCATGTGTGCTGAAGTGCACGTGTCTGTCTATGTGTGTGAGCATGTGTGTTTTACAGTATGTGTGTGTGTGTATGCAGTAAAGAAATGTGCGTGGGTGCATCTGTGCATATATGTTTGCCTGTCTCTCTGTCTGTTTTTCTGCATGTCTATCCAATCTGTCAATTCACTGTCAATTCTTCTAGTTTCAACTGCTTCATTTGCATGACAAGGGAGCAGCCCTGCCAAAGCCGTTAGCCAGAAGAATCACTGCCTGTCAAGTCTGATTACCTGAATGAGTTTTATAAAGGAAGCTAATGCTCATGGCAATAACAGCACAATTCACTGTGAGCACTGTGGGATCCCTCCCCCTCTCCCTTCCCTAGTTACCTGGACACTTCACTCCTTATCTCACTGCTGTCTTTCTTTCCATCACCCTCCACCCTTACCCCCCACTGGTGGTTACCTGGACATTGTTTCTGATGTAATCTTTGCAGGAATATTCTTCTCTCTCACCCTTTCTCTTTCTCTCTCTCTTTCTCTCCCACTCACACACATCCTCCCTCTATCTTTGCCTCTCTCTGCGTCTGTCTCAGTCTCTCTGGAGGACAGAGCTGTAGTTTACTGTAAACAGGCATGCCCTGGCTCACTCATTTGCAGGGCACACAGACACATGCACACACCTATTTCCCTTTCTCACAAAGCAACACACATTTAAATACCACTTAAAATGCACACACATAGGCAGATACAAGTATTAAATTAAAAAAATTCTCAAATTCACATGTACATTGTTTCCATCTATCTACCTAAGAGAGGTACCATGATGCAATGGCACACAGACTTTTTCAGCTTTAAACTAAGTGTTGACATTTGACAGCCACAATAACAACCTTCCTCCGGAGTGTATTTGTTAGATGTCAAGGGAATCCAAAGTTAAAATAGAATAGCTAAAATTATCCAGTTTTCGGTTAATAAGTAAACATTTTGTGCAGTTTTGCCTCCAGTAGCATTAATTATAATTTGGACTTTTCCCCTAGTTGTATCTATAATTTAGAATCAGTCACATCTGTTGGCCCTTCTCACCATCCTTTCAGTCAGGGAGGGCGCACATCAGCTTGTGTGTCCCCCAAAACCTATGAAGTCAGCTGACCACTCCTTAACTGCTGTGAAAACTGCTGCTCTGCTGGCACAGGCTGGGCATAGGCACCTGACTGACCAGAGGAGAGGCTGAGGAGCAGTGAGGCCGTGAACAGCCTGCCATTTAAAACCCTCCTTCCTAGGCCAGTTATGCGTCTTCCCTCGAGACCCCTGGCCACCATTACCACTGTCACCTTCAGAGTTGACCAGAAATTTCGTCGTTTAGGATTGGAGTGGGGCTCAGACCAGAGTTGCTCACTCATCGCTTACGAGTGTCATACAATTAAATGTTTCTGGTTATTTGCAACATAATAACTACTTGCATCTGTAGGTGAAAATTATGGTTATCATCAATGTCTGGTGCTCTCTAAAGGGAGAGAGACATTGAGGAGCAAAATCTCTGCTAGACCTAGCTCTCTGCTCTCACTAGTGTGCCATTGCTGTGGTTGACTAACCTGTTTGTTTGAATTGATGTGTGTGTGTGTGTGTGTGTGTGTGTGTGTGTGTGTGTGTGTGTGTGTGTGTGTGTGTGTGTGTGTGTGGGGGGGGGATCTGGAGCCTCTAAAAATCACCTGGAGGGCAGGAGCTGTCAGAGTGGCTCCTCTCTGGGCGGAGAGTCCTGGGTGGACAAGGCGCCGACGGGACGGGAGAGTGGGAGGGGTAGTGGGGTCATAGCTCTAAGTGTCCTGTCTCCGGAGTAACAGGGGCAGGGAAGATGAGTGCCCCTGTGTCTGAGTGTCACTTTAGGTCAGGGGTCATGGGGGTCAAAGGGGTGAGGTCAACCATGACTGTCCTATGTAGCAAACATTGTGATGTTGTCACTGGATGGGCAGGAGTTTTGGGGTGGGGGGTGTGAGTGTAGGAGTTTTTAGAAGGAAGGCAGGTCGTGGAGATGGTGCTCTGTGCTTTGGTATCAACAGTTTGTGCATTGTCCTCTCTCTGTCCTCTGCCAGATGCAGCGATGTCTGAGTGTTTGTGCATGCCGTGCGAGCCTCCCATCACCCATTCCCCATAATCAGACTGCGGTGTGGCAGTGCTGGGTTTGGTGTGGGGGGGAGTGTGGCCCTGTTGCCTGGGTGGGGGCAGTGTGGAGCAGGAGATGGAGGAGCAGGTAATTACAGGGAGGCCAGCAGAAGCCTGTAATTACTCTGGCCTCAGGAAGGAATGCTGCTCATCTCGTGATATAATTACAGCGGTTTAAAAGACTCCGGCTCCAAAACACTTGCTGTATTGTGTGCTTCGGCTCTGGCGAAGAGATGGAAGACAAGGAGGGAGGGAAAAGTCAGAGGTGGTGGGAGGGACAATAGGGTTTGGAGAGGAGAGTGATTGAGAAAGAAGGGAGTGGAGAGAGGAAGGGATCGTACCAAGGATGAGGTGAAGAGGCTAAGTGAGAGAACATTTTGGTGTGACTGGTGAGTCTGCAGGTACAGGGTCCATGTGACCAAGAGTCATGGCAACAGAAGCACTGCACAAGACACTGCAGTAATTGTCAGAGCTGCATGGCAACAAACCAGTAAGCAGCTGCCACAGCACAGGGCACAAAAACCCTTTCAGTTAAATAGGACTGTGTGTCACTCGTAGCCATAATCTTGTCTGTTTTGGCTAGTGGTTGAATTGTGGTTGTATTTAGGTTGAGTTGAGGTAGAATGCAAGATTGTCCTGGGCTGGCTTGGATAGCAGTATGGGCTTAATGAAGTTCCTCCAGGACTAATCATAAAAACATTCATAGCTTTTTTTTGCAAGCATTTCTCAAAGACCATCATCTGAAGATGTTTTAGACAGACATTGTGGTTTACATTGTGAACGCCACACTGCATCTCTAAATCAATTAGCTACTTTTTTTCATCTGTCAGAAAATTAAATATCTCTCTATGACAATATATTTCAATAATCCTGTCCTAATAATATAATAAAAGACATACAGCTGAATGCTAAACAGTTCATTAATCTGCAATTCACTGTGGACCTCAAATTTTCAACACCAGAAAGCATGTTAAATGAGGCATGCTAAACAATTCCTTTAGTGTGAGATCTGAGTTTTCCAAGTAGGAAAGATATGGACATATTACCTGATTTAGTTGCATTCACTGGCATTTCATTGAAATTGTGAAATGTGCTTGGGCACTGCAGGTATTAACATAATGGCCTGTATCTGCAGATATTTAGCCTCTGTCACCTCTCTGCAAGATGTTTTGGTCCCAGATGCTGCTTGTGAACATTCCAGAGATATTAAGTCTTACTTGAGCTGTGCACTTGAATTGAACGATGGTTTGTACAAATGAATTTAAGATACTCTTGGCACAACTAACACTTTCATCTCTTGCTGCTGCTGGTTGTGTTTGTGGTTGTGTATCAGTCATGTATTTTATTACCCACTGCGTTCAATAGAATTCAACAGAGCTCAATGCCTCCCAGACCTCGGCAAGCAGAAAAATACTGCGTGGCCAGTGTAATACACCATGCCTCCTCTCTTTCTATGTAACACTCACACTCACTCTCACAAACACAATTATACTCGCATGCAAAACATTCAGTTTTAATGTTCAAATTGCTTTCTCACTTGTGTTTTCTCACACATTCTTTCACATTCCCTCTCTCTCCATTGCTTTGCCATTGTGTCCCTACCATGCTCTCACAAACTAAACTCCACTTACAAATAGGCTGTATTTGGAAAGCAAAAGAGCCAACCCCTGGTCACTACTCACCCCATTCCACAAAACACACCATAGTGCCACCTTGGGAGGATGTCAGTTGGCAGGATATTCCCTATACCACTGCACAATAATGCCTCCTGATGTCTGGTCAGTTGGGGAGAAATAGTGCAGTCCTCCAGTGCAGTGGCTGAGCAGCTTGTGCACCACAGAATGAGAGGAAGTGGTGGCTGGCTTCACATGTCTCACTCAATAGCCATGCTATGCTGAGCCTTCCCAAATACATGCAGTGGAAGCTGCAACAATGGGCAAGCAAATGAGACATTCCGTTAGGAGAGGAAAGAGAAACAAACAAAGGAGGATGAAATGTTAAAATGTTAAAAAACAAAACACAATAAATAAAATATCCCAAACTTAACATGGAGCACAGATGTTATATTTATGCTGTATTAGGCCCCTCTCTCAAAATATGGCAGCCAGAGACATATTGGGCTGGCAGTTCATTTGTGTTTGAATATTCACAAAAGAACATTTTCATTTTTTAATCCAGTAGATGCAGAACTGCATTTTAGGCATTTTAATGTCTTTCTCACAGGGTCAGATTGGGATATACTTTGTTAGCATGAATATGCATTGCAATGCACTGCCAGATGCAATAATCCCTTAAAACAAAAAGATAGATAATGAAATGATAATGATACCACAATAACTATGAATAAACCACTACAGTAACAATAATCAGGAATGACAAAAATGTGTAATGATTATACTTATCAATTAACACACCATTGTTACTGTTTAGGCACATGTTGTGCCTTGTGTTCAGTTGAATTTGACCACTCAGTGTCCCTCAGGCTGTGGCAAAGTGGAACATTCTGGGTAATCAGCGCAAAATGCCATTCGCTCTCTCTCCCATTCTGTCTGTCTCAGTGACATCCAGTCGACAGAGGTGATTGATCACAGTGTGACTCAAAGCTGCATTCCCATGCAGTGGTGGGGTGGGGGGGCAGAAGTGGTGGCATTTGCACCCCTGCGGCTGGCACCAACAGGCTCGTTATTGATGATGTGTGATTAATGGGCTCGGTGGGGGTGGCACCCCCTAGCTGTAACCCAGGGCTGAAACAGGTACAGAATCAGAGGACTGAGAAGATGGAGATGCAAAGTAGCACTCCCACTCACAGCTGTGGCACATGGCATGACAAATATGTGCATGCATACATGCTCACACAAATTCAGTCATACACACACTACACAACATGCACAGCTACTGCAATATTTTTTATTTGCTTACCTATTTGTCCCTCAGGGTATGGTCTGTATTCAGGTGCAATATTCTCCCAATGGGAAGGGTGGTATTTTGAGGGTTATAAAGCAGGATACATTTTATTTTATATCCTCTTTTTAAAGATGAATTTGTGTCATATTGTTGTATATTTAGAAAATCATTTAATACATATGATTACATGTGAATATCCTGTCTCTCTGACATGGATACACACACAGTGTCACAGGTACACACTCAGTCACTCCCCACACATAAATATTTAGAGGAATGAATGGGTGAATGGAGAGGGCAGTTTATGATGCTGTCTGACAGGATTAGAGGAGAGAAGCTTAATGAGAGAGCTTTGTGTTTGTGGGTATAGCTGCATGGCCCTTGGGCCTTTGAGAGGGGGTGATTAGTGTCATTAGCAGAGGGGAGGGCAATTACAGAGCTGGAGAGTATGGGTGTGGCAGAGAGGAAGGAAAGGAGGAGGGGGCAGATTACAAATATTTTTTAGGGAAAAACTGGAAACTTCCAGAACAAAGTAACGCACACAGGATATAAAAAAATAGGCAGTGCACAGTTAAAACCAGTCAACATTCAATAGGTGTGTGTGTGTGTGTATACGTGTGTGTGTGTGTGTGTGTGTGTGTGTGTGTGTGTGTGTGTGTGTGTGTGTGTGTGTGTGTGTGTGTGTGTGTGTGTGTGTGTGTGTGTGTATGTATGCATGTGTGTGTGTGTGTATGTGTGTGTGTTGTGTGTGTGCATGTATGCATGTGGGAATGAGTGCACGGGAATATGTGTGCATTTGCACTTGCACGTGTGACCTGAGGCTTTCTCTGCTTCTGGGTCACTCTGTGGACAGATGAGCAAAGCACTTCTGTCAGTCATAATCACCGTTTCGGATGCCCTCCCCTGCCCCCGTCACCCCTGTACCCCGCTGCCCTCCCCTCCTGAAAAGGGGCACAGACGCAGCACCTCACACACACAGAAATAACTCCATCTCACACACTCTTGCTGGCATTCTGGAGCCAATCAAAGGCGTGACATTTCTGCTGTGGAAACAATTCCCTAGACCGTGTTCACACATCCCCACCTCAGACTGTGTGTGTGTGTCTGTGTGACAGAGAGACAGAGAAAGTTGGGAGGTGAGAACAACATTAATTAAGAATGTTTTGCTGTCAGGTTTCAAAATTAGTCATACCATGGTAATACTGAACTGACAGAAAGGGAAAGAGATAGGGCCTTGGGCAGCAGGGAGGGGGTCATTTAATTAAACTTAGAGATGGAGGTGGCCAGACTTCTATCCGGTCATTTGCAAATTTTATTCCAGCTCTTTGTCTGACATTAATTGGAGTTAAATGGGAGTACAGTATAAATGACTAGACAATGGAAAAAATACCGCAGTTGTAGAGTGCAGACATGTGCAAACTTGCAGATTCAGACTAGTATATGTTTTATTTATGTGAATGTTCCCATTTTTATATGTTTTTTGTTTGCCTTTCCTTCTGCAAGTCCTTATATTTTTTGTGCTCTGCCTTTGCTCACAATGCCTCTCTGTCATGAAGAAAAACCTCTCAGATAGTCTAACTTAGTTGAACCCACTTGTGTTTTTTGGAAAAAGTACATAGACCCACAACACCAAGTACATCACAGTGCAAGGCTTGTAAATTTAGCTATACTGAAGAAGTTCTACATCTACAGACTTCAGGAAACCTGGGTGTAAATGGCACAGTTCTGACAGAAGTGGTGATGGGGCCGAGATAGCTTATCACTTCCAGGATTAAAATAGAGTTTGCATATTACATGCTGATAGATGACCTACTAATCTTTGAAACTAGGTGATGTATGAATGATAGGGTGAATGCTGTGTTTGACAAACTGGTGCGGATTCTGTCAGACTAAAGCATTGTTGGGCTTCTTTCTTCTCTCTTTCTCTTGTATTGTTATCTCCACAAGAAAGCTGCGTTTTACATCTCTCAGACTGAATGATCAGTGTCAACTACCTTCAATTGATTTTTGGCTAGAAAACAACATAGTAAAAGAATCTTTCTGTCTGGTACAGCTTAATAAAATGTTCAGTGTATACAGTAAACACTGTGTGTGTGTGCGTGCATGTGTGTGTGTGCGTGTGTGTGAGTGTGCATGCATTCGTGTTTGTGTGTGTGTGTGTGTGTGTGCATGCACATGTGTGAAGGTGAGGTGACCTCTGTCAGAACAGTCAGATGGGGAAACATCAGGGCCGCTTTAGCTTGGTCTGTGTTTATCGATGTGCGAAGCAGAGCGTGAGGCACCCAGCCCGCTTTGCCATGTTTTTAGGTGAACACAACACAACAAGCTGGAGCATGCTGAGTCACAGGAAGAGTCTATCTCTGTTTGCCTCTCATCTCTGTTCATCCATCCGACCCTTCTCTCCATCATCCCTCTCCCTCTCTCTCCTGTTCCCCTGCTCTCATCCTCTTTCATCAAAATCACTCACAAATAATTGTCCTCCAAAACTAAATTGGTCTCTCTCACTCTCTCTCTCTCTTTCTCTCTCTCACTCTCTCACACTCTCTCACTCTTTCTCTCTCTCTCTGATTTCATTTCTGCAGTCCTTCACTGGCATGATAACCATTTATAACCATAACTGTATTTCCAAACCAGCACATACACAAAAAATGCAGCATCTGAAATAAGATGTATAACTGTAAACATAATAACTTCCCTTATTCTCTCTGCCCTTATCTCATTCTCTCTAGTTCCAGTTATGTAGTGCAAGGTAACTCTGAGTAGGATGATGATGATGATAATAATGATGAGGGTAGTAATAGGTGACATGACCATGATAATGATCATAAACTGTATTGTTGTCGGATATAGTCATTACTGTATCCTTGCAGACAGGGTGCCTAGCTCAAGGCCATGGTGTGTGAGTGCTGTGTAATGGAATGTGAGCCTGGAGGCTCTTTGTGTGCACTGGCTCCAGCAGGCTGATCTGGGAGGCATAGAGCAGAAGCATGCTAAATCCACAGCTGGAAATATTCCTTTGTTTTTCCTCCACAGATATGATCACATGAGACAGAAAAGGCAGATGAGATCTTATCATTTAAAGCACAGCATGATGACCTTGTGTTTGTGTGTTTATATGAGTGTGTGCATGCATGTGTATGTGAGTGTGTGTGTGTGTGTGTGTGTGTGTGTGTGTGTGTGTGTGTGTGTGTGTGTGTGTGTGTGTGTGTGTGTGTGGGATGCCAGATTTAAGGGGGCAGTAATGACCACGTCTTTTTGTGATAATGGCAACGTGTACTCACCAACAGTATACCCTGGAACTATTAAAATGACAGTGTCTGACTGCCACTCTCTGTGTGTCTGTCTGTCTGTCTGTCTGTCTCTATGTATTTGTGTATCTATCCTGTATGTCTATGCATTCAGCCTTTGTTTAATGTGTATCTCTGTTTGCATTTGCATACATCTGTTTTTACACTGTGTATGTTTGATTTCATGTATGCATGTGCATGTTTGAGTGCGTATTTTTGATTGTGAGTGTGTGTGTGTGCGCGCGCGTGTGTTTATTTATGTGTGTGTATATTTCAGAGAGGATAATATTCAGAGACTGCTGTGCTCCCTGGCTGACTGCTGTCTGTCATTACAGTAATAAAAAGGTTGCTGTAAAGGGCTCTTAAGAGCACTTTTCTTTTAAGGGTTGAGCATTCCAGAGAAATTGCTGGCTGTTGAGCTCTGATGGATGTTTGTGTCTGTGCAGAAAACACAGGTTCCATTGGAGCCCTGAAACCCAGGCTGGGCTGTGCACTGCCTGTGCCTCTGTGTCTGATCCATTTAGACTTTGTTTTCCCCTTTTTAGCCCACTTCCTTTTTTTAATTAAACATCGTCTGACCTCCTGTGCTGCCCGCACTCAAGCTGCACTGTTATATTGACTCTGACTTAGCCCAGAGCAAGCAGTGCTGGATGCCTCCCAGTTCATCTCCTTTTCTCTTTTTCCTTTTTCTCTTTCCATCTCTTTCTCTCCTACTCACTGCATCCACATCCTCCTCTCCCCCTCTCTCACAGAGTGACAGGCTGTTCTCAGTCCACGCTTGCAAGGAAGCCATCGATCGTGTTCAGAGGGGGAAAGAGAAACACAATTGCTTATTGACAGAAAAGACAAAGTCAGAAAGAGACATGACGACAGCTGAGTGAAAGAGACAAGAGTAGGGGGTTAAGAAAGAGAGAAAGATGGGAGTGAGAGAGTAAGAGAGAGAGAGAGAGAGGACCAGTCAAGAAGCAGTTTGGCAGAGTAACTTTACCAATGTCCATCAATGTCGTGTAAATGCGAGTGAGCTGTAAATGTGTAGTGTGTGAGTGTGTGCCCATGTCTGTGTGTGTGCATGTGTGCATGCATGTTTGGGCATATAAATTGTTACAGAACTGCCTATTAAAATTACACAAGTAACAGAAGTGAGTGAATGTATGTAAGTATATAACAACAATTACAGAAACAAAACAAATCTAGCACAGACACAGACAGATTACAGAATGAAGACCTGGAGGTATAGCAACTGTGCAAGGTACAAAGCCAGTGTCAATTCCTTTATGTAAAGTCAGCTTTAAAGTGGACCCTCTCATTCTGCAGGTACAGATAAGTTTTTATGATAGATAAAAGATCATTTAAATAAAAAACCCTGGTGGTGGAGCAGTCATTCTCAGCAACCCAATCGAGTGTTCCCAGACCTTATGACCGAATAAGGTACATCCCAGCACCTCTGTTTATATGTCACTTCAGGGAAAATATCTGTCATACACTTCAGATTGTTATCACATAGCTTCGAACCAATGTACAACAGAACCAAACTATTCAGAAATGCATTCAGAATACATCTGTCTCTACCACTGAGACATACCAAAATAAAGACATCTTGCCTGCATGCTAATTTAAATACACTAAAAACCTACATGTTATGTGGACACAAGAGGAGCTGTTAGCAAATCATGTCAACAAAGATTTTTTTGTTTGTTTTATGTTTAAGTAAACATAAAGTCATATGTGTTACTCAGAGATACATCCCAGATAAAAGGCCTAAACCCCCACACTAGTCCTCCCGCACTGAACCCTAAAATTCCCTAAATCTGTCTAAAACACTAAGGCTTGTCTGACACCACTTCCACACATGCCAAAACAACCAGTCCCCATAAGCTGGTCCCTACCTCTTTAATACCCTCCTCAGGGACTGCCTACAGAAACCACAAGCAGACATGTGTCTCCATTTCACTCTTGCATCCTCATCTTCTGTTCTCAGCCTCAAATGGAAGAGAGAGAGTGAGACATTCATTTCACCCTCCTGTCTCTTTCCACAGGTGTGAGAGAGGCAGAAATAGTCTGCTAGCTGCACCCTATCTTTTAAAGGGTTTTCAGGCCACAGCTGTGTGGGTGAGGGGTTAAAGCAGCTTTGTCCATTATGAGCAGCTTTGGACTGGTTCTCTGTGTGCGTAGAGGAAGAGATAGGCAAAGTTTTATTCTGGTTCGTCCATATTCATAGAAAGTCCACCTTCCCTTTTCATCCTTAATACTCCCAATGGTGGGGAATGCAGAAATGAAAAAGAATCAGAACATGGAACTCAGTGGGGCTGAACCTTTTTTCTTGCTTCTGAATGAAGGAACAAAAAAGGTGTCCGTGTGTTGATGTGATAATGCAGAGCACAGATACAGGAAATCTTTAAATCTTGGGGGGTTAAAAATATCAGACACACAACAGGTACAAACAACAATCAGATCTCTCTTCCATCCTGAACTGCAGGCAGCCAGGGGGAAGGGAGCAGGCTGCGCCCTGCAGGACTGTGCAAGCCAGGAGGAGACGATCGAACTTAAAACAAACTGATCAGTCAGGGACGAGGGCATACAGAGATGTTCTTCAAAGAATCCTCTACACCAAGATCACTTTTTTATGCAATCAAAAATTTATGTGTGTATCTTTGTAGCTTGTGATATTCTAGAGTGAAGTTTTATTTTATCTCAACCAAATAGTGCCCCTGAAAGCAGAAGATAGTGTCTATAGTTATATCCTCACTTCCATGGAAACACCTTAACCTTGGTTTGGAGCCATCTGTACTCCTCTCACACAGTATCTGTGATGGTGCATTAATGTCAGGGTTAGTTTGAAGAGGTGGCACTTTATAAACCCACAATTTTTGGAGTCACTATGTTCTCTCAGTCACTGACTCATGTATACCAATCAAAATCTCCACAACAAAACAACATGATTGGAGTCATTCTGTCCTGTCAGTGGCCATGATTGGGAGGATCTGCGTTGTCCACAGCAACCAGGTGAGATGGCTGCTGTCCGTGGTTCTGCAGAATGTCAGTGAGAGGCCAGACCCAGGAAGGCTAATGGTCCAGCCTACACACAATCAGTGCTCCCCCTCTGCCCTGCTTCACTCCGCTTAAACCCACCCCATAACTCCCAAACTCAACAGTGTGCTATGATGTTTAAAATTCTCTAGTCTCTAGAATGAGAGTGGATATTAGTGTGGCATTCAACCCCACGGCTCCGTCAGGCTAACTTGGGGTTCTGGTCTCTGGGGTGTGTGACGGATTCTTCACAATCTCATTGAATGGCAACCACAGAGAAGCCCTAAGCAGCTTTTCCTGCACTGACAGACGTAAAGTACAGCAACGATCATACCATCAAGCTACCGCGCTCCTGATGGAGTGCTTTTACTCCAGGCATCCTCATGTTTCTGACCGCTGAGATCTCTGCTGTCTGTGGTCTGCATGCGTCTGGGGGGCTTTTCTGCAGTCGACAACAAGGGGCAGGTGGGGGGTCACATTTTGGCCATTTCCACAGCAGTTAAAACCACCAATTGTCAGTATTTACCCCCTTACCTGGCAGAGGCTTTGTATCTTTGTATCTTCCACTTCTTCCATTCTGCAACCTTTGTTCCTTTTTTCACCTCTCAAATCAGATACATTTTGGGTTTGCTTTCTGGAGTACCTGAAATTCGTGGATTTTGCTGAAAGATGTAGAGTCTGTTAAAGACAGAGACAGGCACACACCCCGACAGCTTCTCTCATGCATGGTGTTGGGACAGTCAGGTCCCTATGCTTGTAATCTCAGTACAAAAATGATTTTCAAACCAACTATCCATTAATTAATTTCACAATGTTTTGGTTGTAAAATTTTACCATAATTTTACAACATTTTGGTTATTTAGTAGATGTTTTGTGGAAGGGGTTTGATTATTTGTTACCAGCACAGATAAGCAGGAACACCCGTCACACTCTGTGGGAAGTGGATTTACACAGGGCTGCTGGTGCATGCCCCTCATTCACTGCTCCAAAAGCAACAACATTTTTACAACTTCCAAAAATTGTGGACAACGTTATTAAATTGCTTGTCTTTGTGCTTACTGGCTTTGTGCCAGACCGTGCTCACAGAGTCTGTGTATTTTACTGTGCTTGTTTGTTGATTATCCTTTATTATGCTCCAGTAATCTGCTGTGTTGTACCTCTTACTGACCCACTGTTTGATTGCATGTATGGGTTTGTGGTTGTGTGTGTTTGTGCATTGGTATGTGCGTGCATGTCTGTGGCATGTATTCATTCATTATTTAAAGGTTGATTTATGACTATATTGAAGAGTTTGTTTTTCTTTACACAATCAGTTCAATCAGCATAATTAACTTGCCAAACTGTCTTAGTGAAGAAAGAAAAAATCGCTTGTATTCCATCATGACTTCGTGACTATTGCGTGACTAAATTTAAGATGCAGTAAGGGGTCCTGTTTTGTGTGTGTGTGTGTATGTGTGTGTGTGTTTTATATTTATTCATATTATATATATGTTTATAGTATGGGCATTTGTAGGAATTGATGTGTGTATTTGTGTGTGGTGTACATGTATATACTTTTGTTATTCAGCTGTCTCATATTATCTGTATTTCCCATGAATTAGAGGTGTTTAACAAGATCAGCCTGTGTGCACATCTGGAAGACAGAATATTGGGGGAGTTAAGTTGCTGCTGATCTGAGCTGAGTCTGTATGTCAGAGTCAGTGACTCTCATAGATATTATTGGATATTAGCACAGAGTTGCCAGGATTTGCTGAATCGTCAGCTGTTATGAGCATGTCTGACAGTGACGGCAGAGCCTGGTACCATATTGTCAGGGGTAGATTTTTCAAAGATGCTGATGAAAGTCATGGGCTCCCTGAAGGGGCTTTCTGCTGGAATCTGAGGAGGGGGGGATCTGTGGGAGCATGTGACAGTGACGATGTGTGAATGCGCAGGCCGTCCCAGCAAGGTCAGCCCCTGATATTGACCCACAGGCCCATTCTTCAGGCAGAGTGCTGGGAAGGGTCTAGACCCAGAAACTCCAGAACCCTTTACCATCCTACTGAAGTTGTGCTTCAACAACACTCACCCAGAGTGACAGGAAAGGAGAAAACAGTGCAGTTACACTTAAATGGAAACTCTTTAGAGACACTCATGCACACAAACATTCATACACAAAAACCTGCAAGAACAGTTTCATAAACACACTTTCATTCACTTCACTCAGAGGCTGTCACATGCATTTTTTCACATGATCTTTCCCACATTAATGCCCTTTCCCAGCCACCCACACACACACATACACACTTTCTCTCAAACATACTAATACTCTTTCCCACACACACACGCACTGCTGTCCTTTCTCTCTCTCTGTCTCTCATGGCTCACCTCTGTGCATTTAAGGCACAGAGCAGATGGCCAGCAGGTGATGGATTTGAATCCCAAATGGGGTTTCAGAAGGTAAATTAGTGCAGTCTCCTTTGTTCCTCACTCACCTTCCCTCCCTCTCTCCCTGCAGACAGCAGTGACTATGGCGAGGTTCTCCCGGACTCTTTCCCATCTGCGGCTGCAGAACCGCTCCCGGAGTTCCAGCTTGAGCCCGAGGATGCCTTTATCGTGAAGAACCGGCCAGTTCAGCTGCGGTGCCGAGCTGCACCTGCCACTCAGATCTACTTTAAGTGCAATGGGGAATGGGTCAACCAGAATGACCATGTGACCCGGGAGAGTCTGGACCAGATCACTGGTATACATGCATCCATATTCTGATACACAAGTGTGCACATGCACACACACAAACTCCTCTCTCAATGAAGTTGAACATATTGTATTGAACGTATTGTAAATACACACAAGTTAAATGTCAAGTTCATGGTTTACCTCTGTCTCTACATATGTCTCCCTTCATCCATTGTAATCTCTGTCCCTTGTGCTCTGTCTCTCAGGGCTTGTGGTGCGGGAGGTGGACATCTCTGTCTCCAGGACGCAGGTAGAGGAGCTCTTTGGTCTGGAGGATTACTGGTGCCAGTGTGTGGCCTGGAGCTCCGCTGGCACCACCAAGAGCCGCCGGGCATACGTCCGCATCGCATGTGAGTCCTGCTGCGTGTGTGTGTGTGTGTGTGTGTGTGTGTGTGTGTGTGTGTGTGTGTGTGTGTGTGTGTGTGTGTGTGTGTGTGTGTGTGTGTGTGTGTGTGTGTGTGTGTGTTATATATGTCCACAGGTATAGTTTCAACTGCTGAACTGGGTGCATTCCCTTGCCTTTACCAAATGCAAATTTAGATATGCTTTTGTATGCTTTGCCATGTTTTTAAATATTTAAAAATTTATCTGAAACACCCATTAAAAGAAAAAAATCTATTTGCATATTTACCGTGAGTATGTGAAGGTCTTTGTGGTCTCAGATCACAAGAGAATTGCTAATTGCACAGTCTAATGGATTGTGTGCTTGACCTTATAAGAGGCAGTTAAATAGACAATCATTATGCATTGTAGGTGGTGATATGGTACAGCCACAAAATAAGGGCAGGGAATATTCAAATGAATGAAGATACAAATTTACAAGCAGGGCTCTTGCTACAGAGGACCCATTAGTGGCAAAAACTTAGTAGCCATGAGAAGCAGGTAAAAGAGTTACGGTAATAGAAGTGGTGCCTGTAATTGCTTCAAAGAGACACAGGATAATACAAAAGCAAAGGAAATGAAATAGATGCCAAAAAACAAGTCATAGGCCAAATTAAAATGAACTTTTAAAATTCTGTTTGCTAAAATGTATAAATCCATTTATGTTGTACTCTCTGGCATTCTGTGATCGTAGTTATTACCAGCACAGTCACATTGTATCCGTGGTCAGCTTATGATGTAATATTATCCCTTGTCAGTGTCTGCAGTACTGTTGTTTTCATAGTGGCTGAACGGAGATTGGAATTTGTTGAGTTAGCTGACTAAACAGGTTGTCTGCAGCTGACACCTATTTACATAGAGGTGGTGGAAAAAGGTTGAGAGAAAATATGCATTTGTTGTCCCAGTAGTGATCCCTGCTGATCTCATTTATTTGTAGTCTCTGATGTGCTGTTTGATAAATCTGCCCCTGTGCCAGTGTACTCAGCACTGACTCTCCTCTGCCCTCCATCTCATCCCCACAGACCTACGCAAGAACTTTGAGCAGGAGCCCCTGGGCAGGGAGGTGCGTTTGGACCAGGAGGTGCTGCTGCAGTGTCGCCCACCAGAGGGCATACCGCCTGCTGAGGTACCTCTGTCATCTTCACCTGGGGTCACCCTCAAACTCAGCATGCTGCCAGCACAGCGCAATTATGGGACCTCTCTCTCTAACTCTCTCTGTCTGAATGCCTGTCTGTTTGTCTGTCTAACTATTGATTGCCTACTGTTCTTCCTGTCTATATTCATGTCTGTCTGTAACTAGTGGCCCTGCACTGTTTGCCTGTGTCACTGTCTCCCCTCCGGTGGGTCTGACTGTTTGTCTGTTTCATTCTCCCTATTTCTTCATATTGCGCAGGTGGAGTGGTTGAAGAATGAAGACACCATCGACTCCAGCCTGGATTCCAACTTCCTGATGACCATTGACCACGACCTGATCATCAAGCAGGCACGCCTGTCAGACACGGCTAACTACACCTGCGTGGCTCGCAACGTGGTGGCCAAAAGGCGGAGCAGCACCGCCACCCTCATTGTCTATGGTGAGCAGGGAGAAGTCCCTGAAAGCAGAGGTTATAGGAGTCAAAGTATCCCATGGAGACATTTTTATGACTGTTTGCTTCAGCACCTTTAAAAATCATCCTGTTAAATGTCAGCATCTCTCCTGCTTTTCAGGCCATGGAAGTATGAACTATAGAAAGTAATGTAAATACAGAAGTTTCAGTGGACTGGTTTTAGTTTATGTAGTTTTTAGTTTTTATACCTGATTCTGAATGAATTTGTCATGATGAAGATTGGGTCATTATTTGATAGAGCTTCTCTGAGCTTCTTTTGCTGTAACACTAAGTTGTGTTCCATTATTTCTGTCTGTCTCTACCCCACCTACCCTAGTGATTGGTGGTTGGTCGTCTTGGACAGAGTGGTCAGAATGTAACGCGCGATGTGGGCGAGGTTGGCAGCGACGAACACGCAGCTGTACCAATCCTGCTCCACTTAACGGAGGGGCTTTCTGTGACGGCCAGCCTTTCCAGAGGATCACCTGCACCACGCTGTGCCCAGGTGAGGCCACCTCACAACGATCGTATGGTAAATGCACACACCTGTACAATGTGCCTCTGATAATCCACTTAGCCTTGCACATACATAAAATACAATATGAGAGGAATAAACCATGACAGGGGTGGAGTGTCGCTGTTAACCACCCTGAAGTCATGTGACTTTGCAGCCCAAATGTATTTTATTCCACTTACACCATGGTTGCTTGCCAAAACCAAAAAAATAGCTCTCAAATATAATTTTCAAAATTGTTGTAGTTTTTTGTTGTAGATGCTAACTTTTCAGTTTAGTTCTTTTTAGATTTTTGCTACTTTGCAGTTGTAAATAAAATATTTATTTAAAAAACAATGTTGAACAACTTTTATATTCATTTGGAACAGGGATGAGTTCACTTTTTACTGGATTTACTTCAAAGATGTGCATTATTATGTTTCTGTGTGCATGTTATTAAAAAATAATGAATGCCTTCCTCACCAATCAGAATGAATTATAGCCATGAAAAATCAACTTACTCCTGTTCCTCGTACATATTTACAGTACAGTTATGATAAAACCACTCACACTCGTCCAGTATTCTTGTGGTAAATCCTCATTCTTTCACAGTGGTGCAGTATGAATGTACCTCATCTACGTAGCACAAACGGTATTTGAAAATATGATGTTGCCTGCTCAAAGGGTGTGTAGTTCAGGCTATTGGTTGGATGGATACTGGCTTGTAATATCAGAAATGGGAGTGAATGAGTAGGTGGTTGTCCCTGACTGTGACCTTTGATGCTTCACAGTGGACGGTGGCTGGACGGAGTGGGCCAAATGGTCTGCCTGTGGGACAGAGTGCACACACTGGCGCAGCCGAGAGTGCCAGGCACCCCCACCCAGAAACGGAGGCCGGCACTGCAGCGGGAGCATGATGGAGAGCAAGAACTGCACTGAGGGACTGTGCACACGCAGTGAGTCACATCACCATACAGGATTAGAGGACAACATTTAGGGGGAGGTGTCACATGTCCAAACTAAGGGGTTGTGTGCATGCATTGTGTGCAGATTATACAAATGAACAAGTGAGCAGTCACCTGGTGGCTCACACTGTAAAAACACGCCATAAGCAAAGTTCTGGAAGCAAAGCATGACCCTTGCTATTGGGTGTTTGAATCACACTCATGTCATCGCTGGCTGTGGCTAGATATCCATATTGGCAATTTTAGATGAGACCAGGTTTGGAAAGATCTGGGGAAACATCAGGTAAAATCAAAGTGATTATCCTCAGAAACAAGGAAGCGTGAGCCCTCTACCAATTAAACAGCAGGCGCTTCTCTGCCATGGAGAATACCAGAAAGTTGAGCTGGGTGAACAGGGTGAGGATTAGTCATATTAAGGACTAAGGGAACTGTTGTGTCAATTTGTTGGCAGAGAGCCATAGTCACAGGCTAGGGCCTGATGGGTAAGCACTGGGGATTTGAGACAAGAGCTGTGCTTTGAGGGAAGCAAACACGTTCACCATAAGGGCTGCCATGCACGGTGACGGGGGGAAGTGAGGTACCAGAGGTCTAAGTCAAAGGTTCATGTGACTTGACCAAGTGCAGAAACACACAGTCAGAACAGCATATGAGAATGAGTCATATTCACACTGACACATCATGCGCAGCTTGACGTGAGCTGACTTGAGTGCATGTGACAGCACATTCATCTCAGACACACACACACACAGATGCAAGTGCACCAACACAAGGACATGAACATACAAACACACATACACCCACCCACACAAATGTACAAAAACAGCAGTACACACAAACATCTGTGCATGTGTGGGCTAACACAAATAATTATTTCAGGCACATATGATTGAATATATACACATATGTCGAGACATACAGAAAACAGCACATACACACATAAACCCAGACAATGCAACAAAGTCACACAGGACTGCTGATTTTGCCCAGTAAAGCTTGTTTTTGCTTACTTTCTTTGCTATATAATTAGTTGTGCAATGTTTTGATTAAATGTTTTTTTTCTTACCTATGAATTTTAATTTGTTTATTTGCTGAAATTCCCATTAATTCTCATTTTAATAATTCTATCTTCCATTTGCATGAATGATCCATTTGTTTTACATTCTTTTCCTTTCTTTTTTCTTTTGCTTTTCATTTCTAACAGATAAAAAGGTTTCTATTGAACATGCAAGTCATCGTAAGTTCACCTTTTCATGGCCTCTTTATGTTCCTTGTACCTACTGTCTCCCCTTTGTGTGTGTGTACGTGTATGAGTTTGTGAGTGTGCGGGTGCATTATACTAATTCCAGGTCATTTTTAAAACAGTTTAAGGCACACCTTGCCCTCTTGTCTGGTCTTGTTTTAGATGTGATCATCTCCGGCGGTCTACGTCTTTGTGTGGCCTTTCCCACTGATATGAAATATAAAGTGCTGACTGTACATACGTTCTCAGGATGTGGGCATTCTTTGACCCTGTCATACCCCCATGAATGTCACTCATCCTTTCTCTTCTTCTGACTGTACTGTCTCCTGTGAATCTTCTCACAAACATCCCTGAATAAAAAATTAATAATATGGTTTTAACATGCTGTTCAGAAAGCCTTGTAGATCCTCACCAAGACTAAATAACAAACTCAACATTAAGATTGAATCATTGAACATAATTTCTGTCTAATTATAATCGGAATATCAATTGATAAATATTCATTCTGAAGAGATATTAGGGATTCATTCCATCACGTGGTGGGCTGTTTTTGAACTCACTGAAGATGATGAGAATGCGTGCTTTTCAGTCTGACATTAACGGGTCAGTAATGTAGTCCGCCTGTGAAAGAGTGGTTCTGAACCTAGATCAATGTGACATCCACTAGCTCTTGGTGTCGCATGATGGGAATATAAGTCAGTTTATTCAAGATTGGAGAGTGGGGGCGTTAGTTGTGTCTCTCTGCATAAAGATTCAATCTCGCACTACTAGCCTGGCTCTTGTTTCATTCTCTTTCACTGCATTTATTTATGTCTTCCTCCTTCTTTCTGTTCACTGTTCCTCTTTCTGCTTTTATTCTCTTCCTTTCTCCCTGTCCAGCTCTTCTCTTCTCCTCTCCTCCTTTCTCCCTAGGGAACCCTCAGGCTGCACAGTTGTGACTCTAAAACAATTACAGAGCACAACAGAGGCAGTGTAGATACAGCACAGCCACAGATACAGGACAGAAGTAGTGGGGAGTTGCTCCCCCTTGTGGGTAGGAGGTGGTAATACCTGGACATGTGTCTGAAACTCAGGTGTAAATGGCATAGATTCAAGTTTAAAATTGGGATGTGAAAAGCCAGATAACCTCAAGGGGGAAAGCAGCTGAGCTTGAGTGCTCTCACATTCAGCTTCTGGATGATATTTAGTCTACCACTTAAACCTCAGACAGACTTGCTCTCAGATTCATCATAAATCTTTTCCCTGTTGAGAGCTAAGTCAGTGGCTGTTATTCATTAAGGACTGAGCATTAGCATTTATACATGAATTACACAGAGCAATAATGAATTACTGGCATGGTAACTCTCTCCACACCAATGAGTCTTGATTCATTTAAAAGGAGCTGCAATGGCAGGCCATGTCAGAAAGTTGACTGAGAGCCTAACTACAAATTTGGAGAAGCATAGTTTAATTTTAGCAAGCTGTGGCTGAAAAAAGCAAAAAATTGTGAGTAAACAGATTAATTTCACAAGTTTAAAATCCTAGACTATTCGATGCACTATACATACTATTCTGTGTCATATTATAAATCCTTTGGTTACAAATATTTTCATCCCCTGAGACTTTATGGTCCAGCTGGTGGAGAAAAATGAAACGGAAAACTAGAAATCATAACCTGCATCATACTCATCTGAGCCCTTGTTGGTACTAACCCCTGTCTGTGTTTGTGTCCTGTCCAAGCATGCGACGGCAGCCCTCCTAAATATTGGATCTTATTGGGTCTCTAATCCTCCACCTCTGCATTACCCTCAGCTCTGGACCCTGGGGCAGGTATTGCGGTATACGCAGGCCTGGTGGGGGCGCTGCTGCTCTGCGTGGTACTGGTGCTCTGTGTCGGTGTGCTAGCGTATCGGCGCAGCTGTCGGCATCTCCATGGTGACATCACAGACTCCTCCTCTGCCCTCACCGCAGCCTTCCATCCTGGCAACTACAAGCCTCCGAGACAAGGTGAGTCAATGCCCCGAATCGACTCTGATAGATCGACTCTCTCTCTCTCTATCTCTCTTCCTCATTTTCTCTGATGTATTTTCCACCCTCTCTCTTCCTTTTCTTTCCCCTTCTCTTCCCCCTCTCGCATTCTCTTACCCTCTCTTCCTCTCACTCCATCTCTTCCTCCTACTCTTGGGTGGCCTTCCCCCAGCACCACTAGTCCCTCTGATGTAATTAAATCACACCATGGCCCTTAATGCTAAAGCACCAGTCAGTTCTAACTGCTTTACTCCATTCCTTTCAGATAACCCCCACCTGCTGCATGCATCGGCCCCCCCAGACCTGACAGCCACAGCCGGCTCTCTGCGGGGGCCCCTCTTCTCTCTGCAGCAGGGGGCAGCTGAAGCCCACCACAAGATCCCCATGACCACCTCACCCCTCCTGGACCCGCTGCCCAGCCTGAAGATCAAAGTGTACAACTCGTCCACACTATCATCGCTGGAGCTGCCCACTGGGGGAGTTCTGCAGATGGGGAGATCCTTAGTCTGAAGACTGTGGGCTCTGGACCACGTGACTCCCACAGCCACACCCTCCCCCGAGAGCCTGGACACAGCGCCAGTGCCACGCTGGGCTGCCTGGGGGGCAGACTTACTATCCCCAACACAGGTGATGCACACACTCACCTTCCAGAACACTGGTATTACACACACACACACACTCTATCCCTAATATCTCTTCCCCTCTCTCCCTCCCTCCTGATCTGTCTCAGGTGTTAGTCTGCTGGTGCCTCCAGGTGCAATTCCCCAGGGGAAGTTCTATGAGATGTACCTTATCATCAGCAAGTGGGAGAAAACCACGTAAGTGTCAGGTCTAACCACCTCTCAGTCACTAACCCCTCCATCAGAAGAAATCCATGCCAGGTTTGACCAGTGCATATGTTGCTGACCTCAATCCTGGCTGAGATCTGGTTGACAGAGGGAAGGTGGGAGGTTGTAAAGCAGTGTAGGGTTTGCTTTGAGAATTTGATTTTTGTATGTTCAGGTTGCCGTCAGAGGGCAGTCAGACAGTGCTGAGTCCTGTGGTGTGCTGCGGTCCCTCTGGGATGCTGCTGAGCCGCCCGGTGGTGCTGACCCTCCCACACTGCGCCCAGCTGGACACGCCTGACTGGACCCTCACTCTCAAGACTCAGACTCATCAGGGAGGCTGGGAGGTGAGTGATCATGGCAGAGAAAGGAGGAATGGCAAGACTGGGACTGGCAGAGAGAGTACAGTTTGCCATGGTATTGCCCAAGGACAGATGGTTTTACTTAGCATTGAGCAACACCTTCAAAAGGTCAGTAAAATATGACTGGGGTCCCCTAACTGTGAGAAAATATAAAAATTATTTGAAAAACATGAATTTTGTCTAAAAAGATAAGAAATGCACAGACAGGAACACCAAATGTTACTGTTACTTCATTCATGTAATTGTATTTATTTATTTCCTGTTTATGAAGTATAATCAAAATAAAATGAATTTGTGCAACTAAATATGACAGACTATATAACTCATTCCTGCCCGCAGGAGGTGCTGACAGTTGGAGAGGAAACCCTGTCTTCACCCTGCTACCTGCAGCTGGAGGAGCAGAGCTGCCATGTTCTAATGGAGCAGCTGGGTACCTACAGCCTGGTGGGCCAGTCTGCACCCCCCCAGCCAGCCTGCAAGCGCCTGCAGCTAGCCCTGTTTGCTCCACGGGCCCCCTGCCTCTCCCTGGACTACAGCCTGCGCATTTACTGCACCCAGGACACACCCCACGCCTTCAAGGTCGGCCCCCTCTTCCACTCTCATCCTGTTACATCATGGTCCTGAGTACTTATACACATTCTGACTATCTCTTCTAATCTTCCCTGTCTTTGCTCCTTTCTGTCTCTCTCCTTCTCTCTTTCTCTCCCTTGCTCCTTCTACAGGAGGTTTTGGAGCTGGAGCGCAGTTTGGGCGGAGTTCTGTTAGAGGATCCTAAGCCCCTCCTCTTCAAGGACAGCTATCACAACTTGCGTTTGTCAATCCATGACATCCCGCATTCCCATTGGAGGAGCAAACTTCTTGCGAAGTACCAGGTCAGAGACACCACCTCTGTGTTTCTTTAGTTCCCCTTTTATTGTTTTCAAAAAGTAAACAAAGTACTGTTGTAAGACATTCATTAGAATATTTGGATTAACAACATGCTGGGCATGTTTCTTCTTTTGAAACTACACAAGCAAAGAAAGATTTCCTTATATATCAGATAATGAGAAACGTATAGATGTTACTTAGGACTTTCTACCAAGATTGTTATCTTGTCTCATTAGATTCTCTTTAGCAAGCATGGAGGTCTAATAAACATACAGTGGATTGTGAATACAGGGGGTCCTCGGGTTACGATGGTCTCGAGTTATGACGTTTCGTGGTTACGACACACTCCCATAAATTATTTTAAAAAACCTAGTTTCGACCTAAGCAGTTCGGTTCATGAATACGACCACAGAAATAAAGATAAGAAATTGTTCTCCTCTTTTTTTTATTACTGTTTCATTTAACTACTGTATTTTATATGTCCTTCATGTGTTGTGTGCACAGTGTGAGTGACTTAAGGTGTTACCTTAGGTATAATTTAGGTATAAATTCCGACTTACGTCGAAAATCGACTTACGACAAGTCGTAGGAATGGAACTCGTTGTTGAGTCGAGGACCCCCTGTACACATGGTCTTGCTGTTGCAGGAGATCCCGTTCTACCATATCTGGAGCGGAAGCCAGCGGCCCCTGCACTGCACCTTCAGTTTGGAGCGAAGCAGCATGGCTGTCTCCCAACTCACCTGCAAGATCTGTGTCCGCCAGGTGGAGGGGGAGGGACAGATATTCCAGCTGCACACTGATATCCAGGAGGTACTGAAAATACAAGGGACAGTGTGGCTAGGGGAAAGGATTTACTAATGCACACAAATGCTGGCACCACAGGCTATGGTCCCACAGACCCTAAACCCATCAGACTCTCCACTCTGCATTTTTAAAACTTTTTTGTCCCAAATTGTTGCAGTTTAATGTACTGTATGAATATTACTTAATGGGCATAGCTAAATATAATACAGCAGGTGTTATGTGCTGTAACATACCACCAGAATCTATACTCATCAATCAGAATATCTTGTCTGTAGCAAGTGGTGAGAATAAAGAGTGGAGCTGGCCATCTAGTTAGCCAACAGAATCAATACTGGTATTTGTGAAAACTATAGATTGCTTAGAATAACTAGACTATCAACTCCTACATTCCCTTTTCCATCCCTACTTCATAAACACCATGGGGTCCAGTTGGTTACTGGAGTTTCTGGTACTATATACCAGTTCATGAATATTCAAAAGATACATAATTTCTGCTCATGCACCTACACCAAATTTTGGATGTAAATGTGAGAGTGTTGCATAAGAAAACCGTCTGGTTAGCCTATGTCATCTGACCTAGAATATTGACAGTGAATATTAAAACCTAAGAAAAAGTTCCACATTTGCTTACAGCACCGTGTAACCTTACCTCCTTCCCCCACCTTATTTTCCAGACCCTACCCCCCCACTCCCCTCTCCCGTCCGGTGGGACCTGTATCCCCTCCTCTCAGGTGGGGCCTTATGCTTTCCGACTGCCTGCCTCAATCCGCATGAAGATCTGTGCTAGTCTGGATGCCCCCAGCGCCCGTGGATGTGACTGGAGATTACTGGCTCGCAGCCTGGGTTTCGACAGGTAGGCAGTGACACTGTGAGACTGCACTCTACAGTGTGTGTGACACAGAGAGAGAGTGACAGAAATGTAAATGCGCATGTTACTTGTTGGGGAGTTGTTTGAGTTTCCAGAGACTTTACAATAAAATATTATCCACAATATTCCCACGTATTGTGATTTTATAAACATTGTCATTTGATAAGGTGATATATTGCCAATAAATATTGTAATTTGTATTTGATGATTCATTTAATTTGACCTTACGACCAACGTTTTTGTAACACATGGTTTTGGCCGTCCAGAATCTTTGGCTTTTTTGCCTGAATTATATTTCCATATATTGCATTTTCTCTCTCTCTTTCCCTCCCTCTCTCTCTCTTTCAGGTACCTGAATTACTTTGCAACAAAACCCAGCCCCACAGGTGTTCTGCTCGACCTGTGGGAAGCCTGTCACCAAGGTGACGCAGACCTGGTCTCCTTGGCGACTGCACTTGAGGAGATGGGCAAGAGTGAAGTGCTGGTTGTCATGACGACTGATGGGGATTGCTGATTGGTCCAAACAGAGAGATGACCAACAATAAAAAAAACACACTATTATATTTCTTCAGACATGAATACCTTTGCCACACTTAACCACAAACACACCTTACATACCACATATGGTCCTACAGCACAGCTGCATAACCCCAATTTCCAACCTCCACACATGCCTATGACAACTTCCTCCCACCTTCTCCAACCCACCTTACACCAGGCATATACTGTAACCCACTCCCCAGGCTGGTCCTTTGGCCTACATTTGGCTCCAGAGCAGATTTCAATATGTCAACTCTTTGACAAAAGAGAACATAGGTTATCTTTCAGGAATTGAGTTATGTAAAAGTATGTTTGTTCTTAAAATGAAACTCTTTGGCCATGCTTTGTCCTGATGTTATTATGGTGTCACACTAAATTAATTGGACAAAACCAAGATTAAATAGTCCAAGACTATTTAATATCTTTCTCCCTCCCTCTTTTTCCTTACCATCTCAATCTTTTTCACTCTCCCACACTCAAACAGCATTTACCAAGCACTGTAAGGCTCATACATCACTTCATGGCAGGTATTTGTTTCCTAGCGACAGACAAACATCTTTAGTGGTAAACCCATAATCTACCAATCCACAGTAAGGCCCCCTCAATGCTCTCAGGGCCTATAATATGGCAACATGGGCAAAGGGACAGATAAAGTCATACTGACTTGTCCAGCTGTTCCTCCATGATCCACTGACTGATTGGTCAGTGTGAAAAGATTGGCTGGGTTTCCACATTTTACTTGGTGCAGTCTGTGATGTATGGCCAGGCAAGGGTATATATATGACAGGAGAATAGAGTCTGTCTGCAGCTCACCTCACACTGACAGCTGAAACATACCATAGGATTGACCCTTTCCCACTTAGTCCCTTACATCTCTCTGCTTTTTGTATTTTTTCTCTGACTGCGAACTAAGCTACAGAAGAGCTTTTCGTAAACCATTATGAGTTTCCTATAGGGAACGCGATTTAAGTTATTATCCATATTTTTGGATTGTTTTGTGTTTGTGTATTTTTTCCACTGTGACAGTTGGCATAATTACTGCTGTTATGAGTATAAATAGAATCCCATCTTAATTCCGAGTTCTTGTGTTAAGTACTGAGCTCTTGTATGACATTTGTGAAACTGAAATGTTTTGTTTAAGAGAGGGACTATTAAGGGATACAGCAGGTATAGACTGGGAGTAGAAGAGGAGGAGACAAACTGTGTGTCTGTGTGTGATATGCAATTCAGACAAACTCACTGAAACCATATCAGCCTCAGGTCCATCCTTAAATTGTAAGACAAACCAGTGTAGCTGTTTTTTAATCCATTATTTTAAATACACATACTGCAGCCACCCATGCTTTTATGTTAACAAATTAAAACTGAATCAAATTGAAAACCTGCTGGATTAATTCTACTTTCTTATAAGTTGAATAACCAGGACTTGATAATGATTGGCAGCAGTGATGTCAGTGTATTTGTTCTTTGATTCTGATGGGTGGTAGTATCCATCCTGAAACCCATAAACATTGGGTTTTTAGTTTCATGCCTTCTGGTAAAGTGTAATATTGTCTCTGTTTCTCTTTTTCTTCCCCTCTTATCTTGCTTATTGATTATCGATTACCTTTGCTGCTCAATCAGCTGCTATAGTCAGGGGCCCCTTATAGAACAAATAATATATTTTTTTGTTATCATCCATTTCTTTTATTCTCAAAAGCATTATTAATGATGTAATTATACATTATCATTATTATGTTCATCATTATAGTTCCTATACAGATGTTGCTGTTACTTTTGAAAACAAGCTAAGTGTTCGAATCTTGGAAACAGAAATACCAAAATGCAAGCAGTATCCTTTTACTTTTCCGAAACAGTGAACAGATGACTCTTGTTGTGTGTATGTCTGAGTGTGTGTGTGTGTGTGCGTGTGTGAGTGTGTGTGTGTGTGCGTGTGTGGTTGTGTTAGCTTCATGTTTTTTGTTTTATATCATGTCTCTGTAAGTACTATGCAAGTACAGAAAAGCTCATTGTAGAATTGTATTCGTTACCTGTGCAAAGTGGAAAATGTATATATTTTTACAGTAGAGAGCAGTGGGTTGACAGGGCTGTGTTATAGAAACAAACAACAGAACCCCGGTTTCAGTGGGTCCCACCTGATGGTATTAAGCACTGGCGTGTTTTGTTTGACATGGTCAAGCAAATCACCTAGGCTTCACAAGCAGCCAATCAGGTCCTGCATTTTCTCTCAGAGAATAGCATGTCAAATCCATAAGAACAGTCATAACCGCACCAGTTTATAGAGGTGTGATACAAAGATGACCAATCACAACTGGTGCTATTGCATTTGAGGTATGACAAGTCGTACCTGGAGAAGGTATGTAATGAAGATATAAGTCCTGTTATGGGGTGGAGGGAGCTAATGGTGAAGTGGATGAGGAAGAGGATTTTGAGTTTCCCTCCAACAGAGACGCCCCCCGTAAACATTCATAACACACCAGAGTCTGTGTAGCCTACCATGTACTCTCTTCCCAAAATGAAAGCTTTGATCAGCGTGGTTAATGTTGCATTTTGTGAGCAGCAGAGATAAGGATGACAGGTGTGATGACTCATGTCAGAAGTTATCATGCAGTCCCAGGCTAACTTAGTCATCCCTCCGATGGAGCTGCCTGGGAGGCGAACATAATTCTACATGGGTCCGGACAGTCAGCAGAAAGGTCCCTGTTTAGATATGTAAGTCAATGCCTCCTTTTTTTAAAAAAAAATATTTAAAAAGTCTCAGAAAGAAAATCAATCCTTTAATTCTGTAAACTACCAATTGTAAATAAATGTTTAGCCTTCTTACTTGTAACTAAAAATAATTTTTATGCAATAAATTATATTTCCTAGTTTAACAAGACCCTGGAGCCTCCTGTTGTGTGTTTTCATTTTTGGATGGGCTTGGTAGGAGGGCAATCATTGGAAATTCACAAAGACAAAAATATCAACAAATATCCACAATCAAACAAATGTATTTGTAAATGTATTGTTATGTATAACTCTAAGGTACACAAGAATGGGTCAATAGTGTTTGCATCATGTACATGATTGTCCTTCTATTGCTCTCGTCTTCAGCACATTTTTGCATACTTGTTTGTACAGTCTTTATCTCAGCTCAAATGCTACATACCCAAACAGTTATTTGTGCCAGTAGTAAAGATCCAATGACTGATGTACCTTGGTAAGTAGTAAATCAACAACTGGCGAAGAGCAGCAGCTCTGTGTGGCTGGTGCTGTTAGACTTTCTAATAGACTTTTTAATCATACAAATGCAATAACATACATGGTCATAAAGGTGATTGGCAGAAAGCAAATGGTAATAACAATAAATATTTATTTCTGTTGAAGAAACTAAGAGACACTTTTTGAAATCACAGCGGAGGTACAAAAACAAGCAAGCAGCCTTTAGGTCCTTGCACTTCTCAAATGAATAATATATAACTATTAAAATGTGACATTAGTTTCACTCATCCACTATGGTTTTGCACTGAGCATGGCCAAGTGCCACACAGATTTTAATTAGTTCCCTACGTAAGATTCTTGAGAAATTCGGCAGACCAATTGCTCTGACAGTAAAACCAAAGATGCAAACAAAACTTTGCGAGGATTCAACCTTTTTTGTGAAAAATTCAGCAAAAACTACTTTTTAACCAAAGAGAGGCTAGGATTTTCTGGATCCTACTGCGCACTGCAGTTCATTTCCGAACCATTACTTAATCTGATAACCAACATGGACAGCAGTTTGATGCAATAATAATGATCAGGTTGTAATTACCTCCTTATTAGGAAAAATAAGCAAGTAGGTTAGGAACCAGACTGAGCTGGAAGGCGTTTTATAGGATTTCTTTTTCTTTTTTGTAGATGTATAGTTTTTAAACAGGTTTTCTTCTTAATGCAGTTATTAAATAAAGGACATGTTCAATATGTTCCAAATGAATTAAGAAGTTGTTTGGGGAGGAACAAAATTTCAGACATCATTCCACTGTCAAGCCAAAAGTAGTTCACCAACAGAAGATTTCAGAGTATAGTTTCAGAAAATAGTTTTCCTTGATTTACCGAATTTGGCACAGACAGTAAGACCCAAGACCTCCGTCTGTACTGGCTTTAAAATCGGAAGTAAATGGATGCTGTCTGTATTTATTTCCTCCACAAAAGACTCAATTATGTTCAAGACAGAAATGCTAAGGTATATTTGTATGTCTGGGTCATAGCTAGTGAAATGCTATCTTCCACTCGAATGGCGCTCAGGGTGGATATTACACTGGCAAAGCTCTCTCCTCTGAGTAGACCACACGCTATGATTTGGTACAAAATGCTGTTTTAATAACGGTGGAAAAGGCATATAATCTAATACAGTCCCTTTCGATAGCTTCTTACATTTCTTTTCATCCACTCTGCGTACAAAGAGGCTCTTAAGCACTTGATAACTTATTCATACACTTTTGAAAATCTTTCTGTTGTTATTGTGGAGTAAAATGGAGTTTCCATGCAGTTCAGTTGGTGAATGCAATTCAACAGTACCCTCTACTGGGGGAAGAGTTCACCAACTTCGACAGCTCTGTCAGATGGACACTGATCTACAGGACCTAACAAATCTTTTGACCCCACCCAACATGCACATACACACATACACATACACCTAATATTTGGGGTGGACAGTGGATATGAATAGTCAAATAAAACCTATAGTCGAACCCCAGAGATTTGTGTTACTCATGGAATTACTAGTCAATCAAACTGACCATAAAGCCAGATCCAGTATATATATATATATATATATATATATATATATATATATATATATATATATATATATATATATATGGGAAGTACTGGTAGGTATAAACCAGAAAGTACCATTCTATTCCTCCAATCAGACATTTTCAGTTTCACATTGATATTGTGCATCATATTGTTGAGGTGAAACTGTGATGAAGATATAATACATTTATGCTCCTAACATTAACTTCTTTTGTGTTATTATGTCCCCCTGAACCATTAACCCTTTTAACACAATGACATGTCTAGTTGTTGTTGAACTATGAACACTGATTCCATCACAAGACATACAGCCATGAAATTTTCAACACTGAAACAATGGTTCAAAAAGACACAATACAAAGAAACAAACTATTTATACAACTGTTTTCCCATATTTGAAGCAAAAGCCATGAATCTTAGGAGTACATGTTTTTTCACAACTAAGCTTGCTTTAGCTACATCGCATTCACATGCCAATATGGTGGTCTTGTAGTTTATGCTAGTATTTTTGGAAAATTTGACAAAAACTCTCATAGACGGTCACATTTAGGGTAATTAACCAGTTTTTCAATAAAACAAAAAAAATTTATCATTGATTTTGTTAACAATTTTGTTTTAGAAATTATTCTTTTCCTGGATGGGCCTAAAAGGACAACACTGTAAAAATACAGGTCATCTTTAATTTAAATACATTAATAAAGGATAATAAATAAATGCATGCTTGAATTAATGGAAACCTGACTTTAATTTGTAATGGATATCTATTTGATTTCACCATATACTTGATTGTAGTAATTTCATTTTTCAGAAAGTTTTCATTCTGTCACATACAACTATTCTTTTTAAGCCTACCTGGTGTGAATGGAGAGCTGAGTGACTGTTTGGTTTTCATGCAGGAGGGGAAATTGGTGGGGAAAGAAAGAATTACAGAGGTTCTGCAAGTATGGCAGAGGCCTGAAAGGAATCCAGAGAGGGGACCAAGGACAGATTACAGACCGGACCAGGGGCTGGTGCCCAGGAGCCTCTGACCGTTAGGGGCCTCAGGGGACCTCGGACCATAAGAGCAACCTCGAACTGATACTAACTGGCATATCATTTTTACACTATTGTAGTTGCTTGTATAGCATTAAAGTTTGTCATTTAAGCTTTTAAAAAATGTTTCTTGTATTTTATATCAATAAAATTATTTATATTCACAAGAAAATGACTTCCTGGGCTTATTAGGAACACAGGTAAGACACATATCCCCTTTAGGCCCAGTTCAAACTTTTAAGATATTTTATAAAATATCTTCATTTAACTTAAATATCAAGAAAAAATGTTTGTTATTTAAGATGTGAGATTAATCTTCCACCATGTTATTGCTTCCCTCCCAAAACTCTTATCAATTTATTTAAAAAATATACTAGTTTAGACTGTGGTGGGCTTAATTTGGGGTGCTTCCCCTAGATGTTTACCCATCACAGACATGGACAAAATGCTATGATTGAGGTCCTGAATGGCATGGAATTGGTGGAATGTCCTCAAAAACATATCACATGAAAGATCATCTCTTTATCTTTGATTTAATGCCAATGTCCATTTGTAATCCATTTGTAATGATTTCTTCTTCAGAAACAATGTTGCCAATTCATTCGTTGTGGTGTATGAAGGTTAATATCTGAAATAGCCTGGATAGTATTCTGAAATAATGACATTAAGAGGTTTTTATAGAATATCTAGCCATGATTCATTCCGCATCCTGAACATCACCAAATACGTACAAAATACTGTGGAAAAGTTAAACCATCTGCTGTAAAATGTTCCATGCTAATATGTGGGATAGGGATTGGGCATTTTCAACCGTATATAAAATTAAAGCTTTTATGTTTATCTTTGTATTAACACCCAATGCAGCATTTACTTCTGCAATGACAAGACCTCCAAATGTCCACACATATATGCTCATGAGGTTTTGGAGGTCTAAGCAATGTAGAGAGAATAACGCAATCCACCTTGTTCCTTTTTCATTGTTTTTGTTTTAAATACATTTCCAATACTAAGCCCCTGTCCTACATATGCTATTCCAAAACAGAATCATAAACTACGTTGCTATGGTTGTTTTAAAAATCATGGTAGGCTTGTAGCATCATCGGACACGCAATTTGTTGGTTAGGTAATGTTAGCTAGTTACGTACATTCATTGCGTCAGTTTTGTTACTCTTTTAATGTTGCTATGTGGGACTGTAAAATTATCGTTTGAAGTTACCTATATTCCTGTGGAATAACGTTTTTATTACTGAAAACATTTATTTTGCTTTTGGAGTTTTTGTGATCACCAACTTTTGGAGTTTTTGTGGGAAAGGAAACTTTCCGGCTCTCCTGGGTTATTTTACTGCTGGAGTCAGAGTGCTTTTTATGGCCACACCTAAGGGTGCTGTAACATGATCCTACTGTCAAATATTTACGGTCTTGAATCAGCAGAGAGTTACTTTATTTAGTAAACACAAATTTTTGAGGGGTACTTTTTTTTCATAGGTCATACATTTTTATCTCTGTGGGATTTTAAATCAGTTAGGTATATTGTATATTAAGTATATCCAAACGCTTCTTTCTGTGGAAAGGAAAAGAGGGATAGCTCTACCTGTTCTTGTTTATGCTTGCTGAATCAAATAGACTAGCTTAATGGGATGTACAGGGCTCGTTGTCCCAGTCTTTGTGGGGCAGGTTGCCTCATTTATTCTTGGAAATAAGTGCTCTGTCGTTTGCTGATAAGCAACTAATTTAAAAATAAGCAACAGCTTGTCCTTTCATTCTGAAATGTCAGACGTCAAATCAAATATATGTGCACATAAATACATATGTACTATATACATTTTGACTCAGAATTATACGCAGTAAAGCTGCATGTCAAAACAATTCATGTTCAAGGTTACGATTTTTTTTTAAAGATGTAACTTTTAAAATGACGAGTAGGCCTATATAGCCTATAATATGCGAAACTATATGGGATATTGCATTGAGTATGGGAGGTACTATTGCACACGCGAATAGGAATCGTGATGTTTTGCTCGTGTCTCGAACGATTGGATTGTGCTTGACTACTCACGTCTGAGCATGTCGTGAGGAAGTTGGTTGCTTGAAGCGAATGATATCTGATACAAAGCTAAACATACGAGTGTATGGCAGGTTGAGGAAGACTATCGGGAAGCGGATTCTCTTGCATTTTAAACTATTTTAGAATTGTTTTATATTTTACTGTGAAGACTACCTAATGCTCACGGATATAACGGGAATTATGGCAATTATGGTAGAATAAGACACTTTATTAGAAGTAGCCTTCTTAAGATCGTGGGTGAGTATTTTAATTTAATCAAAATCGGTACGACTTGGTATCGATATTGTCTCGCATTTGTCAAACTTGAGCTTGTTACAATTCGTATTTACGATTGTTTCTAAGCTTTCGTAATTGTAAGCCATGCGATTCCTTTGTTCAAATGCATTTAATTATTTTTTCACCAAGTAAATAAACCGCTGAACTGTTATCATGGTGCAGTGGGAAACATTTGAGTCGCCGTATGGAAACTTTAGCAAGTTGTTTTGGTTTTTGATACATTGCAGCTTGATTAAATTGACAAAAAAAAATTAACATTGAAAGTAAGAACAGTGATCATTTACCCTGCAAAAAACCCTCAGACGTCCCTATGTACGATCATTCCCTGCCGTTGACTCAGATATCTCATTGTCCAGTGCAAAGTTGTTGTCCTCTGGGCGAGTCTGATCATGTGACAAGAGCGCCGAAGAGTCATGCCTTGGACTTGCTTTGACATAATGTGTCTCAAGAAGGGTCGACTCATATCTGTATGAGATACGTGTTGTTTTACTAAAGCTCTTTTAAGAGACCTCACTCCTGCATGAAGTGTGGTCATCCACATATTTCAACACACTCCTTTCCTGTCATGCATCCCAAACATGCGTGTCTGACTGCCGATTAGTTTAGTTTTGCTGCTTTTTTTCCTCATAAGTCTATGTAGGCTGCATCCCAACTTAACCCCATTTCCTTGCATGTTTGGTTATATAAATAGTTCATTCACTATTCAATATTCTGCTTATATTATTGTAAATTATTAGATCATTCTGTTTTGTATGATTGTGCCTGAACATTTTTTGAGAGTTAGTTTTCTTAATATGCAATGAAAGTTTCATTTAATGTTTCTTTGATAACTGCAAATACAAAGTTTCTTCACCACCACCCCATCCCAGCCATGCCCTTTATTGCACCATTGTTCTTAGATACCCCACTGGACAATGAACATGGACCCTATTCATGATAGAAACGGTGGGGGGGATGCTTGTTGTGTTTGTCTACATTCCACATATGACTGCTGCACAGAGTCCTATTGTTGTGGTGTTTACTGCTCGTCTGTCTTCTCTTCATTTAGCAGAGCCTACTGTGCTGCTAAAGAGCATACATGTCAGCTGGTTCCCTTCTGGATGTGGCTTGCAGGCTCTCCGATGGGCCCACTGATCACATGTGCTGATTCTAACTGGTGTGCGAGATGTACCGTGCCAATGGCAATGTTGTCAACGGGCCTTTCGGCGAAATTGTCTGACGAGATTATCCATACATTCCTTCTCTGCACTTTTTTTCCTTGGTTCATCATAGGGTGCCATAAAGGGGCTGGTGATGGAGCAAAAAAAATCTTTTCGCAGGGTGTGTTGCTTGCTCACTCTTTCTGCATTTTGTGTTACTTCTAGACGTTTGGTTCCCTGCTCATGTTGGCCTGGTACCACCAAGTCAGACCTAAATATCTTCCCCAAAATGTGTGCCTGAGGCTGGGGAAAGCAGGCCGTGCAGCTCCCCTGAACAGCACAGGAGGAACAGGGCTCATCTTGAGGTAGGATTGTCTTCTGTTTGCCGTGTAGCGCTGGATGTAAAGGTACAAAAGACTGATTTTGTGACAAGTGCTGTACATGACATTGCAAAGTATTTAATCTGAAAAGCTTCTTCACATATTTAGTTGTATAAATTAATTATATGCTAAACAACTAAGGTGCAAAGTTTGATAAGGGTTTCTGCCTCACAAATAGATAATATGTAATAATTTGCTAAATTATTTTCCAGAGTTGCACTGGATGGATAGAACTGTTTTCTAATGTGTGACATTTCATTTCAGTATTATGTGTAGGTTTATTTGTTACTTTATGTTAGTTGTAATTGTATGTTATGACTCTTACCCATATTTTGACAGGAACATTTGTAACTTTTGTAAAGGCAGAGTAAATATTGTGCTGTTTGTTTGTGTTGTTGAGTTGTGTTTACATAGATAGTCTTTATATGAAGCATTGTTGTGTAATGTGCCATGCACATATGTGGATCTGTGATCTACCCTTTAGTTGATATTTTTTGTCTGTTGGTATATTAATGTGTGGTTTCCAGTGCCACGTGTTTAAAGGATGTGTTATGTTTTTATTGAGCATTGCTGGGCTATGAGCTCTGTGGGTGTGAAGTTTTGCATTCTGATCTGTAGGCTGCCTGTTTGCAGGTGAGTATGAGTAGCCTTCACTGACATGCACAAATCTCTACTGCTCTTTCAGATTCTCTCACCCTCCTACCCTCTTCAACTCAACTCTCCCTTTCACCTCCCTCTCTCTTCCTCTGTTCCTATTTCTATCTCACTCTCTCCAAGAGGATGGACAGTAAGGAACCCATTCATTCCAGCATGAACTCCTCCTACATGGCCGCTGCTCATTCCCCCAGATGCGAGGAAGGGGAGGCAGAGGGTGGGGTCGAAGTTGGGGATGGGACCCCTCTGCTGCAGGGGGAGCACCCTGCAGGGCCCCTGGCGACACACTACCGCCCGGAGGATGCCTACTGCATGGTCTATGGCATCTTCTTCCTCATGGGCATTGGCTCCCTGCTGCCATGGAACTTCTTTATCACTGCCAAGAACTATTGGCTATACAAGCTGAGCAATGGCTCTGACCCAGAGAACCAGGAGGAGTCCCACTCTGATCTCAGTGTGAGTGTGGTGGTAATGGGGGAGTGACTTCTAACCACCACCCCTTTTTTTACACTTCTGTGTGGTCTCTGTGTTGGTTTGTGCTGTGAGTCCCTGAGCTGTGTGTATTTCTCATCTGGTGTTTCAGTTCCAGCTGTCTCAACAGGTTTACTATTTGTGCAAAATGTGTTATTTTTCCAACATGTATTATTATTATTATTATTATTATTATTTTACTTCTGGCTCTTGCTTTCCTTTTGTTTTCACCATTTTATTTCTGTTTATTTTTTTAAATTCAAGTATCATGTTTTAACTTTTCAAACATAATTCATCATCATAAAACACACTTTTCCTTTGAAATGTATGGTGAAGATACACTAAAGATATATAATTTACATATATTTGTAAATGTTGTCAGGAAATATTTGGTGACATTTGAAAGTGCATTTATGTTGAACAGCAACCAACACAAAATTTGTCGGTCTTGTTTTTTGAATACACACAATTCTGTTGTGGAATTGTGCATAATACAGCCTTCACTTCAAACTTCTATACTTCATTACGAACAGACCAGTACAGAACCCACCCAATAGTGTAAATATTTTCCAAATTGAAATTTAAGCAAAAATGATCTAATCAAATATCATTTTACATGTAGTCACACCTTGCACTATAAATAGAGAGACATATTTTTTTTTGATATTTCTCAAATGACTTTTATATAAGTAAGTTGAGAAAGAACCCATTAGCCAAAATTGTCTGGTATTTGAAATACATAAGAAAAGTACTCTGAAAATATTAGTTACATGTCAAGGAGGTACCATAAAATTTCCAGTTAAAGCCAGGCATCAACTAGCACCGGATTTTCATAGAAGGAAGGAATATCATAATGAAGCAATTGATTGCTGGTGTCGAATAACAGGTCAAAAAGTGTTTACATTGCCAGAGCATAAAATTTGTCGAACCAGTAGCTGCTCAACTCTACTAAGTTCCAGTGCATGTGTGTGTGTGGTTGTAGAAGCAGTGTCGTGGCAGTTATTACATTTTTTTTGATATCTGAAAATACTTATGATACAGCAGTTGTTCGAGTGAGTATATTTTAGAATACTAAAAGTGGAACTTGTTTTCAAATATGCACATTGATATGTCATTTATTTGACACAGGCCTGAGTGAAAAGGAAAAGGAAACTTGCAGTGTATTAGTAAAATGGCAATACACAAATTCACCATTTTTGTTTTTGCTGTCTGCATTCCTTATGACTAAACCTGAGCTGAACTGCAGTGTTGCACCTTCAAGTCATAAAAAGCTCTTCAAGTCAAACTCTACTCTGAAGAACACATGTTTAAAAGGCAGAGACAAAGAGTGAAGTGTCAGGCTAATGAGGGAGCTCAAGGCAGTTATTTTCACATGGGGAAGGCAGAGGATGAAGGGGCGGAGGGTGGGGGTGGTTCGCTCTGGGATCGCAGTGGGGGAGGCAACATTGCCGTGGTGATCACGGTGGCATGTGTCTTAGTCAGACCTGGGCCAGGATGGTCTCATGACAGCAGGCCAGCACTGAGGCTCCTTTCAATTCACAGACACAAGGCCCCTCACACAAGTCCATTTCGTCTCAATTCTTGGAAAGAGAGTGAGGTACGAGGAGGAGATACACTGAGCAAGGTAGAGCAGATTAAAAAAAAAAGTTTATGTTTACTCCATCTATTTTAAGCAGATGTTAATTATTTTTGCAAAGGTCACCCATAGCCATGTTGTTGCTAGGAGGTGATGCAAGATATTATTGTGCTCCCCCCGCACCCTTCTTTGTTCATCTGATCAGTGGGTCGGTGCCCTGTTTTTGGGAAATATTTCAGTTGTAATAAGTTGCATCAAAAACGTGTGTGAGTGAATTTGGGACACCATGTCTAAGTGAGCTACAGCAGGACCATAGGGTCTTTCAGATGGCCATTTACTCTGTTAAGCTGGGCATTTGTGTAGCCTTTCCAGTGCGTGGTTTGCTGCAGACATGCCTAGTTCACTGCCCACCCACTAACTGTGTTCTGTTCACTCCTTTTAGGTGAGATTATCCTTTGCTGACATACACCACAGACATTCTAAGATTGGTTTTACCCTTAGAGCATCTTTTTCCAGCTGTAGCTGTGACAGGTTTAAGTTTGGGAGTCAAAGGGGCAGTTTGTAACCAAATGAAATGGCTATCTCCAGGATAATCCCAAAGTTCTAAATTTACCTCAGCATCATTTATCTTTTTGATGTTCTCAGTGGCCTCTCTTGCACTGGTCACCCTTCACTGCTGTTGCCCCCGGTCATTTGCCACAGGTCAGTGCCGCAATGCAGAACAGAGCAGGTGAAGTGTGACAGGCCCGTGACTGCAAAGTCATCACACAAGGAAAAAAAACTGCCTCACTGCAAAAAAGCTTGTGCACCCTATTTGTGTTTCTATTAATATCATCAAACCCTTGCAGAATCAATAGCTAAACTTCCTTTTTTGTTCCCCTGTTGAAGAGGAAGAAAGGAGAACACTGGAGCTTTCCGGGGGGTGTATGTGTGTTCATAAGGGAGAAAGAAAGGAAATTGACTTGCACCTAACATATATATACACACACTTGTGCATAATATGTTCACTTGCAGTGCTGCATGCATGTGTGTCTGTATGGCTGCATGTGCAGTTTCCTGTGGATTGTTGACAGTCTCTCTATTATCATTGAGATTAATGTAGCTTTCACCAGCCTTCAGTTTCACTAAGGCTCATTGTTCTTTTCTGTAGAAGACAGACTCCCTCCAAACTTATTTTAGCGACTGCATTACAATCACCTCCCATTGACCTTGTTTTAAAACATTGCAACAAATGAAAAGGCTTAATGAAATAATCATCAGTTGTGAAGGTAAATCCACTGAAAAAAGGGAGCTTCTCTGGTATAGGCCAGCTGGAAAGGGAACAGAATTGGAAAATTTCAGATTTCACATTTTATGACAGCTTTTCCACAATGAAAGGCATTGTTCATGTACTGTTTGTGACGTAGTTGTGCTAAAAATACATGATCATTGATGTGTAGATTTATACCCCTCTCTGCTAAATTGGAGCTAACCACATGCACCCTGACCAAAGACCATTTTGCCTCAACACTAAGACCATCCCTAAGTCTCTGTTATGTCTTGACATTTTTTTCTTCTGGGTCCTCAGGAGAACAACCACTGTATGTTAGCAATGACTCATGTTCCCATATTTGTCTCCTGCATTCCAGGACTACTTTGAGAGTTATCTGGCCATCGCCTCCACTGTGCCCTCAGTGCTGTGTCTGGTGCTTAACTACCTCCTGGTCAACAGGTATGTGTACCTGTCCTTTATGCAGTCCTTGAATAGGACTTAGCAGAGCCTACCACCTTGTCAATCCACCCCATCACAGTAAGTAGCAATGATGCACCAGTGAGTTGTTTTCCAACCTGCAAAAAAACTTCAGATGAAAAGAATAATGAGCCACCAATAAGGGACAAAGAAGATCTGCCCATCTAAAAGTAAAAGGGAGCTAGATGGTCACGAGCTGTTATGTCTGTTTATGCTCCTCCATATGATCATCAAAATATCATTCATTTATTTCTTGTCTGTTCTTGATCCAGTTGTTTTCAGTCACAAAAGAAAAATACAGATGTATCTGAAAGCAAACCCTTCTCCATATGCTCCAGCTATGAAAGCTTTAAGTGTATGTTGTAGCTAAAGGCTAGTACACACATTATGGCCATATGACCAAATTATCATCCCCATTCACTTTGTCCCTAGGCCATTCTCTGGCCTGTATATGGGAAAAGCAGCATGATTTTAACATGCAGAGCCCGAGGATTCATTACAGGCTTTTGCAGTTTTCTGTTTTTTTAAGTTATGAAATGTCTAAGCATGTTTCATGTCGGTATTAATGAAGTTCTAAATCATCCTTGGATTGTTTTGTATTGAAATTCAAGATGTGTACAGTAGCTAATTTAACTAATGTCAAGCCAGTCAGTAACAGCTCTAAATCTCAATCTGTGATTCCTTCAGAATTACCTTCCACACTGCGCGAGGGCTGCTACTGCACGTCCCTCTGGGGCTGAAACGGTTCAGTGTTTCCACTGCATGACTGAAGCCATTTGTAGAGATCTTTTATGCTGTGCAAGTTCAACTTCTCTGCATAATGTAATATGGAAAAGACATGGTACAATTTAGCTCTTTTTATCTGCATGAAAACAAAATGTCCTCTTTCTTGTTTGTTATTGCTGAAGTGTTTGACCTGAATAACATCTTATCATCACCCTGCTTTTATTTGTCTCTTTCTTTCTCTTTCATGGCTGGCTGTGATTTAAATTGAATTGAGTCAGAAAGCACTTGAGTTATGTTAACTGTGGTGAAAACAAGAAAACGTTGATTCTTTTGGATGCAAAGAGAATCCTCTAAACTTTGTTTCTCAGTGACTGATTTCTAATTAACAAACTCAGGCATCCATAGACCATTCTTCTTTACATCATTTCACAAGTGTTCCTGAATATGGCAACAAATCTGGTCATTTTCTACATTACATATTTTTTCAAGGCCTGTGTGTTCACAAAATAATATTGACAATATTTAAATTTTAACTTTATTATGGTATCTCTATACATGGTGTGCTATTCTTGTACATTGCCCTTTTCCAGGGCAAACATATTAACATTGATGTCTTTTAATCTTTTAACTTAAGCAATTGTACATTGGCTGAGGGTTCAAGCAGTCTATCAAGAAAGTGAAGACTCAGGGCCAAATACATAATCAATATAGATTACACAACAGACTACAATTCTATTACAAGCAATCAGTTGAACAAATATAACAATGAAATGGGAGAGAAAGGATGGGCAATTGTACCAATGGCATCAGAGAACAGTTCATTTGGGGTGAGTAGTTTTAAAATGGTAATACAGTAGTAGAATTTATTTTAAGGGCACTAATTACGGTGAGATGGTTTAAGAAGAGAAGCATTGGCTGGGACCTAAACAGCGCATGTGCAATTAAATTGAAATGGACCTGACATAACTTTTGTTTTTTTTGGATATTTTATATTTTGTAGGCATGCAAGCATGTTCTTTTGCAAAGAATTTGTTCCTTTCATTCTGAAATAGAATAACATTCCCTGAAAAGACAAAGAGAATCTTCTTTTGATTAAATATTAGCCATTATGTCCTGAAGCAGCACTTTGCCATTGCATATAGTGGAATCTGATATGTAACAGAGCCTCCGTGGTTGTGTTTTGATGCATTAGCATTCAAAGCTCTGAAGAGTCAAGCAGGGGGCAGCATAGTGACCAAATGGTTCTGGCTCTTTGTCTTGGCAGACTGTCCCCCTCAGTCCGAATCCTGGCTTCGCTGATTGTGATCCTGGTCGTGTTCGCCATTACCACAGTGCTGGTGAAAGTAGATGTGTCTGGGCACCAGACCGAGTTCTTCGTGGGCACCCTGGCCAGCGTAGCGCTGGTCAGTGGGGCCTCAAACCTCTTCTCCGGCAGCGTGTTCGGAATCAGTGGACATTTCCCCATGAGGATTTCTCAGGCCCTCATATCAGGTAGATGGATTATCAAAAGCAGTGTCAGATATCTGATTTTCCGGCTCTCCAAAAGGTGTCCCCAAATCTGTCTTCACCTCCTTCCATTTCTCTCCCTTCGGCCTGTCTCTGGCTTAGGTCAGGCAATGGGGGGCACTCTCAGTGCAGTGGCATCTGTGGTGGATCTGGCAGCTGCCAGCAATGTGACAGACAGTGCTCTGGCCTACTTCCTCACTGCCGATGTCTTCATTCTGCTGTGCATCATCATGTACCTGCTGCTGCCCAAGCTGGCTTACTCAAGGTGAGTGCTGTATAGACGCTCCTGTTCTCAGTGTTAGTGCTGTATAGACACTCCTGTTCTCACTGTTAGTGCTGTATAGACACTCCTGTTCTCACTGTTAGTGCTGTATAGACACTCCTGTTCTCACTGTTAGTGCTGTATGTACACTCCTGTTCTCACTGTTAGTGCTGTATGTACACTCCTGTTCTCACTGTTAGTGCTGTATAGACACTCCTGTTCTCAGTGTTATTGCTGTATGTACACTCCTGTTCTCAGTGTTAGTGCTGTATAGACACTCCTGTTCTCACTGTTAGTGCTGTATAGACACTCCTGTTCTCACTGTTAGTGCTGTATGTACACTCCTGTTCTCACTGTTAGTGCTGTATAGACACTCCTGTTCTCAGTGTTAGTGCTGTATACACTCCTGTTCTCACACTCCTGTTCTCACTGTTAGTGCTGTATAGACACTCCTGTTCTCACTGTTAGTGCTGTATGTACACTCCTGTTCTCACTGTTAGTGCTGTATAGACACTCCTGTTCTCACTGTTAGTGCTGTATGTACACTCCTGTTCTCACTGTTAGTGCTGTATGTACACTCCTGTTCTCACTGTTAGTGCTGTATGTACACTCCTGTTCTCACTGTTAGTGCTGTATAGACACTCCTGTTCTCACTGTTAGTGCTGTATGTACACTCCTGTTCTCAGTGTTAGTGCTGTATGTACACTCCTGTTCTCACTGTTAGTGCTGTATAGACACTCCTGTTCTCACTGTTAGTGCTGTATGTACACTCCTGTTCTCACTGTTAGTGCTGTATGTACACTCCTGTTCTCACTGTTAGTGCTGTATAGACACTCCTGTTCTCACTGTTAGTGCTGTATGTACACTCCTGTTCTCACTGTTAGTGCTGTATGTACACTCCTGTTCTCACTGTTAGTGCTGTATAGACACTCCTGTTCTCACTGTTAGTGCTGTATGGAAACTCTGGTTCTCATGCATTGTCAGTGGTATGTAGATCACTCTGTCCTCACAGTCAGCACTCAGTAGATTTATGCTCAATTAGTGCTGCATATTGTTGCAGTCAGTGCTACTTTGACTATCATATTAACTCTCACAGTGTTCATGATATGGCCACTAAAACCAAGCCCAGTCATACTCCATAATCCAATTTTTGACACAAGAAACTTCCAAAAACTGTTGTAAAGGGTTGTAATGACACGAATGTTTCTACTACTCCCTACGGTTAAAACACTGTCTGTGTCCCGTCAAGAATGCACAGAAACAAAACCTGATAACCTTTTTGTGCTGAGCCAGTGTGAGACAGAGAAATGGGAACAAGGATTGAGAGAACAGCTGAGTTTCACCCATGACAAACAGGAAAACCACAGTTTAATGAAACGTGTAGGCGATGAAGACAAGTGACCGCTCTTTTTTTAATTCTGTTCTGCACCATACAGAAGAGCTGTAGCATAAACCTTGAAGGGATACTCCACTTGTTTTGGAAATTCAGCCCTTTTGTTTCCATATCCAGGCGAGAAAAATCCACCAGTACTGTTTTATTTTCTGTAAATACTACCTCCAATAAAAATCCTTCAGCAAGACCTCAAGACCTAACATCTGGCTGCCCAGCTACTATAAATGTCAGGAGCTTTTAAGTTTGAAACCTCTAACTCTTGTTAGTCTTTCAGTCTTGTGATCTTGCTGGAAGACAGCTTTTTGTTGGATCTAGCTTGTTTCCTTAGCAGTAGCCCATTGTCTTTCATTTGGTATGATATTGATAACTGTAATCTAGTGAATTGTTCTGAGGATTTCTCCAGAACAAACTAATAGAGATGAAAACACTCTGGTTTCTGTTCTTTTGGCTTAATTTAAACAATGCTGGAACATCTCTTCAAGCATTCTCCTTATGATTTTAGCCCTGGTTTTGTTTTTTTTTATTGCAGTGATGTGCTTGCTGCAATTTTGTAAAGAAGTCTTTAGAAGTCTGACATTTTACCTCTGTTCAACACCATGGATCATGCAGTGTGTGAGGTGCTTACATGTGAGCACCTTTGACCTGTGAATGCGTTTACTGCTGGCTTGAAATTCTCCTTGTTCCTCCTCAGTATTTGGTTTCTGAAAGGGTCAGGGACTGTCACCATCAAATGAAAACTAGCCATTCAGTGGCATAGGTGGAGTGAGTCTGCCTACTGGCTCAACAGAATGTAGGCAATGTTACTTCAGACTGTGTGTTGTAGGGCAGGGTGTAATTAGCCATAGCATCACATTGGAAGGGTGTCTTATTCTCTAATTGCTAGTAATTCTCCTGTCAATTGACCAGAACCTTCATCTGTGCGCATCAGTTACACAGACCTATATAACAGTATCTTTGCAGCTCAGCTGATCTATTGCAACGTGAAAGCCGCATGTTAGGGTGGTGTCCCTTTTTAGCCTGGCAAATAGCAGGAGAGGTTGTTTCTGAAACAGTAGATGCGTTCATATGCAAGTACTGCAAATGAATCAACAGAATGTAAGTTTTCTAAATACCACAGGGTGGCAGCAGTTGTGATAGACTGTTTTAGACTATAGCAGGAATGCTTTATGGAAAAGCTTCTATTTGTTATGTTTTTGGACTTTTGAGTTATGGTAAGGGGTATTGGTCATATCAAACTTTTATCTTTAGATAAGATGTCATTTTAATACTCCTCTGAAATGTGTTTTTAAATAATTTTATAATTGAATGATTTTGTAAGAAGAACTTTGAGGGATCCAGAAGGTGAAAACTAAAAAGTTATGCATGTATAATAAAACGGGTATAAGGACAGAAACCTTGCAAGGACAAAAATGAATGTATTGAAGGAAAAAAAAACTTTTTCCATAAAAGGATAAATGAATGGTTATACTTCAAACAAACAGAGCATGTAATAGCTTATTTGCATAGAGAGTGATGTATTTAGACATAAATCTTCAGGCAATTAAAAAGTTTGAAGAGGAAGGCTGAAAGTATGATTGTGTACCACAGGTTTTGACTTGTTTCTTGTTGGTTAGTATGAGATGTGAAATGTATTTATTTAACGTCCATTTTTATTTAACGCTCATATATTTTATTTGGTCTGATAACATTGTGCTCCTTTATGTCAGATGATTTATTATACATACACCCTTTTTACTATCACAAAGTCTACATAATTATTTTGGCTACCAGTGTGATCCCCTTCCTAGATGTTTGGTTAGTGTGAAGCTAACTAGTCACAGTTATGGTTATGTACATATAAATAATTATAAACTGTGTTAATGGTAAAGTTTGATTGGACAGGTACATTTTGATGTTCCACAGTTTTCAAGTTATTTTCCTTAACAGTAATGCACATTATGTACAGCACCTTACAATTTTAGTTATTCCACTGTATGAATTTGGGCAAGGTTCAGTCAAACACCCTTAGTCTCTGTAAGTGCACATGCAATGCAGTCAAAACTTACTTCATTCTCTTCATTGCCATATGTTTTGTTTTAGAATAAAAGAACATGTTCCAAAGGATATGTTCACTTGTCTCCAATAAAAATGCAATATAATCAAAGAAAATGATTTTGAAGCGTGCAGGGTTTGTTTTGATTTATATGAATGCAATTGTATTATTTACATATTTGCGAAAATTGCATATAATTAGTTGGCTAACTGTTCAGAAGGTTCAGGAACAGAAATGGGATGAACGTTCATGATGTGGCAACATAAAAAGCAGTAGTCCTTTTCCCCTTTCTCTGTCTCTCTGAGTTTCTCTTCTGCTCTGTCTTTCAGTGAAATTAAATTCAAGCACTTTATTAGCATGGTACACAGTGGGTATGTATTGTCTAAGCATAAAAAACTGAAGAAATGATAAAACAGGAAGCCAATTGGGAATAAAATATCAATATCCTCCCCTCTCTTAGGCACTACATGCTGGCAGGGGGCTGCAGCAGCGGGGGTGTGTCCTCGGAGAGCTCTTCCCCATGCGGGGAGGCAGAGAGGTGCACCGGGGCGGATGGGGTGCCAGGTGCGGTCTCAGTCCCACCCCTCAAGCCCATCCTGAGGAAGACCTGGCTGCTGGGCCTGTGTGTCTTCTACGTCTTCTTCATCTCCATCATGGTCTTCCCCGCTGTGTCCTCAGGGATCCAGTCTGTGGACAGGGACACAGGCAGCCCCTGGACCACCACCTACTTTGTGCCACTCACCAGCTTCCTCCTGTACAATGCAGCAGACTTCTGTGGGCGGCAAGCCACTGCCTGGCTCCATGTCCCTGGCCCTACTAGCAGGGTGCTGCCCGCTCTGGTCCTCTCCCGCACTGTCCTGGTGCCTCTCTTCATGTTCTGCAACTACCAGCCCCGGAACCACCTGCAGACTGTGCTGTTCAACCACGACCTGTTCCCTGTGTTTTTGTGTCCCTGCTGGGCCTCAGCAATGGCTATCTGGGCACCCTGCCTATGATCTATGGGCCCAAGGTGGTGCCGCGGGAGCTGGCTGAGCCCACTGGCGTTGTCATGTCCTTCTTCCTGACGCTGGGTCTGGCCATTGGTTCAGCCTTTTCTGTGCTCATCGTCCACTGCATCTGACCATGGTGGTTGGGGAATCAGAGGTCATAGCACAGTATGCTGGATCCTTGAAGCTTGGACGCCAGGCTTTGTGGGCATTGGCAACAATCGACTCATCCAACACATTGATAATATTTCAGCCCATAGGAGGGCAGTCTCTGTATCGCAAATCACTTGCAGGACACAGTGCAGGACTATGCATTGTGAATTACCATCATGTATTGCCTCTTTTGCAGACAGAGCAACCATTCCCTTTGCTGATGCCAGAATGACCTTGGTAAAAGCAAAGGTTTTTATTTCTCTTAATTTCAGTGTAATGGAATACTTCAGTGTTTACAGCACAGTCAGTCAACTTCAGTGTTACATCCCATCATGCAGTTCACCTGACTTTCCTGTCTGTGCCTTTCAGCAGGACTTACCATACAACCTCTTTTTAGTGTTTTTACTTGCATTTTAATTGATTTTAATAAGGTGGCATACATATTTACGATACTTGTATATGTTGGCCAGGTTTTATTATTAGGAGGAAAAATGAATTCCACCAGTCCCTTTTTAATGTGCTCATCAAATGCCAAGTAATGGTCCCCTCTATTGTCTCTGTGTCTAACTGCCTGAACAGGTTTATTTTCAGAGTGAAGGAAGATGCAGTTGAAAAAGATACAGCAGGCATATAAAAATGTGTTTACTCCTTTTCTTGTCAAAAGTTTGACTCCAAGTACCACAGTCATGTCATTCTGTTTCTTGGATGTCATTCAGCTTTGAGATAAATCTTTTCTGCTATGCCTTTTGTGTCCCTCATCTGTGGTATTAGTTTTCCTGTGCTAACTAATGCTGCAGGTTGTATATTACTCACCTAGAGTTTCTCAGGTGCTGCAGTCCAAAAATCACATGGCGTGCTTACCGAAATTTGTGGTGGTCACCAGAGGACTGTATCTCTAACTATACCAAAATCTTAATTTACTGTAAATTCATGTTGGCTCATCAATCCATATAAAGTGCTAAAGTCAATGTGTGAGACTTGCAGAAGTGCCAGGGAGGGGGTGTTAAAATGTAGTTTGATCTGCCATCTCTATGAAAATGAAGCCATCCCCATTCAAGTAGGCCTAGGTGAGGTTTTGTTGGCTGTATAAATAGATCTGCAGTGCAGTCAGTGGTTTAACATAGCACTTCGGGCTGAGAGCAAATGGCAGAAATCAGCAGTTGGTTTAGAAAATACTGCACAAAATATGTAACAGCCCTGAGGGTACACCTACATTATTACATTGCTTATTTGCCAAGCACCCTAAGAGAAAACATACACACTCAAGAGGTCTTGGTGTAAGGCACAGAATTTAAGTGGCATATTTGGTAATAAAGAATAAAAGCATGTACACTTAAGTGAATTATTTTATTCTTTATTTCCATCTATGTGATGACTGCATCCTAGTATGGGAGGAACTTGCACACCTAGTGCACTTTTATATTCTGTGCATTCATTCAGCAGGGACTGTACCTAGCAGTTCTGGCTGACTGCCAGCCTTGTACATTCGCAAACACTTGGCATTTCATTAGACAGCAGGCACTCTGAGTAAGGAGTAGTTCAACAATTCCACAACTGAATAGCTGAATTTGCACTCATACATTTGACAAGCAATATCATGGGTAAACATAGACGCTGGAACAGATAGGCACTAGAGGAGATTAACCGTATCCGTGGGAATCCTCAGGATTCAGTCACACCATCTACAGATGAGTAGCGTGTGACAGGATGTGATGTGGTGGGATGACATCATGGCCAGTGTGTCAGTCTGGACACACATTGTGTGACAAGGGGAAACGGAACAATTTGCAATACCCCTTCTGACAGTGCTTCTCCATGTAGTCCTACAGTCTGACTTGACAGTACAGACAGGCAGCCTAATCAGGGGTGGATTTTAAGAGAACGAGTACTGAAACACTGATGTTTTACCGCCACCTGCTGTACAACAGTTGTCTCTGTATGAGCCACAGGAAGTATGGCTGGTAACCTCATTTTCACAACAGCTTTTGCCCATGGCCACTAGATGGCAACATATACTTTAAACACGGTATATTCTACACACAAATAAGACAATCTTTTTATTCTGGGCCAATTACTCTCCATAAGATGACACTTTCAATACTTCTGAATGGTAGAGACTCTTCTGTTGCTTGGGTGGTCTTAAGATGTTAATGTATCACTGCCATACAGATTGTATTTCTGTGAATGAGTTTTTCCCCAGTCTTTTCCCTCACCCAGGTTTGTGGGTATTGATTTAAGTAATGGTTCAGATAAGAACTGCAGTGAAAGCAATAGACCCCAACAAGGATGGGTATTGCCACGATTTGATGGCTAAGCGATAATTTTATTACCAATGATCTGGTTGGACAAGAACCATAATTTGACCCATTGTATTTTGAGTTTTCATGTACACAGATTTTAAGAGTTTCAGATGCGGGGAAGAACTTAAAATTTGCCGGTTTAGTGTGCGCAGGTTTGGTTGTTTTCACCAATTTGACACATTTGAACGAGATATACAACGCCATTGGTCCGTAAAGGTGATTGACCGAAAGTAAATGGTAATGACGATACGTTTATTTCTGTAGAAGAAACGAAAAGAAACTTTTTGAACTCACAGCCAAGGTACAAAAACAAGGCAAGTATAGGTACCCACATTTCTCAAAGAAAGCCTAATATTTAAAGGGATAATATAGTTCTACTAAAACATGGAATTAGTTTCACTCACAATCTTAGTGCAAAGATCCACTATGGCATCGCAATGAGCATGGCCAAGTGCCGAACAGATTTCAATTAGTTCCCCACATACAATTCTCATGAAATTTGGCAAAACAATTGCTCGGATGGTAAGACTGACAGTGAGAACAAAGATGACAAGGATGCTGCTTTTTCCAGTGAAAAATTCAGCAAAAACTATTTTTGACCAAAGAGAAGCTAGGATTTTCTGGATCCTACGGTGCATGCGGTGCCACAGGGCACTACAGTTCTTATCCAAATCAACATTTTGTTCTAGCAATGATATAATGCTTCTGATGTAGACATTACGCAGTCTTCTAGTCCATCCACAAAAACTCAGTCTTTGTGACACAGATACAAAGGAGGACTAACATAACTTGGCCTTCCAACATGTCAGTTGTTACACTGGGTAGTGATCCATGTTTAACATATAGGAAAATGTAAGGAGTATAATGGGCCTTAAACTATCAGTATCCAGATTCAACCAATTTTTCTATGAACAGCATCATCTCATGTACTTTCCTTGTGGAATCTATACAAAACACCTCCAGAATGTGTGCACTTTGGTCTGGAAAGTTCTCTAAAGGAGTAAAATCAAGGCCTGCTCAAGTAACGCAAAGTTTACACACCATGGATTTACAATTTGTCTTTATTTCATTTCCATTAAAAATCAGACACCCCCCCCCCACCCTGCCCCTGACTTTTCTCCTTACCCTACCAAAAAGACTCACCTGAATTTCTCAGGCTGAAACAGTGAAACTGATTGAGCACAATAACAAGTTCTCATTTAATTAGAAATCAAATCAAAGAGTTTAGCACAACAGGAGTGGGGAAAGTGACAAGCAGACACACATGCTGCTCAGCATCACACTACAAGACTTTGCCTCATTAAAAACAAAATCACACACAAATCTCTTTTGTTACTCTGAAGTTGGAGATCAACATGAATTAGGCATCAAGATATTAAACTAAACAACACCTACATCCACCCAGACACTGGCCTAGCAGGTCCTTCATTTGCTGTGATGGTAGGGGAGGCAGGGTTGGTTTAAACACCCAGTGAGACTGTCCATTGGCACTCCTAGGATATTCCCATCTTGTCTATGAAAGCATCCCTCAGAGTACACATCTGGTTAAACTTGCATGTAAAATACATTATGACTCCTGAACCACAATGGCAAGACTAACCACCCCGACTGTGCAACACTGAGTGACAAGCTGCAAAACAAGTGAAATCTCATGTTCTACAGTAGAAGATTCTACATTCTGCATCAAAGGTAGTAACTAACTATCAGTTAAACTCTCACCCCTCTCCCAGCCATCCCCCAACCCCTACCCCAAAAAAAAAACCCTGTCATTGTCCTCCATTTCCATTACACCTTTTGAACCCCCTAGTCAATGCCCCCAAAACAGACCTGCTTGTTAGATCAAAATTGCAGTTTTTCAACCTATTTTGCTCTTTTAAAAGAAAAGGACCAAATTTTAAATTTTAAAACAGGAAAGCAGCGCTACAGTAGTTCTCCCTAATTTCCTCAGGTCAGATTGTGGTCTTCCTTTTTCGCATCTTTCTCCACCTAGTTCCACACGTGACGTCTGCAATGATCCACAGCCTGTGGCAGGAGAAAGATCACAGAGAAGGTTAATTATCAAATCAGCTTCCAGAGGTGGAAGAGACTGAAAAACAACCACAATGGCCATGGCACTTACATTGCAGCGTGAAGCGGTCTCCATGTTCTTGCACCAGAAGGCAGGCCCCCAGCTGCACTGTTCTGTCCCCAGAAGCCTCACTACTGCCTCAGGGCAGGCCCCCAATTTCTGCAAGAAGGAAGGTGGAGACTATTAGAGTCCACATCCTATCCACTGCTCTACACAACACCTATGTGGATTACAAACACTACAAAGTCTAACAGAGTGTAGTACCGCCATCTGAATTTCTTCTGCAGTGTCTTGCATCCATTATCTTCCTGCTTTTTATTCAAGTCAAATTTGGTGCAACGTGACATCCTTCCTGATATTATTTTATTACTGTACTGTTCTCATCTACAGTCCTGAGGCAGGTCTGAACATCACCTCATTGATGCAAAGTAAACAGTGAAGAGATTTAGTGTGGTATATCATGTTAACATTTCAGTTCACCCATTAATTCACTCAATTGCATTTATAAAAAAAAAAAAAAAAAAAAAAAACTGCACAATAAGTTGTTTATGCTATGTCCAAATCCAATTTTTTGTATATCAGACCAGAATCCAATCTTCCTGATATTGACACATTGTCCACATTATATATTGCAAGTGATCAGATCCAATGTGTGTGTCCGAGTGGCAGTCCTCATTTTTGGTCTAATCCACATTAGTTGTTCTAGTAATGACATTGTGTCCGGAAGTAGCGGAGGTAGCAATTATATTGCGCCGGTAAGTAGAAGTAATTGACTTAAACCAAAATGGAAGGTAATAAAACAGGCTTGCTTATTTTCAAAATGGCAATGTGGAGCCGCGGCACAAGTTTTACAAAAATAATGAAACAGCATGAGACGGAGGAGGCTTGCTTCCTGTATGTGTGATGTGTACGTGAACTTAATGTGGCATCAAATGTCAGATGTTTAATAAATAAATAAATAAATAAATAAATACAAATGTGATTTGAATAGGGTTTCAAACATACGAATGTGGTTTGAAACGGATTTGTGAAAATTGGATCTTGTGATTTTTGTATGTTCAGACTTGTTACATATGATCAGATTCCAGTCAGATATGCACATAATCAGCTCTGGACTGACAGTGTGAACATGGCCTTATAGTGTCAGTTGCCCTATGAAGCATGAGTGGCACTGACCATGCAGACGAAGTCTGGGTCCAGCATCTGCAGCAGGAGCTGAACCAGCATGGGCTCATACTGCTGAACCAGCTGGTCACACTGCAGAGAGAGGACACAGATCAACCAAAGGGCCAACCAATCTGCAAACCTGTATAAGAGCAACAACTTTCCAAAAAAGTAGGGGGTTTTTAAGTCCACAATAGTAGGGGTTTTTTAAATGGGCAGTTTTTAACTTTAACCTTCTCCTATTGCATAAATGGGGGACCATATCAGAACCAATTCTGGTAGCACAGTTCTGTTAATGATTTTACAATATAATTTTAAACAATTTACATTGTACACAAATAGCAGAGTGTAAATGCAGTCTTGTTTCTTGAGTACCAAGGAACAATCTCTCTCTGTGGTCATGGGTTTCTCTTCTTTCTGAGAGCATGGTGATAAATTGCTGTGTTCAACGCCTGAGCACCAATCACTCCTTACCTCAGTGCGAACAGCCTCTGGCAGGAAGTTGCAGACCTTCCTCACGGCATCCTCAATCTCTGCCTCTGTGGCGTTCTGTTCCAGGATTCCATCAATGTAACGCACTGCCATCTTGCACACGTCACAGAAACCACCGTTGTCAAAATTGGCCTTGTCCATCACAGCTGTTCGTGGAAATCAAAATTTGCGTAAGGCATTTCACAAACATTTCACACAACACAATTCACAATAGACTGGCTGTAAGCAGTCAGTTGTAAACAGTCAAACAGTATGTGAGGGTGGCTGTAGGATGTGGTCCTGGATGAGGTACTTGGCTGAGATGATGGTGGAAGCCAGGCAGAAGGCAGCATGGTCAGGTACATCAGTGATATAGGGAAACAGAAAGATCAATCTTGTGCAAATGCCCTTGATGTCAGTAAGTAACAAGATTACACAACATAGGTTAGCTAAAAGCTGTGAGATTTACACCATGTATATTTGAGAAACTATGCAAAGATGCATGATATATATTCTAAGTGTACTGGTGGGCTCTTATATGGGTAGAATAGGATCTGAATCTGTAGAGGAGAAGACAAATCATGTTTATACTGAATTCACCAAACTTCAGAAACTAGAGGCACATTACATGGGGAATCCGATATCCCAGCTTGGTTGCTAAGATACAGCACTTTCCAAGACATCTCCATGCACCTGGCCACTGTTTCAATTTTCTCCTTCAGTTTGTGGTAGTTTCAAGGTGCCCCTCTGCACACAGAGGAGGCAAACCAGCAGCTGTTCACCCAAGCTGGCAAGCTGATCCAAAAAGACCTTGCAGCTGCACTCAGAAGAGTGCTAGACTTCTCTACTTGTAAAGTACAAATCACACACACACAGTGCGTACAATATTGTCTCAGGACTCAATCTGATCTGAAGGACAGCTGAAGTAAATTGCTTCAGAGTAGATTAAAGGAGAGATGGGTGGGGCAAAAATACAAAGTTAGAGCACATACAGGACCACTAAATGCTAGGTGTACCAGGGTCAGACAAAGAGTTATCAGTAGCCATGTCCAAAGAGCAGAGACTCAAGGGCAGGGCCTCCCTGGGTCGTGTGGTCACTGTACTCAGCCTATGCAGTCACTCCTGCGGATGGTACTCACGGATGTAGGCACGGTTGGCATCCTTGCACAGTCCCAGCACAGTGCACACGGTCTTTGGGTCGGCCTCCTGCACCAGCAGCTCAATGATGGCCTGGCCATAGGCCTCAATCAGGTCCTTACACTGAGCAGACAGGGTGGAGGGCAGCACCATGCACACTTTCTCCACAGCGTGGACCACATTCTCCTGAAAGGGAGAGAGGCCGCAAAACCTTAGTGGGATCATCAAATTCCACAGCAGCTCAGACAGAGTTCTTCAGAGGTTCCTTCCTGTTCAATAATTAGCATTAACAACTGCTTGAAATACCAAAAGTTTCTCAAAATGTTTTAGTGGTGCACACATCCATGCTTTCCAATCAAATATATGGTATTCTGCACAATCATTCAAACCTCTAACCTTCTGAATGGGGACAAGTTGTAACAATTACTGAAAAGACAAGACAAGGCTGCCTTCACAGGTACAAAGGTGTTGTCATGAGGAAGGCAGTCAGAGCAGGTGAGGTGGGGAGTAAATCTGAGTGCATGAGTCGTCATACCTCCGTCTTCTCATCCTGAAGCAAGCTGTCAATCTCCTTCAACACAAACTCACAGATGGCACACTGGGCAGACTCACGGGCACGCACCATCTTCTGCCAGAGGGACAGAACACATTGAAAAATTATGCCAAAAAATGTTTTACCAATGCCTAAAAACCTGATAGCCTTTTACAAAAAAAACCAACACTGGAAAGTCCCATTTCCTACTACTTCTCAAATTAGTGTAACATGACTTGCCTTTGCAGGTTTGAGCAATGCAGGCTTCACATCTGCTGGCTGCTCCACAGTCTCTGCAGGGAATAGCTTTGCTGCAGGAAACACCTTGGCTGCCACCAGCTTCTCCATGGGGACAGAGTGGACACTTGGGCAGAACCCAGCACGAGCACAGATATCCTCTGCTTTCTACAGGCCAACAGGAGAGAAACATTCAGCATCCCAAGACCCACCACTCCAATGGACACACACACGGACACACACACACACACACACGTGTAACTCCACAGAAGCCAAGTAACAGACATAAGTCTAACGTGCATGCAAACACCCACATGCACTCCTGAGAGATTCCACTCTGAGGAACGAAGCATGCATGGATCCACTCTCCCTCTCTCTGCCACCCCCATCCCCAAGGCAAAAGGGTTCCCTCTCCACACCCCCCTACCCCGCATCATTCAGTCACAACCTGCAGAGATCAAACAATTACGCATAACCCCCACTTTCAGCCATGACTTCCACCCTCTCTGTGGTATGCATACCTCTGTACTACTTAGAAATCATAGTGCATAGTGTTGCCATTTTGTCAGCAATTCAATGCATTCTAAAATGCAAGTTTACACAGGGAATCATTGTGATAAATATAATCATTACACTTAACCACAATTTAGAAATGTATGCAATATATGATATAGACAAACTCTGGAAGTTGTGATAATATTGTCAAGTAAGTTCTAAATGTAGTGAAAGTGATGACCACTGCACAGTGGTATGCTTTTGAAGTATGCCTGGAAGAATGTACTGGAGTTTGGAAGTATACAGGACTCAAATACACAGGTGTATGCCATAGCCTCCCATGTCTGGAGGCTACAGCATGCACCTTCACCTCTTCCTTCTGTCAGAAGAGTATGGAAGAGTATCTGTGTACAGTTAAGAGGATTTACCAGCAACCAGGCTGTTTGAGTTCAATCAACCATAGACCTTTCCCCCTCTCTCCCAGGAAACAGTGGCTAAAGTCCTACTGCTGTATAATTACACAGCAGTGAACAAATATAAGATTTCTCTGTATGATTTGACATCTGATTATTATGAAATAAAATGTACAATTTCTGTACTAAATACCCCCACAAATGACTTCCACCCTGACACCCCCCAACCATAATCCAGTCTGGTATCAGGTGTACTGGGTAAGTAAACAACTACATGCAAGTAGCTTCATGGACAGTACCGCACAGGTGAGGACAGAGCAGCTACAGACACACAGATAAGAGGCTAAGGGTGAGAGACTACACAGGTCAAGATCGCTGCACCTACCTGATCCTGCAGGCCAAAGAGCAGGAGAGCAACCCAGAGGGGAAGGACAGAGTAAGAGGTCAAAAGTTGGGGGGAAAAAAAACAAAATAAATAAATAAAGTGATTAGAAATGTGGATGACAGCAGACAGTCAAGGAGCCAAATGAGAGATGTGGCTGGGGCAGAGCATCAAAGACTGAAATGAAACAAAAATACTTAACATAAAGTTTCACAAAGGTGCCTGCGGTACCTGCACACCAAGCTGCTGTTCTAGTCTGCGCATGACATTGCAAGATATTGAGCACTAATGCAAGAATGCCAGTCACTCCCACCCATATTAAAATTCCACCTCCTGTATGACTCTTCCTGGCCAGAGATCACAAGAAAGAGGGAGAGAAGGAACCGTCATCTCTGCAGTCTCAACACTCAGTAAGAAAACTTCCACAGCCAAGCTGCACTTACCATTGACATGAGCTGCTGGATGACCACGGGGGCATACTGTCCAACATACTGCTTGCACTGAAACAAGAGTTTAGAAGGGCAGTCAGACCAGGACAGACATGAGATAACACTGCTCCCCCAGTCACCGCGGATGAGGTTTCCCTGATGCACCGATTTACCCCTTCATCCTCTTAGAATGCAACTAGTTCCTGTGCTTTATGGGTGCTACACCCAAAAAATTCAAATTAGGAATGTTTTAATGAAAATTGATTGTGTGTGCATAAACTTGCTCTATGAGATTGCAATTAATGGCTTATTCTGTGATCATTACTCCTAATCGTTACTTAGATTAGGATAAAAGGATGCACACTGTCATGTCCTTGAGGCCACATCCCTTTCAGAATGCTCAGCAGGGCCTGGGGGACTTGCCCCTCTCACCATGTCAGAGATGCCTGGGCCAAGCAGGTCGCACTGCTTCTCGATCTGGGTGATCAGGTCGTTGATGAAGGAGGTGTTGCTTTTGGCCTCCTCCTGGGCATCAGCGATAAACTTGACACAGTCCTGGCACACATCTCCATTCTCCTGTGGAAGGACAGGGTTCAGGCCCAGCACAAAGACATAACATCTACACATCCCAAGACGTTGTGTATGGCCAATGAGCACTGATGAGTCTTATTCACCCAGAAATTGAGCAAAGTTATTGAAAAGCCTCTGAACACATTACCAGAGCAATAGCAGTTGCTTTTTAAAGAGAAAGTATGACAATACTGCTTAAATGGCTTTGGCCCTTTTATTGATCTTAAGACTTCAGCACTGCACCCCTGCATTTCTTTCTTTAAAACACTGCATGACTGCCACTTTATTTAAAATAAGGCTGTGAAATGCCTTTAGAATACAGGTAATAACACAGACTGACAGGCAAAATAAGGCTGTCCCTGCCAATCAAAATAGAAAATCCACCATCTTACAGGGCTTTGCCAACAGGAATAGAAATTTTGCTTTTCCTCCCAAATAAGGCAGCTTATAAATCAACAAATGAATGATAGCAACATTGAGAGCACCTCTTCTAGCCTCCAATCTGTCATTACACAAACAGCAAAAGGCAGATATCAGTGGCTCAAAGTCCAGTTCTCTAGAAAACCAAATCCCCAAGCCTGGGATCATGCAGAGACAAGCTAGGGGGTTTAAACAGTCACCCCAAGAGCCAGTGTGGGGGCGAGGACGGGGGGTTTAAGTCACCATGCTAGAGCATGCTGCAAAGTGTCTCACTCAAGTTTTTAAATCAGTTCCTGTGGCTCTTTGTTGGTTCTTTCTTTCCTTTCAAAACAGCAGTTTTCCAATCTATTACTCATTTATCAGCTACCACACAGAAACCACAACACACTGCAGCCCTTTCTTAAGGAAACACACCTGTAGAGGGAGCACTAAACCAACTAAAGTGCTTTCACATCACATCTGTTTTGGACTACAGCATTTCCAGACCAAGGAAAATGGTCAGGGTTTCCATGGATAACAAGGATGAACACACATAGGCCCAAACCTATTTAAGAGCAATTACTGTGCACTGTTCCTGGTGGTCAAAGTCCATGGCAGTGATTTAGGACTCAATCCAATCTTCATATAACCTGGACTGTAAACTGGGACAATGTAATTTGATCCACATAAAAGACTAGGGACTAGTCCAAATGTGGAGGGCTAGTCCATTTACTGCACCTGCCACAGCAGCCAATCCAGGTCATTCACCAAGCAGACTTTTAACACATACCTTCTTTGGGGGGTCCTGTTTTGGGACATCCTTTTTGAGGTTGTCCTGTGGATACAGCAGCTGTGGGACATTAATGAGGAAGGGAGAGATGCTCTGGGACAGGTCCACCTGTGGAATCTCATTAGACAGAAGCTGGGCTTCAGCCAGGGCCTTCTGCTGGGACTGGCATAGCCCCATAGCCGCACACACCACACTGGGGTCATCCTGCAGAGATGGAAAAGGAAACGTATCAGCCTGAAAATCCACCACCACCATGAGCTGTCCAAGTTTCACTCATCAACCACGCACATCTAAGGAGCATACAGTGGCACCAAAACTCATCTGTCTCACAAATAGTCAGAGCTGCTAAAAATCAGCTAAATTTACTATAGGCATTTTGCAGAAGCCAGGGAAGTGCAGAAGTGCAATTCAGAGCTGGAAGTCACCCATACCACATTCCTTCCTAGAAAAACCACCTGCTCAAAATCTCAACTCAATACCATGTGCCCTGTGTCCTTAAGAAAACAGGTAAATCCAACTGTCTTCTGTTTTTAACTTGGTTTGTGCATTCATTGGCAGGCAATTATGGGAAATTGCTTATTTACTCACATACTAAAAAGACAAACCAAAAGGATGTGGAGTCTGTTTACTACATGAGCACAACAGAAGAACCATCCAAGGGAGCCAAACAAAGAGGCATCTCTCCATGCACTAGCCCCCCCTTCTCATCTGCACTGGCAATGGGCCCACTGCCCTGAATGTGGCCCTTTCAGAAAACCACCATTACAGCTGCTCCTCTGTGTGCTCACACTATCACAGAGGGCAGATGGACCTCTACTTTGGCTCCTGATAAGAGACTGCACTGGTTTTAAAATGCCTGAGCTTATAAATAATACAGAATCATCTAGAGCATGCCACATTCCACAGGTGCTGTAAGTCTACTCCACCCCCAACACAGGGGGAACATTCAGTACAATGCTATACAGCCTCAAAATCTGGGGCACTATGCTTGAATGCATTGCATGCTTCTATAGTCTAATTTGCACGCAGAATCACAGCAACTTGACCTGAAATGCATGCAGATAGGAGGGCAAGACAAAATGTAGCAAGACAAATGAATATTCCAGCTTAGCTTTTTGCTAGGCAAAAGCAGCAAATGTGTTTGTTCCTCTTACAGTCTCCATGAATTGAGTTCCGTAAATAAGGATTATGAACTAATTCCCTGGATGGCCACACCCTACCCACTCACCAGCTCCCCAGTAATGATGCCAATCAGGATTGGGTAGTAGCTGTCCACCATCTCTTTGCACTCAGCAGAGATGCCCTGATCTGGGATCAGCTGGCAAGCTTTCTCCAGATAGCCCAGGATCTCCGACTGAGAAAACAGAGCAATTATTTGGCAGGATGTGAAACAGACACACACACACAGGAAACATCTGTACAAATGCAAAAATACTACAGTGATAAACTGGGCTGAGGGACGAGCGTAGAGGAACTGAAACAAAGATCACATGAACTATTGGCTACAACCTACAATCTCCCCGTTTCATCACAAAAGGAAAGCAAATAATTCAAATTCCCCCACAGTCATTCTGAAAGTGAATCAAACTACACAGGCCAGAGGTCAATTCTAGCTTCAAATATCTCTCTTCATCTTTAAGTAGAGAGCTCTGTGGTTACATTTGTAGCTGCTCCTATGCCTCACTTCATCACCAATTACCTACTCCTTACCTCAGTGGAGTTGTCCTTCAGCAGCTGGTCCACCACAGTAAGCACCTCCTTGCACAGGTCACATGGCACAGATTTCTACATCAGACAAGAGAGGGAAATGACACTTGAGTAAAGGAAGTTTTCGTTTTGGATGGTGGTGATAGTGTGGACCATTTCACAGTTTACAGAAAGGCATAACGAAGCAGTACCTCTAACAGAAAATGTTAAGATGAGTTTTTGTGACTAGTATATAGGCCTTTGATATGAGTAACACATTTTATGCAAGATTACTGGTGAACCAAACTAAACTGGTTGATACAGGGTGGCAATATGAACTTGGGCCTCTTCAGAGGAGTGGCCACTGTCTCTTGTGCGACTCCCACACACAAGATTAAGGAAGAGAACACCTGTGGCCTGTCACTCACCATCTGAGGTTTGTTCCAGACATTCTGCTGGCAGTGAGCTACAGCACGGCACTGAGAGGCAGTCTTTACGTTCTGGCACCAGTAGGGGGGGCCGCGGGCGCACTGCTCTGTGCCCAGCAGGGGGGATGCCACAGCTATAGAAAGGAGACAGAATGCATTAGACACCCCAATTACACAGAACAGACACAAATAAAACCAAACATTTCCACAGTGCTATGCAAGGTCATGAGCCTAGGGTGTAGCATGCAAGAGGAATGCCATTATAAATTTAAACTTGCACCCTAGGAAGGTAGTGGACTCATGACCAGTGAGGACTGTTCCATCTACGGAATTATCTGCTAGCAGAGGGCAAGGGATCTAGTCGAATCAAATACTTTAAAAAAAAAGTGCCCAAACTAAAAAAGAAACACCCTTTTTCTCACTTTCAGGGTTCAGTGAAAACAGAAGCCAGCTCAGATGAGGCCTAAACAGCCACAAGCTGTCACATGACTCCCTCCCCTCATTTCTTAACCTGCTAAACAAGACCAGACACACAACTCAGCTAATGGAAGACCATAAACATATGCCCTTTGCAATACTGGCTGAACACAGGATATCCATGGGGGAGGGGTACGGAAACAACCCCAGTCAGTCACGTTAGGCTGATTAAAAGTTCCACATTCTGGAGAAAACAGAATTTAGTCAACAGAATTACCAAAGGCATATCAGCCTTTCCCCAACAGTAAAAAATTGCTCCATGAGAGAGATGTCACTTTAAAAGGCATAGGCACAGCCTTGGACATACAGCTATGCAATCAAGACACCACAGTCAGCCCATAAACAGCCTAAATATTTATAATTGTTCATATGGGGAGAGAAGGGTACAAAGGGCTGAAAGATGGAGGGAGCCCCCTCATTCAGCCCCCACTTCAGCCCCCTAAACCTCAACATAAATCCTGTTTACTTTCCTTTTCTGACTCAATCTTATTAGTTGCAGAATGAACTAAACCCTTCAAACTTGAAAAGTACTAAACATTTCCCACTTAGGGAGTGCAAAGGCATTGTTCAATGTTCCAGGAACTGAGATTCACAATGCAACACACACAACACCAGAAGCTACAGGGGAATGCAGAGAGAACCACCACACCACTGAGCAAAGGAGTTTTCCCTGACCTCTGCCACAATCCATTCCAAATTCTTGCTGCACCACGAATTTCTACCTCTCACCTACACAGAAATGCTACCGAATTTGACCATTTTAAAAGAGAGCAAAGAACCTGAGCATGCACTGTACCTTCTACCAGCACTGAAATCATTCTAGAACAGCCAAAGTGTTTTACTGGTCTTGATTCAAACTAACTGCTGTTAATATCCATTTTTGGCCAATACAGTTGTTCCCCTGAGGTGTGGTGCAAATGGGCAACCCCTTTACACATGCACTGCAGCCCTGAACTTTTCCAGACATTAAACAGAGGAGCTGTATGTGTGAACACAAATGTCCGATTCAGTTGCACCAGACATTACACTTTATCCTGCTAGCTCCCTAGTACAAAGTCCGGGTAATGTCTGGTTGAGCTCATGTGTGAATACAGCACAAACCCTGCAATTTTCACAGCGTACTTTTTGCATATTTTCCTGACTCCTGCATGCTCTACCCAGGCCTCAGCTCTCACCTAAACCAAACAGAATATTTCCAGCTAGATGAGAACGCGTCTGACACGGAAACTTCCCGGTTGTGTACCACATGCATGAAAGGGCAACTCTGGATATGTCTAGAGCTGATTCTCCAAGTTCATGTGTGAAAACGACTTAAAAGGCAGAACAAAAGGACTTTGGTGGCCATCATTTTAGTGGAAACGAGCATTCTGGTTGCAGTCTGTTGCATCTGGACACAAGGCTGAACTGGGGGCAACCATCAAGCCTGTGAGTGAATACCTTGCTGATAATTGGTGTGCGCTGGCTGGTCACTGCTTAGAAATTTTATTGGGGGGGGCTTGTCCCAAGTCACGAGGTAGGGGTGGGTACAATTATCCTACATCAGCTGAGAGTCAGGGCTGCCAGTTTTTGCAGCAGTCATTAATATGAAAGGAGCCTTTCAATAGATTGCAAAACCACAAATAATCTGTACAGACCTATACTTCCCTTTTCTACTAGATCTGGAAGTGCGATCTGTTGGCACAGTTTAGGAGCAATCAGAACTGGACATTAAAACAGGACACTGATCTCCTGGACAGTAGTGGGCAAAGCAAGGAGGGGGACAGCCTCATGGGGTTATACTCAAGTTACAGCTCATACAGTGGGCTGCACTGGTTAGTGATACAATGGAGGGGAAGCATATACTTTGTGTTTGAGTCAGGTAAATATTCTTATTTATGACTAAATATGTCAAACAGGGTTTACAGAAGTGCACCTTGGTCACCATAAAGTGCACCTTGGTCACCATAAACAACACCGTATTTAAATTATGAGGCCAGACATTGGAGGACTCAACCAGTTTTTAAATTCACCTTAAAATGCCTTTAAAATGCAACCACAGGTCTGTGGATGTTAACAGACAAGGAGGGTAAGCACTAAAACACAGGACTCAGTCTCTTGCATAACCAAGCCCTGAGACACACACCTCCATCCAATACATGTCTGCCCTGGCACATTTTAAAGCACCAGATGCCAGTAAGTTTTAAGACAGTCAAATTCCTGGTGAGAGAGGCTGTAAGGATTAAACTTAATACTTCCTGTGCAGCACTCCACGGATAAAGGCCATGAGTGAAAACATCATTAGTAAGGCATGAGCAAAATTGCCCGTAGGGAACCTGTGACAGATGACAAAGGGTGCCAAAGGGGACTATGCTAGCAGATTGTAAGGCACTTGTGAAACGACGAGACAGAAATAGGCATAAGCAAATCGCCTGCCGGTGACAAAGCCCTCTTACCAAACTACTGTCAGCTACAATATGGCTGACATAGGCACACAAAAAGTCTGAAACTATGCATGTTGCTTCAGCTTTATTTATACTTCCCATAAGCACCTCCACGCGACTCATCACATGACCAGCTAACGAGACAGCAGAAAAACAGGTGATTGGGCAATTGAGCTTATCACAACAGTCTCCTTGCTACTCTTAGCTCTGCTATCATGACTGTGTTTTGCTTGGAGCAGTCGGCAATGCTGAGTGAATAGATATAGGGATTGAAGGGGTTGGATAGGTGTCACAAGACTGAATTTTCACTCAGAATTATTGCTTCAGAGCAAAGAACATTATGTGCCATTTTAAAAGATAAAGGCAGCTGCTACTACAGACAACTGCAATTGAGGACACACTGGAGTCAGACAGACCTCTGAAATTATATGACTGAAGTTTCAGCTCAGCTCCACCTCACCCTTTAGCAAAGCCATTTTAGATACAATGAGACAGCAAGAGAGGGAAAACACTGATGAGTCAACATCACATGCCAATTGGTCAGAGCCATGCAACAGTTTTGAGTCATGTTAATACTGAAAAACCCTTAATACAGAACTAGAGGACTGTATGAGGGCATGCCCACATGAACAGCTTATCTATACCACACAAATACAGAACTCGCTGTATGCTACCACTCCCTTTCTTAAAAGACAAACTCAAAGTGGAGTGGGTTAGGATAGAACACATTCTACTTCCACCATAAAGTTATTGTACTGGCAAATTCATTATTGGTGCAACCATGCTGATGATGCAGATATGAACACAAGCAGTGAGAGTGCACATCTTCAGTTTGTGGTAGGAATTAACCCCCACAGTACAAGTAATGAGCTACCTACTGAACAACTTCACTCACCCACTAGATACCCAAAACTATCTCGGGGGTTTGGGGTAGGCTTTAATTGTATTCCTGATAGATAAGATTACTGCAAAAAGTGTAGTGTAGCATCTGTAGCTGCAAATTTTTAGCAACTCTTTCACAATTGCCTTTTGCAAAGTTCCACGCATTTAAAAAAAAAAAAACAAACACTGGAGAACAATTAGCAGCAAACTCCCCTGGCATGGCTGCCAAACCAAGCCAAACATAAACGCTGTCACTCTGAACACACTAATGAAATGAAAGCGCACTTTCAAGGGTTTCTGTAAGTTTCACACAGTCAAAAGCAGAATTCTCAATAAAGGACAAAGCACATCTACAATATATCTCCCAAATCAAACAGGAATCTTTTCACTGTGCTGTGCTGCACAGCACACATAAATGAAAAATAAAATCATACAGTCAGACGACATTTATGATTGACTATGCTGTGACCTACTTCTGCAGCTAATATAAGTGGTTAATGTGTCCCAGTTTTGACCCCAATTCATCCTCTTTAATAGCCTTTGGTGGGATGAGTGTCTTTCTCTGCTGTCTTTATGTAGCCATGTCATGGACATGCAATTCACACAATCACTTACAGGTCTCTGTAAAAATACCTACAGTTTAACAAAAGATGAACCTGTGGTTTGAGGGGTGAGTAGACCAGCTAAAGGACTGTACTCACTTCTGCTGTTATTACAGTCAAAAATCTAAGGAACCAAAACTGTAGATGGCTACTTCAGCAGGGACAGACATCCCCAACCTTCCTAAAACCACTGTCCTTCCTCTTCACTGTCCTTCCTCAACATCACATGAAACCACAGCTTTCAGTTCCTTAGTACCATCCTCATCAGCATTAATGTGGCCACCATTCTTGCATGAAAAACCAGGACATGACATGGCTCAAGAATTAATAGTAATCTCAGTTGAACATACATCATGTGTCACAGTTCAGTGAGTGCATGTCACAAATTTCACACAGAACTGCAACACAGCCAGACAATAATAGTCTCTTTCTGAAGCACAAGTCCACTTGCCACAAAAAGGAAGGTTTCTATGCAACAAATGGCATCAGGAGCAAGTGAGATGCAAGCTTCTCCAACCTCAGGATATTTTATAACTTCAGTAAAACACACAAGTTCATGCTGACCAGAGTATGTCCAGAACAAAAGGAACTGGAAGGAGAGAGTTAATAAAACAGTGTAGTCAGCACAGCTTGAATGGACCCCTACCTCTAAAACTGGACATGATCAACTCTTCAATCACAGCACAACCCAGCTTTCAGAAACATTACACAATCATTTTTTTCAGCTGATGGGGAATGCTTCTTCAATGGAATCCATTCAATACACATCTGGATATTAAAAAGGGGCATGCCAGCATAAACACAGTTTAAACAGGATTCATTTGACAGTTTCATAGGGTTTTACCATTTTGAACACATAGTCCTCCCAGTGTATATCAGCATGTGCCATTCCAGGCTTTAAATTTAGTTGAACCCACCTGTAGGCATCTTCCAATCATTGCACTAAAGTACATGTAATAAGACCTGGCATGAATCAAAAAGGTAAGTTAAGAATGCCATTTTTGCTCTCACATCAGCTGTAAAAAGACAAAAATGCATATTAAAGGTTTATGACAAGCATGTTGATTGTAAGACAACCTTTAGCTCATGTCACAGGTTCAATCTTAGCAGAAAGGCAGTAAGGGGTCAGACATCCAAAATGCTGAAGTGAAACTTTTGGGCCAGTTACGGTTCCTCAAGTTAACTTAATAAGAAGAACACAGTACAGTAAAAGAGAAGTTTGAAAGGTTAGTAGCGGTTGTGCTATACTGTTCACATCTCTGCAGCTCTAATCATCCCTGTGTATTTCTCTTGCACCAGCACACTCAAATCTCACAAAAAGTGAGATAAAGGATAGAAGGAACTGATAAGCACTCATTACACAGAGGAAGACCACACATACCTTTAAACTGACAGATTTGTGACATCAATCACAGTGACTTGTCTGCGGCCTAAGCACATGCTAAAGCACTGATATTATACTATATGGCCTCATTGGGGGTTAGACTGGTTCTCTTATTCAAATTAAGGACACAGGGCGATGAATCCTTTGAGCTGTGCAGTAATGTAGACTCCTGCACATTTCAGGCTGTATTTAGCTGGGGCTTGTACAGATTATTCACACCAATGTCAAAAGCTGTCAGAGGCTACAAAGCATCAGCTGACAGAACCATGTGAAGAGATGAACTGCCAGATTCACCAGGGAAGACTTTGATCTATAGGCTGTGTGCCACACAGAGACTGTAGCGTAGCTCTGCACTCAATATACACAATGTGGAACCTACGTCTTTTCGTGGCATGCAAACCTAAATAAAGGAACAAGAGGAGAGTGAAGCAGAACATTGGAAGCTAGAATTTGCATCCACCTGCATATATCGCATCCCAATACATTTTGGTATCAAATTGACTAAACCTACAGTAATTGTTCCACTTAAGCACCAAATTTCAGACCAAAAAGAAGTAACCTTTCAAGAATGGATGTCAACATACGGCCCAACAATATACACGAGCCAAAATTAGCGCCTAAATGTTATACTTAGAGTCGCAATTAACTTCTTATTTGTTACAAAAACAAATAAAATTAATCCTGCTCTGTCGGTAACCCAAGACCGACCTGTGGTGTGGGTCACGATTTAACACCCACAATTGTAAAAGCACACAGTGCACAGTGACAGATGAACGGCCCAGAATCACGTGAACGTACATTCTCCTCTTCAACAGGACTGTGGGCACGTTAGAGTTCTGAACAATTTGTATCCCGAAGGTGCGTAGGGAGACTTGGGTGTGGCTTCCAAGAACAGTTTTATAAGTCAATGACTGGTTCTGTATTAATTCACTATTACCAACCAAACGTCAAATTAAACGGTTAACATTAACTGTTAACCTTTCAGATTTAAAATGTTCACCACTGAAATTCAGCGAGTATGCCATTTCGCTACAGGATATTTCTAGAACAGTTTACCAAAACACTAGCCAGCACAGCCGCCTAACCCAAGAGTTTCGGCAAGCTACAAGTTAACATTAGCCATCCGCCAAGTTAAACATCGATGTAGTTGTAATATTGTGAATCTAACGATGGAGGCATTGATAGCAACACGGTCACTTCAATTTGGCCATGGTAGCTCAACCAGTATGGTATTTTAGCAAACACTTAAACATTACATATGGCTAGCATTAAGCAACTGGAAAAAAACTAAACTACAAGTGTAAAACGTGGTTCAGCCATCTCGCTAAGCAAACACATAACAAGCGATTTCCGCTTGAGAAAACGCTGGGTAATGCTAACTGCTTGGCTAACAACAATGGCTGCTCTGACTTGTTTACGAGATTGTTCTTCCGCCTCACTACGAAGAGGCGTAGAGTTAGCTAAAAGGGTTAAACTGACAATACACATTTTAAACAACATTTAACAAAACTACAAGAAAACGTTAAGCCACGTGATTATCATAACAAAAAATTACCTGTGGAAACTAAGAGCAGCGTGAGAAACATCATATCTCAGCTGTTGTAGGCTTTGAATTAGGGCTTCGTTTTTTAGATGTAGTTATTATGCGCTGTCGGTGCTCGCTGCTGCAATGCAGAATGAGAAGTCAGCTGACGCTTATATCATACCCTTGATGTCAGGTGATTTGGGACCGAAAAAGTGGAGGAAGGGGCGTGAGCGTTTAAAACAGTTTGACCGGTAGCGCCCTCCGCTGACTGGGAAGTAATGGTCATCCAAGTATATGACACTGTTGCCGCCATTAAATAATTAAAACTACTGTAAATCTTCCAAACGGGTTTGAGAGAAAAACATGTTATTTTATCAGAAATTTATGAGACTGGATTGTCATTAGCACATGTTTGGACATATTTTAGAGGGTAGTCTTCCAAATATTTTGTGATCGGAAGGTATGCACATACAAACCGTGATTTATTTGATTAATCCATTCCACTTGAAAAAATGCCTAAAAACTCTAGTGGTGTCAAACATATGCTATGGAGTGCCTGGTGTATGCTGGTTTTAAGTCGAGCTCTTGCTTAGATAATTAATTCCATGATTTGCTAAATTAATCTTGGTTCACAAATGATGTATATGCAGTGAATTGAGTTATCAGTGTTTACTAAATAACAGTGTTAACTTGTTGTGGTTTCTTATTGTACAAAATAAAACCCCCAAACAATATGAATATATAACTACTAAGGAGTTAGGTCAATCTTTGCCTTCAGGACAGTTAAGAGTTCATCGTGATGTTTTTGGACTGTTTCTTCAAGGATATTGGAACACTTAAAAAAAAAGGAAAGTACCCATGCCTTCATGGGATAGAGGAAGTGGAAAACTACCTTGCACTTTATAACACAGAACTTTCAATAAATTTTCAGTTGTGATTAGATCTGGTGGTTGGCGAGGACATAGAAGGTGTTTGTCTTCATCCTCCTGTTCATGAAACCACTATAAAATCATTTAGCAGTGAAGGGCGTTAATATCTCAGATTACAAGAACATCTCAGTCAAACCATGTGTTCACTATAAGGTGCACCCAGTTGCCTAAAATGATTCCATATTCCTTGATTCCTTGCATTTCTACCATGCAGAGTCCAGATCAGGTCCAAATACCCCACAAAATTATTGCTTGTGTCTTTCTGCTCTGGCCTTACAGCATGTCTCTGAATGGCAGCACTGCCATTAACACCAGCTTTGTAATGCTCTTAATGTACTGTTTTTGTTGAGACTGGGTCAAAGAGGTGTTGATTCCATTTTGTGGTTATGTTTAGGAGGCTGTAGCTTTGTGGTGTTTGGCAACAATCATGTTTAATGTATGTGTTCCCTGATGGTGAGTTTTGACTTCCTATTACTGTTCCTCTTTGCTGATGCAGTTTTTTCTTTGTGTTTGGCATGTGTTGTCATAAATTTTGACACCTTGCTTTGTTCAGTAATTCTGAAGTTCGAAATAAACTACTTGAACTAATCCTTGTGTTTTGTTGTAAAGAGTACCGTAAACCCGTGCAACTGATAATACCGATCACTGCTCAAAATCTCTCTGACCCCATCCTCATCTTGCTCTAATCTGCAAAAATTATGGATATCGGAAAGTAATAGGAATGAAAAACAAATTAAAACTGTGATTGCTTTCTGGAAATCAGCTTTGTTTACTGTTGTAGTAGACTTGTGCTTAGTTCATTTTTTTTTTTATTTCAGAATTTGAGAGAACTGAAGAACCTTTTTATTTTATGGACCCAGACAAGTATTTATATGTGCCCACATATACTGGGGAGGAAATTGTATGGCTTGAAATGGAGGGCAAAGAGTGAAGCTCCAAGAACTTCTCCTTATAAAACCACATCAGACTATATGGTGTTATGGTTACATTTATAATTGGAGATAGACTGAATTCCCAGAACTTCCCACAGAATTTAAGATCATGGATCTACGACCTGAAATTCAAAATTAACACTTGACAGCTACAATATTAAGTGTCCAAAACTTAAAAACAGGTAGGGGGTGTTTGAATTGGTCAGGCTTCCTCTGATCAACTGATTACTCACTACAACATGCTAAATAACCACAAAGCTAACATTTTATTTAGATACATCATTCTTCCAAACTGCAATTTCGCCTTGCATTGCAGTGTGAAATGTGGCATATGAAACAAAGTAGCCACTGGCTCAGACAAAGATCAGTAGTAATGCATTTCAACTGTACTGTGTGGGTAGCATAGTGGTGATCCGATAGGACTAATTTAACAATCCAAATTGTAGATAAAATATATTGGTGGGAATGACTCCAATGGACAACGAGTAATGCAATATAACTTTATAAAATTATTGAGGAACATACGATAGGTGATTTTTAATGGAGTGTACCCACTTTCTGCCTCCTGCATTCGACGGTTGTTCAACCCAAGACTGGCATGTGTTCTGAACTACGACTGACTCAATTCCTCTGGTCATATTACGGAAAAGTGTAGTTTATTTTCAATACATATTTACAGAAAAGGCTGTCGAAAATCTTAGGTCCTGAAGGAGATTTGTCTGGAAGGTCCTGTTGTTGCAGCTGCAAAACAAGATGGGTACAATTAACAGTGCGCTAAGCAATTAAGCAGGTAGCTCGATAAACTAGTGATGAACATGAGTCAAAATACATAAAGACAATGGCCTATATCCGTATAAAACAGACATACAGCATGGTTCCGCTTACTCAGTTTGAATGTGTTTCGGTGCCTTTGGATTGTGTTGGAGGAGGGCCGCAGCAGTGTGTCTTTCCTACTTGCGCTTCATTCTTCAAAACAGTTTGCCGCACCACGTCCACATCGCGCTCCAAGTAATCCAAAAACTCAGGAAGAATGGTTGGTGCGGCGTGGAAATCAACCAAGAAGTATCCGCCTCGTGTGTGGCGCAAGCCGTGTTTGGAAATCTTGTAAGGTAAGGATCTCTCTCCCAAGCTCTCCAAGCCACGCACAACAGCACCCCGTTCTATCAATGTCTCGACTGTGCGCCGCAGAACTGAAGCAACTTGGGGTCTCTGCATCGCTCTCAGGATCAGGGAAAGCTCGTATCTAGGCATGTCTGAATGAGAGGATATATAGCGTCCTTTAAAAACTACTCGAATTTAGCTCAAAATAACGCTTCACTGTTGATTACACAGTGACTGTCTTTACACAGCATCATGCGCTTACAACACACCGTGAAAGTCGCTCCAGTGTCAGACAAGACTTCTTCTCTAAGTTTACACAGAGTATGTTGACGCTTAAGGCGCATAGCGCCATCTACTGTAATGGAGTCACTGTCTTTCTTTTATCCAAAGTCTGCTTTGTAAACACGTATTGTTGAGAAAACAAAGGGCTCCGTTGATCCCTCATATACTATCTTCCCTCCCTTTCTCCCCTGTTAAAATCTAATCTAACAGAACGGAAATTTCTCGTCTATTTTAATTAGTAATGACTACGGCCCTCAGCTGCTCATTACTGCCCCATACACTAATGGCGACACACTGAATTGCAAGAGGAGGACGTACATTCGTCTCACGCACGTTTTAGTTAACATGACGTTTTGTCTGTGCGACAACGCTCCATTGGCCATGTGATTTAATGCTTCTTCACTTCTTTCTTCCTTCCACGACCGAAGCCAGCCAAGATGGCGGAGCAAACCACGATTCCTAGCGACCTATACCAGCATGTGTACTCCTTTCTCTTGGAGAACAATTTTACCAAGGCTGCAGAGCAGTTCCAGAAGAAGGCTAAAGTGGTAAGTAAACGGCGACAGGCAATATTAGGCAGGTATGACACAACTGCGTGTGTTACTTGAGGAGTCTTGTTTACCGGCGCAGAAGTTGAGAGAAACGTGACGCTGTCCTGCTGCTTCTAAAACACGTGTATGACCGGTCCAACGAATTTTCGAAGTATTCACCTCTTTGCAAGGTCTGTAGTCAAATTGTAGTTCAAATAAAACAAAAACATGTATTCTTAAGAACTGGGAACTTGAAACATGGCAGTACTTATAAACTGACCCGATATCGGAATTGGTTAATACTCCCTTAAAGAGTCTGTAGGTTCGTTCCCCGTCTTTGTAGTTTGGCAGTCTTTCTTGCACCTGATTAAATCAAGCTTAAAAGGAGGAACATTTGTTAAGCGTAGATGGAATGTGAATGAACAATACCGATATTGACGGTGTTGTAATTTTCCTTTTGTTAGACATCCCTGGACCAGAATGAGAAAAGTCTTATGGATATCTTTGGTTTCTGGGTTAGGTGAGTAGTGAAATATCCCGGTGTATTTGAATTACACACCCCCTGAGCAAAGGTGTCTTTTTTACTGCATGTGCTTTGTGATATATGGAAGACCTCCGATGGTGTGCTTCCAGTACAGGATCACCATACCACAGGTATAATGTGATATGTTGCCGTACCATGGGCTTTGGGTTAGGCGCTTTGACTGTGTAACTTCACCATACAATTTTCCTAATTCTGTCCCTGGCTAAGGCTGGTGTGGCCAGAATTTAATACATTGCTGGTTCCTCCCAGAGCTATAGGGTTTGTGCCTGAGCAAGGCAAATCTTGAATCTTCATAGGCTTGAGTTTTGTTCTTTTTTTCATCTATGAATGACAGTGTACTATATTCAAGCATCTGGTATAAGTAGTGGTAATCTGACATATAGCTAGCTACTAGATAAAATGCAAAGCCCAACCATTAATTCCATGGTGCTGATGGTTATTACTCTCTGACTTTCTCAGGTCTCCTGAGGCCAAGAAACGCAAGGCAGAGACCTGTGGCTCGCCAGCTGTCAATGGTCCGTCTGCCAAAAAAGCCAAGAAGGACGAGGAAAGCTCTAGCAGTGAGGACTCCAGCAGTGAGGATGAGAATCCTCCCCCTGCTAAGACCACCCCTGCAGGTAAGACCTCACCAAGAAGGGGACTGTATGCTTTGGCTAAAGCCACTTTAATATGCCAGTGGCAACTTTTTAATGACTTTGAAATTTCAGGAATTCATCGTCGTTATGTCAAGCAGTCCAACTTTGACATTCAAAGATTGTCAGTAGTTTTTTTTTGAGAATGTGACGAGGACAGCGCTTTTCAAAAAAAAAAAAAAAAAAAAAGTCACAGGATCTTGACTAAGCATGTAAGTAGGGACATGCTTGACAGCTCATGTCAAAGATGGCACCTTCTACACCATAGTGAGCTGTGACTGTTCTGGTCCAAAGGGAATACATCCCGCTCCAGGCTGACATACATCTGCTCCAGCAGCATCTTAGTCTTTCTCAGATCTAGGAAAGTAAGAGGAGGATGAGCAGCGGCCTAACCATTGTTTCTGTATCACTTTTTAGTGACCAAGGCTGCAGCTGTGGCTAAGAAGCCAGCTGCAGCAGCTGCAGAGTCATCATCTAGCAGTGACGAAGACTCAAGTGATTCTGAGGATGAAGAGGAGACCAAGGCCCCAGTGAAGGTAAGAGGGTTATGATGATTAAGATTGGGTTTAATTAATCTTGAGTCAGGCATTCATTCATTGGTGTCAACCATTACCAATAAGCTCTATATTCTTAAATGGGTATTATACTATCAGATTGTCACTAATGTATGCATCTGTCGCAGTCTGTTCAACTTAATGAACCCTGATGGTGATGACATTGAGTGTGTGGGTTGATGAAAGAGAAGAAAGCTGAGGTAGAGAGATGTTCATTGTTAGTGGTGCCTCCATTTCCCTGCAGTTTGTGGGATCTGACACTGTCACGGTCTTGAAATCAGATTTATGTGAAGGAATGTTTTGCATCTTGGGTTATTCTAACAATAAATGTAATGTGATTTAATAACCATTACTATTTCCTGACAACTTCCCTTACCTTTGCCACTAAGAAACCCCCTGCCAAGCCTCCTGTAGTGGCCAAAAAGGACAGTAGCTCAAGCAGTGAGGACTCAGACTCTGAAGACGAAGGAGCTAAAAAGACCCCTGTTGCATGTGAGTGGACTCCTTACCTGCTATGTAAACTGTATGATGAACTTCAAGTTCATTAGTCTTCTATCCTAGTCTCAGGTATAACTTTCATATGCGGTTGAGCCACATGATTTGTCAGTTGTCTGTCTTCCCTGTGTGACTGGCCAAAGTTGATAGATTATTAATGCATTTCCCATTCATGCCTAACCTTTTGGCCTCCCTGTCCTGGTCTGCAGCTGTAAAAGCCGCTCCAAAAGTTGCCCTGAAGACCAGCGTACCCCTGAAAAAGCAGGAAAGCAGCAGTGACAGTGACAGCTCAAGTGACTCTGAGGAAGAGGAGGAGCCAGCCAAGGTGATGTCACTTTCCCAACCCTTTTATTTATCATGAAGCAGCTAGTTCAGTCAGGGAACACTAGTATAGGTGACTGCTTTTTGTATATGCTCTGTTGCTAACTTAGTATAGGCTTGTTCTCTCCTCATACAGCAGCCCGTTAAAGCCCCCAACCAAACCAAGACTCCCCCAGCTTTGGCCAAGATACCCCTGGCCAAACCAGCAGCAGCAGCAGCAGAATCCAGTAGTGATGAAGACTCTTCCACAGATGAAGAAGACAAAGCTCCTCCCAGCAAGAAGCCCAAACCAGGTAAGTTGTACTCGTATCAGTTTGATGCATGCCACTTCATGATTTTGAGTTATCCGTTACATGAATCCAGTCCTCTGACTCATTATATAGTATGTCTAAGCAACCTCAGTGTGATGATGTGCATTGTTGAGATTTTGACTAAATATAAAAGCGCAGCACTGCCTGCACAGGTAACTCATGAGGCAGGAAAGCAGCGCAGTGCTATCTTTAGTTTGCACAGTTAGGGTTTCCCACCAGCCCAAGCTGTTGGCCCAGCCTTGGCTGATGTGTCGTGTGATTTGATGTTTGTGTGGCTCAGGATTAAAATACACAAAAAAGAAACAGCCTTGGCAGTCTGTCACACCAATTGTAGTTGGAACAAGAGAGGAATTGACAACTTTGGTGGACATAGCACAACATCTGTTGATGGTGGAAAGTGTCTTGACCAGTGAGCCACTCTAGCCATCCTTTAATTATAGCCGCGATACCCAAATCTCTCCACCTGTCAAATTCTGGACATCTGTTGACTCTGCTGTTCTTTTTGGTCAGGTCAATTGAAGGAAAAACCAAAATGGAAAAAAATAACACACCACAAACATTGCCAAATCAATGAAATAAAATCTTACTTTTGTGTGCCTGAGTGAGGCAATACATCTGTGCAGCAGGCTGCTTACTGGAAATAATGATATTGACAGCCTCTGAGACATTACATTCCTGAATGGTCATTTCCCAACAGTAGGGGTGGTCCTTGTTGGCCGGACTCCTTATCCTTCTGCCTATATAGAAAAATTACAGCCCATTGTTGCTGTCAAGACCCATTATCATAAATGTAAGCACCTAACACACTGAAAGACGCTTCAGTGAACAGAGTGTTGCAGACCAGAAATTTCTGCATACATTTCTAAGTAATTAATGGCAGTACTACATTTGGGCTAAATAATACCATCTGCTCTTAGATTTTAGTACATTCTGCTTTTACATCTACTGGGTATTGGAATACATTTATGTAAAATGTTGGTATCTCATCACCAATTACATTCTTGAATAATCATTTGCTTATATTTTAGATGGTGTGAGGAGCTATAGATTGTAAGTAGCCTCACATGTAAGGCTCATAAGGTTTCCTTTGTGGTATAATGCTGCCTAGCTTTGGGGATGTTGTTTTTAATAAACAAATTGAGAGTTACCACTTCAATGTACGCTGGACTCCAATCTGAAGTTTCTGTACAGAGCCAGAAAATTCTTTTGCCTTCTGAAATAAATGTAAACAGGCAAACTGTGACCGCCCTGTTTGCTAACTGCTGATTGGTTGATGTTGTGTGCACACACATGTGTGGAGACTGCTGATTAGCTGACAAGGCAGTGGTCTCTTTCAGGTCCCTACAGTGCAGTGCCACCACCTGCAGTGCAGAATGCTCCTGCACCAGCAAAGGGCAGTAAGTCAGAAAGCAGTGACTCTTCAGACAGCAGTGAGGAAGAAGATGAAAAGAAAGTGGCAGGTGAGGGTTATGTCTGGCTTGGCCTTTTGGTTTAACCTATGTGGCCTTTTGCTGATAATACATTTTCTTTTCCCTCCACAGCTCCAGTCAAAGCAGCCCCTGCAAAGCCAGCAGCCCCCAAACCTGTAACCAAGAAGCCAGAGTCCAGTTCTGACAGCTCTGGTAAGAACAGTAATCTGAGGCCCTGCCATTTTGTTTTAGTGAGTTTAACGGAGTTCTGCTCTGTTTGAATTTGCTAGTCTAAACACAGTTAACGTTCCTATAGTTTAATTTTGATTTTGCTCATGTTATGTGTCGTCTGTAATGCTGTCTTTGTCTGACAGACTCCAGCTCAGAGCGGAGGAGCCACCGTCAAAGGCTACTTCTGTTGCAAAGAAAACACCCCCTGCCAAAGCTGCTCCTGCCAAGGAGGAGTCCTCCTCCAGCTCAGGTGAGATGACAGACTGGAACTGCGTAGAGATATCCTACTGGCCACCAGGTGGGGCTGTAGTTTTCCAGTCTCTCTGTGGCCGCATTCCCCAGCTAAACCTTTGTGCTGTGCTCTTTCTCCCTCAGATTCTGACAGCTCTGAGGATGAGGCTCCAGCTAAATCCACCCCTACAGCTGCCCCCAAACCTCCTGCTGCCTCTAAAACCCCAGCAGCCAAGCATCCTCCAGCAGCTCTGATTCTGACAGCTCCTCTTCTGAAGACGAGGAGCCGCCTCAGAAGAAGCTGGCCCTGCCCAAACCTGCAGTTGGTGCAGCCAAGTCAGTTTCAAAACTTGTGACCAAGCCAGCAGTGGCTGCTGGGAGCAGCTCTGACTCTGACAGCGACAGCTCCGACAGCTCTGAAGATGATGAGGTGGTACCAGCTAAACCTGTGGCCAAAACCGCAAGCACACCCACTCCTCTCACCAAGGCCACACCCCCTGCAGAGTCCAGCAGTAGTGATGAGGACAGCTCCAGTGAAGAGGAGGAGGAGACGGGGAAGGTGACCACAGCAAAGGTGGCCATGTCTGCAAAAGCTACAGCAACTAAGAATGAGGAGAGCAGCAGCTCAGACTCCTCTGACAGCTCTGACTCTGAGACAGAAACAAAGAAAACGCCCTCCAAGCCTGCTGTGACCAAAGTTAAGGTAGCCGCACCTGCTAAAGGTACACCTGCTCAGAAACCAGAGGAGAGTAGCTCAGACTCCTCTGACAGCTCAGACTCTGAGTCAGAGGCCAAGAAAACGCCTGCTCAGCCTGCTCAGACTCCTCTGACTCAGACTCTGAGTCAGAGGCCAATAAAAGGCTAAGCAGTGACACCTGCTAACAGCAACACCTGCTCAGAAACCAGATGAGAGCAGCTCAGACTCCTCTGAAAGCTCAGACTCTGAGTCAGAGGCCAAGAAAACGCCTGCTAAGCCTGCAGTGATCAACGGTAAGGCAGCTACACCTGCTAAAGCAACACCTGTTCAGAAACCAGATGAGAGCAGCTCAGACTCCTCTGACAGCTCAGACTCTGAGTCAGAGGCCAAGAAAACGCCTGCTAAGCCTGCAGTGATCAACGGTAAGGCAGCCACACCAAAAACACCAGCTGCTGCAGCTAAGACAACTACGAAGAAGAATGCAGATTCATCATCCTCCAGTGAAAGTAGTTCTGAGGAAGAAGAGGAAAGTCCAAAAGCTGTAATGACCTCTACCCCAGCGGCCATGCCCTCAGCTGCAAAGACCACCACCCCAGCCACTGCCGCCAAGGCCACACAAGACAGCAGCTCCTCTGACAGCTCTTCATCTGAGGAAGAGGAGGAGACGGAGACTGGGACTCTCAAGGCACCCACAGTTAATGGTAAGGGTTAGGATTGCCTACATGGATGTAATGGAAGCTTGTTCTCTGTGTATTTTGGATTGTAGAAATGATTATATTCTGCAACATCATATATCAAATCTAATGACTTGATATAAAGTGGTCTGTATTGATTTAATCTTTAAAGTAGAGCTAAACATGCCAAGTTTTTAGGTAGTGTTCTTGGGCTCTTATTTGTTATTTCTGTTGGAGGCTGCGGATTTGAGTTTTTTGTCTTAAGCATTCAAATAATGATCTAAGTGAAGCAAATAGTGGTCTTGTAATGACAACATCTCAGTACCTGTTGCAAAAATATACCTTCTGGGGTTATTGGGAAAGAAAATGTCAGAATAGCTGTGAGCTGTTAAACTTGCTTAAATTTGGGGACCACTGCGGTTTTCATTTTATGATGGCAGTTTACAGTTTGTGACATGACATAAGTTTTGCTCCTTCCGTGGAAGCTAAAATACTAAAACTATATATCAGCCCTTTAAGCAATGACTTGTTTATATTGGTCCACTGGCCCTCAGACAGACTGTTCAGTGAAAGGTTGCATTACTGAAAAGGTCATGCCCCAACAGAGAACACTCTTTTTGTTCCTGATCTTAGTAAAGCATTGTAATTTGTCTTTTTTTTTTCCCTCCCCTCCTTTTCATTTAAAGTTTCCCCAATGTGTTCACTTCTCTGTCAGTCCCCCACCCCCATAAACCTGCCCTTTAAGAGATGGATTTGCTCAGTTTAAATTTCTAAAAGTTAGTGTTGTTGCTAGTCAGGTTATTTACATATAGTATGAATATTTCATGGCACCAGTGTAAGACTTTCTTTCACATTCATCCTGCTTTCCTTTGGGTGAAAGGCACAAATGGCAAAAGGAAAAGGGATAATAAGACTTCATCGGAAAGTTCTGAGGAGGAGGAGGAGGAGGAAGAGGCCAAGACAAAAACACCGAAAGGACAAAAAGTGTCCGTGGTTACACCGCACTCCTTCCCTAAGACCAAGCAAAAGGTAGAGGCCTAAGAATAATGGTACAGCCTCTGGCACATATTTGTACCTTTCTTTAATAATTTGTTGAATAACATTACCTGGAGCTCCGGGTGCTAAATAAAACTTAGCACTGCTCATGCTCATTTTCTGTGTACAGACAGCCAACGTGCCCTTCCGCAGAATAAGGGATGAGGAGATTGAGGTGGATCCTCGACTGGCAAATAACTCTTTTGATGCCAAGGTGAGTCTAGACACATGCAGGAGGCCTGGGTAGTGCATTCCGTCAGGCCTGCCCCCATCTTGGCAGCCCCACCTCCCATGAGCCAGCATTCTCTGCTCATATGACTTTTAGTTTTATGCACTGAACTTTATATATTCAAGAATTGAAAAGCCTGAGGTTTATTGTTCCAACCATTTTTCCTTTTCATCAGCTCTTCCCATCCTCAAAAATACATTTTATTATGGTACAAGATTTCAAGATAGTGTGCATCTGCCAAGTTCATACAGTGTAATGAATATAGCTATTGTTTTGTACTTGATGTCCATGCTTCCAGTTGTATTTGAATCTGCAACCTCTGAGCATCATAGTTGTGTGGGATGGTCTGGGATTAGAACAACAGTGCTTTCTAACACTAGCACAGTCCCTGTCAGTTTAAAGGAAACTTTCCCCTCTCTCTTCCTTTTCCCAGTTGGGAGCAAATGGTGATTGGGGCCAGAAGGCCAATGAAGTCCTTCGCTTCACCAAGGGCAAGTCATTCCGCCACGAGAAGACTAAGAAGAAGCGGGGCAGCTACAGGGGTGGAGCCATTTCTACTAGCGTCAACTCCATCAAATTTGATAGTGACTGAAACCCATACCCTTTCTTCTACACCACCCCCCCTCCCCTTTGTATACTATACAACCATTCTACCCAAGACTCTAGGGAAGTTGTCCCCCTCTCCCTCATCTGTTCTTCAAAGACCGCTTTGAATCAAACAAGGAACGACATTATACTGAGCCAAAGATGGCTGTTTTCTGTAGTGTTGAATTGTTGGTGGCTGGGATATGTAAGCGTAGCAGGAAGGACTGCAGGGAAATGCTCACCTCCTGCAGCTTCTCCAGACCTGATTGGCTGTCACACAGCTGTATTTACAGCCTGGCCTCAGCAGGAGGTGCCCTAGGAAGAGGTTCATTTTCAGGGCAATTCACACAATTGGTTATCTGTGAAAGAAATATTTTGTAGTTTCTTTTCCCTGCAGGCCCTTTATGTTGCTTCTGAATATCAACAATTGTCTTAAATGGTTTCTCAAAATTGCTTTGAAGTGAGTCTTTGTAATTTCATGTTTTGAGTTAACAAAAGCAAGTGTTCGTGAGCGCTATATAGCATGCCCCAGGTCTGTGTGCTGGAGAAATGGGGCATGGCCATATGTAGACTGCAGCTCAGTCCATTAGAGGTATCATTAGCAACTTCTCATGGCTCATTCCTTTGAAAATGTCCCTCACTCTGAATGGTATTTTACATGTTCTTGTGTTTTAAACAATTTGGAGTGTAATTAACTTCAATCACAAGCCATGCTGTCTGTAAATTAGAGCAATTTTATCAGCGATGAATGTTGAAGATCTGCATTGGCACACTGCCCCCTGGTGTTCACAGCCCAGGTGTGTCCTTAACCCATTTAATCCCAAATTTTTCTCTGACATGAAAATTTCCAGTGTCATTAGAAACCCTTTGAAATAATCATTATTTTTTTTAATTTTCATGGAAAGGTAGGTGAAAAAGTGTTTTATGGTCGGTCACAGTAGTGACTGACGGGATAACAGAATGCACCTAGGTATGCACATACCTATACACACACACAGTTCTTGTTCTACCTACCTTTCAAATCTGCTGTTTTAGTTTCACTTTGAGTCAAGTATATACACACACAGGGCAGTCCTGTTTATAAATATTGGCGCCATTGGTAAACATGAGCAAAACGGGCACTAAAAAAACATCTTTATTGTTTACTCTTTTGAACTTTAAGAAAAATCTAACCTTTATTTACAGTAAAATGTTTGAAAGAAAATAACAATCTGATAATGCAATAAATATTTTTCTCTGAAACACATGTGCCACAATTATTGGCACCTCTTCATTTAATACTTTGTGCAGCTTCCCTTTGCCAAGATTACAGCTCTGAGAGATCTATAATGCTTAATGTGCCTGGGAAACACACGGCAAGGGGCCTGAGACCATTCCTCCATACAGAATCTCTCCATATCCTTCAGGTTCCAAGGTCCATGTTTGTGGGGTCCCCTTTTCAGCTCATCCCACAGGTTTTCTATGGGGTTTAGGTCAGGGGACTGGGATGGCCATGGTAAAAACTTGATTCTGTGGTCAACTATTTTTTTGTGTTGATTTTGAGGTGTGCTTTGGTTCATTGTCCTGAAAGATCCAACCATGGCCCAGTTTAAGCCTCCTGGCTAAGACAGTTAGGTTTTGATCTAATATTGACTGATACTTGGAGTCCATGATACCATGTTTCTGAACAAGTTGTCCAGGGCCTTTGGAAGAAAAACAGCCCCACAACATCACAGATTCACCACCATACTTTACTGTGGGAATGAGATACTTTTCTGCATGTCAAACTTTCTGTCTACTCTGAACCCACCTTTGGTGTTTGTCAAAATGCTCTATTTTGGTGTCATCTGATCATAGAACATTGTCTCACTGAAAGTTCCAGTGATGTTTGGCAAAATTGGTGTTTGAGTTTGTTTTCTCTGGCAACCCTCCCAAACAACTTTTGTTTATATAGGTGGCGTCTGATTGTAGTTTGGGAGACTTTCTGATCCTAAGACCTAACTAATGTCTGCAATTCCCCAACTGGGATCCTTGGAGATTCTCTGACCATCTGTGTGTGTGGTCAATATAGACATATGTCGTCTTCCACGCAGATTCTCAACATCTCCAGTTACTTTAGATTTCTTAATTATTGCCCTGATAGTGGAAATGGGCTTTTTTAAACTGTTTAATTATATTCTTATAGCCATTTCCTGATTTGTGCAGCTCCACAACTTTTTGTTGCACATAATTGCTGTACTCTCTGATCTTTCTCAATAATGATGGATGACTATGTGAATTTGGCCTGTGTGTCACCTCTTATTTATATACCAGTGAAACAGGAAGTGATGATGTGTACCAAAATCGTCTGTCTTTATGTTAACATACTTTACTAGCCTTTTGTTTGGGAGCTTTGAGGGAGCCATCTTCCCATGGTGCAACCAAGAAGTAAACAGCTTTGGTCATGTGATAATTTACACTGCACATATTTCATTGAGACCCTTTATTATTTCAATATTTTCTGGAAATGCATTGATGCATCATTCAGTAACATTTTTAGAGCCGTATAACTGAAAAAGTTTTTTATGGTCACTATTGTGACCGATGGGATTAAATGGGTTAATGGTGCAGTCTTTGTGACTATCATTTGTCTGCAGGGGTCTCTTACTGCCATCTGGGGCTCCACCCCTGAATTGTACTAGTTTTCCATTCATCACACTCCTTTAGTACTTTAGTAATTATATTCATAATTAAGAATTGCTTTCTCTTTTGTTTCTTTTGCCATAATATGCAACCTTACTGTGATTTAAGACCTGAAAGCTGATGTATTTGCATGGCTGTGTGTGAGGTGTGGGTGGGTGCATGCATGCCTGGCTGGATGCATTGTTGTGTCCTTGTATAACTCTTACCAGGTTCTCAGACATTAGGATTCTCTAAACATGGATATTTCTCTGCAGTTCTCTTCCCTCTGACCTCACTCAACCCTTGTGAATCTTCAGAGAGAAGGTGTTGTCGGTCCTTGTGGCTATGTGCAGGTGCTTAAAGCACTGCAGTGGTACACCTGGCTATGGAGTCAGATGTGTAAAGAAGGTCCAGGTTGGGTCCCCCAGGGTGTGCCTCCCTCACTGTACTGCAGTTTACACACAACTAAACTGAACAGGCATTTTTCAGCAGCAGCTACATTTTCTGACCTTTGCATCTCTGTAGTATGGTTGATGCAGTGTCCAAGATTCAAAGCAATTATATTTCAAGTGTCTTATGCAAACTTTTATACATGCATACATCTTTAACATATGCTTGCATATAGGTTTGATCTTGAAACCAGTCCTAGTAGCATTTCAATATGTGAAACCAAAAAGCACACACATATACAAAACTTCACAATACTTTTTCATACTTGTGGGGTAAAAACAAAACCACTCCTCCTGAAGTATGCTGAAATAACCACTAGATGGCAGCAGCACAACTGGAAAAATCTTGCCGGCATATGTGCCCTCCCATTGCAACTTCAGTGAAGACCATGGCATGAGACATTTCCTCTATGCCCTCAATCCATCACTCAGCCCCTTCCCCTTCCTAACGCCTCCTGTCACCTGGAAGTGAGCCTTTAAACCAGAAAAGCTTTCAACTGGGGTTGTGGACTTCACCTTTATTTGATGACATCCATATTCTGTCTCCTGAGCTGCTTTTCAGGTGGTTTGATTTAGTGGGCAGGTGTGTGCCAGCCTGGGGAAAGGGGGCAAACACTACCTATGGGTGCACAGGACAATGCTGTAATAGCCTAGAGCTGTAATAGCGTACGCATGCTCCCCATTTATCAGAACGTGCAGATTTGTCTGGCACCTGCTGTAGGGTTGAATTAAAGGGTAAGTGTAATGGAATATATAAGATGCATCTCGACAACCCAGAGCAAAGTCAGCACCTCACAGCGCCTGTATTCTAGACCATAGAACTCAATAAATGACTGGAAAACTTCCAGATTGTGATTGTAATGGTACAATGCAGGCAAGGGGCTGAAAGTGTCACATCTGAGAAAATGGCACCTGGTCATGGTTTACTTTTGAGCCTAACGTCAGTTGATGTGAAGCTCATATGCATGGCCCGAGAGGGATCACAGAGAAATGTGGCATAGGCAATCAAATTGGATTTTCCTTACATTTGGTCCTTCACATTCAGTGCAATGTGGCTGAAACTTTTTGGAACTGCAGCTCTTTTAAGAGTGAACACCGAAGACATTGCTGTGCCTCTCTCATTTGCAACTTGGTGTTGCGCTGTATCCTGGTGCTGTGATGGGGAAAAAGGAGTGATGAGCCAGCAACACAAGCACCACTCAACCTGTGTGTGTATATGATAGAACTGCATTACTCAAGTGTGCACTTAAAAGATAGAGTGGGGAGAGAGTTTGTGTGTCCTGTTTATGAAAAAGGTGAAAATGTGCATACATGAGACATCTGCTTCACTAGTCTGTGTATGTGTGTGTTTGTGTGTGTGTGTGTGTGTGTGTGTGTGTGTGTGTGTGTGTGTGTGTGTGTGTGTGTGTGTGTGTGTGTGTGTGTGTGTGTGTGTGTGTGTGTGTGTAAAAGCGATGTGTCCAATTTATGAGGGGATAAGTGTCTTCATGAGAATTTCTTTGTGCAAGATGTTTTTGTAGGAGAAGACTATTTCACTTTGTGTGTGCCCAAGATATGAGAAGAGAGTGGAAATATGTCTGCTGTGCCTATGTGTGCGTGACAGAATTACTTTACTGTGTCTGAGTTAGAGACTGCTCATTTACTGTGCAGAGAGATGGAGGCAGAGGCCTGCCCGTCCTGTCCATTTCAATTAGAGAGAAGTGCTGACTGCTGCTGCACCTACTCTTCACCCTGCTCTGCTTACACACACACACACACACACACACTCACACACATTATCCCCCTCTCCACTCCCTCACCAACACCTTTTAACACACTCTTTCCTCCATTCCACCCACACTCATCATTTCTACCCTCTCAACAGTGCACCTATTAGTTATTTTCTCACATGCACTTCCATTTCATTCACTCACTCACACACCTGCTGTGCCCTTTCAAACTTCACTTCTTAACCACATGCAGCTGAGATATGCCGGTTCGATCCTGTTGTAACCTGTTTGCAAGTAAAAGTAAAGAGATGAAAAAAAAATGTAGTACTGAAAGGTTCAGGAAAGGAATGGGATGAACAGACACAATAAAACATATAATCCTTCCAGGTCCTTCTTGGAAAAAGACTTTAATACAGCTTTTTTAGTCTTAGAAATGCATACACTTACACACATTCTTGTATATTATATTAACAATATCAAGCAGTCTGGGTAAATATTAAGAGTATATTGACAATGTTCCCAGAAAAAGCCATACAAAATGTGCCTGCATCTCCCTGTAAAACCAAAGGGACATGTATATTCACTAGACCTGCCTGACCATCCCAGTGGAGATTGCTATAGTTACAATGTCCCATTACCCATATTGCCTTTAGTGTAGAAGGAACTCAAAAAAGTACAGTAAAAAGACTGTACCCAATCAATGCGCTGCAGTTCTGGTGAAGAGCATTCACCACAGCACTTTGTGTGATTGATCATTCTTACCAGAATTACAATCTTAATGCGCTCATTTAGTAAGTGATTTTGCTCTATCCTGGAGAAGCTGTGCGGTGGAGGTCATCTTTCCTAGCTGGCTCTCAGACATCTCTCTCACTCCCCCCTTTCTGACCCGCTCCGTCTCCACCCCAGTCCCACCCTACTGCTGCTTGGGCATGGCAAAGTCCCAGGCAGTGTCCTGGGCACACTTCCACATGGCTCTCACCAGCCGGGTGAAGCCCATGTCCTTAGGCTTCTCCAGACCCCTCATCAAACGTTGTTTCATTATGGCAATGAACTCCTTATTACTCAACTCCCCATTACCTAAGAGAGACAGAAAGTGAAACAGAGATGAGAAAATTAGCAAAACACCAGACAGGGTGAGGGGAAAAATAAGCACTTACATACAAAGACAACCAATGTGAAAAACAGATAAACAGGAATCTGAACAAACAGAGACACGGGCAAGCAGACAAACAAACATACATAGAACAAAGGTGTGACAGAGAAACAGGCAGAGACAGACACTGGTATCAGAAACCCAGATCTTCCTGCCCATATGTTGTCTGAATAAAATACATCATGATAAACCCACACCTGCTTTCAAAGAAGCTCTGTAACACCAGGCACCAAAAACTAAGAGGTACCCTCACAACAAAAGCATTAACTAACACATATTATTAAGAACACATGCACACACATAGTTGGGGTTCGGAGATAGATATACTGTACAAACAGAGAGAAGTACACTCACCATCACAGTCAAAGAGGGCAAACACAACATCACACACGTGGTCCGACAGCTCAACCTTCGCCACCGTGCGGGCCACCTGCTTCATGGTAGCTGTGTCCCAAAAATGTAAAAATGAAAAAAAAACAACACACAGGGTGAGAAGTACTAACAGGGATTGAGGGGAGGACAAATACATGTAATTTCTCAAGAGCAGTAAATGTGTCTTAGATCCTCTCCACACTTGCAGTAGAAACAGTAGAAAACAGAAAAAAGTAACAGGAGCACAACACAGAGTGGGCAGATCAATAGCATAAGATTTCCCTGGTGAAAAGGGGAGATATTGCAATCGCACATCACTGAGGTCTGCAGATGCCAAGCTAAACCCTCCCCCTCCACAAACGCTGGGGGCAGGGGAAACCCAAGCGGCTTCTAGGTGAAAACTGAATACAAACCATAGAAAGATGAGTGATGAAACATCTCTTACACCTCGATAAGGAGCATTGATTCAACATTGATTCAGGGGATGCAGAGGGAAAAAGAGAGACAAATCGATTCTTAGACAATCAGGTCTATCTTTTTTGTTTCTTTCTACTTTTCTGATATTTATACAAAAAGGAATGCTGACAGACTCTTGGGCTTGGTTAACCTGAGGAGAAAGGGACATTTCTACTGATCTGCTTTAGATCCAGTTTTAGCAGGTGAGCCTAGTATAAAATTATTGAATAATAAGTTAAATTAATGAATAATTACAAAACACATAAGCAAGAACAGAAAACATGCATATGGCTCTTGACTGCAGCTGAAAAACATTTAACTGATCTGATTAATATCTGAGCCATTCAGTTATGTCAGAGTGACTTGGACTGGGCTGTGCACACTTTGGAAGCTTACCACTAAAACATCAGATTTGCTGAGAGTTATTGGAATGATTGCCCAGACAAGAACATAAAATTAGAATGGCAAAAGATGATCTAAAAGACAAAGTGAGAATGACTGTCATTTTCCCAGTATACTGGATGGCACAATGAGCTGTCATCTAGTGTAAAGTGGAGCGGGGATGTTGGATGGCAGCACAATGCTTCCCTGAGCCAAACTGCAGCAGCAGTCCCAGCCAACTCACTCACTCACTCACTCACACACTCACACACTCACACACACACACACACTCACTCACTCACTCACTCACTCACTCACTCACTCACTCACTCACTCACTCACTCACTCACTCACTCACTCACTCACTCACTCACTCACTCACTCACTCACTCACTCGCATCCAACAGTGCTTGTTGTGTGCTTCCTTACTAAGGCTCTAAGAGCAGGTAAAAGTGAGAACTGTTAAAACACCTCCATAGCATTGTGTAAAAGATCACTGCCAATGGCTCAAAGCGCACTCAGAAAGGAATGCAAAGGAAAAACTTTTCATTTACCTCCAGTGATGTTTGCCAGGTCTCTGTATGAACTAACACAAGCATTTTACTCTGAGGTCTCCATAAAAGGATGAAAGCACTAGCATCACTCCCTTCATCAGAATGATAAGCTAATGTTAGAGAAAATGCACATGATGTAGGGAGCAGCTATGCTGGCTTATTTACAGAGAGGCAGGCGAGGTAGTTGGGTGTAGGTGGTAAAAAGGAGTTTAACTCTAATGATGTTCAAGGGTCAGCTCTGCTTGAGCGGCAGAAGAGATCAGGGAAGTGAAATTCAAACCACAGTGCTGTCTCACATTAGAGTGGCACACACAGCCAAGATGAGTCCATAGAAACCTGGCTTTGCATGCTTCAGCTGAAATAGACACATAGGCACTTGATGCCAATTAAGTGCAAGTGTGAGTGTGTGAGAGAGAGAGGGAGAGGACAGACTGACTAATCTAAAGAATTACAGAGAAATAATATGTTTGACTTGACTGTTGCAAAACATTTTGTGTATATTCTTACTGTTACCGTTATGATTAAGGAAAAAGACATTCAATGGCATTTCATTAAAAATGGAGGGAACAACACTTTAGATAGGTTAGTCATAAAAATGCCACTTCAAAAAGTGTGACCAAACCCCCACCCCCACCTCCAAAAAAACATTATTCACAACAAAGAAAAAAAAACTGTTAACAACAAAGAAATCCACACACCAGAAATCCATTTGCCTGCCAAAACAAAAAAGTATAATCAAGTGAAGCTTAATACAAACCCCCTTAAGACAGAAAATGAGAGAGAAAGACAGTGAGAGGGAGAGAGAGAGAGAGGGAGAGAGAGCTGCAGTAGTAGCACTAGGATGTGGGATCTGATGCTGACAGTAATGAGTCTGAATGCATGTGCCTCCTGCTGGGAGACTGTAAGAAACAGCTATGGAGATAACTGCACTGCACAGGCACAGCACTGGCAGAGCAAGAAGAGACCAGGCACAGACACCACTGTGCATTCACCAAGAGCTGTTGACACATCCTGAAATAACCCATAAAGGGCGTTTATTTGGCTTTGACTTTATTTGATGTTCATATTTTATGAATAGAACCATATGTCACAACCTGCTCCAGTGAGTTTTGGCTATGCCTTTTCAAAGAAGCAGTATGGACTGTGTGGACAGATAGATTATTGCAAACCCACAAATGGACGCCCTGACAAGTGCAGCACAGTCCAGTCAGAGCCACAGATGAAGATAGGTGAATTAAAAGACAAAAACCTACAATCATTCAGACACAATGGCCTCATAAGCCTCACTTGTTCCCTGTTTTTTCATGCATCAAAAGGTCTATGCCATCATTATGTTATTGCCATTATCTGCTTACATACATGTACGAAAAACACAGAATCAAAAAATTTGTCACATAGGATAAGGCTATCTTCAAAGTACTAAAATTAAAATAATATATAAATGAATAAATAATTAATATGCAAATACATAGCAATGTGTTTTGCTGTGAATTATGTATTTAATATACTTTTATCATTATTATTATCATTATGTTGTCTGGTATGTATTATGTCTGGAAGCTTTGATACAAGTCGGGAAGTCCTTGCAGGTACATTCTTACTCTCACTCTGTTGCAGGTTCCCAAACTGACCTGCAGGGGGCAGTGTGGCACTAACACGCTGCTCTTTCCGGTGAAGGAGCGGGTTGAAAAACGAAAGAAATAAATAAATGAAAAAGGGTAAAGTGGAGCCGGGAGCACTGCCCAGGCGCAGTGAGATGTGCAAGCTCCGGCAGGCTGCGCGTTAAACAGGCCGTGAGCACAGAGCAGGCGGGGGGGATGGGGGGACAAACGTGAAAACAGAAGGAAAAAGACGATGGAGCAGTTGGAAGGGGACACTGAGATAAAGGCAAGTAAAGAGAATTATGGAAAGGAAAGGAAAACAGAAATGAAGGAAAGAGGACAGAGAAAGGAACAGAAAACTTTTCCACAGGAAACAAAAAATGCTATATGAGGTAGTGATATGAGAGTGAGAGGGAGAGAAATTGTTGTGCAGGATACCTTTGTCAATAGAGGCACCTGCCATGTGGTAGAAACTTAGGGCTGTGTCCACATCATTCACATTCTTCAGGAAAGTGAAAAAATTTTCCACTTCCTCAAAGGTGATTCCCTGTGGATAGAGGAAGGGATTACTATCAGCATCTCATTCACCTCCTATTTTCTGACTTGTTTCCATTACAAGTCTCTGGCATTCTAATCAACAAGAGGCAAGAGGAAAGAATGAAAGACATGGAGAGGTCAGGATGAGGGTGTAGCACAGATTGATACCATGATTCAGGTAAATGTTAATGGTAATCTCTGTTTTATGATAACTGTACATAAAACGAAGTCTTTATGCCAAACATAAGGTGTAGTCAATCTTACATGTTTAACAAGGTCTATAGCAAGCATTACGTATGGTGTGTTAAGTCAGTTAAGAGTTAATGCTTCAATACGGATAAGCAATATGTTTAGTTAGATTATGTCTTCCCATTATATAATTTTTATAATGCTTCGGTCATATCAGTAAGATTTTAATTTACCTGAGGGGGACAGGGACTGGACCTATTCTTTACAGGTAAATGACGAACTTACCTCTTGTGACTCAGACACACTGACAGGTATATCGCTAAATCCCAGTTAAATGTGTTTTCACTCATTTTTGAGAAATAAGGAGCTAATTTTTCCCAACTTAGATGTAATACTAAATCAGAAGTGTGTGCTTATTTAGAGATTTCTCATTGCAGTGCTGTTGAATGAGTGCCTTATGCTTCCTCTCTGTCTGCTGTATTTCCCAGAAGCCTTTACAGCAGACTCCAGGGAAAATTTGGGTCTTACAGACGGCACGCAGCAGACAGACAAGCTCCAGTATCCTGCAGAGCTGAGAGTGCTCTGCATTCAGCATGGTGTGGACAGAGACAGGGAGACAGAGACAGATGGAGAGCAGAGGAAACAGAGAGGGAGAGATGGAGGGAAGAGGAAAAGAAGGTGACTATGGACTACTTTAGGCTGTCACACTAAATTCTGCACTGCCATATCCTGTACTTCAATATTCTTATTTGTGTTTTTATACATGCACATGGATGGACGAATGCACACATGCTGGCAGACTGCACATGACAGTTTCCCATCTAAAGCACAGTGTCATACATATATAAGCTTGTATGTATGCATTAGTTTGAGTGTGTCTTTGTGCACACAAGGATCTTGTTGTCATACCTGGGCATCCTTAAACATCTTCTTCAGCCCTTTCTGCATGACTTTGAGTTTCCGGGACTGAACTCCACTGTAGGCCAGGAGCATGCCCCCAAACTGCCTCTCTGTAATCCGACCATCCGCCGGGTCATTCCGCTCAAACTGAGTGTGCAGAGAGAAAGGACTGTAAAAAACATCCTTCAGCATTCTCACTGAATATTATATCCACATTGTTTGGGTTAATGTGTATTTTGTAAGTTTGTGCAAATGTGTGAGCCTGTGATTCCTTATGAGTCTGTGTATGCATATGTTTATGTATGAACTAGTATATATGGGTGTATATAGGCATGTGTGTGTGTGCGTTTATTTGGGTGTGTGCATGTGTGTAGGGGGTTTAGACCGTGAGGCACCTCCAACTTAAGCACATCATGCTGTAGTTTCCTCTGGAACTCCAGGAAGCTGCTGATGGTCAGCTTCCCCCGGAGGTCTGCTCCAAAGAAGTAGGTGGTGAGGGCAGAGCTACAGCCGCCCATTTTGAGCGTGTTTCCCGTGGTGGAGCGGTCCCGATGGCGCATCCCCATACTGGTCTGTGAGCGGATTATACTCTGGACCTGCAGGTGGTCACAAAGTGAGGGTGCATGGAGTTAAGTGAGTAATGTGGTTGGCCTGAATAGGCAGGAATTAACAGGACAGACATCATCCAGTCACTTCAATTCTTTTTTTCAAATGTCCAGAACATTTGGCAGTTTCGTCTAAATAAAACATGATAATTCCATTCCATTAAGTGGAATTAAGAGTTAGGTTGATATTAAAATACAGGCCCTTCTTTTCAAGGGTCAGTGATTATAGGTGTACAGGACCACTGGCAGACCTACCTCTTCCTGTGTGTGCAGACACAGCGTTGTACGCTATCTTATCTGTATTTATTACATAACTGATTAACTCCAACATTTTGGCATATGCCGTCTGACAAAATCTGAGTTGATTTCGAAGGTGGATTTGTCTGGCTGGGGCACTTCCTGTTTCACACACTTATCCTGTGATTTGTACTTCCATTTAGCAGAAAGCACATCAGTGGATCATAATGACTTTTTGCTGTACACTGTGGAGATAACAGGAATTCCTAACCTGCTATTTTACAGGTTTGCAGAGTTCGCTGTATCTGTATTTGAAGCAATGCAACAATTTGTTGCACAGCTGTCCTTCTGAGATGTTCTTCCTTGTGAATGGGATATGGAAAAACACTGATCATTCAAGCCTGAGCTCTACTATGCTGTTTGTAGGCTTAGATTAATCACTGGGTAGACCAGAGAATTCATTTGTTTGGGTAATATGCCCTTTATCATCTATTATGGAGGAACAAGTGAAACGCTTGAAGAGAACGGTTTATTGACTGTATACAGCATAGTTGAGGATCTTGCCAAATAAGAAGCTGACCACCGGAGAAATGAAAAAATGGAGGAAACAGCTGCAGACCTGAGTATCTAGTGTTCTTGTTAGACGGGCATAACTGTGCAGGCTAAATTTTGAATTGTTGGGTTGTTTAAGTGTCTTGCCAACAATGAAATGTGTTTCATAGTAGCTGGATAGTTAAGAACCAGAAACAGAAACCAGTATAGCTAATGTGTTTATTAACTATAGAACCACCAGAGAATTATCACCTGTGAATCAGCACTTCAGGTTGGAGTCATTCCTGCAGGGGATTGTGATCAGTCAGGTATAATAAATAACCACTGGTTTAATAACAAAGCACATTATAGATATTTGCCATTGTAATGAAACAAAGGAGACAGAAGTTTGTCAGATTGATATCAGACATCTGCCTGTACTGACCTGATCATCCCTGATTGCATCTGTGCCTGTGGTTTATTCTACCCTGATAGCCTCTGTGGACGAGGGTACTGACCTGCTCAAACTCCTCCATGTCCACTTCTCCATCTCCATTCAGGTCAAACATCTTGAAGGCGATCTCAAAGTTTCGTTGGGGAGCTATTTAAACAACATAGTGCAGGTAAGAAAGGTGACTAACAGCACCACATGGAAGAACTGAACTCTCTCCCATGACCTGCCTCTCAGAGAGGAACAGTACTTATCCAGAACCACTAGCTATAGTAAATAAGTCAACAAGATATAAATATTTAAGTCTGATACTGTGAGGTAGGCAAAAAAATAAATGAGGTGCTCTGTTACTTTCCCCTGCCCTTTACTACACATATTACTATGCATGGCAGGGAAACTCCTCATCTTCAACCTGCTAATGCAGTCCAGTGAGGGCTTCAATGCTAATCCCCCCACAAAATGAAGAAGGGTGGGGGGTGCCTAATGGCCTGCAACCAACCATGAAGGGCTCCACCCACCAGCCTCAGTGTGAATTAAACTACAAAAAGCCCCCCAAAGATTCTGGCTGAGAGTGAATAAAACATTTACTGCATCAAATGGCCTTTTAAGGGAGGGAATAAAACCTAACTGCCTGTTGCAGGAGATGGAACCCAAGGGTGCTGTTGGACTGTCTTGGACTGGGCCGGATTAGGTCAGACTAGGTTGAGCTGAGTCAGGCAATGTCTGTATTTAATACTGACAGTGTGAAATCAGAGCAATGTGGCCTGAAGTTAAGAGTAAAATATACACATTTCTCTCAATAGGTGATGTGCCATGTAGAGGCTCGAGCAGGGAATATCTGAGTACACCGAAACCAAAACATGGCTGTTGGGTAGTTCATCCTGTTCACATTGTATCACAGCTATGCACATGTCTATATATATATATATATTCCATAGCATCAAAACCTGCCAAGCCAGAGCCAATTGTGACTAGTAATCATAAATATACATATATACACAGTGGCAGATAACATTCACACACAGGCACACTTACTAGAAAGTACGGTAGTGAGAAAGATGTAGTCAGAGAATGAGATGAGTCCACATTCCCCCAGCTTGTAGAAGATGCTGTCCTCGTCGGCAAATTTCTCTCGTTCCTGTGAAATTTTCTGATACCACCAGGGAGCCATTACAGGACAAAGAGAGTGAATGAGATATGCAGTCAAAGTGATAGATTGATTGCAGAAAGAGAGAGATACACATAAAGGGAGGGAAAGAAATTGAGAGACAAAGTAAGTGCAGGAGAGAGAGATAAAGAGAGAGATGTATATCATGAGTGTGGTGACTAGTTTATTTTTTGCAGCACAGCACATGGAAGGTTGTCCATGTGAAGGTTCAGTCTGTGGAAGGCCCCCAGACGTGATCACTTACAATCTGGGCAACCTTCCCTGAGTGATCATTTCATTCCTAAATTCATTAACACAGAATGACAGACATGAGAAATTAAGAATTATGGGCATGCATGTGCTGCATACATAACAAGCAAGCCAAACGGGCAGGGGAGCACATCACGGTCTACACAGACATCACAAAAAACAGGGTCTACAGAAACACACATGGTGCCTTTGTAAAAACACACACCTGTATACAAACACACAATAAAGGAAAGGGTGTTTTAACACACAAAGTGCCTCCATAGTTAGACACACAGTGTTTCAACAAATACAAATGCATTTGTTAATGTGCTGTGACTGTCAGGTGAAAACCTTGACACATTTTACTCTCGTGAACTCACAACATCTACATGACAGTGAAAAAATAACATTGTTAGAGGTGTACTCACAAGTTTACAAACACAAACACAAACACACACACACACACACACACACACACAACACACACACACACACACACACACACACACACACACACACACACACACACACACACACACACACAGAGCATGCCAGGGCCCACATTTGGGCACACCCCAACGGGGTTACCTCTGTCTGCTGTGCGTCCAACCACGGAGAATGGGAAGGAAAGAAAAGGGATTAAAACACAGCATGTCCAATACTGTGGTATCTGAACATTCACGCACACACATGATCTTCATACTAACAGGTCACAAACACACCCAAACACTCATATCCTCAGTCTGTCAGGTGGCACACAGATGGAAAGACACACACACACACACACACACTCTGATGAGACTGCAGATCACACACACACACTGTACTGCTGCAGGACCACCAATAAGCATTAGTCCTGGTTTATGTGTCACTGGGATAAATATAGAAAATGAGATTTCCCCTTAACATTCATTATTGATAATTGCCTCTATGGTCTCTAGTTTTCTGGCTGGGTTGAGAGAGGCATATTTATTTTTGGAGGAGATGTAGGGCTGGTGAGAAATAACAGCTTTGGTGGGACACCTGGTAATGCAGGGGAATGGAGGAGAGCAGGTTAAACAACAGCAGGAATGTGGGAGTAAGAGCAGTCACCTGGTAATGCAGGGGAATGTGTGAGGATATAGTGGAATTGTCAACTGGTAACACAGGGGGATTAAGTAGAGCAAAATGCATGCTGGGAGCCAGTGCAGAGACATAAACTTTGCACACAATCTCCCCTTAGTGTGCTTGTAAAAGCACAGGGAGTCAAGAATAAGAGTAGGAACTGGGAAATTAAATTAAAATTGTAATTTGCACACATATACACGTGCAGATACATAAACATGGATCCCAGCGCTCTGCTCCATTGGTGTGAGACCACTCTAAACAGCGGGTGACAGCCATCACAGCTGGGCCAGTCACCGTGACTCCATCAGTCAGACTGCATGTGCTGCAGCAACTGCAGCAGCTGCTCCCCCTGATTAGGAGTATCTGTGCCTGTGCCTGTCCCCACAGAGTACCCAACCATTTCTTCAACACATTACAGCACAAATCCCTCTCACTCTGTCTGTCTCTCAGACAAACTCTCACACTCTAATTCCCTCACATGTACATTTTCTCTCTCACATTTCCCTGTCTCTTATACATGGGCTCAATCTATGGACACACACAGCCAGTATCAATTTCTCAAACGTACACTTACACATTTCCCGTCTCAAACACAATCTTACATTTTATCCCTATCCCACACACTCAAATTGGGTCTCTCTTTTTCTTAAACAAATACAAATGAGATATTCTTGGGCCATCAAACACACAGCCACATGGTTGTGGCACCACATTGTGCCAGGTTGCATGGTTTTATAACCCCTCCAGCAGTAATTATATTCAGTGCCATGGAAACTGTGGCACACTGGGGATATTAGAACTATTAAACTAACCTGCAGAATGCCCATACGCCAAAAACAAGAAGCGTAGCATGCTGCGGACCAGCTGCTAACGGCAGCCCTGCTCCCCACTGAAACATTCAACTCCATCATGGCTCAGTGTTTTAGAACTTATTATGGCTCCACTGGTGAAAGTACATCTGGAGTCTCCTTTGGGTGGGGCAGGGTGTAATGGCACATGGTGATGCGGCTGTGTCTTACATGCCTGGGATGTAAAATGGGAAGGTAAGCTGGCTAAACTCCAGTCTCATCACTTTGTAGTGAACTCTTGTGCCTGTCTGGGTGTCTGCAGGTTCATGAACTGAGCAAGCAGATTTTGTGTTCCTGTGAAAGCATCAGCAGTGTAAACAATTGTGAAGGCTGCTTACCACATGAACTGAAGGACCCATGGCTTGGGTTATTTTTCTTAATCAGAAAGTAAGCCAAGCCATATACTGTATACCATGCTCTTCTTAAGAACAATCTTCACGGTCTCATTTCAGAAATCTCACACTGTGGTGCTGGTTGTGGTTGAACAGCTGCATGCTGGGAATTCCTGACTGACCAGTAGGCTTTGGAATCTGTGTGTGTATGAGCAGCTCATGACTGGCCATGTGCAGTGCCAGGGGTCTTCTCCAGCTGCAGGCTGCCATTAAGCAATTGGGATATCAGGCAGAATGAAGGCCACAGAAATATGGCATAATTCTGGAGCGCTCAAACATAAGCCTGCCAAGGTCATGCTATAAACCTTCTGAAAGGGCAAGCAAACACACACTCAGAAAAATGACAATGTCAACAACAAGGTCATCATAGCACACCCTGAATACAAAATTGGAAGAAGATTCAAATGGGGTTTTGGTAAGATTTTATTGGCTCCAGATAGGACTATACTGAAGCGTGGCTCTCTTGTGTCTTGTCAGTTAGTGTCTTTATATGGTATTAAATGTGTCCCTTAACCATTTCCTGTGCTTTTTGGTAATTTCCCAATGCTAATCTCAGCTTCATGCAGTGGCCTCTTCCTGCCGACTTCAGGAGGAGACAGCAGTAAACATGTGATTTCTCAAATTCACATGACGTATCAGCAAATTCATACTGCATGTGCAACTGGAGGATGACAAAGTCAGTATATACTATGTTATTTCATTAACCTGATTAACTGGGATCTACACTCAGCAAAACTCCAAACTTAGCATGCCCCTATTCACCTCTGGTAGCAGTCACCTACAACTTCTCACAATCAGATTGCAATGCATCTTCTGTGAGTCTACAACTGTCATAAACACACAATGGAAAACTAATTTCTTTTTGACAACGATGGTGTGGGGAAACAAGGACCTTTAAAGACTACAGTTACTCAAGATCTATGTTTATGGTCTCATCAAAATATAGACCATCGTACAGAACAACACTGTAAAAAGAAGAGTAGATTAAGAGCAAATGATTAATTAGGGCTTCTCTTCTTTTCCTCAATCCAGTCTTTGGTCATGTTACTCAGCTGCTGAAAGATGAGGCCTCAGGTAGGGCACATGAAGCAGCCAGTCTGATGCAGCAGTTTCAAGCACACTGCTGTGCAGTCCTTCCATTTAATGATCCCATTAAAGATTATCAGCTGCCCAAGCCCAGTAGGCAGGAGAGAGAATGCAGACCGGGGACATAGATCAGTGTGTAAATGTGTGTGTGCATGCAAGTAAGGGAAAAGAGCAGCCAATGCTGATTAAGCACTGTAAGTGTGTTTGCAAGAGGACAAATCCATATTCCCCCCTATAATTTGTCCCTGGGCACAGTATTATACTGTTGACCGGATTCATGTGATTGGCAGTCATATCTTGCCTAATTTTCACTTCGTAAGCCTTTTTGGAGAGTTTCACCCAATTCATAATTTGTGTGTTGATGTCAGTTATGGCAACACTGGCTTAAGTTAATCAATTGTCTGTTGGAATTGAAAACTGTTCAGAGAGAGAGAGGGGGAGGGAGAGAGAGAGAGAGAGAGACAGAGAGAGACGAATGAGATACTGAGCATGTGTGCTAAATGCAGCAGTCGAGGAGTCACAGTGGAGAGTGGAGGAATGGAGCCAAGAATGGCACAGAGACAGCTGCCTCCTTTCATGTGTTCCTCCCTTTCCTTCGCTCTCTCCTGCCCTAATAAGTTTCCCCTCATGAAGGACAGCTCAGGGACCCACGTTGACGCTGCTACAAGGGGCCCAGGGGCACTGGACTGGCAGAGATGCCTCTGACTACAAGTGCACCCCTGTCCTTAAACTTATTTTGGGGGATACAAGCAGTTTGTGGCTGTTCCTCAGGTTCTGTGCACTCTTTTGAGTCTTTCTAGCACATTTATGACACAGATAGCAATGCTTGATATCTGCCCAGCTGAGGATCCATCTAGTTGACCCCATTTCTTCTTAAGCTTAAGAGGCTTGAGTTGTTTTCATGGTAAGGAGGAAGGAGGTCTTGGAGAAATCGATGATGTGTGTGGGTCATTAAGCACTTTTCCAGAGACCTGCCCTGGCTGGAGATAAGTTACTCCTGAGTAGGTGTGTTTCAGGTGGCCCACCCTGATAGAGCAGGGGAAAACCGAAGGTGTTTTCTGCAGCAAATTGACCCAGGCTGAAACTGTGTTGCAATGACAGCTGTCTGGCTCAGAGCCGAGGTCAGTCCCAACCCTAATCCTATCCCATAGCCGCTGAGTTAAAGTGCTGAAAATGATCTCTAATCAGTATATGGCATTTACCTGTCAGGCTGAAGGGTAATCAATGAGCAAGAGATCTACCTATATCAGAGCTACTACAGAACATCTGATACATTTATGATACTAAAAGAACTTAACGGTTCCAGAGAGAGCTTCCTGTTGATCGTCATACCAATTCATGGCCAACTCCTGAGGACAGACTGAGACAGACCATGAATTTACTGACTAAAACCAAACAGCACTCCATTGCATGCACACTCATTGCCCTAATACACTCACCCACTCTATGAATTAGCAAACCCTTATACCTAACCACACAATGTTTTATATATAGCACTTACAACACAAACACACACATACACCAAATTCATAATTATGAGCTATATTAGGCAGGATGCCAGACCTGGTCTTTCAGGTTATGAGGCTGTGGACAGTGGTAACGACCCTGTCATATAAACACAATACTGTTACAAGGACAGATAACCTCCCTCAGTAGTAGCAGCAATATCTATCTAATGTAGAGCCACAGTTCAGGCTTATGTATCAACAAACTTTGAGCAGTGATCAATAGGCACAGGTCAGCATCTACTCATGAGCACTATTTATCAGGAGCTGTAAGTGTGTGTAAGTGTGTGTGTGTGTGTGTGTGTGCGCACATGTGTGAAAGGCTGTCCTTTGGCGGGTTCCTGCTGAAACTCAAAAGGTTAAAAAGAGATTCATTCGGTCAACAAATTAAGCAATAGGGCAGCAGGCTGGTTTCCATGGCAGCGAATCCCACAGCATTCTGTATGGTGATGAGGGACAGGACCACCCATCTCAGGCAGCGGAACATGACACAGCGGGCTTATCCCATAGTAGTATGGTGACAATAAAGGGGGAGTTGTCAGAGTCTATGAAAGAGTCTTACAGATTTTTCTTTGTCTGCCTGGCCAATTTACTCACTTAATGTGAGGCAAGGTATTAATGATCCCAGCCTATGCCTTCTGCCTGCAGCAGCTATTTCCGCAACTTCATTATTTAATGGGTATACAAAGCTGAAAGTATACCTAAATAAAACCCCTTGCTGTCTAATTCATTCCCTATGTCCAGGATGCCATGGAATGTCATGCCAGCATGCACAGAGAGGGGGAGCCATGTCACCTAACACCACACCCACTGCTATATTCTCTCCTGAAAACACAGGCATTGAGCATTGCATGCTGGGAAGGAGCCTCAGAGCCAAAGCATGAAAAAAGCTTTCTGAAGCAGGAAGAGGAGCAGAGAGGGGGTAGGGTTGAGAAAGAGAGGAGGAGCTTCTGTCTTTCAGAGTCATCAGGGTGTTCACAGCAGTAAACTAAGAAATACAAATAAGATCTTTACCCCAGACTTCCCAGCCACTTTTCAGTGTTAATACATTTGCTGCTCCCTTAAATGTTTTTTTTTTCCAGGGTAGATAATTACCTGTCATTACTTTTGACTTCTGTCACTGAATGAGTGAGTGAGTGAGTGAGTGTGACACTGCCATCTCTAGAAACTGCTCATTGGCATCCTAGAGCAGAGAGATTTGTGCTCATATAAAACACAACTGCCACCCCAGAACATGAAGGGCCAACTACAGGGGTGTACCAGCCCAACAATGGCTAGGCTGCCTCCCCTCCTACCTGCTGTAAATAATTCAGTGCCCATGCAAGGCTCTTGTTCTGTTATTGCATTTTCCCTATAAAGAAAACAAAGGGAGTCCCACAGGTTCCATAATTTACCAAGGGGCATCAGTGTAACCTACCCAGGACCACTTTGTTCCTGGGCAATAAAGTCCACATAACAGAAATACTGAGAACACAACTGAAAATGAGGGTGTTCATGGATATGTATTATTTAGATATTCATGTAAGAGCTTAGTCTTTTTCCAAGTCTTTTTCATTAGAGTGCACATCATCAGGAAAAATGTCCCTTTCTCATAAACTCTGTATGTCTCCACAGCTTCAGGCTCTAACCTGCAGAGATATGTAGCATGTTCCCTGCATGTGTAACAGTGGGCAGCTTTGGGCTCTCTGCAGCCACAGTGTGCAACAATAAGCCACCTGGAAATGGATCCCACTACTAATATCATACAGTGAAGTTCAAGTTGTGCAAGAGCGGATCAAAAATACAGAACCAGATCCAGTGCCATTGAATCTGTCTGCTTTAATACGCTGAGAATGAACTTAAAACAAGTCTCTTCTCCAGTTTTACAAATTTTAGGGGTTTCCAGTGTCAACTGAGTGAGGTACTCCGGAAAGTATGAGTAACCAAACTAAATTAAGACTTATGTGATTAATGTCTACAAAAATTTAACCCTGGCGTACCCAGACTGACCCCACCTGACCTGGCTGACAGTGACAGAATACACCTTGGTTGATGAGGTTCAAAACACACCTCCAACCTCCAAGGAAAAGATGCACACTCAACACTTTCCTCCCCCTCCGCTTTAAAGCCACAACTCAAAAACCTATTTCTGCTGAGTGCAAAAAAATGTTCCACACTTTAATAGCAAGCTAATATATATATTCTGAGGTGTTTTATTACCGAACCAATGATTTTTAATCAAATGGTATACTCTTTTAATGTGTTGTTTGGCTGGTGTCCTGTGCTGTGAGGAAGTGGGTGTAATTGGGGCCATGACTTCAGCTCAAGTGATCGTTGAAGCAAAAGAAAAAAAAACATATACTGCTGCTCGCCTGCGCTGTCGACTCTGAAAGGGCTTCCACCACCCTTGGCGGCTGGAGAGAGGGAGCCAAGGAGGGGGAGGAGAAAGGGGAGGGAGCAGGTGAGGGGAAAGAGAGCATAAGTCAGTAAACAGTGCACAGTCCTCAGTCAGGCTCACGCACACGCATGCTGCTAGGCACACGCCCCATACCTGCCAGAAGTCCTGCAGAGGGGTGTGGTACAGGGGCAGATGGGGAAGGGCAGGGAGGGGTGGAGCAGGGAAGTGGGGAGGGAGGGGAAGGGAGAGAAGTGGAGAAAATGGAGGGATTCATTGGTTATGTGGAGAGAAAAAGAGGAGCGCGAGAGCACAAGAAAATGAACAACCATCAATGCAAATCAACGTTGTACCACTGCAACACAACATCAAAAATGGTGTGTGAGTAGTACACAGTGATAAAGGGTCTAAAAAGTAGGACAGAGTACATAAAAGAAGACAGAAAAAGATAATGGATACACATTTAGAAACACAAATCAGAGTTTCTTCGATTGGTTACACAATAACTCATCTGTGCCACATGTGTACAGGATACAAAAGACTAAGATTAATTGATGGGGGGTCTACATTACACCATTACTGTAAGGAATTAAGGTCAGGGAATGAGGCAAGTGCATGCCTATGATGGCACGCACACATGCACACACCACACTGGAGCCTTGAAAGTCTTTTTTCAAAGCAGGTTGACATAAGGGTTGTGGGGCAGTGGCAAGAAGCACAAAGAAATGCCAGACCTTCTCCAAGCCCCCTCCAGCCCCTTGTCCTAAGCCATCAAGTGTCTTCCTTACAGCCCCCTCTTTACCCACATCCAGTTGTGCAGAAACCTTGATTAGCATGCACCACCAATAAAGCATGCCCCACTTCCTGTGAAATTCATAAAACAGCTTTTGGAATTCATTATAACAATTCTATTATGTGAAGTGGAATTAACAGCCTTGGGGTTAAGAACTGACGCAAAATTGAGCCTGGTTTCTGCAGTGAGCTGGAAGAGCTGTAAAAACAAATCACACGGAGAGAGATAAGACAGAAGAGAAAAAGGGCCGTGTGAGGATGCAGTAGTTATCAACCCTTCTGAGACATAATGGCAATATATCCTCAAAACCTGCATGCGTGTAAATTTACTAGGAAAACAACATTATGAAGACTGCACAGACATTGGGGGGGATTTGCATAACCAGATGCAGGCCATAAATCCTGTAAACTGTGTCGTGTTCTGAGGGAACCTCACTTCCCGCCATCGAACAGCCCAGTGATACCTAATCCGGCAGAGCCACTGCTTGGCGCTGTTCATTCACAAGCATAAACAAGGGAGTCCCTGGTCGCATCTGCACTGTACCACTGCAGCAGAACCAGACCGGACCAAGGAGTGTGTTGCGCACACTCCAGTTGGAAAATTTGATTCTGCTCTGGCTATCTCCTGCTCACCTACATTCAGTATTCACAGAATATAAATATTGATCAGCTAAGATGGTGGTGCACTGATTTATGGGACGTCTGTCACGTAGGGTTCCAAGTTAATTTGGAACATTCAAGATGCAAAACAGTCTGCAGGGTATCTAAGAAAGAATGAAGGATGAAAGAGAGCAAGACCGAAAGAAAAAGAGAGCGAGAGGAAAAGGGAAGGAGATACAGAAAAATAAAAGAGAAAACCCAGAGAAAATAAAAAGGCTGGGAGAGCGTATCTGAGAGGCCCTCTCTTGAAGCAGAACAGCTGTATCTGCATCTTTGTTTTTGACACGACATGGCAGTGAAGTGGAGCGATTTCTCATCCCATCCACCCTTGGGCTGATGAGAGTAATAGCAGTTTAAAAACTGAGACACTATTAATGGCCAAATGATCCTCACATAACTAAGGGGTAGAATGCAAACTCCTTCAGCTGAGTGTGGAGGCAGGGGCTGGAAAGCAGACAGGAACCAGCTCAGGGTCTGAGTCTTAGTATGGTTTTCAGATACAGAATTGACCAGCAACAGAAGAGCTGGGCACAGCTGGGCCCAGCTCAGGGCAGTCTCAAGGGACTCCTTTGTCCAAAATCTAGCCTCAGCTAATCAATTCATTGACTGATGTCAAATCGTTTTGTTAAACTGTCAGGGACAATAGAATGCCCCGATCATGTCATTGTTTCGTTGCTTCCGTGAATTCAAACAGAAAATAGTACATGAATCTCAAAGTCTTCCAAACAAGGTGGAGAATCTTAGCAAAAGAGGCTTTAGTTAAAGCACAGCAGACTGAACAAATTAAGCCCCTATTTAACAATTTAATTACTCTGCTGTATTTGTACAGGGTGTATGCTGAAATTTAAAATGAATTTGAAATAAACTTCTTTTGTAAGTCACACATTGTCATACTATACAAATTTTAAATATCCTCAAACTATAATAAGAGTCCACTTCTGATGGCAATTTTAGCACACTGGATGAGCCACTCCTGCATGAGCCATTTAATTAGCCCTTCCCATCTTAATTGGTCCCTCCCTATTTTAAGGCTGGTACATAAGGCCAAATGGGACCCAGAAAAAGCAGACTTAGCAGTCTATAGAGAAGTGCATGAATCTGCAAGTCTGACATCCCATAAGACCTCTCCAAAATACACCAACTGTAAAATAACTATACACAATCACTTGCAAAACTAACTCTTAGAATGTTGATCAAATTAATTTATTGGTTTTCATCTGATCTCAGTTACTCTCAACACAATGAAATACAACAACATCAGTGAAGGCGAGGGTACAGCTAGGATACTGCTGAAATTTGGCCAAACTTTGTCAAATGAAACACTGATCAAACACAAATATTAGTACATTAAACATTTGTACGGTGACTGGCTGATAAATGCAAATTGCACACCATTGGCTGAGAACTTTGGCTGAGAACTGATGACATTTGTTCATATTTCCATATGTCTCATCTATGGAAGCAGTTATTCACTGACAACATTCACGTCTTTGCTCCTGTAAAGAGGCATTTTAAATATTGTTAAAAAAGCGGAGCAAAAACCTGGACATGTCAAGAGGGCGAGAGACACAGCTTTCATTTATTTGCCTTGTAGTCACTCAACAGATTACATAAACAAACACATGCACACACACATATGCTCTAACAGTCCCACTGCTTACCTTTCCATCGTATCGTTTCACCTGGAACTGATCCAGACCCAAGTCTGAGAGAAAGATAGAGAGAGGGAGAGAGAGAGAAAGATAGAATGAGGAAGGGTGAGGGAGAGAGTGGGGGAAATAGGGGAGGGAGGGAGGGAAGAAGAAGCATTATTTAGTCCTGCGAACAGAGATGCTGTTGCAGAAGGCAAAGTAAGTTTGGCACACATATCCATATCAGAAATGCAAACTGGGTTTGTAGGTTGCTAGTATCCATAGTATTTATAGATAGATTCATTACTGCGTCTCTGGCAATTACTGACATTTTCCAAAGATTAATAATGGCCATTACCAAATGTTTCCACATTTAAATGCTTTCAAATTAATTCCATCATCATCTGAAGCTGATTCATTTGTATATTAATCATCTGTCCAAAAAAGAGCCCTGTCACACACATGCTGGCACAGTTTTCCCCCCTCCATTCAGAAATTCCACCGTTGGCTTTGTAATGTTGTTCAGTCTCCATAGTGATGGCTCTTCCTGTAAGGATGGAAATAGCCCTCCAATTGCATGACTGTATAAGTCATTCAGAGTCTTACTACAAGCAAGTGTGCACACCACAGACAGAAAGTTGCTGTCGTCATCCACATGTAGTACATTGCATTACAGGTATTTAGCACATGCTCTGATCCAGAGAAACTTGCAAAGAAAAGTGTAAAATTCATGGACATCAGAGCCAAAATTCCAAAAGACAAGTAAAGGCCCGAGTGCAACAAGTGACAATATAAGGTTGGGCTAGCCCAGAGTGATCTTGAATGGCTCAAACTGGAATGTAATTCTTACAGTGCAGTCATTACGAAGTGTATTAAAACAATAACCCCTCCCATTGTCAGCCACTCCCTCATATGGTAGTCTGGCATTAAAATAACACATGCAAGCTGAAGAATTTACCCAGCCGAATATCTAAAATAAAAGCTTGCTTAAACTAACATGATGAAAGTTGTGCTAGCTTTGCAGATTTCCAAATACACTTGGCAATAACAGAAACTATTTTAAAGTAAAAGCCAAATAACAAGGGACGAAGGTCAAGTGAGTAGCATGCTAGTATGAATTACACTTAACAGATGACAAATGGTTAATAAGGTATTTCAACTGAAAGCTCATTTCAAATACAAATAATGCTTAACTTGCAGTACCACTTTTTATTCAACCAGAAAAAAAACATACTCAAGTTAAAATGCCCTTTTCAAGGGGGTCCTAACGTGTCTATCTGTTTCAGGCAATGTGGTGAACAGGACCTGAGATTAGGAAAGCTGAGGTCAGGAGTCTTTTAATGCAGACTGAAGACTCCCCTACAAGGCTACAAGAAGCTATCAACGCTACAGGTTCTAGGGCTCAATAACCCATCAGAATGCCCCTCATTTTCACATGATAAACATGGGAACTTCAGCTAAACTCAAGTGCAATAAGGAAGCACCACACTGTGTGCACATTTTATGCTGACTGAAATGAAAACACTTATTTGATCATTTCAGGTGGATGAACAGCAAAATCCAGAAATTCTTTTGTTCTCTCAGGCATAGAGAATGAGGGAGGGAGAGCGAAAGGTTCTGTGGGGAGAACTCTGACATCACACCCACTGGGAGAATAGCGCAGACCCTATGACATCACACCCACTCCTGTTAGCTGATGGCAGTGCTAACAAGTCTTTTGCCAAGCTGAGCCCGCTGTCTTCTCTCACATCAAACAGGGGATTAAGGGCTCTTAAGACATTGCTTTTCAAAATTAAATGTTAGGCTGACAGAAGCCTGGATTCCCTCCTCTTCAGTTCAGTGAGCTATTTATTCTTTAATTCACTGAGAGTGGAGTACATGCTGTGTGTGTGTGTGTGTCTCCGCTATGGGAAGGGGGTGTGGGGGCATCCACAGTTCAGAGTTCAAAACTGAAAGCATTTAGCTCCACAGCAGCAGTGGACACTGGCTCATTCTTGTGGCTTTTGGCCCATCACGCTTCACAACAGAACCCGAGTTACATCATTTAGCTCAAAACATAAATGAGGGCAAAAAGCCAAACACAAATCACCTTCACCTTTGACCACCCACATGTACCCTTCACCAATTTCTGTATGAAAGCCAAAGAGTTTTGCTGTGTTTTGATGTCCAGAACAGTTCCAGGGCATTAACAGACTCTGCTCTTATAATTAGACCCAAAAGCGTCGCATCAGCTGGAGACCAATCCATGGGCCCAAGCCAGGCTGCCTGAAATTTAAATATACAATAAAAATAAAAACCCCTGCATCTACCACCCTTAACTACCCCACCTCAGTTAGATTAAATACAGATACAGTAGGGTCCAAAAGTCCGAGACCACTTTCCCGGGTCTCAGACTTTTGGACCGTACTGTAGATTACTTAAAAAAATAGGGTGTGAGGTATTTTATACATTCAAATCTTTGAGCAACTTTTTTTGTTCCAGGCATACAATAATGGAAAGTAAATCTTTCAAGCTTTGTCAATAGATGAAGAGCCCCTTTCCCAGCTAACCAATCACTATTGACTAAATGACAGCAGTAGAGGTGACCTTACATTATTCATGTAGCATTGAGGCACAGCAGGAAAATGGTTTAGCAGCTCTTAGACACAATAACTAACCAGAAATGAAACTGGTTTGAAGTCAATTCATTGTTTATTCATTCTTTCATGACCAGGGGCGGGTGCAAATGGAAAAAAAAATCTGTTCATCCAGAAAACAACAAAAATAATTTTATCAGTCTGCAGTCAGCCCTGAAATTCTCATTCAAATAAACAGAGCATCCAGAGACTGGTGCAGGCTGGATCCTACACAAAACCTTACTGTATAATTCAGGGGTGTGTGAAGCTTACCCGGGGTTAGACTCTCTCTCTTTCATTCCCTCTAACCTGCTCTTGCTTGGTAGCCATGCATTATTACTTTAATAAGCTGAGTGCAAAGGGGGAGGAAGAGAGGAAGTGGATGAGACATAGGTAGGGATGGTGCTGAGCTGAGGCTAATGCATGCTGCATCATGTCTCACACACACCAGGAGCGGGGATCGTTGAGGTATGCAGTCCGTTTGTACACTGACAGCTTCAGGCCTGGTTAGTGGGTCTGTGGGAGAGAGCCACTCCCCAACTACATCACAGTACACAGGCCTTCCTGTACGGATTTGCCCAGTGAGGCTCAAAATCTCTGAACAAACTTGCTTAAAAGCACATATGAGCTGACAGTTTTAAGTTCACACACACCAGGTGTAAACACACTGCATTACTTTCTTGGCTTAGGTACAGTATCATGGCTCTTGACCGTGTGAACACTGTATAACTGTGTTGGCCCCCTTTCCCCCAACAAGATCTTGTGACTGACATGATCTCTCTGAGTCAATTACTAATGAATTCACCACAGGCATGGATGAAATCTCAACCCCAAAATCTCACCTCCCACCACAAGCCAGACAGACAGCTGATTTCAGCAACGGCCCCCTACCACCTCCCGATGCACTGGCCCACACCCTGCCAGCACATGCCTGCAAGTATGGCGTGAGGTGTAAAATACAGCAGCTGCTGGACTCATCAGCTGTCTCTGGTGTCATCGGGTGTGTGCAGATCTGACACAGACAGGTCGATGAGGCTATGTGGAAAACAACCCTCTGCCACTATACGTCAGAGAAGGCTGGCTCATTCCCCTTAACAGGATGACCATGAATCACCCAACGTACTACACCCTCCAAAATCACATACCCCTGAAATTGCACTGACACTGCCCCACCCCTTCTTCGAAAGGCCCTGATGGACACTGAGGGTCAGATGTCAGGGGCAGAAGTTGAAGAGTATGTCATCATTGTCACACATAAAATTAAAATCAATGGGGAGTTAATTCCTATGAATCTATCACCATTCTGGATCTCCCAGCCATTGTGAAACCCAAGCACAGGAAAGGGGTGTGATGGGTGAGGACAGCAGACTCACTCTCTGGCTGCTTCTCATTAGGGGTGATGGAGCGCACAAAGTCCTGGGGCGTCATGTAAACCTCAGCATCGCCGCTCTCACTGATGATCTTCAGGGTGGCGAAGTACCGGAAAATCTTGTCTGGTGTGGAGTATGCCCGGATCCTGTTCTCATACTCCATCACCTGGCACAGCACAGCGAGTAAAAGAATGAATGAAATCTAGCCTTATGTAGAAAGACAACACTTTCATTCTTACAAATGTTCATGTATACGTGTGTACTGTTGTAATAATAAACCTACTGCACATGTCAGGTGAATCCTTTAATGAATCATGGGAAAAAATTGATTTTTTTCATTCCTTGGGTCAAGAAATTTGAGCATTTGACCCTAGTATGACCTCTCTTGGCCTCCTGGGCAAGTCATCATGTAAAGAAATGATTACACAGATCAATATCAGTCAGGAGAAAAGCATAGTATTCTTTCTTCTTGTGATTGCATATTTCTCATATGGAATTCCTTTGTAAACATTATTTTATCAGTTTCACATGGTATGTAAAGAATTTTGAATTAAAATATATGACTGGAAAATAGGTACAGTAGTTTTCAAAGAACCATGAACATGAAGACAGGTGGAGAGAAGAAATTAAAACTCAGAACTGTAGACATAGCCACAAAACAGATGCATTTGAAAGCAGCTGGCAAGGCACCATTAAAGAAAGTCAATTTTCATGATGCGTTTAGAAATAACAGTTGTTAAAAAAAAGAGTAAAAGTTCACTACTAAGACAACTGGAGGTGAATTATATTCAGGGACTGTGACTGTGCAGAATTGTGTTTTTAACAACAGCCCAGCAGCAGGGGGTGCACCCCTCAGGGACAGCTGACCGTTAGAATGACTAAAGCAGGTTGCCACTGAGCTGTCATTCCGTGCAGCGATGCTCACAGCTGCTACGCTTTGTCAGTGTCACCTGAGTGAGTCTTAACAAGAGCTGCCAACTATGAAACATACACACAAAGGCAGGAAGGAAGGGACTTCCAATCCAGTCTTTTTTGTGTTTGGTGCTCACCATTACTACAGATGTCTTGCATGGCTTACACTTTTTGATATATAACTTGTTCACACAGCTGGAGGTTCACTGGAGTAAATCAGATTACACACATTTCTGACAGGTACAAGGCCAGTTCCCCACCCAGGATTACAATCTGTAACCCCATATTATATATACTGATGTATGTCCAGCTCCATTACTCTCCTCTGCAGTCACAGATTATTTATATTGAAGAAATACAGAACATATTTAGGCATGCTAAAGTGTCACATGTAGCATGGCACAGATACCACGATAAGATTGTAACCTAGGTGGCACTCCCATTGACATTTGAACTGTGCTGGAATATTGCTACAGTAGCGATATAGGGAAAGAGAGAAAGAGGAGTGGAGAAGAAAGGTGTGAAGTGTGCAGAAATTAAGTCAGTCATTGGAAACTGGGCAGGGCATTAACCTCTGCTTCCACATGCTATTACGAGACAAAATAAAAGAAAATAGAGAAATCATGCTGAGGTCCTGGAAGGAAGACAAAGATGGCAACCGGGGGAGAGGGACAGCCGGTTCATCCTAGGTTAGATACAAACTGATCATTACTGAGAGGGAAGGATCTTCAGCCCGTTGGGTTTCCCACCAACGGCAGGACAAAGCTATCAAATGCAGAGGAGGTAGAGTGACCCACCAACCCGATGACAGCATAACGTTCTCCCCTGTGCCCAAAATAACTCCAGGAAATTTCATGCTTGCAAAGGGGTAGGGGAAGAGGACGCAAAGTGACAAGGTGGTTTTCTAAATCCTTAGAGCTATGACACTGCCAGGTTTATTTACTTTTTGCTATGTGACATCAGTAAAGGAGCAGGATTAACTCAGCACATGAAAAGGAGTGCCTGCAAAAGCATTTCCTTAATACTTAACCTATTGATAGCCATTCAGTCATGCCTCCTTCCAAGCTTTCTTCTGAGATTAAAGATGCTTCTATAGGCTGCATATCTGAGAAGGCATTTGCCCATGACTGAGATGGAAAATAACCCTGTTACTGCAAAGCAGTTTTAGCCAGCTTAGATATAGCAATAAGGGGGCTATTGCAACAACAGCAATTGTCTACCACCAGTACACCGACCTGTTCTTTGCAAAACCTGCTCAATTAGCTATCCATTCAAAGTTTGGTGGTTGGTGGTTGGGGTTTTGGGGGTGATGTGGGAGAGTCAGCTGTATACATTCCACAATATTAATACATACGGTACTTTTAAAAAAAAAAAAAACACTGGGAGGTCCTCGTCTTGTCTTCCAATTATAATGCAAGAATCTGAGAATGTAAATAATTTGTGTTGTGTGTCCTGTGCAGAGGAACAAAATGCAATTTCTGTCAGATAAGACATGCCAAAATAGACGAATTATAATTTGCATGAAGATCATTTAACAATTGATATTTAAAATCTGAGGCAAGTCAACTGCTCCCCCAGAACTACATGGGCACAGGACCCAGCAGTGTGACTCATGCTGAAGAGCAGAGAGGAAAAGAGAGGAGGTCTGGCAGCATGCCAGAATTGGTCCACTTTTCCTCCTCCATTTTTCACTTCTATTTTAATGAGAGACCCTTTTTCATCCTGAATTCATCAGAAATACATTATAAAACACAAATTGAAATACATTTATATGTTAAAAAAAACACACAATAGCTGGATTCTGCCAAACTTTGTCTGACTCCATTGGTCTTCCACATTCCAGAAAGGCCTGGAAACTCTCCTGTTTATGGAGTCTCAAGGGTGTGGCCATTACTGCTGAAGTTTAAAACATGGGGTTTCCTTCAAAGAGCTCTGTGTGAGGGCGGTGACTGTGACTGTAAGTCTTTACATTATATAAGTGTGTGCTGTTTGGAGAGGATGGTTGCATATTTTTTGTTTATTTTTTATTATATATATATTTTTTTTTACATTGTGTATACATCAACCATTGGTTCAGGGTACCCCCTCAGGTTCCATGGGATAAGACAAATGATATGAATGCCAGAAACTTAAACTTAGCATCTTTTTTTCCATCACATACACGGTAGTAACTGTACACAAAGAGACTGGTTAAATCTGAGGGAGGCATGCAAGGGCGTTGCTTCATATCTGATGGAATAGCTATGAAATAAGTGACTGTGAGCGTCCAACAGTTCAAATGGTCTTCATGTCTCTACCTATTGTTGTGTTATCTCTGGCCATCTGTGGCAGAGTTATGGGTCCCTCCCCTCTGTGAAAGCTGGATATTAATAAATAAATAGAGAGGAGGACTGGCTGTGCCAGGCTGGGCTGAGTGATGGGCAGCCAGGGCAGGTTTGTCATCCCCACAAGCCCCTCGTCTCCTCACATTTACAGTGTATTGATCGCAGCGTCCCCCACACTGATGGAGGCTGCAGCTCACCATCGCTCTCTTTCACGACACACACAAACATACAGTCTCTCTCTCTCTCTCTCACACACACACACTCACACACACTCATACAGACAGACAGACAGAGAGAGAGACAGAGAGAGAGCTTTACACTCACAAATATTGTGTCCTGCGGTGTCACAGGCACCTGAATTCATAGCCCTAAATTCCTCAGTTCTCCAGTGATTGCCTGCATTTTCCACTCTATGCTATGGTGCAGCAAACATAATCAAGCTAAGAAACTTTATCTACTGTCCACCAGGGACACTCTCCACTCCTCCATTGTATTGAGTTTTGAGAATGCTGCCACTGCTGCAGCTTCTGCTGTAGCTGTGCATATAATTCTCGTGTGTTATTTCTCTGTTCTTCTGTCTCCCACTCTCCTGCTAGATAAATGTGTCCATTTGTTCAGTCTGCAATCCCCTCAATTTCATTTCTGTGATGCTACCTCTATTGACATCGCCCTTCTTATCCTGGCTAATTCCTCTGAAAACTGCAGTGTAGTTTAACCTTGGTAAAAATGCAGCCCATTATGTCTTTTCCAGACTGACTAGTGCACAGGCTTTTGTACAGACATTTTTCTCTGACCCAATGCATTAAATGTGTGGGGAAAAAATAAATATGCACAATTATGTGGGCATTTGAAAATAATATCACACTCTAGGCAGCACATCAGCTTTGATCTTCTTCCTAATTTTACAACTTTGATACACAATCCGGGGCACTCAATATACATTCTAACAGATCAGCTGACAGACTGACGTACAGACATCTGCTGTTTACAGCACAGATTACCTTGCGGTCTCGGAACCCGGATCTCGGTTTCTTCTTCTTCCCATCTGATCCCTCTTCCTTTTCCTCATCACCACTGCTGGGCTCCACTGTGCCATCTGACTCCACATCTGACTCTGCGTCCTTGGCAGGGCCGACATCCTCGGAGTCCACCCGCTCCTCATGCTTCACGGATGGGCCTGCCTCTGCATTCGCCCTGACAGTCAGCACAGGGGAACAATGTCAGTGACATGCATGGTGCATCGTAATGAGATCCTCATAGGCTTCAGATTTCCAGATAATGAATAAATTAATAGAAATAAGTACTTAACTAAAGGAAAGGGGAGAGCAAAATTGGGTACATGATAATTACAAAATTCAAATTCACATTCTGCCAATTTCTTTTCCATAATAGACAGACAGCTAACAGGCCATTTAAGATTTACATAAAGATGATTAATACTGTGTGTGCTTGTAACTGTATATGTGTGTGTTCATGCATTGGAGAAAATAAAGGCAAATTTCTCCTTTAGCATTCCAGAACAAATTGAAAATAATAATAGGAATAATAGACGATGGGTGAGTGCCTGGAGGCTGCATGTATAATTCAGCTTAATGAGACACAGAGGGAATGAGCCCGGGGGTAAGGGTCCAGAACGGTCTCACCTCAGCGACCCATACGCTCCAGCCCATCCATCACAGAGCCAGATTACCCAGAGATGCCTTCAGATGGCTGACTAGCACTGCTGCGCCCATGCTGAAGGCAACCAGCTGGAGCAGTGCAAGCCCAAGCTTCCACAATCAGACCTCAGACTTCACACATTACACCCACAAACAAGCTATCTGAGCAAAGATCTCACGAGTGTGGAGACAGCAGGAGCTCATATCTGCACTCTGCTATTAGTAATTATGTACTTAAAGATTCTTAGAGAAACTATGAATGCAAATCATTACTCTTTTTTATTACTAGAATTACTCTTAACACTAACAACAACAGCTTTGATATTATTATAATAGCAACAGTTAATCTATTAAATGCACTGTCTGAAGCTCCTCCCTAAATGCCAAACCTGTTATTTTTTTTTACCCCTGTTATAATCTTTAGGGCTGCTTTATCTGCTGACAAAATGACATCTGCAACCATAGGCTTTTTAATTAGTTCAAACAAATATAAAAGGAAAGACTCATTGATTTTTAAATACCATTTCCAATCAGTTTGAAAATAAAAAAATTGGAAATCTGGAAAAAAAAACTGGAAAATGTTTCACCCCTCTTAAAAGCCCAGGGAATTGGTAAATGACTTGATGTTCAAAATAGCCATACTACTGACTTACAGGTGAAAGAGTAAAACAGAAAAGTTGTAAGAGTTCAGGGACTGGATCAGGCAGATCAGGGCTCATAATGAGGCATGAGGGAAGTCCTCACCTAGTCCAGAGCAGTCCTGCACTCGCCGATGCCCCTGTCACACCCACTAGAGCTGCAAGCATAAGCCTCCGCCGTCCAGCTCCCTGTGCAGAACTGACATGGTATCGTCGTGACAACTGCACCAGCCCCAGCGCGGCCGCTGACAACAGCCGCAAGCGGAACATCCTTGTGAAGAAGGAGAAAGTTGGGGAAGGGAGGTGGGCAAAGGATTAGAGACACTTCATGGGTATCCAGGTAACAGATTTCATCATTAAAGGCACAGCTTTCAAGTTTTCAAGGTACAAAAAAATATATAACTCATTAGTCCAATGTAACTACTGGTATGAGTTTCTGGGTATAACCACTGCAAGGTTACAGCAATGTCATTGGAATTTCATGGACTGTAAAACCAATTCTCATCTCTGACAGTGTATGATGGGAAAAAACTAATAATTTCATAAATAGCAACTTCTATAAATCCTCTGCTCTCTGATTGGCAAGCTTAAAGATTGATTTGTAGCACACACATTGATACACAAATCATACTTGTGCATGCGCGCGCACGCACGCACGCACGCACACACACAAAACACTAAACAGATCAGCCACATACACACACACAAACCAAAACACACACACATTCTATCTGAAAGAACCATAAAGGTCTCAAGTCACACATTACACTGAGATACTGCCTCAAATTAAAAAGGTCTTTAAGCATGACTATGAAGAGATTGTGCTGTAAGAGTCGGGTAGATTGCCAAATTCGCTGCCACTGCGTCACTTTCTCTCCATGCCCTAAGCCAGCACCCCTGGGTGAGGATTGACATAATTTCCTCCAAAAACTAATTAAAAATCATGAGAAGGGAAAAACAAAGCATAAACTAAAACATCAGCAGTTCAGTCCCAGGATGACTTCAAATTCTGGCAGAAAACATCTTTGTGCATCAATAAAATGATCCTTATTAATAATAATACATTTGATTAATAAATGGAAAAAAAACAATAAAAAGCCCACTGTGGTCAAAGTGATTTCAGTTTTTATTTATTTATTTTTTTGTGCTGCAGTACTAATCTCAAAACTCAATTTCAGCATGACATACTTAATTTGCTAAGGCAAGATTGTACACCCAGGAACGGTGATTAACAATTAAGTCTGAGGTGATGTACCCCCACCACAAATCCCTCTCTACCTCACCAGCCCCACAAGGCTTAACAAGTCTAGGCTCAGTGAAGTCTGCCCGATGAGGCTCAGATCCACCACCTGCCAATACTCCGCTTAGAGTCAGGGCCTTGCTCACTGCACCAATTCAGCAGAAAGTCAGGCATGCTGATCAGGGTGGCAGTGCGTGACTTTACAGACATGATGGTATGGGTCTCCGGGGCCTGCCCATGGATTCCTGCCTGCTGTCTACTGTGGAGGAGGGGACATGGGCATGTGGCATTAGAGCCAGGAAAGTGCACCCAGAATCTTACACTATGGTGCCAGTACAACCCCAGGCATTTCATAACCATTATACCTTAGAGGGTAGGCTGATTCAGACTATTCACTCCAACAGAAAAATGTGGCTGTACAAATGGGATACTTAATAAGAACTATATAATGTTATTAAGTTCATGAAGAGATGTAGGGAGCAGAGACGATGATGATGATAATAATAATGATAAACTGGTCTGAATTAAGAATAAATACAGCTTAGCTACATCTATCTTAACTTTAAATGCAGCCAAGCGGCATCACGTCACCCCCGTCAACATTAAATGGGCTTCTTCCACCCGCTAATCATTTCATCTTCGAAAAATGATTGCTTGGCTCATGTGGGGGATGATTTTCACATAAGTAATCAGGATTAGAAACACATCAAGTAAATCTGCACTCAGAAGGAAACAGCTGAAAATATACAAAAATAAACAAGAATGAAAATATACATCTCACCATGAGGAGGCCAGACTCAAAATCACAAACTTATTCACATTTGATACACAAGTCTGACTATCATATCCATATCTGAGCCATATGTGTAGTGTTCTGTATTACCTGACAACACAGTGCTGTTCCTGTATATCTTCACCAAGGAAAGACAACACAGACTGTGAGACAAGGATACAAAACAGTCTGAAAACAACTATGAAGTTATCAAAAATAAATGACAATAGAACCATACTAAAATAAACGTTGCCAGTCTGAGGGCAAATACAAGCAATCTATGCACTGACAAGGGAACACTCAAAACAGTGTATCACTGTAACAGATTTTGTAAATGTGTGTTCAGGTTATGCTAATCTGTTTATATTTTTCAAATCCTCATTTCAGAAACTAATCTTGTATGCACTGAGGGCCCATAATTTCCATGCCTTATGGGACCAATAGCAAGGCATTGTGGCTGTCGAATCCTAAATGGGAAGAATATGTATAGTTCTGCTCCTGTAGGGGAAGTGGGGAATGTCTGAATTGTAGATCTGACCTGAACTCTCAGTCACCTACATAAAGGGACAGTTTGCACAACTTTTCACTGGTAAGTACTGAACATGAAATACTGATCCAGAATGGGAAGAGTGCTGTGTGACAAAACATTAGGCTACACAAAAGCCAGTCACAAACCATTAGCCTTTACATTAGCCTAGTCTACCTTGTCAGACCAGAAAAAGACAAAATGCCAACTACAGCAGAGATTAACAAATCTTCTAAAGACAGGATCCCAGGTAAAGACCAAATGCCTATTTCTTATTTAAACGTAACCTGCCATGCTCAAATATAGATATATTTTTTCAACCATATGATAGAACAACATTATACTATAACTTCTGTGAAGGTGCAGTGTTCAACTGGACAGCTATGAATGGAAATGGGAAGTGTGCAGTCATACTGAATGTTACCTTTATCATGTGTCACACAACCCAATGACACCTCAAAAGATCAAGCTGTCTGGTTACCTCTGAACTTGTTTTTACAATTAGCCCAAAATTTAGACACTTAGAGGTTTCAGGCAACTGTATACTTCAAACAAAGTCCTGATGAGATTATCAGATAACAACAGAGAACCCTTCTGACATCCAGAAAAGGGATTTCTGCCAAACATTGTTTTCCCCAACCTACCGAAATTGATTGTCCACGTACAGCAGAAACTAGTCAAGTGTGCTAAAGAGTGAAAACACTACTTTGCCCTCTCTGTGGCGGACAGCTCCAGGTCCCAACTTTGAGTTTAGTTAATTTGGAAAAGGTATTCAACTTGGCAAAAACAAACTGACCGATGTGGTTGTACAAAACATTGTACAAACTTTGTTTGAGGCATGCAGAAGCATTAAACAGGCTAACCTAAGATGCACCAGTTTGTCTTTCACTGGTATGAAGACAAGCCTTCTTCCTCCTACGGACGGAAAGTAGTAATACTCATAATTAATCGAAATGTGGTATGCCCATAGTTTTAATGTTACAGTGTATTTAGTTGCCTTAAAATATAAAAATGAGTGAGCTAACCAACTGCTTGATAGAACAAGTTCCTTTGGCTTAAACAGGGGTTTAAAAAAAAAAAAAACTTTATATTAACAACAACATTCTCAACTGCATAAAAACACAACCACACCCACAATTGTGCAATGGCCCTGTTGGCCCATAGAGAAAACACAGGGCTGGTTTACTGGTAGATGGAGATTCATTATCTTCAAAAACCAAAAGACCAGCTGTTGGACAAAAAAAACAAAACGAAAACACACATACACAAATGTGGAGAAATGAGCCACGATGTTGCTCAAAAGTGCTCCCAGACCAGCCTCCAAGCCTACGTCAGTGGCTTTCAACTGAGTAAAGCACACCTGGGCATTGGACACATGTCTGCTTAGTGGAAATTAATCTTTTACAGCGAGCTTTAAACCCGATCTTTACAAAGACCCAGCTGGGAGCTCAGAGCACAGCATCATACATCAAATGTGTTTCTTTTTTCTTGGTTTTGTTTTGTTAAACGGCTACACCTCACAAAGGCCCAGATCATATTTATCCATCTTCCAGAGCTGGCTCTTCAATCAATCTAATACAGCTGTGTGAAACAACACACCTTCCCACTAAATTTCCCAATGCACCCCCATTCCCATCCTCACTGCTCATCCAGACCAACCTTGCCCTGATCCATCCCCAACCCTCTCTTTGCTCCTAGCTACTCTGTACCACATTTGCGCCATGACTGTTAGAAGTGTCATAAAAGGACAGATAAAGTCTGCATATGAGGGGACAACACACCAATCTAAACAAAGAAGCAAAAACATGACACATTGTAAAAGCTTCAGCCTCACACTATTCATAATGACCTGCCTTGATGCACAGAAAACAGACTATCCTGTCTTAACTCTCACCAATTATTTATTGGCATGCATTGATGAAGACATTTTATTTTAGAACTAATCTGAAAGTGTAAAGTGTGGGTACATCAGCATGCCTACTGAAGTGGTTGCATTAATTTGGCGCTTTTTTAGCGTGTGTACAGTCATTTTAGATTAGCTCATCAAAAACAGGATCAGTTCCATGCTTCAAACATGAAACACGTGTTTCACATTTTGTATAACAATTAGCTTCCCCAACAGAATTGCACAGTCTTTTTGTATTACAGTCCAAGGCTGAAAAAGACATTATTCTGCAGCGGTCCAAAAGCATGTGGGGTACATGGTGAGAAAGAGGGAGAGAAAATAATGCAGAATTTCAGGTGATAGAAGCTGAAAGTCAAAATATGAAGATGGAGAAAGAGAGAAGAGAGAAGAGAGTAGAGAGGCATGCTTTTAATAACCGAGTACACTGTAAATTGTACACACAGGAAAACCAGCCACTTTTACATAAGAGATAGTACAGGGACAGCCAAGTCACAAACACACAAAAATGATGTATAGACATATTTAAAGCTGGTATGGCAGCAAGCCACTAGCAAAGGCTATATAAAAATGGAGACTAGAAAATTGTGATGTTATCCCTCAGTAATTTGCTGATTGGGCCATCCAGCTAAAGTTAAAGTTCAAAACCAACAGGTAAAGAATCCCCATTATAAATTTCCACAGTATTGATTGGTTAATCAGACTCACAGGCAGAGGGAAGGCTGAGGCAGAAGAGGACTTCCAAAGACAGTAAAACACATTTTTTATCATCATCACATACACAGGTTCAGGCCTGTAACAGTTAGGTGTACAACACTCAGACAAATTGACTGCAGACTGCAGGGCAAACAGCAACTATTCAAACTTATGAGGGCATTCAATTGCATATATCTTTCCAAAGTGCTTCTGAAAATTAGCAAGTTTCAAGTATTTAAATATGCATCTGACTGCTTTTCAATTATTTCATGTTCAACGGTTATATGGAATTGTTCAGAGACCAAAAAAGCATTCATGTTCAGCAGCTGAGGTATAAGAACTTTCCTTAATGAAGAATGTTCAACACGTAAACCCATGTGGGATTCGAACCAACAACCCTCCCTTGCTGACATGGAGAGTTACAGACCAAACCATATTGTAGCCCACCAGCGAGCTTCACAAGGGACTCGCGTTTGAGGGACATTTAATTACTAATTGACCATTGTATTTTGTTTTGACAATACGTAACACAGTAACAAAATAATTTATCTAACACCCCAACATTGGTCTACCAACTATTTAATGTATACTACTCGACATATTTCTTTTATAGTTTTAGTCTAGTTTTGAACATTTTTAAAGTTGGCGATAGCTCTAGAATTGATAAAGTCAACGCCTGTGCTATAGACTGTACATAACCTAACTAGTCAACAAAAGCACATTATATGTAATCGCTAACGTTAGCTATGCAGCGGCAACGCAGGTTTAAACCCATTAATACAGTATATTAGATAGGTAATGGTGGCGCCTTGGTTCGCATTCCCAAGCGACAACCACTCTCGAATGTAATGCTCGTTAAGTTACTCTGAAAATAGCTATCTAGCAAATTGGGTACCGGACAGTCATTCAGAAGACCTAAACTAACTAGCAGGCTAGCCATTTCTTGAATTGCGTAGATGTGTTCGAGCACACTATGGTCTTTTTGCGTAAATAGAGTCTGTGAAAATACAAACACTTTCTACCCATTACGTTACACGATTCTGTGAATACACCATTGCTCCCATTTTGGGTCGCATAGACTGTGAATACAAGACATCAGAAAACATACAACAACAGCAAATATGTTACGGTTCATATACTTACTCGGGTTCCTAGTGCGACTACAGCAGTCCTGAAAGGAGCGGAATTATGACTTCTACTATTTCGGGTATACAATTAGATGATATGCTTTCCAAAAAGGCATCAAACGCTTTTGCTTGTCACAACCAGCACAGCTATTGCTAATAGTTCCGCAAATCCAGCATACATGCAGGCCGCGTGCACACCCCTTTTTTGCGTCACTGCAAAAAGGTAGGACCTGTAAAATAAGACAGTGTAGCTCCACCCACTGCGGAGCAACTTAGGTATGTTTGTAAATACCAAACTGGGCGTATCACGTTGGGCGTGTGGCATTTTATACAGAACAATCTATAGAAAAAAATTTTAACATAATTGTAGAGTATAAACTAAATGTTATTTGAAGATTATTAGTGTGATAATGGAACTTGTGGTCTCAGTAACTAAAACACCACTTAATGCACCTTCAGAATACCATTGCCTATATGTTCCTGTCTTTTTAAAACTCTGGCTTAAGCTTAACATTTTTATTTGGGTGGTAAAGGAACTACAATACAACTAAAAAAAATCTTACTGTGTAAAGAAAATACATAGGTTTTAATTGGTGGGGAGTTTATATACATGGGGTCGGGGTTTAAATGCCAATTGTCTAAAGTAACACAAATGTATTATTTATTCTGAGACACTTTGAATGAAGGTGATAGCATTTTGCATCTCTGAGATACTCAAATTTAAGTTAGGCTGATCCACCAACATACAAGTCAGTGTATTTTCCCATCAAAACATTTACTTGTAGTTGAAATTATAAGCATTTTCATGTCCATAAGAGCTCAGAATTAAAATGATTATTATTTCAACTACATTTAATTTGTTTTGAGGGGAAACACTTTTCCATCTGGAATGCTGATAAGAGATGTGAATGAAAGTTGTTTCTTTAAACCAGGCAGTTAACAGTTCCGATTTAAATATGTGAATAACTGTAGTTTGGTATTAAATGTAGATTTTAAGCTTGCAATCCAGAGATACATTGGATGTCTCATTTAGGTCCCATGCAGAAAAAGCTGGAGAACCACTGGTACACATTCATGTATTATTTCATAAATTTATGGCAATTATGTTTGAAGATATATGGTACTGTATCAATAACAATGATAACTTAAGAAAAACAACATCTATTCAAAGTATTGTTTTTCAATAACAATTTGCATAGTTGATTCTGCATATTGTGCGATGCACAGTTGTTAATGCTTACGTATTACATACAAGTGCTAAGAGCTCAGAGCCCAGTAATTAGACGTACGTATGACTCTGGTAAAGCTGCCAATTACATAAACAAAGTGGCATGTGAATTATCAGATCCTATTAGATTAATTTAACATATGGCTAAAGATACACCAATATATCCACAGACTGTGTACATCAATGAGTGCCAATGTTTTATCTAAAATGGCACCACAGATGAAACTTTCCTCTTAATTTAAAGATTTTGAATGTGAATATTGAATAAATTCATACATTGATTTACTTAGATAAAGGTACCTCTATTCCCAAAATATATATTACTTGTGGACTTTCTGCCAAGCTTCATGCACAGTCCTACAACATAATCATGAATTGAGGCTCTGATTGGCCACTCTCCTTTAATTCAATTGTAAAGTTGTGGTGACATTTTAGAGTTATACAAGATTGCCCACAGCATATAACACCATTTCACTGATAAAAGCAGAATGTTTGACTGTGGATCTTCTAAGAATGTGGTTACTGTATTCTCTTGATGAATGCACTTCTGTTTTTAAGCAAAATGGCTGAAATAAGAGTACAATCCATTTATATATAAAAGGTGAGTTGTAACAGTCTCTTGACATCTAAGCCTAATCAGCTAATGCATCTATAGCAGGACAGTCTTCCTTCTATCGCTCTTCACAAGCAATAGACGTGCACTAGACAGTAAAAACAATAAATACTTTGTATCTTCACCAGTTTTAAAATCGCCAGTTTAAATGACAAATTAAGCCAATTTAATTACTTCAAAACCCTCTGTCAGTCCAGGTTAACATAGACTTGCACTCACATCCTGAGAGAGGATCTTTTCTTTTCACTCTGTAGTCCACCCACAGGACTTCACAGCTTGTGTATTCCAGAAGTCTGCTTAGCTTGCACAGAAAGGCTGATCAATCTGCATAGAATTACTGTTGAGTGTTGGATGAAAATCCCGCTTTGCTATTGCTAAGTATTGCAAGTGCCTGTGGACATTCCTTACTTAGATTTTCAACAGTAGATCCCCTCTCAATGCTCTGAGGTGTTTAAGTTTAACTCCTGGCCTCTTGTAAAAAACAATCATCCAACTGTGGTACATTAATCATCTCAATTAATCATCCAATTACCACAAAGGAAGTTTCTAAGTATGTGGATTGACTTTGAAATAAACATGTGCCAGCACTTTATCACATACTCTTCTACTCAACAGTAAGGACATGCAGCACATTACATTTGAGAGGAACAAAACTGCATACTTGTCTGGAGTCAGAACTCCATGCTGCATTAAACATTTCTGAGCTGACTGAAAACAATATCATTTCTTATGAATTGATCCTGGTTCATAGATGATGAGTTTGTGGTTTTTGGTAACTTCAAGTTTTTTGCATTGAAGGTTTACCACCCTTTTATTTTTTTTCAGATTTAATTTATATATTTCAAAAAGTCCAATAAAATTTTAATTCATTCACAACACATCAGTATGTAAATAACAGTGACATGACTTTATCCCCTCAACATTAATGGGAAAAAGTGAGCCTGACTGTAAGCACTACGTTTGAGCACTCCATTAAAATAGCTAGATAGCTAGAAGAATACAGTTAAACTAATATGCATGTATTTTTCCATTTTGGGCCATTGTTGGTATAATTAATCTGTGTTTATATTGGAAAACTGGTATCATGACTGTAAGTCTTAAAATATTGTTACATGTCTGCTAAATCATAGGGTAAGAAATTTCAAGGGATTCTAGTAACTATTGATTACTGCAAGTGCAAATCTCCAGTGTGGCAGCTAAAGTCACCACTGTTATGTTCTAAATTCAAATTCCAGACTTGAGAATGTGTTTCCATAACTGATGCAGAAACCAGGGAAACTGATGCAAATACTACCTTTGAGGCCTTTTCTTAACATTTTTTTTAAATGTAAGTATGACATACAAAAATAATGGTCACATAAATTATGTAGTGTTTTTGTTGCCTACCCTCTTTATGATTTAATGTTTTTTTTTTCTTGTTCAGTTATTGGCTTCTAACCTTACTTCTTTTTCATTTTTGTATGGATTTTTTTTAATTTAAGCTAAAGTTAGAATGTAAGTAGCCTCACTGTTTTTATCCTCATTGTATTTCTCAGCCTCTCCTTCTTTCTCTTTCTCTCTCTGCTTTGTTCTACCTCAGTGAGCTGACACGGCTGATGAATTTGTTGTGCTGGGGAGTGTGCATTTGCTTGCCTGCACATGCGCACTCACCAGTATCCCAGTGGCCTCTGGCTGTCACCTGCTGTGACAGAGAGATCACATTCATTTCAGCTAAGTGGTCAATTCTGACATGCCTCCATCCCAGGGCACTGTATTCACATGTGCTTACAACTAGTAAATGAGGCTGCATTAAAAACAGCAGAGCCAGCTCTTGTCTGAGCTGAGCATAGGAGGGCTGATGTGGACAGTAGTGGAGACTGTAAAAAGATGCCAGAGGGCAGGTAGAGAAATGTGAGATGGTTACAGGAGTTAGAGAACCCCCCTCCCCAAAGCCCCCCTCCGAGCCTGACCTGGGTATCTCCTGTCCTGGAAATCTGGTGAGAGCTCCATTCAAGCCCACAGATAACTGACAGGATCAATGGCCTGTTTAATTGGATTAGTTTAACCCTCTTGCTTCGTCTTGAAAAGATTATGAAGATTTCCTCAATGCACACACAAACAGATGCACACACGCACACACACAAGCACAGCACTCAGGCATGTTGACGGCCAGGCATGCATACTCACTGACACTCTCTTTGACTGGTTAAGTCTTTCAGTCCAGCTCCTCCTTGTGTGTCTTTTCTTAAATATTTTGGGGACTTAATTATTTTTCTCCTTTCTTTGTTAATGATGTAAATAGGCAGCTTTATGCCTGTGAGCTTTAGGCTTGAGTCATGTCATTGGGTGCACATGAACATTTACCCTTGAGACCAATATACTGCACTTGAACACATTAACACGTGCACACACATGCAATTCATTCATCCACATGCAAACACGTCATTAAAAGGGGGAAATATACCAAATTTCCTCTCTCTTTCACTCTCTCTTTATCTCTCCTTCATTCTATCTCACTCCCTCTGTTTTTCATTCTCTCTCCCCACTTCTTTCATACCCTATCTGTCTGTGCACCTCTATTCCTTCCTACTTCAGTGACTCTGTCTTTAGAATGTATTTTTTTCTTCTTTTCTCTATGCACAGCCCAGAAATATAAAACATCTTTGGCAGATTTCCCTCTGGGTCAAGCAGAATTGCTCATTGATGCAAACATGAAACAGAATCTGCTTGAGCCTGAGAAAAGTCCTCAGTAGGCCTGTGACTTCAGTGTCAAATTCATTTGTGCTCAGAACTAATACTAAGTGTGCAGATTTATCCCTGATGTGTTGTACATTTGATATACTGAATGATTGTAAACATGAACTTGTTTTTGCTGTTCTAAAAATACAAACCTGTTTTGCACTTTTAAACCAGGTGTGTAAAAAATGTAAATGCAAGAGCAATCGGAAGAGAGGCAAAACATCACCCTTATAAAATGTTATATTATTGATGGTCAAGTTTACTTTAGAAAAGCAATCTAAGATGGCAGCAATCTAATATGGCCCCAGCAAGATGTTGTAGATAAAATTTCAATAACATCAGTAAAACCTGCTGGACTTTAATTCAAAACGACCATTGCTGGAGTTGCAGTTTGCACTTCCATTAACAACCTGGTTGAATTACACTTAATTACACTTAACAAGACTCTTGCATAAATTGATGTCACTACCTCCCTTGAGTGAGCTGCCAGCAATCTTCTTAGGCTGCCAATGCAGAGATCTTGGGTCCTATGGCAAAATGAATTGAGGTTTTTTTTGGGGGGGGTTGTCAAGGTCACAGTTTTGTATCTCTATACAAAAAGGAATGTTGTGTGGAGGAATGTTGCCCTGGTTGCCATTGATGTTGATCTGGGGTGTGGCCATGTTAACCTCACTATTGCTGTTAACTCTGTGACTCAACATTAAGTGATGCAACACCATGGGTACACCCAGCTCAAACTGGCTGGGGCACTGTGGCAACTGCAAACTGTCTGCCCTGTCCTATATCAGTTGTCTGCCCTGCCTACATCACCTGCTCAGGCACTGTAGGCCCCTGATGGAAGGTTGTTTGTGAAAGTATCTATATGACTGTATGAGTGTGTGTGTGTGTGTGTGAGAGAGAGAGAGAGAGATAGAGAGAGAGAGAGAGAGAGAGAGAGACAGTATATGTGTGAGTATGAATATCTAATCATATATTACTGCTGCTGAGTGTCATGCTCTGTGTGTGCCATGATGTGATCTGTCTGCTGTTGGAACAGAGTCCATCCATTTGTGAGGCAATAACAGAGTTGCTAATAAAAAACTCAAGGGCCCTCTAGCTCGTAGGTGTCTGCCTCCTCAGTAATACTGTGTGTTGAATTAAGAGAGTGGTTTACCCTGTTATCATTTCTCCTTCTTAGTCTGTCTTTCTCTTTCTCTTGAAATGTCTTACTCCCCCCGCCAACCCCACCCTCCTCCCCTTTCTCTCTCTATCCCAAATACTTCACAACCTTTAACTTATCCAATCCATGTTCAATACTGAATTTAGTAATGAAAACCATTTCTGTTTTTCCCTCTAGTCTAAGGCTATTATTGCACCTGGTTTTTCACAGACACCATCTTGCTCTCATGTTATTGCACTCGTTCTCACAAAGTCATCACTCCACAATGGCTCACTTTCAGCTCGAGTATGCCACAAAACACCCTCAGTATAAGCTGTGATGGCTGGCCCTTTCAAACTATCACCCCCCATAGAGAAAAATATATTCTCCTAGTTTTCTCTGAACTGACAGGCAATGTTCCCTCAACATCTCAAATCTGTTGTAGAATATAGTGAGAACATAACATGCTGAATCATTTTTGCTTTATCATCAGTTTCTTCCCCTGCTTCTACCAATTTATGTGACTTATACTGCCTGTCAGACAAACACAGACGCTCAAATGCCAACATACATTTTCAGAAGGAGACAATGGTGATCAGAAATGTGACAGTTTGAGACACCCAGGTAGTATTCTGTGGATGGGCAGTAGAAACGTTGTTTTGTCTATGACATGGTACATGCTAGCTGACATGTCCTCAAGTGCCCCAATGGTAATGTGACAAGCTTGACCAACAGGTGCCTGGAGGCCACCCAGCAGCTCCCTCCGCTAATTTCTCCTCAGTTCAGGACTTGGTCAGTTGCCAGTTCCATCCAGCCACTTGGCTAATGGAATCTGCAGTGAGGTTTACCCTTCAACTCAAGGGTCTGCTAACTCATGTGTTCCCATAAATTTTTATACATCTAAGACCACCCTGTGGGTGAGCAACCCAGCTCAATAAAATGGTTATATTATTGTCTTTATCTGAAAAACAACTACATCTAGGTTATAAGTGAGGATTAAAGAATCTTTCAGTGGGTTGTGGAGTAAAAGCATATGTTTTTGGTGCAGCTGTGTTTTCTGTGGATGGGTATTTGAGTCCCAGTTGTACAATTACTGGCTATGACTGGAGGTCAACATTGTCTCAGCCTCGCCATGGAAAATAGGAAGTCAGCCATTTAGGATCATCAGTCTCATTGCTCTCTAACAGTTTCTTCCAACATGGCCAAGCACCCATGTGGTTATAATTTGATCATATGTTGACTTAGCATTCCTCAAACAGCATAAGCAATATGTGGTTGGTGTTGCACCTGCAGTACGTAAATAAGTGCGAGTTTGTTGCCACATTTGAGGACTCATATGCTGCCACTTCCAGACTCTAAGGGGGAGGTTCACTTTTAATTTTTACTTACTTTTTTAAAGTAAACCAAGCATTGGTTTTTGCTATTGGTTACAGCTCAGTGTTTGTCACACTGTGACATGCACTTCACCCAGTCACAGCCCCTGGGCCCTGATATTCATCCAGTCATTCTTTTTTCCATGATTGCTTTTTTACCCCTATAGAGGAACACTTCCCAAGGGAGCATGTTCAAGGGAGTCACGACAGACTTGGACCCTCCTGCAACAGCTACCCAGTCACAACCTGCAGTATTTAACAAAATGTGTGTTTATGTTTGCAGCATGACAAAAGGTGGGATTAAACTGTACCTTTGTTGGTTATTCTAATTGTTTAACTGCAAAGATATCCTATGTCATTCATGCTCCTTCTTGGCCACAGTTTTAGTAACTGTCAACATTGTCTGAAGAGAACACTCCTTGTTGTTATCCATCCATTTTTGGAAGTTTAAAAGGTGTAACGATAGATAAGAGAGAGGTCTTTGCAGAGGCTTTGTCCTGTGTACTGTTGTTATTGCATTTGATCTGGAGGCATATCCTGCTCCGTGATCAGCCAACAGAGATTGATCTTGTAAGCCCAGAGGAACACCTACTTCAGATTGTACTGCCATACTTCATATCAGTGACAAAGGTCAGGTGGAAGAGACACATTGAACCACTATTTGAATGGTGACATGAAAAGACACACATATACGCACACACATTACATACACCCACACACAAACACACACATACACTATGTCTGGGTGGGTGCATCTGGATTTGTGTGGTCATTTGCATGTGTTAATCTGTTAATCTATTTGCTTGAATGTGTATGTGTATGTGTTCTTATGTGTGTGTGGTGGATTTGACGTGAATTTTCCAGGGTGTGACTTGCTCTTCCCCTCCCAGGTACAAACTCCAGCTTTTCAGAGTCCTGGACGATGGGGGTGGCATGAATATGTTTGTATGTGTATTTCAGGGGGTTCTGCACTCATTCATCAGGTGATGACAGGCATCTGAATGGAGCTTTTGTTACCAGCACTGCCGCTGTGGAGTTTACTGCAGTACCCAGCCTGACCTTGGGAAGTGGGCGTCAAGTACAACGTGCCAGGGAGTGTTTGAGCTAGGAACCCTTCCTCTTGCTCTCTCTCTCTCTCACTCTCTCTCTCTGCCCCTCTCATCTTTCTGATTCTGTCAGCTTTCATTAAGGCCACTTTGCAAATATGTGTATGGTGTATAAACAGGTTTGTGTGTTTGTACAAGCACATGTGCATGTCTATTTGTTTGCATATATGTGAATGTGCCTGCAAGTGCGTGTTTGTATGTGTGTGCACGATGGGTGGGTGGGGTGTCCTTCCTCTGGCACAGATAAGCAACAGGCCGAATGGAGATAGGGAAGTGTGTTTATCAATGAAATAACAAGTTTCTGTTACAACTGACCTTGCTGAGACTCTCTAATCCTCTGCTCAGCTCTGCTCAGAGTTCACAGTTCACAGTTCAGGAAAGACACTGAAAATCCAATGTACCACTACCAACTGCTGGGATTTCTTTGTGGGGAGAAGTAACTTAATACATCTAAATATAGAAGACCTTAAGCATTGTAACTATTTAGTGGACTAGTGGCAACCAAACAATTGTGTTGTTCATCCCTCTTGACAACCACTGCTATGAATGGTGTAAATTAATACCAAGCTCTTGTCTGCATTTATTCCTTCCATTTTCATAGAGCTGGCTGTTGGGTAATGGGGTAGGGGGTGGGGTATGTAGGGGAGGGGTTTATGACTCAGCAACAGGTGTCGACACGAAATCTATTATGCCAACAAAGATAATAGCCCAAGGCTATCAAAAGAAAATGGAGACCAAATGAACAGTAGTTGAATGAGTTTCACAGTAAAGGTAAACTAACGCACACAGATAATACACAAAGCCAAATAAACTCACACAGACAAACATGCATACACACATATAAATAAACCCAAAGTGAAATGCATGGTTTTACGTCAAATTTAACTCAAATTCAACAGAGTTGAAATAATTAGAAACAGGTCAAATCCATGATGAAGGAGAATCATTCTGTTAATTCAGTTTCCACAGCAACCCACCAGTGTGCTCAATTCAAACACCTGAAAAGCATAGTGACTGAGCTATGAGAGATGCTTGTTCTGACAAAGGATTCAGTGAGATAATCGGAGCATGGCTGCCTCACTGAGGATTTAGTCACAGGCTAGAGCATTACAGGGAAGGACACACCCGAAGGCTGAGACCAAGATGTGGGATCTGCCTATCACATTTACATGACCACACAATTTCCTTATCCAGTATAATTTGCAATGCTAAAATCTTATGCCATTTCAAATCTGTGAAATGGTTGGACTATCTTCAGTCCCCATTGCAAAGGTGCAAATCTCGCTTGAGGCCAGACTAGCACAATCTTAGAGGGGGACTGGTTTTCACTGTCTTGTGCAGCATTGTAGCCTGAAACTAGCAGGCAACACTGACCAAATGATGTGTAGTGTTCTGATGCAAAATCATTGCCACAAATGAATCAGCTGGGTGATACATAGACACTGGTTGAGCTGAGTTTCCTTGTTCATTACAAAGTGCTTTCAGTTCATGAGATAAAAGGTACAATGTGAATACAATTTAAATTATGCCTGACAGGTATGGCCATTGCAAGAACCCTGATGTTAACTAACGGCTGTGATCCTGTTCTACATACCCTGGGGCTGGTGGGAATGTGGAAGAATGGGTCAAGGGGAATTCATATCAATAATATTTTAGCCTTGAACTGGTGTCTACTAAACACAACATCCTGCTTGGTTTGTAAACCATTAATAGTCGCCCATCAGAAAGCTACAGAAATATCACATGCAAGAAGTCAAACCTATTCATTGTGCCCACACTCACAACCTCAGGCAAGCTCTGCGCACCGCCAATGTGTACAGTGTGAAAATTACTGTGTGTAATCAGTGCTCATGGGGAGCAACTCTATCCTCAGTGAGTATATCAGCTGGAGACACTATATTCTCACAGTCAGTATGGGAATGATTCTAAGCACACATTGTGTATGGGAACGATTTCATACACAGGCAGTGTATATGTGAGTGATTTCATATACAGACAGCACAGACAGTATGCATAGGAGTAATTCAATGCATCTAAGCCAGTATGTAAGGAGGTGATTCTGCGTATAAACTTATAATATCTCTTATAAGTACATGACGACTCACTTTTGGGTGCAGCATTAGCTGAAGAGGGCCACAGTGCACCATACTTGTCCCTAGATGCTGCATTAGCATTTATATTGCATCACCCAGACAGCGTGGCACACTGCGCCAGGGGACAGAATTGTGGGGTGAGGGGTGGGTGTTCTTGGAGGGGAGTAAACAGCGTGGGCTGTGACAGATATCTACAATCAACAGTCATTTCCAACTTGTACTGAGTTATCTATAGTGATTAAACATAGTCCTTGCCACATGTAATTAATATGAGAGTATGGAGAATAGCATCCCCAAAGGGGAAAAGCCTTGCTGTTTTACCATTCTACTCACTGGTGACATATTTCCAACGTTAGACAGCAGGCATCATATGCATTGATGAGCTGAATGCCACTGTTTCATTAACAATGTGTGAGTTTAGAGCAGGAGATGCATGAATCACAGCGCTGTTTTATTCACCAGTGAAGCACTGCTGAGGCACAAATCTCATCGTGTTATTGAAAAAGAGCATCAGTGATCCTTCAAACGTCAGCAGCACCCAAAACATCAATATTCCAACAGTGAGGCAGCAATGGATTACATATGAAATAGGCTTCATGAAAAAGATTTCTCAACACACTTTTAGCTCAAACTCTCAACCAGAGGGAGCTTGGTTTACTATCTGATTCAATTAACTGACACTGTTTTTTTCTTGGAAAGGTTATTATGGATGGACTTTTCAACAAACAGTTCTTTTACAGCCAAGCTTTATATCTTCAAGGAAATAAAAAAAAACCTGGCCTGCAAGACTAACATGCTTTTATAACAAGATATATTCAGCTTTCTTAGTGTTACATGTGGCTAATGCTCTTAGGCAAGATGCAACAATGATGAAATCAGGACCGTGAATTTGATTGGACATAGTTGGCACTACATCCATCTCGTGAATGATGTCCACCAAGGATGGAAGGGATTCACTCTGCAGGGTAACCCTCAGCTTCATTATTAACTTACAAATCTTCTGGTGGGTCATGCACCAGTGATCTGCCAGCATCAAATACCTATTCTTCTTCTTTGGCTAAGATGGCAGGTTTCAAACTGGGTGAGAAGAGGTGAATTGACTGGACATACTTAGAGGAACTGTATACCTGCCCATGTCCAAATAAATGGAGAAAATTGCAGCAGTCTGATGGGCTTTCAACTTGTAAACGGCCATTTCAAATTAGGATGAAAATAGGAAAGACAACAAACATGTTTTCTACCTAATTAAATATTTCTAAAGTCCAAACATTTGACTGCTGTGCAGTCAAGCAAGTAAGAAGCAAATCAGCAGTGCTGAGGAGTGGAGTGGTGCAAGTTAGGGGGACAATGAGGCCTTGATGCAAATGAATATTTACCTTCAACCCCAAGGTTCATTTGGCAGATATTCTGAATGTTATACTGGAAGAATCATATGCTTGGTGATGCCATGGTTTGATGATGCGTTGAGCTTTTTGACCCTGTTCTGTCACAGAGAATTCATCTGGATTGTGATTTGGAGAAACAGGCTATGAATCTGAAGGATCATGAGATCATTCAATAAAACATGGCTGCATTTTCACTGAGAAATACCAGCTTCAGCCCTCATGAGGCGACACACTGTTTTATGAACACAAATCAAGCAGGCATATCTCCAAAAATGAGAACATTTTGGGTTATGTCAATAAAATATCAAGTGAACACATTATACTCCCACCATCACTTGTGAGGTGTTAAGTTCATGACATGTAACTGAAAAATGAAATGTGATATTCTTGCACTGTCTTGCTGGCAGTTCATTTTTAACTCCTGCTCAACTACTTTTAACCTAGCACTTTCTGTAAACATGGACATGCTTTGTATTTAAAACAATGGTGAATCCAAGGAGGAGGTGTTTTGTTTGTTGAACCTGTGAGAGGCCTCACGATTATTGCAGTGGGAAAGCTACAATACTTTAGAACAATGGATATGATGTGTACATGTCAGGTGATATCAAATGGACCCAGAAAAATAGTTACACATACGCTGCTATGGCTCCCAGTTGGGATTTTCTGTACAATAAAACGGACAATGGTTTGATCACATACATATTCATCAAACATCAGGCAAGGTGAGTAATCAGATATGTTGCCATACTAATCCTCTGAAGCATGGCATTGTGGGTGTGTGCTGCTATTACAAGGTATAAAGACTGTAGAATAGTATAGCATATTGAGAAAATTCTGCATGATCCAAAACCCCCTATCCTAACACACACACACACACACACACACACACACACACACACACACACACACACACACACACACACACACACACACACACACACACACACACACACACACACACACACACACACAGTTTTACTCAGAGAAGCATCAATATAATTCTGTGTAATTTTTTGTCCACCCATGTTCAGGATAGCTTTGACACTGCTGAAGAGAAGAGGGGGGAGGAATAGAGGATATTTTATTAGGTATTGTGACACCAGTATTTTCATTGTTTTTGGGGGCCTATTTCCTCAAGTCAAAAGTAGGAATCTCATAGCCCACTATCGCCTAAAAGTCTTCAGTCCCCTTGAGAATACAGACTGACAGATTTAATTGATCGTGTTTCTCCAAGTCATGAACCATTATCCTTTTTAAATTGAAATTCCTATGTGAATAACTGGTTAACCAAAACATCAAACGGAATACCTCTTATTGTTTTCCTCCGCAGCTGCTGAGACACTTATTTTCAGGTGCGGCCAGCAAGAAGGTGTGGTCAAACTCGACTTGTATTTTACCTTCTCTTCCTGGATCAACGAATAGTATGTAGGTTGAACAGCCTGCCCGGCCGGCTCGGATTGGGTGAACTCTCGATAATTGGCAATATCAGAACTGTTTGAAATCGAAGCAAGGAGGTTTGATGTATCATTCCCATTGGATGACAAGTACATAGTTACACCCACCAAAGTACCCTTGCCTCCAATCAGAAAACCGTTTATCTTTTTCTTCGCAGCGTTCAAGTAATGTGCAAGACTGAGGTAGCAACTTGAGTAATCGTCGGTTATAAAAACGTACTGTAACATAACATTGAGTTTCAAAAGTTTAAAGGAGCACTGCCAATATTTATCTTAGCTCTATAAAGTGTTGGTTGAGCATTAGAAGTGGTGCAATCTTGTCTATGTCCCGAAACTATTTGCCGGAAGTGCGCTTGTGGACTAAACGATAGCCCAGCCCAGCAACCCGCCTCCTCCCCTCCCTTTACTTCTCTGCTCTCACTCGGTTCGCCCGCAGCGCTCGCTACTCGGGCAGGTTTCACTTCAGAGATGGCTGCGAAAGTGTGCAGGTCGGTACTCCTCATGTCCCGAAACCACGGAGCGGTGGCAGCTGGTTTCCCCGCATTGGTTGTCTCCTCACATCGACACCACCAGCACATAAGACCGGTGAGTAGCTAGCGCTATAATGTGAATAAGAGCTGGTGTTCTGGAGAAGTAGGGGGAGGGGGAGGGGGGAAGGGGGTGGACGAAGGAGGGGGCGGTGAGTTGCCACCGCAAAAGGGTATCGAGAATAGACTCATTCTTCCGTATCTGAAACAGGTTTAGGCTTTGAAGACGTTGAGCATGGCGTTGACTGAATTAGTTGCGAGTGATTACTAGTACTAGACTAGATATGTAGTTAGTAAACGTTACTAGTTAGCTGTAATGGTGGGTTGTATTGTCATAACCACGTCCGCAGGCACGCGCTGACTGCCCGTCACACAGACAAGCAGGGTACAGTCAGTGCAGAACTGAGGAACCCTTCCTGTCGAGAGCACCACTGCATCGGCAGCAAAGGCTGGAGCTCCGTGCGTGTTATTGATAAAGCAGGCTAGCTCTAGTATCTAGTTCGATCCTTTAAGTTTCTCACTCAGGTAAGGCTAGGTAATACCGCCGTGGTAAAGGCACTGTTTAGGATATCGTCTTAAATTCAGATTGAATGCAACAGCCTGAGAAGTTTATTGCTTCGACTTGTACAGGTACAGTCACTACAAGAGTCGTTAGCTTATATGAATAGCCAGAGATGTACTCTTCCTTGAGTCTAGGATGATATGAGAAGAGGACAGGAGTTCAGGGGAAAATGCAGGGTAGTCCGGCTACTGTTGGTAATTAGCTTGCTAGCTTGTCCCACGAGAAAGCGATGCCCAAACTGCTTGACATTCGGTCTGTAGCGTGCCCTGCTCTGCTCGCTAACCGAAAAAGTCTTGGGTGCCCCCCACCCAAAGCGTGTTGCCGAGCAGCGCTCTGCATCTGCAGTGAGTGTGTGTATGCGTGACAGTGCGGCAGAAGCTAACTCCACGGCGTGTGTGTGTAGCTCGCTGTAGCGAAGCCTCGCGCCTCCAAATCGGCGTGTTTGGTATTACAGTCAGGAATAGCTAGGCTACACAGGAAACACTTCTGTTCCCCATTTATGATTATGTCAGACGTTTTACTTTCTCTCCTCCTCCCTCACCCCTCCCTTTCGAAACGTGTCTCCCGTTTAAGCGGGGAGCTCCAGGATTTCCCGCACCTTGCCAGGGCCTCGGAGGAACTCCGCAGGCGCGCTTTGCTGCCGGCTTGCTTTAGCATTCACCGAATGGTAATTGCGTTTGTGTGATTCTGTCGATAACTCTCAACTGAGCAGTAATTACATCCACAACCTCGCTGGGCGACCCGGCAGCTGCCTTAACGTTAACACCCTTCAATGTCTGAAGTGGAGGAGAGGGAAAAATGGAAAGGAATGAGGAAGAAAATAAATGCAGTGCATTCTCTGGCCAACGGGACAAGCCAACAGTATGTCCTTTGTAATGAAAATAATCCCTTCTGTGCAGAGGGACAAATCAGCCAGGGGAAGGCTAATATCTAGTAGTTGAAGGTTGCGGACAGGGCCACCCTTACTTTCTGAACCAGGCGAGAGGTTTGGGTGTTTTATGGGATTGTGGTAAATGCCATTTATGGGGATCAAGCGTTGAGTTGAATTTCTGGTTTTGGCTCTCCTAGTTGTGCTTGCCCCCTTGCACTGCTGTGCCAAAGCCATTGAAGGTTTATTTGACAGTCCTGCATTGGGCACCAGGTCCTCAACCCCCATGCAATCATGGGTGAAATGACAGGTCTGTTTGAAAGGATTCCATAACTCTATCTCTTTTGTCCTGTCTATGCACAGAACAACACTAACGGCTAAGTTGCTGGCAAAATAAGAGAATAAAAGACTTGTGTGCATAAAAGACTTATGTGACAATATGTGTATTACAGAATTGCTTAATCTTACTGTTTTTATTGTGTAGTTGCCATTTATTTTCTAAACATTCGTTTAAGTTTACTATATGTGGTGTGTTGTAAGTTAATAGACCAGACAGTCTTAAATATAATTGTTCAGGCTGTTCAGTACATAGTCTGAAACTAAATTGTGAGATTTTCACTTTTGTCAAGATAGTCACAAGTAGTCATAGTATTTTATGTTGGATTTTTTCCAGTGGGAATGTTTATAGAACAGGAATAAACTAATGTGTACATATCTTGGAAATTTTTGAGTGACTATCCCTTATGAGGTGATACAATCTTAATGCCTGGGTAATGGTAGGACACAGACATTAATACTGTATTCAGCCACTGACAAAATACAGTCTATTCAGAGATCTCATAGCATTCCTGAAAAATTTGCATCAGTATTTTGGTGTTCATTGAAAAGTCTCCTTGCCCAACAGCAGTGCCCAGTCCAGTCAGTGTGTGGCAGCACAGACATTGTCAGGTTGTCCTATGTCTATCTGAGTGTCTGATCTTTTAGAGGACAGATTGTAGAAGCTCTGTCAGCAAACACCTGGCCAGAAATCCATTCTGCAACAATAAAGTGTGCAGTGCTCAGACCCAGTGGAACCCATGGCCATGGATGAGTATGTTCGGTATCAGTAAACTCTGCACTGCCATGCACCAGTGCTCCATCCTCTCACAAGATTTACAGCTGGGGATGAGGGTCCAGCATCAACTCTGGTATCTGTTTGTGGATGACCAGTGAGGTCCATATTAAGGACCAACCGGCTGTGCGGTCGAAGCCCAGAGTGTAAGAGTGATGTCTTACCCTTGAGAAAGGTACTTAAGTGTGATAACTTCTGTATTGACCCAGCTGTCAAATAAAAGGGGCCAATGCTGATAAGTGGGGGAAAGCGTAGGCTCACTGTATTAACAGAATCTGCAAACCATATAAACTGGATGTGTTATAAAAAGAGAAGATGAATCACAATGTGAGAGTTGCTGTGGTCAACATAAATTCAGTTGCACCATCTGTGAGCTGCATGCTTATCCAATATCCATCATGTCTAGCCTTCAGTACTGCCCTGCTGGGGCTTTCCCTCCATAAACCCCCTACTCTCCTCCTCATGTGAATTGAGGTTGAGGCTGGGCTTTCTCCTGGGTTTTAATCCAATCAGGATTCTAATAACTTAATTAACCTTTGCTATTTTAATTGAGCTAGGATCTTGAGATCATTGGTATAATCTGGATTAGTTGGATAAAGAGCTGTCAGTTTTGTGGGAGGTGACTGAGTGATTGACTGCGTTGGGTTTCTCACCTTGAGTGTTACTGTCTTGATTTATGTATGAATGTACTGAATCCTATTAATAAAGTGACAGTGTTATAGACGACTGATTTAGTTACTCGCAAATCTCATGTAATGTTTAATTGTCAATTTGTGCCATCTGTGTGACTAAACTAAATTTACAGCTGACAGTATAATTTAAAAAAAAAAACACTGTGTTTAGTAGTTGTTCTGGTAAAATAAAATTAAATAAACTACACAGCCAGCCTTTGCACCAGAGGGCAGTAAATTGTATGTAGCTGATGCAGGCAGGTTGCAGATACCAAATGACCACAGGAGTCAGTCATATATGATGAGGTGGGTGCTACCCTGTTTAAGGACCTCCTCCCCTCCCTCATGTGATGTGGCCTCTTACGCTTTACTCTCTGGTATCCTTAGCCATATTCAGAATTGAGACTGCCCCTGGTTTTATTTTAGACTGTGGCATGTGTCACTGTGCTGAACTAGAACTTGGATGGATTGAACACCACAGAACCCCTGCAAATTGGTACTCTGAGGGACAATCTATGAGTGTAATTTCTAAATGAAAAATTATGAATATTCTTTCTATATCTTTGGCTTCCCTGCTGTGTTAATCCCTCTCCAATATTTTCCAGACATGTGTCTTGTTTTTAAGAAGTCATCTGAACTGTCTTAGAGTTTTCTTTTTTTATTTTTCAGTTTAGCCTCATGCAGCAGCCTTCTCCTGCCATCCTGGGAGGAGGCTGCCTTGACACAACACCGCTCCGATTTATGTGATGTCACTTCTTTCTACACTGCAAATGCACTGCAAGCCACACACTGTCTGTGTCATTGGAGGCTGATGAAGTCACCATACACTTGCTTTGTGCATCTACAAGCATTCAGCCAACCAGGAGTTAGAGAGCAATGAGACTAGCAAATTTAGCCATCTTCACTCCTGCTTTTCCCTGTGAGGCTAAGAAATTATTATGTTGTCTGTGGACCTCCAGCCATAGCTGGTAATGGGGCAGCTGGGACTGGAACCACATGACACCTTATGGGGTCAAATGAACATATTCCATGTACGCCATCTGTTGGTTCCTTTAGAGTTTGCTGTCTTTTCCAACGATCTCTGGGAAATATCCTGCCACTCAGGATATCCAGTAAAAGATATGGTTTTATCCCAATCACAACTTGGTATAGTGAAGCTTTAGTAGTCTTTACAGTGCTCTGTGACAGTACACTTGTAGAAGTGCAAAAAAATGCATTCAGTTAAATTCAATGCATTTTTCAGACCAGGCATTTTTGAATGATTGCCAGTGCTCTATAAAAACACTATTTGAACGTGCTCCAGCGGGATGAGTGTAGCCGAGGCACTCTTTCTACTGTTTGGGGTGTAGTAATGTGACCTGCACCCTTTTTGGAATCCTGATCGCACCAGAGTGGTTTGTGGCTGAGAATGCAATGCGGTGGGTGGAGACGGGGTGCATAACTGCCAATAAGTGAGGCGTGAGGCAGGAGGGATCCAATCATAAGGATATTCCCCAACTCACAACTGCTACCTCATAATTAAGTCTCTGGTCAGTTTGGCGCTTATGATCTGCATAGTGCCCTGCACTGCTCCCTGGCACAGTAGATGTTCAGTGGAAGGAATCTTGAATAATAAATAGTGGATGGTTAAGCTTGATTTGTGGGGTGCACATGCTAGTGCAAGCTCTTCCTTAACAGCTAATGTTGGAACAATGTGATGGGCTGAAAAGTTTTTGGGCTGTCTAAAATGTGGAGTGAAATGAAAGTGGGAATAAAAATGTATAAAAATTTTCTGAATCTCTAAACACTGTAAAGCATCACCCTGTACCAAGCCTGTCTATGTGTCCCCTTCTTATTAGCATCCCAATTGTTGATCACCCAGAGAGTTTCCTTTTTTAATAAAAACTAGGCTCTTTGATAGAGTTGTTAACATAATATGCAAATAAGCAGCTGAGTGACTACCAAAGAGAAAGCCATTTGTAGAAACATTTTCAGTGTAGGAAATATCTAGTGTTTAATTAGTGGTGTAACTAATTACTTCTCGGTTCATGGTAAATGTGAGATTTGGGGGTGACTGATGTCCAAATGTCCCAGTGTCAGGAGTGTAAATGATTAAAAGTGACGAAAGCCAGAGCCTACAGAACTTAATATTGCTTTATTAGCAAGTCTGTCTGAGCTGGGTGTCATGAGCACACAGCGTTTTAAAAATTATTCAAATATTTATTCAGTCGCTATGCTTTTGATGGTATCGTTCATTCATTTCATCAGGTCTTTGTGTTATTATACATGTCATTATGTGTTTATGGTAGCATATAACTCATTCTGCTTACTATGTTCCTTCATATTCCTACTTGCAGTACGTTAAGAATGTTTTGGCAATGTGGCTGTCGTGTATGTCATGTGTAATAAAGACAAATGAGTCTGCTTGCAGTGTAGCAGATGGAGGTGTGGTGCAGATAGAGTGATGGGTGAGGCAGTGCTATCCAAGTGCAGACTCCTAGGTTTCTGGCACTAAGAGGGTAAGTGCTGGAGCTGTGCTGCAGAAGACACTGTTTAAGGGGTGGAGTGTCCCATGTTTTGAAGATGATGAAGATGGAAGGGGGAAGGGGGTGCTATTGAGGGGGAAGGGGGTGCTATTGAAGAGGCATCAGCACAACACACCATATCTGCCCATTGATAGCCCCCCTCCAGTCTGTAAGAACTATTGGGATAAGTCTAGTATCCGCTTGGGGAAATTATTAAATTATTACTGCATTAGTCATTTGTAGTCATTTCATTGGGCTTATCACATGGAATTACAAGGAAGTCTGATCATTATTGTTTTTGGTTTGTTTACTTCACAGTAATTCACAATTTCAACATCCATACTTTTGTGGTTGTGTGTCAACTGTTCACTGTAATGAATCATTGTATTCAGTTAATATAGGCCTACAACATAGAGCAGATGAATGCTGCAGTGGTACGATTGTCAGAGACTTGCAGTATATCCTACCTGAAATTTCAAATTATGAAGCATTAAAGCAGTCACAGAAATTCCTATGATATTAAAAATAGTAGCCAACTAAAGTAGAAAATCAAAGTGATTTCATAAAACTGCCATAAATTTGGCCCATCTCTACAGTGCTTGTGATTTCACTCTGATTGAACTGCAACATCCTGCAACTCTAGATTGAGGAGAGAAAGCAGGGATTGGAAAAACGTCCTTCGGGGGATCCAATATCTAATATTATCTTTCTCCAACCCTGAGGTATCAACATGCTATCTGTACACTTGCTTTAACTCCAGACTGCGATTGCCCGCGCAGGATTAGTAATACCAGAGTACATCTGAGTATGCTTTAATCAGTACTGTTGCACTTTCCTGATTTATATTGAACTGAAATTACAGATTTGCTCTTCTAATTAGCCTACTTCATTACCTGATGTCCTGAGGTGATACCAGGTTATGGTCATGATTTGAATATGTGCCACTGAGCGGAATAAAGTACCATCAAACTGTCTTCAAATAAAAAGCCTGATATATAATCACAATAATTGTTTTTTTTTTTTTTTTTCTTGATAAGCTATGGAAAATTCCAGCCTCTTAATTAGTTCATCTCATGTCCCTTCCTTTGCTCTTCAAAATTGAAGGAAGCAGTTGATCTCCTCTGATATCTGACAGCTTTACCATAATGTGATATAAGGTAATGTGATAGCAAATAGCTAGAGATGAATGGGCATTGCCATTGTGACAGCTCTCACAGATGGCAAATATGGTCATGTGATTGAAGTGGGTCATTGTTTAAAGGGTGATGGTATGTCAAATTGAAAGGTTTGCTCATTTTAATGGCATACAGGCACATGAGTGGATGAATTCATAGACTGGAGAGTGGGGTTGTTGTTTGTTTGACCTTCATAGCACTTCTTATCTCAGGTCCCAGACAGGCTGGTGGAACGCGAGCGCCATTGATTCTTGTGATTTAGAGCATTTGACTTTAAAATCATCCCTGGCAGGGTTAGAGTTGTTATGCACAGAATTTGCATAATTGTACTGAAGGTAGTGTCTGGAGGTGAGTCAGGGTGGTTCTTCCCAGCTTTCCATCCTTCTGCCTGTCTCTGGCCCTTGGTATTTAAGGTATTATCTCTGGCAGTGTACAAATGTTCCAGCTTCCTTTGTTCTCATGGCATCATTTCTTTATGATGTTAGTTACTGTGTTCCCTCTCCTCCATGGGACTGACACTCATTCTCTTCGTTGTCATCTTGCCACCTTCTTGGCTCTCATTTTACCTCTTGCACTCACCTGCTGTGCAGGAAATGGGCTCTTGGGTGGAATAGAAGAACAGTCACAAGAGACTTGTCCTCAGAGTCCAGTGCAGTGTTGGTTTGCTCCCCCCCACTATCAGAAAGCTCTCCAAAGGGCCTGATGGAAATGGAGAGTTGTGAGGATGTAAGACTGACTGCATTGGAAATGTTCATAGTTTAAAACTGACAATTTAAATGATAACCAATGTCAACAGGATGTGATAGTACATGAGGTAGGCACCACAGTATGTTTTTGAGTGTCTAGTTCAGACAGCAGCAGCAGAAGAATGTACAGTGTTTAAGTTGATCCGATCAGGAAGTGATTTCAGACAAAGCAGATGGCAAACAGGAAATTTTGTTTTTAAATGAATACATGGTGGAGTCAGCCTTGATTTGATTACTTCCACAAAACCTCCTAATTTTATCTAGGTCTACACGTGTAGGCCTGTGTGTTTTTGTCTTTGTATGTTTTTGTGTGTGGGTATGTATTTGTCAGTGTGTATGTATATCTGTATTTGACTCTTTTCCATTTTCAGCTCCCAAAAACCCCATTCATGCTGTGGACTACCTGCCCCCCAACACACACACCCACACACAATTTGTGTTGTACCTGCCCTGCTCATCATACTTGTTCTGTCTTATTGATCTTCATTTCTCAGGTTTATTTAATTGAAAACAGTAAATGAAATCTGACAGATTCGATTTTGCACAGTTCATCATTTTAAGAGCCTCTGAAAATCCATAAATGGTTTAGCCAATCCCATGCCAGTAAGCAGAAAAACAAACACCCTCAGTGTAGAGGACTATGTCTTGGTGGTGGTGGTGGTGGGGGGTCAGATATACTTATAATCCGTGGAGCTTTATATTATAGTGTCTAGCTGGAGACCTGCTAAAGACCTGGTTGTTTTCCAAATGAAGGAATGTCTGAAGTGTCCAGGCCAATGGAAGTGTCTTAATCAGGGTTTCCAGTTAGATGACCAACCTAGTAATATAATGATGTGCACCCAGTGTCAGTCTGTGTAACAGATCGTGTTCTTACCCAAGAGCATAACCTCTGAGCACAAGACTGCAGTCCACCAGTGTGATTGATCACCACCATGCTAATGACAGGGGGATAAGGGGTCAAATGCAGACAGCTTTACTAACCAGCAACTTGAATTTGTATTTTAGTTCTGCTTGGAATGATCATTGATCTCCTGAAAAATACCTGATTCCTCTGTGTGCAGATTGATCAAATTCATGTCAAACTGGAAACAAAGAAACAGCTTGGTTGAATTTTCCACAAACACAGTGTGTCCCACATGCAAGGCCTGGTTATATTAGAGCTGATCAGACAGGGAGGCTTCAGTATGGGCAGTGGCAACAGTCTGTCACTTCCTCAATGCTGTTATGTGACACCATGTTTCCTTCTCGTGCACTGCTGCAGCTGTTTCAGGGACCATGGAATAGTACTACTGTTATGATGGTGTAGTGTGATCCTGTTGTTGCTAACGTTCTCTGTCCTAAATGAAGAAGGAAGAAATATTGCCACCATTTCACATTTTCTTTAATCATAGGACTGGACTGTGTTCATTCACAGGGTCAGAGAGGTTTTTCCCTGTCAATGGAAAGCATCAAATGAACAGAATAATGCACATTAATGGAAACTGATGTCTTTCAGATAAAGGACTAGAACAGCTACAGCAGCCCTAAAGCATGAGGAACTAATTGATAGCTGAATCATTATCTTTTACATCTCTGTATTCTTCATCTGTTTTAAATAATTAGGAAATACTAATTCTTTTATCTCCCTTTTTCACCAGCCCAAACTCAGTATGTTGGAGTACATAGTTTTTTTTTTATTTTTGTGTTTTTTTTTGTGTTTTTTTTATTTGTGGGTCAAAAATAATGGCTTTAAAAGTTTGGTAACCCCTTGTTTTAGGAGTGGTGAAGTGCTTTGGGGTTGGTGTGTTTCCCCAAGCCATGCAGTTTTAGGGTCGAGCTGCAGTCCCTGATGAAGCTGCTGACCAGGGCAGTCAGTGTTTGCTCTGTAATTAACTGCTGGCTGGATGACGAAAAGCACACAGCAGATTCACCCTGGAGATCCTCTGTGTCAACAAACACAAGAAAGACCTGTGCACACCTCTCGATTTCCAGCTCTGGCCCAGACCCCACCCCTAAGCTTTGTGTCCTTTGGTTACCTGCAACAAATTTGTCTGTCTGTTTTTGCCACACATTCCATCGGGTATCCTAATTGTACCACCTGGCATCCTCCACACGTTCAAATGTCTGCTGTACATCAAGGGTAAGTTGGTGTCCTGTGAGGTCTGTTGTTGGCTCCCTGAGTGTGTTAGCCTTCCATTCGCCCACCACCGGTATTCGTCAGCCATCCAGCAGCCCTCTATCAGCCCCCTGTAGGGTTTTTGTTACCTCTCATCCGCTCAATACTAACAGTATTCAGGTCTTGACAGGGAAACCTTTCTCTCCCATGCAGTTTTAATCAGCACTCAAGGCTGTGTCTGATTAACAGTTTAGCCTTTTGAAACAGTTATCTGAGAGGGACACACAATACATGGTGGACCGCAATTGAGTTCAGTTAACTCCTGTTATCAGAGCTTGAAATCAATACATTATTCACACATGAGGTGATTGCTTCATGGAGCTGTCTGTGGGGTTAGGCAGGGGCATCAGAAGGGTCAGGTCACTGCAGGTCATGGATTCAGCCATTCCAGCTTGCTTTCCAAAAAAGGAAAAACACTGACAACAGTGATGTGTTGCAGGATGTTTATGTTGTAATGTTGTCTGTGCGGAAAGTCACCTTCATAGAGACCTGTCTGTTTAGCCTGTACCTGCCGTCGATAATGCCCTGTAATTCACTCTTGATGTTGTCAGTGCGGCGTGAAAAGCAATAGGCAGAGAATCTTGTCATTTCCTTCCTGTCAGAAGCTCTAGCCCAATGCCGCCAAACAGACGCGGCAGCCAGTGCAAATCAGTGCCTGTAATGGTCGGAGTGCATCCAAGACGACAACTCTTGACGACTGCTGACAGCCGATGCAATGATGTTGATGAAAGTGACGTTCCGGTCTGTGGCAAAAATCATAGATGATTGAAAAGAGGGTCCTGTAATTGTAGTTGTCAATCAGGAATGAACTGACACTGAGTGTAATTACCTTGATCCATCTTTAAGGATCACAATCAGAACTGTCTATCCCAGGGTTGGACTTCCATTCTGTGTGGCGGGATGGATACACTCCCTCTCGGTAATCTAATACTTTTAGACCTGGGCTCACAGTCTGATAATGTTTTGCTTGGGTTTGGACAAGGTCTCGGTCCAGTGACAAGCCACAGATAGACTCGCACTTCTGAAGGCTGTTTGCATGGGCATTAGATGGTCATGAGTTTGAATGACTTGGGCATCAGTGTGACAGGCCCAAATGGCTTGGTATCCCAGGGTCAAGGGATTGAGTGGCTTGTGCATCAGAGGGTTATGGGCTCATTTGGTCAGAGACATACTGCTGCATTGCCCTTGGGTGAAGCACCTGAGCAGAACTGGTCCTGCGGAAATCCTGCCTCATAAAGGAGTAAAGTTTCACAGTGCAGGCTGTGCCAAACACATAGATTCTGTACTGTAATAACAGGGAGAGCCAGAAGCAGACTCTGTGAGAAGAACAGGTGGGGGGGAGATAGAGTGAATCGTCGGTAATCCTGGGAAAGCAAACAGAATTCTCATACTCATTCAGCACACGGCTTGAGCAAGCTCTGAGTTATAGAGGCTTCAAAGGGAGAAGTGATATAGATGAGTCCAGGTACCTGGTTGTTCATTCCTTTGGTTTGGGGTGAGAGAAAGGGAGAGTGTGTGTGTCTGTGTGTGTGAGAAAGAGTGTTCATTTATTCAGGTTTGCACCCATGTTTGCATACATACAGTGTGCAGGTGTACTTCTTTCAGTCTTATTCACATACAGGCATATCTTACTGACACAGAAGTGATAAAGGATGAATTAAAGTGTCTTTTGTTGGATATCTGGTGTGTAACTGTTGCCATGGAAACTATAAATAGAAAGTTTCAAATGCTGGGGATTGTCCTGATGTTGAAACTGAAGCTTATCTCCATGGTGATGAAGCTGGATACAGATACCAAGCAAGCAGATTTGGAGTTAGGCATGCAGGGTTGTGGATTGGAGTTCTTTCGTTTTAGAGATCCAATCAGTGATGTTATGTTGTTTGCCTTTGTTCTCTGGGGGATTTCTCCATTCGATTGGGGAGCAGAAATGGGGGATCAAGCGGATGGTGCTGTCAGACCCATCAAAGCAACAGGAAAATATGCAATCTGGCGCTCCTGCTGGCTGTCAGTCTGACATCAAATACAACTCGTACAAAAGAGCTTCAGTGTAGCCACAGCAACTGTTTCTTACACACACAAACCCACACACATGCCTACACTTTAATGCCCACTTCCCCATATACATGCTCGTGTACACACACACACACACACACACATCCCTATTCATACAGAAACCATACAGTTGAGTAGAAGCAGAAGTATCTTCATAAATAAGGACAAGGCTACACAGTTCCTTTTTCTGGTTTTGCAAACACAATGAGGTCCTCAATTCCTTGAGAAGTTGTTACTATCATGTATGTATGTCTCCCTCACCATAACTTCAGCACCTTCAGTCCACCACTTTATGCAGATCAGACAGTAATAGGATAATGGACCTAAGTTGTTGTAGCCCTTGTCGTTGTTAACATGAAAGCAACTTTTAACTTTTTAATGTGTGTATGTTCTTTATTGACTTGCTTGAATGGTGTTGGAGAAATATTTATTTTTCTTCTTCTGCTGCTTTCTGATTCAAATGGCTTTAGTCTGGAGCTACCAGACATGAGCAGGCAGAGTCCCATTGGACCTGACGTGCAGAGTGACCTAGGCTGAGCTAAACTGGCCAAGTCTCGCTGGCTCCCCTGCTCCAGGATTAGTCTGCTGGTTATCAGCTGCCTGTAACCTGACCCCAGCTCTGACTGAGGCAACATGATGTATCTGTGTCTGTGAATTTGTCCTTGTGTGTGTATGTATGTGTGTTTGTATGTATGTGTGTATGTGTGTGTGTGTGATTCAGCTCTTTCTCATCAGACTTTTTTTTTTTTTTTTTTTTAACAGGTTTTCCACTACAAATCACCATTACAACTGCATGCACACACGTGTTTACACATGCATAGCATGAAGGAAGAGAAATAAAGCGATTGGCAGAGAGAGTGAGGGAACAGAACAGGCCTGTTGGTGCTTTGGGCCTGCGGCTGTTTTTCATGTTCAGAAGCATATTTTTAGTTTGGTTAAAAAACTCCCAAACTGCATTTAAGGAGAGGCAGCTTCAAACAACAGTCAGTGTGTGTCTCTCCTAACCATTTCGCTGCTCTGATGTAATTGAGTCACAATGCAGAGCAGGGCACAGTTTTCAGCATTTCAGGAAGTCATAATTATTTTGGCCTATTTGCAGTGATGTGGAGTGGGTTAGTGTGGTTGCTGTGGTAATGGTCTAATTCTCCGTTAAAGACTTTTCCGTAGCTCAGCTACATGCCAGCTATATGATCTTTCTGTCTGTGTTGTCACTACTCTCATACACACAAAAACAAGAGAGACATGTAAAACACATGCTCACATACCCAGATATACACACACCCTCAAAGATACAGACTACTTTTGATTAGAGGTGCACGTGTACACATGCGTGTGTGTTTGTATCTGGCTGAAATCACATGTGCAGGCCTGTCTCGCTTTCCTGTTTTTCAGTACAGCTATTCATTCAAAGAGACTGCCCCACCCAGGCCCCTCAGCAACATTCCTTCAAACCAGTTGGTTCCATCCCCCATGACGGAGAGCTGGAGCGCTGTGGTACTGCTGTGTGTTCTAGGTGTTCAGGGAGCTTAGAAGAGCAGCATCTGGGAACTCTCATATTCAGAGGTCATACATTCTGCTGCTTGTCAAACTCGTAGACTCTTGATTTGGCTTAAATCCTTCATCTGAAGTACAAAGTAGGCTGGCTCTGTCTTTTTGCCAGACAGCTTCGTGATTCGCTGTGTCAAGAAAGGATTTGTAATTGCCTGTCGGTTGGGTTGCCTTTGAGGAACTTTTGATTAGCCTTGCACAACATACTCTCGCAATATACTTGTATCCCTGAAGCTGGCAGCTGTAATTAGGTGTCTGTGTGAAAACTTATACCAAATTATATAGTAAGCCTTTTAGAATGATTTGTTTTTTTTTTTTTTTTTTCCATTGTTTGACAGGGAAATGCGATTACATACTGTATATCACAAGTACCAACAGATATGTCATATTCACAGCTGCTAGGTAGAACATTCACACTCATCGGAGTACACTATGTGTATTGGCTGTAACTCAGGAGGTATCAGCATTACAGCAGTGGTTTCATGTGTCATATTCAAGGACTCCGCAATGCAATGAAAATAGAACCCTTATGTAATGTTACCATGACAAGGTCATATTTTGCCTACCATAGGTCCATATAGCAAACGTTAATAAAAATGGTTATCTTAGGCGACTGTGGTATAATAACCTAAAAATACTGTCCATATGGTATATATTCTCCAGGTCTCTCAGCCACAGCTCAAAGGTTGGTACATTCTGATTTCCAAAGTGGAGGGACATCTGAAAACCAGAAAAAGGGATACAGAAAAAATACTCCTCACTGGATCTGTATATGATGGGGTATGATGAGCAGGTAGGACAGATGCAGGGAAGAGGGTGGTAAACAGACGAACACTCACTCTGTACAGAAAGCCCTACTTCAGTTAATTAGATGTGAATAAAGACATTTGTACATTACAGTAAAAAAGTGTTGTCATACTTTCTGTATGTCACTAGGTAGCCCCCACCAAACAACACTATTTCAGGGCATTTTGCCTCATGTTAATATTATTATTGGTATGGCCCCTAAGTGTCATACCTTACAGTACTGATAAGAGAGACTCATGGATTGGTAAATACAGAACATTTCTTAAAGACACAACTGGACTCATTAAAGTTCAGTGAAGGGCGATGTGTAGCTTGATTTCTGTCTCTCCCTTTCCCTTTCCCTCTCTCCCTTTTACACACAGACACACACAAACACAGCCAAAGTTTTAGTGTTGTTTGCAGTGTTTGAGAGAACAGTGAGGATTTTGAGAAGCTTTGATTAAATCAGGCCTCTCAGCAAAGACACTGTGTGTCTGGACCTCAATGTATAGATGCAGGTTAGCCCTGCAAACTTCATTCTGGTGTTGCCTAATTCTGATAGGCAAATTCATGAATGTGCCTGTCACTCTAAGTGTATACTTGAATGCCTTTGGCTTTTTTGAGAGATTCTGTGTGAGAGCGTGGAAATGAATTAATGGACAGGTGTATGTTCTAGTTCTAGCCTTTTCATTTAGTTTTCACTGCTCTCATTTATCATTGTACTGGTGTGAGTAAAAGCAGTCTGGCTCAGTGCAGTGTTTGTGTGAGTGCGTGTGCACATGCATGTGTATGTTCTCACTTTTAGCCAGGAACTTCTCTGACTATTCCTCTCTTTGTCCTTATTTCCTCCTCTCTCTGTTTCACTTTACCTCCCCCTCACGCCCACAGCACAGCCTTCTGTAGTCCTACTATTATCTTTATTCCTATGGTCCCCTCAGCCATATGTGCTTGTCCATTTGCCTGTAAGTGGTTCTTTGTGTGAATGTCTTTGTGCCTATGAGTGTGTTTTTTGTATTTAAACGATAATACTGTGTGTAAATGCATGTTCGTATCCATGGCAGTGTGTATGTAAATGATAGATGGGATGGGTGTGTGACATTGTGTATGTAAGTGATTAGGTGTGTCTTGCAGTGTATTTAAATAATTGTGTGTATTTGGCGATGCTGAGTCTGTTCCTTCATCTCTCAGGTATGAATAACGTGTCCAAAGATCACTAGGCTGTGAGCTTCTCTCTTTCTTGCCTGAGCTTCACTCTCTCCATTTCCTGGTCCTCTCTGCTTCACACCCATACAGCTCTTCCATATTCTCCCACCCTAGTTCCTTCCCTCTTCCTCTCCCTCCCTACACCTTCAGCTCCCTCTCTGGATGAAAGAGAGAGAAATCAACTGACAAAGGGATGACTGGTTTCAGGCACGCTTAACTTTGTGTGTCTCTGTGTCCTGGCATAGTGACAGCTGCCGCTTATGGGCTGGCCTTATAGTTTGCGTGTGTATATGCGTATGTGTGTGTTTATCTGTGATATTCGCTAGGAAGCTTCAGTGGCTCCCAGTTCTTTCATTATGAATGGAGTAAGTTTACAGAAGCATTCATCTGTTCTGCATGCAGCAACTGCATGAGAGATTCCCCTGCCGGCTCTTAATCCACAAACTACGAATTTGTGTGTGTGTTGTGTGTGTGTGTGTGTGTGTGTGTGTGTGTGTGTGTGTGTGTGTGTGTGTGGGGGTGCTTTTTGTCTATTTAATGTAGTGGAAGTCATGTTCTAAACCTGACCCCCCCCCCCACACCTCTTCAGGCTGACGTGTGAGTGTCCAGCGTTACAGACAGTAGCTTGTGAAGGGGGCAGAGACTGGCTAACTGCACCCTTCCCCTGCTCCTGCAGCCTTGCCATTGTGTAACAGTACCTGCTTAATGTGGTGGAAATTTCATTTTGCACTTTTTCTTCCCTCTCTGGGGCTGAGAGATGGAGTGGATCTCAAAACTCCCATCCCCCCTCCTCTTCTCTTCTCTCCTCTCCTTTAGGGAAAACAACTGGTCTGTTCCATCATGATGATAGAATTCAGATCAGGTCTTTAGAACTAAAAGGGGAAAGAAGAAACAAGAGAGTATGTTGAGTAGTGAAGTGGCAGCAGTTCCCCTTAGTGTCTAGAGAACTACATGTGTGACCATATGGTTACAGGTTCAAAGTCTGGTCAGACAATACTGCACCTGCCTTGAGTTGCTTCAATAAATGACTTTGGATTTTGAGGCAGACAGAATTTTCACAACTTCTAAGGTCAGTAACCAGCCAATGGGATATATTGTCTTTTACCTTAAATACTTGCAATTATGATGGAAAATCTGAAGAACAAAAAAACACCCCTGTTCACTTCATAACACAATATAAACACTATTACAAAATTAAAATGGTTGATGGTGAGGAAGCCAATAATATTATGATTAAAATTCTTATTTATTCACAAAATTAGGAGCTCATTACAATCATTTAAGCATTATCCAAGAAAAGAATTTGACATACTGTTCCTTTTGGTACATGTATGGTTACCAAACTTGATGAGGAAAGAACTGATGCTTTTCTAGACCCAGGGCTGAAGCAGTTGAGCGTATCTGTTAAAATGTGGTCTGTTCAATATGCACTGATGAGAGTAATTGAGATGAGTTACTTTATCACATCCTGTAAGTCTTTTGTCTACTTTCCAAATTTACTTGCCTTTTATGGGTCACTGTCACTACAGACTATTCAGATGGATGATGTTTAAAAAATTGCAAGCTATGTAAGCAAGTGAACACCGACAAAAGTGAGAGAGAGGAAGTGTGAGCCGAAGAGGAACAGAGATATCAGGAAGAGATGTTAAGAGGGACTGAGAGGAAGAATTTGTGTGAGGAGGAGTGAAGGCTTGGATCTGTTCAGGTCTGTTTTATTTTTGCAAGGGGGTGGCATTTCCTGAGTGCCCTCAGAGAGTGGCTAATCGGTCATGTCTGCAGTTAAAGGCAGGCTCATTTCCTTTGTGTTGTCGACCAGGTGCACCCTGGGAGAATTATGGGTCGTACAGGAGTTGAATAACAAAACATTTTCCAGGCAGGAGTGAGTTCGGTATGGGGGGAGGTTTAAATAGCATAGTGCTGCAGCACAGGTTTGGGTGCGCTGCCATGGCTGGATTGGCTTTTGGCTGACTGTCCTGGGACAGCAGAGCTGGAGCTGCAGTGCAGATCCAGGCCAGGCTCAGAGTACTGCTGGTGACACCACACCACTCCAGGCAGGTGAGGGCCATCCAGGCACCAGGGGAACAGGCATGCCTGCAGGATGCACTCGTCGCCTCAGTTTTGTAGGTCACCCTCTCACCACAGCAAGGCACACATGGAAGCAGAGCAGTATGGATCAGGGTGCAGCATGGGAATGTTGACACCAACTGCAGGACAGATGGCCCCCCTGGGCTGTGGTCCCACAGTGGACTTTGCTTCAATCATTTATTCAAATGCACAAAGGTTTGATGGGTACTAATGACTGCTGTTAATTGATTTCCATTTTCTTCAAGCCTGTGGCAAAGACGGCTATTGAAGGGACTCCATGATTAAAGGGGTACTGCAGCTCTTGTACACCATTAGGGTACACCATTATAATCACAGCTGCCCCCATGTGAACATAGTCACAAAATAATACTGCAAGCTACCCCCATGTCTCTTACTCATGCACCAGTGCACACAGACACACATATATGCACACTCTGCAGTTGTGACATGTGTTACATTGTTCAGCTTGGTCTCCATACACCTTTCTGCTTGCTGTGACTTTAGAAAGTAGAAGGTAGAAATTCAAGCAGGAATAGTTCTGCCCCAGTGCACTACAGAATCCTTTCCTTGCCAGGGACTTGAACCCACAACTTACAATGGACCCCAGGGTCAGAGTGCCAAGTGATCCAGCTGGGATCTGCCCTCAGCATGACCCCACTCATCTCATTTAGCACACATTTAGTCACGTCTGTCATTTTTGCAGTTACCTCTATATGTTAATCAACTGAATCTGGGCAATATTAAGGTAATAGACCAGCAGTATCTGTGGCATGGTCTGCATGCTCATTAGGCCCTGAATACATTTCTAACACTCATAACATTATTTCAATGGTGTTACTGTTCTCTGTTTGATTAGTTCTTTTAGTGTTTTTGGAGAGCAGAATTGGCCCTTGCCCATATTAATCTATATATAGAAAAGTACTGTCACTGTTGGGCTGTTTGTTTGCACATATGAATGATATGAGAGCATTCTCTCTTTAGATCCTGTCAAGGAGTGTTCCTAATTTAAAAAGTTGTCCACAATCACATTTCCATATATAATAAATACAGAATTAAAATGAAAAAATATTTCTTCAGAGGATGAAGAGACCCAGGTGAGAGGTCTTAGCATAGTGTAAGTGAATCTGTCTTGTGTGTCCAACACTAATATTTTGAAATATTTTGTTAAGTGTATTTTAAAATAGTAATTTATAATATTTTATACAAATATGTTTTATGGTTTGTATGTCGGAGTGGTTGGACAATATCTGTTATTAGTTCCTCAGAATATTTGTGTGAGTTATTCTGATCAATCTCACTGGGCAAACCTGAGTTTATGTGTAACATTTTTTTGTTGTACAGAACCCACTCGCTTTTTCCTCTGCTTTCTTTCTTTCTCATTGATGACACCTGTGAGAGTCTTGCTGCGTTGCTGTCCAAGACTCTAGATTACACGAACATGAACAAAATGAATGTTTGGATGCTTTTTCCATTAGAGTCACACTGACCGGTGATCACCAAGTTAACACAACCTGGCGGATCAGGCAGACTGGTGCTAACTGGCGCAGTTAAGCGGATTTTAAAGAGGGTGAGGGCTCGTCACGGAATCGTGGGCAGCCTGGAGAATCCAACCTGTAAGATTTCCATTGAGGCAGTAAATACATCAATATATTTTTATCCCTGTGGGTAGTTTGTCCTGCAGTACATTAATATCAGGTGTACTGAAGCACCTCTCTGCTCTAGACGCGCCTTGGTGCATGCACTGAAGCAGGTAATTAGTAAAAATAAGAGAGCTCAAGGTTTTTCCACATAAAAGTATGTGTGCGTCTGTCAGTCACTGGCTGTGAGTATATTTCTTTATCCAAATGGATGCACTGACACTTTGCCAAAGAATTTTATAAAAATGTGAAGTAGAGCACAGTGATTTAGTTTTTCTCCTTTTTATTTTTATGAGAAAGTAAAATCTCATTGAAGTGGGCCTTTTATAACATAAAATTGTTGTGGAGGTTCAGCTTAATCTCCCTACCCTTCATGTGAATGAATCTACTCGGTGCTTCATCTCTCTATGTGTGTATTGTGCCAATTGATGACAGAAATTTCAGAAACAACATCCCACGCACAACACAGAACCCGACCTTGTAAAGCCATATTGAAGTGTTGCTGGGAGACAGTGATAGTTTGGTGGCTGTTGTACCTGAAAAAGTCTATTTTCAGCGCCTCAGCTAATCAGCAGAAATGAGCTGAGTTTCCCCTCCTGGACCAGTGATGGCAGTTCTTGTGAGAAATGAATATCAACCCAGATAGTGGTACTGACAGTTTAATTTAGGTGCATTAAGGTGAGCAAAGGCTGTGGCCTCATTTTACCATTAATATACAGCAGGGGTCTAAATATGTTACCAGGCAGTGCAATAGTGATCTCTGCTTTGTGTGGGTTGCGAGCTATTTGAGTGTCACTCATCTTATTTATTGGTGTAAAGCTAAATCGTGGGACTAACTTGTTGATGCACACATTTTCCTTGACTTTAACAGACCACACCAAGTCATTATCTCCCTGTCTGAAAGCTTCCTGTCTGTAGGTGATTGCTTTGGACATCACATAGAGTTCCCACGATGAGGAGTATGATTCAGTTTTACCAATTTAATATAAACCTCTTGCTAAACAGCAGCTTTTGCCTCATAGTTTTACTTATGCTAATGTGAGGTCTATCGTCTGGCCTTCAAAAGACTTTGGCTATCTTGATTCCCATCTGGTGTCCTTTTCATTCAAAATAACAAAATATTTCAGACACTCACCACTGGCTGAATTGGCAAGCTCTCTGTCTTGTATGAGTGATGTGTTGTCTTTTCTTAAAAAGAACAACATTTGTATCAGCAAGTGGACTTTGTAGACTTGCTAGTTAGCTATCTGTCGGCTGGACCTTGTTTATTAGGTGCGAAAAACACAGGCCAGGATTATAATCAACATTTGTCCTTTACTTTGCATAACAATTGAATGCAAGTATTCATTTTTATCATCACAGACACAGTTTGAGTTAAGCCATCGAGAAAATTAACTTGCCAAATAGCTCTTAAAGACCGTTAAAGACACATTGATTGAATCCTGTTTCATTCTGCTGTGAATTCCTTTTTATTTGTTTGCAAAACCATGAAATACAGCTTGCCACTTTGCAGGGCAGCTAGCCTTGTGGCAAGGTAGTGTCACCACCATGAAAATTAAAGTAGTGGATTTTAGCTACCTCCAACTCACCAGTCACATTGGTTATTAGGCATTACTGTGCATATAGTTGTTTGGGTTTATTGTTTTGTGTATTTTACAAAGCTAGCTAACTGGCTGGTAGGATTTTCCTTTCCTTGCTGAACTTTTTCTTCAGGCTGTTGTGTCTTGTTTATATTTTTTTTCCTTTTTGTTATATTTTTAAGGGGTTTATTCAGAATTCAGGTGAATGTGAATCACTGTGTGTGAAGTGAAATGCTATCTTGGACTCGTCTGTCTGTCCTGTGGGTATCCAGTGGTGTGTAACTCAAGGAGTGTCAAAGCAGACTACATAAGAACCCATAAAGGCCTCCAATTGTTAATAAACAAGGTGAACGCACCCTGGCATTTCTGTATGCTCTTTGGGGGGGGGAAACGTTTATGGTGCCGTGGACTGTAGCATTTAGTTTTCTCCTTATTTTCTTTTGTTCTTTTATTTGCTTTTGTTTTATTTGCGCTGTAAGCTTGCCACCTCAAGAAATATTCCAGGTCACAGATGGCAAAGGGCCAACAAGCCTCAAGGCTATGGCCTTGGTATCTAGACATTAGAAATGTGTAAATGGTCAAAGAATCACCTGGGGAATTACCTGGGGAGTGATTGTTGTGGGTGGCATAATATGATTTGCCTGATTCAGTAATACAGTGGTTGTTTTACCTGGTGGACTGCAGAGGGAAAAGAACAGCCAGCTGGCTGTAAACATGGACGAACAGCCTAGTGTACGTCACAGGTTCGCTAGGGATTTTATTTGGTTTTATCAGGGAAATTAAGGAAAAACAGGAACTAGATAGGTTGGGGGAGTTTCTCCATGTGATGTATATTGGTATTTGTGGTGGCAGGCTCCAGGCCCAGGTGTTCCATGGCTTTCCTTATCCATACTGGCTGCTCAGGTCATGGACATGATTTATGCCATCTCTAAGTTTGTCCTTGGCTGAGGCTTGTGAGGACACCTTGCCTGTGATGGTGTGCGGCCTCAGGCGTCGTCTTTCTCATGTCTCCCACTTTCACCCTGTCACCTGGTGTACTGCCCTTGAGTGCTCAGAGTTTTAGCTGCTGTTCAGATCAAGTCCACCTCACTTGTGACCCCCAAAACTAGTTCCATGATTTTCATTCACAGTATCTGAAACCTGAAATGCTACCTTAAATAACTGTTTCGTTCTCTCACACTGTCAGGTCTCATTCAATGGGAAAGGAGACCAGGTATGGACAATTGACTTGCATGGCATGGTTTATCATATCTTGGCACATCTGAAACATTCCCTAATTTACATTTGTCTTATCTGCAAAATGACATGTTCAAGTACACTATGCTGTGTTGCATAGTAGCTCCTTGTACATTATCAAGGTGTTTGTAATGAAGACATGATGTGTTGATTAACTTTTCATCCAACAAGGCGTAAGAAATTACATTGACAACAAGCTGATCTATGGGCCCATCGGAGGCACAGCCCTGGAGCATCATGGAAGTTGTGTTTCACACCATTCCAGTCTGGGGCCAGCATGGTTGAGTGAGCAGAAAATATCATCTTGTTCCAGCTCAACAGATCATTTTTCTTCTCCTAAAATCAGTTTCCATATGGGCTACTGTTGTCATCCCTGAGGAGGCAAATATTGGTGGAGAACCCTTTTCACCAAAGTTGAAGTGATGTCTTTTTCCATTGATGAAGGTAGAGTCACATAGGTAGTAATTGATACGCTACGTAGTAGCTATCATTAAGAGATAATCATTTTATCAAAGAATGTTAAAAATGTGTGAAATCTCAAGCTTTTATCTTCTCAGATTTTGATTATTCCTTTTTCTTGCATTTGATTTCAACATCAAATACTTAAAGGTGGGCAGTGGGCCACACTGAAAATAGCCATATTGTCTCAAGTCCTTAGTCCCACCCATACATAGAGTGGGGCTTCTCTCCACATGCCTGTTGCAGAAATGCATTGCTGTGCAGCTGAAAAACGAGGACTGTGTACACTCAAAGGTAAATTTGACTAGCTCACCTTGTTTGTCTGGTGACACTGGTGGAACAGCCTTTTCATATTGGTAATGCGTCATGACACATGACTGGAGCTGGGCCCACTAACTTTGCCTTCATAACTTCTGCTGCCCTAAAGGGTGTGGCATGTTGTCTGAAGAACAGTAGAGTAAATATTCACATATTTTGTATGTCAGTAGCTGGGGGTGCCACATATGAGGTCAGCATTCCATGGGGTCCAGTTGGAAAAAATAGATGCTGGTATTATGTAATAGGAATGCATGGCATGCAGAAGAGTATTTAGGCTCAATCACTTTCATTTTGGGACCTCATCATGTGCATACACTAAATTCATTTTCCCCATTCAGCAGTTTGCTCGTCTTACAAAACTGTTCTTACTTTACATTGAAGCATCATTAATAACTGAATAAAGAAAACCTAAAATGTCTGTCTGGAGCTGTGAAGAAAATGATTTGGCACAAACCGAAGACAGCTGGGCATTTAGACTTGTTCATTGTGCATAATTAATTATATTTACTGTTTCCATATTAATAAGTAGTATGGAATAGGTCACAAAGCTATACTGTTGCCTTCTAGCCTTGTGGCATGGTTTATGGTGATTTAGCTGTTGGTTAAAAGTATTATACAGAAATGTGAGATGTATGAAATTGCTTATGAAGATCTCACTATGCCTCACCTCCCATTGCAGGCTTTTTGTTTATTTTTACTTGTTTGACATTGCTTCAAAATGTGAGTCAAAGTGAGAAATTCCCACCCACTCACTGAATCAATACAGCCAAAGATCATGTTGTAAGCCTTGCGTACAAGAAGCAAAAGCGACTATGGGGAGAAAATGGTCTGCACTCAAGTTACGATGATGTAAGATTCTGGGAAAAAAAGGGAATTAGTTATTCATTTTCAGAAACATAAAGGATTTGGCTTCAGAAGCTGTGCATAATTCTACCATTTGATTTCTACTCCTGGTTTTTAGCACTTCAGCTAATATAGTAAGAAAAAATGTATAATATGAAAAAAAGGATTCTTTGCTTTTTCCAAAAAAAAACCTTCCTTTGGAAGAGAGAGAATTTTAGATGCAGCAGTAAAATGTAAATCCACCTGCACAGTGGTTATCCTAAGGTCACTATCCTGTCTAAAAGTCATGACTGTACCTTAGCACAACACTGAATGTGCTATTAGCTTTGTGCCACCCTTCGGAATCTAGTGGAAGGAAGTGACATATAAATGAAAATAAACACTGAGAGCAAATACTGCACAACTACAGGGTCCCATTAACAATCCTTTTATCTGAGGTCTTTTTTTTTTTTTTTTTTTTTTCCTTTCACAGAATTCACTGTGATGTGTTACTGCGTGTTGATAAGGACAGCTATAGAACTGGGGCTGTCATCTTGTCGGTGGTCCTTGTCATCAGCGACATGGCATTTTAAGAAAACTACCTACCTGCTGACAGACGGGGCTCTGCTCTGCTGCGCTGGGGTTGGACTTAGTTCAGTAACACAAGACGCACAGTAAATCAGCATCTGTGCCGTTGGAGTTTGAGTGAGGTGATGGTGGACGAGATCTCTGGTAGTTATCTTTGTGTTGCCGGAGCGGAACAGCTCTTTAATGGAGAGAAATTCTGTTGGCGGGCCCGCAGTGTGGCAGCTAGCCCAAGTCGCGATGCTTTGCCATCTGTTGTGCCAAGCCGTAGGTATTGTTGCCAGACCTGGAATTAAAGTGTTGCATCTTGGGATACCAGGAAGAGCAGAGCTAAAGATGGACTGTGTCATTAGGACACCAGAAAGTACAGAGCTAAACTTAGTGCATGACTGAGTGCAGCAGGGTATGCAAGTTAGTATGGCATGGAGAGATTATTTGGTTATTCTGTGAGGATGTTATTTCTGCGAGAGGTGAGTACACAGGATATTGTCCAGGATAGTAGCTGAGGGTGTTCAGAGTATAAAGGTGCACAGGAGTGTATCACTGGGTGGGGAGTATGTCCTAGAGCCATTCAACAAAGTGGTGTTTAATTGCCATTTCAAGGCTGAGTGCCCTAAGCACGGTGACCAAAAGTGGCCTGTCAACATGGTGACTGTCGACATGGTGACGGTGACTCTGTTGACAAGCCGTATCTGCCTTTCACTCCACTTCCTTACTGACCCAAACAAGGAAGTTATCTAATCTCCACATTCTCTGTCTGTCACCACTTTATGCTCCATATTTCTGAATTCTCTGACCCATTTAAAACGGCTGATAATAAGCATACCCCTGTCTTTTTACCATCAAGTTCTCCAACTCTCTCTCTCTCTCTCTCTCTCTCTCTCTCTCTCCCCCATCTTTCACATTCTGCTGAGGCAGACTATATTCCCATATATAAAAACAAATAGTTGTCTCCCCCTTTGCTGCTTGTTACTTGAATGAGTTTTGAAGGTACCATCCTGCCAGCTTCAGACTCGCACACTGACACACTCATTTACCGCCTGAAGAGCTTCAGTTTCTCGTCTTTGATATTCACGAAGTTCAATGGTAATTACAAGATGGTGAATGTAAGAGGTCTTAATTGAGGCTTAGTTATGAGACAGCTGTAGATTCTTGTACTGCAGAGTGACTGACACAGCTGTGGCCATTTATGACCCTTTTAAGGTTTTTCACTGCACTCTGTCCCCCCTCCCAGTATGGCACAATGAATGCTCTCCTCCCAAAGCAGGTCATGCTGGGGAAGGTGTTGGAAGATATCTGCTAGATATCTAAGCTTTCTAACCTCTTTCCTGTACATGGCCACCCCATTGGTAGATGCAGTAAGGCTGTGTTCTCCCATTGTTGGAAGTGTCATGAAGACATCTCACTTTGTTCTGAACTATTGCATGCTGGGATACCAGGAGCGATTAAGAAAAAGTAGATCTCTCATCAAAGAGATTCCCATGTAGTCATGTGTCATTTTTACTTCATTTAAAATCCCTTTGAGCTTTGTATTTTACCTAAATTGCTTTATCTGACAATTAATGTCACCAGTCCATGATTTCACTATGTAAACAAAAGAAGCTTGCATCTCACATGCCATCTTTTTTGCTGCTGAAAAGACTATTTTTGACATTTCTTTATTCTTTTTATTTCTCTGCAGCATCCAGCTTTTAATGTGGGTGGAATGCTAACAGGCTGACCTGTTTCAATATGTGCTTCCCCCAGCTGTTCCAAAATATTATACCCTGAAAAAGAATCTGCTGAGTTGACGTGATCAGTTTGTGCCCGTTTGCCTAGCATGCACACATCTCTTAAAGAGGTTTTATGTTTGAGGCTGTCACTCAGTTGCAAAGAATTTCTGGGCTCCCCTCTGTTTGGGCAGTCTCTTCATTTTAGAACCAACATCTGTGTAGCAGACGGTGACCAATGATTCAGCACCTGTGCTGCTACCTATCATCAGAGTGCGACCCCAACATTACTCTACTTCATAAAAACTGCAGATATGTCTGAGCAAGTGGACAGCATGAGTCTGAACCTCAGGTCTCATTATTGTCTATAACCCTGTGTCTCCCTCTCTCTTCCTGCAGGAGGCACTGTCTGTCCCACTTGCCCATCAGACTGTCAGGAGAGCACATGGCCTGCGGCCGACACCCAGATCTGCTCTCTTCGCCCCACCCCCCACACCCTTGTCACCTCAGGTTGGTATGAGAGTGTGCAGGACTACATCCTACTTCCTGTGGCACCTACAGGTTGAGTGATAGTCTTGTTCACGCTAGCATATATGTAGCTGGGTTTTTCCTGGGAATTCCATATATCTTAGTTCTAGTCATTAGTCATCGGTCAAGAGTGTATATATATGTGTGGGTAAGGAACATTTGTTGGGAAGCCTTCTTATTAGCCTGTTTGTGTGCGTGTGTGTGCACGTTTGTGGGTTAGTTGTTCCTCCTGTCCTCCTGAGGTAACCTCTTACCTCTCTCAGGTGTCACTTGTGCGTTTCTGTTGTGTTGGGACGTCCTGATCGTACAGCTCCACAGCAGGGAGTGATGTTATTTTGGTTTTGATCGATATTGACATGGCAGAGCTTCAAGTGCCTCTTCAACCCACCTGCATCCTACAGGTCCTTAACTGAGTTCACCTGAGCCTGGTTTAGCAGCTCTGTTTTAACTTGGATGACCCATATTTGTCTAAAAATGTCATTTTTATTTCACTGCAACATCCAGCTTTTAATGTGGGTGGAATGGTAACAGGCTATCCTCTTTCAATATATACGTCTGCCAGCTGTTCCAAAATATTATATCCTAAAAAAGAATCTGCTGAGTTGACGTGATCAGTGTGTGTCTGTTTGCCTAGGATGAGCACATCTCTTACAGAGGTTTTTTAGGCTTAACTGAGTTTGTCTGTGCTTGGTTTAGTTTCTTGTTTAACTAAGGTGGGCATATTTGTCTGAACATGTCATTGGACTTGACCTGTTGTCAAGCAGTGCAGACAGGTTCTTTGGTTCATTTTTATCCGGTGGGTGTGGGTGGATGCATTCCCTGCACATTTGAGCAGGCCTGGGTGCATTATTGTGAGGAGATCAGTCCAAGGTTAAGTGTTCACACAGCATGTGTGTTTTTCATCCTGGCAGAAGGCACATCTGCCCTCCAAATGAGCTCACGTGATTGAATGAAAATTTTATGGCATGAGCAGAATATTCTCTCTGAGTGCCTGCTATCTCTCTGCACCACTCTGAACTGTTGCATTAGCCTTTCTGCTATGCATGTGTGCGTGCGTGTGTGCATGTGGGCGGGCATGCGGGCTTACGGAGGGGGCACCGTGTAATACGTTTGAACCTAGAGGCAGGAAACTGTGTGAAAACAATTGGAGGATGGAATATGTGTGCACGCTTTCCTGGTGCTCTGGCACAGTCTATGGAATCAGTAGAGACCAGACTGGATGTGTGTCAAGGGTGAGAGCGGGGAGACTGTTCGAGTTCTGCAACAGGAACACAGGTTTCTGGGGGGAAAATCCCCTTGGAGTTCCCTGTCTCCTGTTTAAATTGTCTCTCCCTTTCTCTTTCATGCTCTTTCTCTCTCTTCTCTTTCCCCTTTTGTGCTCTCTCTGTTTCAGCTCAGTTTCTGTCTCTTTCTCTTCCTGGTTAAATATGAGCTTGATTGGTTATGAGCATTCCCTTTCCTAATAGGGGATTGTGTTACTGCAGTATACTGTATAGCCTGTCTGGTGTGTGCTAATGCAGAGTAGTGAACTGCATTGCTCTGCAGTTGTGCACAGAGAGACCAATGTAATGTCTGTAGTTATTCTATGTGCTGCCCTGTGCCTCTGTACTCTTCTTCTCTGTTCCACACTGCAGAACTCTGATTAAACCCTGCCTCCCCCCCATTGCCTGTTTCCTACCCCATTTCTTTCCTCCCTTTGTCCCTTTTTGTCCCTGACATACACGCGTTAGCCTGCATTGTTTCTGTGTTGCTTTTACCATGTCATTCTGCAGTGATAATGTTGCTGTTGCATTTCTGTTATGCTACAGTGATGCTTGCCTGATATTATGTTACCGTCACTTAGTTGTCTGCATTGCTGTTGAATTGCTGCCATGCTGTTGCTGTAAGATCAGCAGGTCCTGCTGGCATAGCTTTTAGCCAGGGGTCTTTCATAAGTCTGACAGGATCTGACCAAAGTTTGAGCAATTGAAACATCTGAAAGAAGAAGGAGAGGGAGACATGCAGAGAGACAGAAAGAGAGCCCAACTCAGCAGTATTCACATGCAGTGGAATGGTGATTTAGTGAATGGCCAGCAGAGGTGATTGGTGCAGGAGAGAGAGCCAATGGTGGAAGGCATGGCAGGAGGGAGAAGTGGTGTGGAGAGACGTGAATGGCACACACAGAGAAAGCAAGGAATAAATGGAGGGAAGACAGAGACCAGAGGAAAAGAAAAGAGGGGGTAACACGTAGGGAAACATGCGCACAAAGAGGGGAAACACCAGAATCAGCAGGGGGAGAGCGTGTGTCCTGGACCCAGTAGAAATTAGTTCTGATTAAACGGTGCACAGCATAACAACATGATCACTGAGCTCTGACCTCTAGACATCAGGCCCACAGCAGGACTGTTGGACAAGGGTGTGGAGCATGAAGAGATGGGCTTAGTGATTCAGTGAAGTAGTGTGACTAACTGACTGGAGTGATACTGTTGTGCAGTGACATACTGATTGAGGGATAGACTTATGAATTAATGCAGTAAGGAAGTGTTTGACTAATATTACTATGGAGTAACAGAGTTGAACAACAAGGTAATGGAGTGATACAGCATTAGTGATAGTCTAATGAGGTAATGGAGTGACAAACCAATGGAGTGATAGACTGTACACTCCACTGATGGAGTGATTAAATAAAGGAGTGATATAGAGAGATTGACTTGTGTTAAGGGGGGTGCAGAAATGTAGTTTAGAGTGGCAGACTGGAGAAGGCTGGTAGTGCAGTGATAGAGCAGTGACTGATGGAGTGAGAGAGATGAAGTGATTAAAGTGATAGAAGGCTGCTGCTGTAGCTCTGTCTCTGTCCAGTTTTCACTGCCTGATATGCAGGCTTTTTGGTTTCATCTGTCCAGTTTTCCTGGTAGTCACCAATTCTCCATGACTACATAAATCCATCAGTGTTTTCTCCTGGTACACTGGATATATTTTTGTAGGTTGGTAATGCTTGAGAAGTCTTTATGTAAAGCCAGGGAACGCGTCAGTAAGGAGTCCAATGGCAGCAAATTGGAGTGGAGTAATTTTTTTTTTTTCCTTTTTTCATCCATTGATTTATGTTGTTCAGTGAGTAACAGCAGGACAGATGCACTGTAGCATTTGTGCTGTATCCTCACTCTGTTTTATGCTCTGTGCCTGTGCCATGTGTTCCATTTAGTCTGATTGGCTTTGCTTTTGCAGAATAGTGATTATAGAGCAATGAATCACGTTTCTCTTTCCTCCACATTTTATGTGGTCAAAGGGGATTTCTTTCTTTTTTTCTTGGCTCATGCCGCACCCACTCCATTTTCCATATTTGGTAATTAACTTTAAGGCAAACTGGTGGATTTAGGACCCTCTGAGTGAAACTGTGGGTGCTGTACTTTGGGTTTCCCTGTGTTGTTGAAAGATGCTCAAATCGACTCGTCTTGTTACTGTAAGAATTTATTAGCATTTTAAAGAAGTTTAATCCTGATTAATTCAGTCTTCTAGAAATTCTGTCTGCCAATATTCAATTAAACACACCCCCCGCCCTATTATTCTGTATTTTACCTCTGTGACCCAGACTCCACCCTCCTTGCCCTGCTTTCAAGGACACAGCCTCTCTTGCCCTTGACATGTCTTTTGATGTACTCCACAACCCCATTCACCACACTACAGTATTACAAGCACCATAGCCTCTTGCTGTGTACCCCCCACCACCCACCCACCCACGAGTCATTTACTGATGAGATTAATGACCCGCCCCTCCGCTGAGCAAGGCTTCTCAATCACAGAGCAGGGGATTGTGGGAGTGTCCTCGGGGGCTCCTGCATTCTGTGGGGAGGACAGAAGAGTAATTACATGACATGATAAGAGTGGTGGAGGCAGTGGGATTTTCTCTTTGACTTTTATTTGAGAGATTTATTTATAAATTGCTCATGTCAGAGGTCCTCTCTGATTGTGCTCTGAGAACTGCAGGGCATCACCCATGCGACAAGGTGGAAATGAGGTGTGTATGTGTGTGTGAGTGCCTCTAGATCTAGGGCAAGGTCAAGTCTTTCTGGTCTGCGATTAGAGTGATCAAGCGGGTGACATGGGGCATGAATCAAAGATATTTGTTTTCCCTCACTGATGCCGTTTGCCTGGGTGACCAGTAATGCTGAACACTTAAGATGTTCCATGTTCTGTGATCCATTTATCCTTCTTTTTTTTTTTTTTTTTTTGTGATTGACATTTGCAGTACCAATGCCTAAAGACTCAGTAACTCCTCTAACACCTACTTTTCATGGCAACTTCATGCCAGCCTCTGTTTGACACTTGTACTATGCTATAAACACTTCTATACACTGCTGCTATACTCTAGCCACTTTGCTGCAGTGCTGTTGTGCTCTAGCCACTATTGTGTACTGAAAATCCACTAGTGTACGCTAGTACACTCTAAACGCTACTCCACTGAGACTAGCTGCACTTCAGCCATGACCTGTGAACTAATATACCTAACATATACTAGAACACTTTGGCCACTTATCTACTCTGCTAATACATTTTATGCACTACTGTACACTGTCTGTGTGCTTTACTATTCATCACTGCTACCACACTTTAGCCACTGCACTACATGGCTTCTACACTCTAACCACTACTTGTTATGATCCTCCAGCTGCTACCCTACAATTATCCCAAAGCCTCCCCCAATTGAGATGAAGTGAAATAGAGGCATGTATAAATGAGGAGGGAGTGAAAAAATGTCCCCTCCCCTCCCCCACATAACTCCCCTGACCTTTATCAACTTTTAAAAATGTGATATTGCTAAGCGGGAAAATTGGATTATACAGACTGAGGAAGGACTGCAGGCCCCTCCGGAGACCTGCGTTTGCGTTTATTAAATGGGTTTTAGAATAAAGCCTGCTCCACAGAGCCAGAATGACTGACTGAAGGAGGTCATGCGGGACAAGAGGGTGAAGAGACAAGCTGTCCTGCAGTGCTGTGCATGCCAGTGAACTGGAACGATGCAGGGTCCTGCAAGGTCCTGGACTTTACACCAATCCAGCCCAGATAGGGTAGTTCCCTGGTTCCACTAGTAACTTGAGTATGGTGGCCTGGCTGGACCTATCACTCATTCAGCTCTCCCGAGAGGTTACCAAGACCTCAGACTTTTCAGATTAAATGTCACTGTTGGTTTACTTTTAATTTGCAGAGGGGTGGGTACAGGGCTCCCCTGTGACCATGGCTTCCTTTAGTTTCTTTCTCTTTCCCTGAAAGACAAAACAGCATATGAAGCTGAGGTGAGAAACATGAACATAAAGCGGAGGCAGAGGTCCTCCTCGGCATCAAGCATCACCACACATAAAATTTAATAAAGTTGCCAACACTAGAACAATATATGCAGTGTTATACACAATGACATTGTCAAGGGAACAGCACTTGAGGCCATACTGTGATGGGTACAGTGATGTGTTATGTCCTGGACAATAAAATTGATAACCCACATAGGAGTTGTACTCCTAACCCTTTATAACTGACCTGAAACCCTGAAAAGGTTCCAGTGAAATTAACTTCAAAGGTGATTATAATTTTTCTGAGATGTTGGGGTTAGCCAAAGCTAACTATAGGTGAAAACTGAATTTGCTACTAGTTTAGTTTGCCAACTAATGATGATCTGTCAACAAAACATTGCAATGCTGTATACTGAAGTACGACAGAATGTGCTTTCTAGGTACTACATATCTTAAAGCCTACCCTAGTCAAAATCATATGTCCTCTAATGAGATTTTTATGGTATTTGCACATGGAAATATGAATTAAATGCTGTTGATGCTTGAAGATTGAAATGGGCAGCTATGCAAGGGCTGAGTTTTGGCTGCTCTCTTCTTCTACTTGATGTTTTATGAAAGTATTATTGCATGGTACACACATAGCTTGCATACATTTATATAACATAGTTATACATTTTACTTTGTTTTATGTTGTTGCATTAATTTGCCAAATGCCTGGGGAAAACTGTGTCTCAAATTATTTGGGATCTGAAGAAGTGTAAACTTCCAGTGGAATTTTTTTTTTTTTTTTTTTTTTTTTTTTTTTTTACAAGTTTGAGAAGTGATCCAAATGGAATTAGGCCATTAGGCGTGTGATGAATGGCAGATTATTGTATGTCACTGATGATTGACTGGAGGTGTGTTTCTCAATCAGGCAGCTTGAGGAAATGGGCAGCGAAGTAATCCAGAGTAATGTGAAAGTGAAGTAAAGAAAATTCATATCAAGGATAAAAGCAAGGCCTTCGTGAGATGAGTAATAGGGTCTGCGTCTGTGGGCGATTGTCACTGTGAAGGTACCCACTGATAACGGGGTGTGTGTGCATGCGTGTATGTTTATGCCTGCATGCATACGTATGCGCGTGTGTGTCTTTGTGGGAGTCGCTCAAAAATAAACACTAGTCTGCTCTGCTTGTAGTGCAAAATCAAATCATGGGTTGTATGGAAAACAGCTGCTTTAATCAGCCAGTTTGTCACTGATCAGTCATTCTCTTCGAGACATTATGACAGTATTTACAAACTGAACATATTAATAACACATTTCCCCTTTTATGAGCCAAATTGAACAAGAGGGATAACTAGAGTGCAAGGAGACTGAAGTTTAATTGGCCAACCCCTTATCTTTATAATTCATTTCTTTCATTATGGGCACTAGATGTGATGTAAAATTACCTGTTCTGTTTAATTAAATGTTGCTGTGCACCAAAGTGAAAATAAAACCGTTAAATGTAGTCTCCTGTAAGTCATAGATACAATACAAGTAAAATACCCAATTTAAGGAAAGATAAGGTGTAGAGGTCATTTTAGGTCATGTGCTTTTATCATTGTTCATCATGGAAAGCATTAGATTAGTTAGTTCTAATAGCACATTGATTATCTCACAGATGCCAGGTAAGCAACACTCAACAACTGACATTGTCAAAATCATTGACGTATGGACATCTTAGCCTCATAAGTGCCCTTTACTTGTGAACCAATGTTGTGATTTAGGCATACTTTGGTTGAAAATCAACCTGGGCCACAGATCAGTTTCAGAGTTTGTCAGTTGCTGTGGAAACATCTCTGGTATGGCCAGTTTTCCCCCGGGTCTGTCTCCCATATCCGTCGGCATGGAGACATGTGCGGATGTTTGTTCTGTGAGAACTCTGCTGTCTGCTGATTTTAGCAAACACTCATTTAGGATTGGGAGATATGGTAGCTACAATAAAATTCCCTTATGGTGGAGGTTGTGTCCTGTTAAAAGTGTGTATATATATATATAGTGTTTTGTTGAGGGCATACAAGTAATCAGGATTGTGGCAGTTTGGGAAGGTAAGGTGCAGTGGGACTGGAGGGAAAGAGTTGGGTCCATGTCTCACTGAATCATAAGGCTGCTCTTGGTGAGCCCCTGGACTGAAACACAAGATGGATTAACGATCGCTGTCACTCAAGGGAGGGGAGAAAACACTCCAAAACTCAAAAATGAGTCCATGCACATGTTACTGATCTCTTATGCAACCATCAGGATCGTTTTTTTTTTTTTTTTATTGACTGATTGTGGCTGTGGCTGCTATTGGGAGTGATGATATTTATAATAACTCCAGTAACAGATGCGAGAGTTGCGGTGTGGGGATAATGGCGGGCGAGGGTCTCCAGGGACATGAAAGGTAGGCAGCAGCAGGGGGGCAGGCTTCAGCTCCTGGCCTGCTTACTGAACAGCACAGCTATCTGAAAACCTGCCACCAACCAACCACACTGCCCCCGCCCTCCTGGGTAGTGCAGTGATGGGCGATCTGCATCTGAGGCAGTACTGGTAGCAGAATTCAGTAGCCTTGTGGGAAAAAGAGTCACCCTAGATTCATATCCTTGGGTCCTTAGTTGTGAACATTTGTCAAAAAATGTCCTGAGTCTGTCTGGGTTTATTTCTTTTAACATGTATGAGAGGCTATTCACAAAACTCTTTTTCAATGATGACCTTGCCACTAACAGAATGCTAGTGTGTTGAATTGAGCAATAGAAATAGACAAAAATAATAATAATGTAAAATAGTGAGCACAAATACAGGATACAAAATAATTTATAGAAGGTCAATCTATTTTGTATGCTTCATGGCACTTTAAGAGTAGGCTTAATTAAATGAGGTAAAGGGGTGTAAGCATCACTTTAACAGTCTTATATTGCAGAGTGGTCAAGGATATATTGGAGGTCACTTTTGAAGGATACAGATTTCCAAGGTTTTTCAAGTCCTGAGTGTCTGCATACTTCAAATAAGCATTTCGCCCATGCTAGGGTATTCATTGTGTAAGGTCTAAGAAACATAGGGTGGCACAAGATCTAAGTTTTTAAGAAGATTTCAATGGATTTTGTTACCTAGAATGATTAACTGGGGAAACTTCTATTTGTGATTTCTGTCTTAATAGAGAAGGCATTAATGTGTCACAATCAGGGATCTATCCTATGATCTATCTGTGCTCTGATCTAGTCCAGCACCTGATCTGTCCTGTCTATATACTGCGTCTGTTGCTGGGGGAAACCTGGTGGACTGAGGCCAAGCGTGTCCGCAAAGCTCAGGGGCTCTCTCTCTGCTGTACCGGTGCCTCAGCAGCACTTCTGTCCTCTATCAGACAGCCCTCAGGGCCTGTTAGTCCTGCTGCTCCATACGGGGAAATACCAAAGGGAAAAGCCAGCTCCAACAGGGGGACTGTTGTGTTACCGTAGAGCCTTGGTTACCAGTACCTGTGTTGGAAATGGTGGTATCACTTTGTCTCACACAGGTATTATAATGATTTATGATGGCCTTATGTATTTTACAGGTAGACTAATTGCAGCTCCTGTGTTTAATACGGGAAGACTGTTCTTTAAACTGATGGTAGGTCAGTGTGTTGTAAAGATGTATTTTGTGTTTTGTGTCTGTGTGTTTCTGAGTATAGTGCCATGTCTCAGTGTTGTGACAGTGATTAAATGTGTTTGAGATTGTCCTCCAAGAGTGGCTTTACTGCATTTGATGCTCTCTAAATGAGGAGCAGTATTTACTGTGGCCTGATTTAGGACAGGGGATAGACAGTAATTCAGTTCCGAGCCATTAAAATCCCCTGTACATGTCACAAGTCTTTGGGGGAGCTGTGCACTGGCTTTAGGTGTTCCTTTTCCAGCTGAGAGTATGAACACTGAACACTATGAGGCTGTGGGCATGGCATTAGACCCATTTATGGAAGGTGATGGGTTCTAATCCTGGGAAGTGAAAACCCAGTAAAGATGCTGTGGTGTTACTTGAATGGTGTAAGTGGATTTAACATACTGAGAAAGGCAAGAAAGCCAGTGAATGCATCAGGCAGCTTTTATTGTGATGGGTGCTGTACAATAATACATCTGATTGACTGAAAATCACCCTGGATACTGACTTCTGCTTGGGAAGAAAGTCATGTGACATGGTGTAGCCAGCTGATGGTGTGAGGCTCCCCTGCATTACTTTGCCTATCCACATTGCGCAAGGGTGTTGTGTTTGTACACACATTTATGGCAAGTAGGTAAGCACACACACAAGCATGCATAGGCACATCATGCACACACACACACACACACACACAAACACACACACACACACACAAACACATATATATATATTTTTTTTCCCCTCATCTCTCTCTCTTTTCTCTCTCTCTCTCTCTGTGGAGACCTAGTTGTCTCCTGGCTGTGATGTAGAGATTGTTGGCCAGTTGCTCACAGCATCTTTTCCAATTAGCCCTGCAGCACTCAATACTGGCTCTGTAGTAAAGAGTGCTGACTGTCTCTGCTGCTGTGTGAGAGTGTGAGTGTATGTCAGAATATCTGTGTCTGTGAATGTATGAAAACGCAACTGTATTTTTGTGCCTCCTCAGTGTTCTGCCACTCTCCATTTATATACATGACTGACTGTAAATCAATTTTTATTGTCACTGATTAAAATGCTGACAGTCATACTGACATTGTGGTAATGCTTTATTACAATATCCTTTTTACAGCTTTTATTTTTCATTAGTTTCTTAATATGATTCCAAAATCTTTAGTCTTAAAAGAAGGGAAATAGGGGTTTAAAATGAGAGCCATAGAAAAGTTAGAAGACCAGAGACCTTAGTATTTTCTTATGATTACAGAGAAAATATTGATCTCCCTTTAAATAGAGATTTTAGAAGCTGTTTTACCCTGCTGTGGCTCAGCATATCATTAAAATACTAGTTACAAATATTTGTATCTATTTCTATCTATAATTATTAAAATATTGCTTCTATTGCTTTTTCACATATTACTACTATTAGGAAAAAACTGAATGAATTGAGAAAGGTGTGCTTGATAAAATAGTTATGTTCCTTGTTTTGCAATATTTTGAGTGAATTAAACATGGCACTTGTGAGGACTTTACTGTGCTTATGCACTCAGCCCTCACAGAGAGACACCCATCTGGGGTCTGAGTATTATAGAATGTGTGGCACAGTAGGAGCTAATGGGAGGATAACTGGGGCTGTGTGCACCAGACTGTGTGTCTGTGTATTTGTGTATGACAGCTGAGCTTTGGACTGAAGCAGGAGAAGAGAGGAAACATAGAGTGGAAGTAGACGGAAAAGTGGAAAAATAAAAGGCAGATATAAAAAATATTGGTTTCTGAGAGAATAACAAAACAGACCTGCACAAACATTTCCAATCTCCTGGTATTTCTAAATTCTCCATAAGAATAGCAAAATAATCATTCTATGCAGTGAGGGTCTGACTACTAAGTATTTTTTTATCATGCCATATTTGTCTGTCACTCACATCTCGGTCACCGCCAGACACTCCTGCCACCCCCAAAATGCTTGTTTCCCAGACAGTAACAAAATTAGCCTGCAGTTGCTCCTGTGAGACATTTTTTACTCTGTGAAAACTAGTAAGGGATTCTGGTATGAAAAGAACAGAGTTCACTTGTCTCTCAACCCACCCTTGTCTTCCACTTTTTATTTCTCTCTTCATTGGCATGACAGTTGTTACAATTTGTCAATACACTTAAATGATGTCTGCACAAAAAATGCTAATACTACTATTAATACCAATACAGATGATTATCATAATATAGTTTATTCATAAAAACAAAAAAATAGCTATGATACCCTTTAAATTCTGTCATAAATTAGCTTGTTTCTGTCTTTCTCTCTCTACTGTCCTCTTTTCTCTTACTTGCTTATTCTATGGCTTTCTTGCTCTCTCTTCTTTACCTGTGCTCTCCTCCTTTCTTACTTGAGTCCTGGTCAATGAGATGGACTTGTGGGTTGTGGGGGGTGTGCCCTGTGAGTTTCAGAGAGGTATGGGGTTTCCTGAGGGGGGATTGGGATTGGGGTTACGGGGAGGCATTGAGGTTGGGGCCGTGAGATCTGCGGACAGATCAGCGTTGGCACTGGCAGGCTGTGCCATCTGTCTGTGTGCGCAAAAGGGCCGCCTCACACTGCGCAGACAGACTGACGCAGGACATGTGCAGCATCATGAACGTAAAACAAACATACACATGCACACTCTCTCATGCACATGCCCATACACACACAAACACAAACACAAACACAGCAGTCCACTATTATTTTAGATCCAACACCTCTCTCTCACTCTCATTGCCCTGCAGTATAGCCGATTATAATACAGTCCACCAAAATTATGACTCTCAGATGCCCATTTTGGGCACCAAACAAAATCTGTTTTGAGCTGTGAGCTTCCATTTTACCTGTTATATATTTTATACTTTCCATATATAGGATATGGATAGAAATTGATGTTAGTGTGTATTATTTACACACACACACACACACACACACACACACACACACACACACACACACACACACTTTTGCATAAGTACTCTTGACTATATTTTCTGAGTTTAACACTGAAAGTTGATGAAATTTATTAGTACGAAGAAGTGCGTTTGATCCATAAGTGAAAGCATGCCTCTGCATGCCTCATATACATTGATTAAGATGGTGATGCCTCACAGTAAATAGCCCTGGAAAAACCTTTTTGATCATGGTATCAGTTTTATTTTACTCCCACCTTTGGACACTTTTGCCTTTCTGTCTTTTCCGTCATACTTTCGGGTTAATTAACTCTCTTACTCCTTTTGAGCTCTGGTTACTCTCTCCCGGTACTCTGCCCATCCCTCTCTCATGGCCCTCAGAGAGAGAGGGCTGTCTCCTCTCCTGGTCAGTGGGGCCTGAAGGACTCTTATGTGGCATGCAGCCTGGGTCCCTATGAGGATGTTTGGTTTACGGACTTCAGTCGACACGTGTCCAGTTCTGCCTCTCTCCCGATACGATCAAATTACTGGAAGTTTCCGGATCATTAGCTCTGGAGGGGTGGCCCTCGGTAAGGGGGATAAAGATCATGCTGGAATTTTTGCAACCCTCTCCCTTCTGTTTTCTGCTCTGTTTCTGTCCACACCCTGTCTCACTGTGATTGTACCTTCCTTTCTTCTTTTTTTCTTCTCTTCTGTCTTCCAGTCTCTTTCTCTATAATGCTCTTTCCTTCCTCTCTCCCAAATTCCTGTTCTCCACTTTACTCAGTCCCTCTCACCTCCTCTCCATTTTGAAAAGTTCAGTTTTCACCTTATCTGTTCCTTGTATACACATCCTTCCTTTTTTCATTTCAATACTTCCCTTATGTTGAGCTTAATGTAGTGGAACACTATTAGCCCAGCTCCTGAAATGACTCCTGTTTGACAGGGTGAAGATTGTGTTTGGTCAGTAGGGGGGCGCTGTTTTGGCTCTCTTGTTGGCCAGGTGGGCATGTGACTTTTTCCACTGCTTACCCTCACTGTTGGGTTTGTTTGGGCTGCCAAGGTTGGAAGAGCAAGTCTGAACCAACAAGCTGCTTTAAGAGCGGTCACTGTCAGTGAGAAGAGAGGTCACAGAGGTGCACACAGAGGCACTGTGCACACGCTGATCCCTGCACAGAGGCACTGTGCACACACTGATCCCTGCACAGAGGCACTGTGCACACACTGATCCCTGCACAGAGGCACTGTGCACACGCTGATCCCTGCACAGAGGCACTGTGCACACGCTGATCCCTGCACAGAGGCACTGTGCACACGCTGATCCCTGCACAGAGGCACTGTGCACACGCTGATCCCTGCTGATCCCTGCAGAGGCACTGTGCACACGCTGATCCCTGCACAGAGTCACTGTGCACACGCTGATCCCTGCACAGAGTCACTGTGCACATGCTGATCCCTGCACAGAGTCACTGTGCACACGCTGATCCCTGCACAGAGTCACTGTGCACACGCTGATCCCTGCACAGAGGCACTGTGCACATGCTGATCCCTGCAGAGTCACTGTGCACACGCTGAACCCTGCACAGAGGCACTGTGCACACGCTGAGTCACTGCTAAACAATTCCTGTTTAAAATCTGATACCCCAGCCCAGACTCTTCTTTCACAGATGGCCCTGCACTACTCTACTGGATCAAATTAGACTCACAGATCAGTCTGCAGAGAGCAGCTGCACCTCTGCTAACATCACATTTCTTCTCCTGTAGGTGTCTGAAATGCCACTATAGTTACATAATTTCACTGCTCTCTGTTTTTGAGGTGATGGAGTAGAGCTTTTTAGTATGAGATTAATATTTGTTATTCAAACCAATATAACCACACACCAGTGAGCTCCTGTTCCTCCCCAGACCCCCCCACTTCCCCAGCATCCTGTGCCATGTCTCCTCAGTTCCACTCATTCTTCAGTTTGATGGGGGTCAGGGAGCAGAATGCTGATGAAAAGAGAGTGGGACATGGTGTCACTGCAGGCACTTTATGAAGCAGAAGGGATGATTGAGTATCTGCACATAGCTGCATAGGGCAGCCACAAAGCATTTAGGCGGAACATCTAGAATTAATACGTTTGGGAGCATCACTCTGTGTGTGTGTGTGTGTGTGTGTGTGTGTGTGTGTGTGTGTGTGTGTGTGTGTGTGTGTGTGTGTGTGTGTGTGTGTGTGTCTGTGTGTGTGTGTGTGTGTGTCTGTGTGTGTGTGTGTGTGTGTGTGTGTGTGTGTGTGTGTGTGTGTGTGCCTGCCTGTGTGTGTGTGTGTGTGCGTGCGTGCGTGCGTGCGTGCGCGCGCGCGCCTGTGTGTGCGTATGTGGGGTTGACTGCTTTGTGAAAGATTGATTGAAATTTGAATTGCAGACACGCAGCTGTGATACACAAATGTGTGCACGCTCGCACACACACTGCACGGGAACACACATTCCCAGTGAACACTGATGCTGAGGCTGTTTCAGCGCAGTGCAGGGGTGGGGGGCTGGAGGAGGTGGAGGGAGAATCAAAAGGGGAAAGACAGTGTGTGTGAGAGAGAAAGAGAGAGAGAGTGAGAGAGAGAATGAGCAAACGGGATACCCCTCCTCTCAAAGCCAGGGATTCCTCTACTGCAGTGATCCTCCCTCCCCCCACCCCTCCCTTCCCTCTCTAGCCTTGCATCTCTTCCAGCCTTTATCTCTCCCTCCATCTCTCCCCCCTCCCCCGTCTCTCCCTTTATCCCTCATTTCCTCTCTCTCTCTCTCTCCCTCTCTGTCCTACTAATTCAAGTTCAAATTGTGGTTTATTGGAATGACTTATAATCTGCCAAAGTATAGTTACAAGTATAAGACATAAAGATGATAACTGTATCTGGAGACATTTAAATTACAAATATAAATATTGGTGCGGTACAATTGCAAAATTAAAAAGGTAAGCCAAAGCGTTCTCTCTCACTCTCTTGTTTATAAAACTGGCCAAGGGCAGGCATAGTTAGCCGAGAATTCTGAAGCTGCAGGGGAAGAAGAATCTCATTCATGATCTACTCTGGATCGGTTATCAGTCTTAATTACAGCAAAAATGATTCAGTGGAACAGTGTGTAGGATCACATACACACACACTTGCCTGTTGTAAGAATGGAAAGTGCCGTTATCTCCACACTTTTCTGTTCTCTCTCTTCCCCCATCTATCCCCTTCAGGGCCTTCCCCACCCTCCAATCTCCTGCCATTTTTGAATTGGCTCTCTCCTGCTCTACCTCTTCCGCTGCTGTCGGGCCCCCTCTCTCCCCCCTCTTTTTCTCTCGCTGCCACTTGGATGACATTGATTCCAAGGTTGCTGGGCTATCGACCGCTGTGCTGTTTAATATTTCAGGTGGCGTTTCAGTAGCAGCTTTGAAAGAGTCAGGGCTTTTCTCAGCCACACACTACCACTGCATTAGGCTGGCCTGCAGCGACTCTCACTACAGACACTCACTACTATACTCTACACAGAGACTATACAATGATCCACATTTTATATGTATACACACACGCACACACACACACACCGCAATATGTATAATAGCCTGCATGCATTGCACTCACCATTCTGTGCTAAAATGTTTCATTGGAATTTTGTTTGTGCATTGTTTGTTTTTTTTGCATTGCTGACATGTAAATTAAACCGAAATGTGGAAACATAGATCTGCGTTCATGAGTTGGGTGTAGTGCTAACATGCTGTCTCTTCTGCTTAGTGCTTACCCAGTGAAATCATGAGTAGTGCTCATGTGCTTTCTGTTCTGCTCATGGCAGTGAAGTAGTGTGTAGTGTGTGGGTGTTGAGCAAGATGGAGTACAGATCTACCCAGTCTCACCCAAGTGGAATAACTGAACAATCTTTCACAGTTTGAGGCACGCACGCACATGCACATGCAGACACACACACATACACATAATACGAAGACACTTGAAGATATGCAGACAGGCATATACATGTAAATAAATACATGTTCACACAGAATCTTTCTCATATTGAAGCAGTCATGCTTATTTGCCATGAATAGGCAGAATGTACCAGAACACTTTCTACCCAGCTTTCAGCGCTGAAGTTAATGAATGGTCTGTATTTTGTTCTGTTTGTCATGCAGTTATTACTGTTATGGCAAAATGCTTCTCAAAGCAGAAATTGATCAGTGCTGTAATCAGTGTTTGCATTGTAGTTATTAACAGTAATGGTGGTAGTTGATCATTACATGTTAATTTATTTGACATGATGTTTTATCATGAGGAGAAATGTGTATTTCTGCACTGCAGAACACTGAGCTAATTTCCTTTCTCTTTAGAGCACACATTCTCTCATACTGTCTCACAAACACACACTCACCTATATATACACAGATACCACTGTAGTGCATCTCAAATTCACACCAAAAAATCTCTTTACCGTTTTCTGTCTCTCTCAAAGTCATTCACACACACACGCACACACACACGACACAGTAGTACGGTGTTACAGTACTGTGTCACAACAGCTTACAAAAACTTTTCTTTCCCTCATTTATTTACATTCACTCATACACACATATTTCAGATCACATATTACATACCAGTCTTTTTCTCTCTCTCCTCTCTCACATCCTCACACTTAGACCCTTAGACTTAGGACAGACATTTTCTCCATCTGAAAACATGTAGTCCTTCATCTCTGCTCTTTAACCTTTCTTTGAGTTCTGTGCGGTAGATTCATTGCTATCTATCATAAATAATGCCAATATGTTCTGATGAGCTTTCCTCTTTTACGTTATATTCGATTTGCTCCCCTTGAAAAAAAATAAAATACAAATAGCCATTTGTATGTTAAGCAGACTTCATTTTACATGGATAATTTGGTACATGTTGTGTGAGAAATGCTCACAGCGTGCAGTTCTAAAACCATCCCATCTTCCACTGTGTATTGAAGATCACTTAGCTTTTTTACTTGAAGTATTGCAGTTGTAGAAGTGTGTGTGTGTGTGTGTGTGTGTGTGTGTGTGTGTGTGTGTGTGTGTGTGTGTGTGTGTGTGTGTGTGTGTGTGTGTGTGTGTGTGTGTGTGTGTGTGTGTGTGTGTGTTGGCTCTGATAGCTCTGACACCTCTGCAGGACAAACAAAGTGGAAGAAGAGGACCTGCACAATGCAGGGGAACAGGACCCAGGCCTAAGGCTTGTTAACTCCTCATCACTAATTAATGTCACTTTCCTTATACGGTATCCACAGCCAACAGCATCCCGTACACATCAGCACAATCTCCTCCTGTAGTTGTCCGTCCCTGTTTAACTCCTCTCCTGCTTCTCTGACACAACACTTTTCACTACACTCCTACTGTCCCCTTCATAGGAATTGTATGTTGAACAACTAAATGTGTGACGGACAAGGTGTTGTTAGGGATGTGAATTGCGAGCGTCCTTGTGCTGGCCTTTTCCTGAAGTTACATCTGTGCCATACGCTTACAGCTCTCTGTCAGAGAGAGGCAGTAGTTTGAGTTTTACATCAGAGCCCATTTCTGCAGCTGAGAAACCTCTACCTCAGAGCCCTCATCTACCTCTACCTCATCTTTCTGTTTCAGCCCATCACCTTGTGTTAGAAATTCATCTCCACATCAAGACCATTCTCAGAATCCAGTCCACCATCTTTCTCCTGCACACTGCACCTTTATATTACTTATTTGCAAACAAAAACTTATTTAAAACAATACTATCTATTTATATGTTAGTCCCCACCTGGGATTTAACTTTCACAATTAGCTTATACTACACTGCTAGCTGTGTGAATTGTCCCCCAAAGGCATTTTAACCAAAGACAACTGAATTAAAAATATAAATGTTTTATACATTACTGGTGCCTGCGTGTATTTTGTATTCTGGCCTGAGATTTGTAGTCACACCTATTTAAAGAGTGTATAAGGGACAGACTGGGGCACCTAGTGTATCAGTGTGTGTTCATTAATGCCTATTTAAAGCAGTGTTTGGAGCAAGTTACGACGGGCATATCAGTTACAGGTTGTGAAACCTGGTCAGCTCTGAAGCTGATCCAAGCTTGTTTATCTGCTGCTAATGTGACATCTGTATCATGATCTGTTTAAATGCCAGCTCTGCACTTCAGCTGACATCCAATACTGTAACTGCTGGTACATACACCATGCCTGTGTGTGTGTGTGTGTGTGTGTGTGTGTGTGTGTGTGTGTGTGTGTGTGTGTGTGTGTGTGTGTGTGTGTGTGTGTGTGTGTGTGTGTGTGTGGTGTGTGTGTGTGTTTAAATGGGTTGTGCAAAGTTATGTATGCAGATGTGTATGTCAGCATCACCGTGAATCTCTCTTTCTGTCTCTCACTTATAAACACACACGCACACACATCACCCAGCTCTGTGCAGGGGTTTATAGGGAATACAGTCCTTCAGACTCACAATTCCTTAAAAGGAGCTTTCAGCTGGCAGAGCTGTGAGGGGAAAACGTGACGTTGTTTCTGCTGTATTTGTCCTAATTTAAAACATGTGGCTCCCATCTGGAAAGAGGAGGAGCGAGACAGACAGACAGAGAGAGAGAGAGAGAGAGAGAGGTTGCAGGAGGGTGGAGGCTGTGACGGTTCCCAGGCAGCCCAACCCCCACTCACAGTTTCACTGGGTCTCATGCGTCCTGCTGTTTTCCTCAGCCTCTGCACAGCAGCCGGAAGTTTCTGTTACCTCTCTTGTTGCACTGTCATTCATAGCTCAGTAAACCATAACACTAGGCCTATCTGTAGGCCTGCCTTATCACTCATTCATGTTTTGCTGCCTGATTCTCAGATGGGAGATGTGTGTGTATATTTATGTCAGGTTTTCCATGACTGGCCCTGGCAGATCTGTCTGTATGCATTGGGTGTGTCTGCACTGTTCCCATGTTCCATGGTCTAGAATCTCAACTAGAGAGAGATCAGAGACATTACTGCTGCATAATCTCTCTCTCTCTCTCTCTCTCTCTCGCTCTCTCGCTCTGCGTGTTTGTGTTCTTTGGAAGAGTTTAATGTACCCTTGTGAGTATGTGTTGCATGCGTGTGTGAGTGTTTGTTAGATGGATGCCTTTTCCGGCTCCTGATACGAATGCTGATGGACTTCATGTGATGTTGTTGAGATGTTTTAGGCTTATTATAAACATTCCTAACCTAATTTTCTGTGTCCCCCTCTCCTTCACCCCCATCATTCTCCCATTCTCAACTGTCTCTCTCCTTCCCTCTAGGGTTTCAAGGGTGTCCCCACATGGCAGGGTCATAGACTGCTCTGCTCCTCTGCCGCAGCACCCCCTGAAGGTATGTGTGTACAATACATTGCAGTTTAGTAGTTCAGGTTACATTGATGTGTTTCAGTGTAAAATATCTTCCTTGCTTTACATATTTTAAATGCTGCTTCTGATAACCATTGTATTTAGAATGAAGATAAATACTTAACACTGCATGGTTTGATATGTGTACCTCTGCATATTTGTTTTATGCAGTGTCAGAGAAATATGCAAATATGTGAAATATTATTGAAGCTGTGGCTCCTTGCTCACATTTGAGTGTGTCACATGTGAAATGGAGCTTTGTTATGCTCACCAAAGGAGGATTTTATAGTGGGTTCTGCTCTGAGATGGCCTACAAATTACTTGCAGCTTGCCAACTGTAAGTGTTAAATATAACTTAAAATGTAACTTCAAATATATAACTTGAAATTCAACCACTGGCAGTGCATCCCTGAAATTTGTGAAATATAGTTGTCTGGTGCAGTTGAATCCTCTCACAGTCTATAAGGATTCATTTGGTAATTTTGAATTGATCTCACAGGGAAGAGACCCCCATGTCAGATTTTGGCTCTAATTAGGGCTCCACTGGTGCAGGTCGGGCATTCAGACAGAACACTTGCAGCCCCCAACCCTCCATTCAACTTCCTGCCCCTCAGGAGAAAACCTGATTGGATGAGACATTCGTTAGGAGTTAACCGCCAGCAGTCATTCATTTAGCGAATGTGTAGCTGGCATCAGCTGCTGCAAGAGGGTGACACAGAATGGGAGAGTGAGTGAGGGAGAGAGAGAGAGAGATGACTTGTGAGGCGCTCTCTGCATTGCCGAGCATGTTTGATTCATTCTGAAGTGGGTTTTAATGAGTCTGCCATTATAGGAGCTTGAGGAGCTGTGAGAGATGTGGACGGTGGGTGGATGGGGGAGAAGGGAGGGTTTCTCCTGACTGTAGCAGACGAGGACAGCCTGCACCCATTTGTACAGTTGCGTCTGAGATGCGAGGCAGGGGATGGGGATGAATAGGCAGAGCAGACAGCGGTAGGGGATGGTGAGAGGTGGGATTTGTGGGAAAGAGGTTCTTCAGTGCAGAATGAGAGGTCAGATGTGGCCTACACAGGAGCGCACCAGCGCTCACCTCACCTGCACTCTGAGCACCCTTCCCCCAGGGAGGGAGAGCCGCACAGTGCACATAATGTTCCCTCAGAGCCATACTGACAGCCTGACGCTGCACAACACAACATGGCAAAGGAGAGCATCACAGACTGACCTCAGACCTGCCAGTGTGTGTCTGTGCTCAGGCAGTCTGTCTGACAGTGATGATGCTGCAGGGAGGCAAGACTTCTCAGAATCACTGGGAACTGGGCTTTTTAATTAGGTCATCCGAAAATTTGTTCCAGTTTCATCGTAGGGGGGATTGATTGCAGTTTCTTGTCTTGGCAAACATTTTCTCTGATATGAAGAGCATTGTAGTTACATAACATTTTTATTACCATGTCAGATGAAACAAAAATATCTAACTAGACAAATTTGAAAATACTGTATGTGTGTGTCCATGTCTGAGTCTGTGTCCTTTTGTGTGTCCATGTATGTGTGTTAAGATGCAATATTGCTATTGATTGCACAGGTTAAATTTAGTACAGCAGTGTATACCAGTATACTGATTGTGGGTCAATATGTTTCAATGGTAAAACTAATACTTTACTGTGTGTCTTGTCTCCACTTTAATAAGTATAGCTGTGTATGTCAGTAGGACTCTGTTTGAGTGTAATTCAGTCAGTTGAGGAAGTCTAGTGTTTGTTAAAATTGTTTAATACACTTCAGTTCATCTCTTGAAGTTAATACATTTTAGTGGAACTGACCCTGTCTCGCAAAGGTAAACTGATTATTGATGTGTTTTGTCTGTAGGGCTGAGCTGAATGTACTGCCCGAGTCCTAGCACTGTGACACTAATAAACTTTTATTGAAGATCGTCCTCTTACCGTGGCTGTACTCCACCTGTGACTCTCTGAACGTCACTCTGCCCTGTGGGTAGGTGTGTAATCCAGCTTTGGTTGTTCCACTTCTAGTGAGTCATTGCAAGGCCAGCGTTGGCAAGCTATGGGCTTCCTGATGGGTACATTATGGTATGATATATTATGGGTTCTCCTAGGAAGGTTAAAGCCTTGAACTATGCTCAGTGGTGTCAATTTCCCCCTGTTAAGATCCGAACATTGGAAGCACTAGTCACTCCACCCTCTTACAGACCAAACTGAGCAAAGTTTCTAAATCAATTTTTTTTAATAATTATACTTTTTAACATGTATAATTAAGTGGCAGTATATAGGGATAGTGGTAAGAAAATGTTAAGAATGTTCTTAATTTACAGGTCTGAATAGCTGAATACCTCAAACACATTGATATGACAATCACATGGACTTAAGCACTAATTATACCCAATAATGTATTTAATGAAGGCACTGAAATTGTGGTTAAAAGGAGTAGTTGGGCTGCCAAATGATTTTGTTTAAAGAATAAAAGTGTCTATGTGGAGGCGTAAATATACTACTGCAGCCAAGATGACACTTTCAGTACATACACGTCTGAACCAAACAGATTTTTTTCATGCTTGAACCTGTCAACAAACCAAGCAATACAGCAGACCTTTTCCATCAGATTTGCTGATACAGTAATTCAAAGCAAACTCACATTTGGTTTTCCTACACCAATGTAAAATAAGTGGAAGGTCACAAGGTTAATCTGGCAAAGTCTAAGGAAATGGATGTAGGGGTACACTCTCAAATTTCTGGGTGCACTCCATTACTCTGTTACACTCTCCTGGTCCTGTGGAGATGGAATGACCGGGGGGCTTTGGTTCCTAAGTTCGATCATCAACTGTCTAGAACGTACAGTCCACTTAGAGTGCAGTGCTGCAGAGTCTGGTCTCTCAGCCAATGTTTGGCAGCCCCTGATTGGCTTAACTGATCTTGGTACAGTATGTGCTGAGCTGGGCAGTCTTATTCAGATTCATGGCCTGTGGGAGGTGATGGCAGGAGGTTGATGACAGAAATCCTCTTGCTGGACGTATGGTTGCCTTCCCCCTGCTCATGTACAGTCAGTGGTGAATACCATTACCATTGCGACATCGCCATCTGCTGGTGAGATACACCATCGCAAAACCTCCATCTCCCCAGTATGACAGATTGGGCAGAGTTTGAGCTGTCAGAGAGAGAAAGTTGGACATCTGTCATTTCCCTCACAGATCAGTCAGAGAGGCCCCTGCTGATGTGGCGTTCAGCCAGAATTGTTTCCCTGTGGACTAGACTGTGTGTTTTTTTTTTTTTTTTTTTTTTCTGTCTTTGTCTCCTTGTCTTAACTCTGGTCCCTGTTTTGTCCCTCCTCACTCCTCTCTCTCCTTGCCTGCCCTGGTGTTAGTGGAGATGGGCTGTGTCAGGCCAGGTCCCTGGGGATTTTGGTTAGACTGTGTCCCATCAGGAGCACCTGTTTGAGATCTGTAGTTCTGCTGTTTCATGCTCTCTGCCACAGTTATTACCTAATATTGTAAAACCCTTGATGATGGCTCCACGTATGAATTTTAATGTTTTTATTTCATATTATTTTGGAAGCAAGGCAAATTCAAAGATAAAGAGAGAGCACAGCCTGTTTATAAATTTCATTTCCAAGCAGACTGAAACCATGTAAGTCTAGGCGGGAGAGACCTGGGACTGGAAATCCCATTCTTATTTTACGGTTGCTGATTGTCTCCAGAGTGTGGCTGGAAGTAGCTTTTCACAAGACAATGAGCAATGCTGGAATTTTAAAAAGTGAGCAATAGCAGAGGCACTGTGTGATGCGTACGGTGAAGCGTCCTTGTGTGATGTGACCATCACACCATTATACTTCTTCATTCCTACTGCATAACAGCTTGAACCATTATACTACTTCACTCCTACTGCATCACAGCTTGAAACATTTTAGGTCGTGCTACATAGATAATTGGTTTGAAAAAGAAAATTTTGGTTTAATTCAAAATGCCTTGTTAGCATGATATAATGATAATTATCTACACGTTGTGAAAGTGTATGAAGTGGAGAAAAAGACTCCACTGTTTGTTTCCTATCATTAGCAGCGTAGTGTACCCTCACATATGAGCCTGATGCAAGCTACTGCATCACCCAGATATGGTGTAACTCTGCTCAGCCTCTGCAGGTATACTTGGCTAATAAATGGTTAGTTACTACAACTGATGACTCATGAATCTTGGGGGTGTGGGCAGAGACCCAGGCTAAACCCTCAGTCTTTTCATGGCCTGACCAGGTTGACCTTGGTGAAGCTCAAACTGGCTCTGCCATGCTTTAGAAAAATATTGGGAAAGTTTGTTAAATTCATCAGACTCATCTCTCTAGTGAAATAAATAATCACATGTCAACCAGATCATCAGAGGTCTAGGAGAGACAAGTTAAAGAAGTTGTGCATCAAAAGTTTGATTTCTGTTTCTGTGTTAACATTAGTGATGTTGTTCTGCATTGATAGTTTTTCTGTGTTTGTAGATAGCACTCATTTTTGAGCGGATGATGTCATAAAAATGTGGACCGGAAGACGAGAAAACTGGTTAAGTTAATCATGGGGATTTCTTTGATATTTACATGGACTTCCACTGCTTGAGAAGTGTAATGATATACTTTCTATATTTATTCATTCAAGACTGTACTGACTCAAATATAGTCTGAACCAGGGATGTTGCTAGACTTTTAGTACGACTGGGGCACAGGCCCCCCAGTGCCCACATCCTCACACTTGCAATTTGATACATTTTTAAAAACTAGTTATTTTTCATGATCATTCACCAGGGCAGAACAAATTACTACTGGGGCATGTGCCCCAGTAAATAGGGTTTAGTGATGCCCCTGGTCGGAACTATGTGCCAAGGTAGATTTTAGTTCAGCTATTTAGTTATTTCAGCCTGTACTCTATGTTCTTCATTCACTTTGTGATGTCGTTATACTGAAATGTACTGCTCCAAAAATTACTTGACTTTTTAAAGGCACCCCAAAATTCTTTCTCACAATATGTCTTTCTCATTCTTTTTAATCAAAATGCCTCAATGGTTAATTATTTGCTTGCCATTTGCATATTGTCAAAGTGAGTAAGTCAGAACTGTTCCACTATGGGCATGTTGTCAAGGCAACCACTGGCACAGCCTCATGGGAGAAAAAATCGGGTTAAGATGGTTATAGTCCTGAATCATTGCTCTCTAGAGTCCTCTGCTGGCCAGCTGGGTGCCTGCATGGTTTATGATCTAATCATATGCTGACTTTCTGACAGCATAGTTAGTAAGGGATTTATCACAGATCACAGGGATGCATTTTAGCTTAGACACCACACTTCATGCAATGGGGGCAGGGTGGAGTTTGCCTCCTGGGAAAACAGGTAAAAGGGGCAGTGGTGTCATAGGGTAAGGAGGTGGAACCGGTGAGGACCTGAGACAGAAGTGTCAATGTCAAGAACTTCTTAGTCATTTCCCCCATTTTGTTTTGTTTTAAGTCCCGTTAATTAAAAATACGGTCTAAATGAACTGAGAAAATTTTAATAAAAATTTGAATGGACCAAATCTGAACACCAAAGAGCGAGGGTTGGCCTACTCTGGCGTCACCCCAAGGGGCGGGCCCAGTGTTTGCCCAGGTGGAGGTAAGCTCATCTGTTCCCCTCAATGCTACACCCTCATCTTTAAATTCATACGTACTGACTTACGTGTTAATCCGCACATTAGCTTAGCTTACAACTGAAGCTCAGGCTGGGTAATTACCATTTCTCCTAGACCAACATAGTGCAGATTATCAGTCTGTCTAGGCTTGTGTATTGTCTGTCTTTTGGGTCTCTGGTTGTAACAGGATTTATACCACATGTGCAATATCATGGGGAAAAAAGGGAGGGTAGTTTGCAATGTAATTCAGAGGAGTTGCATGTGCCACCCCTTTCTCCCAAAATGGTGGTTGGCAGTCACTCTGAAACTGAAGCACCAACAGTTCAGTTTGGGTTGGGAAAAAGTAGTACAAAAAAAGTGTTATTATTTTTTTTAATAGACTGAGGACATTAACAATAAAAACCTCAAGTATTGACATTAATGCTATTAATTGGTTCCCTCTGGCTTTAAGAATCGACTACTGTACTGCACTGCTGTGTGCTGCCAGCAGTGCATGATAATTCTTGTTTCTACTCCTAGGACAATTCATATTTTTGGAAGTCAGAGCATCAGAAGAAAATGGGAGTATTTTAACTGCCAAAGAACAAAAAATAATTGTCTGAGCTCCTTGCATTTATCCCATCTCCCCTTCACCCTCCCCCTCTCTCCCCTCTCCCTGGTCAGAGGTGACAGTGGTGTATCAGAACGGGCTCCCAGTGATCTCAGTGAGGCTGCCGTCTCGGCGGGAGAGGTGCCAGTTCACCCTGAAGCCACTGAGCGACTGTGTGGGCGTATTCCTGCAGCAGCTACAGGCAGAGGACCGGGGCATCGACCGCGTTGCCATCTACTCTACTGGTACTTAATCTTCACACCATGCACAATCTACTCTGCAGTTGTACACACTTTCAGATGCATTTCTGCTCAGACAGTGAACAGAACAGAAGCAGTGGCTGGCAGGATGCGCTTTGCGGTTAGCCATGCCCATCTGCACGATTGTAATTCAATGGAATAGTCCTCTCCAAGTCTTTCTCTGCAGCAGGAGTACGCAAGCCAAAGGGACCATAACTTTAGAATGGGGAGCATGATCAAGCAATGAAGAAATTGAATAGAAGCCATTTTTTAGGTTACATGGTAACTTCATGATTGCAGAAGTCGAGAAACCAAATCGTCTATCTAAATATGTTATTATATCAAAAACAAGTTATACATCAAAGTGATAAGTAGCCTGTTTTTCTCATATCATGTTAATACATTTACTAACAGCATATAAGAAAATGTTAGCATCTGAATGTTTAATAATTTGTGCTTAATCTTGTTTCATATGGACATTTTGCTAAGATTTCTGTCTGTGGAAAGCAGGCAGAACTAGTGCCAATGTTAGATGAGACTGTTATTTTGCAATAAGACTGAGACTGCTTCCAATCAATTATGCTAGGTTCACAAATGATCAGGTGCTGTATTATTCCTGTTAATATTATTCATTATGTGTATTGGTGTAGTTGGGAGTGGGTGCTCTGTGATATTTATGCCATTTAAGGGGGCACCATTGTAAAAGATTAAACATGTCTGCTCTATACTATTTCAGTGACATTTCCATGAACAGGTCTCTCATTTCCCTTTTGCTGTCTCCCCCTGTCCCTCCATCCCTCTCTGTCTATCCAACATGATAGATGGAGCGAGGGTGGCCTCCTCTACAGGCATTGATATCTTGCTTCTGGACGACTTCAATCTAGTCATCAATGACACCACACACCTGGTGCGGCCACCCAGGAGAGGTGAGAGCAGAACACTTGGTTACCTTTGTCTCTACAGATGCCATACTCATGGACCTTAAACTAATACAGTCAGGAATCACAGGAGTGTAAATGGGGTTTAATACCATGCTGTATGAGCTAATATGAAGTTATTATTTTAATTTTTTTATCTCCCGAAATACCTGGCGATAAATTCTTTGGAATTGGTGTGGGCAAATCACACAGAGTGACATATCACATATGAACTCCAGAAAATATCCAGAGAGTCAGGTCCCAACATTTTCCGGAGTTGCCCTTTCACACATGTGGAAAGCAATACACAGACAAGCAGAAAAGAGTACAAAGCAGCTGCCTGTGTGTTTTCTTCTGGTTTCATGCCAGTCCCATGATAGAAACATCATCAACATGTCTACTCGCTCGCTGTGAATTCTCCTGACAATTACCTGCTGTATTCACACATGGGCTCAACCGGACATTACCCGGACTTTGTACTAGGGAGCTAGCAGGATAAAGTCTGTGTAATGTCCGGAGCAACAGGGACGGACATTTGCGTTCAAACACACAGCTTCTCTGGGTAAAAGTTCAGGGTTGCAGTGCATATGTGAAAGGGGCTTATGACAGTGGTTTTCAGTATGGTGAAGCATTTCACAGTTTGGTGTAAAATCCAGACCTCATAAGGGGAGGTCTCTGACACAACAGGTGTTTGAAACAGACATACACTCATATCAACAAATGCAGTAAAATGCGAAGATCACTTTATTTTAACCCAGAAATGGATAAAGGCTCAACTTTTCATTTACACCTTTCTGTGCCAAGGTTTTGAGTCTGAGTATTGATTAAGCTACCTAAAGCATTGTATCATGTTAGACTTCCTGGGATAACAACCGCAGTTTGAACTATACTGCTTTCAGCTTGGTGGAGGGACTTTGAAAGTTTTTATCCAGTCCTGACTGTGCCAGTGATAACTTGCTCACAGCCCCACAAGGCTTTGAATAATTTGCTGTAGAGTCACCCCAGTTTCAGTCAGTGGGGCCCCCATCTGATCATATGACATTGCCTCTCATTGACGTTAGGTCCCTGCAGTGACCGTACAGTCTATCCGCTGCAGACTGAAAAGAAGCCATGGCTTGCGGCAGTAGATTTAACTTGGATGGAATGAGACAGCCAATACATTTAGAAAATTCTGAGAAGTAAAAAGCTTGCAATGAAATGTCTGTGCATTGGTGTATGTGCTTATGCATACATTTGTGTTTGTGCATGTCTCAGAGCTACTGGCACATGAAGAAGCAGAGAGGCTGAATGATGTGAAGTTCCTGGTTCAGCAGCTCTACACCACATTGCGCATTGAGGAGCATCAGCTCAGCAAAGAGCGCGAGCTGATTGGGCGGCTGGAGGACCTAAATTCCCAGCTCCGCCCACTGGAAAAGGCCAGTGTCGACTTATATTTTGTATTATGTAAACTGCTTATCTGAAATTTTATTCTATAAGCCACAAAAATAAATAATTCAAAAGGAATGTCAACTGAAGTACGTAGTATTGGGTTGTTAAATTTGCAGTATGAATTCTGATTTAGTGTTTTTAGCCTGTGTAACTGGAAAGCAAGTCTGCTCGTAATTTGTCTTTGGATTTGAACCCAGGCTTGCATTTAAGATAAGATTGTACTTCATTGCCCATTGGCCTGGAAATTTGTTTTGCCTCAGTGTCCAAACAGCAGGCACAACCACAAGGTTAAAAGGCAAAGAATTGAATTTGAAAGTGTGAATATGACTTTTAATGTGACCATGTTTCTTTGAATTGGAGTTTAAATCTGACGGTTCAACAAACTGCATACAGGTAAAGGAGGAGCTGAGCAGGAAGGCAGAGCGCCGGACTACCTGGGTTCTGTGGGGAGGCATGGCGTACATGGCCACACAGTTTGGCATCCTGGCGCGCCTCACCTGGTGGGAGTACTCCTGGGACATCATGGAGCCTGTCACCTATTTTATCACCTATGGCACCGCCATGGCTATGTATGCCTACTTTGTCCTCACACGCCAGGTGAGTAGCTGCCTCGAGGACAGTAGCATTGGTAACAATGACAGCAATTACAAATAAATGGAAAATGGGATGTAGCAGCATAGCAATGCAGCACTGAGGCACAGGAAAGGGGACCATAATCACACAGCCACATATCAGAATGCGTCCACTGTTACCACCCATGTGTTCTGAAGATGTCTTCACCTGGGCATTTTGTTATAGAATAATTTCAGATGCTCTCAATCAAATTTGCAAGATGTGATGCAAGAAGTCAAATAATAAAAACAATTTAGACAGCTGGGGGAAGCAAAAAAAAAAAAAAAAAAAAAAAAAAAAAAGCGAAACCACTTAGGTCTTTATGATTACACAAGGAAAGATGAAGTTATTAAAATAGTTATCCCAATGAAACCTTCTAATACAGTAACAGCCAACTTTATGTTCTGATGAAATCTGCACTACTAATTAACTCTCCAGCTTAAGTCAGCCATTGTGTAATTATTAGTGTTAGTATTGATTGTTTATTAGTGACACAGCTAGGTCGCAGCGCACAGAGTGAATTAAACTAATGTTACTCTCATAGTTGATTCATTTTCATTGCTTTTGAGAGCATGGACAGGGCAATGTTGTAAAACACCGTAGCCAGCGGGCAGAGCTCTTTTAATGTCATTTGACATTAGACAACAGGCATAAGTAGATTGATCAGGATCAGCCCTTCGATAGAAGACTGGGGACAGTGGCCAATGGATCTAATAGAGAATGATAACATTTTACAGAATGATCTATTGCAAATCAGTGCTACTTTTATACTAATTTGGACTGTGATGGGCAAATACATCAGCAATTCCCCTTCATAGGAACGCCTTTTCTTGAAAGCAAACAAGCTGCATGGATTTTCAAAACAGCAGGCGTACTGTATCTCAGTCACTCTGGGCTTATGATTTGTAACAGCCAGATCTGCTGATCTCATCCAAGCTCTGCTTTTAATATGAATACCTCCATGGGAAATTGGTGAGGAGAGGAATGTGATTCGTCTGGCCTACGGAGAGTGATAGATCAAACACTTATTGTTTTAGAATTGAACAGATACAGCCTTCTTCCAATACAAACCTAGTTGAAACATCTCAAACTAGTCTTGGAGTGTCAAAGTATGTTCCAAATGAGCTGTTTACCTTTTTTTTTTTTTTTTGTAGTTCAGGATTACACCTCACAGAGTAGAGTACTCCTAAAACCAAAGCCTGAGTCATTGGCCAAAAAACAGGCCTGTCCCAACTCATCTCTGATTTTTGTGAGCTCAGGTTGGTTAGTCAGACCATTGCCGTGGGACTCATGGGATTCCAAGCTGAAGTGTTCACTGACCCTGGAACATTGCATAAATCGAGTGAACTTTGTAAAGTATATTTTCTTTATGTTGTATGACACTTCTCTCTCCCTGTGTTTTTGTCTCCCTTTGTCGGTTTCAGGAGTACGTCTACCCTGATGCTAGAGACAGACAGTTCCTGCTGTTCTTTCACAAGGGAGTGAAAAGGACCCGCTTTGATGTTGAGAAGTATAATAAACTGAAGGATGCCATTGCTGAGGTAGGCAGAGTGAAAGCATGCAGCATCCCTCCTTTTACCCCACTAATAAACATGACGACATGTGTGCTTGTTGTCATGTATAAATGTTTTCACCTTTCTAAGTGTTCACTGTTGTTTGGTCTCACCCTTTTCTTCCTCTTTCTGTCCCCCTCCCTATCTCACTCTGTCCCCCTCCCTATCTCACTCTGCCCCTCTCCCTATCTCACTCTGTCCCTCTCTCCCTATCTCACTCTGCCCCTCCCTATCCCTCTCCCTATCTCACTCTGTCCCCCTCCCTATCTCACTCTGCCCCCTCCCTATCTCACTCTGCCCCCCTCCCTATCTCACTCTGTCCCTCCCTATCTCACTCTGTCCCTCTCCCTATCTCACTCTGTCCCTCTCCCTATCTCACTCTGCCCCCCTCCCTATCTCCCTCCCCCTCCCTATCTCACTCTGCCCCCTCCCTATCTCACTCTATCCCCCCCCCTATCTCCCTCTCCCTATCTCACTCTGTCCCCCTCCCTATCTCACTCTGTCCCTCTCCCTATCTCACTCTATCCCCTCCCTATCTCATTCTGCCCCCCCCTCCCTATCTCACTCTCCCCCTCCCTATCTCACTCTCACTCCCTATCCCCTATCCCCCTCCCTATCTCTCTCTATCTCCCTCCCCCCTCCCTATCTCACTCTGTCCCTCTCCCTATCTCACTCTGTCCCCCCCCCCCTATCTCACTCCCTATCTCCTCTCCCCCCTCCCTATCTCACTCTGCCCCCTCCCTATCTCACTCTATCCCTCTCCCTATCTCCCTCTCCCCCTCCCTATCTCACTCTCCCCCTCCCTATCTCACTCTATCCCCCTCCCTATCTCACTCTGCCCCCCTCCCTATCTCACTCTATCCCCCCCTCACTCTATCTCCCTATCTCACTCTGCCCCCCCTCCCTATCTCACTCTATCCCTCTCCTATCTCACTCTGCCCCCCTCCCTATCTCACTCTATCCCTCTCCCTATCTCACTCTGTCCCTCTCCCTATCTCACTCTGTCCCTCCCTCCCTATCTCACTCTATCCCCCTCCCTATCTCACTCTGCCCCCCCTCCCTATCTCACTCTATCCCTCTCCCTATCTCACTCTGCCCCCCTCCCTATCTCACTCTATCCCTCTCCCTATCTCACTCTATCCCCCTCCCTATCTCACTCTATCCCCCTCCCTATCTCACTCTGCCCCCCCCTCCCTATCTCACTCTATCCCTCTCCCTACCTCCAGGCTGAATTGGATCTTAAGCGTTTGCGGGACACCCTCCAGCTGCAGCTCCCCATCCAGCAGATCACAGCCAACAAGGATTGATGGGAAGAAAGGTTCTCCCCATACCCTGTCATCCCTCCTTTCCTCTCTTACCCCTTCTTCCCTCTCTTTCTTTCCATCCAACCCCCCATCTTTCCTCCTTTTCATCTTTCTTGTCTCTGTTTCTCTCTGGCAGACCCATAACTTCAGCAACCAGGGGAAAATGTTTTTTATTCTTTTTTCTTTTTTTGTTACTTTTCTGACTGGAAACCAAGAAATATGATAAACAAAAACCAGAAGAGAGGAGAGCTTATGAAAAATAAAAGAAACTTATTACTTCTCATAAAGGAGAGAAGAAACAATGATTTGCAAGGAAGTTGGGAAACAAGGAGCTTTACTCTAATCAACCTGCAAAGAAGTAAGGAGTGGCTCAGTGCAGGAAGTCATGCTGCCGTACAGGAAGTGGCCACAATGTTTCAATGTGTGGATAACAGACACTGACACAAGGTGGTGCATTTAGTTGGGTGATGCATTTCCCTCACCAACATTACCCCTTGACAACAGACTCTGCTCCTTATTCAAAGAAACCTGCTCTTAACATTCACACAGAGTAGCTGGCCACATTACTATTACCACATAACTCCCTCTCCCACTCACACGCCTCTCATATGCTGAAAGAGAGGCCATCGTGTGTTGGTGTTTGGCACAAATTAAGGGCTGGGCTGACACTGGATATTTAGGAGACGTCACCGAACAAAAAGAAGGACCCAGAAATATGTGTGACTGAGCACTACCTCATCCTGCACACTCCAGACATGGTGTTGAGGGGAGAGAAAGTAGCTGCTGGGTCAATGGTTTAAGATTTGCTGCCCCCACCAGCACCACACACTTCTTTATGGGTGGGGGGGGACTTGTTCTATCCTGTTTGTGTGTCTGTTTCAGTGTCCTGGTTCCAGAAATGCTGCCACCCCTGTACGCCCCCCTTCTGAGGCCCCTCCCACTTTCTATCTGACGGACAGCAGCTGAATGTTTGATAATGCTAATAAAGAGCTCTACCAGGAGCCTGTGTCTGCCTGGGCGGTGTGTGTTGGGGCTGGCAGGAACTGCAGATGACACATTGCACTTCCTGTCTGTGACTTCCTGTTTGGACCTGGTATGTTGTGTGGCTGAGAGTGCTACCAGGCAAAAAAACATCACTGTGTGTTAATTTATTCCAAAAATGTTTTGGAACTTTTTATTTTGAAAGCCATAATAATAACTTTGTTAAGTAAAAATAGAAAATCAATCAATTTTTTTTTCTCATTGAGGAAGGATCTCGTCCTTTTTTCCACCAAATCCATTTTATACACTCACACTCTTAGTGTGGGGTGTAGCAACACCATCCCATACCATGCAGTCCTTGCAATCTTCACTGTTCTCTCTGCACACAGATACACACCCTTTCTGCCACTGTGTTGGCAGACTGTTGGGCACAAACTCCACTCTCTCTCTGTTGTTCCAATGGAACGAATGAGTGCTGCTGTCATGGCCTGTGTGTATACTTTCTGAAACAAAAAAAAAGAACACTAACTACTCCCACAGTGCCTCGCTGCCTCTAATACCCAGGGTGCAGTGCAACAGTCAGGATTGTTCAGAGCCCTGTGGTATCACTGTTATCAATGCGTGTTCCCAATATGTCTGGCCACAGAGACTCTCGAGGGACCCAGGGTGTAAAGATGTTTGTGTGCAGACACAGTATGTAAGGGGTCACTGTAAGTAGGTAGAAATACCTTGCAATTATGTGAAGCGGGGACAAGCAGAGGAAGAAACTGTCTTCATGTTTTTTGTTAGTAAAGGGGAGGAACTTTGCTGAGGTGCAGTATTGTGGGTTTGGTCTTAAATTAGTCATGACAAAGTAATGAGCAGGAGAATTTGTGAGTGAATAAGCTGGTAGCTGGTTCTTTTTCTGGTGTACAACAATGGATTTACTTTCGAGTCTCCCATGTCCTACCACTCCCTCTCCCCCAATTCCCATACTTTATGAATGTTGGGAAGGTGAAGGAGATGCAGGTAACATTTTGTAGGGTAGTTTTTGTTTCATTTGACGTTCAGGTAAGCTGTAGAGCAAGCTTATGCATCTTATCTGTGTTTTTGAATGGGGTTGGCATGTTGGGTATTTTTCTACCCGTTGTACCTGTCCCCTACAACATTTCAACAGTGCATTTAAAAAAAACGTAAACTGAGACTTTATCCTCATACAACATTTTGCTACAATTCTTAAAAGTTCATAATAATTGTACCTGGACTTATTGTACAACTGTCCAATAAAAAAATGTCTCAGATAAGCTTTCATTGAGTAAATGAGCTAGTTATACATTTGCAGTGCATTCGTTTAGTGTTGTTCTTTTTGATAGTTCATCAAAATGTTCACCAATTCTGTCCAGGGCTGCGGTCCCTCATACAGCTAGCCAGGCAGTACTCACTTAGTTGTGACAGCATACATCATAGAACTGAGGTGCAACTATGTTTTTGCTGTCATGTGGGGCCTTATTTTTGGTTGTTGAGTTTAAAGCCATATAGGTTGAATAGAGGCGGTATGTTTGTGTCTGCGATTTAGAGCGGAGACATTCTCTTTATTGGATTTGCTTGGTCGAAGCCTGAAGTTATCTGTCGTTTTTGGAAGAGCACAACCCAATTGTCCATGATGGTGAAGACACAAACTGAAGACTGCACTAGCTTGTAATAGGCTATATCTTCTCCTGGTGATAGTGTGTTAATGAAAGAGAGAGCTTTCCACAACTTGGGAACTGAAGTAAGTTGAGAGTAATATAAAGAACAAGGCATACAAAGTTTTGAAACCATTGAGTTATTTTCATTTTTGATTAAACGATTTCATCATCCTCAGATTTGTTACAGCAGCTTTTTTGATAAAGAGGGGAGTATGGGAGTCTGCTCAGTGGGTGCAGGGTTCTCTTATTCTTTTGGAGGACAAACTGAAAACAGAGGCTGAAAATGTTTCCAACATAAGAGCAGGTGAAATTAGAAAGTTTGACCCACAACCTTTGGCACACACAAATTTGGTGGTGTGCATGTGTACTTTTAATTATACGTGTGTGTTTGCGTGCACACGTGCAGAAGAGTGCAAGCCAGTGTATTCATGAATCTTCTTTGTTTGATCATTTTTTGTCAATAACGTTATCAATCATATTCTCTTACAAATCACTTGGTCAAATGCAATCATTAATCGTTCACAGCCCTGCTCACAGTACCCTCAGAGGGCTGGTGACCTGGATAGCTGGGGTTGGGTGTCTGTACCACCTCCACCCTCAGCCTCCCTGCCTGCTCTCGCTGACCACCACCCTCATCTCCACCACCACCTTCACATTCTTAAGACAGACACATTTCACTTTTTCTTTCATTTTTTCCTTTTTTTCATTTTTTACAAAAAAAAATTAATATGAATTTAAATATATCAGATATAGGGAACTTTATTCTAAAGCGGGTGTTGCATGAATGTATGTTTACAAGGAAACAATTATATTTAAAAGGACATTTAAAAAAAAATAAAAAAATGTTGATTTTTGGAGAGCACCGTTTACAAAGAAACGGACTCCTGGCCTCCCTGGGTGTCAATAAGGATGCTTCCTGTTGTACAGTTTGGGTTGGCCCAGCTGATTTCCCTTGCCCCTTGCCCCTTGCCCTCCCCTCCCCCAAACCCCCTGTTTTGTGTGTAGATACGAGCCCAGTGTTTGAGCTGTAGTAGAGTAGACTGAGCAAGCCCAGTCTGTGACCTGCTCCTGTCCCCATATATCCATCCATAGATCTGGATGTTTCAGAGGGCCTACAGGGGGCAGCTGTGACCCCTGGGGTGGTCACCACTGCCCTCCTCCCCATCCCCACCCTTCCCCTAGCTCAGACCAGAGGAGAGTGTCGTGCTGACAGCATGTAGGAAAACTCCCAGAGTGCACGTTTCTTGACCTCCCCCATCCCTTTAACCAGTTATTTTGGTTCCTTTTCTTTTCCTTTTCTCTGAGTCACATTTAAATTGTTTTCTTTCTTTTTTTTTGAAGCGTGGATTGTTTTAAGATTTTATCCTGTTTGCGTGCACTTATCAAAGACTATAAAAGATGTTTTAAAAAGGTTAAAAAAAAATAAAGGTTGAAGCAGGATGTAGGATTTAATTATTATTTTTTCTTTTCAATGTTTTTCTTTTTGTTGGCATCGGATGCTGTAATGCTGAAAGAGATGAGAAAAAAGACTTTAAAAAATGTAAAATCCTGTATCATTTATGAAATATGTATAAAAGAGAAATGTAATTCAGTTATCAATAAAATACTTATCCAGGTTTTGGAAATGTGTATCCTGTGTTGTTTTGTAAGATGGTGTGTCGTTGTGGTTTGTAGTGGGTGCAAATACAGCAACATAAAATCCCAGCTGTACCTATTCAGCACTTGTTACTTTCAGGGAAGGAGTTTTCATGAATGCAGCTGCAGAATATGTTCTGAGTAACTTGTTTATTTGATCATAGAGATTATGAAGAGCTTAGTTTTGCTTGTCTCGTGTGAGCTGGAGATTGGGTAACGCATTTTGCGCCTCCAGTTACTGGTGTCATTAACCTTCAGTCCTCACTGCAACATAGTACAGCTATTCCAACAACAGCTGGAAAATCTTTGGCCCTACCAAAGGACACACTTTTTTTAACCAGAGTTTAAGTCTTGAAGGTACAATGACCTAGAACAAAACTTGTTTCCTTGTTTATGTTTTGAGAACTCGACAAGCATATTTATTTTTCAATGATAGCAGCAATTTCCTCCTTTCCCCTTTTTGTTCCAAGGTCTTTGCTTTCATGTTGTCCTTGTAATATTGGCACTATATGGCATAGTAAATAAAGCAGTAAAGGGGAGGGGAGACTGGAATGACAGTTTCCTTCTACAATCTGTCCCAATCCGTATATTTGAGGGTTGATTGGAGTGGAGCAATTAATATTTGGCCATCCTAAAATACTTGACGTGGTCATGGTTTAACAAGGTAAAAAGCATTTAATGTTGATAGTGAAATATGGAACTATTGTTCCACTACATGTGTAGGTGACCATGATTACTAGCCATGGTGAAAACAAACATAAATGAATGCATTTCTTATGAAATAAAGTATTCAGATGGGATATAAGCTCAAAAAAGGGGCTTGATATGGCTTTTCCTGACGTAATATTTTACTGAAAAGTCAGAAAATACAATCACCAATTGATGACCAGCTGATCAGAAGTTGCAGAAATGATTATGTAATAACATTAATAAACAATATTATGTAATGTGCAAGTAATATACACACTACTTCCAAAAGAAAAATGCAATATTAAATTTAAGAAATATGTTTGATGCATCGATTGCCCAAAACATCCGCAAACTGGATGATTAATATGGCTTAATAGCATAAAACTGATGAACTGAGAAATGAAGTGAAATTTATTTCATGTATGCCTCTTCACAAGGTCTTACTTTGTGGAGAAATATAAATATTTTTGAGAAACCAATTAAACAGAAACATAAACGTAGTTTAACAAATTGGTGAAGATGTACAGTTGTTAATGAATGAGAATGATTGAGCTTAATGTGCCTTAACATGGCTTGATGTCTTGAAAATGAGGTGGAAATAAATAATGTGAAATACTATGTTCTCACCATTTCCAAAAAACAGTGGAACATTCATAGTTTATTTTAAAAAACTGCCAAAGGTCAGATAAGGTGTAGTGGATTTCTGATGTATTTCAGATATACTAATTGTATGGTCTTAACATTTTGAGATTGATTTTCTATCTCCCATTTTGAACTATTTTAATTAGTTAATATAAAAATATAAAATTGAAATATAAATTAATTTATTGCAATTAATGACATTTTAAATAATATTTATTTGGATGCTTTATACACAGTACAAATTTTAATCAGTTGCAACTCCTTGAAAGTTCCAAAATTTTACACCAAAAAGATTTTTTTTTCCATTGGTAAGCCATGTGTGCTTGAAGCATATTAATATTTCTCTTAATAGTAACTGGGTTTAGAAATTTGTACTAAGGTAAATGTGCTTAGTTTTAGTAAAGGGTGTTTAGTAAATGATATATAAGTGTATTGGTAATATTTGGAATTAGTGTTTACAGCAGGGCCCTGACCAGCTCCTCCGGTCATCCTTGACCTCCCATCCTTCCTGTATCTGTTGGACATCCTTCTGAGATAGACATGTCCACAGCTATAGAGCGATGAGTTTCTTGCATGGAGCTTTTGTGTATCTTGGGTGTCGCCAAACAAACAAAATGTGCTTCATTTTATCACCAGCAAATTCCTTCATTGAAGAAGTCGTCTAGGGTGGTACCAAGATATGCCTGTCATCTTAACACTGCAAGTTGAGTAGAATGCCTTTGCACAAATAGATTAAGAAAGACATTGTGCTCAGCGTTTGCCACCCTTATCTACTCCATTTTAAGATGGTTTTCATAATGTAGCCAATCATCTGTGCATCCATAGATTTTCAAGTGTTCAGGGTCTATCCGTCAGAGTGAGAGAGAATTGGTATGAGTGTTGCCTTGTGCACTTGCTGGTCAGCAGAGCAGTAGCAGAGGAGGTCTGGCTTGTTCCAGCTCGTTTCATCTAATGGCCTCATTAATTAAAGGAGCAATTAATTTAATTGAAAGACAAAAAAAACTGCCTGTGTAAGGCCAGAGACCTCTAAATTGAAATTGCAAAGCCAGTTAATTTTTGTGGTTGGAGAAGTGAACTATGTCAGCAATGGTTATGCTTCACAGCACATATCCTACCACAGGAGCATATGCCCACTCCATTCCCCACCCCCCTCCGTGACACTGCCACTTCAGTCATCTTCTTCCCTCCCCACCACCGCAAAGTTCATTTTGTCCCTGATTAGTTTATTGTTCTGTCTCTCTGGCTATCTAAATTGAAAAAGTTACTGTACCTCTGGGAACTGCAGAGAAACTAAATGGGAATGGTGACATCAATTTCTCTGAACACAAAGATGTACCATTATCAGTCCAGAACGGAGGAATAGTTTTAGCAGAAAAATAGGAAAGATTGTGGGGACAGTGGGACAAACTATTTAGTTCACCATTTCATGAGTGACAGCTCTGTGCCAGGAGAACAAAATGGAACAAGAGATGAGGGAAGTTGTGAGAAAGAAAATGGAGGACAGGAGAAGGGGATGAGGAGTGGAGAGCAAACAGAATGCCCCACTGCACTAGCTGATCCGGTCCATTCTGAGTTCTGGATAAGACTGACTCCTAGAACAATGGGAGGATGGTCTTGTCACTGTAAGGGTTTGTATGTTGGGGGGGGGGGTCAAGGTAAGACTGATGTCCTGTCCCCCCGCCCCTCAGCTCAGCCCAGCCTTCCTGGGCAAAGATAAGAGCCCATTTTAAAAAGGCCATTCTGGCCCCTGGGAAGCCCAGAAAGGATCTTCAAAGCGACACCCACTTCAGCAGAGACTGGAATACCCTGTGCGACAGCTGAAGGGCAAATATACAGATGTCTCCTGCCATGCTGCTATTTCTCCTCACAGTCCTGCTAGGGGATACATGTGCTGTGGAGGTCATTGGTGAGTCACCCTGAACTTTGACCTTTGACCTCTTTTATTTCATGCAATTCTCTTTACATACACTAAGAGCCCAGACATCCAATCAGAGGGAGAGAATGTTAAGAGGATGTATGAAGAATTTGAGACTGTGAGTAACATGAGAACTGTTTTGCATCATACTGGCATGGCAAGATTTTCACTATAGCATGAAACTGACTTCTTAAGAAATATGTTAATATAATACATGAAAACACAATGATCCAGTTTTTTGATCTTCTTCAGGCTGCATAGAAAAGACAGTTTTCCTCATTTGGTTTTCAGGCTGCAGTTCTTCTGGTTATCCCATTTGCCTCAGTAGGAAATAGGATTTTAAGCCATGAAATGGGTTGAGGGCAGCATGTGAGGATAAAGCTGAATGAGTCAAACCCACAGTACTACTATTTTACAATATATTCACTTACAACTGCAGAGTAATGGTGCCCAAGGGGGAGGACTGTTAAGCAGGTGAGGGCCATGCAGGACAAAATGAATGTATTCATGGAAGAAAGGAGGGTTGATTATTTCTTAACATAAGAATGTTTAAGGTTGTGTTGAATAATATCATTGCAGTTATATTTATTTCCCATTTTTACCATACCCTCTCACCATCACCTCATGTCCACTGTTATAAATTGGTTGTCTATATACCATCCATTATAAATAGGTCAAGACCACAGTGTTTCCATTGGAAAATATCTTTTAGAATTGTTTGTCACCCCATAAAAAAAAGAACATAAAATTTTAACAACTTGTGCCGTTTGGCTATCTGGCGAGGAGTCCAGACTGCTGCATACTACAGGTGCATGCTGTAGCTCCATGCTAATGCTTACTGGTCACTCCAATGTGAGGCAGAGGGAGAGAAGAGGAGGGACAGTAAGGCAAGTTCTGGCAGTGGACCTTTTGACATAATGTTTAGGACAGCAGTGTCTGCTGGCTCTGAGGTCCTGGTTTAAACAGCAGTGCCCTGACCGACTCTTCCAGTTATCCTTGACCTTTTGTCCCACCTCTATCTTCTGGACATCCTTTTGAGATAGACCTGTAGCTACAGAGTGATGAGTCTCCCACCCGGTGTGTCTGTGTCTGTGTGTGTGTGTGTGTGTGTGTGTGCATTTTTGTGTGCATCACTTGGGCCTGCACACTTTCAAAAGGCAGTTTATTTTGTGTTTGTGTATATTTGCTTGAGCGCATGCATATACCCGTGTGCACAAGAGTGTGTCCATATGCGTATGTATGTGTACATGCACACATGAGTATGCATTAATGAAGTACTATAGAGATGTTAATACACCTCTGTGCTTACACACAAGGCTCAGGGTTTTGTGCATAGGAAAGATGCACAGAGAGACTGCAGCTGTATCCAGGGAGGCAGAATTAAGCTTCTCTAGACCCCAGGGGGCCAAGTGGATCAATGTCCATCTCTGGCCCCCCTGTAGACCTATCAGCATTGATGCTTTTCTGCGGACAGAAGGATCACTGAATTCCTTCTCATTCTCTGCTGACACCCTCTGAATAACGTCCGCCAATCCTGGAGCTCTGATCATTCCTCATCTCTGCTCGTTGGCTTTGTGTCCCGCCTGCAGCTTATTTCTGCCACTTAATTCGATCCCATAGAGAAAGACAGAGAGCAAGACGGGGGTGTGGGGAGGGTGAATATTGATTGTTCTCCAATGCAGTTTGTTTATTCCCCTTCCTGTATTGAGTCTTACTCCTGACCCCGCTGGCAGAGTGAATAAAAGGATGTCTGTTACTGATATATGTGGCTCTAAGGAAGATGGACGTTGTTTCCTCGTTGCAGGCTGAACTGTTTGTTTTGGCTGGTTTAGCGTACCAGGGGAATGACCTACATTTCGCGTAGCTGTATTGAACAGAACATGTATTTTGCCCCACTTCTATGAGAGTGCTATTGGCCAGAAGTCTCTAGGCCTGGTACTGAAGTGCCTCCTGGCTTTTGGTGTAACATCCAGAAATCAATAACCAATCTCAAGCTAACTCTTTCCCAAGAATGAACTGAGATGAGCTAACTACATACTCAACTGCTTTGGTTAATCAATTAACTGCTAAGTAACCACAATCTACTTGTTTTCATCTTAAAATCGACAAACATTTTAGGCACAACAGAATAGGTGAATTGAGGCATTTGTTTAATTAGAGGTTTTAGTTGATTAGTTAAGTGCTGAGTAACAATAAAAACCAGCAAACCCTGTGGCTCTCCAGGACCAAGGGTGGGGATCTTTGCTACATACTAAAATAATCCCTTTTGTATCCCCTCCCCATGGCTGAACCCAGCCCTGGATCCATGCTCGGCCTACATCAGTCTGAATGAGCCCTGGCGCAACACGGAGCACCACGTCAACCAGTCAGCAGGCGTGCCCGTGTGCGACAACCACGTTGACGGGGAGTGGTACCGCTTCACTGGCATGGCAGGTGATGCCATGCCCACCTTCTGTATCGCGGAGAACCACTGTGGCACACATGCACCCATCTGGCTGAATGGTAGCCATCCACGCCTGTCGGACGGCATCATCACCGTCCCTGCCTGTGCCAGCTTCAATGACAACTGCTGCCAATGGAATGCCACTGTAGATGTTAAGGCCTGCCCGGGCGGGTACTATGTGTATCGTTTGCCACGTCCCTCTGTCTGCTTTCATGTCTACTGTGGTCGTAAGTTGGCATGGCAAATCCATTTCTCATTCTGTTTTCTCATTCTCTTTCTCCAGCTCTCACTTTTTCCGGTCTTCTGTATCTTAGACTGTATCTCTGTTTCTTTGTCTCCTTCCACCTTCTATCACAATATGTTTCTGTCTCTTGTTCTGTCAGTCTTCCTTTTTGTCTCTTACATTGACTGGCCATCTCTCAGTCTTTCTGAGCTGTCTGGCTGGCTGGCTGCTTTAAGCTAAGGTCAATATTTGTCTTTAAGCTTGACTCATGCTTAAACTGTAGTGTGATTTCTTTCTGAATGAACAAAGTTTGGAAAGTTCAGTTACTATAAAAACTAACTTCAGAAGTCTTTTTGGGATCAGCCATTTGTTGACTATCTTCACTATGTCAATCTCTAAACATGGTCAAAACATATATTTACTGTAACTGTCCATCTGAGGGACCTTTCTGTGTGCTTGCTGTGCTTCCTTGCATGGTTTCTCTTTCTTTTTATCTCTCTCTGGTTTGACTGCCATTACAATAAGTCTGACTCAATCTGCTTTCTCTCATTCATTTCTCACTCCATGTGCCTGTGTGGATGCGTCTGTTAGATTTCTATGACATCTGCGATGAGGTGGAGTGCAAGGGCCCGCATTGCCAGGATCCAGAGTGCAGGTGTGCCAGCGGTACCATCCTGGGGCCCGACGGACAGACCTGCCTGGGTGAGAGAGGGATGAGGACTGGGAAATGGGAAGGAGGATAAACATTAAAAGAAAGAGGGAGAGAGGAGGAGGTGTACAAAGAAAGAGGAAGAGAGGAAAGACAAAAAAACATAAGACCACCTCTTGGTTAATTGAACCACAATGTGCCACAGTATGAAGTGAACAGCACAGAGGGCATGGAATGTAGAAAACCAAAGCCCCTCTAAAAAAAAGTCCTTGAGAGCTTCAGTTTAGGCTACAGAAGTATGGAGAGTTGGGATGGGCAGAGAGGATGGGAAAGAGGGATGGCTGTTAAAGATGTGTCTGTGGGTAGGAGTTGCTGAGTCATTATGCTTATGATGGATGTTTTAATGTGCCATGTGCTGTGAGGAGAGGCAGAGAAGTGAGAGAAAGCAAACTAACAGAACAGTGCAGAGCGAAATCTCCAAAACCGTCATTATCTCCTCATCGACCCCTCTCCTGTTCAATCAGTCATATTTTCTATTTTCCCTGTCCCTCTCCTCCTCTCCACTCATCTCCTCCCTCCCCTCTGTGATCAGATGTGAATGAGTGTGAAAGGGATAACGGGGGCTGTGCGGAGGTATGTGTGAACACCAAGGGCTCTCGACGCTGTGAGTGCGGGCCAGGCCGGGTCCTGGGCATCGATGGTCACAGCTGTGGTGGTAAGGTCATCATCATGACCATTAATAGTCTAAAAACCTTTGATATAGCCTAGCATATGGATTTAGTAGGACCTTGAACTTGAATTTGAAAAGGTCCCGACTTACTTAAACCCTATTTAGAAATTTTGGTTATGTTCTTAGATCTAATATTGGCCTGCATCAACCTGATGTCTTTGTAGTTCCATTGTGCATGTAGTATGTGAATTTGTTTTGATATTGCTGCCCTTACATTCCATCACATATCACTGCAGTTGTGAGGTCAGGGAAGAGACAAATGCAGTGCCCTTCTCTCCGATAGCGATACAGGGGTGCCACACGGATAACGGTGGGTGCAGTCACGGCTGCTCCGTGCTGCAGGACACCTTCCAGTGTCACTGCCCTAGAGGCCTGGAACTGGGGGAAGACCAACGAACCTGTCAGGGTGAGTGTGTGAGTAAGTGTGCGTGCATGTGTGAGAGAGTGATGCAGTTAAGCAGAATGAATTAAGGACTCTCACAGTGGTTTCTTTGCTCTCAGTGTGTGCTCTCTCTGCTCACAGTGCCAGTGCAGTGTAGTCCCAGCTCCATAGAAGTATCAGTGCCTAAAGAGCTTGTGGGTGGTCTGGAGCTCTTCCTATCAAACTCCTCCTGCCGTGGAATTTCAAACGGCACACATGTCAATCTCAACTTCAGCCTGAAAACCTGCGGGACCGTGGTGGAGGTGAGGTCAGCTGGAAGTTAAACCAGTTTAGTTGAAGGATTTCTTCAAGCTTAAGCTTTACAACCAGGGCATACTGAGCCTGCCTGGACTGTGCCAGGGGCCTGTGGACACCACAGCCCTACAGGACCAGGGCTGAGAATCCCTGCAGGCACTGCAGTTCTGCATGACCAGGAGCCCTACAGATGCTGGAACTGGGTCAGAGTTCTGTAGTTGATGCTGAAAACTAACAGGAGAACAAAGCATACTGACATGTACCCATGAAGCAGAACATCAAAATACTACCTTTCAAAAGACAAAGAAACTGATGTATTGTTGAAAACTAAAATATAAACTACTACATTTCACATTTTCTGTAATACTCCAGCTGATCCTTTTTGCTCATCTTTTATCTGGGGCCATGTTTCAGGGCATTTGCACATATTCACTTATCTTTATGCTACATGGACAAGTGGATACTCTGGGCACAATTATTTAGACGTATACTTATTATCCAAATAATTTACAGACCAGTGAATATGATGGACTAAATAATGATTCCCAAACTGTGGGACAGGATACACTGATGGGTCATGAAAGTGGCTGAGTTGGGTATTTAGACACAGTACAAATAACACAGTCTATCATCGATTTCAAATTCATACCAGTCAAATTAAACAATGCACTAGTTCATTAAATGGACTTTGCCCCCCCTGGCCTAAAACACATATTTCTCCTAAAGACTCCTACTGACTCCACAGTCAGACTGTGATCTTTGGTTTGACACTACTTCCTGTCTCTCTAACTTTCACTTTTGTTTTGTTTCCAGGTTGTCCGTGATAAGATTGTGGGGACCAACCTGGTAACAGGCCTGCCCAAATCCAGCCCCGGCAGCAGTGGGGATGTCATTGTGCGGACGAGCAAACTGCTGCTGCCGGTGACATGTGAGTTCCCACGGCAGTATGAGGTGTCGGACGGCTACCTGCCCAGCCTGCGCAGCGCGGCCTTGGAGCTGGCCGGCCACAGTGAGGGCATCTTCCCCTTCAGCCTGGAGCTCTTCAAGAGCGCTGAGTTCTCCGAGCCGTACCGCACCCCGCCCCAGCTCCGCCTCCGCGACTCCCTTTTCTTTGGTGTGGAGCCGCAGGAACGGGTCGAAGGGCTTTCCGCTCTTGTGGAGAGCTGCTTCGCCACGCCTAGCCCCGAGGCAGACCAGGCTCTCAAATATTACCTTATCAAGGATGGGTGAGTCAAAGGGCACACAAATATGACCTTACAAGGGATGTATGAGTGACAGGGCACCTGCTCAAATATGACCTCATCAAGGACAGATCAGTTATGTAACGTAATGGCTTCATAAAGGTATGTGTAATGGGGTGCTTAAAAGTGATTTCATTAAAGATAGGAATGGACCAGGGGACTTCAGTATAGAAGTGGAAATGGGAAGACCAGAGTTAGTTTAAATACACGTCTTCAGCTCTTCGAGCGCTGGAGTAGAATTCACCTCCTCCTCTTTCCAGGTGTATTTCCGATGAGACTGTGAGGCAGTACAGTGCGAAAGATCATCTTTCCAAACACTACCAGGTTCCTGTTTTCAAGTTTGTGGGAAAAGACAACAGGGTGAGTAAACAAGTGAACTGATAGGGGGTCTGGGCATGTGTATGCTTGCATGGTTGTGTATGTATATGCACATGTGTATGTCCTGCACTGTCAGATGCTGGTGTGTGTGAGTGAGAATAAGTGCTCCTGCATTGTTTGTGGCGTGTGTGTTTCTGTTTGTTTTAATAGGTACTCCTGTACTGTCAGGTATGTGTTTGTTGTTCGCTAATAAGTGTCCTTGCTCTGTTGGGTGATGGTGTGTGTGTGTGTGCTTACAGGAGGTGTTCCTGCACTGTCGTGTGCTGGTGTGTGGGTTGGAGCAGGGAGAGTCCCGCTGTTCTCAGGGCTGTCGGAGACGTCTCCGTCGGGAGTTGTGGACCAGTACATACCAGGACCAGCACCTGCTGACTGGTGGCCCCATCCGAATCCTGCCAGAACCATGACTGAACCAACACAACCAGCCTGGATTCACACTGTCTCTGTCACTGTCTATTCACAGCCAAACACCTTATTATCAAACACACACACACAGACACTAACACACATACAAAGACAAATCATCATCAAACACACACACATAAAAACACATGAACACACATTGTTATCAAACATACTAAAACATGTTATTACACACAGGTACACACATGCTCTCACACAAATACACATAAATGTCAAAGACACACTCGCTCTTTGTGATTTTTGCCAGCAGGTCTGTTATATATCCCCCATCTGTTTATTACTCACATTTTGTACAGTGCCAGTTTACTCACTTTAAAGTGACTGACAGCTCCATTAGAAATAATTTGGAAAGGAGATTTCCGGTAATTTGCTAGGGCTACATGCGTAGCATCATCAACTTGCCACTTTACTGCTTGTGCTATGCTTATAGACTCAATGTATATCAGACAATATTTTTACAAACACAACAGAGCGTATACTTTTTTTTTGCTCTAACTTTTAAAATATGCTGAGTAAGGTATTCATACCAAAGTGGAACACATTTTAGCTGCACCAAGAAATGAAAATGTAGCCTCATTTATCAAATATAAATAACTTTTTATGTTTGAATATAAGGGAGACAGAGAAAATACCTTTAAACTGATATAAACCTTTTTTCCTGACAACAAAGCTCTCTGACTTTAATAAAAATGAGTCTGTCAGCTGCTGAATGCTTTTTACATAATTGTTCCTAGTGTGGTTCCATTACCTTTGTGCAGTTGATATGAAATAATTTTAATCACAACAAAAAGATTGCATTACTTTACATAATTATAATTATCAATGTGTTCTAATGATATTTCTTTCTAAGTGCACAAGGCAGAGAGGCCACAACAGATACAATTAAGCAAAAAAAAAAGAATCTGCTGGTATTGAGTAATCTTTATTTAAATATTTAAATCAGCATTCTTTTGCATTCAGAACCACTTAAAAAAGTCCTGGGTCAATATTAAATGAAGTTTGAAATTAGGTCATTTCTCTGCCTCCTCTAATCATATGCTGCCAGCTGCCACTAATGCAAGAATATGTATGTGTCCATGTTTTTATTTTCTAACCTGCAAATATAGCAGCACCATTCATAGTAAATTGTTTGTCTGACTTTGGGGCATTCTCCAGATCTGTCAGTTTATTTATCATAAATCAATAAAAAGAATTGCATACTATGGAGCTTTGAATATTTTCTATCCTGCATGTTCTCCTAATAGATATATAAATGTTTTGTATGTGTTCTAAACGTGTTACAGCACATTTACCTCAAATGTAACTTAGATATATGTAGCTCACTCTATCTAGGTATGCATAGTCCCTGTCAAATAAACTACACTAACCATTTAACCAGGAAATTCCATTGATATTGACATTTCTTTTTCAAGAGGCTCCCTGACAGATACTAACAGACATAATTGTGTCTATTCAAGTATGCTTTATACAACATTGATTCAGCTGAACAGAATCATTTTCAGAGCATAGCACGGTTAAACACATCAGTATATACTGTATAAAATGTACTTGTGGTAATCTCTGTAAAGACGTCTGCAGTCTGTATGGCACACATGCCCCTCAGGTAAAGCATTCTGGAAGTAACACAAAGTATCAGACTATCTGTGTTGCTATACTTACCCAGGTGGGTTTAATATTCTGAAAATGTATAATAAGGCACCCTTGTGGTGACTATTAAACACATAAACACAGAAACATGATCATCCAAAACAGCTGTTTATCCAGGATTTTATCCTCAGTGTAGCCCTTTTATATCCAAATTTTTACTCAAGTATCACTCTTTTTCATGAATTATTGATCATCTTTATTTTAGAAACAAAAGAAGTCAATAAGTATATCCATAGAGAGAAGTATGAAACAGCCCAACAGCTGAATATAACATTCATCATCACTGGATAAAGAGAAAACAATATCCAATAACTTACAAAAACACTGATTTTGTGAGAAATGGTAATATTAACATTAGTAATATATATATATATACCTGTTCAATTGCACACATCTATATAATTTATACAATCAATTCCCAAGAATTGCATAAAGGATTTCTGCATACTCATGTGGTATGCAGCATTTTCCATCTTATTCCAGTGAATAACGGTCCCAAGAACATGGAGCTGAGTACTGGAAAACATGTTACAAATATTCACTTTCTTTTTCTGTCATAAATACTGTATCATTGGCAGCTAACATACTGCAAAATTGCAGTACTCCAGTCCTGTCAGTGCACAGAAGTATATATGGCATTAGACCTGTGGTGTTGGCACCATTTCAATTTTAAGACTGGCCTTTATGGAAGTTACATAAAAAAAAAAACTCTCAAATGAGTTCTAATATTTCTTTTGGCTTATAATTTGCCATTGAGAGCTCTTTGAGTAATGTGATTACTCACAGAAATTCCTCTTCTTAAGGTCAGCTCTGAAATGGCTGGAGGAGGCTGGGTCCTCATGCTCCATTAGGTAGTCTGTAAAGTCCCGCAGTGCAGTGTGTGTTTGTGTTCAGTATGAGTGTGATGACTGTGTGTGCTGTGCTACGAAGTGCTGTGCCATGCACTGGTGTGTATCCCTGCGCTATAGGGTGGTGAGTGTAGCTGTGCTGTATATTGTGTTTGTGCTGCAGGGTCGCTCACAGCTCATCCCTTTCCTCTCCTTCACAGAAGCATGCTGCCCTCTGGCTGTTCATGAAGGACCTGCAGCCCAGAGTCCAAACTGTGTTGTACAGGGTGTCTGCAACAGACTCGCAAGCTGGGGGAGAGGGGGTTGCAGAGGAGGAGAAAAGGAGAGAAATTGTTCTCATTTATCTTCATAAGCACTGAAACATATCATAGCAACAACATTGTGCTCAGGGATTCACAAGTTTTGATCCATGAAGTACGTTCCAGGTGGTGCTCAGCAAAACAGTTACATTATTGAAAAACTGTATGTATAATGTCTTTTTCATATTTGTTGAATTACATATTATTTCATGGTGTTAGATAAACACCTAGCTTGTTTGGTGTACACATCCTTTGTAATATTGAGATTATTGTAATTAATATTAATACTACACTAAATGGACATTACATTGAAGCGTGTTGTAAGCGTTGGATAGAGGTAGCATATAAAGGCAATGCAGTGCATCTCAGGCTAATGGGATCCCAGACTGACCTTCAACCTTTGACACAAAGCCCAGACTCCGTTTGAGGTCAGAGCAAATGCCATGCAGGCACCAGCGGAACTTGGAGTCACAACGGTACTTGTTGGAGCCACAGGTGTCATAGCAGAGGTCCAGCTGGTTACAACACTTCGTCATGGCAGGGATCCCCATGTCCAGCTGGAGAGCAGGGAAAGACAGATGGTTAGATACACACTGTACACTGTGAATATGCAAGGTAAGGAAAGTAGTGTCAACGGTTGGTTACCTAAATAATGTACGTGCGTGGGTATACATGCTGATACCTGTAGTTAATTACATGCTCTGTACTGTGTGTGCACAGCATTTGAGTGCATGCTGATAGTTGGATTACCAACTATATATACATGTCCGTACACATTTGTGTGCATGCACATCCATACTGGTAAATGCCTACATACACTTTCAGGTACCTGGAATCCCAGTAATGAAGAGCTGCAGCCATTGGGTTCGGGCATCTTATAGTTAGGTCGAGCATGGGGAGCTTTTCCTGCAGAAATAAACAACAATACTATATCAATCAAAACATACACTAAATGCACTTAATAAGGCTACACTCATTATACTATTTACAATTGTCTTCATTAGGGTGTTATCTGTGTTTATAGTGGTGTAAGCCTGAATTACCAAACCATTACTGTGTTTCACTTTTTATATCATCAAGTTCCTCAAAGGTTTTATGTGGTGGAATTCCGTTTTGCAAAGAAAAATATATTAATATATTGAACAAAATTTTACATTCCAAACTACCGGGAATTTACAGGGCATGAACTGGAATGAGTGCTAGTCAGTCATTTGAGTACTAGTCAACAGTCTGATTTTTCAGTTTTCAGGTAAGAGTCTCACTCATTTTACTTGTTAATCACAGGGTGAAGATGCTATTTCAGACATTTCTTATCTTCTTCTATGCAGCCCACCCGAAGAGCTCTGTAGTCACTGTGTTAGATAATGACACTACTGTACTGTTCACCCCTCTGGTGCAGACAGACAGCAGACATGCAGTTGACCACAGCAGTTGACCACTTCTACTTCTCATCTCCCCCTCCCTCTCTGTTCTCTCCACTGCGTCACTCTTATGCTCCATGTATTGGGTAACAGTTCAAGCTGACCTCAGCTACTCTCAGTGTAAATGTTGTCTGATAGCTAACCTGATACCGTCACTGCACTATGTATTTATCTCATGCCAAAAGAACACAATAAGGGGAATTATAGAGAGGAAAGCAGCTCATTAGACCACATGAGCCAAAGCACTACCACTCTCCTGCTCAGTCCTGTTTGTCTGTCCCAGTTGCCTGATTTCCATAGATTCCATCTGAGACTGCACCAACTACCCTGTAACTTGCATGTTGATTGCAAGTTCAAATCCCACTTACGGCCAAGATATTGAACCCTGTTACAAGGACCTAAATTATTTGTGTGCAAATTTGTTGAAAAAATAAAAAGGTTCTTGATTCAGAGAGCCCTGGATATGGTTCTCTGCTCAGCAAATAAACTGCAGGCTGTTTACAGCCAACATTTCTAACAGAGAACACTGCCAGTTTCAACTCTGTTTGCTTGTTTTTCCCAATCTGATGCACCTCTCAATTTTTTTCATTTATATTCCACACAACCTTCATAAACCCACACTGCGCTTGAGTAAACAAAATGTGCACAAACACACTATGTGTCTGTCCCTCATACACACTGTATCTTTCTCTCCTTCTCTCTCACATTCACACAAAAACTCTGCACCGCTATTTCACACAAACCCACTCACGCCTTGGTGGGGTACTTACCATACCGGCAGCGGTACTGGCACACACCATTGCGGCCACCCATCAACTCCACAACAGAGTCAAAGTAGCTGTTAACGGACTGGAAGGAGTCCCGGATGAAGTTAAGGCCCCAGTCAGAATCCTGAGCCTCAGTCTGGGCAGCAGCTGGTAGTGGTGTAGCACTGGGTTCTAGAGCTGCGTTGGGATCAGGCTGGGAGTCGCTGGCTTCCTGTGTGGCATCAGGCTCAGGGGATGCGGTTGTGCCTGCAGGTTCAGCCGCGGGTTCGGCAGCAGGAACCTCTTCCTCCTGGGTACGGGCAGGAGCTGCAGATTCGACAGCAGGGACCTCTTCCTCCTGGGTCAGGGCAGGAGCTGCAGGTTCGGCAGCAGGAATGCCTTCCTCCTGGGTCAGGGCAGGAGCTGCAGATTCGGCAGCAGGAACCTCTTCCTCCTGGGTCAGGGCAGGAGCCGCTGGTTCTGCTGCAGGGACCTCTTCCTCCTGGGTCAGGGCAGGAGCCGCTGGTTCTGCTGCAGGGACCTCTTCCTCCAGGGTCAGGGCAGGAGCCGCTGGTTCTGCTGCAGGGACCTCTTCCTCCTGGGTCAGGGCAGGAGCTGCAGGTTCTGCAGCAGGAACCTCTTCCTCCTGGGTCAGGGCAGGAGCCGCTGGTTCTGCTGCAGGGACCTCTTCCCTATGGTTTGTCAGGGCAGCGCCGGCACACAGGGAAAAGCACAGCAGGAGCAGGAGCCATACTCGGATGCAAAGTGCCATGGTGGCAGAGATTCCGGAAGAATCAAGAGAGGGGAGGGTTCCCTGCGGTGGGGAGGGGGGATCAGAGCAGTGTGGAGAGACAGAGACACTGAGGCTTCCAAATGTGTATGTTCTCAGATCTAATACATTCCCCAGGGTGCGAAGGATTGGACTTTACTCCCTTATCTTGGCAGGCAGACAGCAGGGCAGCCTCTGCATTGGAGGGGCAAAGGCCATCTCCTATCGAGCACTGAGAGACTGTTCTCTCTGTCTGACATTACACCTTCTGTCTCATTCATTTTTTTTACTCTGTTATGTCTTTATCCTGTACTTTTCTCCATGAAACCCCTTCCATTTTCCCTAAGAAGGACTTTAAGGGGTGTTCAAAAGAAATAAGCCCCAAACTCCATCTGAGTGCGAGTATTCAGCCACCAGGGTCTCTTTATAACATTGACATGACACAGGTTACCAAACTTTGGACCTCCAGTCTCTCAGTCTTCCCTTCTTCTTTGGACCGGTCATTGAGCTTTTCAAACCCAACAAAATTTATGAAATAAGTAATTAACTTACATGAACTGACACTGCATTTTTTAAACCTTGCAACAGGCAGTTTGTAGATTTACTCATATGCTGACTATTTATCTCAATGTTGCCACCTAGTGGTTTGTTGATGACAATATATCTCCTGTTTCCCTCTGGCCTCTTTTAGGGGTGGGTTGCTTAAGTGAGCAATGAGTCAAAATAAAATACTGTGGAAATGAAAACTGAATAATTTCCAGATGTGTAAGTAGCTTATAAACGTTCGCTAAACACAGATATTTTGAAAGAATACCAAACAGCTTTAACATAAAATATAAAATATCATGGTTTCTTAATGTAAAGAGAAAAGAACTCAAATGGACAACTTATCCAAGCAGTTTTCTGGTAACAAAGCTTACTATAAACAATCATCTGACCACACCACAAATGCTCTTTCAGATTCTTCAGCAAACTGAGCCAGACTATCAAATGGAGAGGCTGCTGTCGTCCAAATGACCATGAGGGGGTGAGTGATTACCCAAGGCTCTTGGGCACTGTGCCACACACATCCTTGTGGAAATGAGAACATAATTAGACCCACTGCACCTCTGGCGGTAAAGAATAGACACAATGCATTAACTCCTACAAACACAGTGTCTCAGCTGTTTCTCCTTTAGACAGACACAGATATCCTGCCACCAGGTGAGTCTACAGCAGTGTTTACATATTTTTTAAGCCACCTTAGCTTTGTCATATTCTAGTCTATTTAAAATGGCTAAGGTCAAGAAATGCCTTTTACATGAATCCTGCAATTACTGCGCCTACTAATCACTAGACAAAGGAATGAAAATGGCATGTATCTGTCTGTGACGGCTAATCACAGGGCCCAGAATGTAGATAGATATAGATAGCCTCTAGATGGGTATATCAGAGATCACTGTAACCTATGTGTTTCTTTGTGTTATTTGCAGTGTTTTGCAGTTCCTTATTTGCTGGCCAATCACCATAGAAGGGCAATGGTACAAGTCTTAAATGTGATGCAGGTTTTTTAATGTTCTCTCTTTAGTCCCAGAGATCCTGTGTTTGTTACGCATGGGTTTTGTGGTGAGGAGATAAACTACATCATTAGCATTCACACTGCCACCCCTTTGTATGAATGTGTCCTTGTATTCACCCCAATCATCTTCTAAAAAACAACACAGGAAGCATCATGAGCAGAATGGTGTGACATGCAAGATGTAAAATGACATGCTGAATGTTGTGCAGCCTACAGCCAATGCATTGTCTGCATTGTAAGGACAATAAGCAACCATTCAGATGTAATACAATCACCAGGAAACCAAACTGTTACCTTTGCAGGGAAAATGTTATGGATTAACCAAAAACATAAGATAGTAACAGTGTTGATGTGTTTAATCATCAACTCCACACAAAGGATGCCACCACTGAGAAGTCTAATTCAGCTAAAATATAAGCATTTAAAACTCACTGGCATAATGAAGTACGCAAGTAAACCAATCAACACCAGAAGTACAATTACCAGGTATAGTTACAAACAGCATAAAATGTAGATCTCAGGTACCTTGAAAGATTTTAAAGCCATTTTTCCAGGAGCTGCCAGATCGGCACTGGCCTAAAAGAGTCTGGTTTTCCAGTGGCTCCTAATTATTATAGACTAACCAGACTGAGGTGTACCCTTGCTATGCTAAGAAATGCAGCATAATTGTCCTTAATCCCCTCTGAACTGCCTTAAATGTGTCAAATTGTATATTGCTTACCATATTGAAGAGTAAGGCCATCTTTTCTACCTAGAGATTAGACAATGCTCTGGTTTTGAAACGTGAGTTCTGTCACACCAGTTGATTCTTCTACTATACTGTGCTCTGAGGCAACTTAGTTTCACTTGTCTGGTGAGGTGTGAGAAACAGTGTGTCACTACCATGACCCAGGTTCACCTTCATATGAGGTCAGTCTGGTGTTCAACGTTTTTGTTCTAAACTTCACGTAAGTACACCGCTGCATACATCTCTCTATTCCCCACAAGTTAACAGCCAAACCACAAGCAGTGTTGCTTGCATGTCTAAACAGTTTCCAGCAGTCTGCTCTGACAGGAAACATCAATTTGAGTACATATACAGTCCTGTTTAAGTTCACCCCTTAGAATCATTATGAAAGCCAGGTTAATCATAAGTGTCATGGTTAAAATCAATTTTCAATAAAGTCAATGAAATTTTCTTCTAAATCGATAAAAAAAAAAAAATTGACTCTTCTGTTCAGAAAATTCTGTCAATACCATATTCTCTCCATTCTCCACCTAGCGTATAAAACAGAATATGTGACATGAAACTCTGATTTAGTTCTCAAAACTGCCATATTACTCTAAGTGTAAAATACCAAAAAAAAAAGGAATTTCTACACACATACAAAGTCCATCTCCTATACTGTATCTTTTATCTTCCTGTTTTACACCTGGCAGCCCATGGCAACACATCATATCATGAACTTGTTATTTGTTCAAGTCCCCTAATTTTACATCAAGTTTCATGACAGTGATTTGAGCAGCCAAAAACAAGAAACCTATTTGAGACTTGATTATTGATAACTGTAAAAACAAAAACAACAGACAACAGCTGGGTTTCAATGAGTATTTAGCAGAAAATACATCAGTGATCCATATCTCTTTATTAATAATTTTTCAATATGACTAAATTTAATCTGTTAATAAATGTAGCCATAAAATGTACAGGACAAAATAATATTTGTAATGAATATATATTACCAAATAAATGAAACCAATGAAGTGGTTGCTCACCAAGAGGTTTTGTTGACTGTACTGTGGAGAGAATAATCACCCTCTCGTGCTTTATCATGTGTTTTTTTACATTTGCTACTGTGATATTTCTTGTCTGAGGTTGATATATAATCAAGATGTTTGTTTTGATTGTTTCATCTGAACTATGACCTCTGATTGGTTTAGTTCAGAGGTGTCCAACCTTATCCAAAGAGGGTCATTGGTGAGTGCAAGCTTCTGTTCCAGGCCGGCACTAAAACTCCCAATTCAACTAATTAAGTTGTTGATTGATTGAGTGTTTTAAGTACTGATTTTGATCAAAAGCCTGAAGTCACACCAGGCCTTCTCAGATAAGACACCTGCGGTTTATTTTAACAGCAAAAGATTGTCAAGGGCATTCTTAAGTTCATCACTAAGGATTGATCCCACCTCTCTCTTTCCTTACAAAAGTTCAAGAGACTAAAATGTATCTTATAGACCTTGAGCAACAAAATTACGACCATTATAATGGTCACACACAAAGGAGGGTGTTGGGGTTGATCGTCCCTGATGCTGTCTGTCTTTCATGTTGGTGGTAGGTGACAGTCTAATGTGACTGTCAGAACAAAAATGAGGTCCAATTACTTCAGATCCTGTCCTACAAGCCTTTCTATGACAAATATTTTGAAACCCAGTACACATAAAAACATACCAGACTGCTAAGCTCAACCTGATAAGACAGTGAAGTCTGTTTGGTAGGAGGTTATTTATTCATGTTCTGTAAGAAATGGCTCCCTGTTTGCCCTTGGGCAAAGCAGACTCAGACATGCGCTCATGTGTGCCTGCACACATGTTATATTGTGTGAGACATAGGAACACACATCGACCTTTGACTGTACTATTGAGTCAGGGATGATTGTGCTGCAGCGCCACCATGGTGATGTGGGGCAAAGTCTGGGACTCTGAGAGCTGCTGGAATGGAACAGGGCAGTGTAACAGGACACCCCAAATTCTCCTGGGATAGGACAGGAGGCAGCACCCAACTTCCCACCACAGGGGGTATACAGAGAGAGTGATGTTGCAAAACTGTATTTTACATTATGGATAGTATTGTTTACACCTGTTTGTGTACATCATTTTGGTGTCATTCTATATTAGTATTACTGTTCCAGTTTCAATTCTTGTTACAGTGAAACCCATCTTCCGGAAATGTATCAGTGTAGTTGCTGACTCAGGAGAAATGAGATAACATGTCACTATCGTCACTGATTAGGCTTTTTTCTGGCAAGATCCAGAACCTTTGCTTAGTGCTAAGATAGCATGCATTTGAGTTTGACCTCATACTAAAGATAATGATTCCAATCAGTACAACAAGGCATTTGGCTTTCAACAAAAACAGCAGGAATTGCTGTTTCTGAGGAGAAGAACCCCCTCATGGAGACAGCATGAATTTCCAGGCTACTCAAGTCTTCTGGGACAAAAATATGAGCAATTAATAACCATTTTTGTCTTCATTTCTCAAGGTATCCCATATCTTCTTCCATACCTCCCTAAAATGAGAAACAGTTTAATTAGAGGCTGATGGTCAGTTTATGATCACTGCCCAGCAGAGGGATTTTACAAAACTTTTTTGCAACAAAACAATTTGTCAGGTGATACTTACACTTGCATCTCATTTGTAACTTTCGCCTTGTTCAGAAGTGAGCAGATTGTGCTCTGTAAATCCTTCATGGAAGAAAGGAAAGAATAGAGGTTGTTCATATCTGACCATGTTTCTTCACACCACAGTTACAGAAGCCCCGTCACCTACTAACAGGAACATTATCCATAGAATTAAAGAAGTAACTGAGTGTACAACCCTTTATTTAGTATAGGTTAGGCACACCTTTCTTAGGTTAAACCCTGCTTACCTGGGTGGTTTCACGGAGATGTTTGTTGGAGGCAGACAGTGCCTTCCCTTCAGCCTTTTGGGGACAGGAAACATTACAATTCTTTTCAGTAAACAGACTGCATTGTTCTCATCTCAGCCAAAGATAACAAGCATCATATTCATAGCTAGTCTGAGAAACTGAATTAATTCAAATTCAGTTTGTGGCAGATGGTTAAACTGTCAGTTTCACCGATTGACATTGAACTTGGTATCAGGATATCCTCTCTCTGTGGCCTATGGTATGATATAAACACAGTACAAATGCTGCAAAAATAAGTAAAGACCAAGTACAACACCTTCAGCTCTTTGCTGCGTCCTTTAATGGCTCTGATGGTAACCGTCGGAACCATATTTTCTCGGATCTCTTTCTCCAGGAGCTGGACCTCCTGCAACAAAGTCAACACCTGATGCCTCTTGTGCAAAACCTGGTCACTCGGGGTCGCAAATTCCACCTGCTTCACATCTGGTCCATCTGCTTCCATTTGAGCCCCTAGAGGAACAACAGGTCCACGTTAAAGTGAGTCAGAAATCCTCCAACGAATCTCAACTTGAGTCACAACCACTTCAGATGCCTTTCTAGTGCCAGTATCAGGTCGCTCAGGGATATTTATTTTTCAGATGCATAAATCCATTGATAAGCTAATTGATTTAACCAGCCCAAACTGCAGTATGGACTGTCTCACACAGACATAGTACACATCAGTGGATGTTGCACAAGTTGACATTCACATTTAAGTATAAGTTACAAACAGAGACAGTTGATTTATGCACTGCCTCAGATTAAGCCACTGAGTGGAATCCACTGACTGTTTCTGTGCGGAGCTCGATCCCTCTCCCTCTTCAGTTCTATCCTGGCTCTAGCATACAGAGGACAAAAACAAAGCACAAAGACTGAGTGCATAAACCCTCTGTTTTTAGTTCATTGATGAGCACACTGGATATGGTCCCCTATTACCACCATAGGTTTTGTACCATGGATTCAAAAAGATTACAATGGCCTAAGTGACAGCAATAACTCGATGGAGCTTTCATGTTATATCATTACATTTATTACACTACATAAAAAAACTATGTATAGTAAGTTAATAATATGATAAATTGTATAATGATAATTATATGTATAATAGTATATATAGTTAGTAATACTATGTACTATATAACTGTTGTCACTACTCACTGCTCGTTTTCCTCCAGGGCTTTTCTGGCTTCACGCCCCAGCCTCTGCACCTCCTCCTGGACTCTCTCCAGGTCCCCCACTGCAGTAACCCCAGCAGCATCACCCTGAGGCGGAGTCTCCACAGGCTTCAGTGGGAAGAGTGGGAAGATCATGATTTGATGGGGCCTGGCTTTAAATGGCACTTCAGATGGTACAGTGAGAAAACAAAAGCCCAAGGAAAATGTCTTGCTGGATTGAGAGTATTTCAAACATTGCAGTTCCATAAAATAATGCAGAATTAAAGGGGCCATATGAAATTTTAGGGATCAACAGCTGGAGGACGGTGTAGATTATTTAGATGGTTCTCGAAGGCCACATGAGCCAAACTGATCAGAGGAGTCACTATTGAAGGATCATGGAATAAAGAGGTTTATGAAAAAAAAAACATTAAGAGTGAAGGAAGAAGATCTTACCATGTTTGCTGCAGTCTGCAGACGTGTCTGTGAATCAAGGAGTGAATTCAGGTAGAGATCATACTCTGTCTAAGAACATGGAAGAGATGAAAAGAGATGAACAAATTGTGAAACAAGTGTGTGGCTTCTTTCATAGAGATCACGGCAACATAAATGTGTTTTTGTTTGAGCAGCTGTGAACACCATTCATATACTCATGCAGGTGTACAAACAGGAAGTCAAACTGATCCATCTCTAACACTCTGTTTTAGCTAGGTTTGTCCATAGCTGACTTTGTCCCTGATTCCTTGTGTATGTTTTGCTAACACCTACAGATATCTAAAGGAGCCTGAACAGCAGCAGCTGTGCTCATATATATTCGATCAGCTCCAGAGCTGACCACTGCCTTAATAAGACCCTCTATAAAGACACAGCCGCCAATGCTGAAAGGGGAAAGGATGTTTCCATATGCCAAACCACCCCTGTGCCACAATGTAAAAATATTTTTACAGCTACTATTCATGAGCAGGATTTCGAATCATTCATGACTAATGATGAGACTATATAGAAAAAGCTGGGTTGGTAGAAAAAATGTACTTCATTCACAAAATAATTGACAAGATTGGCCTAAACCTTTATGTCATTCCTTTTTACACTGCAATTTTTAGGACGAAGATCACCTTTATTTCCCTCAAAATTTCCCCAAAGACTTGTGACCCATTGCACATGTCATCAAAGACACTGCTGAAGATATGCAGTCGCTCCCTGCTTGGCTGGCTCCCTGTGGACGGCTTATTCAGGTTCTGGGAAGAACAAGCAAAGTTGTGCTCTGAAATGTCTTTCTGAAAAATGTGACTCTTTCTCACAATAATATAATGAGTACATAAATAAAACCCCAGCCCCTTATTTTTTTGACAATCAAGAATTCATTCAGTCATGTTCAATACCAACTATTCAACCAAAATATCCTACCATTACTTAACAAAGTGCTATGATTTTGTGCTACGAGATGTTGAGTTTGAAGGCGTTAAGGTGCGGCCTAAATAGGCAGATTTTCAGTCTCCATTCTACGATGGCTGATTACTTAATTTGACCAGCTCCAGTAAGAAGCTTGTGACAACCTTGTAGTATATGATATAATTTTTACTTAAATTGACAAATTAAACATATAATGGGATAAATGTATGCCGTCCTGCTGAGCCATCTTTTTTATTCTCTAGAAGGCCAGCAGTACAATTATAAACCTAAACAGAGCCATTACATTAAGCCAGTGGGCAGAGAAGGGAAGTATGTTGACGTATTTTAGATGTTCCCAGATAGGTCAAAGAGTCATATTCTGGATGTACCAGTAGACTGGTAACATGGGGAGGCCATCAAAGAAAGACCTGCAATATTTGTTTTCATATTCAATTGCATGTAATAAATGTGATACATATTTTATAACCAAAATACACCTGTTAGACAGGGTGTTGTCAGCAGAAACAGCCTTGTAGCAGGACACACTGCATTGTGAAATAGCCTAACCTTTGGGTGATGTGGTAAAGTCAATGCACAGAAGAATGAGAGACTGGGGTTCTAGTCTCATACTTAACCAAAAAGCCCTTTGCCCCCTTGAGAATCACTTGCTTGCTCACCACAACATTGTCATGGATTATGTTGAGCTCTTCCGCACCTGTTCCAGTTTTCTCTCGTGTTGTTCAGCGGTCTGACTCCAACCAAGGCTCTTTCGCTCCCACAGGTCCTGCGTCCTCAAGATCACATGCTCAAACTTCTGCCTCACATGCAATTGGTCCTTCCGGGTAACACCTGCCATGACAGACTCCATGAGGCAGTACTGGTCTTTGGGACCTCCTTGAGTTGTGTTACTGGGCTTCAGCAGAAACACCTGTGTTGGATCCAGAGGGTAACAGGGATATTTTCGTCCCTCCTTGGAGCAAGGGGAGTCAGCAATGGCTGCTACCATGACATTCAGCGGCCCACTCTTCATCTGCTCTGTTCTGGGCTGTGATTGGGCTGGGTGTGGTGAGACCACATGTTTCACTGGGCTCACAGTGCCAACCAAGATCGGTTCTTTCGATGTTCTGAAGGCCACTGTTTGGGAGTCCCGAAAAGGACTCAGGTGTCCTGAGCTGTAGGTGCAGATGCTGGCTCTGCGGGCCTCCTCCACCTTCAGCAGCAGTGTCTGTAGCTCACGGCGGTTGTCAGGGCCAACACTCAGCTCATGGGCAGCACACATAGCTGAGAGAAGTGTTCTTCTCCTGACCCATTGAAAAGATTAATAGATAACACTACATCTGATTGTCGACTATATTGTTTATTTGCTTAGAGGAAACTATTGTCCAGAGCTATTCACACTTCTTTTTTTATGTGTAATCTCATTTATGTATTGTGATATTCTGGTTCTAGCTCAAGGATAACTGTCATGTATCTGGGATTTGATCTGACAACCTCTGAGTCACATAGTCCCATAAACCTACAAATCCCAAATGTAAACCTACAAGACTACACACCAATAAACTGCTTTGAATGCATAGTACATACTGCGTCAGATCAGAAAACATCACATGTAAAATGTAAGCATATGATACAACATTCTGTTCTCTATTTAAATCTATATATATAAAATATATTTATTTTCACAGGTACAAATGTGAATCATGACCTATGGAAGCAGACTTGAAGCTGATGGAAATTTTCTTTAACTGCTCCAATAGGAATAAATTTACAAAACACCTAGGCATACAATGCTCAAAAATGTGTTCCTTGTGGCAACCCACCTCTGTAAAATGACAAACTTTTGACACAGGTTTGCACCACTGCATAGCACAACACAGTGGGTATTTACTATATCAGTATATGGAGGTATGATGTAATGGATCTCAGTTCATGAGTTTTCAGGGGGGTGTTCAGGCTATCCAGTTCATAAATGGTTGAACGTTTACATGGAGATACTTATATTTCATCAGTAATGTTTCATCGATGGACAGTGTCAACACAATGTTAGCCTTGGAGAGATTTACTCGCCGACATTTCAACTATTCACAGAATAGAACGTTTGGTACTAGATTTATATTCATATAACAATGTTGACGAAATAGAGCTGTTATCTCTAATCTAATCTATCGTAATAGCTTAAAATCAAGCTATTACGTGGTTTTAAAACGGCATCCAACCGAAATCACCTTTTTACAATCAGCCAGTGGAAATGCACCGAATTCAGAGAACATATTTATACGATTTAATTCACTAATGAAAATGACCGAAATATGCGCCCCTACAATTCATGTAAATAAAAACAAAAATGTATTACTACTCACCGACAGAAAACTAAGTGTTTCTAACTGCGAAATACTACTCCATCTACAGAAAGTTACTCTCCTCTCCCGTCGCCAAGGGTAACTGACAACAAAGTACTGTTTTGTAATGCCTGTGTTAAACCACGCGCCTGAGCCACAAACTGATGAAAACACGTGTAACGGTCCATTCTTAATGAAAGAATCAGCACATGCCACACACTAAAATTTGCATCAAATGCTGTTACCTACCTTTTCGGCATTGCTCCTTAAAACAATGCACTGACACTATAGTTGTCTTCTGTGATGTCTTCCATCCTGAGCGGCATCACCTAACTTGCTGTTATCTTTGAGCTGTCAAGTTCAGCTTACATCCCCCAGAAACATCCCCCAGGAGTCTCTGATGTTGCTTCTCCTTCCCATAATTATGAGCAACCGTCATTGTTTTCTCTAGAATGTTCACACAAGTAACATGAATATTTCCAGAAAGCCATTTGGCAAAAAAAAAAAAAAAAAAAAAAAAAGTGGTAGTGGAAGGTTGCAAAGACTAGACTATGAATATCTGAATCAAGTGAAATTGTTCTCAAGATATCAAAAATGAATATTAACACTACTGATGACTAAATGCAGTCCCTAGTGTACAGTTTGACATTCCTTTGAAAAGTTTCTGCAGATCAGTGGACCCTGTTATACACAAATTATGGAAGGAGAGGGTTATTTTGAACTTACCAACATTCAGTATGAGTTAGTTTTGGTTTAATATTCCACTTTTACCGTCGGTGACAATAAAGGTAATAAGAAGCTACATGTTTTCAATTTATTCGTACATAAAGATCAAACGTAAAAGAAAATTAGGCTCTATTTCCTTGCTAGACAGTTTTTTACCTCATAAAACAAACCATACCCCTCAAGGTAAGAATTGAATTAAAGGCTGCTTCTTAAATTATTGTTTGCTTTAACCAATTAATGTTGTTCTTACTATGATATTAGCACTTCACAGGGTCACTAAAACACAAGACCAGGGGTAGGATAAAAATGTCATATAAATTCCAAAAACTGCTTTTTTCTCAATACATTTATCAATAAAGAGTTGCATACATGTCAAAATCATTAATCCGAATGAACTTTCCATGTACTAAATTTCTGGAAACCCCAAAATGCCATCATTATTTATGTTCCATTTATGTGTACAATGACCCATGCATTAGTGTGTTAAATATCCACTTGTTAGTGACTCAAGGTGTCCAAATTATTCTTATAGATGTGGGGTCCTAAACCAGACCATATTTGGTGCAAAAGGCAACCATAGCATTAACAAACAGAGCCATTAGACACATTGACCAGTGCCAACTACATTCAGCAGCTCACTACCACATGAAATAACATCCACCAGAGGGTGCTGGTCATACACAAAAACAAATGAAGCTCACACTTTAAAAAGCTAAAGGTAGGTAAGTTCATGCAATGTAAGAAAAAAAGTACTTTCCTCTTTGTACCATTGTGCTCAATTTGCACATGATTTCAATCAACCATAAAGCACAAAACAGGGGTTTTCAGAAATATTTAATAAAAGTAATTGATGTTCTTACATTTACAGTTGAGATATCATCTCATTTATCCTGGGCAGCAGTATGCAACAAGTCTAGATGACCATTCTGTGTTTCTCATATCGTACACTTTGTACAAAAACAAAAAGGCCAACATTTCTTTTTTTGTATAAAAAATATAAGTTAATTTAAATTTAAATCTAATTAAGAAAATAATAATACCAATAATAATAACCATTAATAATGATAATAAGTAGCTAGACGTAGTGCAGATGAGGGTGCAAATGTGTGCCAAACAAGCAGGCTTTACCGGGGGTATGGGGCAAGGGGCAAGGGGCAAGGGGCAAGGGGTGGGCACGCAACGCTGTGAAGACTGCGCAGTTCATAGTGTGGAGACAGCCGGGGTAGTGTATGTGTGTGTGTTTGTGTGTGTGTGGGGGGTGGGCATTAGGGGTCAAAAAGTGCAAGACTGCCGTCCTAACTTAGCACCAATGTACAGTGTACGGCCTGCTTTTTCCCATGTCGACTTAGGGCATGGAAACCAATATACACTTTTCTAAGTGCTACTCATTGAATAAATGGCAGACTATAGAGATATTCTGGAAGCAGTTTTTTGAGAAAGTAACACAAGGCAGAATAAGTGAAATCAGAAAGCACACCCCTTGGGTTTTACCTCTGCCATCAATGCATTTGCAAACATTTTGTCACAAAAACATTCATCACAAGGTACCGTCACACACTGAGCCCCAACATGGCTACATCTGTCATGGGCTTTTGTATCTTTGTTGCCCCAGACTCCATGGAACACTTCTCCAGCAATGTAGAAGTTGAGACATACAGACGGCAAATCAATTGCAAACCAAAGGGATGGACACGTTCCCAATTCCAAATAAGACAACTTTAAATGGGATTAACCCATCAGCTTGATTATTTCAGTAGTTCTATGCAAAATTGTTGAATGGGAGCACAAAACAATCTAAAGTAGGTGGCAACTGTATGGAATAATTTTAAGCAAGCAAATATATTTTTTTTGGATTCTAAGTTAACCTTACAATAGCAACACATTATTTGTAAAGGCTGACTTTAACAGAGCCCTTTTTAAAATCAATCTCACATCTACCAAAAGACATTGTTACAATACAGATTCTCTTTATGATGTTCGGCTCCTCTCAAACTCCTCTCTGGATCCCAGCTGATGGGACAGATGTGACTGGACAATGCACATGGACAATTACTACTTCCACAATGTGACTGACAGGCAAGGATGTTGCACTAAACACAGAAATCTGGCTCAAGGGATGCTCTGCCAGAGCTCCAGGCAGCAGGTAAAAGCGGGATGTGAGAGAAGTGGACAGTGACACACCTCATGGCCTCACAACGAGAGACAGACAGACACATACATATCAAATGCACCATGCGGTTTTGGGGGCGTATGGGCCTGGAATGTTACTTCAACATTACAGCAAAGTTGACTTTACCTGCACAGTAGACATTTTCCACAGTAACTTGTTATTTGGAAGGTCAGAGCAGGAGAGTGGTGAACAATCAATAGACTCTACATAGCATGGAGCAGAGAGTTGGTAATCCAATAATCACCAAATAATTGTGCAGCTTTTCAGGCCAAAAACAGAGGAATGCCCTTCTCTGTCCTTGACACTAAATGGGGTAAGGTTTACATGATACTGTCCTTGCAGCAAATCTAATAGATATTAGCTTCATTTGACAGGGCAACACTAATACCGTTAAAGGGGGAAGGTCATTTTTTGTAATTGCAGAACAAGCCAGGCGGAGTTATTAAAACCATTTGACTTTCTTGCTTAAATATTTAAAGCGAAAGGCTTTTATGTATGTGTATTTGCTTATGGAAAAATAAATTGTGAACACTATCATTTTCATAAACGAGTGACTAATAAATGAGCTGCAGTTATGGCTAAATTGAAACCCACATTCTTGCTTTTTATTTACCTACAGTATAACAGTCTACAGACCACATGTCTTTCTTATTTATTCACATCTATGGCAGGCATGACAGTGAGGGTTCTGGAAAACTGCAGTGTCTGCTGGTTTTTGTTTTCACCTTAAAATCAACAACCAATTTAGATCCATGATTCCAGGTCATGGGAGTTAGCAGTGTAATCAATTGTTCTGATTTAGTGCTGCGTAATAACTAAAACCAGCATACTGTTCTCTGCAGTCCTCCGGGACCACAGCTGGCCTGTCCTGCTCTATGTATGAACTGGGCACACAGTCCTTCATGTTTCAAGGGAGCAGTACAGGCACTACCATTGGTCTCAAAACAAGGAGTATCCGGAACACAATCAAGACTTCTGGTGCTGCGTTCCTGTAATCCGGCGACTGTGAGCAAACCAGTGCAGCATAACGTCCTTAGGCTGGGGAAAGGGGCAGCAATGTGATTTTGGTGGGGGAACACCATGACTCTCATGTGACAACAGAGGGAACCATGTTATCTAACACCACCCCAAAGTCCTCTCTGTGTCTGGCACAGGTGCTGGGGAGTTTTTTGCCATCTGTAATTGAAATAGGCTGTATTTCATTCAAGTATATTACTGTTAAAGACTTTTTTCCTCTCAGAAACAAAAAAAAAAACACGGTGAGATGGCCTCAATGTGCATTCTTACGCTAAACATTCCATTAGTCTCCCCAAAAGATTTCCGCGTGACAAGTCTACCACAGTAGAAAAAATAACAAAAAAGTACCATTTCGAAACAAGCTAAACCCTTTGAGTTTTTACAGTCAGATTTCAAATCTTCTACCAAGCAAAGGGCTCAGATTTAAGGCCTCAGCAAATAAATGACCGATAAAGAAAATCGACCAAAATGAAATCAAAGCCCCCAAAAAATGTAAAACAATTGTAACGACATCAGACGACGATGGCGACAACAGCAACAGGAAAAAAAAACACTAAAACACAAATCCATTCTGCTGAAGGTATTCCCAAGCGGTACGGTTTTGTTCAGGTGATCAGCTCTGGAGAGCCCCAGTCATCATCCTGAAAGTCTCCACGGTCAGTCACAGGTCATGGTGGAACTGCCCGCGTCGAAAACCTCCATCGCTCAAATGAGGTAACTGTATGGTTTTAAAATGTCCTCTAGTGAAAATCACCTTCCCTGCTCTCACCTCACGCCACATCCTGCCATTGCAGGACAAGGGACATTCAAACAGGAAATCCAGAGTCTCTGGTGGGGATTGGGTGGCATGCTGGCCAGGCATGGTAGTGGCGGCCCCAGTACCAGTCAGTTGTCCACCTTCACGGGGCCAGCATCTGCGGGATCAGCTGGCTCTGGAGTTGGGGGTGGAGCCCATGCTGACTCCGCCTCCCCTTTCACAATGCCTTCCCATTGGTTCAGGTTTTCCCTGCAGAGAGTAAAAACATCTGCTGTGTCCTGTAGCTTCATTTTCTTTTTTCTAAATATTTTCAGTATTTTACACATATCATCCAAGTATGTGATACTGAAAATGACTTTTAATTTGTCAACTTAAAAGGATGGTTATGTTCAGATGTGTGACTCAAACATACTGCTATGGATGAACAAAGGCATATTGGCTGGGATTCAATCAATATCTGTCCTTAACTTGTACAGGTGACCCTCCCACATCGCAGCTTTCCACATCACAGCTTCGATTTCTTGCAGATCAGCCATAAACAAATAAGTTATGGGATAACTCCTTTTTAAATTGTAATTGTCCCTTGAAACTGACTAACCATTTGAGCACTAGACAGCACAGAACTCCAGTCTGGTTAAAATGTTCACAGTGCCCGTGCGAATCCCCCAGCTGGAGGTGCTCACTTTGCTCACCTACGGTGGCCAAAATTTTACGCAGTTTTTTCACATCATGGGGAGTTGAGCCCCTAACCCCCGCAACGTGGGAGGGTCACCTGTGATTTGAATTGAATAAGAGTGTTAGCTTTTTCTCAGCATATCTGCTAATGATCATTTTTTTATTCATGACAAGACAATGTTTACAACTTGTGATGATCTTGTCCTCTTGATGAAGATCCTTGTGGGACTGAAACATTCTATCCAAAGGTTGCACAGATAAAGAGGTCTGACCACAAACATAAGAGATGTTGCATTTTCTATTTTTCTTTTTTGTGCCATGACCTTCCCCCTAATATCATGTCTGATTTGAAGAGGAAGTGCAGCTCAATGAGCCCTGCCTCCTTCCCCATTAGCTGGCAGATGCGGCTGCTGCCACCATGTGTGATCTCATAGCTCTCCGGGGCTCCACCATGTCTGGGATCTCTGCCCGGCCATTCCATTCCGGAACCTTGCTGCTGACGCAGGGCCCAGATTTCTGTATTGCATTCCCCGTGGATCAAGGTCACAATAGATTTTAATGCCACACCAGTTGGGATGCCTGAGGTGGGGAGGGGGGGGACACCTCCTAATCTGAGGTCCAAGTTAGTTATGTGGCTTTGGGTATGAAAAATACACAGAGGTAAATTACATTTCTATGAGTGGAGAGATTTCTCTGACTGATGCCCAAGTTTTTATATATCTGAAGGGCACAACATCCAACTAAATTAAGGACACTGCAAAACTATGAAGGCAATTTCAACAGGGCCACAATACAGTTTCTGTGCAATGCAGGTGTGTATAGTAGCATGTATAAATATACTGTATATATGTCTTTGTGTGTATTGACAATTCAAATATTTATACATATTTTGTTGTAGTTTAGTGCACATTTGAGTTGGTGTATGGTTGTGTGTTTCATTTCCTCAAACTGATGTTAGCCTCAGAGGACAAATGGCATTTTTTTTTTTTAACAATTACACATAATTTTTGATAAACATATAACACACAGTAAAAGTTGCTTTGGCTGTATTATGAACTTCCATGATCCAGACATCAGATTGGTAAAATTATTGTTCCTAAATCTGCACACGATTACATTTTTTTCAGAGTAGAGGGGTTTTCATATGGCAGGTTGAAAAGAAAAAAACCACATTTGTATTTCCATGCTTTTTTAGCTAAGGAGATGCTTTAAAGTGATGCTTGCATTGTGAGGCAGTGCTGAGTTTGATATTTCTATTAGTTATCTCAAATTTAACTGTTGGGGAGAAAGTGATAAAAAAAGAGAACTGATGTAAAGTCACCAAGATTGTGGAACATCCTGCCTCAAAAAATTTGGGCCTCCGCTTCACATCACAGAATTTAAAGGAAGTCTCTGCTGGTTGAACAAATGTTACTTATTTCACGCATCAGACTGTAATAAAGAACATTTTAGCTATAAAAAACATGCAGCTTTTGTTATGTTTCAATTTGCCGTTAAAGTCTGGGTTTTAATTTTATTGGGGGTCGCTACGTTGCCATGATCCTTGGGAGTATGACAACAAAAGGTTATGTGGCCAAAAACAAGAGTGGTGTAATCCTTCACTGTTTCCCTAAGGGCGATCATCAAAGGGAGCCTGGAGTAAAGCCGTGTGCTACCAGAACATGCACACTTGTGTTCGCAAGACCACCTCTCATTAGACGATTGATGAATTACTGCGATGCATCAAATACAGAACTGAAATTATTCCAACTATATTCTCTCCTAAATCAAGATATCAAGGACATTATCTGAGCAGTATAATCATAGTAATTAGTCAATGAAATATCTGCTTGACTGACATCTAAAAACAGGATGCCTATAGGAAGGTTCAAAACATGAAAATACAGGCAAAGTAAAAAAAAAAAAAAAAAATAGCAAAAGCAGAAAAATGGTTTTACCAGTCAAATGCTTTTAATTTTCTGATAAATTAAATAACATTTGTTCAAACAACACAAATGAATTTAAAACATCCTGTTTTACTCCTGATTTTTTCATTTATTTAATATTCTTTTGATGTATTCTCTTTTTTGCTCATCCAACCAGTAGTACCAGTACTGGTAGTTTGGTTTTACTTGCTCTGTTCTTTACCTTCTGTAAATGTCCTTCTTAATGCTTTTATCCATACTTGGTTTTTAACTGTTTCCACCCATTGTATTTGCATCTGTTGTATTGTGAAGTTTATTTATTTAAAACCAGCTATTCACAAAGATTGCAAATAGTGCTTTTCGAAGCAACTTCAGATGCGACACACATAGGCCACACTTTCTGTTCTGGATGGAAGTGGTAAGGTCCCTGGAGTGGGAAGGGCACAGAGGCTATGTGATCAAGGAGTCACTGACCTGCAGGCCTTCAGGAGAGGAATGGAAGGGGGAAAGAGCTCAGACAGAGTAGTGTAGCAGGGGATTGCCACAGCATTGTAGAACCCAACCTGGCAGTGTGGGGAAGAAAAAAGAGGGAAGGGGTAGGGGGGCAGAGGGAGGTCTTCATATCAGGCAAACAAAGCACACATGATTTAAATAGACAACCAATACATACATATAGACAAAAGTTAATTCCTGACAGCAGTCTTTGTGGTGCTGATGCAAGAAATTCTAACTAATATACAAATAGTTACTGTTAGTTTCTCATCATATGCCTAAGCACTGGCACAGACAGGGTTCAGTACCAGATGTGCATGCTCAGCCCACACCGAGGCAGGGTTTTCACAGGACAAGCCACCAATCAGCCCCATAAATGGTGGTTATCTGCCTGTCTAGCACTGCCTCTGTCTCACACCCAGCAGCTCCACACTGCTATTTCAGCACTCTGTCCCGCTGCTCTCACCTGTCCCTGCGGGACCTCATTTTTCTTGTCCCGGTCCATCATAGGAATGGGCTGCATGCCTATCTTCTTCATCTCATCTCCCTAGAGGCAGGCAGACACAAATCCATCACATTACATTGCATTACTTTACATTACATTGTGTTATCTACTTATGCAGGGAGGCATCTGATGCCTGGAAGTCCTTTCTGGTTCTCATCCTAAACAATCTGTAAGCCATTTACAATATTCTGCTTAGACTGGCCTAGGTAATTCATATGTACAAATTTCCATTTTATATTTAATTTCATATTATACTGTAGGTCTGTAAATGGACCAAGTAGACTCTGTTTTGATTTATGAAACTTTATTTTCTTTATTTGTTTATTTTACTGAAGCCTAAAAATAGGTTTTAAGCTTCTAATATGAGACACAATTACATTTTCCCCCGTTATTACCTCAGCCCAGAATTCAGCATAGATGTCATTGGCCGTAAGTCTTGTGACTGACCACAGCTTGGTCACAGAACAGAGGTCACATGCTGTCATCATTAGACCAATCACACGGTCCCTGGGGAATAGCCAAAGATTAGATGACCAATTGGCAGCTAGCATTTTAAAAGATTATTCATAAACGTTACTGGCAATAGTTCACTGTATCATTACACTTCGACACTAATTCACATTGTTATTTACCACCATTGGTGTCCTATCATAGTGATTCAGTTGGCTGGTGTACAATTGATCAATGAAAGCATTATGCTTATTGTAGATGGAAGATTTAAAATGGATTGCTTTGAAAGGTGGTCATTGAGAAAGCTACAATGGCGAGCAACAAGCAAGCCATTCCGGAGAATTTAGGAAAATTAAAGCACTCTACAGCAGGGCAAGATGAGGCAAGGAGATGTCTCACATCTTCAGGCTCTTCAACACATGCAGTTACATTCAAAGTCAAATTTTGTTTTTTATCTTTTATTTCTCACTCTCAAATAGCCAAAGTTACTTCAGCTTTATTAAACATATTTTGACATCTTCTATCTGTAAGACCAACCCATTATTTGACAATGACATGAAAAAATTATATTGATTTCACATCATACAACACCACCAATGAGCAGGATGTATTTCTTTCATGTCTCTCTGTGAACCATCGTAATTATATTCAAAGTGGAGAAGAGCCATAAAATATGAAAATAAAAGTGCTGCATAGAGATAGCAATAAAAAATGTTTATGAGTAGGAAAATGTCCAATCAATACTTTATCCACTCTTTCTGCTGTGGTAATCTTTGCAGTTAACTTTATGAATAAGCACTTATGATTCTTCAATGGCTTGGGTGCAAGCCACTCCAGGGTTCAGAGTAGGTTCTATGGCTGGAGATTAAAACCAAGTCAAGATCACTAATTGACTATAACCAGGAAAACTGGACTCATCCCGCCAGGGTAGATTATGCATAAGCTGGTCATTATTTCCACCAACATCACACCACTTTCTTACAGACAACCAGTTGTCAACAGAGATACAGTACTCTCTAAAGGAGTCCTACTTCAAAAAAGCAAGTACATTGGAAGATTGAATACATTCAATCCAGTATTCCATGCTGTGCAAGCTGCAGGCACCAACGACAAAAGTCTTGCTACTAAGTTCCTGTTTTTCAGTGTGTGATCCCATCATCTCTCTGATCACACCTCATCAGTATGAGATTTTTAAAGGAGTGTCTTGTTGTTTATTCCCTCTAGTGTTTATGATTGTATAGGACCTCTCACCTGTGGGCATGATTGTTGAGGTCCAGTGCTCCACTGGTCTGCAGTTCTACCAGCTGCTTGCGGTTCCCAAAGTACAAGGCCAGGTCAGTAGCAATGATGGCTTTACGGATGATCTCCAGCACCTGTTCGTACTCACTGGAGGTCAAGTTGGAGAAAATATTGTGCCCTTCCAGCTATGGGAAACAAAGAGATCAATAAAAAAGCAAAAGCTCTTCTTATGAGGGGTTCGGCGGAGCTGGACTGTGGCTACAAGACTCTCAGGTCTCTTCAAAACCCCTCTAGAAGCCGTCAGAGCAGGGCTGAAGTTTCCAGAACACCCGACTGTTCAGCGTTGGTTGCAACTGAATAGGGAATTAAGACAACAGTAGAATAACCCACAGCCGTATCTTGCCATCTTTGGTACCTCACACATAATCTGTTATGAGTTCATGTGAACTGAAAAATTTAAGGACTGTGTGAATAGGGTATACTGAAGGGAGATTTTTAAGGACTGTGTGAAAAGGTTATACAGTAAAGGGGGGGTTGATGACACCCTGTGTGTATACTGTTGAAGGATTTTGAGGGACACTCTGAAGAGGGTATACTGTGTGGGAATTGTTGGGACCCAGGAGACCCAGGGGTTTTAGGGACCCTGCAAAAATGCTATGCTCTCAGAAAGAGAAACATTTTTAGGGAATGTTGCCACATTTGGGACCTCTACCTGCAGGATGGACACGGTCTGGGAGAAGTGGTGTTGCTCCATGGTGGATGTTGAGTACAGTGCTGCCAATGGGTGGTCAAATTTCTGTAGGTAGCTGTTACTGTATCCCCTGTGGTCCAGGTCATGACACAGACATGCGACCAGTAGGCCCTTCCTCTGTTAGAGAGACAGAGCATGACACCACAGTGTACCAGTGAGCCTTTCCAGACTGGAGGAGAATATGAAATGTGAAAAGTATGTGATGTCTGATGACTATGAGTAGTTTTGGCTCCACCTGTTGTGTGTGCAAGTTTATCCCATTCTACAGGAAATCTTTTATTTACCTCATAAATTCCAAATGCAAAAAAAAAGAATGTATGTGAAAAATGACTGTAACATGTACTAACATTTCACTGTACTGTAAGCTTGCACCACTGAGTTGAAGTATGAGAAAAGTTTAGGGAATATTAAAGGAAAAAACTATCAGTAGGACGACACACACAGGCTGCTATCTCCTTTGGGTGATCTATTCTCTGAGAGTTAATTTAATACTTTGCCACGGACCAACCTCCAGCTCCGTAAAGATCCCAGAGTTCTTCTGCAGGATGGCATACATGCAGTGTGCTACTGTCACTGCATGCTTCCAATTGTGGTATGGAACACGCCGGTAGTTCTTCCGCACTGACATGGTAAAGCGACACAACTTCTCCAGCTCAAAACTGTGGAAGCAAGAGGTACAAGAATGGAGAATGGTGAAGGGGGGCATCAAGGAGAGTGGAATACACGCACATCCATTCACAGCCTGCTGCCCAAAATGGACACCAGCCAGACTTCTCTTTGAAGGCTTTCTTAAAACATTGTTTTTTTTTCCATGAACAGCATAAATTTCACTAAAAAGTGTGAAGTGTCCTGAAGAAATGTTGTGCCTGGGAGTTTGGCATCATTAAGATCCTGTGTAAGCTAATGCTTCCTAATTTCATGAATCACCATGTCCGTACCTGTTTTTCCCACAGGAACTGTGAACCATGTACACAAAGACAGCTGGCCAGAGCTCCTCAAATGGACTGATGTCAAAATGGAACCTGGACAAATACAGACATGACAGTTAAAAAAAGAAAGAAAGAACAAAAGAAAGACAGAAAGAAAGAGAGAGAAAGAGAAATGGCTGTGAGCTAAGGGCTGAATTTGACTTGTTTTCCTCTTCCTGTTCTGTGTAATCTCCCACCCTACTCCAGATACACCTCTTTGACAGGTCTGGAGGGCGTCAATGTCAAGGTGATTGTTCACAGATTCCTCAACAGGACCCAGACCAGAGCTAGAACCTGATCTACAGAGTGCAGCAAAACCAGGCCAAAGTTTGTAAAAGGAAGAATGTACAGTGTTTACAGGCAGAGGTGGTTACTTGAGGTTTAGTGTCTAAGAGGAAGAGACTGCAGTGGATACTCAACATCTAGAATGTCTACATGGGGAAGCTGCACTACTAGGGAAACATCTAGTGTTTAAGTACAGACATGTTTGTAATCTGATAGATACAAGGCTCTATTGCTTGTGTGCATACACATGTGCCTATGTGTGTGTGTGTGAGCATGTGTATGTGGGCATGTGTGTGTGTGTGTGTGTATCTGAGCTAATCTCACAGCTCTCACGACTCACAGCTCTATTTCCTTGTACATGGGTGTCGGCAGGGACAGCTGAGTGAGGGTCTTCCACTCCTCTGAAGTGCAGATGCTGTGGTAAGAAAGCTTCTCCATTGTCACTCTGTAGATGCACTCCGAATGTCTGATCCGGTGGTACATCTACACACAAACACACATAGACATAGACAGACTATGTTAAATTGTTATGTAGACAAAAGACACAAATGAATCAACCTACTGTCCAGGCACATGTGTCCAACCCATACCTTATCTTAGTAATGATGGCACAGTTATATTGTATCATTTTGTAAGAATGGTGCATTTTGAGATGAGTGTGTTTCTGAGTCTGTAAGCTCTGATGGCATGTGACCTCAGCATTAACATGCAGGTGGAGCCAATACCCTCTCCTTCACACTATGAGCCAGACGCCACTCTAATTCACACACTCCCAGAGACATAATCCTCACTCCTCCCCCTCCATCAATAAATCACAACTCCACCAAAGTGACTTACCTAGGCGCAAGGCGTGAATTATGTCTAAATATAAATCCTATCACCGGATGGTGGTGGTACTTGTGGTCTTAAAATATTAACGTGCCTCATCAATTTTAAAAACGGCTCCGTGACGTGGTTATTACGCAAATGTTTCGCACCAAGGGTGAGTCAGACTCTATTAAGGGGGGAAGTCTCAAGCTAATGTACTGTAGTGGCTCCACCATAGACTGTAATAATTCCACCTGCGCAAAAAAAAAAACATAAAAATGAAATCCTCCCAAACGTGAGCAAGGTCAGAGCTATCTCAGCCAATCCGGGTCAAGAGCGGTAAGAAAAAGCTTATTTGAGGTTTTTAGGATCACCTGCAGCTAGTATCATAACTTTTGGCTAATATGTGGATGTACATTTTAATAAATCACAGAATTTCAGTAAATAGATGAGTGATTTAAAGTAAAACTGAAATCAGTTTTGTTGTCAGACAAATCAATCATTTATCAAGCAGTATTTCAGAATTATTGCTTGGACAAGTTGGTCAGTGCTGACATGAACATTTCGCACTTATACAGAAAAAAAACTGGAGAGGATTACAACCACGGTACCACTGTACATTAATTACTACAGCGATTACTAAACTACAAAGGAGACTCACATTTGCACAGTGTAAGGCCAGCGCACAAAAGACAGCAAACATTTTAAAGTTGTTCTCATCCGTTTTAGTGAAGGCACTTCCGCTGAGTTTGTTCACCATCTGTACGACACCTATTACAGTCCCCCGGCTCACGATAGGCATGCATAGAATGTTCCGGGTGGTGTAGCCAGTGTACAGGTCCACATCTCTGTGGGGAACAGACAAAAATACACTACATTATGTAATGTATCCACTGATATTGTACTATAGTAGTATGAACTAGTAATAGTAAGTAGTGTAAGCTGATGGCAATTCTATTGACAATGATTCATTATATGACATTTATTAAGATGTTATGAATAGCAATTCACTTCCGGAACTGTTACTATGTCACCTCACATGTCAGACATTTGTACAGCCCCTCTCTAATTAATGTTAGAATCTTAAAATACACCACGTACATTAAAACTGAACCATAGCCTCACCTCAGCTTGTCCCTGTTTGGAATCTGAGAGTGGACTGATGACTCAGTCCTTTGACCCATTACCTCATATGATATCACTGCTCATAAATTCAATTAAATTCATATTTAATACCACATACAGAGACAGAAACAGGATATGTGTAGATAGCAATGGGGACTGTGAGATAGTGGGCCTTAATCTACTGCCACTACTGAAGTTTTCAAGCCAGCAGGATGTGATACAAGACCACCCAAGTCAAATCCTTGAGAAAACCTTGTAAACACCAAATCATTTTCGAATAAAAATGTCCCAGAAAAAAACACAAAGATAAATAAATAAACATATTCAAGAACTAAGGATTCATATCATATGTGCCATAAACCATACTGGATAGCTTTTGTCCAATCATACAGTGACGGCATAGTTAATACAGAAACTGTTATTTTAACCTGTTGAAGCGAGGGTCTGCATAGGCGTCTGGAATATTAAGAACCTCTCCCGTTCTCGCCACCTGGCCCGCGATTCCTTTTTCTATAGAAAACCTTAAAACAATAAAAAATTTGATGAGGTTCAATTGAGAGGTGAATATTCCTGAAGTCAAAAAATGTTTTAACCAATTGAACCATTGCTCCATTATGGAGAGCAAAGTTGACTTGTTAACTCTCAATATTCATCTGTGGTAGCTCCATCCGTTCAGCAGTTCTTGAAGTTTAACTTGCACATAATTACGATAGCTGCACACTGCTGACACACCGGGCAGGTGTGTGGCTGTGGCGGGGGTGGGGGGGTGGAGTGGTTGGGGTGATTGACATTCTTCTCAAAGTGGTTCATTATTTGGGAACAAGGCCCATCACAGTACGCAGATGTCACATTGCAGGGGGCTTAACACCTTCTCTGTGCCAGGCCGTTCTCTGCTGAACCCTGGGCACTGTTCCATCAGCACCGGCACCATTGTGAGGGACAGTTTTTACTGCCAGGCCTGAGCAAGCACAACCACTATGAAACAGCCATCAGCAAGTTACAATCTACAGTGCATTAGAAATATTATCTATTAAATAGTTGTAACTCTTAAACATATTCTGCACAACAGCTAAACATGTTTTAGTGTATGCATCCCTGTAGATTATATATACTTGTGTGTTACTTAGTCACTGCGTTGCATCCATTTGTGGTGGTTATTTCAAGAGTCAAAGTTAACTATGTTAGCAAGAATGTGGGCTAAGCCACAAGATACGGGCCTGGAGACAAAACGGCTTTAGACCCGTTCTAATGTCTTAGGTATGAACACATATTAATACACACATACACAAAAACAAAGAAACAAATACAAAATGATTATCAAATATCATGCTTACCTAATTTCTTTGGTTTTCCTAAAAACTGGTTTCCCTTCATTTTCCTCCCCAATGTCGAACAGGTCTGAGTACAGTTCTTTATTATTGTGATCTACCTGGAAGAGTGCACATCGGTCTGCATTCACCAGGTTTTTTGCATATATCTGAAATGCAAAATGAGGAAAATATAACTAAAACCGTGAAGACAGTGTCAAGCTAAATGGTAGCAGGTGTTATATAGCATTTGTCTGCTATTCGTCACCACTCTACAGTCATTAGCAAGTACATAGGCATTAAACAAACCACTAACAAAACAGTCTAAATCTGTGGCCAAAGCAGGCAGTGCAGGCAGGTACAGTGTGAGAGAATGAAGATAGCGAAGCTATGGGGTGCCATCACTCGGTCTTCTCATGCCAATCCTATGCAGTAGTTTATCTGTGGGGTTTACATTCCATTTATTGGCAACCAAGAGCAGACAACCCGCTTAAAGAAAATCAAATAAGTCTTAACTGTTCACAGTAATTTTGCTGTGGAACATTATTACTTAAGTTGAGTGCCTTTTTTTGTTATGGGGTGAGGTTTCACATAGAAGGGAATCTAGATAAGTAACTAGACACTTCTCAGAGCTTGGTCTGTGATGTGATTACTTTATAGTGAATTAACAAAAAAGGGCTGTTTAAATAAAATGCACATGGTGCACCAGGACACAGTGTCTCCTTCAAAAGCATGGAGCAAACAGCAAATGTGTGTTGAAGATCAACAGAAAGCCTATTCCCACAGGGATTAATTACCCAACTCTCATTACAGCCTGATTACACTGGGGCTGTATCTGCCAATGTACCTGCCGCCGGGTGTGAGACTGAGATACTAGTACCTCACGCGAGCTGAAAAGTTGTCTGGCCTAATCACAACCAAATGACTGGCTGTCAGGTTTCACCACCCTCCCATCTCTCTCTCTGTTTTCTGTTAACATGGAGGGTGCTCCAAACTGAGCAGGGACATTGAAGTTAGAGAATACACATAATACACTCAGGCAAAACAGCCCCATAAAAATCAACAAGGACAAAAGGACACAGCCACATTTTAAACTCTTGTGTTAGGCGAACAGAGGTGAACAGGGTGTCTGGATCACATGACCTGCAGTGACATGGCAATGTGGGCCAAAGCAAGCTCAAGAGACATCACAACCTGCTATCCACCTGTCTCATCACATCACCGAAGAATTGCTGTTATCCCAAAAAGCTAGTGTATCACATCAGAGCATTACATAAAACCCAATATGTCCCATTATAGCACTATGGTTATATAAAAATATGTTGTGTGAGCACAGCTGCGACAGGTTTCTCATTAAAGCATTACCATTAAACAAATACCCTGACCTGTCAGGGCTTTAATGAAGACATTTAAATAAAAAAAAAATCTTTTTTTGCCCGTACAGTAAAAAAAAAAGTGCATGGTTATGCCACTCTCATTTAGTTAGAGTTCTCCATTTAAACAGCACTTCATTAAGTCTGGCAATGTTCTCTACTCCTCCTTCACTCATGAATGTTATTCTGCATGCAAGGCACAGCAAGACCCCTGGAATCTGTCAGTATCTTTACACTTTCACAATGGTTTATAGTTTCCTACATTAACTCTGCTTTTATGACAAATACCAACCACTAAGCTTTAGTACTATATCAAACATGTGTTAGAGATGTGATATGCTTTGTATATTTTGATTTACTGGCTCAATGGCTAACTGTCACCAGATTAAGGTTAAACACCACAACACGCAGAGTCACCCCTACCACCCACTGTGTGTTGAAAGAGCTGAATGTTTCTCAGAAAGCCCTCTGGTATGGGAACACAGTGGCTGTGTTCCAATTCACATATCTGCACACTACATGCTTACGCATGCTCTGCTATGTGTCCTGCCAAGCATACTCAACTGGTGAACACATATCACACAAGTATGCAAGTGCAAATTGGTTATTTCTGGATGCACTGCTGTGTCATTTGGTTGTCATGAATTTTGACCTTATTGTCAATTTTGATCTTGTGTACAACTATGACCTGGGTGCAGTCACTGAACCTCCTGATGCACTTTAAAAGAGATCATCAGTTGGCAGATACAGCTGACAGTAATAGTCTTTCAATACTAATGGTTCATGCCGTGCTATCAAACCAACCCCTAGCCAGGCATCCATAGGTCACAGGTGATACACATTTAAGGGATGTGTCTTGGAACAATAGCATAACCAAAATTTGCATTTAAATTTTGTTTTTCTGCCCATTCAAATTTCATGGGATATGAAAATGCTTCTGTAAATTCTAGCCTGCAATAGAAGTGAAATGCATTAATTTACCTACCTTTTATTTCTGGTTAAATTAATTCAATTTCACAAATAAAAAATGTTTCAAAAATACTGAATACAGTGCTTTGCATGAATTATTCTTTTCCCCCAGCACACTATTTCAGTCATGCAGACTGTTATCATGCACTATTGTATAGCTAAGCAGAAACAACAGAAAAACTCCTACATCAGCTGGACCACAACATTTATCACACAATATACAATAGGATGATGATTTTCTTTATACAAACTGAATATCCAGCCAGAGAAAAGTGCCTACCCAATCATTAGAAGGTTCATCACCCCTAAACATGGGAGCACAGTGGTCTAATTAGCAGCCTAATCAGTAAGCAGGTTACTGACTGATGTCACTCTCTGATACAAAACACACTTACCATAATATGTTCAAGTAGAGAATCTATTGCCACAATGTTATCGAAGTACGTTCTGTTGAAAGGAAATTAGATAGGGAGAGAAACCACAGATGTGTCAGAATTTAAAGTAGTGCTCATTTACTGCAGTTATATGATATTACTGGAGAATTGCAGTTATGGTGTATCAACTGAAGGGAATCCCAGTGTCTCCTTTGTTAATGTTGACTACCATGGTGAATGCAGTACTGTTGGCTGTGAATTAGAAAACTAAACAAAACAAAGTAAAAAAACATCCATATAATACTCATACAATGTAGTACAGTAGGCTGGGAAAATTGTCTTCACTAGAAAGTCCTACAAAATAGAACACGACCTTGTGACATAACTTGTCATAAGTTGTCTCCAGAGTGTGAAATTCAGTCAGTGGCTCTTTATTCACTTGCGCAGGTCACTCTGGATGAGAGTGTCTGGTAAATGCCCAAGTGTGAAATGTAAATGTAAATGCACTCAGAAAGGCTTTTACTGTAAAAAAAGAAAACGAAAAAATGAGCTGCTGTGCCACCGCTCAAGGGTGCAGCGACAGCTGCCCATCATGAGATTTAAACCTGTGCCCCTTGAGAGATAAGCCTGGCGCTGTGAACACCATCACTGCTTTGTGTCCCCAAACTCTAACCACGCCACACTCATTTAACGGGAAGCACTCCTTACTTTGACACGTCCAGCAGGAAGTCATTAAGTTCAGTCTGTTTGGCCAGGCCTCTGCACACCTAAGGAAACAAAGAGAGGGGTAGGAGGAAAAAATGAAAAAGAAGAAAATAAAGTAGGAGAGAGATAACAAGGTTTCAAAAACATTTTCCATGGTTCACTGTTTAAATATGGAACCTGTAGCATTTCTTCATATTGGTCAGTGAGACTTTCTGCCAAATCATATTTATTGCAGTATAATGTCGTATGAATCTGGATATGTCTGGATATGCTATACTAGGTTTGTGCCCTTTTTCCAATATGTGCAAAATTACATTGTTAATTCAGCCAGATTACTGCTCTGTTCTTCCAAAAAAATCAATAGAACAGCTGCAGCTCATACAGAAAGCAGCTGCAATGATTTACAAATCACAAAAAGAGAGCACATGTTTCCCTACCACTGTATCAGTTAATGGTTTCTGAATTGATTTTAAAATCGTGTTTTAAAGTTCCTAACAGTTCAGCACCAGAAATACATTTCCAATGGTTTAATATATTTTTTCAATCAGAATTTCACAGATCTGCTGCAGCAGTTTTCCAGTGTTCCAAATGTGTAGTATATGAAGTGGTGAAGCACCCTGTTCTGTGTATGCAACAAAATTATGAAAAGAAATGTAAAAATAATTGGAAATTGCTACATTTCAGTCTCAGTTGAAAACGTTTTTGTTTAGAGTGGCATGTTAATGTTACCCTCTTTTTGTTTGTATGTTTTTGTCCACTTGCTTGATTTTGTATGTTTTTACATTTATTTATAATGAAGCATTTTTATTTAGCTGCGGATTTTTACTTATTTAAGACTGTGATCTGTGGTGTAGAGGATTGTTTTAAACATATTTGAAGGATAATTGAACAAACTGTATTTTAAGAACCTGCATTACATTAGTAGTGAATGGACGAAAGCAGTGAACAACTAACAAGCCTAATCTTTGGTTTTACTTTAACCTTGGATCATATGCAGCCATTGATATCAATATATCTTTATTCATCACAGGTAGGTGAAATACAGTGACTGAGGCCAAATAGGCGAGGCTTGGTATGATTCAACAGTAACATTCCAAAGACTGATAGTGTGTAGTTTGACCTCTTGACTCTTTTCTTTTCTCTATAATGTAGATGGCCTTTTGTCCAAGGCCAGAAACATACACATCTAAAAAAAAAAAAAAAAAAAAAAAAAAACAGTTGAGTCAATTCGAATACCTGGCATAAGCTGAAATTTTGTACATGGCTAAGAGGTCATATTTGGGAATTCCATAGAAATTAGACGAGGCAGATTTGGGTCCTCAGAGACTGTTGTGTCTGAAATCCTGGAGGTTCCTGGGCAGTGGTAGAAATCACAGTGGCCAGGGGGAGCAGCTGTGCACAGACCTGAGGGGGGGCCCATTATGCTGAATCGGTCTCCAGGGATGAGCACAGTCAGTCGGTTGTTGATCTTTTTCCTTGTAATGGTATCCTATGAATATATGCTCTACTTCAAATATTTGTTGTAAATGGTGTGTAATTGCAATTTTAGCAAAACAATGATTGACGCGGTGAAAAACCACAGTGTTTAGCAGCCATCACCAGGAGCCATTTCTTCCATTAAGCTCCAACAACAGCTCCAACTTAATGTTACTTTACAACCTCAGGAAGTCATCAAGAGCGAGAAACAGAAATCCAGGACCCTGCATTCTTGGAGGGAAATATTGTTTTTTTCTTCCTTTCCAAAGCCACAATCCAATCCAATTATGTGCCTACTGTGGATAAAGTTGTGTGGGGAAACCACACTCTATGATCACACATCAAATACAACCAAAGGTTTGCTCAAGGATAAACATCTATGCTGTTCAATAATAATAATGTAATATGGTATTAAATTGGCTACATATTTAGTGTCATTAGAGAACTTACTTAAGATGGCTTGCAACATCAGGCTGTCGTGTAGGCAAAATCATCATAATGATAGTTATATTTTGTAATTCCAGTCTTAGTCTGGCCAAAGCTGCCACCATAATCACAGGTTAGCTAGCTAGTTAGTTAGCTACAACACAACTAATTCTACAGTGATACATCCTTCATCTTGTTCTTTATGGAATACAGAACTTTTTTAAACACATTTTCTTTTTTTAAATGTAGTATTCTGCTAAAGGAAAACCAAGTAAGCTGGTTCAAGCAGCAAGACTATAAAATTTTACTGATAATGTCTAAATTAACTGTTTTGTTATTATGATTATTATTATTTTCCATAAAAACCCACATGCTCTATAGCCTTGATATGCCCTTGGCAATTATTTCATAATTTGAAAATATTTTATTTTAGTGCACTTAATAACTGGTAATGTGAACGTACCAGTGGCTTACTGGTGCAGATTGCGGAGGAAGGACTTGTACAAGATCAATATTGTATAGAACCATGTTATCTAATACTTTCTTGTTATGGTTATTCCAGTGCTCACTCAGCTATATACCTATGATGATTATATCATTGTATGGGGTGGGGCACCCATTGCACCCATGCTCATCGTGGCCCGCCTAAACCAGCGGTCCTGGGGGATGTCCCTCACATTCACGCCCACAGGGACCATCTCCCACCATGGTCTATGGTACACAGTGATGCCAAGATGCTGTGTCATTAACCAGTGGCAACTGTTCATTCACAAACAAGGCTATGGCGCAGTAATTGCTCCTCCAGAGACAGGGGTGTTTAATACACAGTGCCAGTGATTAGACAGAGAAAACTGACTAACAGCGCAGTCCCAGTACACAGTGGATTTCAGACGCAGGATCAACTCAAAAACATGTGTACTGTACCAATCAACTTACAGAACAACATGTCAACTCTTTCTCAAAAACATGTGTACTGTACCAAGTGACTCTATCCAGAACAACATACCAACTCTTACTCAAAAACATATGCACTGTGTAAGCAGCACAGAACAACCCGACAACTTGTACTAAAAAAATGTTGCTGTACCAAGCAGCTATAAACGTTGCCTTTTAAGCTGTGTAAAAACTAAACAGCATGTTCACCTGTGAACTCTTACATTGTAAATCAGCCATATTTATGTGATCTCAATACAATGTGTCCTATGGCACATAGTGCAATTGCATTTAGGGTATGTTCAAAACAACTTTTGTGAAGTACATGGCGGAATCAATAAAAGATTAAAATAGTTTCAACAGTTACTTTCTGCAGCACAAATGACCAAATGCCATGTGTAAGAACGTTTTAGACAATATTTTTGCATTCATTTTTATTTTCCTATTTGGTTTTTTGGTAAGACAAAAAAGTAATGTAAAATGTAATGTAAAAGTCATCCTTGTTAGATCGTTTGTGTAAAGGTAATATCAGGTTGCTCACAAAACTCAAAACAAATGGTCAACTCCCCCTGGTAATATCTTATATGAGAGCAACTCTCTGAGTCTGAGCCACATACCTGCACTTGGTGAATAGCCACAGAAGCCCATGCTAAATTTGCTGTCGCAACCTTGAGGAAACAAAAAAGCAACCACATAGTTAGTGTTCTGATATATTTGTATGTTGTCCGCAGATTACACTGAAGAAATCTGTGATCAGAGCAAGCAGATTTTAATATAAATTAAAAATGATTTCCCGAAGTCCCTATGGTTCCTGTACATCCTACATAACCACCAGGATGTATACCTTCTCATCCCCTGTGCTCACTGTCTTTCTCATTCGTCCCTCAACCTTTCTCTTCCACTGCTTTTTCACTTTCTCCCTGCTCCACTCCTCACTCACCTCCTGGTGGCTGAGGTTGAAGGGCTCCTTGCCCCACTGACGATGCAGCTCCAGGATGGCGATGAGATCTCCAATAGCAGTGAGGATGGGTAAGCACAGAACAGAGTGTACACGGCTCCCTGAGTCCTGCCCTGTGCCATGGGGAAAGCGCTCGTCCTGCAGGGGGAGCAGGAGAGCAATCATGAAACCCCTTTCATCTAGCATCTGTAACATAGTGTATACAGCTGAGTGGTCAGTTCTACAGAAAGAACAATACACCATTGATGCAAGTCTATGACTAGATTAGTATCAGTATTTCTTTTTGAGTCAATAAACATAATATTGAACATATCAGAAATGTTTTTGTGAAATAGATTGAGCCTTCACTAATATTCTAAGCTGGATACTGACACAGTCTGAACATTGTCATAGTACTGTCACATAGTACTGTCATATAATATGTGTGGCAGTAGCTTCGGAACATGTACACAGGACCAAAAAGGATGCTGCAAGAAAAACTGTAATAACAATGAAGTTTGGCGACCAGGTAAATAAATATATAAGTAGAGAAATCTTTAGTTTCTTCTTAAAACATCTGCTAACTTATTAGCAGATAAATGAAAATGCGATGTGGTGTCCAGTATTAAATTGAAATTGGAGATTCACTGATGCGTGTGACTCTTAAAGTAGGTCAGCATAGCACAGTACCATAGCACGTATTACATCATTGTGTGATGGAGGAACTTGTTCGAAAATTGGTCAAGTTACCAGCTTTGGTAACTCTCATTTAAAAAGTCATTTTAGATTAATTATCATTCAGATGATGTAGGTTAGATCTCAGCTTCCTTTCTTTTGAGCTCATGGGCCCTCTCTGATATTTTTATATATACACAGATACTGTAGGGCAAACAATTAAAATGGTAGAGCTATGGTCTTTCTGAGAAGGTACGATATCAAGTCCTAGATGCATAAGAGCCAAAGTAGGGCAGAAGAACACTCACTCTGAAATTGACAAGCTTCAGTGATACAGAAATGTCGGTGGCAGAGGGATGATGTCATAGTTGTGGTTTTGGTATAGGATATGATCCTCAGGGGGGCAGTGGCAATTATCTTATATTGATTCTAGCATATGATGTGGTGAAGGCGGTAATGGTTTTTAATGGTTAACACATGGAAGCCGAAGTGGATGCAGAAGGCAGTGATGGTGGCTTTGCTTGGTGTGTGAGCTATTACTTGGTATGCCATTACAATGGTTGCAGCGTAGGATATGATGCTGTGGGGTGATGTTTGAGGCATAGGACATGTTTGGGGATATTGTCAAATAAACAGCTCTCACCCCCAAGATGTCCTCCACCAGCAGTGTCTTGCGCGTCTTGGCAACGTGAGCGGCAATGGTCGTGCCGAATGCGATGGGGCCAGAGGGGGTGAGTCCTGGAAGCCCCTCCTTTGCTCCCGTTGGGGTGAACAAACATAAACTCTGGAGAAGACCCAAAAACAGTGTTTATACTATACTCTCATCCTCCATAACCACCCGCTCTCACTAAAACACTCAGTCAAACACTCACTCCCACAGTGTTGAAATAAAAAAGACACGTTTCTCCAGACACCTTGCTGTACAAGAGTTAAACAAATAAAGACAGCCATTTTGCAACTGCTCATCTGTCATTAAAGTTCATATACAAAAATGACACAGAAAAAAAAACTGTGTGGCTGCCCATGTGTGCATTGGCATTTTACAAGTGTGAAAACAAAAGTAACCACAACACAGGTCTTTGAATTTACTTAACCATTCAACTCTGACGCCACCATAAGGACACTGGAAACTCCTAAGCCTCCATGCCCTGACTGGGTGAGTTAGCAGTAACAACAACAAAAGAGTGTGTTTATAATTTTGCTTTCAGACTTTGTGGTACCAAAGCCATCAAGGAGCAGGCAGGCGTTCCACAAGACAAACAAGGCAGACGAACATTAGCTGGGGAGGGAAGACTGAGGAAAGCAAAACTGGTCTAAATCACCACTGTCACGAAAGGGCAAGAATTCCTCCCATCAAAGTTGCTCATACAAAATGAATTAATCTGCTTTACAGATAAGAATCTTCTGGGCAGCAGAATTCCAGTGAGGTCCATTCAACGTTTGTTCATTTCAACAGAACCCTTTGCACTAAGGATAGCTCTTTTCTGGCAGTGTCCAGTAGGTTGGAATGCCTTCATTCTCTGCCCATATCAGAAGTGCGTAATTTAAGGGGTTTGTCGCCGAAAGGGGGGGAAGGGGGAATGTTGCTGAGGGCTCAGACTGTTGTCAAAGACAAGACTGACTTTTCCCACTTACATTGTTGCATTCCCCAAGAAAGTAAAGTGCAAATCCATCAGCTTTCGTGGCTGTAAAACAAAAGAAAAGAGGCACATTGTAGGTCAGTTAATTATGCAACGTTCCTAACATTCACTGCATTCTGCCTTTAGTGAGGATCCCAATACACTTATAACCAACAGGGACTTTGGTTGCACATCCATTCTCCACTGTAACCTCAACAAATATTCAGTAGTATATTTGTGCCCAGGCTCACATGTTAGATCAGGAGGGATAAATAAGTCAAAGGATAAATGTGTATGTTTGCAATTCTTCTGAGTTACTCACTGTGAAATTATATAACTGGAAATTGAACTAGTTCTGGAGCTGGTATTTGTGAATTGTGATTGTTGGATATTGCACATGTAAACTGATTGAGCACTGAGACAGTTATGTGTTTACAGACACCAAATCCTCCAAATCACCACACATCAAAGCAAACCCATTTTGAGGCACTGGTCAGAGCAGTGACAGGAAATCATGAAATCCAATCCTGGGTAATCACTGATTAACTAAACTGAAGGCAGCATGTGGGTGGGACAGGATGGGGCAGTAGCCAAATGAGGCTCACCAGTTTTGATGATGTTGCACAACTCGTAGAGCAGGAGTTTGTTGTCTCCTCCAGTGTCCAGACGCTGCTCCATGTAGCTGTTGAGTTCGTACACCACGCCCTGCATATTGCTGTCCTGGTACTGCTGGACACAAGAGAGACACACACTATGCAACTCACCACCCTCTCTTCTGTCACAGCAGCCCTCCACTGCAATGCATTTCCAAATGGACACAAATCAAATACACATATGTTTATGTCCAGCATTAACCTCCGGCAGTACACTTATCAAAATGAAACTGCGGGAAAACACTGGTGCCCTGTGATGGCTGTGCTGGTATGACACATGCCGTTCACATGTGCAGAGTGGTCTGCATTCTTTTCTTCTCTGATCACAGTTTTTTTTTCCCTAAATAAATGCCAATTCTTTTCCTGGTATTGTGGGAAATAACCACACATTGGTTTATTCAACTACAGCCTGCTCTCTTCACCCCTTGTTCCAGCCAAATTATACCCTGGCCTCCATACCCCACCCCCACTGTCCCACCCCCCACAGAGAGGCCATTACCACTCTGCAAACTTCATTAGAGCTGTCAGAAATCTGCGGAGGAATATTATTATATAACACTAGTTTCTGCTGTAGAGAGGGTGGGGGGAGATGTCTATTTCTGTGCCTGCTCTCTCTCTCTTTCTTTCTCTATCCCTCCCGCTTTCACTCTCTCTGACAAGGGGTCAGTATGGGACGTTGGGTGAGAGGCACATTGGGATGCCCCCCCAGGGACGCAATCCGTCCACATCCTGTTTTTCCAGACGTATGGATGACGCACTGAGGGGCCCTCTGGGCCACACCTCCTGCCCCCCCACCATACCCCATAACATCCCCATTCCCTCTGCAAGGTCCCGACTGACCAGACGTTGCCTGAACGTCTGTCTGCACCCTTCACATCCGTGATGGAAACATGACCTGTACTTTTCTAGATCACGGCCACCAAGGCCTATGGATGTCGCTCAGCTTCCCTGAAATTCCTCCATCATACCGCCCTGATATTTTAAAGAAATACGACACACACACTGCTCTTTCAGCACAACAGTAAGCCTTGCTGCTCGGTGGTGCTTCAGATGACATTACAGATCAGTAAAAAGCAATCCAGTAATGTGTCTACTCCCTTATCTGGTTGTATTTAATGGTTTTGAAGTTCTATGCTTTTTATTTTGAAAGCCATTTTTAAAATTACATTGTTTCATCAGACAAGACTGGTTCATAAGAAAAAAACTGGGATGAAGAAAATATTGAGTAAGGACAGTTCAGTGCTGAATGTATGAATAACATACAGGCACACACTCACATGGGCCCACACAGAGATACAGATACACACCTGGACACAAAGGCCCATACAGACACAGCTTGTGCATACACACGTGCACCACACACACCCACACATACACACACAATACTTACCCTGCTGACTTCTTTTGTGGATGGATCATCTGTGAGAAGAGAGAGAAGACATTACAATATTGAGAGGCACATACCAAAAGTGACCCCCGTGGTGAGGGGAAGGGTGAAAGCCATCACAGGTACTTTGGGCTGTATTATCTGTTCACCAACTTTATTCAGAGGCAACTGGAAACTGACATTCACTGACATTGGGACAACACAGTCCATTTGCACCAAATATATATGCAGAAGGATTGTATCACACATTATACTCAAGAGTTAAATGTATAATGAACTCATTCATGTTATATAAGATACGCAAGTATATAGACTGTCCAATCAATTACACAGTCATACATAAGACACAATTAAAGCACATACAACTAAAGTAGTTCTAGAGCAAAGTCTAACCACTCCCACATACATATGAACAGGTTCATTAATTACTGGTTCTATAGTGTGGTTTAAGTGATTTCACCTGCTGAAATGGATTGAGTGCGAATTGTGAATTCTGAGAGGTGGCTTGCCTTCTACGCCAGGCTGTGGCAGCTAGCTCCCTGCATCATGGCCTTTGGTCTACAACATGTTTACAGATTAAATGCGATAGATTCAACAAATAGGAGCAGAGGAGGGCTGATAATGTGCACATCCCCACTCGATGGCCTTAACATGTTCTCATTTGGAATGTTGCAGAGATAATCTACTTTAAACATTAAAAGAGCCATCAGCTGATGAAGAAACAGGGACAGACCTGGTGTTTGCTATAAAACTGAAGTATATAACTTTTATAGACTTTTTTTAAATCAGGGCCAGAGAAGATAAAACATATTTGAACTCATAAGAGATATCACACTTGATGGATTTCTCTCGAGAAATACTGCATGCAATAGGTCCACACAAAATGTCTCGGGCATTCTAACTCCATGCTCTTTAGGCCTTGAGCTAGAAAACAAAATGCTTTTACACAGCCATGTTCAAAATCAATAACATATTTTTTTTATGAATGCATTTTAGGTTCAGTTCATAAACTTTACCTCAAGAAAATATTTTAAACCCATCAACGACAAACTTTATATGAATTTTTCCTAAGAACTTGTCTGTATTTTTGCTTATTTCTAATAATCAATAAGGAGACTTTTTTCTGTGTAGTTATCCTTCATGTGTAACTCAGCTCGATACTTCCTTAAAAAAGTGAAATTCACCTTGAAATGAAACCAATTTGATACAACCTGTTGTTACAGCCATGGCAGTTACAACTAGAACAAGGCCGAGGCTACATAAGTTAAATGGTCTACACAACTCACTGACCCTGATTCAGTGAAACAGTGGATACAATATTCATTTTATTTAACAGTGCAAAAAAAGATTAAAAACCACAGATAGTCAGACAGAACTGTTAAACTGAAAAGTAGATAAAAACAAAGACACAACTTATCTTAAAGAGGAGAAGAAAAAAACAAGTGTCTAACACAGAAAAGCATTGTTCTACAATTAGTTTGATGCCTCATACATTCTTCCAGGGGTTGTGGTAAAACTCCAAATTTTTACTGCTAGGAGCAATTTTAGTGTGCACCCGAGTCCCAAGCAGATGCAAGATGACGTAGATAGATACTAAGCATAACAGCCTGTAGCTGAAATGGGAGAACCGTCTGTGTGTGCGCCCATATGTGTAAAAGCATTTCTTTGTCTGTGTGTTCATTTGTCTGTGTGTGTAAGTACTTGTGTGCATGTGAATAAATAAAAAAGCCCCTCCAAATGTGTGTACATGTGTGTCTATATATAGGCTGCATATGTTTGTGCTTCTGGTAGCATCTACGTACGCATGTCCAGGGGTGTGTTCCTACTGTACGTGTGTGTGTGTGTGTGTGTGTGTGCATCTCTGTATTTGTTTCATATACCTGTAAGCCCATGTCAGCATGTTAATGACAAAGTCTGGGTGTTTGACTGCACCTGAATGTACGTTTGTGTGTGTGTGTGTGTGTGTGTGCGTGTGTTTACATACGAGAGTATGAGTGTGATCAGAGGTAATTAACTGCATTCTAGCGCCAGTCTGTCATACTTGTGTCAGCGGCCAGGCTTTGGTCCAGAGGTCTCTCCCATTCACACAGTGGGGTCAGCCGGAGAGCGTATGCTGGAAGGCGCTTCAGGTTTCATGACGACGTCCCATATTGTGCCAGAACTGTGCTAAGCTTGCAGTAAATACTGAACAAGCTGATAAATATGTTCCTGGATAACATGCTGTCAATGAAAACATTTAACTAAAGAAACCACACACATGTGCGCACACACACGGACAGTGACAACACAGCAGCGTGATGAGATCTGTGTGTACGCATGAGAACACACACACACACACACACACACACAAGGTGTGCTTATACTAAAGGATACAGGCACATGATAGCAAGGGTGTATGGTCCACACAGAGAATCATTTCAAAGCGCGAAGCCTGTGCATTGGAGCTGTCTTGCGCATCTCAGATCACAGGATGCAGGGTGGTTGATCGATACAGTGACTCAGCACTTGGGTCTGTGGTGACCCTGCTGCCAGCCCACTGTCATTCAGTGGTTAGTGTCTGGGAAACCAGCGGTCATCCCGCAGTCAGTTCACGGTCAATCAGCAATACGTCCCAGAGGTCAATCACTGGTCAGTCAGCAGTCAGCAAGCAGCCAGTGGGAAGTGACCCAGCAATCAGTTGTCAGGTGACTCAGCGTTTTGTCTGCGGTCATTCAGGGGTGACCGCTTACTGCCAGATCTTTGAGAGGCTGGTGCAAGGAGAAGGCTCAGCCATCCCCTACTCCACACAAAGAGCACCCCGCCCTGCCTCCAGCCCCTATCTCTCTCCAGCATGTGACTGAGGGGACTTGTGGCCCATGCACTGGGATGTTCTACTTGCTTTAGCCCCTGCAGGTAGAGTGGTGGCCTCTATTCGCTAAAGGGTGTGCTGCCCTGCCACACAAGCACATCATTGTCTGGCTATGGCAGTCCTCCAAGCAAGCCGATAAACAGCATCAGCTGCCTCCAGCCAGCCTCACATCAGAGAGGCACAGGGGCCCTGCATAACCCCTCCAGCCCCACCCAAAATTACAGCACCCTCCCACCCCGAAACTACTCCTCCAATCCACCCTTGCTCCACTCAGAACTTACTCCAGCTTGCCTGAACTCTGAACAGACTATACTCCTGTACTTATGTTAGGCAGCAGATGTAAAAAGTATAGCGATGGAACTGACTTACATTTAGCAGAAAATATTATCACAACCAAATAGGCTGTCTAACTGAAACTCGAGTGTAGTAATGCTGCGGCTCCAGACTGACGGGTGAAATTGATGGTTACTTTTCTATTATTTTTCCATATACAAAGTCCACATTGAATCATTTCCTTTCACATGTAATGTAAACAGTGCAGGAATGAAAACATTTTACAATGACCATAGTTGTCTTTCAACTTTTTTTTAGTTTGTAGTGTAACACGAACCTGGTGCATTTTCCAGCCATAATACACAAGCTGTACATTGGAAAGGGATTCCAATACAATCAGCAGTTGTGGCCACTAGGGGGCCTAACAGGGTCCCAACATTCAAATTCATTTCTCAGGTAATGTATAATGTCATGCTTAATTGACTAATTTGATAATAATTTGTTATAACTCATTTATACTGCCATCAGGAGTATCCTCTTCATGTTCCTCATAATTATTGCCTCAAGTGTCACAACATAAGAGTAAAAGCCTGAAAGAAAGACTGTGAAATCACTCTGACATAAAGCAAGACATTTACAGGTTCTTCATTTTCCCCATACATGTAGAATTGTCCAGAGTGACATGGTTTGGTAACTCTCTTTGTAGGAATGTATGGTGAATGCTGGCCTGTCCCCCATTGCATCCTGGGAACACAGTGATCCACTTGTTCTTACACACCAGCCAGGATTACAGCGCATCAGACTGTCGCCATGGACAGGAAAAAAAAAAACACACACAGCTCTCACTTCTAACAAGAATCAACTGAAACTCTAGTCCATCACAAAGGCGTTACACAGACCCACATTAAGTCGAGGACACTGTGAAATTTGTCCAGGGCATACTGTTCTCACCTGACCAATATCGATAATAACATGTGATACATAATGCACTACAGAAAAAGTTGAATACTGCCAAAATAAAAAGGTTGCAAATCTAAAACCAAAATATTCATGACAACTCTTTCTAACCTTTGGAAAAGCATACATACTGTAATAACAAAATTATATGGTCTGAATTTTTATGCAAAAATTCTCACTTCTTGGGGGGCACAGGATAGAAGCTGCAAATTCTGCAGAAGGCATAGAGGGCTTCTACTGCCTGCTGAGTTATAGCACTTTTTTATATTTTTTTACGCCTTGGACTCTGCCGCAGCCCTTTTTACGAGCGGGGTCATGAGGGCTGCAGAGTGACAAACTGTCTCTGTGACTGGGCCATGAATCACTGAAGGACTCTGGAGGAGGGGCGTCAGAGGTGAAGTAAGAAGCCTGTGGGGTGGGGGTGGGAGGTGCAGGCACATCCACAGCCAACCGTTGGCAGGGTCCTCAGGGAGGATTCACAGCACTGGGTCCGGGACTCCTCCAATTCCCCCCTGACTCTGCACTCCGTGAAGTAAACAGTGCCGACAGGACAAAGGCAGGGGAGCCAAGGGGGGGCCACTCTGACGTCAGTGGGGCCTAGGGGTCCTCGTTAGACTAAGCAGAGGGAGAGTGCTGGTGAATGTGTGCATGCACGCACGTGAGGATGTTCTAACACTAGTCTCTTGTCCCATTCCTGCCTGGTGTGACAGAAAAGCGACCTGAGAGTTTGATAGAGATGAATTGGAAGAGATGAGGTCAGAAAAATGTAAATGATAACACATGTGCACACGCCTTATCCCTCCTTTTGCATGCTCAGTCATACAAACATGCATAGTGTAAGCTGAAATTTCACTTACAGGAAGGCCAAACACTGCTGAAATACCAAAAAATGTATCCATACATACACTGTGCACATACCGTATACTGTACATCAAAATGATGTGTAAATACAATAGTTGATTATGACAGGTCCATGTAATGCAAGCCTGTATTTAAGGTTTAATCCCACAGCAATTGTAACAAGGCCTTAAATTATTAAGGTATATTAATGTTTCTCTGAAAAATTAACAAGGTAAATTAAAGGAAAAGTTAGAATGAGGAAATAATTGATTGATGCAATTTTGCTTTAAAGAGGAAATGTAGTTACAGGTCATGATGAAATCTGACCAAGATCACTGATCAATGATTTTACTTTTTTGTGAATATATTGTATTTATTGTACTTCACAAATGAGACATTTTGCTTCTGCTGACAGTACTAAATTGCTTTCAGCAGAAAAAAAGAAAAATGTTAAAAAAGCGACACTTTTATGGTCACAAAGTGTGCATGGTTAGCTTCAAAGTGATCCTAGTTTAATCTATTGTGTTTTATTTCCGAGAGGAACAGTATGAATGGAAACAGGATTTCAGTCCCTTTAACATACGAATAAATCTTGTTAAAATAAATATCCCCACCAAGCCCAAGCTTTGTTATTTCATGTCTTTGCATCAGTTCCCTGCCAATTTTTGCATTTTACACAGCTGACCGGGGTTCGGGGTTTTACACGGACAACCTTCCTGTTGAGTCACGCGAATCTTTGGGAAAGCAATGACAGCTCACTGAAGATGATGTTTAGCTGCCAACTTCACATTACTGACTGTCCCACTGTAAAACAGTGCGCTTCTGCTTAAATGCATTCATATTTTACATTAAGCAAACAATCTAGAAAATAATGATCATTTTCCACGCATGGCATATCCTCTTTCATCTGGATTCTTGGCACTCAGCAATCACAGGACAAACTTTTCAACATAGAATTTACTTTTGAGAGCTCTTTCATGGTATTGGTATAACAGATTAAAGACTGCTTTTCATGTCTCTTCTTCAGCACACTCCTTTAAATGCAATCACTGACTCTGATATCCAGGGCAGCCAGTCAGAAAGCATGAATGTGAAAACAACAACTTTTTTAATGTATGTCTATTTGCTGAGACAGAGACAGGGGGTTGATGCATCGCAGTCTAAATTGGTCATGGTCTCTTTGATTGCTCAACATGAAGCATTTCTCAATTTTCCTCATGTTTTTACATAAACAGGAAATGTAGCCTTTATAGAAGATACAAGGTGAAACTATACAAAAACAATGAACTTGACTAAGGGTGTCCATGATTCCATTTTGAAAAAGTTCAGGGGTTTAGATGCATGCATTTTCGCATGACTCCAACCACAATCAAAATCAGCTCAGTCTAACTGGCATGACATTTTTTAGTTCCCTGTGCTAAATACATACTCTTGACATTGGTATTGAGCAGTGTGATAATATCTTAACTGTCTATTTATTAAGCCTTTGCTCATAATTTAAGGTGTTTTCATTGAATCAAATTAACCATTAGAAGCCAAAAGCTGCAAATCTTTGGAAAATTCTGAACTAAAACTCTGACCAGGATTCAAGTAAAAGTACTTTTTCCTCACCTCAAAGGATACATAATAGAAATATGTGCACTAAACAATTTTCCACTGGAAATGGCATGGGAAGTAAGACATGATGGTCAATGAAAATAATTAGTCACCCATGGAATAACCATGCAGATAGATTCATGCTCTAGGGCCTACAGCATACCTGTTTGTGCCAAGCCGGTTTGTTTGGGTCACAACTTTGTAAACAATCTTTATTATAGATCTCTCAAATCAAAGCTTTGGAATATATTACAATGTGGGAAGAGTATTGTAAAATAAATGAGTGAATGAATACCTGAATTCATACATGCAATTTAAAAAATTGACACAAAATATATCCACAAAAAATGTTGCAGGGTTGCAGCTATATTCGTAACCCAAGTATACTTATGAAATATTTTGTCTAAGCTGTAATTTGATAATATTTTATCCAAGTCCAATAATATGCTGTGTGAACATCTTACATTCATCTTGTTGCTTGATTTACAGCCTCATATGTGGTCATTTTATGTCAGTGACACCAACACACAAAATAAACATTTTCTATTACATATTTTTTCTAATCCCAAGTATTTACATTCATTAAAAAGTAATATTTAAATTTACAGTTATTTAAACACACATTATAAATTACTCCTGTGGGAAAGATATTTTAATATCAAATACTAATGGTATGAAATACTCTAACCAATAATACTAAATCTTAAAATCACAGTTGATCATACATAGTTGATGGCATACAACATGCTTCATTCTATTTGCTATTCGTTTTGACTGAATTGTACACATGCAATTCAGCCATAACAGACTTCACATTACAACCTCATTTTATCTGAGGATGTCATACTACTGGAGACAAAACAAATGTACAAAGTGCATCTGGTTGACTCAGGCCCCTAATCCCTGCAATTTCAAAATCAGTTAACTTTACATGTGTGGGCACTTGTCCCCTGTCAGTTGAGCACTTGGACCTGTCAATACAATGTTTTGATGTTTTAGGATTTGTTGTTATTTTAAGCGTTATGATAATCAAAGTGAAATAGAAATTGGAACACAGGTGTTGCTAAGCTTGGCAGAGTTCCTTTACAAATGTTTGTAAAATGCTCAAATGACACTTAATGAACTACTGAGCCGAAAGACGTGTGTTTATGATGTGTTATGTTTGATTCTTGTAACAAGCTCTATCTAAATTGCAAAGGAATATTTGATTGATCAATTGATTTGGAAATAAAATTTAAATTGACTGCAACATTTTGACAACATACAACATGAATCCGAAATTTCTAAATAAATTATTGAGATCTGACAGCAATGTCTAAGTTACAATGCATAGGTGTACTCTGCTTCTTCTTTGGGGTCTATTACAATATTTAGAAATGTAGACATTTAGAAAAAAAACTTTATAACCCTGAGGTTGCTTGTTGTAATTACATTTCATCTGCATTTTCAAAGCAGACAGTACATTGTAAATCTTTTTTTATAACATTACTCAATTGTTAATTAAGGTTAAGCACCTTACTATAAAGTTAATCTGGAATACACTAGCTGTTACAACCACCTCAAAAAAACCCCCAGAAAAACCTTAGTGATAGCGCACAGAACTGTAGTGTGGCTAAGAGTCGGTGTGTGGAGAGTGCAGCAGCGAAACACCTGCCACAAATCAGGGCCAGTGCACTCCCCCACTGAGTTACGCAACATGTGACGCAGGTTCTGTGACGTGGGGCAGGCAGTAGGGTGTGATGACGATGAAAGATTCACTGCAGCAGATAATGCATGAGTGCGAGGCTGGAGAAGGGCAGCACATCACTCAACATGTGATTAGGGGCAAAGACCAGGATTTGGGATGCAGGGTGGGGTGGGGTGGAGGGAGGGGGGAGTTGTGTGATGAGGCTGAAAAATTTTAGGAGTTTGTGTGTATAAAAACACATGCATAAAATAACTCCCGAGCTGCTTGAATGAATTTGAATAGCTTGAATGAATACACACTATGCAGTGAATAACAAAGCAAATAAAAGCTTTATCAAAAGAAAAGCCATCATCTATTGGTAAAGGGATATCATGTTGCACTAACGGCATAAATAGTGAAATATAAATCATCTCAGTCTTGACAATGATAAGTTTCACTTATGATAGAGACTAAGAGACATTCAGTATGACAGTTCATAGTAAAAGAGGGTCAAGATCACTTTCTACATGCAAAATCCCTCATTTAAATATGGCTGTTTGCAGCTGGAGCCTCGCATAGGGCAAAATGATAACACACGCAAGTACTTTGGGTGCACATGCAATATAATGCCTTTTATTTAGGTTTTTTGTATACTGACTCCTTGGTCTTTTGTTGAAGTGTACATGCCAAGGTGCCAGTGCCCAACTGGAAACCATTTTCTTTTTTAGAAGTGTTAAACCGAGAAGTATTCATGAAAAAGAACAACTGAGCCCATGTTCACAACTTCAATAAAATGACTCCCCCTTTAAAATCACAACTCCTACAGCATTCAGACCTGCACCTTTCACTTTCCTCAAAGCTTGAGGAAATGACAGTTTCTATAGCAGTAATTCAGTTACCCACAGGCACACCTGAGAGCCTGAATGGTCCTGGACCTTACTGAAAACAGAAAAAAATGTCCCTTTTTCCACAGCAGTGCTGGACCAAAACTGGCACAACCTGGAGCCAAAGCTGGCTGACCCCAGCATGACATGATTGTTTTCACAGCACATTGCCGGCAACCAGCACATGACATCACACGGAAGGCTGGAGCCCACACCGATAAAGGATAAATGCCTCAACTTCGCCAATACAAAAAAGAGGATTTCCAGTCTTGCGGCCACATATATTACTTCTTTGCTAATTATTAAAGGCGTTCTTGATTCAATTCCTTATTGAAACCATAGTAAAAAGTCATAGATGAGATGCTGAATCTAGTTTCATTTGGAATATGCTTGTATTAAGGGAATATGTGAAAACGTAGTGGAAATTTTACCTCTTGTGTTTCACCCAGCAGGCCTGAGCCCTTTGTACTGTTGGGGTAAAAATGCACACTGATGTCTGATTGATACAGACATATCCAGGGCATATGACCCATGGAAAAAAAAACCCTCAATAAATGGAAAGAACACTAACAGCCACTCATCACAAATGGTAAAAGATGATAAGGACAGCATTAACTAACTGCAAACCAATGGCAATGCATTATCTATAGGACTGAATGTCTTCTACGTAATCCTTCTAGAGACCAGATGACAAAAAATGAGCAAATTATAGAGAATAAGACAGAAATCAAACAGGGAGAATGAGAAACGCATATGGAGGGAGAAGAGGAGTAAAAGGAAGGGAGGCACAGAACGGCACAGAATTTATGGACACCAAACTTAAGTCTGCCTCAGGAAGCCATTTAAGAGACGCAGCAGTTATGACGCAAAACAAACCCCCAGAGAGAGAGAGAAAGAGAGAGAGAGACACTGGTGTAATGAGGGCTCTGCTGTCCTGATTACTTTCTGTACGTCTCCAGCCTGGCCAGCAGTTGGCTCCCTCATCTCCACAGCACTTCGGCAAAGGCAAAGAGCCACTCTCCATGCCGACACAGGCAGCAAATCATATTTGATACCATTCCTGCTGATTGTTAACAAGAATGCTTTCTTATGCATTATGCTCGATACAAATTTATATATGTATAAATATATGTGTTTATATTATATATGTAAAAATTTTAATTTAAATACAACATATACAGAAATTAATAACTGAAGTAACTGAATTTCTACATTTAATATGTATGTTATCAAAGCTTCCATTTAGTATTTCAAGTGCTGTCATTATATTTCATTTTAAAATATCATTTTTGATAGCCTTTATATTTGTTTGATTATGGCCATATTAAAGGTATGCTAGGATCTCATCAGTTTGCATAACTACCTGGTTGAATACATATTAATGAGCTGAAATATTAAATGAAAAATTTAAATATCACAAATGAAATGTGGCTTAAATTAAATATGAAACTCTTAAGAGCTTCTGTAGTCTAACCCACACGAAACATCACTTCCCCATTAAAGCAGGGAACACAAACATTTCAACATTATATTAAAATGTACACTGCTCAAATTCAGTTGACAGGAGCTGGATATACAGGTATGAAATTACACCACCTCAAAAAACTAGTGGATATTGTTTGTGAAGCAATTTTTGTACAATGTTTAAACAATAACTAATACCGTGCAAGTTACAAAATATACAGAGCCATTGCAAGAAATGGCATCTCCTTATTGAAATGTATGTGAACATGAAATAAAAAAAATAATAATAACACGTTTAGTGCATCACTACAGATATGCAGTCCAGACTACATTACACAATGTAACTGACAAACTGTGGAGCAATTCCCATCCCTGGCTTGAGTTAGCAATGGTAGCTTAAAATGAAGGGACCAACATGCTCTGAGGATTCTGCAGATCTATTAAAGGAAGTTACATCACCCACATGACTCATAGATAAAAGTATGATAAGTTCCTGTGGCTAACAGTTTCTCATCAGGAGCTGTGGTAGCTGTATACACAAAGGCCAAGGGTTCAGCCCCCTGCTTGAACACACCTGCATCAAGACCAGAAGGTCATTCCACGGTTGCCATGGTGACTAAATCAGTAGCGAGCATGGGAGTGCCTCTCTCCTTCACAGACATTGAGGCACGGTGAACCCCCCCTTTGACCTCACCACATTCTCTGCTGACCTGTATGTGGGTGGGAGGCAAAGACCCAAGCGGGCACAGCTGATCGTCTGTTTTTGTTTCCTGTTGGCCGTTTTTCTTTCATTTTTTTCTCAGCCGTGTCCTGCTGGACACAGCTCAACAATGCCTCCTTATGCAATAATTTGTTTATTTTGTCAGCTTTCCAAAGGCAATTGCGAGAACTTTAACCCATGTGGGGGGATTTTGAAAAGCCGTCCTTTACAGCTGTCAAAAAACCATCCCTGGCTACACCCTGCCCTATGCAACACCCCCAGCATCCTAACCCTTACTCCATGCACCATCACCCCAATCTGAGCACCACCAAGTCACCCGCAACTAAACAGTAACAATAACTCCACCACCACAGCAATGTCAAAGGGAACAATTGTTAAGAAATTAAGCATAGACTAAAACAAGACAAAGTAACCTGCTACTGAATTCAGCTGCATGCAGTCTATCTAGCTCTGCCCCCTCTGATCTCCTCTGAAAGGTCTTGTGTAATTTCAGTAAAAAGAGACTGACAATTAGGAGAGGGGAGGCCACCGAGGGGAGGGTGAACAAGTGCATCATGACTGTCCTTTAAAGCTCTTACTGAGATCTATCCTACATGCACCAATGGTTGTTTTTGGTCTTATTTACTGAGTCTATCAGTATTTCATAGATTTTAGTTTACTGAAATAAAAATCTAAATAACATGCAAAATCATTATAGTTAAAATGACAGAAGCAACATCACTTACAGTTAAATTTATAGGAACTGTGCCAGTATCTAATTTTTTAACAATTGGTAACTTTCATATACTATCATCCAATCGCTGATTAATTTACAGTCAGATTATTCATCCTGTCTTGCACCTAAAAATTTTAATCACCGAGTACAATGAAAATGCAGAGGTGATGATTTTAAAAATAAAAATATTGCCATATAAATCTTGAAAACCGCTGCTTCTGAGCACAGAGGAAAGGCTATCTGCCTCTGAAGGACTTGTCATTCACACTCTAATACACTTTACATACAAAATGGACCAGTCCCCAATGTTCATTGCTCGTTTTGGAACAAGTTAAGAAATCTGTTCATGACTAAACACTCCTCAGTGACAAGGAGTTTACTTTTGCATTCACACGTTAATGCATCTGAACATAAACAGACTGGGATGGGCCAGGCAGCCCACTCTTTTCAACAGGCTGGTAGACTGGGGGCTGGGGGCTGGGGGCTGGTCCAAGTTGAATGGGTGAATTGCACAGAAACACAAACACACATATGCACACACACACAAATTTGGGGTGAGACAATAGAGGTGTGGCCATGGAAAAATGATGGCAACCCTACAGACAAAATAATAAACACAGAAGGAAAAAATCTGTTTAACTGGAATTCCATTTTGGATGGCATTTGGAATTCCCAGACTGAGCAAGGAAGAGGAGTATGAAAGCACACAGCTCCAAATGAGCGAGGCAGGCATTTTTTCTCCTCTCTCACCACCACCTGGTTTGAAGACTGCAGGCCTCCTGAACCACCACCGACCCAACTATTACAGCGCAGTCCGGGCTGCTGCACTCATGCAGAACTCTCCCCCACTCCCCCAACTCCAACTGCTGGCTTGAGCCAGTCCCCGGGGGCCAGTTCTGACGTCAGGGGCTTGAACTTGGCAGGGAGCCAGCGGTGTGGGCCCTCTCTCGATTCCGGTGGAGAGGGGAAGGGGGGTTGTGCTCTCCTGGTGGGTCTGTCAACCAGGCAGCGTCCTGGTGCAGAACCAGCCAACCCATTCAAATGGGTTTAATGACCCGTGGAGACCCACAAGGCCATGCTGCATGCTGCTGCCATCTTCCCTCATGTTTCCTCTGTGAGGCTTGTAGGCACACGCGCACACACGCATATGCAGGGATGTACTAATGTACAAAAATAGGCAAAGACATGCACATGCACAAAAAATGTATATGTATATACACAGTCATATGCTCACACACATATTCATATACACACACTAAGAAGCCACAGCACACGCATTACACTGTAGACAGGGAGTATGGTCACATGACCTGGAACTTTTCCACCATTGAGCTACCTGAGGGAAGAGTGAGATTATTTCCAGTGGAAAAAACCTCCTTGATTAGAACAGTCAGGGGATGTAAACAATGCCTTGTGGATAACAACCGTCTTGTCTTGCCTGATTGAGACATTCAGCAAATTTTTCTCATTTCTTCTGAAAGTAATTTTCAGCACCCCCCACTGGCTCGAGCAAAGCCTTCCTAAGCTCTTGGTGATCACCAACTGGGCCATTAAAAACCCTTACCAATGTTTTAACTTTTTAAAAATACAGGTCTAGTAAGCTTTATCCCCCTCCCCACATGACAAAAGCATATCGGTCATGAACTCTGGTTGTAAAAAGTTAAAACTTGTTATCCTCCTGCAAGCCTCTCTTCTCACTGCCAGCTGATTCCAACTTCTACTAAAATTAAGTTACAAAAATGTCAAATTAAATCAACATGTGATCTTTGAATGTCTCACCTACTACGTCAGAAACCCTGGCTACAAAAATATTGCATTTCATCTTCAGGCTATTCAGGTTAAATGATTGGTCCTACACATACTGTTACACTAATGTCGTCACCAGCGTGCATCACTCACATACAGTTTCTAGGAAAAAGAAACACACAAACCAATGAAATACGCAAATCAAAGTGCTTTTTCATAGAAATTTCTTTAGGCAAAGATAAGCTGGTAACTTTCAAGGGATGATTTTGCACTGAAAAAAGTAATCAAAACCTGAAGTAGTCCTGGGAAGTCATTAATATTTTCCTGGAAAGAAGATACAATTCCAGAAAGATTTTTGGGAATCCAAGATGGGTGGCAACCCTACCTTGGGTGGAATATGAATGATTAAAGATGGAGATGCTGAGAGCACAAGACTTATACTCTGAGCATCTAGCTGTGTCTTCACAGTTATATGCTTCCTGTGTAAACACCAAATTATCTCATGCTCATTTAATGTTTCCAGGGCCAGGTCCTAATGAAAAAGGGCATGGTTTTTTGAGTTAACTGGTAGCACAAGAACCAAAATGGAAACAGTCCTGTGAGGGCAGAAAGCCACACCATAGACCACACATAACCTGGATTTGGGTTCCAGGACTTCCCTCAGAAGGTTCCACATATGACTTACCTGTTAGCCTAGTACTGTTCTTCCTCTGTAGCCATCTGCTGATGGTCTCTGCACTCACACTCTCTGACACAAACTCTTCCAGCATCTGTGGATGTAGGGAAAGGTAGGCCTTGACCTTCTCATCCGTAAGACCTGAATTGGAGGAGAATAAAACAAGAACACCTTTCACTACTTTTCACAAAAACAGACCTTCCCATTCAGCACCAATGACTTGCATACATAGAAGTGACACCTGAATGTTCACAAAGAAACAGCAGGTGGTGGGGCCTGTTTTCAGTTCAGGCCTCAGTTTTTTCTGCTGTGGATGTGGCACAGGAGGGAGAGTGGGCTGGGCCATACCCAATGCACCTCCCCCCTCGCCCCCACCTATTGTACTTCCTGGAGCACAGGTAAGTGTTTACTGCTCCACAATGTCTCCTGGTAGGCAGACCTAGATGATTCTAAGGAAGGGCAAAGGAAAGCTTGATTGCGCTTAATAGACAATTAAGTCCTCAAGAGCCACCTAAATGCAGCCATTTATTGTCTTCTGTTGTTAAGCAAACAGCCATTTGTGAAGGCTCCACTGAAGTAAAGTATGTATTTAATGCATCCGGGATTGTGCTTGTCTCAACTCACTGTGGGCCCTCATTGGGCCCCATGCTCGTTTCAGAGACTCTGGTGCGTCATCAACAGCATCAGAACCACATCACTTATGGGTCAATATTTAAAATGAACAAACACACACACACACACACACACACACACACACACACACACACACACACACACACACACTCTCAGGAGAGAACATCACTTTGGATCACACAACAAAGCAGTCATATGACTAAGCAGAGCTTCAAACGCTTAACCTAAGGGTGATCTTTGAACCTATATGAGTGTTCTGCTCAGAGTGTAATATTAACTTGTAGACATTTGTAAATAAGTACCAACAGACGAAAGCAAAGATTAGTCATTGGATACAGCCACCAAGAAAACTTTAGAGAGCCAAAGGCCTGGAAGATGTCATGTTCCTAGTGTCCTATGCAATCCATTAAAACACAGAAGACATAGCTGTCCCATTAGAGCTAACTGACCACATCATCAAGCCCTGGATATTAGTGAAACAGTCATGATAAGCTGTTAGATGAAAACACATACATCATCAATTCATATACATTAAAAAATTCTATTAAAGTTTAATTTGTAAAAAGAAATGTAAATCAAACTTTATCAGAAATAGAGTAAGACAGCAGCTGGTTTAGACTGAGCGCGTGCTGAACAGGAGCACAGCTGCGTGGCATCTGTTGAAGCCAAACGTAGAGGAGAGCACATCTGAGCCTGGAAGCATGCTGGGTCCCCGGGCCGAGGTAGAGAGAGGGTTACAGACTGTTTGGTGTGCAACAGCAAAAACACAACGCATGAAAACAGAGACTGCTCTTTGAATGCTAAAAGGAAACAGATGGTTGGATGGTGCTTTCAGCTGACGATGTTGGATAGGCGACTCTGCGAACATTCTGACCCATGGATATCCCATCAGGCATTGGGGGATTGCTGATATAACCCCCCTGTTGCACCCTGGCAGGTTCTGAATGCTGTGGTTAAGAATGAGGGCATTCCTAACATGGGGAACTCTGGGGAGGGATCTGTGATGCCAGACAGAGATTATTTTATTAATGTAAAAATATGCACTTATTCAGGGCGTTTCTCTATCTCAACAAAACTTCATAGTGACAGGCAGGGCAGGGCTCATCTCCTCTGCAGCCCATGTGGCACTTTTTTGTACATGGCAGCCATTTTTGATAAACAGATAGAACAGACTGTGTCAGACAGAGTGATCAGGAGGAGGAAGGGCTGGCTCCCAGGAGAAAAATATTGTCTTTATTTATTCTATGTAACATGCACTAAACATGGACTGAAAATTCAGGTATGTCTGTATGCATTATGCTCTTATACAATTAACTTACATATGTCAGCCTCACTCACAATAAGTGTACAAAATTTGTTCTTATGCAGCCTCCATTGTTAAAGGTAATAACTAAACAATTACATAAAGACAAGTTGAATGGAGAAGGAGTAACTGATAGGAATAGAGGGAAGAGAGAGAGCAAGAGATGGAGCTGAGAGTAGGGTGAGACAAGATTTTCTGATAAAGTAATTGTGCATGAACTCCACACAGGTGCACACAATGCATAGGGACACGTGTGTGTGTGTGTGTGTGTGTGTGTGTGTGTGTGTGTGTGTGTGTGTGTGTGTGTGTGTGTGTGTGTGTGTGTGTGTGTGTGTGTGTGTGTGTGTGTGTGTGTGTGAATATGACTGTGTCCTTCCGATGACATGCCTTTTCTCTAAAAGCCAGTTGTGGTGCATAATGAGAGATTAATATTTTAAACATCTTATGCAGCCACCCTTATAAATGTGGTATGTTACGTTACATTACATTATAGGCATTTTGTTTCCATACATACTTTACATCTAATGCTTTCACACAATGGCTGGAAATTAGCTGCAGAAATACAAGGGATCACCTCATTCAGGGTGTCTGGCTCAGGGTTAAACAAGAGTGCTGATTATTAAAGAATTAGGAATCAGCAGCCCCAACCACATCACCTCTCTGACTATGCATAGCCTAAGATAGGCATAGTGTCAATTCCTGTCATTGTCATGGAAAAGCACCCCCAATCCTCTGCAACAAGTTTACTTTCTCCCAGTACTGGCCCCTGCTGTTGAAACAGCATCTGTCTTGCATTACACGTCCAAAACAGCATTAATGTAAAACAACTGGGCATCTGCGTAGAGCAACGGCTGTAGAGCTGGACTGTGGAACTGAGGATTGTGGCTCAGAGCCCCAGGTCAGTGTTTTACTCTCGGTGCCTTCACCTCAAGTGTTCCAGTAAAAGTACAGCACTACCAACAGGTTGAAGCACATGTGATAGGAACAGAGGTACAGTTTTTATTTATTTATTTTGCATGCCCTCCCATTTCATACACAATTTGAGCTATGCAATCAGCCCTAAAGGCAACCCTCTTCCACAGACACAGGAGCAAGTGGCCAAACATGTGATTCCTCTGAATCACACAGCAACAAAGCAATGAGCCCTGCGTTATTTCCACACTGCAGATGCAACAGCAGTCACATACTGCCTATGCTGTTGGAGGAACACAAATTAAACATATGATCAGATTGCAAACCTGCAGGCTACTGACTGGCCAGGAGAGGCTGCTGGAGAGCAACGAGACTGAGGATTTTACCCAACTTAAAGTGTTACAATTGTTGCCTTTCCAATACAGATCTCTAGTTCTCAAAGCAACTTGAGCATCCAGCCACAGGTCACACAGACACAACCATTAGCATGTACCTTTCCTTTTTTATGTTTCCTAAGCAAGCCCCCGCCCCTCCAACACAATTAGGAGAGATTCCTGTGTCAGTGACTGTGCTTAAGGCCAACCTGAAACCGTCCATAGCATCTGATTGCAATGGCATTACCACCTTAAACAGTGGCAGAGGATACAGATCTGGAAATCAGTTGATAGATAATCTTTGATTGTGTGAAAATACAAGCCACCAGCTTTCTTTAATTAGTTACTATGGCAATATTACATTTTATACACATGAACGTGACCACAATCTTCAGTGGCTACAGAGTCTCAACAGGTCTTGCAGGGGAATTTGCTAGACCCACTTTTTCAGTGTACTAGCTCCAAATTTTATTGTCACATGACCCCCCAGTGGAAATGTTTCATAAGATTTGTGGGTAAGGCTACATGTGAAAGGGGCTAATATGCCCTGGAGGGCTGCACTGTAATTCCCTTTGTCAGAAGTCCTTCATATCATGATAGTGATTCTGCTAGTGTTATTATCATTATTACCAGTGTTTCTTATCTAGAGTAATCTGCACAGTTCACAGTGAACCCTTTATTGCAGCTGGTTGAACACAAAATACAAACTAATGGTTAATATGTATTACGTGATGTTTATGTTTACATATTCCTATATTCCATAATACTATCACACCGATTACACAATCTGACACACTGGCAAAAAAATTAAACAGACCAAAAAGGAGAGGATAAACAGGAGTTCACAGTGAACCCTTTATTGCAGCTGGTTGAACACAAAATACAAACTAATGGTTAATATGTATTACATGATGTTTATGTTTACATATTCCTATATTCCATAATACTATCACACCGATTACACAATCTGACACACTGGCAAAAAAATTAAACAGACCAAAAAGGAGAGGATAAACAGGAGGCCTTAAGCGGAGAGCTTGCCTGGAGCTTTTGGCAGGATTGTTCTTTCCTCACCCAAATGCAAAGCAGACAGACTATAAACAGACATGACAAACAGATAATGAGAACCCTTTGTCACCAAAGCTAGCTGATCAGAAACTAGGATACCTAGAGGTGCTCTCCCCCCACACACACGCTAAAAGGACTTCATAGATTTGGTTTTAACTTTTTTTAATAATAGCACAAAATCACAGCAGCCAAATCACATGTAACATCAAAGTTTCCCAAAGCATCACATGATGCAGAGCCCATGAACAGGGTCAGGATGCAGGCTCACATACACGCCTCTCTTAGATTCCCCTCTGGCTTGGCCCAGCCCAGCCCTGCCCCGGCCCGCCATGCCCCGCCCTGCCCTCCCAGCTTGGCCCCACCCCTCCTCTCTCTCTGACTGTTGCTGCACCCAGCTAGCCACATCCCGAAGAATACAGTGTGGCATCATTCTCTCCGAGAAACAATGGGAAGGATCAGGTACACTGTACTCTTCAGATGATAACTAAAATGTTACTGTTGAAGTACAAATGTCTGATCAAAAAGTTTTTTTTAAGTTACATAATAATTATTTTAAATGCCTCAACAAACCAAGGTTATTATCATATACTAAACCTAAAACTAAGAAGAAAACTATAAGATAAAAACATTTTCGTAAACTAAAATAATTAATAAAACAAGAATGAAAAACTTAAACTTAACGAAACAATACTCTCTAAAAAAACTAACTGAAATAAAATAATAAATAACATGAAATAGTTTTCGTTTTCGTTGTTAATAAACTACACCCTCTAAGACAATGGAAACTTCTACCTCAGACCTGCCTGAGATGAGATACTCCAACCTGTAGATAATGCTGTTTAAGGAATCGTTACAGCCATTTCTTTTTAGGAGTAGATCCATCGAACGGCTTTCCCAAAAGAGATAGGCCTACAATGGCTAATAGAAAACAGCAGAGCCTGGTATGGAAGTTTTTCAAGTATAATATTGAAACCGAAACAAACATATTGTTTTACGTAAAGATAAACTTTGCAGTGTGGAGATTAAGGGGAAAAATACAACAAACCTTAAGATACACCGGCAGAGTCAACACAGAGAAGCTTACATATTACTACGTATCATGGCTGAAGAATAGGAAAGATGGAACAAGAGCGGCGACGATGAAAATAGTGCTCTACATTACATATTCCAGGCAGCAAACCTTAGCTTAGCTAGTTAATTTGCTTATAGAGACAGGCATGTCTGTGAGATTTTCGCCATAAACAATTTGGCCATAAACATTTATGCTTTATGTGGGCACAAATTTTCTAATAAGAATATTAACCTCATAAAAAACCATTCACCCACTGGTCTATGGCTTAATACCATACATAAACAAACTTAAAAATAAGTACATTTTCTTAACTTTGACTGAGCATTTTTTGTTGCAAAAAGAATAATCTACTGTAAAAAAATGTCTGCTTCATTTTGACTTTTCTCTTCAGCGGAAGGAAGGGGCCTGGTCATCCTTGATTAACATTGGGCTGCCTGCAGACATTCCTGATCATTCCTGATTCAGGGAATAAAACAGCCCCAGGGTGATGCATACGGGCTACTCCTGCACCATGGGTGAGAGAAAGTACTGTCAACGATAAACAACCATACCCACCCCTACCCCACATGCACACACACACACACACAGTCTGTAGGATGACACGAGTGAGGTGTTGATAAGGTCCGAACAAACAGACCATGTACAGGTACATATGATGACCGTAGGACAACCACAGGAAGACCAAGGGAGGTCCATGGGGAAACCCCTGGGTGACCCTTTAGTTCTGCAGGTGCTGAGCCAGACAGGGGACCTCAGGAGAAGTCTATCATTTCAACACTTTAAGAAATGAAAGACACTGACCCTGCACAAACATCATCAAAATAAATGTTCTTTCATATTTAAACAAAAACTGAAAACAAATCAGATTTGAATTATATGTTAATTGTATGTGAGTACAATAAGCACAACACATATTTTCCTTGAGAAAGACAAGATGAGTTCATCAAGCAGACCTTGTAGACCTTTAAAACTAAACTGCTTCTAAAAGACTGAGGAAGAAAAGGTTAGTGCTGTAATTTGACAATAGGCAGTTGACGTGGTGTTGTGAGCCTTGGTTCTGATCCCTAACCTTGGACATCGTATTCCTCCTCCAAAGTTGTTGGGAGGGCAGTAACTCCGTTATGGTATCCTTGTGTGATACCCCTACCTCCACTCAACCACCCACCTTAATCTACTCTCTCTGTCCCGCTGCAGTGTTGGGACCTTGTGCAGTAAGGTGTCAGCAAATCACACATGGAATCCAGCCTTGTGTAGACTGTAGACTGAAAGTGTAGACTGTCAGCTTTAAGTTAAGGGTTTTTCAAAAATATAGTATGAACCGTGTAGGAATTACAACCATTTCTATACACAGTCCCCCACATATCTCATAAGATATGTTTCTGTAGTTACAAAACACCAGAAGCATATCTTACCAAAGTCGTGCCACTAACAGACTCACAGGCTTTGGTTTTTGTTAGACTTGGGTGTAAATAACTGAAGTTGTATTGTACTATAGCTAAGGAGGATTTCTGCACCATCACACATTTTCCTCACAGAGCACCCATGACCCAGCTTCACTCAGGTTTCTGGCATTCTTAGAATGGAGCTGACACACCATTACTCATGTATTAAGTCACAGGCCCGGCCTGAGAGTGGAACACTTTACATGAGTCCAACTTTGGGTGGGGGAAAAAAAATGACAGTCCTCATAAAACAAAATGTGCAGAAATACTTTGCTCTGGGACACATGCGCAAGATCCATTAAGCATAAGAATAGTCCCTTTGTGACAAGTGTCATCAGCCCTGAAGATGTTAAGCCATGACCTTTGAGACAGAGGACAAAGACCTTGATGTCAGCATTTTCCTAAGTTGACCAGAAGTGTAGGTTTGGGGGGAAAACTCCAAAAATTCAAGATTATGTTTTGTGAGCTTACTTTTTAATGCACTATTCACAGCACAGCTTGTTTTGTGGCTTTTAAATGTTATATGCATGCAGAAAAGACGTTTCTCCAGGAGATATTCCAAGGTAAATTATTCCACTTCTTCTCAACCACTACACCTATGGACTATGAAAACTGAAGTCTATGTTGTGCTATGATTATTAATAGAACATATGATTTGTTTTGGTTAATGGCTGTCTTTTTGCAATAGTGATAACAAAGATAATAATGCTAAATATTTGCAGTTTAGCCAACCTAATTTCCATTTAGATGCATGCAACTATTTGAATGCCGGTTATATCGATTTGCCTAATGTAATGGAATTGTATGACCTATCTAAGTTTATTAACCAGCTTGTCAATTTTCCCAAACAGTATTCTTCAGTGAGTGCAAAGAAAGGTCTCTTTATTTAATTTTAACAGCATTTTGCAGTGTTTTATTAATCAATGAAAGGTGTGACAATGTTTTGGTTTAATATTCATCTCTTTGCCTTAGTGTTTGAAATAAAAACAAATCCACTGCAGCTCAACATGACACTTAAGCATGAAATACTTTGGGAGGATCTGCTGCTGTTCCTCAGCATGATTCATGTGCTCTCACCAAAAAGGCCCCCAGAACCACCAGGCCCTGTTAGAGCACACACAATGGTTTGGCCCTTAATGTGTCATTCCAAAAAGGTGATGATGAACAGAGGGATGTGCGTTCAGCACAAACCTTATTCCTCTGGATCAACCCATTGGTCAACTCAAGCATTCATGTGACCACAACAATAGTTAACTAAGCATATTAATCATTATATTCTCTAGAGAGAGCTCTAGTAAGTGATAATGGTTTCTAGGGCAACCTTATTGGATTAAAAAAAAGCACAACTGATTCCATGATTCAGCACCTCTAACAGTCAATGATTGTTAAAACAAATGATTGATAATTTGACCCCTCCTTGACCAATTGCACCCACCTCTCCTCTAACCCATCCCTCTTTCTCCTCCCAGTGATCTCACTTCCTTTGTCTGCTCAGCAAGTGGCTTTTTAAAGTTAGCTAGTTGCTGTACAATGCACAGTGGTAGATTTCATTTATTGCATTGTTTTGGGATACAACAATAGCTGAATAAAAGATTCTTTTTCATTTTGGCTATCTTTGGCAGAAACACAGGATCTTTGTTCTTATACTCTTTAGAGGCTTAAGCCTCCTATAGAGCAATGGAGTTGTTCATATTTGACCACAGCGTCGTTGTCAATAGAGGGAGGGGTTCATTCAACTGAGTATTTCCTGTCTCATCACACCATGAAGACTCAATCTGCCTGTAACCTGCCCCCACCAGCTACCCAGAAGGTATATACAGTACCTGTGAAGTGGTTCAACGGGTAGATTATTGTGAAAAGAAGCAGCAAGGAGTTACAATGACAGGTGAGAAGAAATCACTGTATATTACTGAGTGATAATCCAATCTCCCAAAGGGAAATGTTGCAACAGTCAGACAAGCCTTCACATAAAACGTAGCGTTTCGAATTTAGGAAAGAAGGAAAAATTTAAAATAAATTTCAACATTAGATGGTGCAAGTTATTTCTAGTAAGCTCTAGGCTCCAGCTCCCATGAGTACCACCTTAAAATGCTTTATGACATCAAACAGATCTGCAAGAACCCTATGATGGGACTGTGCTAAATCTAGACAGGTACAGACTTACTGTGCAGAGGGGGCTTTACCTTTGCACTCCACGTTCTCAGCAACAAACAACCCCTTTTTCAGACAAGCCATGATGGCAGAACACTGCTTTGAGAAAATCAAACTCTAAAAGGGTAATGCAGCATCTTGCATGCTTTAACAGCTATGCATATGTACATAAATGTAAATGTAATTGCCGGAAGTAAAGTTATTGCATTTGTGGGTTCACGCATTAGGTCCAGGTTACAGGACTGCAGACCTTTTGAGACGGGTCCCCACAGTGGTATGCAGGAAGGAAAACAGTTTCTCTCAGGTTTTTGCATCTGTTTTTCTCTCTTGCTTTTCCCATTCCTCTGGCTAAATATGGTGGAAGGAGTTGGCAGGAGTTGGCAGGATGGGGGTGATGCCACTGAACAGTATATGCAAAGTGCGGAAAAACACAGGCAAAAATGAGGAGAAGCGAAAAACGCAGGTCGCTAAATTCAGTATCACCAATTCAGATGACGAACGTCATGTTTCATTGTCATGGGAAAGCGGAAGGAAAAAAAGAAACTGACTTGGATCGTTAATGAGGCCTCATTTCTGTGTGTGTGTGTGTGTGTGTCTGTGTGTGTAAGTTTGTCCTTATTTCTATAATACTTCTTTTCCCTTTTCTTATTTAGGGCTGGTCTGTGCGGTCACTTATGCCCCTGTTTGACCTCAGATTATGTCACACTCTTTTTTAAATACTCTGTGTGACTCTGGGGTATTGCAGGGTTGGGTCAGCCCTCGGGGGACCTTGGGTATCGCTCTGTTGCCTCATGTGACCCTCAAAACTCCACAACATCCTTCCTCAGAACCATTTTAAGATCCTGATTGGGAGAAGCTTCCACAGCTGAAATGGGTGAATATTTAGAATTGCAAATCCCTACATTTTTTTTCCTTTTTGAATTCATCCTAGAAGGACCTAAAATTACAGTAATTGCGCAATAATTCTAATTCTAAAAAATGTCTCTGTTGAAAGATAGTAGGTCTTTAGCCAACAGTAGTAAGTCTTCAGAAGTACTAAGTCTTTAGTAGGTGTATACATTTTGCCTTAAATAATATTGGATATTGTTTACAGTTTAATCTACATTTATTTTTGATGATGTGAAGTCCTCTGTAAAAAATATTATGTACACCTTCAAAACATGCTTAATCTTTCATAGTTAGAAAACTAAAGTAATGCAGTACATCAAACAGCTATAGAGACATACAAATGACAAAAATCATAGATACAATCGTTGTTGCAGAGGCTAACGCTGGCTACTCAAGTTTGTGATTGCTGAGTGGGCATCGGTCAGGATGCACGAAACTTCTTATTTTCCACCAATCTTCTTTATTCAAGATATTCTTCACACAGATATGGAGTCCAAAAAAGTTACTGTGGTATTCTAGGTATGAAAACCAGGGTGTGTGGATGTGTGTGGTTCTGCAAATAAACAAAGAGCATAGTACATCCTTATTAATCTTAAACCCATCCCACAATAACAAGGGAATCCAATAGCATTGGCTATGAAGAGCTAGCATAATCTCACTGGGTTTAAGATATTCTAGCCACATTGCTAACTTGCGCTAGATTACTTGCCCCTAAATATACATTGAAATCACCACTATACTTGTAACAACAATCACAGTACAAATTGTAGTGATATACAGGAATCTAATTCACTGTAAATGTGACATGAATGGTCAGTATGATTCAATTAACAGTGATAGCATTATAGCATGGTAAATGACTAGTTTAACACACCGAATGATCAGCTTACTCCTAAATGGGCTCTCCATCTTTGACATTCAGGACAAGAGCACTGTTCTCTCCCTATGGCTTTCATGACTACAAAGGATCCAGAACTTCCTCCTCAGCTCTGAGAAGAGCTGCTCGGCACCTGGGTGCTTCAAGTCACCATCCATCTGTCGGATGAGCAGCCTAGTCAGTGCATGCTTAGGGTCCAGGACGACAGGGTGGATGACATCAGTCTTCAAGCCTTGACAATGCTGTAGTCTAACATCTACTCGGATCAGCTGCAGTGGCTCATCAAGTTCTGGTGCCAGTGTGATCAGGCAGCTAAATGAGGGAACCAGATTTCCAGCCCCAGCACTTGACCTCTTCGAGGAAGCTGTCTTCTTGGGCAGATCTTAGGATGCTGAGCTCTGGCTCCTTGAACTCTTCCACTGTAGGGGTTCCCTCCACATCAGCTGCCACCCCATGGAGGTGCCTCGCTGGTGCCTTAATGAGATCATTGGAGCTGTTGAACTTCTGTGTATCTGGTGGGGGGTGGTTGGAAGCTATGGTGGCAACCAGACAAGTTGTCAGGTTGTGGGTAGGTGCAGTTAGTCCAACCCTATCAGGAGAAGTGGTTGCGCGTTCTTGAACGGTAGCAGGGGACGCGTCTTGAGGTGCTTATACTTTTGCAGGAGTCCCTTCACTAGGTATGTGTGTTCAATGAGGCCTAGCTGGGTTGCAGTGAAGGCCCCCTCTATGGTGAATATCTTCTTAGGCTAGTTAGCAGGGGAAATTGTGAAGGTCACTAATGTGCCCCTTAGCGTTCTCAGGTCTTATCGCACTGTTCCCAAGGTGAAACTGTCTGGCTTGCCCTGGAGCTTCAGGCACTGAACATCATCCTGGAGGAGAATCGTTCTCTCCGAGCCATCATCCAGTATGGCGTAGGTCTCCAGAGTGTGCTCACCATTCCACAGGAGCACCTTGCTGACCTTGAGAAGGACTTGCTTGCATCCAGCACATCAGTCAAGATACAGGACATCTGTTGAAGACTCCCCCGTTCCATTGATGACAGTCCCTGCAGCTTTCTCCAGTGGCAGCTTGGAGGCTGACATCGTGTAAGGCCTCAAGGTGTTTACCTTTACATATCTCGCATGGTAAATTTGACATGATTGGTCAGCATGACTCATTGTAATTTAATTAACAGTAATAGCATTACAGCACGGTAAACGACTGGCTTAACACACTGATCCATCAGCTTACTACTAAACGCACTGACAAAAACGGCAAAAAATAACATCGAATTCAGAATGTAAATGTCACAAACTTACTTGTCATTGGATGCACACTTTCACATTCCTAATAATAATGTAACTAAATTGGCACATTAGAACGTAAACAGCTCAGATGCACTGCACACCACACTGCATACCACGCCACTCTGCTCACAGAAAACGTATTTCTACAGTCCTTCTGGGGCACTGCGCTCTCATTTGCTGAAATTCTGTGCAAACTGTCCTGCTCTTATAATCTTCAGAACTGTTAAGAGGTAAACATATTTTTAAAAATGACATACACATTTTTACAGTTCTACCAAATATCACTTTTTTGATTAAATAAAATGTATGATAGGTACAGGTCACATGGACATTTGTTGGTGGTGAGGTTCTCTGCTGTTAACAATGGCTGATATTACCCATAGTGCATCAGAGGTCCTCAGATTTCCAGCAGCTAAAGGTTAGCTTAGGTCATGGTGACTCCAACTATTCAACTCTCTGTTTTCATTTCCATAGTCATTTTTCAGACAAAAGCAAGAGGAGAATTATTTGACTGGAAAAATAAAACATAGCAGAAATAGGAGACCTAAGAACTGTAATAGGTCCAAAGTCACTGCTCGCACACATGTTACTTTTTTCCGTGAGACAATTTGAAGTTTTTGTAAATCAAGTGCTGTTAATCCTGATCCACAAACCACTTCCAGGAAAAACATAAAATCCCAATGATCGATACAGCAATTTTATCCTTTTATTATTTGCCTCATATAAGTATTGATTGAACATGAAACACTGCTGTTGCTGGCCACTTCTTCACCTTTTCCACCACTCCATGGATGATGAAGATGATGATGTAAATAATAATGATGACTTATTTCCAGCTGCTCAGAAATTCACTGAACATCTGTACCTAAGCATCCTGAGTATAAAAATATGCTAAAATCCTCAACAATTTATTAAACATAAAAACCGCTTATCAACAAAGCCAAGGGGCCCACGTTGTCCACCACAGTACGTTAGAAATATAACCAGAAAACACATAGCATCCTAGTAATGATCAAATCAAATTTGTTCATGAATGTGTGGCTTCAGTCACCACCTCACTCAGGAACCTGCAGATAAGTTTTTGGTTTTCTGTGACATAAGGAAGAAAACAGATGTTGCACAAATCAATGTGATGGGGGATAATTCTCATTACTGCTCCAGTTGAAACACCAGGGTGCAAAATGACCCTAACTTTCAACAAGTCTGTCTTTGACCACAAGTATGCAAATAAACATCACTGAACATCCCTGCACACATCTTATGCCTCGGTTTCAAGAAAGCAAAAGTTTACAGTTCCTCAGACGTCTTTCAACTTCAATTAGAGGTGAAAGAAAAAAGAATTTAGAAATCATGAAATAGTTAATGAGCTAAGCAGGGGTTCATTTCCAGAGCTCTTGCAACTGGGTGATGCATTTAAGCTCCTTTGCTTCAGCAAGTAGCCAGCTGCGTTAATGGACAGTATGCACAAATTCAAAATGTGTGCACTCCCTGGGTTAAGAAAAGGACTAATGTAAGATAATTATAATGAATTATGGTAACAACTAAGGAATTTATACGAACACCCAGGTATTCAATTAACCATGAAGTGGACTTTTGAGGCAGTGAGGTTGAGAGCCCAGTTTATAGAAATAATGAAGACCTCTAAGCTAGTAGTGCTGTTCTTATTATTTCTGTAGGATGAACAAATTTCTTTGGACTGTGGAATGAGAGAAAAAATGAAAATGCCTCAAAATGATCATGCAGTTGAGAAACATGATGCGAACATAATTGTCATTCATTTTCTAAGCACACTAGTTTGAAGTAGTGTCATCAACTTTTGCTGTTCAACTTTTTCCTGGGAAAAAAATCACCCTAACCCTGAAACCCTGAAATGAAAGAGAAACAGACGCTAAGGATAAGCTACTTCCCACAGTTCAACCTTTCTTTGGTGTTCAATAGGGACTCGAAGTAGTCAGAGACCCACTGCCTTAGATGCAACAATACAGACCAGAGAATAGAGAAGAAAAACAGAGATAAACCAGTAAACGAGAGCTAAACAAGAGAGACAAACAGACAGTAAAGAGACCAGATAATAAAAAAGAGACGAAATGTGCAACCACATATTGAGCATTGAGACCAAAAAGAAAATCCAGAGAACAGTGATCAGAGACAATCTGGAACGAAGAGGCACTGAAGCTCAAAAGGCCCTTTTATTTGAAAAAAATAAATAAATAAATAAAATAAAATAGCGCGCTCCCTCTGGCGTAGTGTCAAGGGCAGACTGCCAAGGTACTACTTTTCACTCGCCTGACATGGGGGGAGGGAAGGAGGGGGGTGTGCGTGCGTCAGCAGGTCCGTCTGGGACTCCCTGGCTCGGGAGCAGCAGAGAGCATGTGTTTCTTATCTTATCTATAGGAGAGCTGGAACCCTTTCTGCCCAGTGACGTGTGAGAAAATGCGGAGATGAATGTGGTGCTGGAGGTGTAGTTGACATACTTCATCCTTGCACACATGTTTTTTGGGTGGAGTGTTAGACAGTTGACACACCTCAATCTAACATAGATGATTAGAGCTGATGGGGGTTGGGGAGGAAATAACTGACAGAACAGGCTACTGCATGCCACTGCATGGTGAAAAAAGTGACTGTGGCAATGCATTCACACAAGGGTTCAACAGGATCATTCCCAAAAGATCAGAGCAGTAAATTTAACTCTCACCACTCTCCTTCCCTCCTTTCATGTTGCTCCCTAGCCTACAGTCAATGTTGCAACCAAATGTTTGTGTGTGTGTATGTGTGTGTGTGTCTGTGTCTTAAAGGAGTTCTAGGACAGGCAACTGAGGCAGTTTCTGAGGAACAGAAAAGCACTTTGTTTCACTTCCCTGCCTGGGACACAACAGCACATCTTACATAAGAAACACAACACCCTGCTGGCACTGTGACGCTCCAATCATCCTCCTTTATTTAAAGATGAAAACAAAATTAATAAAGCAGTGTTGTCCGTCTGACCTCTCACAGCCACACGCGCAGGTACACGCACACACTCACATGCATGTGTGTGTACACTCTGCTCACATAAATGTGCACACCAGCACTGAGTTCTTTACGAAACAGTTTCTGCATCATTCCCCCTCTCAAAGGGCAGATCATTGGAAGTAAAGGATGCGCTGTGAATGATAGCGGAGATAAGACACCTGCGCTGCTGTGTCCGGGCATAGCCTCACACCTCCATAAAAATCACTCCACCCCTGCTCCCTCATTATTTAACTCAAAAACTGCTGCAAATCCAATATTGTAATACTCCCCGTATCCCCACTTTATGACCACTGCAACACATTTTCTTGAGTGCAGTCATTTTTAACCACAATGGTCATGTGGAACAAACTTGCTCTGCATGGCTTGCAGTTTGCAGTCAATGTTGTCCACAGTGACAATGCTGTCATATGGGTTTTTGCCATTTTGTCACCCACTTTCCCTGAGAATTTTAAACTTTAAAATTTTAAGTTTTCCAGAATTTCAAACTGATTATTACCTGGATTTTAGGTTTAAAATGTGTGAAAGTTTATGTTTAAAAACTTTTACAGTTTGGTTAATGGTGCTCTCTTAAAAGCTCTTAAAAGGTTGGGAATCCTCTCTTGTTCCATTTAAGAAATGTATAATGAAAAACCAGTATCAATGTTTGAAATTAAAGTTCAATTTTCTCAAGTCAGTTTGAATTATTTTTGTGGTCAAATTTTCAAATTACAAATGATTTGCTTTTTTCCAATAGTCATACCTACATCTGTTTCTCTACATCATTTGAAGAACTTGATCTGTACCTGCTCCCCAAAAATGCTTACCCCCACACAACCCTCAGCAATCTGGCCCTCTCCCAGAGTGAGACATTTTCTCTGACATCTGGAGAAATCCCCAATCTACACACTGCTGAGGAGTCATGAGGGGTGCTGTGATGAGAAGCACAGATGCCTCCCCTACCCCTCATAAAGACACACAACAGAATACAGATGCTGTATTATTTATTTTCCTTTCCATTAAAGCACACAATCAGAAATACAGCATGTTCATATGAGAACTTTTCATATGGTAAAGCTTGTTCATAAGGTGAAGTCCTACACCGACATGAACATCAGAAATAAATACAAAGACTTGAAATATGACAAACCTCTCAAGTGCACTGAGACTTCACAAAAGGCCACCGCGATGGTATTCAAGCTGCAATTTTCCACACCGACTAGATGGCTGTAATAGTATTTCCTCAGAAAAAGTTGGAAAAATATGTATCGGGCATACATGGTTTTTACAACTGGTTACAATTCAGTTTCTGTATTCTGCATTTCTGTAGCACATCAGTGTTCTTTAGAACACAAATGATAAAGACTGAAGGTAGCTGTCCTTTACATTTGCTTAGCACATGCTCCTCTCAGGGGGCTTACTTTTTTCTTTTGCCTTTTGAGAAATGAATTTTTACAAACAAAAAATGCAGCGAGGTACTGATAGTGACACTTAAAAACTATTCATACACCAGGAGAAAGTGTGGGTTTTCCTTTTCTTTTCCTAGGCACAGTGAATGTAGTTTTGTCCATCACAATTAAGGCAAAACTGCAATGGTACCAAAAGCACATTTCTGCATTGCCACCAATACCCCGTCACATTGTCGCAATTCAGTACCCATCGTTGGTTGGACATGGACAGGAACCTGCTCCACCTGCCGAGTTTTCATGGGGAAAGTTGAAGACATTGAACTGAAGTACATGACACTTGACGTGTATGGAGCAGCAATAAACTATATGGCTGAACTCCTATGCATTATGGCTGAGTGGCAATTGGGCCTGGGCCAGAGTTCAAAGTTGTGCACATACACAACATAACAGGTAGAACACCTTAGTCAGCTACAAATGTCCCAGCTGTGTAAACAGCCTACGGAACAGATTACATGTGAAATCATGAAAAAGGAGGCAGACAGTGATAAAGGCAAATACTGAACTCAAATAAATAATGAAACTGATGCGGTTTTCAAAGCTCTTTCCTCCAATATAGTTAGGTGCTGAACTTGTTTCTGTACTTTATGCTTAGAATACAACAAAGCAGGGCAGTCAGGCAGGTCTACAATGTAAATATAATCAAAATGTTGCCACGCACAGAAATTCACAGTCCAGCAATCCTGTTGTGTAAGAAATGAATGACAAGACATAAGCTGTGCCACAATGTAATTAGAGCATCATTTGGAAGGCATCAGTGACCAGCAGGGCAAGCTTTCAGCCTCTACGGTGCAGTATCTGCAAAGTGCTCACAACATGCTATTCCTCCATGGGCATTTAACAGAAATTCTGTTGAAACATTGCATGGGTGACGCATTTCTGGTCATTTCTTTTTCTCCTTTTTGGAGGAAATGGGGGGCAGGAAGTCCAGAATGTGGTTTGAAGCACTTCCTTCCCAACAATACAACCCATCATTGAGTTAAGCACTTTCCAAATGTCCAATTGAGTTTGCAAAGCTTGCCAGATCATATTATGATTCACCTGAAGTGACCTTTCCATCTGATCTCCACTAGACATTGGCGGGTTCTTTCACAAGCACATGCACACTTGTGCAAGTACAAGTACACACACATATGTGCTCACACACACGGTCTGCATAAACTTCCACTGACTTGAAGCAACCCACATTTCAGCCAATCTGAATCTGACCACAATACATTTTAAAAAAGATTATTTCACTTTAATGTGCATGTAAAACCAAGATGGATGCTTCCCATTTGCAAAATAAGGAAATTATTAAGACAAGTGAGTGTTAAGGCCGCTAATACAAGGAAAGCTATCTTTCTTTACAAAATGAATAATGGCACTGAAACAGGCTGTGAGAGGTCACTGTGGTAATAGGGAGCAGAGTGCACGTAGGTATCAATGAAAGTGGAACTAAGTGTGCTCTACTGCTTCTAATGTCACATTGTTGGTTGGACTGTATTTTTTACATTCCCATGGTTACCCAGATACTGCGAACAAGACAATGATTACTCAGGGCATCCATCTTCTGAGGGGAAAATAAATTTCATGTGACAGAATTTCAGAACAATATGCCTCTCTCTGTTGCCATCCTTCACACACTTGAGCTGCATTACAGCCATCGAACACATCCACACATACAGACACTCAGATACACATACACTCTGAAACACACATACAGACACTCAGATACACATACACTCTTACAGACACACATACACTCTTACACACACATACAGACACTCAGACACACATACACTCTTACACACACATACAGACACTCAGATACACATACACTCTTACACACACATACAGACACTCAGATACACACACACACATACACTCTTATACACACATACAGACACTCAGATACACATACACTCTTACAGACACACATACACTCTTACACACACATACAGACACTCAGATACACATACACTCTTATACACACATACAGACACTCAGATACACATACACTCTTACAGACACACATACACTCTTACACACACATACAGCCACTCAGACACACATACACTCTTACACACACATACAGACACTCAGATACACATACACTCTGAAACACACATACAGACACTCAGACACACATACACTCTTATACACACATACAGACACTCAGATACACATACACTCTTACACACACATACAGACACTCAGACACACATACACTCTTACACACACATACAGACACTCAGATACACATACACTCTTATACACACATACAGACACTCAGATACACATACACTCTTACACACACACATACACTCTATACACACACACAGACACTCAGACACACATACACTCTTACACACACATACAGACACTCAGATACACATACACTCTTATACACACATACAGACACTCAGACACACATACACTCTTATACACACACACAGACACTCAGACACACATACACTCTTACACACACACACAGACACTCAGACACACATACACTCTTACACACACACACAGACACTCAGACACACATACACTCTTACACACACATACAGACACTCAGATACACATACACTCTGAAACACACATACAGACACTCATACACACACACAGACATCAGACACACTCTATGCACACACACAGACACTCAGACACACATACACTCTTATGCACACATACAGACATTCAGACACACATTCACTCTTATACACACACACAGACACTCAGACACACATACACTCTTATACACACATACAGACACTCAGATACACATACACTCTGAAACACACATACAGACACTCAGATACACATACACTCTGAAACACACATACAGACCCTTACATATTCACATTCACCCAAACATGTAGACACACAACTTGAGGATAATAGTTGAAACATTTTAACATTACAAGGCATCTAACATGACAACTCATGTCAACAAAATACTATAACACAGGAACAGATGATTGTGAAATATAGCAATGAGATGACGTCTCCTGATTAATAGACAAAGGATGCCAAACTCTTTTCTCCTCACTATTCCCTGTGATAGAGGAGTACAGTGACAGCAGTGCAGGACTGGGCACAATAAATAACAATATTGCTGAATCTGTAAGGTATGAAAATAAAAGGGAAAAAAGGGAAAAACGCTTCCCCTCAAAATGAAGAGCTGTTGCCTTTGTCACATGCTGAACGCGTCATCCTGAACATGTGGCTCTTGGCACATACGGAGGTTGCAAAAGCTGCACAACCAACATCACTAACGGCTTCCCAAGGCCACGGTGACTGGGCAGGGGCACATAGGTTCACACTATGTCACATACTAAGTCAGTGTTGCACTGCATTCTTACACATTTTAAGAAATGTACCTAAACAATGGCTATCAAATCAAAACCAAACAATTAAATAATTGAACACGACAAAGAATTTACAAGTATAACACACATACACACACACGCACTCTCTCCCTCCCTCTCATAGAACACTGCATACACAAATCTAACTGATGATTACATTGGGAATACAGATGAACAGCGGCCACAGTCTTGATATTTTTGTAATGGCTGTCATATATCAATATTCAATAAATAAAAAAATATTTTTTACAACATACTTTTGTCTGTTTCAAAAGTATGTGCAATTCTGCATGTAGATCTCAGAAATCCACAACTGTATTTTTATTAGATTTTTATACAGCAAGGTGTCATGCAAATATCTAAAAAACAAATGCCCTGCATAAATGTTGATATGTTTTGCATAATTTTATGAGCACAACATCACCTCCAAGGACAAATGTAAACTCATGATAGCAAAAGCCTTTATAAAATTATTTGCACTGTGGAATTGCAATTCAGAATGTTTAATTTCAGCATAAAATGACCCCTCAAAAAATATACATAAAATATTACCTAGTATTTTGCATTTTAGAGCTTCTCTCTCTAACAAAACAGACCAAGGCTAAAGTCTCTGTGTTTTAAAGTTGTGTTTTGAAACAACTTTTGTTTTTGAGATCTGACATTGAATTTTACAGGAAAGAACGGCCAAAACCTCTCTTAACAGATATATGGTCCACCAAAGTAAGCCAACTGTAATGCAGGGACACCTAAAATTGACAGGTCTCTGAAAAATCGATTGATTTATTCAAAATGACAAGTGACATTGGCACCATGAGAGCAGTGTTTCCATGACATCGGCCTGTGCTGCGTGCCGTAGGTACATGTGCGTAGGCAGGCAAATTCCTGTTACAATAAACTCTCTATTTTAATAAGAGGATGGACATAAACCGACCCCTAGCTTTGCTTCCTGGCCCCTCCCTGGTGTCAGGCCCCCACTTGCTATTACACAGCAGCCCAGGCTGAAGAACCAGCTGTGAAAGAGTGCAGGACTGACAGCCAAGAGCAGGGGACAAGACAACACCACTGACCAAACTTATCTCATCTTTTCACAAAAAGAAGTCAAGGGACATTTAGAGGTTGATATTTTTATTAAAAGTTTTCTTTTAAAGCAATGCCTCTCATTCTTTCATTTGCTTCACTGATTTCAAAAATAGCAAACACCTCAGTGCCAAAGTCTGGATTCATGCATGAAAACGTGAATGTTCATAAAAAATGTTCAACGGCAAACGGCAAGTCTGTATGTGAGTGTTGGAGTGCAAGAGAGTTTGAGAGTTCATTCAACATTTTATTTCCTAACACTGTGAATGGATACTTAAACATACTCTTTCCACTGATTATTCTATTCTGCTACATGATGTTGTTATGTTATATGCTTTGGCAAGATGTTAAATTTGGTCATGAAGGTAAATGAAATGTGCAATTCTGAGACAGTAAATACAAATGGTGAAAGTAGGAGAAACGGACAGATGTAAGGCCTACATTCTTCTCCCAGTCAGAGTTGGCTTGTGCAGACACAGTAAAAACTTACAGTGTTTATTTGCCCTGGCCTTGTGCTGACCCACCCGGGCACGTGACCCACAGGGTAAAAACATTCCATAGTAATGCCCCTTAACGGAAGCCCTGTGTAAACAGTGCAAAATCACAATGTACCACACACTCCATTACAAAATGCTCCCAGACCCCATACACACACATTGCATAGACATTCTACATTAGTGCCCCTCCACACCCCATATACACACAGATGCATGCACAGCACACACCTTCCAGACAAAGAAATGCACTCATTAAACCACAAAAATGTCCCTGTGCAGCACACACATCCCTCAGCAAATAGACACTCCTTTATACCCCAACAACACAGGTACCCCACTACACATTCACATGAACACTTTACATTACACCCATTTATTTCATTCACACATACACACATACACACTTACACACATACACACATACACACATACACACATACACACTTACACACTTACACACTTACACACACTTACACACACTTACACACACTTACACACACTTACACACACATACACACACATACACACATACACACTTAACTTTACATTCATTTAACATTCAAATAAGCAGTCATATAATACACACACTCTTGCAAACACACTTTGGAAAATGTGGCAACATATTTAAACACATGTAATATGCAAAATACATGTACATAATAAGTGTATATATAAAATATGGATACTTATATTTTAAATACATACAAATGATATGGACAACAAGTTCCTTTGTGGGATTACCCACATCACATCACACAAAAGATGGGGGGATCAGAGACTTGGAAAATGGCAGCAAACCCTTGACAAGATTGCAGTTATGACTGGTTTCCTGCTGTTTCTGAATCAACCAAAAAACTGAACACAAGTGGACAAGCAGTGGTGTAAGACGAACTCTGAGCAATGTTGTTCAGCAATAACGACACTGGAAAATAATACATTTGGAATAAGGCCTTTCATACACAAGAATAAAAAATAAAAAAAATCCTGTGAATAAATAATGCTTAAAAAGACAGTCCTGGAATTTACCACAATACCGCCTGGTCCACCTGGCTAGGCTGATGGGTCTTATTTTATGATAAAAGGAACACTTCCCATATACATATTTAGATGGACGCTGATTTTATTTAAATTTCTTGCAAATGCACTAGTTCCAACATGTTACAGGAGAATAATGTATGATCTATTTCTAATCCTAGGAGCATCCCAATACAAATTGCATCCAAACCCATTGTGTTCAGAATTTTAGCGTGAAGTGCAAATGTCTTCTATAAACTCAACACGATTTATACACATATGGTTACAACTTCAACACACTCCTTGACTTAATATGATGCTCATCTTTGTTAAAGTCAAATAATTTGTCAGACACTTTCTACTGGGTTAATGTAATTTTAAAAACAGATTTCATATAATTGCAATAATTTTTTGATCTAGGTAATCCATTAACTATCTTTTGTTTTCTAAATGTTTAGTAAGGCTGACTGGTTTTATTCGTGGCAGAGGAATTGAAGCTGTTTAAATAGTAAGAGGGGCCAATGTAATAAAATCGGACCATTGAAAATCATAATACGATGCACCTACAATCTATAAACTTAAGAACACACTACGAAACCGGCCAAGCCACACCTTGATCTCGAGATAAATTGATATTTATAAATGCAGTGCTTTATTTTTAGGTTCCTGTAACCCACACAAATTAACAGAAAAAAACAGTAAATTTTGTTATACAGTAAGAGTGAAATCTTTTTACTGTATAACAAAATGGACAACATTTTTAACCAAAATACATTTGAAGAATGTGAAAATATAAAGGAGTATTTACACCAGTTTTATGAATTTTCCTGGATTAAAAAACAAAGAACAAAACCGGCTGTATGGCTGTTTCTCCATGCCAGGCACTCAAGCCAAAAGCAGTCGGTCAAAACCAAGGTGGATGAAATCATTCTCAAAGCTGAAGTGAAAACTGTAGTGTCGGATGCAAGATACATTCTCTGCAAGTTGTACCATCTTTAATGGTGATATTTCAATACAACCAGTGCAACACTTTCGAAAAATCTGGGAGAACTGATGGACCTACATATGACTTCAGTCTGTGCCTCTAACAACTACTCAGAAAAGAGGATGCACTACATATGGGATGAATCCTCCAAGTGGGTTTGCAGTGGCTTGTGAATGTGAAAGAGTGAGTGGGTTTGACCAACCAACACCCTCCATTAGTGAACATAAGAACTAGGAGTGGATGTGGTTTTTTTTTTTTTTTTAAACTGTAGAGATTTTTAACTAGTTACACCAAGTTAAATAGCTGCATTAAAAAGCAACTAACAATGATCTGTTGTGAAGTATTGTGAAGTATTGAAGTATTGCCCTGATACATCCATCCCCTTAATTTTCATGACAGGGAGGCTGGTCATAGAAATGCACTATATTTTAAACCTTTGTGTGAATGTAAATTTTGCATTTTTAAAAATAATTGTTTCTCACCATGTTGCCCACTAAAACAGCTGGTACTTAGCAGCTAAGTACTTAATCTGCGGTAACCAATAGTGATCCAAACCCATCCAAACACGCTTCCTGTCATATTCAAAGGTCCTCAATACTTTTCAACTTTTCATTTCACAACCATTCAGACTAGTATATTTATCCCTAAATTGATAATTACGCGACATAAAATATATCAACAAAATAAGTACATGTTTTCCCGCACCTTGAAATAAATTATTAACTGTCATCTTTAACTGTTTTCTAGTGTAATAAAATGCTATACATTATGTACGTTTTCGCTGCATAAAGCACTCGATGATGCTCTGGGACGTTCATTTGGAGTGCATCATGACAGGTGACCCCTCCTACATTCAAAAATAAAAAAAATCAAGAGTAAGAGTAGCAGTAGATTACGTTTAAGCTTTGACATTTTCACTCTGACCAAAAAACGTTATTAGGATGAAGTCAATGAAACGTACCTATCTTAGTGCATTTCTTAGCGACGTAAATTCACCAGTTACAGGAACCAGAACCCGGCGATAATGCATTCCGAGACGCAGCCGCGTTTTGAGAGCTTTGCGCGGCGGCCAAGCGCATTGCAGAACCTGGACTTGTGGATTTTGATGCTAGTCACCCTATTTTCATTTAGTCTGCTAGTGGGACCCCCCGCGCCCGAGGAAAATAGTATAACATTTTTCCTCAGAACGGATCCACGATTTGCATTTTCCATACACTGTACTGCACTGCCCGATCCATTCAAATAACACAGCACAAGCTAATTAGACAGTTTTGCTTCGAAAGTTCGACAGAATATTTCTATCTCGATGCGCTGTTGCAAGATATGAATTATCCCCAAAAACCCCACCCTTACGTTACTTGTGCGCCTACAATTGAGTATTGATAGCAGGGTTTTTGCATATTAGTTTAACACTGCTGGTCGAACGGATTACATCCTTAATCACATCATGCATACTGTTCTGTCAATCCAAAGAATTGAAACCATGCTGTTACCGCAACATTATCAACGACGAATGATACCGATTCGAAGAATCACATGTATGTGACTTTAATAACCCAAACACTGCTAAAAGTACAAGGAAAAGTTTGCCAACACTAACATAACGATAAATGCAAATGCAAACATAAGTCGAATAACCTAAAATTTTAATTAATATCTTCAAAGGTCAGAGACTCCAGTACATTTTCCAAAATATTACATAAAAGTACCTACTTGCACCAAGAAAACAGTCCGTAAACCTTCTGAAACAGCTTGTTGAAGGCGGACCATCTTCCATGTCTGGCTCCAAGCGCAGAGAGGGAGAAGCAACGGAGAAAAACGCGCCCCTGCTGTAATTCCTGCTATAGGCAGTCCCACTGTTAATGAAATGATTCAACCAAAACGTGTGCGGATGAGGTCTGAACAGTCCGTGGAAGTCGGGTGGAGGAGAGCCGTAAACGAAGCGTGCTGAGTGCGAGGGAGTCCAGAGCTGTCCGCCCCTACTCGCCGCGCTGTAGTTAAACGCCGATCCGCCTCCCCGTCTTGGCAGCTCAGTAAGTTTACACGAAGGAGAGGAGGATGACGGAGGAGATAGTGAGGAATACGTAGACGAAGGGAGACGGGGAACTGCGGAGTGAGCGGCGATGCTGCTACCTCTTCCCCGGCTGCTGTTCCTGGGTGTCGCTGCGAAAAAGGCGGAACTACATGCCCAGCCGCTTTCCGGAGACAAACTGCTGTAAACGTGAATGCTGTCTCCGGATCTGTGCGTTTTCCCAGTAGTCAAGGGGGTTTGGGGGCGTGATGAGAGTAATTTCTCAGGGTTGGACATCCTCCGTATTTATAGCATTGAGGCAGGACGTTTGAGACTCAATGAAAGGAATAATGAGAAGAGTACAAAAGAGGGAGGATCGAATCGTACAGTTACAATCCCTTGAGTTTTAGCTACATACAGACAAACACATGAAACATGTTTGTCAGATTTACGCGCAACTGTAGAATACATTGATCTCTTCATTTACGTTCATTACTCGTGTTGTTGTTGTTTTACAGCAAAATGTGCGACCCAAGTCACTGCAGAGGGTTCCGCCAGTACTCAGACACGCACACTAGACAGAAACCGCCCACTGCTCAACGGCAATGTCGCCAAGCACATTCCTGCAAATATCTGAATGAAAAAAGACATGTTTCAAAGACCAAAACTACCAAGTTCACGTATATACACATCGCTGGTTTAACTATGCCTTATGCCCATACAAAATCCTCCTGATCCTAAAATTGACACATGAAGGAATCCGCTGCTGCAGCAGCAGCAGACTATTTGATGCATTTTCGACGTCAGCACGCGCCTGTGTGTGTGTGTATGTGTGTGTTCGAAGAAAAGGTGATTGTTTAAAGGTACAGTGTCTTTCTTCGTCGGTTTAAGAAAAGAAAGGGAAACTACTAAGTTTTAGCAGACCTTAATTCTCAAAAGCAGTACAATAAGTCATAATAATGACACGGGCGTACATAGCGCACATTATAACAAAGAGTTTATTTTATGAGAGAAAATCTTTACATTTTATTGTCAACGCTGTTATGTCATTCCTGATTGTCTGTAGAGTGAAAAACAGATTTCACGTTTTCTACTATATAATGCCTTCGTTTGCATATATTTTCAATTGTTATGAAAAATAACAAATGCGATAAGCCATATACTGAATAACTGTGACCTACATTTTATTCATATATTTATTTACTGTATACGCCTGTTTAAACTAATCTAATTTATATATATATTCAAAAGGTACCTGTGTAAATATTGAATATTGACCATGAACTGGTTTACTGAACTTGAAGAACCATTTGCCAGTGATGCATATCCCAGATGAATCCGGATAATAAACAATTACGCTTATTTGCAAATACAATTCTGCAATCTCTATAGCATTTTGATGTATTAAATTATTTAGGGATATTTTGTAAATCATCTATAATAACTGCCACTAGCACATGTGGAGTCAACCAATCCTTCTCTGGAACTCTGTACTTTGTTAATATGACTAATTCATTAGACTACGTGATTTTGGGATGCACAGTATGATCCACGTAATCATGTATTCCACGCAATTGTATACTATCCTTTACAGCATAACAGCGGATAGTACTACAGTGTCAGAATGAATATAACAGTACAAAATATATTACTTTTCCCTTTAAAATAAAGCCTAGACCTTAGGAATGCATCTAACAGCATTTACTTGAGTCTTATATTCTGCTTTAGTTACTAAAGCCTTGCTTCGACCTTTAAACTCCTATTTTTTCTCAGATCGATTTCACGCTTTTACCACTGTCACTGTGTTTATTTGCGCTGTAAATTAATCGCAAACATGTTCCGAACGGTCATGAAAATTTGAAGTCGTCCTTCAACTGACTGTCTATCTGCTAAGAAATAATTAATCAGTCCACATCACATAGTTAATTTTATGCATTTTTCAAGTATTCTTTCCTCTGTAAGTCAGCTATTCAAATAATTGCATTTCATTTAAATGTATACGGTTTTACATGGCAAAGGATTTGTTAAATGTAAAAACATCTTTGATGTATGAAAGCAGATTACTTTATTTGTCATGGCTGCCAAAATATGAGTCAGTCAAACGCAATTGTGCAATCTTAAATTAATAATGCAGTTCATTTAAAATTTAACTGTGAATGCAAACAACGTGCTTGGGATATTTACAAAACATACATTAACGAGTCATGTTAGCCTACTTAAAACTCATCTGAGCCACTCCAGCAGGTTTCAGTTAGGACATTTGTAATCATTAGAGAGAAGTTTGGGGTTCTTTTCCTTTGATATTTTTATGTTCTCTTTTACTGTGGGGTTTATTCAAAGGATTTCCTGTATCATTTTGACGTTTCATTGACGTCTTTTGGGCCTCACACAGCTCCCAGTCCCGTGAAAATATTGTAGCCTTGATCCGTTGACAGCGCATTGCCACGGTTTAACTCACGGATCCCGTAGTTACACCGCAGCTAAGGAATAGCATTCCTAAAAAAAAAGTTTCACTGTCGTGGGTAAACTTTGTTCTTCACGCACTTTGCGTAATGTGTAACACTTACGTGTATCGATGTGTGTTAGACAAAGATTAGACGGTGGAATGATTACGTAAGCGAACAACATTTCACTATTCGCTATTAAGGCAGCTGTAACAATCGGACCAATACTGGCAACATGGTTTCGGTCAAAAAGGAAATAAAGACAAAATCAACGGTGGTTCAATATACATAAATGTAGCTAGAGTGAAATGTAACTGCTTTTGTATGACAGAAGACAACGATATTTTATCCTGATAACACTGTGCTGTTGTAAAAAAAAATCTGTGGCAGTCTTCATTTTAAGGTGTCAAAATAGTCGAAATCAAATTATCCAGTACACATGACCACTTTAAGACTTAAGTGCATTTATCAATTTTTCAGGAATGATTTTTTTATTTAATGATCAGGAAGATACACTGAAATAACGAAAAAAATTAAACAGTTTTTATATATATATATATAATACTGTTTTTATATACTGTTTTATTACTTGCCAATTCTTATATTTTGTCGCAGGATACCATCATCACATACCGTTATAGTAATTAATCTAGGCTACCAGTGTCCTTAGAAAACAATACAATTATGTTAGTGTTGGGGGTTACTTAAGAGTTTTCATGAATTTATTCAAATGGTAGTTCTTTCATTATCTTATTGTACTCAAAGACATTCTTTCGTAACTATAGCCTAGATGTAACTGTATATGTCTGTGCAATGTAATCCAAGTAAAACAGGTTTTTAACGTAAACAGAATTATAGAATTGGAGTATGTTGCAATCTTTTGGATTTCAAGGTGCAACGCGTTTGTTTTCCATTCGTTCTTAAGTGTTCTAAGGTTAGAAGAAATGTACACCGTGGTATCCGAGCATGGTAATTAAAATGAATGTCCATACCATCTAAAGAAGTATTTCATTGTAATTGGTCAGTTTAATATCAGTTCAACAAACGTGGATATCGGATGTTTGTCATCGACCCTTTTTCAGGGAAACATTTCTTTTGCAATTGAAAAGTGTTACTATTGTTCCAGCGAATCCTTTTGGATGCATTTTTATTACCTAACGGTGTTTTTCCTTGGGCTTTCTCCCATTTCCATACACCCGAAGCCTGAGTTAAAAATGTTAGACACGATTTATGTTGTATGATGCTTTATGTGGGATTATCTCACCTCTCACTGTACACACTTGTTCCCCGTTAATTTTACTCTCACAGTGGTTGTCTTTTCAGTACTTTAACACCAACTATGTGCACAGTAAAATCAAATTGTGCATTTGATTATACTGTGTACAATTAATGCTATAAAGGATAATATTGCTAACTTCTCAGTGCTTCTCTTGGGGTCGCTCAAACCTGCGGGAAGCACTGAGATGTTTGCAATGTCATCCTTTTACTCTGTTGGGTTGACTGTGCAGTGTGCACAGCTTCTAAAATGAGTCTGCTCTACATTGTTAAAATCCGTATCAAGATGACTGAAGAGCATTTTGTCACATGCAGTGGCTGCACAGAGACACATTTCGAGCTTCAAGATGAAAGCCCAGGATGGGATTAGGGAGGTCTCCCAGGATTCCATCATTTACAGTGTCATTTTGCAGATTATTTATGTCAACTGCAAAGTGATAGCTTTTAAAATGTACTGATGCTAAAGCAAAAGTGTGATAACATTTCTTAGTGTCTGAGACTCGAGAGAGCATCAGCAGTAGCAGTCTAAAAAGGCTCCTGTCTATTACATTCCCTGAAGGACGACATGGTAATCATTGATTATTCTGAAAGAAAATAGTTGTCTGGTTTTGTATTGCTGGCATTGTCAAGCAGTTCTTATATAAAAATAACTTGCCCCAAACTACTGCTGTTACCACCACGCCATACTGACCACTGCCCCTCACTACTGCTGTTACCACCACACCATACTGACCACTGCCCCTCACTACTGCTGATACCACCACACCATACTGACCACTGCCCCTCACTACTGCTGTTACCACCACACCATACTGACCACTGCCCCTCACTACTGCTGTTACCACCACACCATACTGACCACTGCCCCAAACTACTGCTGATACCACCACACCATACTGACCACTGCCCCTCACTACTGCTGATACCACCACGCCATACTGACCACTCCCCAAACTACTGCTGATACCACCACACCATACTGACCACTGCCCCTCACTACTGCTGATACCACCACACCATACTGACCACTGCCCCTCACTACTGCTGTTACCACCACACCATACTGACCACTGCCCCTCACTACTGCTGTTACCACCACACCATACTGACCACTGCCCCAAACTACTGCTGATACCACCTGAACACCATACTGATACCACCACTGACCACCCTCACTACTGCTGATACCACCACACCATACTGACCACTGCCCCTCACTACTGCTGATACCACCACACCATACTGACCACTGCCCCTCACTACTGCTGATACCACCACACCATACTGACCACTCCCCAAACTACTGCTGATACCACCACACCATACTGACCACTGCCCCTCACTACTGCTGATACCACCACACCATACTGACCACTGCCCCTCACTACTGCTGATACCACCACACCATACTGACCACTGCCCCTCACTACTGCTGTTACCACCACCACCATACTGACCACCTACTGACCCCTCACTACTGCTGATACCACCACACCATACTGACCACTGCCCCAAACTACTGCTGATACCACCACACCATACTGACCACTGCCCCTCACCCTCACTGACCACTGCCCCTCACTACTGCTTACCACCACACCATACTGACCACTGCCCCTCACTACTGCTGTTACCACCACACCATACTGACCACTGCCCCCCAAACTACTGCTGATACCACCACACCATACTGACCACTGCCCCAAACTACTGCTGATACCACCACACCATACTGACCACTGCCCCAAACTACTGCTGTTATCACCACACCATACTGACCACTCCCCAAACTACTGCTGATACCACCACACCATACTGACCACTACTGCTGATACCACCACACCATACTGACCACTGCCCCTCACTACTGCTGATACCACCACACCATACTGACCACTGCCCCTCACTACTGCTGTTACCACCACACCATACTGACCACTGCCCTCACTACTGCTGTTACCACCACACCATACTGACCACTGCCCCAAACTACTGCTGATACCACCACACCATACTGACCACTGCCCCAAACTACTGCTGATACCACCACACCATTCTGACCACTGCCCCTCACTACTGCTGTTATCACCACACCATACTGACCACTCCCCAAACAACTGCTGATACCACCACACCATACTGACCACTGCCCCTCACTACTGCTGTTACCACCACACCATACTGACCACTCCCCAAACTACTGCCCCTCACTACTGCTGATACCACCACACCATACTGACCACTGCCCCTCACTACTGCTGTTACCACCACACCATACTGACCACTGCCCCTCACTACTGCTGATACCACCACACCATACTGACCACTGCCACTCACTACTACTGCTGATACCACCACACCATACTGACCCGCCATACTGCCCCTCACTGCTGATACCACCACACCATACTGACCGCTGCCCCTCACTACTGCTGATACCACCACACCATACTGACCACTGCCCCTCACTACTGCTGATACCACCACGCCATACTGACCACTGCCCTCACTACTGCTGATACCACCACACCATACTGACCACTGCCCCTCACTACTGCTGATACCACCACACCATACTGACCACTGCCCCTCACTACTGCTGATACCACCACACCATACTGACCACTGCCCCTCACTACTGCTGATACCACCACACCATACTGACCACTGCCCCTCACTACTGCTGATACCACCACACCATACTGACCACTGCCCCTCACTACTGCTGATACCACCACACCATACTGACCACTGCCCCTCACTACTGCTGATACCACCACACCATACTGACCACTGCCCCTCACTACTGCTGATACCACCACACCATACTGACCACTGCCCCTCACTACTGCTGATACCACCACACCATACTGACCACTGCCCCTCACTACTGCTGATACCACCACACCATACTGACCACTGCCCCTCACTACTGCTGTTACCACCACACCATACTGACCACTGCCCCTCACTACTGCTGTTACCACCACACCATACTGACCACTGCCCCTCACTACTGCTGATACCACCACGCCATACTGACCACTGCCCCTCACTACTGCTGTTACCACCACACCATACTGACCACTGCCCCTCACTACTGCTGTTACCACCACGCCATACTGACCACTTTTCCCTGTTGTCCTTTTTATCCCATGGTCGTCTCAGGCTTTTATTTCAGACTAGGAGCAGTCTTGCATTGTGATCATTACTGTGTGACAGCGCAGGAGTGTGCTGCACCTCATCGCTTTCCAGAGTGTTATAGACACACACACACACACATTATTAGTATTGCCATGATCTTCCTTCCTTTACTGCCATGGGGATTTTGGAGGCCATGTCCTGTCTAGAACTTGCATCTAATCTGATTGCTGCTTGCATCTTAAGGTGGTTTGACAGAGAAACTGCAAACAGTGCTGTTGGAACACACCCTCCATTATCTTCATTTAGGAGAGAACAGTACAGAGGCAAAAGACCTGTGTACATAGACATTTATTGGCATTTTTTATGTTTTGTTAATATGGTTTACTGCTCTTCAAACAAAACTGTTATTTTATTCACTCTTGCATCCATTTTGTTTAATCTATGTATTTCAACATGTCAAACAGGCTTACTCAATGACCACACACAACAAAGGTCATTCACATGGTGGCTTTTGAGAATGTGTTTTTGAGCATATCATGAAAGACTGTTCAAGATTTTCGTAGATTACAATATCAACATTTTGCAATGGTTTGCACTCATATATAGTACATAAACCCTTTTCCTTTTACAAGTTGAAAAGGAATTTTGTTCATTTGTAGTTCTCTGTGTGGCCATTTACCTGTTTGGATGTGATTTATGTGTTTTTTTTTTTCATTTTGATCCAAAAATTCAGATGTCACTGGCTCAAAGTGCATTGGAGGAGGTCTCATTTTTCTGATTCACTGTGACTTGCTTGTATTTGCATAACATGGAGGTTACTCAAGAGGCACAATTGAAGATTCTACCTTCGTTATATTTGTTGGGACAGAAAATAAGAAAACATAAGTACACACTAGAAAATGTGCATCGTCTGCTGGTAACAATGTCATGGAAAAAGGTTATGGACCCTAACAAATGGCAGATAATTTTTCACAAGTTTTTGAGAAATTGGTTTTCATATTTGACATTCAGCACATGAATGTGGTCCTATTACTAGTTATGTTGAAATTAATGCTGTAGGACCAATAATTGAGGAAGTTGTAATGACAAAAATGAATGCTGGACCTCATGATCCTACTCATACAAAGCCAGTCTTCCACATGCTGCAAAAAACATGATAGACCATATTGAGCTAGATTTTTCTCAATAGTGGGAGTTGGGTAGGGAAGGTTATCACCCACCCTCACAAGACTCACAGCATTATAGCAAACAGGACATGACATGTGGAAAGCTCTCTGAGGAAAGGGGGGAGGGGTTTGGTGCCCATAAAATACAATCTTGTGGAAAAACTGTAACAAAATGTCAGTTAGACCTTTGTACCAATTTTTAAAGAAATTACACTCAGGATTTAATTTCCCACTTTAAAAAATGTTCTTTTTATTAAGCAAACTTCACCTACAAAATGAAACCTTCAGAGAGGGATCTGTGGTCATGACATCACAGAATATGGATTTCCCAGAACAACAAAGTCAAGACGCAGCATCTACCAACTCTTACAGCCATAATCAAAATGTATTTCCCTCTTCAGAACCAACACACAAAGCTGATAACATGAACAATGTTGATTTACCAGTTAAATCTGTTTTCATGTAAAGACTACTAATGCTTCTTATCAGAAATAAAATGTAACAATACAATCAACACATATTTATCTCCCTCCCCTAAGTATAATACAGATGCAAACTTGCAACAGAGTCACATTTTCTCTGGACCTCTCCATCTGGAGAGATGGATGTATAGAGTATACACTATGATGTATATATATATAGTGTATACTCTATATATCCATCTCTCCAGTTATAGAGGAGAAAAAAAGACTTTTCAGAATCAATTGCAGAACTGAAGTCTAAATATTCTACAGCTTCCTTGCATGGAGCTCAGTTCACACCATTTCGATGCTTGTCTTGACTTCAGCAGAGACATCCAATAATGGAGTGAATTAGAAGACTTTCAGCCAAAGAATATGGTGTTAATGTTCATTTCTAAAAGTCAAGATGGTTGTATTTCCATGTTTTGTGTTCATTTATTTAGGATTCATAACTGTTTCTATCTGTTAGATCTCTATCTGCTGACTGTTCTGAATTGTGTCAATGAGACAGGTGTAACTGCAAAATTATGTAATATTCATATTATTTTAATTATGCTCAGAATTACTGTCTTGAACACAGACATTTCCATGAATTAGTTTGTATCCAAGTGGAAATAAAGCATTTCATACATATATGAATATATTACAATACATATATTATGGTTACTTTTCACTGACAGGGTAAATGAGGCAGGAAGAGCAGCTGGAGTGGGCTTTAACAGGCTGAGCCAATCAGCTGGCCCCAGTCACATTTCTACATGATCTTCAAATCATTTGCTCATTATACATCAAAATATACGACAAATCACATTTCATTTCAGTACAAACAGCAATATGATAGAGCAGTATTTATTCTGATACATTTATTTTTGGCTTATTTATTACAACATTATTTATTTGCAGACACCCTTGCTCAAGTCAACTTACAAAGCTTACACTCCTCTAAGTGTTTTTACTCTGTTTCACGATGTAAGGCTTTTGCAGACATATCTGATATCCAATCTGAGCCTGATCTCTTCATACTCTACCATACGACATGGCCGCTAAAATATACAAAAAGAATTATATTTGGGAATGCACAGTCAAAGAGAGGCACAAGAATCAAGACTGAAAGCAAGGACTCTAAAAAAGGTACTGACACAAAATATCACTTTCATACTCCTCTCTCTCTTTATATGAACAACCAACACAGTGTTAAAACATATTCATATGCTTATTACTGTAATGATAATGTTTCTGCTAACTTTTATAATATTAATTTGTCTGTTAGACACTCTTGTCTGGGTTATATTTGTCATAATGTCTGTTTGATGTTTGACTTCGACCAAGAGTACAACTGCATTTTAAATCTCTGGGGTTTAAAAAGGGAATAAACCATTTATTTAAATGATTTGGATTCTGGATTTTAAGACTACCTTCCTTAACTCTACACAACACTGCAAGTTGAACAAGCACTTTAATGCTAGACAGAACTGCTTAACACATGTCACGTCAACATATTTTTTGAGACCTTTCCATAAATATAGGGATGTATAACACTGGTTTTGCATGTACTATACAGGGAAAGACCACATATGGAAATAGACCAAGAAGTTATTAAAGCGATGATTATTTTAATAACAAACATGTTTTAACACAAACATATTCCACAGCAAAAGTGATTCTTTCCCTCACTCCCGGGTGTATGTACTGTATATGAATGTGTCAGTAAACATTCACAAAACAATTATTTATCAACCAGCTATGATTTCATTTCCACGTTGTAAACAAAAAGGAATAACAGACATGGCAAATACAAACCACAAAAACCTTTCCCTGGGCATGGAGCAATGTTGGTTAAATAACTAAGGAAGAAAAATAAATCCAATATGTTAAGTTTTTTGCATTTATTTGTAGAGTACTTATTTGTAGTATGAATGTTCACACATATATTAGCATGCAGGTGCTTGAACAGCAACAAAAAACCTGATTGCTTCCCCATTGTAGTAACTTCAATGCTTTTGTTGAAAAACTATTTAAGAGTGAAAATCTAAAATTTCTGTTTATATGCAATTAGTCAAGGTTATTTGTAAATTTAATGATTCTCTCCTGTAAGGATTCATGCAAGTGCACCTAATTCATCAATATCATTCACATATGAACTGACATGATTTAAATATCAATAAGTGCAAGCCTATTTAATGTACAATTGGAATAAAGTACTTTTATATATATAATATTACACTGATCACATTATGTCACACAGAAAAATAATGCAAATAATGACCAAAAACATTGCAGAAACTGATAAGATATACAGTGCAATTAAGTAAAATAATTGCACATGGAATGATATTCAGAAGCTGTACATACCACATAAAAATATGCAGTCGATACAGTTTTCCACTTAATCAACAGGTTACTCATTACATGACATTCAACCAAAATAATTTAATGTTTTTTTTTTTAAATCCACTGATAAGAAACTGAACAGGTCAAAGTGTCAATTCGGCTTCAGCAGAGAGCACGCTCATGATTTTCTTGCACAAAGCAAACAGGATCATGTGACAGAAAGGGGATGAGGTGTACATCAGGCGTTAACTGAAACGTCAGGAGTGCATGCGGATGCCTCAGAGCACAGCTCTTGGTGTAACCCTCCATTTTGTGACAGTCCGTGTCTCTTTTAAAGGCCTGAGATATACAATAAGCACAGACAGAGAGCAGAGACACACTGCCTATGACTCCTGTTCAGGCACGAGATACAAAATTACAGTCAGCGCCGGCAGAGAACAGGGACACTACTACACATAGTACGCTACTGTCTATACCAAAGATTTTATTTTTCTTCTATTAATTTTACTTAGACAGACACGCTTACCACAGCAGGTATAATAAAACATATCTAATGTTTTTCACATTGTTATGTTCTGTTTCCTCATCTCATTTTTATGCTATATTTCAGGGGCAGCAGACCCTAGTCCTGGGGGACTGCACATAATCTGCAAATTTTCGTTTTCACACAAGAACAGTAAATTAGTTCAGTCCCATGAAAGACAGGGATGTCAGTAAACTGTGTAAAAAAACAATGGACATCAGAAGACCCTGCAGCCCTCCAGGACCAGGGCCAGCCTGGTTTCATTTGATATGGATAAAATTGCATGTTGAATTACTGAATTAAGAACAATTACATATTTTGCCACAGAAATTCTCAAGATCGTCTCAAATCAAAGTAAGAGTGCTGAATTTATTTGGCAAATGATATGCTTCTTCTTTTTTTAAATGAAAGACCTTCCAGCTTCACTGTATTGCTATTTCTCACTGCTTCCCCACACTGAAAAACTGGGTGTCTGACATCCTCGTTCCCATGAAGGCTACCCTCATCTACATCTTACAGCCCCAGCCAATGTGAGAGCCCATTAGCTGTAAACCAGTGGAAAGCAAAATTTATCTGAAATAATGCTGATGTTGAAATAACAGCTGGACAGACAAGAGCCTGTGACCTGGCAGATATATACAAAAAGTAAGACCAAATTTGGAGACAAACCACCAAAATTATTATTGAGAAGACTTATGTTTCAAAATCCAGAATTTACTTTGAGAAGCCAAGATAATAAACATATTCTGTATTCAAGACGTTGTTGTCATCTTCCTTTTCCTCTATGGACAATATATGAACATACTTGTATATTATTGTGCCTGTATGTATTTATCCTGTCCTCATGTTTGTTTGGGAGAGTGACAATACTCTCTGGTGCCTGTGATGTAACATTATACATTGTATAAAGAGCTGAGTCTAAAACAATACAACTTTCACTTTTCAATTTATTTCCAGAATGTATTTCTTGAAATTTGTTTAGGGCCTCTTTCATAAACCAGAGAGTAAGGTTCCTCCTAAAGTCACCTAAACATTCACTGCACAAATCATCATTCTTTTCCTCTGTCCCTAACATAATTCATACTGATTAAAAGTGATGTAACCTCAAAATATGTCAAGGGTGCTAAATAAATAAGGTAAGTTTGAAGCCAGAGATCACTGTAAGAGAAATAAGTGTGATGCTCGTGACAGCTTAAAATGGTGCATCAGCAGGAGTCAGTTTTATCCATGGGTTCCATATACACAGTGAGAACGCCTTGCTCTACATCTGCGGCTGGAATGCGTTTGCCATTTCAACTGCAGCAACTCCCCCCCACACACACACGCATGCAAGCATGCACACACACACACACACACACACACACACACACACACACACACACACACACACACACACACACACACACACACACACACACACTCTCTCACTTCAAAGTACAAGAGAAGACTGCAAACAGGATGGCCCCATACTTTTCCTCCAATCCTTAAAGCAAAATCAGCTAAAGTCCACAGGCTTTCTGCATAGTTTTTTACAAGTATAATGTGAATATTAACTGTGCCATACAAATCATGCTGGTACTGGAGTTTTAGCCACAGTGACGTGCAGAATTAAAGATGATATAACCTTAAAAGTCCTTAAGATCTTCTTTATTCAAACATCTTCTTTATTCTTTGCTCACACTCAACACCAAAAATAACAGCCTGCTGAATAAAAACCATCTTCCAAATATGCTTAATAAATTAAATCATCTGCTGACTACAATCCACCTAATATGAACACCGCTCTATACATAACCTCACTACAGAAACATTTTATTTTTTTATTACTCCCAGGAGTTAGAGGAGAGGTACTATGGCCTTTGGCCCTAAAAAACCTATCTTCTCCTTCTCTCATTCTCTTTTTGCCACCACTTTTCTTCCTCTCCCTTCATGTCTCTCCTGATGTTTCCTCTCAGTTTGCTCTCTTTCTCCCTATTGTTTCTTCCTCTCTTTCTCCCTTTCCCTCTGTCATCCCTCTCACTCTTCCTTCCTTCTTTCTTCTCTATCTCTCCGTCATGCCGTTCAATGAGTGAGGGCTGTGCTTCTGAGGAGAGCCCTCAGGGTGCCTGTAGCCAGCACTGAATTCACTGTGTGACGTACACAAGACAGGAGCTGAAGGACAGGAGAGAGAGAGAGTGAGAGATATGGAGAGGGAGAGGGAAAGTAACTATGTTACACTGTTACTGTATAAATCTCCAACACTGAGACACAGTTGATACACTGGGACAGTGAAGTGCTGCAGCACAGAGATACTCTATTACACCATCAGCATACTGACACCCACTCCACCACAGCTGAGCATTCACACACTGTCATTTGAATGTTTTGCAGAAATCAGTTGCCCTGATTCACCTTAGATAAGGATGTGTATTATTATTACTGTTATTATTAGGTGTAGAACTAGTGGATGATCCTCCTCATCTTCATCACCATCATGATGCTCCTCATCATATAGGCCCTCGTAACACTACAAACTCCAGTCCTACAAAGCCTGTCCATGTAACAGAGTACATATCTTGTTTGTCTCTTCCTTTACTGTGGTCATATTGGGAAGTGCTATCTTAATGCTTTTTAAGAAACCTATAGTAGCATAATTCATTTAACTGAAAGCAGCGTGATTTTACTGATAATCCAGAAATACATGAAAACGTAGTTGCCAAAATTAAAACAAAACAGACAGAATAAATATTTTCAAGGAAGTGGAATTCCAGGCACTAGTCACAGTTTTGGCCTTGAGGGTGCACACACACATTGACATTACCCACACACACAGATGTACACAACACACACACACACACACACACACACACACACACACACACACACACACACACACACACACACACACACACACACACACACATACACATTGACATTACCCACACACAGATGCACACAACACATACATGCATAAACACACACACACACACACACACACTGACGTTACACACAGATGCACACAACACATACATGCATACACACACACACACTCAAAACCCTTTGCCCCCCATTGTGAGAGAGTACTAATGCAACCCACAGCGATTTTCCCTGCTCTGCCCCTCCACAGGCTTGGCTGCAGCATTGACGTCAGAAGCTCTCAGATAAAAAGACAAAGACCCTGGAGCTCTGCAACTTATGCAGTGGGAACAGGGAACAGAACCTTCTCACATCTTTGCTGCACACTGTTTCTCTAGTGGAGGAACGTGTCAGCGACAAAAAAATCTTCTTTTCATCAGACATTCTAACAAAATGAAGAAACAAACCATTGAGGAGAGGTTCAAGGAAAAAAAGGGGGGGGGGGCACATGAACAATAAGACTATATACTATGAATAAGGTTAACAACAAAGCACATAGTATCAAAAAATTACAGTGGCACAGCTTACCCTATTAAACCTTGCTGTCTTCAAAGCAAACAAAAAAACCTTTATTACCACAAAAGAAAATATTGAAGACAAAATATTACTGCCTTTTGATGAACGACAGGGCACACATGTACAGTACTTAAAAGATATTATGACTCAGGTGTGTATAAGAGAAACAGTTTTGGTCGTGATACCTGCACTTGGGTGCTCACAGCATCTTTCATCAGATTGACTTCGCCAGGTTGACAAGGTCATTCTGATGAAATGCACTGCAAGCACCTGAGAGCAGGTAGAGCTGCTCTGTATCTGTTCACTGTCACACCCTGCTACATAGCTTTGTCAGGCTCCACTGTTCAAATACATTTCTGCAGTTTTGCAAACTCAAAAAATTCTATGTCAACTGAAATTTTCAAGAAATTACTTTCTGACAATGGAAATGATTCTTTTTGGTTTTTTATTATTATTTTTCTCTCTTTTCCCACCACAAAGTGTTTAGTCCAGCATTTAGTCTGCTGTTTAGTCAGCAACCTGCTCCTGCCAACTCAGGAGGAGGATACTGTGACACATGATTCATGTGACAGATAGCCCCCGCTTCTTTACACACTGCAGATGTATCCCCCATTACACATTGCCTGTGCCGCAGGAGAGTGGCAGATTAAGCATATGCTCAGTCTGTGTATCGACAGGCATCCGACCAGCCTGGAATGGCTGCTAACCTACTTGACCAGCTTACCCCATCATTCTCCAGCATGGCTGAGCCAACTGTTGTGTCTCCAATGGACACCTCCAGCCCTAGCTTCATTTTTGATACATGGCAAGAGTTAATATGCACCATATAACAAAATAACTCACCAGTCCAGTACTAAAAGGTATCTCTGACATATGATGTAATTCTAAGTTTGAGTTCTGCTTTGAGGTATATCCTTTGCATTCTTAGGGATGGGGGCTCTCTGACTCAATATCTTGTTGTTTCTTTCAGGGTTACAGTGTAACCCGCCACTAAATAATAAACACCTGAATGTGCCAACAGTGATGGGAGTCCCACAAGGCAAGTCATAATTGTGTAATAATAATAATTTATAGTGTCATTGGGCAGTTGAGAGTCTGCATTCTGCCTGTAACTGCCATGAGAAAAATGTTGTATTCCTGCAGCATGGCCTAACGGCTCAGATGGCAGACTGCAGAGTGAAAAGAATTGGACAGCCTGACGCATTTTGTAGGATGCTTCAGTCTGCACACATACAAACTGATGAAGAGTGCTTCAGTGACTTGGCAGGGCTTATAACCTAGAGAGACCATTTAAGAACTGGGAACAAAACAAGAATAGACATATCAGAAGTGGTTAATAAAAGAGCAGGGATGCTTTTCTTCATTTTTCCTAGCATCAACAGAGATCTGAGTTGAAGTTTCACACTGTCCTGCAAATATATATGAAAGAAAAAAAAGCAAGCACACTTCACTCAGCACCTGAAAACCTCTGAATGGACAAGGATCACTGCTCTATTACATTTACAAAAAATATAACAACGTAGCATAAAATGTCATGGCAGGATCACAAAAGACATAGGGAAAAAGTGGGTGTGAGGAGATAATGTTAAATGTGGATGACACAAATATAGTCAAGCCAGAAGGGATGCACGGAGATCAGGATTAGCTGAGTTATTAGCTGAGAGGCACAAAAAAGATGCGACTGCAAGGACATAAGAGTTTAAAGACATAATAACACTGATAATGTGAACATGCTGTTCAGAACATCTAGGCCATTCGTTTTTGACTACCATTTACAGATTATCTACAAATGTTACTGTGTTATCTATATCAAGATCATAACGATGCTACTTGTATGTAAAATTGTAAATATGAAGACAACTATAGGGATGAGAGGAATATGCTACAGTAAATACAAACATGAAGGTATCTCATGCCTTTAAGTTGTGGTTAAACTGAAACCCAACAGAAATAATTATCACGTTCCCTGTGCACATGGTTCTTTTGTTACGAAGCGGAAAAAGGATGCATGCCCTATGGATTTGTTTGTCTGTTTAAACAGAGGTCCATCACACCCCACAGGTGGTCCTGCTACATCTGTATACCTCTCCAATGGGCTGACCAGTGCTAAACGCTAAACACCCCTGAGGCTAGCATGGAAAACAGAGTGAGCAGAGGAGAAGGAGAAAGGGCACGACAATGGGTTGAAAGAAAGAGAGAAGGGGAAAAGAGCAATAACAAGAAAGAAAGAAAGACAGAAAGAAAGAACGGGAAATGGAGGGGAAAACAGGAGAAAAAGGGAGAATGCAGGAAAGAGAGTGAAGGAGAAAAACAGGAGAGAGATTATGCCCATGCAGAAAGCATGTGATTGCGGGTTGAGCGGAGCTGAATGCTGCAGAGAGAGGGGAGCTGCAGAAGAAACATGAATCAAAAAACCATCTAAGCGGCTGGAAAAAAAGCGGATGAAAAAAGCCCGGGATGGGGGTGGGGGTTGGGCGGTGGGGGGGCTGAAGGGGGGGAGAGGGGGGGTGTATCTGCGTCAAAGCTCCAGCCAATGCAGTCAGAGACGGGGTGGAGCCTCTGCTGCAGACACTGTTCCTGCCACTCTCAGCCACTGCCGGGGCCTCATGTGGAGTACGTCAGAGAGCTGGCACAAATTACTCCTGCTTCAACCCTTTCACATGTGTCTCTCCCTCTCGCTCTCTTTTTCTTTCTCTTCCACCCCCAAGACCCCCCGCCCCCCCACCCCATCCCACCTCAGCTGACGCAACCAATCGACAAGCACCTCTGATCAATTACCTTAGTAAAGCTAATGAAAATAAGAGAGGGCTTTGCAGCACATTGAGTTTATTAGGAGGGCCGGGTTGAGTCTCAAACTGTCTGGGAACTGGAAAGATTTGGGGGGGTGGGGGGTAGAGGAGAGGGTGGGGGGTCGGTCCTTTTTTCAAGGGATTCTGCATATCAAAACCAGAAACCACAGAAAATGACAGAAAGATTAGGATGAAAAACATGATTTACATTTTTTGTATACAGTGTATACTTTTTAATTTAAGACACAATGTTCCATACTTCCATAAAGCTTCACCAAGTAAGACATCTTATTCTGAACAGTAATTGTACTGAAACTAAAAGAGTAGTGATGACAGTGCTTGAAGCTGGGAAGTGAGCAAGTATTATGTAGCAAGAGGGTACTGAATGTTCTTTTGATGTTGTTGCAATGTCGCAGAACAGCTGCTGTTAATGACATGAAGCCTTACACATCATGTCCTGTTAGGGAAGCCATAATAAACATGATAAATGAACAACTAAAAACCATGGCATGCTTTCTGACTGTTATTATCTTTCTCTCTGCATACGTCTCCCTGACAGCTGTGATTGTGTTCTTGAAAGCCACCAAATTTCTCATAAATATAAATTTCCAATAAATCTAAATAGAAGCTCATTAAGGGTAGCATAAGTATAAGTCTGACTGTTCATTATCTAATGGAAATACAGATCTACAGAAGTCTCTTTCATTTCAAGATTTGGTGAAGAAGAGGCAGCAGATCAGCAGATATGCTTTGTTCAATTTTGTAAATAAATCCAGTGTCTCTGGCTCGGTCCACTTTCTCTCTTTCTCTCTCTCTCACACTCACACACACGTGCATGTGCGTATGTACGCACACACAAGCAATCTTTAATACAGACTAATGCCCTGGAATTTCACTGAAGTCACAGCTAACCTACACCAGTCTCCCTGTTAACTGTGGATTCTCCGTTCACTGAGCACAAGGCTGATTAAGCACACATACAGATCAGTCCACAAATGAGGCTTTCAGGCTGCATACAGGCCCAACGGATGAGCAAAACTGGACTCTGTGTGACAAAGAACACATCCGTCAGACACAATGTGAATACTGTCATACACACACACACACACACACACACACACACACACACACACACACACACACACACACACACACACACACACACACACACACACACACACACACACACACATATAAAACATATATGTAAACCTAAAGTACAAACACAGACACACACACACACACATACACACACACACACACACACACACACTTCATTTCAATTACATATTTTAAATTTAAAAGAGTTACAGAGCTTTTCAAAAAGAAGCATATTTAAGTGACATACAATCAAAATTATTTTACAATAGAATACATCAAATATTATATTTATGCATACATGATTACATGAAAAACTGGGTAAATAAATTCAATTTAAATCCTGTAAAATCTATTCTGTATTAGTCTCATCCACTATGTCTCCTGTGTCCCATTCATATTTACACTTTCTCTTTCTTACACACACACACACACACACACACACACACACACACACACACACACACACACACACACACACACACAGTCCCTCTCTCGCTATGTCACACACACATAAATGCATGAAAACAATGTTCTCTCGGTCCCATACATAATCTCTCTCTCCTTGTGTTTTACACATGCACACTCTCTTTCTCTCTGTATCACACATATACTGTCTCTCTATGTCTCCTACACACTTATACACACTCTTGTTTTTCCTCTAGCACATTCAACCATATTCTCATTCTCCCTTTCTAAAATGCACATACACACACACACACACTTTTCTCTCCCACACTCTTTCTCTCTTTCACATTATGCCCATATCACACACTTGTTCTTAAATTCAAAATTGAACTATAAATCAGCTTTGTTGGCAAGTCCAACACATTATATTACCAAACCATATATATAATAATTTGCGCAGAAAAAAACTAATAATAAGAAGAAGAAGATATTTTTCTAAATTGAAGTTTGTAACTGTTATTTGGTGTGTGAGGCAATTACAGCTAGAAGTGATCTGAGGTTTTAGTACTTTAGACATTATACTCTTTTTATTCATCCTTCACTAATTTATTAAGTGGTGTTAAAAATAATTAGCACTGTTTTGGGGGTATTGGTTGCCAGTGGAAACTCATCTGATCCTGCCCTATAAGCATTATATGTTTATCTTCTAATTTTTCACTTAACATTTTAATGTTTCTTCAGAATTCTGCATGTGGGACCTCTGGTGGATGTGTGACCTATCTGTGGCCATTCTGAGTAGGTGGACCCAAAAGTCACACCTTTAAGCCCAGTTTTCTGGATAACAGCCACAATGTAACCAAGGTTTAATTGTGATATTTATTTCGTAGAATCTTCTATTTACTGCATACAGTGTTTCATGAGCTTTTTTCTTTTAATGCATTCTCTGCTATACTACAACTTCCCAGTACATTTATATGTCATAAAGTAGATATAAACTGTGACATGTCCTTGTGCAGTGCCATCTAAAGTAAAGGGATATATGATTTCCTGACATCTGGCATTTTGGGACGATCATTATTTTATTCTGAGTCCTGAAAAGGACGTCAAACCCTCACATTATTCCCTATCATTCAGATATGTCCAAATGTGTGACCCCACCCAATTCAAGGATGTGCCATATCAAAGTCATGCAATACCAGTGAGAGGTTAGGGGACAGCTAAAACACCAAATACACTTTGGAGTTTAGTTGGAGCCTGAAAATCAATAGAAATATGAGTAAGGTGATATCCCAAGATCCTTTTCTTTGTGTATGGCACCTGTGTTTTGGCAACAAAATAGAAGAGAGGGTGCTGCCTAGAGAATGTTGCAATAGTGGAGGCTTCTTGGGTCTCCACACTCACATGTAGCAACAAAATAAAGTCCCTCTGTACATCACTACAGCATCAGGATCAAGCAGTGATAACACAGAATAAGAGAGAACAGCTGGCCAACACAGAGGATTATTTTTATGACACATAATGCACATGATTGACATTTAATCACTTGAATTCCAATGGTCATCTTTTACCACCCCTTCCCTACTTAACACTTCATGGTAAGTGGCCACAGTTTTGTTAGCAGGCTGTAATGTTTGCTGTCTGTTCCAAATGGCTAGGAAGAGACAGACAGACCTGGTTTTCAACTCAGCATTAGTCTTCTTTATTGTTACTGCCATGGCCAAGGTCCACCAGTGTTCCTCTAAACCAGGCTGTGCAGTAGCATTTGTAGTGTGGTGGACTGCAGATCCAAGTCATTTGCATTTGCATGGTCTCTCTCTCTCTCTCTCTCTCTCTCACACACACACACACACACACACACACTGTCTCCATATAACTATCTGCCAATCTCAGTCGAAGAGCACCCTCTGTATTCTCGGTGACAGAGACTGACACAGCTTTTGTCCATCTGCAGAGACAGCACAGCCGGATGCCAGGACAACAAGTAGAGAACATAATTGTACCTACCGCCATCGCCAGCTCAACCAGGAGTTTATAATGAAGCTCATGCCATTTCTTTTAACACAATCTCTTCAAAGGAAGCACTTTGCATTTTTTTCAATTATATATTAAATGGACATTCTTTGTAAAACTAGAGGAGCTGGGTCATGCTCTCTGCTGTCTCACATGTGTGTTGATGTTTAACAGTCAGTTGAATGATACCTATGATGTCATTGTCTGAATGCAGGACAGTGAACCAGCAGTGACAAATTGTAATTTCTCCTTTATGATGTCTTGGCCTGTCGTCTGACCAAGTCCATATCCTGGCATAGGACTGCGACCAATGGTGTCCTCTCACAATCACAGATCACTGAAGGAGCACAGCAATGTACTGAAAATATTGGTGTAAACCAATATTTCAAAAGTATCAAGTAATAAAATGTCAAGAGCATTGAATCTGAAAAATGCGTGAAGAGATCCCGTCTGTACAGATATTTTTATACCATAACATAGCATTTCCCAAGGCAATGCTGGAGGACGGAGCTGACATGGGACAATCCCAGGAGGCACTGAACTACTCTGTGACGTTGGGCCAACTTCAAAGACCTATTCAGTCTCTGGGTGAAGCTGCAGATGGAAACCTTCCTCTTGCAATGTGTGATCACTTCTGAGGAATGGGACATAGCTAGTAAAAAGGCTATAGCTGCTTCTCCATGGGTACCTCAGAGGTAAGACTCCAAATCATGTTGTTACAAGCCTCTTACAACAGTGTAATACCAGGTGAACTCTCAGTGAGTAGCATTGGACTCAGAGCCTTGGGAGGAGGTCTTTGAATGCTCTCAGTGGTCTCAAGCAGTGGGCACTGTGTATATTTGTTTGTACACAGGAAGACATTAATCACAGAGAGTTACTCTCACTTGTATCACAGAAGATGCCATCTGTGCACAGGCAAAAACTCAAATATATTCTTATTTATTTGCATGGTCAATTAGAAGAGCTGAGGGGATTTCAAACACACAAGCAAAAAGCACGGTGTAGGGTCGACAACTTAAGTTTAAAATCTTATATAACAGCTTTCTAAGAATGGAAGCAGTTCTCAAAGGCAGCCTAACCCCTTAACAGGTAATAAATATTCATAAATTGTTTTGTGTTTTGTGTAAAAAAATATTTTTCTCTCTTTAACAAAATTCTGACATAATTAAAATCTCCAAGGCACATGGTAGCTTCTCCCATTTGTGCTTATATTATGATGTAGTGGAAAACCAGACTAAGGTTCAAAATGCCCAAATGCACAATGCCTCTTGTGGGGTCCACAGGCAAAAAAAGGGAGAGGGAAAGTAAATGAAATAGATATTGTAAAGACTCAAACAAGTGTATGAAAATCACAATTAAGATATTACATAATCTGACCTGTCATACTGTTCAATGAACACAGAATTACAGAATACTCCAATACTCCTATTTGGCAGTCATAAATACTCCACCAAGAAGGGACTAGGGATGCAGGCTCTGACTGAGGCATGCTGGGGAATATCATTGCGATGTCTGGGGTTATTTTACCACAGAGGCTGGTTTCTTTATGGTGAGTTGATGTTTCCTTTTTCTGAGCAATAATTTTGAGGTTGTTAAGGACAAGACAAATATTATTTACAATAATATTAATATATAAAATGTTAATTGTTTAATGCTATTTTGGAAAGGACCAAACACAAATATGAAGGAGGCAATTTGGCTAAGTGATTAAATGTCCTGATCCATAATATAGCATGTCCCATAAATAACCATTGTTTTGTAGTCTGTATTAAGACTCAGATTCTGTTGCCACAACAATGTGAGTCTGACAAATCACAAGGTGGAAAGCATTGTCCAGATTTCTGCAAGTCATTTAAATTAAAATGAGGACCTACTGAAGAAATAAATTCTGTCGTTTTTTCATTTGACTTTGTTAAAGCTATCCCTCAGTACAGGTATCCTTCTCACTTTCTGTCTACTACCTTCCACCACCAGAACCTCATTCAAGATTTAATTCCCTTCATTAGTCTATACCCAGCAAAACAAGTACATCTATCTGATAAATATATTCATGTGAAATTAATATAGGCTACATAATTATAGCTCATTGTATAATTTTATTTTGGTTTTATGTTGACATTTACTCCGCAGTACTGAATTCATTTTTGCAGTTTAATCCAAACTGTCCATGAGGAGAGAATGCTTCTGAAAGACTTTCTCTGTTTGATGATGTCTCAATGGCAGAGAGAGAATGCATCACATCTGGTGCAATGGTGGATCCAAACAAGAGATTATGTTGGTGAAGATACCTTCAGAGACTGGCCTCTTTCATTTATTTAGGATTTGAGTCTGAATATTTCCACCACACAAAATTTCTGTGCATCATGCAATGTCACAATAGAAGGAGAAAAGAAGCTATGACCTTCACTCGGGTCATTCTGTTTGACATTTCAGCGCCATCTAGTGACAGATTACGTAATTTTTTAGATTAGAAAAAAAAAAACAATTTACCCACAAAAACCCTCGAACCAGATATTAAACTATTCAAAGAGACTACTGAATTACCAAACACTTGAAGATCCAAAGTACATGACATAATTTTTGGAGTTATATTTTAATCACATAATGGATATAGTTTTATTGATGCCATTGACTGGTCTTGGTACAATACTGCTATCACAAATACAGGTGTCTTCTGTACTACATGAGCACCATATGATGCAGGGGTTAGGGTATCAGAGTCTGAAATTCAGAGTTATGGTTGAACGTTTATGATCGCACGCTACTGTTAAACAGATGTCCTGTTGTGCCTAAATTGCTCGTTGCATTTTTTCTTCTCAGTCGTGTCAAGAATCAGTGAACTTTCCCGAATAATATAACTGCAGGCATGTAGTTCCACTTCAAATCGCTAGTTGACAGTGTTACACAAGACAACAATACAATTCTACTTCTCATCGCAGGAAAATACAGTACTCTTAGGCAAATGCCTTTGGACGTTTTTGTAAATTTCATAAAATGCATCGACATAATCAATATTCTCACATAGCAATGGTGATTTAAGATTCCAAAACACGTAATTTCCGCGATACATAAACCATGTGAATCCATGTAGCTTTCACACACAAACATCCACGCTAACTTTATTCGTGAATAATAAATAATTACATAAGTTTTTGTATAAAGGTTTAGAAATACATTCATAAATATTGTTTATAAGGATTTCTCAAGCACAGCTATACCTGCATAAAAGTACATGTAATCGGTATTCAAAATATTAGTTTGAGAGTAAAGGTTACCTGTACCATTTTTATTGTTTGTATAATGTTTGAATATATGAGTTGTCAAACGTACGTCGCCAATGTGCTTTCGATAACAAAGTCTAGAACACTGTTGATTCGTGAAACACGGGACGAGCCGTTCAGATCAGGCGCGCCGGCGCCGGTGTCTGAGCCAGCAGCGTGACGTCAACTGTGTGGCAGCTACGGTCGCAATCTGTCTGCCACGGGCACGACTCCAGCAGCACGAGACACAACGCACACCCCAAACCACTACTAAGCGTCTTCAATTCCATTGCCCACGTCAAACAGTACGTTTAACATAAATCCTGCGTATTACAGAAAGCTTCGAGTCGTCAATTAATCAACATAATACTCATTAAATGTCAGAAAAAAACTGTACGCTGCGCATATTTTAACACAAAGCGCAGGAAAAATTTCATGTAAATGCACTGCTGGCAGCCAGATCCAAAGTTGAACCAGAGGACAAGGTGGGGGGAAGCATTTTTGGGCAAACAACGTTTTTGCAAGCCTTGCAACGGGATAGCCTAATGTTTTAAAACCAGAATCAGAATATATTTTTTTTGGCCATAATGAAGTGAGCATTTGCTAATCATATTTTTCAACAGTGTCTATTCATCTATATAGATTTTGCCAGAAAAATCTGTATATATGCATGCTATGCACATGAAGCTTTTTTTTTACCCTAGCTGGTTTAGTTCTTCCATTCAAAAGTTTTGTTTTCCTTTTGACAGCAAGTGGCCTTACAGCCACCTCAGTGTTTATCAGCTGTTATTGCTTTATCCGCTCAGATGCAAGTAATGATTTATAAAATAATATTTCCTGGGACAGTAAAATGAAAAGATGTATTACAATTGTGCAGCATTGCCTTTTATTTATATTTTCTGTATGCGTTACAAATATATGCCTCATTAATCTACATATTATGCCATGAGGTGGATTAGCTACAGTAGGCTTTTAATAGGCCTGATGTACTGATAAGGGCATGGTGTCAATCTTCAGTTGTGTCTTTAAATATAAAGCTTCTTCTCTCAATGTGGATTTAGGAAGAGCTGAGAAGGATCCTCAGAATATAAATGCATAACTGCTAGGTGACATAAATAAATTGGTAAAATTGAGGACAGGTTATGATAGTCTGACATTTGTGTGTGTGTGTGTGTGTGTGTGTGTGTGTGTGTGTGTGTGTGTGTGTGTGTGTGTGTGTGTGTGTGTGTGTGTGTGTGTGTGTGTGTACACATAAAAAATGGTAGTGTGCACAGGTATATGTGTGCATGAACTGCATGTGTGTGCGTGTGTGTGTGTGTGCACGTGTGTGAGAAAAAGTGTATGCGGTGAGTGTGTACGATTGTGTGTGTATTACGTAGGTCTGCCTACCCTCACAGGGCCCACAGCAGAGACCTCTTCACTGAATCTAGTGGAGTGTTTCTCTAATCCGCAGTTCCAGCCTCTACTCCAGAGGCCCATACAATGAGCCTTTTGTGGCCTTGATATGAATCTGAATAACGCCATTTCCACAGCTCTCCTCCTTCCCTCTGACCACAGAAGTTTGATCACACAAATAAACGCAAGCAGGCACATACAGGCTTGCATATTCAGCCATTTATATGATCTGTATGATAAAAAGCCATAAATAGGCTCCCTTCCACTCCCTTTAATTCACTACAAGAGTAAAATGCAAATAAAGTCCCCCTTCCCTCAACCAGTTAAAAATATTCATTTTTTGTAGTTGTGTGTGCATATTTCTGCTGTTTTATAAACACCACACAGGCTTTTGCAAATAGTACAGTTAATTCTCTATCTCCTGTATGTTTTCTGTAATATCTACAATGTTCGTACAACAAACAAAATGCCCTTCCTCTGAGTCCTGGAGGTTATACTGCAAAGCTTATCAAATTAGAGGAATACCTTGGAGCAATTAAATACATTGAGGTAAAATATTTTAAAATCTGCTTTATCTCACAGACTTCATACAATTATTACCTCTTATTGTATATTTGCAACAGTTAGCATGATAACCAGAGATCCAACTGGTCTGTCCTGCCTGGACTAACAGCTTTAAGACTCCAAGGTTCTCATCCTTTATACATTTCTTACACCATAAATTGAACTCTATCAAACTGATTCTGGAAATGTACATTTGTGAAAATGGGAAAACCTTGCTGCAGGGATGAGGTACATAAATATGGCCTTATTCCCAGAGTAATGTCTATGAAAGTCTCTGTGTGTTGTAGTTCAGTGTGTTTAAAGACTGTATGTTCAATATTCCAGTTCTGTGGCATAGTTGATGTTAAATGTTTGCAGTGTGACTGATACCAATGTATTGTCCTTGTCCTCTAAAATGGCCTAAGTTAAAAAGACTGGACTAAGAATATGCTTGGGCAACCAAGTGACTGAGATAAACACAGGAAGATGTGCTGATGGGCCAGTGGAGGACTCAGTAGAGAAACAATGTACAAGAGCAGAGATGGGGCAACATACAAGATATGATGGCTTTTGAACTACACCTTAAATCAGGGCAATTGTTCTCAGATACCATGGCCTTTATTCAATGGAATAAAAAAATGTCTAATGTCTGGGCTGAACTCCCCATTTAAGTTTCAGAATAATACATATTAAATACATTCAACACCCCTCACCTTCAGGTGATATGTAGTGGGTTCCAGTTCATAATGTTGGCCTTGTATTACCAAGATTTTGTGACATATTAGCAGTAGTTGAGATTGGTTGTTAGTTTCTCAACTTAATGTAATGTGCTATAAGATCATAAAAAGATCATTTAGGGAGTTGCAGTACAGAGAATGCAGACAGTTCATTATCAGTCTTATTATTTGTGAATGAGTGAAGAGATGGTGCGTGAGGTGCGGAATAGGGGTGACGTGCTGTGCAATGCCCAGGGCAGCAGATGTCCCACTCTGCAGGGCAGGAAGCACCCGGTTCCCTTCTCATGTGAGCCAAAGGGAGATTCTCACTTAGGCTGCAGCCAAACTACCAAGCCTGAGCATCTGTTGCAAGGTTTTGCCTCACGTTAAGCACCTTCACAGGATCTCTATGACTATTTAAGGGGCCTTTCCAAATGGCACAGTCACCTCCCAGTCATAAGATTCCAGAACTACAGTTTCTCTATGATTTCACAACTGCACCAATAACAGTGAAGTTGTACTTGTTAACTTAACATGAATGCAAATTCTTTGAATGCAAATCACTTGTAAATTATGTAGCTAAATATGTGTTTGGAAACCATTTCATGACCTCACATTAAACAAGTTAATCTGAAGACCACAGAAAGTATCTGGTTGGTGAATTCTTGGTAGGCACACAACATGTCAAAGCCTATTGGAAGACTGACTGTAAATTATTATGTCCAAATTCCTTTACAACTGTAGTCAGAGGACATCTGAAGGTGTCATCAATAAATTATATATTTAGTAATCTATTTGTAAGAAATTGACATGATCAACACATAATTAAAGGCACTGTAACATACTGCCCAGCCCTTCATTTATGTTGTACAATGTCAAATGTCAAGGGAGGTAATGACAGAATCAAACCATGTGCAATAATGGTTTTTAAAAGCAACAGATGAGTTCTTTGGGCAGTCATAATTTGGTACAAAGTTTCACAAAGGTTTTTTTGCTTAAAAGAGAAACCTGGTGCACATTTTCTATTGTCTTGAATCAACCCCACTGTTGCAGAACAGAAAAACGTCCTTTACATATCTACTGGTGGTTTCACATGTGCTGCGATGTTTGCAGTGCTATATGTACAACTTCCTCAAACAACAGAGCAGATGTGTATGATGTGTTGATGTGTATGTGTGCTTGGAATTTGGTTTAGGTGATCTGCTTTTTTTGTTATCCAAGGGATCAGCTTGCTAGGGGTAAGAGCCACTTCACTAGCTAACAAATACCTTCAAGGGTAAATATGAATAAGTTTTGTTCTGAAATTCATTTCAACATTAACAGCTCCCAATATAGTTATGAGTAGTCCCACTTCTTGCTCCAGTCATTCCTCTATTTGTGTTTGCCCTCCATTTCAGATTATTGTTGCAGTAAGCACTACATGTATTGCAATAACTCCATAGTCTTGAAAGAGGTAGTTCTTGTTGAAATACAAGCTGACTCCGGAGAACTCTGCAGTAAGTCCTATGGAAACATGCCAAAGTGAGGTGATTCATGGCACATATTGTGGTCATGCATGTCCAATTTACCTAAACATCAAGCCGCAGTGGAGGCTTCTTGAGGGGTAGATGTGAAAGCACTCTTGAGCCAATCAAAGACCAATGCAATGTGTGAGGGGTTGGAAATGGGCATGGTCTTACTGTTATGGTCAGATGAGAGTGTGGTGCTCTGACATCTAAACAGTCAACCTGATAGTCTGTTGGGAATCCACTCTGAATATGAAAATCTGAATACCCACTGTGAAAACAATATTTTTCTCAAGAAAAACTGCCGTTATTACTATGTTTCAAAACCATGGTGTCCTTATAAATAAGGTTTCAACATCATAATTATTTACAAAATTTCACAACAGTGATTAATTTTAAATTGTTAAAACAGGTAATGGTGATCCTACCAGTGAACCCTTAGTGGTAATGTAACATAATGGTTGGGGAACTGGACTTGCATCTCAGAGCTTGCAATCTTGATTCCCAGATGGGGCACTTCTATTGCACCCTAAGGCAAGACTCCTTAAATAATTTGCTTCACTAAGTATCCAGCCATATAAATGTATTGTATGAAACAATATGTAAGATGTGCGGGGATAAGTAGTTCTGGATATGAACATCTGGTAAATGTCTAACTATAAATGTACTTTTTTTATTTCCTCTTCATGTACAAAGCAAAGGTCGGCTTTTTCTATACAACAGAGACTACAAAGCACTGTGCGAGCATAGCCAAAGAGATGGTCTTCTCAAGTGTCAAACATTTCTAATGGAATGACGTAATTAAATGACGTCTTTGTATTGTATAATTAAGGTGGACAAACTCTGGTTTAAACTTGGAGAAATGAGACTGTCCTTTCAATCGACTGTTCCGTTATTTCCATGTTGCCTTGTGTTATGTCAAATATCGTCATTACGCTATCACTTTCCACAGGAATTCGTAACTTTCTTTGCATTGTCTTGCACGTGCACCTTCACGGATATTTTCATTGTCTGGAAATCCAGATACATGAAATATATGTTGCACATATGTCGGATTCATACATATATATATCCTCCCGTGACCTTAGCATGATCTAAATCCCAATCATACCTTTCAGAAACATGAGTGTTTGCGACGGGCGTGCAGTTCTTACCTTGTTCACTGCAGCTCGCGTGCGAAGAACCCTCTGCGTTCGCGAAGCCTCCTTCATCTGCAGGAGTTTTCCGTTTCTTCGACATTTGATCCTTTTCAATATTCTGCGTCTTCCTGCAGGGTTTGGCTCCAAGGCGGCTGCGGGAGGCGGTTGAAAACGAGTCACTTTGAACTGGCTGAGCAAGTGCATGCGATAGGTAGAGGATAGTGAAGAAATCCAAACAAGCCTCAAGCCCATTAATTCAGACCTCTCCGCTCTATCTACTCCGCTTTTGTGTATTCTGCCAAACCAATGCGAGGAGAGAAAGTTGACAGGTGTGCGAGTGCTCGGCCACTGCAGATGAAAGAAGATAGTATCAAAATGTACCAACACGGCAAACTCTATGGGATCAGCTGTGTTTTTCTGTGCAAAAACAGCTTAGATATTTTTTTTTCTGAACAGATGAGAAATATTGTTTCGGTGGTGATTTGCTGATCACGTGTGCCCGGGATTATACTGGACGGTGTTGTGCGCAAAAGTGTACATCAGAGGCGACGCGCGGCTGAACTGTTGAATTTCTATCCGCGAGAGCGAACACAACACTGCGGTCATTCCTTCAATTTCAGTCGCCGACTCTCGCATTTTCATCATAGTCTTTTGCATGATTGGCGGTGAACCGAATCCAACGCCCAGGCGCGCACGGGCAACTGATGTTAAAGATAAATTCGAGCTAGCACAGTGTGCTCGGGGAGTTTCAAGACCTAGGCTTTGAATGAACCTTCCCCACTGTTCCCCGCGCAAACTGCACTACAGCCACAGAAGTGCAGCCTTTTCAACCGAAAGGACCCAGCATGCAAAAAGCGACACTGGGAAATCTCTACATCACTGTTGCCTTGATCGCACGCATAAGAGAAGCAGCGGGTGGCAGATGTTCCTAACATCTGTACAATTGGAAGGGATCACCTCTGATCTCTCATTACCCTGCTTGTACACAGAAGAGGACCAACACTTTAGGACTGGGAAATCAGAGCACAGTACCTTCGCGTTCACATGGTCAAAACCATCAATCCCCCGATGTGTTAAAGATGTTCCACTTGTCTTTGACTTCTTCTTCATAAAACTTCTTAATCCAGTTGCCAGGGAGACACAGATCAACCGAACGGGCATGGTTCAGCATCGGTCTGAGGTACTTTGATAATCGCTATCAGTATTCTATAGTTTTAATACCCTGAGTCTAGAGTTGGTTTTCTCTTTGACGGCACCGTGTAACTTAGGAGTTTGCTGTAAATAGGGGGTCCAGCACTTGGGTAGCGCTTGTGTCCAGAAGGAGGCGTTGACGTCAGTAGCTCTCTTTGCAAACGGTGCCAAGGCTGCAATTCAGATGGACTCCAACGATAACCTCGCTTATCCTACGCAAGCAACCAGAACCTTTAAATTCTGCATCGCTCATATTATCCCCCACACGTACGTCCTCTAACACACAAATCTCAAAAATCCTTTGGATTTAGTAGAGAGAAATAATTTCACAACCGAAGGTAAAACATGCTACAAAATAGATTATTTTGACATTAAAATGAAGATACTGTCCCGATTGCTATGGTAGGGGGACGGTATAGTAACAAACATCTGTTTCTCTTCTTTGTCCTTATCACCTGCAGCTCGCTGTCAGTGACAGAAAGTAGATATAACAGTGAGTTATCGTTCTACGTATTTTAATCAGGTTATCACGTCAGTATCTTTGCATTTTATATGGAAACGTTGGCTGTCCCTCTGTATTTTTCTATAGGTCTAGGTATATTAAAGAAAAATAACAAACACAGGTATTTTGCATAAAGTACGAACCACATACCATTACTTCGGGATTTATGTATCTTGTTGTAGGAAACAGACAACATCAGACTTATTCAGAATTTATAGATCTTGTTATTTGCTTCTATTTTTCCTGTTAGCATGGGAAGATGAAATTCCACAATTGTTGTTAAACGACCATATGAACAACGAATGTTGAATGAACATAACCTTCGCCGATAACTTTCCTTTCTTCCCTTTTGTGAAATTTTATAGCTGGAGTTATGTCTCTGAATGCACTTTCGGTGCAGAGACCTGTTGAGCCATTACAGATATAGGGAAATTAACAATAGTCATGTTTCTTCAATCGGGTTGGTCAATGTCCTCATTGTCATAGTAACGGTTAAACCGATTTTCAAGGATTTACATCTTTGCTAGACAAAGAATATGAGACAGATGACGGAGGCTGTTATAGTCGGATTGTGAAGCCTAGCCCAAAAATAATTTCATGAGAACGAGTTTCAATGTATGAAGGCGGTTGTTTTTGTTTGTTTCCAAAATCATGAAAACTTTGACAGAAATGTCAAATTTAATGACGCGGCTGAACACTAGCGCTTTCTTATGAATGAAAACAAAATCAAAAGTAAGATTTGATTAATTTCACATAAACTAATAGGCCTGCGGTATAAGTATTGGATTATGTTTTCTGAAGCTAGATGGACAATGTCACACACATGGCTTTTGAATCTACAATTTACTTTTTTGTGTCTTGTCTGCTATTGCTTCCCCTCTGAGAACCCGTGCGGTTTTCATGTAGATACCTCTTTCTTCCTGGCAGTTTCATTTATGCCAATGACGCCCTCAGTGTTTTCTGTAGGCAAACACGCTCTTCGCGCACGGTTTTTTTTTTGCCCCCATTCACTGCATCTCTTGACGTCAGAGTTGCTTGCGTCAATGCTCCCGCTTTGACAGAAGGAGCTTTTTTCAATAGGATCCTAATGGGATTATTACAGGGGAAAAATCAAGCCTTCGGGGCATTTTAGAGCTGGCACAAAACTGCATTTTCTTTGTGCACTCGATGCTGTTTGTTGCCTGAATATGGCCAGACTAGGCTCCATATGTTAAGTATTTTATCACTGGGTCCTCTTCTTGATTTATAATGACATCTTCCTGTGGGAGATGATATTTGCGAGAGGAATCCCAACTCGTCTGAACGCGTTTTCCTCGTGCCAGTTACGCATTTCATGCTTCATTAAATTGCCATTTATCTTCGGTAAATAACCTTTTATAATTTTGTAGACTGATATACACTGTACCCGTTACTAGTTTAATCGATTCCATGCCATTTGTGGTGCACGAGAGCACAAAGGTACAGGGCTGCATTACGAGCTTCGAATTATGTGGACTTTTCATTTAAGCTGTTTTTTCATGCAAATATTCACAACCCGGGGCCTATTTAGCACATAAACATAAAACCCGTGTTTAATGTTACAGTTGTAGCTAATTTATTTTCGCAATGAATAGCCTTTTTCCAGGTATGTCTTCTAACTATCTAGCAGATACAAAGTATTGTAAGTGACATACACCAATGCACGTTCGTAACAAGGGCCCTGTAAATCCAAAATCATCATATTATTACATCATATGACTTGTGAGTAATGATAACTGATGTCTAAGGAAAAGTCTGCCATTTTGTTTTTACATTTCTGGCAGTTGCGACAGAAATATAATCGACGTAGCCTACTTGTTTTCCTAGTAAGGAGCAGTTCTGAGTGAAGCTTGAAGCTAACACAAAGGATTGAACGAAAATGAATAAATACAAAAATAAGGACAGAATGGTTTTATTTCGCTCTCGGTAGACACAAGTCGCTCCAAATAACGTGAAAATAATAAGGCTTCTGTGTTGCTAAAGTATCAGCCCCTATGACGTCAGTAGCGGAGCCGCACGACTGCTACACGCAGTACATCATCATAAATGCCTGGCTTGTTGCGCGCCAGGTCGCGTGCCTTCAATTCCGCAGCACCGAATGCCCCCCACCCAACCCCTCCTCCTCCTCCTCCTCCTCCTCCTCCTCCTCCTCCCCAGGAGGGGCGGTAGCATTTACCCTGCTCTCTCAAAACTGCTTACATGTACAGACATATAGGACCCAGCGCTCTGTATTCTTCTGTTTCTTCTTCTTCTTCTTCTTCTTCTTCTTATTATTATTATTATTATTATTATTATTATTACAGCATACTACTTTTACAAGAACACCATAGATCACCTAGTATCAGGTCACAATAAGGGGTCCATGGGCATAATCCAGAAAGTATAAACATTTGAGAAAACAATAAAATCCCTCTAAACTGTAGAATAGTCCTTGAAATCAAGGCCAGCAGAATTGACAATGCTATTTTTTCCACACTTTTTTTCTAATTTCCTCCAATTAACGAATGTCTTCTGACTTCAGTTTCAAGGACTGCATACAGTCTCTGTGGTATAACACCTCCATCTCTATCCCTTTATCATAAAGGTCGCCAAAAGGCTCTGTTTCTAGCTCAGGGGGTGTGCTGTCCTTCTCTCTGCAGCACATTTCTGACAACAGTGCCATACCCATATTCAAATCACACAGCCGCCTCGTAACACTAATGAACAGAGAGAAAAACACATTTATTATGATTCAGTATAAATTTGCAAAACCTCCCTGTCTCTGACCAATCTACTCAGCATGCTCATTTTTGTACGTAAGAAGTGTGTGTGAATAATTTCCATTACCATACTAGAGGTATTTTAGTCCTGCGTCATTCTTGAGCTTAGCAGGTGTACACAACATAACTAATGCATCGTATCTACATTGTTTTGGATAAAATAAAATTAAAGGACCTTTCATTTAAACACAAGAATGCCATCTCATTAAAGATGAGATCCCATGCAGTCCTGACACCAGATTATTATTATTATTAGTGCTACCACTATGAATGTCGACTAGTGGAGTGGGATATAACATGCAGCAATACCCTCACAATGATTTAAAATGAAAGTATACCCGTGTTGTTATGACAAATCAGTCTGTACTCTACTACTGCCTGTCAACAGGGTGTGTTTCCTAGAAATGCACACACACACACACAAAACAAAATGTGAATACTTATTAAATATAACCCTTTGCCTTCAGAACAGCCTCAGTCCTTCTGTAATGGTTTGTAGTGGAATATTGGATCATTATTCAAGAAGGAAAACCTCCAGTTTGAGAGGGGAAGAATCTACTCTACACTACATTCTCATAAAGCACATCTCATAAAAGTTTAAGAATGTTTTCATCAGGTGATTTTGGGGTCATGGGAAGTGTTTGACGTCATCTTGGTATTCATTAAACCATTCTTGAATCCGTTTAGCGATTGTGCATGGAGGTGATATTATCTTGAAACATGGGAACATTTTCAGGAAACAATGTTTGCATCACAGGGTATTGTATTCCTTGGTCATAATTTAACCAAGAATAATAACTGGTTAAGAGATGGTTGCGCATACCATAACATATCCATAACCATGTTCAACATATTGGGACCAATAATGTGGGTGGAGGTCCTCCTCTGGCTTTCTCCCATCAAAAATCATTAAAATGTAGGAAAAAGAGTAAAAGGCAACTCATCGTCCCATGTTACTTTTTTCCACAGCCCAGAAGTCCAGGTTTTGTGCTGTTGCTAACAAGTTGTTTTTGAATGACCACCCGACCATTAATATCAGCTCTGTGAAGCTCACAGTGTTTGTTCCTTCCTCTTCTCTGGTGCAGTTTTTATTTGTTTAACATCTGCAGTTATGGTTTCTAATGCTGTTCCCCCTGAAATGTGAAATAAGTGGCACCCCTTGTTTTTGATTCTTGGTAAAATGTTGATATGTAAATGTATGTATGAAAGTATAGGTTACTTATTAATATTGTTTCACATATGAAAATGGAGACCAGCCACAGGATAGGTTGACATATCACCTTCCATAAAATATCACCTTTCTTCACTGTTGCCCCACTGCCCCACTGAATTTAACATTTTACCACCTGATTAGGTCTGGTGAAGACCTAAACATCAATACATCCATGCTTAAGGCTCCTCCCAAAGCTCCCTTTACATTCCCCAGTATTTCAGCATGCCAGTGGGTTATTAATGGGGTGGCATATAGTAGATTTTGAACCAAGAATCTATTATATTTTTTCTTGCCCTGTATCTAGCAAAATTATGTTTGTTTGTAATAGCTAACAAAAAGTGGCTTAATATGGCAATGGGACAAAGGAGGGAATCCATCCTTGCAATGAGCTATTGCCAGATAGTTATAATAGAAACAGATACAATAAAGGTAAAGAAGCTGCCGACTTTATCAAGACACTAATCATCAATCAATATTCGTGGAACAGATGACACATGGAATGCTTAAAAAAGATACAAGCACAGCAGGATCCAAATCACTATGTTCAGTAAACAACAGGGTCTCCTTTGTTTCTTTGTGTACATTCATTTGTATATATGTTTGTGTAGTCATAGTGGTAAGAATGCAAATGTATTATTTGAATGTCTTGCCCCAGCTGCAGGTTAAGATAATCAGACCTTGTAAATTTCACATCCAAATCATATTATTTTGAAGCTTTTCTGAGAAACCCTGCCACCTGCTGTAAAAGAAGGGGCTTATTCCATAATGGCTGTCTATCGTTTCACATTCAAGTTAGTAGCATGCTAACATAAACCATTAAAACACTACAATTGCTTGCACATTTAAATTTGCCCTTTTATGTTATTCTGTCCAAACAAAAAGAGAATTATGTTTTCAAGTTATCTGTCTATGGCATTTGTCAAGTCGTTCCTCTATCCCCCCTGAATTAAGTTGTATTTGAGCAGTCAGTATTGACATATATTGATGAAATATTATTCTCTCTGGTCTGGAGAATAACATCAGTTTTCAGGTCACAAGTACAGGGGTTGATGACAAAGAGACCGTATCTTGATTATTTGGGCATAGGGCATATTCCCACCCTTTGAAGAGTCTGCCATATATGGAGTCTGTCAGGATACAGTCAGCCTACTGTTGTGGCCAGTAGGTGGCAATAGAAAACCTTTTACCAAGTGGAGTCACTTAACTAAGCCCTCTCTCACAGTGTGGTTGGCAAAGTTTGTTGATGAATACATCTTTACACATTCCAGTTATTGTTAGCCATGGAGAAAAACATTTGACAAAACAAAGCCACTGATGCATGTTCATTTGTTTGTTTTTTTCAATGTTGCCTGCTTTGCTTCTTTAAAGCTCAATGAATTACTGTTGTACAGAATAATAAAATAACTCCATAATGCTCAACTGGACTTTGGCCTGCCAAGTTGTAATTGCTGAAGTGTAAACATGGATGTATGGAGATGCAAATTTGCAAATGTGCAAATTTTATTGAAGTGTTGTCTGAGTAGACCATACAAGTGACTGTTCCACAGTATATTGCACAAATTGCTTGGAATACAGTGTCCTCTGCATTTGTTGCTCTGAACTTTGCTCTGTGCTAGATTACTACTGAATCCATCCTTATGTTCAGGTGCTCCAAACAGTACTGACTGTAAAATTTGCAAAGTTTTCTAAACCTGGGGTTCACATGCAGTTTCATCTCAGTGTACCAACAGTTACCACCTTCCAGCAGAGGGCTCTCCCAGCAATAAAATTATACCTTCATCAACCCATTACAGCCTGAAGTGCAATGGATATTTAACACGCAAGACATGGAAGCATGTCTGGAAAAGTGACATCTGACTTCAGAAAAATATAAATGTGAAACAAATGCCAACATGTCTCATATTACCAAAGATGGGCAACCTTTGAAGCTGAGAAACTAGGCTTTCTTCATCAAACTGTCTACAATCAGTTTAATTAAAATGTACAAATATATTCTTACAAGAATATGAGCTCCTATCAACAAGGCCTCAATTTGTTAAAATAAAGTTTCTTGTTTGTTTGGGGCACAAGACAGACCAGTTCCTGGCGAAAATACTGTCCTCTGGATTTGTGCTCATGTGCACATCACCTTAGAATTATCTCATTACGAGTTAAGATCTTTACGCCGTATCTCAGTTTATGCAAACACAGGGAACATAGGCTACAGGAGTTCATACGCCGCTGTTGATCGCTCGGCAATTAGGTGACAGGCCCTTGTATCTGAGAGCTGCACAATGCGGCACGTCGATTCTAACTTTACTGCGAGCTGGCTAGACTTGCTCTGTAAGCAGAGGACCTTTTCACATTGATCCAGAGGAGCACGTTGCTACAACAGTGGTCTTTTCTAAAGATGTTTACACACAAGACTTGAAAGGGTTCGCAATTATTTGAGCATTAATAACTTCAATTGTGCACACTTTATGCTCATTGCTTCCTAAATGTACCGACGGATGAAACATTATATCAGTTCTGCATTTGATATGCAATAACTGACCGCAGGAAATAAAGAAAAAACCTGACGCTTGTGTTAGAGGCAAAAGAATGGAATTTTAATGATTATTAATTCGGAGGGAATCGTCCAGATATCATGGACCTGAGAATTAAAATCGGTGACAAGTTGGTACTCGAAAGTTAATCACCGCGGTTTTCTGGCAAAGCTGGAGAGCGGGGGTCTTGGCAGACAGTGGCCCGCGTTACCCCGTTTTCAGCGGACCTCTCCTGCGATCTCCGCCGCTGTAGATGGATGTAATTCCTCACCTATGTGAGCAGAATTCTCTCATAAGAGCAAAGTACACAAAGCCGAGCTGGCCCAGTCAGCGACCATCATTAACCATCCAGGAAAAAAGTGCGGAGCCGCCGCAGACATGTTCCGAATACAAAACAACAAACATTGGATGAGACTGTAAACATTTGGTTTATCTGTGTTCTAAGAAGACCAAGTGAACTCTGTTCTCATGACTTTGCGACGCAGACATCATAGTTTTCAGTATATTCTTTCAGCGGGGATTCGGCTTCTTTGGGCCATTGTTAAAGTAATGGTCGAGGGAAATACGATCTTATTCTCACTGTCCCCAACTTCTCAAGCTAAGAACACACAACGAAAAAATACATATAGAAGTGTGACAGTGCTTTGTATCTTGACAAATAGCTTAATAAAAAAAAAAGGTTATGCGATCTAGATATAGTTTGAAAATGTAAATCAGAAAGAAACAAAACCTCAAATATGGAGTATGTTAGAGGTGCAGAAAAGCAATGCCCCAGGCCTCTGCTCTCAGGGAATGTGGATAGATTTCTGGCTGTTAGTGCAAGTTAGGATTGGTGAGAATGCTCAATTTTTGTCTGTCTCTCTCCAGATGAGTTAAACAGAGCCAGTGTGTTTTTCGTGCCTGCTCAAACCTGAACCCCCTGTGACCCCTTCAAACCACACTTCAAATATGCTCCTAATTCAGACAGCAGCAAAGCTGGACTCCGTGCAACTGCTACACCACCCAAGTAGTGTGGTGTAGTGGTCAGAACAGCTATGTGACATGGTGGCTGGGGCACAAGTGTGGAGTACCAAAAAGGTATAGTGGAACAGCAATTAAGCACAGTATGTCATCTTGAAAAGAGACGTTTGCAAAATGTCATTGTCATATTGAAATATTATATTTATTGATTCTACTCTATTTATTTAGACTACACACATTATATTGCAATGTATAATGTTTGAAGAAATACTCAACAGAAAAGTCTACAGAATCCAAAAAGGTCATACCAATTACTGACTCTGCTATATAAGACATCTGGTGATGCACCCATGTAAAACCCTGGCCCAGCTAGGCCAGTCAACCTCAGTTAGGGAAGAAAGAAAAATTTAGACATCACAGATGTTGTACATCAGGAAAATATAAAGTGCATTATGCATAAACATATCGAGTACAAAGCACAGATGCCACAATTGAAATTTCATTGTTCACCTCAGTACGAGGTCATGAATCAAATGTATTTATTTTCTGCAATTACCAAAATTAAACAGTAAATGTAAATAATGTACATTTTTACATCTTTTATGACAGCAATAAAATAAACAAACTTATATTCATATTTACAATATCGACAGTGTGCAGTACATTCTGCACAATTAGCACAAAAAGTGCAATGCTACAAAAGTTAATGACAAAGTATAAATAATCCAAGACAGTTTCTTATGGGCTTTGACCAGATGCACTATCAAATGATACACTGAAAAAAATAAACAGGATATGCTCATCCAGAATTTATGGTAAGTACAGTGAAAACAAGAATATGTTTCTGAAATTGCACACACTTGACCAGAAATACTATTGTGCAGGTGTTTACAAAATTAAAAATAAATAAGAACACATGATCTAAATTCATGGTATGATTTGTCTCCTGACAAAGTCTTTAAATGTGTTTTGATATTCAGCATCTCAGCTTCCAAGCCACAAGAAGATAAAATACATCATTGCCATATTAATGTGTTCAGGTCACATCAATGTCACATCAGGTATGAGCTCAATACAATATTGATTGCTTATACTTCATATTTACCTCAAGTTGTATTGAATTCTTAATGCATATTTTAAAAATGACAAATTTACAAAGTTTCAATTGCAGCAACCTCTCAGGCACAACCTCAGGTTCAGGGCAACTGTTCATAAGAAAGTGCAGCACCCTACAGAGAGGGGGGAGTGACTGGGGTCCAGGCGGTCGCTAGGCGGGTGTGGGGTGAAGCGTCATACTGGGACGTATCATGCACATCTGCTGGGACAGAGCTGTCATAAAGTGGGGAACCAGAGGGGGGCACTGCGCTGGGATGGGAGAGGGCAGGGTAGTGGCTGGTGGAGCTTCGTAGGAATGGAGAGCCCAAAGCAGTCGGCATTCCAGTAGACTGGGACACTGGCGCCAGGGAGGAGTTACTCACTGACCACAGGCTAGGGTATTGGCTGTAGTAGGAAACAGACACAATCACTACATCACCTGTTCAGAAACAAGGTCAAATGGTGGCATAACTGTAGGTGCATCAGTCACAAAAACGGTAATATACTTTCATGTATGTATGTATACATATATGTATATGTATATACAACATGAGGGGACACAGACATGTAGTCTCCTTCAAGGTTTCAATTCTTTGCAATCTCCATTCCACCAGCAGAGCTACATCAGAAGAATACACTTCACACACAGATAGTGCAGGCAAACAGGTGGCACAGAACTGACAACTGGATGTGGCTGTGGATTTTTGTGTGTATATGACTGTTGGCAGGAGTGTGGCTGTGCATGACAGTGAGGGAATGGCAGACCTACCTTGAGTTTGTGCTGGAACTGGTGCTGTGGCCCATAGGCAGCATGCTGGAGTGGGTGGGCATCTGGATGCTGGACCAGTTGTCATGTGAGGGTAGCATGGACAGACAGGCCGAAGAGTTGTCTGTGTAACCAGCTGCAGGACAAAATCAGGCCCCATGAATCAGACACCATCACCTCAAATAAACTCAAAGCCTCGACTTGAAGATATACATACGCTTGAGGAAATTCATCCATACTGGGATGTCCCATTCTATTCACATGCTTGTCTCCTTTCCTGTGTCAATTCAGCACAAAAGCAAACACTTTTTCTACTCTAAAGCACCTGCACCTCACATTTAATCTTTTTCATGGCTCATATCTTGCATACTGTCAATGTATGCAGCTAAATATTTACTTAAGATCTGAACTCTGAGTTTGAGACATGCTCTTTTCAGAAGGGTGAGGATCACAACAGTTCAGGATCCAAACCGGTAACAACTGGGCTGCAAGCTCAACTCCTCAACCACCTTGTCACACAGCCACCCCATTCTTTGCTGTTTAGCTGATGTAGGAGTACAGCCAGGCTGCTCTGCACTGTATTGCACACTCAGGGCCCATGGCTGGGTGTTTGTGCATTCCATGCTTATAGCTGTTTATGGCTGTTTGTGGTCTGTGCAAAGGGAAGAAGAATGCATGACATTCCAGAAAGGGCGCTGGGTATGTGATGTTCCCATTCAGCAAGGAAGGAAGGGTTTCACGGAGCAGGTTTTTTTTTTTTTTTTTGGGGGCTCAGAGTGGGGCCACTCACTTGGTGATGGGTTCCTGTGGGTGTAAGGGCTGGGGTACGGTGTGGAACGGGTGCTCCTTAGAGTTGAGTAACGGTCACAGCCATGTGAAGATGAGGACAAGGACAGAGACCCACCAAACTGGGGGTGAGGATTTGCTGGGGGACAGAGTGACCCTGTGCTAGGAATAAACCAACTACCTACTACAGAGAGAGAAAAGGAGAGATTAAATATAGACAGAATATATTTAATATATAGAATATAGAATATATATATATATATATATATATATATATATATATATATATATATATATATATATATATATATATATATATATATATAATGTCTTTTGTTATGTTGTTGCAAAGTGAATATGACAATGCTACACTAGGCTAATGTATATAGGTGGGCTTATCCTTCCTTGGGGAGAGCACATGAAAGTACAAGACTTTCTATTTAAAAATACAACTAAATAAATAAATAAATAAATATCTTTTTTATATGAGGAGCACAGGCTAGATTTAATAAATACTCTTAAGCTGCTAGTTGTTTTTCTACTGAGTGCCTGGAACAGATATGTTTCTCCTTTCAGTGACATGATTGTGAATATCAATACATGCGATCACATTAACTATAGCAGCTGGCATGAACTGGATAGAAACACTTACATTGAGAATACCCAGATTGTTGGTTGTCTCCAGGTTCATCCATGATGTCCTTATGATCGCTTCTGCAAAAGATGAAATATCAAGAACATACCATATTAATGTGCCTGTTCAGTTCATGAGACAAACGTTTAATAGATCTAAAATGTCTTATTTAAACGCTTTACAGTATCATACCTCTCTTTAGCATCCAAAAAAGCTTTGGCAAATGGGTTGTATTTGATTTTGAGAGCAGTGATCTGTGGGGAAATCAAATATGACAACTGGCACAAGACCTTTACATTGTCAAATAAAAAAATAGCTTGGAGTTACATAACATCCTTCATAATTTCTAGATTAACTATAAAAGCAAGTCTTCATCATGTCTCGGGTCATAGCCTAACTATTTGAGATGGAGTGTCAGGTGTCTAGAAAAAAACATACCCAGTATAGCATAATTAACTGCAGTCTGAATGGTAATTTGTTTGATATACAACTTTTTAGTGTAGGTGTAGATATACCTTGAGCAACTTTATGGTTTCTTGAAAAATCGATTCAATGGTTGTCATCATACAACACACGCGCTCACCTCCTCATTCTGGTATGCCGTGACAGCGATGAACTGCGTCTCTTGGAAGGAGTGGCTCGTGATCATCCTCTGTGGGCCCCCAACGCGCACTATGTGGATACGGGGCTCATACTTGTGTAGGGAGTTCAACATGATCTACAGGATCACAGTTTTGACAGGGTCACATTAGCAGAAGCAATAAAAATTGCAATACACGGTCCCATCCATATTGCCTATTTACAATCTAAGCAGGAACGGACCAATGATCAGGGAAAAGCATTGAAACTGATATATTTGGATAAGAGTTTCTCCGCTCACCTGTCCACCCCCGTTTAGTTTGTTGGTGAGTTTGACTTTGCTGAAGGAAACTGGGGCTTTCATCCAATGCGCTCCGAAGTTTGGCGAGTCTGGGTGAATATAAACGCAACTTGGGGCCTGTGGTTCGGGTTTGCCGCCGGGGACCCACTCCCCATTGACATATTTCCACCTGTGATTGTCGGCAGCGACGAAATCCAACAGGAAAGAGTACATGGCGTTTGGATCCAGTCCGGACACACTCACCTTCAGTACGGGAAACATTCGCCTGTATAAACATGATGACAATGTCAGGGGTAAATCCTTATCTGAAGTATAACCCACGTCGAATTAAACACATACCCTTCTCTGTGAATCTGTGGGTTACGTTTGTTAGTTACATTAGGTCGTAATCAAACACAAACATCTTGGTGAATTTAAGTAATTCAGTTTGTGTTTTACCGGGCAAAAAACTTGCAAAATATTTGCTCCACAGCAATGGTTCACAGATTCAATTTTAATCCATTCATTATAAATCATTCTCGCTCTGTGCTTTTAACATAGTGGTTAATTCCGTGTCTAAATATTTATCATACTTCTCGATTAAATTAATTTACATTGATACTTCCCACGTCGAAAAAATATGTAAATTCAGGCCTACAGTTCTCCTGACTGTCCTGACTGGTCGAAATATATCCAGCCAACCCTGATTATTCAAACATACACTTTTGCTAAACCTTGAAGGCCCGAAAAATATAAAGGCGACGGATTCGTGGCGATAACAGGCTGATACAATATAGCCGACTTGAAATTTTAATGTTATGTATAGCCAGGTCCTTCACTTACCTCCCGTTCTTGGTTACAATCATCTCATTTGTAAGTTCCTTAAACTTCTGCCACAATTCATTGTCGTCCAGGCTGACTTTGAGCTCTCTCTCAGTGGGGTCTCCCTTCTCGCTCCCTGCCTGTAACTCGTTTTCAACAGCGCTCAGAAGATGGTCGACCCGGTATTGGACACTTTTCCCAGAGCACTCGCTGGCACCGGAGGCCATTCTGTTCAAAATCTCCAGGGTGTTGGTGATCGGTCAACTTTAGGATCAAACTGCTCTATCCGATATAAATACGCCTCTCAATTCAACCAATATAGTCCCAAGGATCACAAAACACATCAGAGATTTGATTCGGAGGTATCATTCTGATTTGCTCCAGCTAAATAGTCCCCTGCCTCCCTCATGAAACCGTACAGGATTTTGAAGAGAAGCTGGTTGGTTGAGTTCTCCTTTGATGTATACCTTCGTGGTAGTCATTGGTCGGACGCGGGCATATCAGTCAAGAAGGAAAGTGCCTTCTTAAGTCAATTGCCCACAGCAAATTTGAATAGAGCTACTTTACTTAAATCTGTAAATATTTACACCTAAATCAAAGAAACACCTGCAACAGTGAAACAATTTCCAGATGTTGTCAATCTTGTATGGCCTTTAAATTGTACTAGGGAGGCCTACATTTGACTGTGTTATACATTTGCTGATAATATAGATATAGGCTGTCTGTCTACAAATTCCATGTAACATTTTGTACTCATTTTAAATTTTCAGACATACTAGTATATTACCACTTGTCAAAATTGCTGGTATATGATGGCATAAGCGCAATAAAATATAACATATTAGAGTATTGCCTCTTTTAAGTTTCACGTCCAAGAAAAGAAAGGTTTTTTAAAGATATATCCTTTATTATTCCTTAAATCACATTAATTAATTAAAACAAATTAAAATTAAAGAATGACAAAAAATGACGCTCTTTAAGCTAGTCATAAAAACTGTGTTATATTATACGATAGGCGTGCACACACCAAAGTCGATCACAAGAGAATAATTGGGGAATGGAAAAAACAAACAAAAAATACAGTTGTATATAAAGTTATCAATTCGTAAATGTGAAGGAGAAAAATTAAGCGGATTTTCTTGTATTTCTATATTACCCATGGAAGTTGATGGGAAATATCTATTCGTGTCAGTGTCCGTGGGAATCACTGTACGGAGGTGACAAAGCGCAGGAAACGCAAAGCAGCATAATATAGAACTCAACTCGAAAAGGAAACGACGGTCTGTACTTCACATGAAAGACAGAATGCTTATAAATCAGAACACCCCAAACAAAATATCAAAGTGAGAAATTAGGTCTTAAAAATTATCAATTGAAAGAGTAACCTTCAATAATCAAGTTTAACCTCCAGGTTAATTCATGTGGCACAGTTATTACTGACCTGCAGGAATTGAGCATTTTGTATACAGAACTTGAGTGTATAACAGTGTAACTAACTGAGCTTTATCTGATTCAGTTGCTAGTACATTAGTTGGAAAATGCCAATTTAATTATGAAATCACATTCCTGCAAGCATAGTAGGCTATATAGCCAAGGCAAGTGAAAATAGTTTATTTTGTATAACTTTTTAATATGAAAATAACAGCAATCACACAGTACAAAACAACATGTACTAGCTTTCAATTGGAGTAAACAATACTTTTAGGATAAATCTACTACTGCACGTGTACAGAGCAAATCTTCTTACAGGCTGCTCTCAGTTTTCTAATAAAGGGAAATTCTGTTTTCCTTTTTGTTTCAAGTCAACATAAGCCAATTAATAGTTATTTTGATTGTTTACTGCTTTAAAATATAGGCCTATCTAGTCAATTTGCTGCTGTCTCCACTTGAGTTGTACAGAAAGCTATCTTGTTGATTTAAAATGAACTAGATAAGTGCAGAACAGTCTATGAATTTGAAATAACGTCTATAATAAGAAATTTGGTCCTCGTTTTAAAATTGCATTGCAGGTTTTACATGAACTGAGCTGGGTTTGTTTACAGTCAATACAGTAAAGAAAAAGACTCCCTCGTGCCAAAGTCACCCAAGCTACAGTAGATTCGCTTATTATCGTTGAATTTAAATTGTCAAGGCTTTTTGTAGAACTCCAAGCTATCATATTTAACTATCTATAACCCTTGCACAAATATTAAGCGATGCTACTACAATGGAGTTCATTTAGATTTTTGATAAATTTACGAATATTCTTGATACCGAAAATGAGCTGACAAAATCCAGAAAACAGAACAGACGCCTAATCAAAACAGCAACCTCGTCGAAGCAGGAAATTGTACAGTAATGATTAGCCTGCATTACCTACTCCAGTGCAATGGTTCCCAAACTCGTTCCTGGGGACTGTGTGTATGCAGGTTTTCCGTTCAAACCACAAACCAGCCTCTCAATTGCAACAAGCTGATAACTGTTCTAAATTAGACACTAGGCACAATGTCTTAATGCCATGTCAGAAGTATGAAGCCTCTACATTCATTAAGGATATTCACACATCAGGATTTTTAATCTCAATAACTGTTTTTATTTTCTGTAATGTGCTATATGACAACTAATTTCCTTACACACCTTTAAAGTGTTTTAAATCAAATTAGGCTAAAGCCTGGCAAGTGAAATAATACAATCTTCATTGCTGAAAGTACGGATTCCTGTGTCACTGAGCAAAACCATTTATGGGAAAATGTAGGCTACAGTTCAATGCAATAGTAAATTACGACCAGCCAAACATGCATTGACATTCTGTGAAAAAATTGGAAAGAAAACAACTTTGATAGAACTTAAACTCGTGCTTCTGGGGACATTAATAGATAATGTGACTGGCTGCAACAAAAACCAGCGTAATAGGTCATCGGTTCAGTTTGCGAACCACTGCTTTAGTAGCAAGGCTTTCTGTAATCGATCGTTTCTAATCTCGATTAGTTTAGCCTTTGACCTCACTGGCGCCAATTTTCAAGCAAGGCAGATGTTTTGTTGGTGGTTTTAGGTGCAACACATAGGCTACACACTAGTTTGTAATTTTGGGCAAAAAGCAATGTCAAACATCAAATCTGGTAACAATCCCAGCGCTGCAGATATGGATGAATTTAACCAGCTAAAAGTAGGTTATTTATCAACTGAAATATGCTTATGGTCCTACATTTCTCTGCATGAATTAGTGGCAGTAGCGCACACCGATAGCTAATGTCACATTACGGTCTGCACCGTATTGTGGCTTCAAAGGTTGGGAGAGAACACGGAAGTAAACAATTATGAAACTTGACCGTGTGCTTTTTTATGATTACAGCAGGAACTTATGGCTTTGCGGAGAATACGTTCATCTTTACACGCAGTTGAGCGAATGATTGGGTGTTTAAACCAGGTAAGTAATATAATTAGATTTTAGTCCTCTTAATTAATTTCAGTAAAGTCATGTTAACTAGTGACTGATTGAAGCCTACACAGACGCATTAAATATTTCGCACGATCGCGTATATACTTAGTACAATAAATCTATTTAGGAAACATCGTTCCACTAGTTTGTTACTCCGTTCAGTCGCTAATCCTGCAATGTTAATGTAAGAATTTCAATCATTTTTGCATAAACTATGCTTCAGTAATAATAATTTTTTTCACAGAATGTACAATTGGCAATTAAGAATGAAGATACCCTTGCAGGTAGGTACCATTAAACTCATCTTATTCTCTTCAAAGCCCTGAACAGTTCGTTTTGTACAGTCATGCTCTGTGAAGAAATTATGCGTTTTGACAGCAGCATTTGACAACGGACCGTTGCCCAGTAAAAAAACTGGTATTCAGTGCCAGCTGTATGGATTGTGCCTACATATGTATCTTTCCACTGAGTTAATTAGGATTTTATGTGTATTTACTTGGCGAGAGACACTTCATCATACACAACATGAGTACTGAATGTCTTGTTCTTTCCTAGATCTTAATCAAGCCTGGAGTATTTTCTTCACTGGGAAAAAGTGACCAGAAAAACAAATTATACAACATATCTTCAATCATATAATAAACATAGATGCAAATGGAAGTAAACCTTTTCAAAAATATATTTGTATGAATTAATGCATTTCAGTGTATGTACTTTCTGGAAAGTGGCCTGTTTTTGTTTCGATTATTTCAATTGTTTAACACTTAAGGTAACTTAGTACAAGAAATGATACAGAGGAAAGAAAATGCAAGCCACGTACTTTATATACTGAAACAACTGTTAAGAATTGAAATATTATGTATTTATGTTAAGAAAACATTATAAAAATAGAAAAATATAAGACAACATTCTCTGTATCTTTCAGCATAATTGTATTATAATTAAGTGAATATTTTTTAGGTGATTTCTCATACTCTTGTAATTTTATGGCTGTTAACCTTTGCTGTTTAATGTGTTTAATGTTTGATTGGAATACATTACAAGAAAACTAGAAAAATGTTTCATTATGTGTTAATTCATGCTTCTTTTAATTCGAATGATATGAGTATAGGTGTCTTTGAATAAAGTTAATTGAAATTCTAAAAATGACACTTAAAAGCCACCCAATTCATCAAGATAAAACAAAATGGTGATGGCACAATTTAAAGTTCAACAACATGTATCATGAATATGAAACGATCATGAAACACAAAATGTCTTGCAATAAGACCATTTTTTCTTAACTGCTACATAACATGCTCACAGACATGAGACTTTGAGAATCCTTCATAGGCAAAGTCCTGCTCTGAGCAAGTTTTGCCTTGCCATGTGATGATTTTGTCTTTCTGTGAAACAGGGTAGGACCACCATGGCAGATTCTAGGGTCCTTACTGATCAGAGTCTGTGTTTTGTGATCCCTGTGAAAGCGGCACAGAGTGACAAGGCAGATTCCCTCTTGAGTTATTTCTGTTGGTGTTGTAGTTGTGCTTGTTGCTAGGGGTAGTGTCCAGTCCATCAGTGCATGTTGGAATTCTCAACGTAATTGGTCCAAGTTTTACACAAACGGTCTATGACCTAAATGAAAACAGAAAAATAGTATGTGCATGTCTTCAGTTTCCATTTTAAACCCTTGGTCCTGTATGAATTTTCATACTCACCACCAATGATTGTTGTTGACTGACCTCCTCCAAGGTTAAGGGGTCAGGTGGCTTTGGAGAGACCACTTCTGTTTTCCTTTGGATTAACTCAGTAGATATGGTGCTGAAATGGCAAGATCTAACATTACTCTCCCCCACTGGAATGATGATATACTATAGCTATTCTTTGGGGAAATGTTTGTGGAAATATGATAAAGCACTGAAATACCTAAATGGGTCCCTAGTGGAGTCCTATGGTAATATCAGCAAAATGGGAAAAGTATTATCCCTTCAAGAATATTCTGTATGTTCATATTTCAAGAATTATTTTATTCTTTGGAGGCCTTGAGGTGGAAAAATCCCTACGTGTGGTGGTTAAGATTCAAAATTCATGAGTAAATACAAGATATGAAAAAGAAATGTATATGCAAGCCATGTCCTATCTAGGATTAGCATGTTGTAAGCAGATCCATAAAGCAATGTAGATGGCCAACCCTGCAGGGGATGCTGTAATAGACTGTGGCGAGGGGAGAGGTCTCTCTCTCTGTGTGGTCGTAGGTGCCTGGAGGGGTAGTGACTGTTTCCCAGTGCATTTCTGCTTCACTCTGGTGTCATCATTAGGAAACACATACTGTATCTTTGAGAAAATAAACAGAAAGAAAGCACATAAAAACCCATTCATGACAGATTAATTCTATCACTAAGAAAAAAAATCTCGGTTCTCCCCTGCTCATCCTCAATAATCCTTGAAATAAGGAAATGGTTTTGCTATAATGGTAGAAGAATTTAAATACAGTTTTGAAGTTTTGTTTTTACAACAGTAGGTTTGTCAATAGTAAAGTTGAATGGTAAATATGTACCACATTATAAAGCTAGATACTGTTTCAAACTGCAGTCCTTCAATTTAGCTGTGAAACCCAAGTATTCACTGAGGCCTAGGGTGTGTGAGTTTCAGAGGCTGAGTGACTGACCAGGCTACGCACACTGTTCTCCTCTTCCCAGCGCTGAAAGTGTCTGTTTCCATCCAGCAGTCTGCCCCAGAGTTCACACCAAGTCAAGAAAAACAAACCCAGCAGAGGTTTTAAAGTCAAAAGGAAGCTTTTGCTCCCTCCTGCTGCTGCTCACCTGCTCTGAATGTCCATTTTCTCATCATTCATATTTTGCCCTAAACACTTGAGTGATAATTTTCACATTTTGCCCAGTGTTGCATCATTAAAAAGCAACCTGCATGTACAGGAGCTTTCTCCTCTGCACTATGCTGTACCCCAAATGCCAGAGTGCTGGTAGGATATTGACATGTGAGACACATACACATAAACTCTGCAGCCGTTTCAATGAATGAATATCAAAATGAACTAAAGTGAAGTTACGGCTTAAACTTTAAATTGGGGTGTGTTGCTTGGTTATTACTGAACAGCACTCCTTGAAGGACTTGCATGATGGGGCTGCTAGGTGGTCAAAGTATTGTTGAAAAGTGTGGATGGGCCCCACATCCGCATCAATCAAATTTAGACCATGCCATTGTTGGTTATTACAGGAAGGGATTTAGCCAGCAAAGTGGTCTGTGTCTCACTGCTCAACAGTGACCGCTGCTGGTCAATTTGGCACTCATCATTTGCCTGCACATGCTGAATATCTTGCATTGACTCATGTCTACACAAGTTCAATTTGTGGACTGCCATGTAAGGAGACAACCACATGTTTTGCAGGAGATTGTGTGTATCTACGCTTCAGAACTGATAGCGGAAGTTGCAGCAATAAGCAAATTATGCGTCATTAATGTGTTATTCACTTGTGATGACTATGGCGTTCCTGTTCCAGGCGTGCCCACCTCTTTGTGGTGGCTATGTTGATGAGGGAGCGACTGTACATGAGATGAAGCTTTCTTAGACTCAGCTCTGTTGTCCTCTGTGGTGGCTCACAGACCTTCAGCTATTGGTGAGACAAATAAGTGACATCAAAACAGCAGGGCACACTCTGCACACAAAGCATCTTTCTTCTTGGATTGGTAAAGGGGTTACTTTCATTGTCCCAGGTCTCAGTGATGCACTGTTACACTGTCTCTTATGCAATAGCAAAAAAATATAAATCAAATGAAATATTTCAATTCTGACCCAGGCTACATACCTGGGGAAGGGTGCTGGGTTTGAACTGGTCCAGAAAGCCAGACTGAAGGGTTACAGACTTGGGTAAATTTACCTGCTCAGAGACAAGAAGTAAAATGATAACAGGCTGGTGCTTCTTATGGATGATAATGTTACCTGCCATCAGTAGTTTCTTGGTTTGTTTTCCCCCAGCCTTTTATGGTTGATAGATATCAAAAGAGACTGTGGCAGAATATGACGTGCCAATTTCACCATTATGGATTTTTAAAAAATGTATTTATTGAACCAGGAAAAAACCCATTGAGATATAAAGTCTCTTTTACAAGGGTGACCTGGCCAAGAGGACAGCAGAGAACATTAAAAAAGTTACATGACATTACATTACAATTAAAACATTACAGCAATAAAATATACAACAACATATCATCAATTAACCGATCCAGACTACAGGAAACATTTACACTCCTCCTGCACAGCATTTTGAAGCAAAGAAATGCACTGTTTTACATTGCTCGAGAAACAACACAACAGACCAATCATACAGAGAGGAAGCAGGAAAATTGCGACAAGGATGAGGGATGGTGGGGGTATGGGTATGGTGAGTGGGGAGACATTGTTGAGGGACATTTATTCATTGTTTATGTAGCAGAAAGACTAAACTAGTGCATCTGCTTTTGGGTTTAGTTGATTTAACTTTAAGTCTCATTTCCTTGTAATTAATCATATCTATCATCCTTTTAGTTTTCATCTGGAATTTTTAGGTAGATTGTGTCATGAATGACACAATGAGGGAGGGGTGGTGGCAGGTGCAAAAAAAGAATCTGTTCATTGTTACATGGTACTACACTAGCACTGCAACAGTCCTGCCAGTTACACCAACACATGGAGCAACACATTTCATCCAGTCTGGTTTTCTTCAGCCAGCATCTTATATCTGTAAGCAGACTGTATTCATGTTTAATCACATCCTCACCCCCTGTATGATATGAGATTTCAACGCGTGTTCCAGTCTGAATGTCAAGGCTCCTGCTCTCCATGTGACTCCATGTGACATCAGTGGTTTGACTTGAAGCATCCCAGCACATGATGTCTTTATATCAGCAAATTCATCTCGTAACCCTGGTTACCAAGCATCAGCATGGCGGGTGAGAGTAACAGCTGACGTGGGTGTCAGATCTGCCTTTCACATGCTGAGCATCCTTTGCTCAGCTCTCCTGGTCAATGTGCTCATAACTGAGCAGGTCAAGGGGTTCTGTCACACTCTGCTCACTGATTTAATGTTCTTTCACACGCTTGCCACTAAGACACAGAATGTTTAATATTAAAATAAGAGTGTTCATTAATCACTGGATCGACAGGAAGGATATTGTGATTGCTGATGTCAATAGCAAAATGTTCATTTGGCTATTAATCTTGTCCTTAGTTGATGACTGACGTTCATTTATATTCTGAATATCACAAACCAACAGCTTGTACACGTGATTCCTCATCACTTAAGTATGAGCGGTGAAGCCACTGCTACATGTGCCTAGATGTCCAACTACGGTTCAGTTATGTTTGAACATACAAGCCATGCTGTTCCTGTGCTGCATCTCTGGGTTTCAGAATTTCCCATTATAAGAAAACTATCATCTACAATAACCTAAGGTCTCCTCCATGCTTCATGCAATGAAATGTATTAGTTAGAAACATTTCAATCAGATATTGCAGAAAGAGCGTCCGTCAAAGGTAGCAGTTTTCACATCCCACAAGCAGCACCCTTAGGGGGTTAGACCCACAGCCTCCTCCTGTACCCCACTGTGATGTTAGAGGCCTGTTTATCAGCTCCTCATTCCCCCCACACACATACAACATTGGGGTTTGTGGCTATGCTCTATACGGTGATGGATGTCCAGCAGTGTTCTCTCCGCCCCTCTCCTGAGCTGTCAGAGGGTGCAGGGGTGAGTAATGCTGCTGCCCATGGCCCAGCCCAGCCCAGCCTGTCTGCCCGCTGTTTATCTTCCCTTAGCCTTGCTTGGCTCTGTTTGCCCAGGTTGGCTTTGACACTGAGGTGTGAGAAAATGAGTCGTCCTTCCCTGCATTCCATGTCCACATGACCCCCACCCTGCTCCCCTCTCTATCATTCTCTCTGCCCCCCATCATTCCTGTCATCTCCCTTTCCTCTCCCTCCCGCACTTATTTCTTCGCTCTTTCATCCTTTATTTCTTTATTCCATAGCTTCTCACCTTAAATATTTCATCTCCACGCAAGAAACAAATGCTCCATGGCTGGATCTGTAAGGTCATTGAGACCCAAAATGAAGATTGTCTCTCACTGTATGAGCTCAAAGCGAGATGGGTGAGAGACAGCACATCGCAATTCTCCCATCTTTTTTGAGAATTCATCTTTTTTGAGATCCATATTTACTCCGCTAGGAGGATGTCAAGCTTTTTTAAGCAACCCAACCTGCCCAGGAACTACAGATGGAAACTACCTATGAACAAAAGTAATAGATACTGCTTGAATCCTTGACCAGTGTGCATTGGTCCTGTACTTGTCAAATAGATAAATATATGAATAAAATTTATCAATAAAAAAACACTGTGAGACCTTCATAGTATTTTTTTTTAAATATTTATAGCTTTTGTTTTATCATTATGTTTTCAGATTTGTGTTTTTCTTTAAAAAATGCTGAATAAGAAGATATTTTTCATTATTTTTCCTCTGGTTTCCCCAAAAATGATTATAATGTTTGCTTCAGTCATGGGATTTTGGGTATGTACTGCATAATTCTGAAGCAACGTGTTCTGTAAAACCCAATATACTGCAGGTATAGGAGGGAGACGGGTTAGATTCACCTTCATTTACTTTTTTCAGAAGTTTTCTGGGCTTTTGAGACAAAAAACAAGAAAGGAAAAACAGCTGTGACATTAATATGAGGCTGCTCATAAATAAACCTGCTGAATCACATATATGATCGATCATACATGTTTATTCTTAGACAGCCAATGCAGGAGTCTCAGGAACTATTTCGGACAAAAATTCTTCCGTGACAGCGCTTTGCGTGGTGGTTCCAAATCTTACATGTTCCCTAGAGGTTTACTGTTTTTGGAGACAGTTTGTGTGGGGGAAGGTCATAGTGACCCCCCTTCAAAGCTCCAAAAGCACAACAGCACCCCCCCATATGGGCACCGCCCATTCCTCACCACAGGGGTGTATGGCTAACTCCTGCAGGTGTGTTTGCCACTCAGCGCCCTAGTTAAGTGGGATTACTGGCCTTGCGGTTTGACACTTACCTTGGGAAACATTTGCTCAATTTCACCCCATTCCTGAGGGTGTTTGCCCTGGAGCTGGTGGGCGGCTCTGCAGTCTACAGCCTCTCCCTTGGAAAGAACAGTCTGTGCAGAGACAAAGCATAGAGGCAGTGGTGAGTGAAAGCAGCCAGAGAGTATGATTGTGGAGTGCAGTCAGAAAATACAGTCAGGCAGTGCGATTCTGCAACAAACATAGTAACAAAACACGGTCACTCCTTAAACCCAACATACAAACCCCCACATATAACACCACCACAAACAAGCATTGTAAAGTCACATCCTTTGAAAGCTTGATTCATTTCAGATCCAACATTCTGGAGTACAGACCCAACGCAACAAAAACTTAGTCGCTGTCAAAGTACTTATACCACATCCAGATGAGTTTTCCTAGAGAGTCACAGACAATCTACTGAACTGAACAAAATATTTGATCAATTACATGCATGTGGCATGATGCTTTTATTTCTGTAGAAGTATACTGTACTTTAGCAACATAATGAGAAATAAAGGCACAGGATTGGAGGGCTTTTAGTACTGATGTATGGTGCTGGTTTCACATACTTAACGATAAGTCAGTAATACAGATGTACAAGTAAATTCACAATGCCGGAATGAGGAAGTCATGGTGAGCCGGATAGTTTTCCATCATACACTGGCAGAAAGGGTTGTCATATTCCACACTGTTCTTCTCTTACAAAATTGACTATACTATATTTGGGAGGGGTCAAATTTAACAAAATCCAAATGCCCATACACAGAACCAGTGAAGAACATGAAGCAGGTAAGCCCTGGTGCTCTACCTTGAACCCTGTTAATAAGCCTCCAGTCTGCCTTCTCCTGCTCCATAGCACCTCCCCAATGCCTGTCACAGTGGCTTTGTGGTTAGATGTCTGCCCTGATGCCTTTCAATTGTGGGTTCATATCTCAGCCATGCAGCAACAGAGACTGCTCACTGCTTGGCACCTAGCACCGTAGACATGGATTGCGATAGTGGTGTCGGGGTCAGGGGGTAGACATGCGACTTCGACTGCTTCACCAAACCAACCCACTTGGCGCAACAGGCATCTGAGCGAGGTCAGAGCCCATGCGGGTCTGGAGTGGGTGCGGGACGTGACCTGTGGAGTTGCGCGTCAGGTTGTTAATATGTTCCTAATGATGTGCTACTTCTCAAGGGTAGCCTCCACGCAGTACGGCTCACACCTGATAACACTGCACACCCGGGTGACGGCACACTTTGTCTGCTGGGTGCAAACTGGCCCCTGCGCTGCATCCGAGCGGGGCGCAGTTTACTCACAGCACAGTGCAGCAGGTAACAGGCCCGTACAAACCAGCCGTCCAGCACAGCCCCGAGAAACACCACCACACACCAGCGAAAACGCCCCACAGACATGGTGAAAACACCAGCACAGACACAGCAGGGCAGAGGAGAACCAATTAAGAACAAACTGTATATGGAGAAATAATGAAGTGTATGCATACAGACCCCAGCCTGCAAACACAAGTGCAATGAGAGTGTGTAACAGCATGTGTATGTGTGTGTCAGTGTGCAAACTTACATCAGTGTGCGCACACTTGTACCCAAGTATGTTCATACAGGCAAGTGTGCATATGTATATGGGTGTATGCATGTGTGTACACATGCTTGCGAAGAAGAGTGGCTATTCTCTGCAGACAGGCAGACGGGCAGAGACGTGGCAGCAGGGTGCTTGTGTCATTCTCTAATTGAATTGGAGAGATTGATTAGTGTTCCAACAACATATTTTATTTGTGGATGTGAAATTCAACACTCTGCAGAGACATGGTGCCCTGGAAACCCTCAATAAAAGAATGAACGAGTGATCAGCCACAAATGATAGCAGCTCCATCTTTTCACACAAATTAGCCATTCGCGTGCACTTAAATGGAGAGGTATAACAGCTGGTGAAGAGACAAAGTACCAAGTTATATAGGGACTGTGTGACTATGTAAAAAGACAGATACAGCCAAACAGTTAGATAGCTGCTGTCAATACACATAAATCTGCCTCAGGATATTACTTCCTCAGACGTTATTCAACTTTCTTGGCTTAGGTTGGTGTAAAAATTCCATCCAGCTCTAATTACTTTTGGTTTTTCGGGATCAGGATCAGCATTTCTCGGACATGTGGGGAATTTGGGATAGCATGAGGGGTGGGAGGTCCTTGAAGGGTGCGGAGGCTGACAGGCAGCCATGTTTGCTTGAGGCTCAGTGAAAATTCACGTCAATGGAAGAGTTGTCAGCACAAGCCTTTGCTACTCCTGTAACCAGGCATCTAAAATGGGAGACCAAAGTAGAGCCAACAGCAACGTGCCTTAATGGGCATTGGACACACTTTCAGTCATCCACATACCAGTGTCTTTACCACTAAAGGATAAATGAAGGCTCAGTTTCGATTCTCAGAGGGGAAAGTAGCTGTCTAGGAAACCAGCAGTGAGAGAAATTTATTCAGATTGATGTGAACATCCAATTTCAATGATATTTACGATAAACGTGATTCACTGTGCAGGAACTTTGCTGTAAAATTGGTTCACAGTGAAGAATACTCACTGTATAATACATTCACAGTGAAGGCCCTCCAGGGCAGGTGATGTCCAGGGCTGACAGCCTGTGCCATGTGGCAATGGGCACAGCAAGAAACCTGATATCTCATCTTAGTGAAAGACCGAACCCTGCCACACCTTGTCCACCCTAGCCCAACCTGCCCCACCCAAACTGCCCACTGCTCCCACCCTCCAGCTTCTTTGAGCTGGGTTGGCCTGGCATATGTGCATATGCACACGCACACACGCAAAAAAACAGACACACACTGAGATTCTGCTACCAAGATACAGCAAACACACACACACACACACACACACAGGGTAATGAGTCTCTCTCTCTCTCTCCAAAAATAAACACACACACACAATGGCTGGACACATTTCTGCCAGTGACTCACTGGTTCCTGGTGACTTCCTCCATGTGCAGCGATCATCACGGTTGGGACTGGTTCCAGTGTCTCTTTCTGTGCCATCCTGCCACCCATCACTGCCAACATCATTACCCACAATAATCAGCTCAATATACTGTAAAATAAGGTGTACAAATTAGTGAAGCAGAAAAATCTGATCCTGTCACCACTCAACTCTTTTCACGGATCTCCCTCAGTCTCATCTCCAGCCGGGCTGCCCCTTGGTTCTGCCTCACCATCGACCAGAACTTCTCATGGTCCTGCCGGGTCTTCAGACACCCAAGCCGGGCCAACTGGTTCTGCAGGTCCACAATCTCGGAGAGGAAACAACCCAGTGTAGTCATGACATCTCAGACGATAACTGACGCTGTACCTGCATTGCTCTGTAGTGTTTGTCACATTCTATGTATACTTTTCCTCCAGTGATTTTATTTTGTGATTTTATGTGGCTATCCATGTGAGATGAAGTAAGTTTCCCATTGGGATAATAAAGACGCACAACTAGTTCTAATGTTACTGATGTGTGGTGAGCATCCCAGCACAAATAAGTTGTCAGATGAGCTGCTGTATTTGTCTCTTTGTGATATAGGTGAGCTACCAGGTAGTAGCTGGTTTTAGGAAGAGCCTTCAGGTGTTTGTCATTGTGAGAGAGGGTGCAGTATGGAAGCCTCTGTCCCACTGTCCCATCTGCTTTCTGAGAGATCTGAAATAAGACAGCAAGAGACAAACAATGTAAGCACAAAAAGAGGCCTGGAAGAGAGAAAAGCAACATAAAATGCTATTTACTTCCATTTTATATGTTCTTGTTCAACTCTAAAATAACAAAGAGTGGGAAATGGAGGGAGGGAGAGGAGGGAGAGCTGGAACCATTGTATCCCATGGTGAGGCTGTTGGGACTGATCCAGTCAGTGTAGGAGGATGACCAAAAGCAAAAAGGGAGATAAATACAGGCAACATCATATGACCTGGCAAGTTTGACTGTCTGAATCCTTAACAGAGAAACAGAGAAGGAAGAGAGCTGAATTCATGATAACAAAAACAATAGAGAGACAGAAATAGTTGAGCAAGAGAAAAAGACCTTGAAAAAGAGAGAAAGAAAAAGAGTAGGAGAGGTGAGAACAGTGAGTAGGATGAGTGTCTTTCAGTAGATGAGAAAGAGAGCACACAGAACAAATGAGAAGTAAACACGCAGCCACAGGAAGCCATTAACTACAGCAGGGACCAATTAGGACCCAGCAGGTGTCCTCGACTCTGCCTGCTTTGGTCCTGCCCCATCACAGTGGCTCTGACACAGCACCTTGGTCCACACTGAGGGAACAACAGTCAGTTTCATTTGTTCAGCAATTTGTACCAAAGGATTCCTGCCGACGGGACCATAAAGCCCTTTACAGCACTTCCTTTGTCTTTCCCCTCAGTCCAGGTCATTAGAGAGGACAATTACAGCCTCCTGAAGAAGCTAAGCTTTTAAAGGAAGAAGGAGATAAGACAGGATCGTGAGAATGACCCCCCCCCACCAGACATTAACCTCCACACTTACTCACAGGTGAGGATAGACCCTTATTGCCTACACCAGAGACAGACATCCAAACTCAAAGTCAATTGCAGGCCCACAATGACATGGGAAGCCCTTCCCTATCAGTTAATACTGCTTCAATGTCTCAATCTTCATACCATGTCGAAAATATGGATTGATTCCACATGTAGCCTGTAGAAACATATGCTTTCAGTTATGTGGAGTACAGTACTATTTTGTGAGGTTTGCATATGTGCATTGTTATAGCATTCATGAATAGAAGAAAACTAAAATCATTAAAGTATTTTTATATAGTATAGTATATATACTGTATATATACACACACACACAAATTTCTTGATGCTGGAGTGGGGGGTTACACACAGGACCTATGAGCACTTGTTTCTTCTCTATCCCCATCTGTGCTCACAGCTCAGGGGAAATGCACGACTCAAAGGACTTACGTAAGTTGTTAACTGCCGTTCTAATGATCTAAGTAATATGCATGTCACTTTGGGAGGACAGCCTGGCTGCCCTCCAGTATCTCTTCACGCAAAGTCAGGATAGGGAAGGGGGCGGGTATTTCAGTAGGTGACGGGGGAGTGTGACTTTGATTTGTCAGGTTGTGTATTTGAGCTCAGACGTAGTTGGGGAAGAGCCTTTCGTGGGGGAGAGCTAGGTCCCATTACCATAAACCGCACAACTCCAAAGTCTTGAGAATCCCACACAAAAGCTCACCTGTGGCTATTCATTTATTATGGCTGCAATAGCAACTATTAATGCATTGTGTGTATACAAGAACTGTGTGGCTCAAAGTGATTTTATGAGGTGGGTTGCGCATGTTTCCCCATGAGTCACTAAATACTGCACTACCCTTGTAGGCTGGAAATTATCAAGCAATGTGACAAAAATAACATAAGATGGGAAATAATGCAAAAAGGAGAGCATGCCAGTGTGTATCAGCTGTTATTGACAGCTGTTCAAGATAAACCTACATAGACATAGACCTACAAGCCTTATCCCATGACACCCCTGCAAACTCAGGCTGGTGTAGAACCCAGAACCACCTGAGCCTTCTATCTAAAAGGCAGATAATCAGAGCCAGTTCTTCCCGAGACTGCTACCCAACCCCCAGCCCCTAAATCTGACTCTGTCAATGACTCCAACACTTCATAATACATTTATACAGAAAAATAACAGTCACTGTCATCATTAGATCATTGTTAGATTACAAATCATTGTAATGACTTTGTCTAACATTAACACATATGCTTAATCTGTTTAAATCGTGCAAGTATGGTATTTTCCTGTTTTAGAGCATAAGAAATTGCAATATATCAGAAATATTTACTTACAGGAATAATATTTGGAACCCAAGGAAACACTGCCATCTGCTGGTGATTTACAGTAACTTTCATTAAATCATATCAACGTATACATTTCAATGAGTCCCAAGCTGAGAATGGAGCCTTTAAACTGTAACTCAGTTTAAAAAAAGTTTGTATAATTTAAAAAGAGTTCTAGCTGAAAGTATAGGTGAGCTTGTATGTGTGTGTCTCTGTTATTGTTTGGGATGTGCGAGTGAAGGGGTATGTTACCTTTTTTGGGGGGTTTTCTTTGGGTTTTGGGATGGACAGCCCACGCTGTCTGATCTCCTGTCTCTGTTTGAGGATTTTTTCCTTCAACAAAGCAGCATAATGGCGATGCATCACATCCTGGAGCAGGTGTATGTTCCTATACACCTCTAGATGGTGCTAAAGATAAGCAAAAGGATCAATTCCTCTACTGGGACAGAAATCGGGAATTGAAGAAGATACTTCATGTGCAGCTTTCAGAAGGCAGACTACTTTTGCCCGATTGTCCAGGATGTTATTAGTGAGCAATGAAACATACACATTTCTTCTCGTCTTCCTGTATGAGAAGAGATATTCCTGTTCTACTGCTTTTCACATTTATTTGAAAATAACACAGACAGTGTTTATGTTGGAGATAAAAGGAATTGGATTTGGCTCAGATGCTCTCACAGAGAAAGGCCAGTCAGCTCTGAGCTATCAATAACTGCCTATGGAAAGCTCCTCAGATGAGCATGTCAGCATGGTATCTATGACATTTTAAGAACAAGAGAAACATCACAGCAACAGTAAAAAAATAGTATTTCTGCTTATGAGTGAGATAAATGACAGAACACAGAAAATGAGCAGATGCCACCAACATACACACACTGATACACACATGCACAAATACATTCACATCAATAAATACCTGGGGAAAAGACTAAATTCCACCACTATTCACCTGCAGTCTCTGTCACCTGAGGTTTGTACTCCCTGTTATGTTCAGGTCTGGGCTGCAGGTGTGGCCTATTAGTCTTGGCCTCATAGGCCTTCTATCCAGCAAGAGGACACATCCACCTCTGATGTTATGAATTTTGACTGCCTGGACTGGGATCAGCCAGCAGGCTGAAGGATGTCTCCTTTGTGGATTTAATATTTCATACAGTAAATTACTAATTTAAAAACCCTAATTCTCTAAAAAAAAAAAAAAAAAAAAAAGCTGGATGTTTTGATTTGTTTGTGAAAAACTGTTGGTGTGGTAGTTTGATTAAAGTTTACTGACACTGCTCTACTTCGTCTGGCATTAAGCCTGTGTGCCATTACTGCTCTACCTACCAAAAGACAGCCAAACTGTGATCAATATTGATCTGAGGAATGTCATAGTTTCTGTCGAACAATCTCAAAGGCTATAGTTTGGCTAAGTGACTGAATAATAGTGTTAGTGATGGAAACCCACAGACCATGTATCAGGTCAACCTTGTAGTATGTACCTGATCAAGAGCAGCCTTCTCTCGAGTCCTGGCCTCCTCCTCTGGGTCACTACGGGAGGTCTCTGGGAAACCTTCTTCATCTCCATCCTCATTTTTCATGCCCAAACTCTTCTTCTTAAGATTCTTTTTCTTGTCATTCTACAAATGGTTAAAGCAGATGGGCGCAAAGGTCTCTCTCGATCTCTCTTTCATTTTACCCAGAAATAAGCATCCCCACCCCTAGGAAACCCCAGACATTTATTTATAGTGGTGTCCTTCAGTGACAGCAGGGACTCTTGTTCAAGTTAACAGGAACTGTGGGGAATGAATACAGTACATAATCAGTCTCATTCTGTCCTTCTTTCTGCTTCCTAGAAATCTGTTTCGTAAAACTGTTATCTGGACCCTGTCCTATGAGCATGTCAACAACAGCCATTATCCCCCAGGACAAACACACACGCTCTCACAAAACACAGCATGTCACTCTCCTCTTATGTAACAAACCAATGATGATGCAGGAGACCCAATTCTTTACACAACAAAAATATCAGAAAAACAAAAAATAAAGAAATTATGAAACGCCATCCTGTAATCTCTTCAGACTAAAACTGCAATGTGCCAAGGTAATTCACCTCATTTTGCGTCTAGCCAAACCATTTTTAAAAAATGAACTGTACACTTCAAATAGGACACAATCATGTTCTGTGTCCGCAAGATGCAACGTCCAGCACTCCGGGATCAGCACATGTCTGCAAGGGACCTTCAGAGAAAGAGACCTGCTGCAAAAACCTCTGACGCTCTTACTATACATGTCTCTCAGGGCATAAATTCCTCAGGTTACTGTCCTTCAGGTTGATCGGTTCAGGTTACTGTAACCTTTAAATTGGCCTTGTGATATATGTATGCTTTAGCAGAGCATAAAATATTACTGTAGTACAGAGTGAGGGACAGAGGATCTGTGGTTTGTGTCATCAAATAATTCCTTCTGCCTGTAAAAAATCAACCTCAGAAATATACTTAAATACATTCAAGGCACAAAACAGCAAATACTATGCGCTGTCTTGAAAAATTAATGACGATAATAATTTTTTGTAGTATTACAACACCTTCTGCGCTGATTCCCATTGGCTAATACGTCTCTGGTCCCACGTGCTCTTTTTTCTGTGGCCACTCTTTTCTCTATGGAGAGGGTTACAACAGCTTGTAAAATGATTGTCTCTTATGTTATACTACGTACTTCACATTCAATGTACTCTACTTCAAGCGCTCTTCAAAAGCTTCTGAATACCAAATTAATTAGTCGGCCCCAGCACCCTCTTTTTGACCTGCATGTTTTGCATGGTCACAAGAGCAATGGGTTTTCACAGAACCTGTGTGATGTTATCCAGATTTGTTTTATTGATTTTAATATGAAATCATTTGTCATATGTGTGACAGAGTTTCCCAGACTGATGACACAATAATTTCATGAGATGGATTCTTTTGAAATAAGAAAGACAGAAGGCAAGGTCAGCCTGCACATTCTTTTTCCTTGCTATGAAAGAAAAGCATTTTGTTTTTGTTTTTTTGAAAGGGTTACATTTCCCACTATGTATCTGAGATTAACAAAACAAAAAAGAACTTTGAAAAAGGTGGCTTCTGTGATGGAGCTGTCTGGTGTTGGTGATCTTTTAAAACGTATTCAGTCACCAGGACCATATTTTGTCATAAACAATGGATTTATCATTAAATGTGCCAAAGCTTGACAAGCACTGATAAGAGTGTGACATGGAGGGTTGATGAACCAGTGCTTTCCTACTGAGGCATTACAGAGACTTCCTCCACGGGCCCATCCTGGAAATGACCTCCACAGGGAATAGGACAGGTATGTCACTCCACTGGCAGTCAGTCAATGGCCAGATTCTCTGCTTTTATGGCCTGGATCTGTTTAGGAAGTGGCTGCTTTGTCTCCTCACACAAAGAGCATTAGAGGAAGACAGTATTTATAAGCTCTGTTGCCACAGTAATAGTGAAAAGGCAAATGGGGGTGGGTGGAGGCCCCCAGAACCAGAAAGGGTCTCTCTTTAATGACAAAAATGGCTGTGAGTGATGATCCTGGGGGAGACGCTAGCAGTTTGTTTTTGCCACAGTGCCGCCATCAATCTGGGGCAGACAATCCTGCCCTCCAGTGCCACACGCTCTCACACTGTCAAATGCAGGGGTGGCAGGGTGGGGTGGGGGTGCTTACAAGGATGAACATGAGCTTCCCCTTGCTCTACCAGTATTCCTATCTGTTCAGAAGTTATCCTCAGCAGTTAAGAGAGAATCTCAACAGAGGTATGGAGAGGGTAAACGGAATGGGGAGAAGAGGCAGGAGGAGATAAACAAATAGCTAGATAGTTAGAGGGAGAAAAAAAGAAAATAGAAGGGACAGAAAAGAAAAGTGAAGTAAAGAGTACAGAGGAGGGCAGAGCTGAAGAAAAGAACAGAACCCAGACAGCAAATCAGAGATGGTGTTGCCAGTTGTAACCAAGACAACCGTTGTAGCAGTTGTTCTTCCCTGGTTTTCTGTCCTGAAGACAAATTCAATGAACACAAGGGCCTGATTTTATAAAAACCAGCGATGATGTAAGCCGATTATATGCGGGAGCAGACCTCCCCAGGGTTGAGGGAGCCTTTGTGAATGGCTCCACTATATAGGAGATGGTGTTCCTCTAAGCACTGGCTGAATAATGCCAGTGAGGGTGACAGAGGCCACGCACAGAAAACAATGCTCCAATTGAGACCTCACAAAGACGGGCATTACGCAACTCATCTTTTACCAGGCAGAAGAACCACCCCAGGTACCATGCAGGGAGAGAGACTGTGTCTCAGTACACACTGTCCAGACCCAAGAGTTGCCTGGCCAAGACAAAATGTTCACGGCTGATCTCACCCACGTCCTCCTGCCTCCACCCTCAGCAGTTCATCTTTACTGAACACAGGGAGAAGGATAGGAAGGGAACCCCAAAACCTAAGGACAGGTCTTCACATTGCTGACAGAAGAATGAATATGTTTGTTGTCAGTTCAATAACAGAAACTTAATTTCACCTTTGCTACTTTCTTGAAAGGAGATGACAAACTTTGCTCAAGAAAATAATGTCAGCATCACTTTAAATCATTGGAATATTATGTTTTGTTAGGTTTTATTATGTTTTACAATGAAAATGAACTAAAATTACCTGTTTTGCCAGTCCACGAGACATGTAATTATCCAGAATTGAAGGAAGACTGCTGGTGTGATAAACGTCTAGGCCCATAGATGTCATCGTCAGATCACATGTCCATCACCTTTATACCTTTAACGAACTCATCCTTTAACGGTGAAAAGACCATTTAAGATGCAGCAACTGTTGCATCAAAGATGCATCAAGATGCATCAAACGAAAAATATGAGGAAAATATGGAGAAAACATTGGAGTTTGCATGACTACGTGTAAATATTCACTCATATATGTTGTCATGATGAATACCAAAATATTATCAATTCGACCATTAGACTGATTTCTGACATGAAAGTTATGCAAATGCAAAATTACCCCAATAAATCAATTTATTTCGCGTGTACAATCCAAGAAAAGTTGTCAGACATTCCTGTCATACCTTCAAATTGACATACTATTTCGAAAGCTCTCTTCATAGCAAATGTAAAACGATTGCATGTCGTGCGTACAGTGTGACCTAGTTCAAGCTCATCTAATTTAGTTACCGTGTAGACATATATTTTCTATGACACAAATATGGTTAGAAACTCGTGACTACATATGTAAAAATACACCCACAGTTTTCGACACAGTTATCAGAGTCAGCTAAATGTCCCTTAACGTAACCTCCAACAGAGTACGTCTTGAGAACCGTGAACAGTCACAACTTTACTCACCAGATACGTGCTGTAAATGACTCTTCAGATGATTAATAAAATAACTCAAGTCAGTCATTTAAAGACATGTCGTACCAACTCCACAGACTTCGAACGGTAACCGGATCATCTGTAGTCAAAACATACAGTGCAATCTCCCACAATACACCATTTCCATTTCAATAAAACTGTGGTAACCGGGTTACCAGCTATAATAGAGAGTTATTTTAAAAGAGACTTCAGCAAATATCTTTAAAGCTTTGAAGGGTCCTAAAAATCCAATCTTGGGCACAGATTAGGGTCTTATTTTCAATTGTTCAAATATTTGCGCGTTGAAAGTATGTGAACGGGATAACGAGTAGGCTCTCCTCATTTGGGTGAAAATAATGATATGATTACGCTTTACTGGCATGTTTTGTCTCAATGAGAATATACTGTAAGGGTGTGTCTCCACATGTCTGCAGACACATATTGAAAAACAGGTGGATTTTTTTTATTTACATGGACGTGTTTGTGTTGTTGCTTTTGCTTCAATCGCATGTTCATTCATAATGGATAACTTGACACGCCAGATCCTGATCAGACTCAACATTGATAAAAACTATATGTGGGTGTCTTAAAATGGATTAACAGTGAATGTGTACGTGTGTGTAGGTAATTTGAACTGTTTTTCACAGACTGGATTATTGTTCTGTGACATTCTTGTTCGACAAAGCTTTTATGCACCAACATGCGGTGTACATGCAAAAGCAACGTGAAGGTGAGACATTTAATTGAGGGTTGTCAATTTCTATTGTACTCCCTTCCTAAGCCACAATACACAACTCTTTACCCATTTGAAAAATCTCCTTAAAATTATCACCAGATGTGGTCACACTGCCCATCATAAAAAATTAAACAGGGCAGGGCAAACCTGGTCCTGTGGAACTGATTTTTTCCATTCAGATCCATTACTATATAACAGTATTCTTATAATTAATTACAGTAATTAACAGTACTATAATGGCTATAATACTGTTATCCATTACTATATAACAGTATTAATTATTAAGCTAAAAGAATTCAGGTTATCATGTGCTAGAGGTGATTCTGAGGTTTTTGAGAATATTCAGGTTCAAGAACTTTCTCAAAGTCTAATAAAGACCTTGGATCTAATATAAGATATTGTGCTGCAACCCCCTACACAAAACAAAGCTCCCCTTGACTGGAAAATAACACATTGGGATTAGTACCTGAAATATACTAATATGTCACAAACCCTCAATGAGTCACTCAAAGTTTTAATTTACTTCTTAGATTTACTGATCTATTATCCAGTCTTTCATCTAACTACATGCAGTATATGACAGCAGAAATCATGGTGACTGGGGTGAGTGTGTCATAGGTAAGTTGCTGCTATGGCTGAAAATAAGTGAAGACGATAACAGTTTATCATTTTTACAATGCATAATTCACCATTGATTGAATTATGTCCATGTGTGAGCAGAATGTAGCAGACTATAAAAACTAAAAATCGTTGCTTACTAAATGTCTTTAAGCCTCACATCTCATCCTTCTTTATTTTGTCATTTTCAGTGCCTTGCTTTGTACTACATCTTTTGTGAGTCAAGCTAAGTCTATGTGCTTACTACGTAGAGGCATTTTATAGTTGTTTTCATTATTTGAAATTGTATTCCTATTAAGGTAGCTATAGAAGGAAAACACACTCCACTGGTTATAGTGGTGGAAAGTATTGTATTATCTTGTGACAATACACACACACACACACACACACACACACACACACAATCCAAAGCCTAGAACAGATTGAGAACTGTCTGACCACAACGTTCTGTGTTTACGACATGTTGCCATGGTGAGAACAGGTCCGCTGTTCATTAACCCCTCCCTCTTGGATTTGTTCCCAGCCGATTTTCTGCACGTCTTGAAACCGGGCCAAATCACCTCTTTACCAAAGAGTCCCATCTCAAATTGTACTGGACAAATGAATTCAATACGTTAATACGTTATTTTCCCGGAAAAACGTGTAAACATTATGATGGAAATGTCCGAACTGTAACAACAGAATTGCTCATTTCTGATGGCGATAGAGATGCAACATTTTTCTGATATTGTGTTATAGGCCTGTCTTGACACTGACTACTCGAGCAGTTTTGGTCAATAAATCAATACACGAATGATTGAATAAACAAAATTTAATCACAGGCATAGTTTCCTTGACATCAATGAGAAACTGGACATAATTGCAAGTAACCCACTTTATTTACCTCCCTTTGACAAAACGTATTTATCCACAGCCTCCTTCCTATCAGAACCTGTTAATATTTGAGATATAATTTTGCGTCACGTCGTTCCAGGTTGACATCGAAACATTTTGTTAACAGGCAACGGTCTGATAACTGAAGAGGTAACGTGATAAAGCCTTCTTAGATTGCCTAATATAGGTTTATGGTTCACTTGACAGAATGGTTCACCTATCAATCACGGTTAGCTCCCAGATCCAATCAGTGGGTGCACGAGGAGAAATGTTGCTACAGCTACTGGTCCTAAGCGAACATTATTAGCGCGAGGTATAAGCGGTTTACCTAACTATTAAGTACACAAATGCCTAAGCTCTCCTAAGAGAGAATAAGGGTTCAAAGACATCAATGTCACACATGGTTTTTGACAGGACTGCTGGCATAATGGCTCTTTTAAAAAATTTCTCCCTAAAATTCTTGAACAGAACAGATATAATGAGTGAGCAAGCACTACACCCCTTTGTTGTCGGTTGGATAAAAGTTAGTAATGGGAATAATACGATTTTAGTCACAAGAAGTAACGCCTCACCCATCCCAATGTTTACAGTGTATGACAACTCAAGATATAGACTATTTTGCACATTTTAACACATTTTATTGCGTATAAACAGTTAAAAATGACAGAAAAAATAACCAAAACACTTGTGCAAACAATTACCCTTCGCTACATTGCATAATAAATACTGTACAAAGCTGGTGTCACTTTATATACAAAATAGTGTAGTTCATATAACAGTTTTCCACTGTACAACTACATGGCGAAGTAATAAAAATCACAGTCATTTGCTCGAATGACCGAAGGCGCATAAATGTAGCCTTTGCTGCTGACAGCTTTTGTTCTGGAGCACAAAGGAAGATAGCCTCTTCACGGGAAACGTTACAAGTTGATTCCTCCTGTTGATGTCGACATTTCCCAGATTCACAGTCTTACCAAGAATGGTATGCATATTCCAGTCAAATGTTCAGTCAGAATGTATGCTTCAAAGGCGTCCCTACTTGAAAATAACAAAGACATGTGCAAAGAAGGTGTGCATACAGCAGCTGAGGAATATCTACCAATACCTGCGTGTAATTTAAATACAAAAGTAAGCACCGTTCTCACACCAGCCAGAGACGCTGCGCTCAGGGGTGGTTACAAATTTTACTTTCCTATTTGTGAGCAGTGTCCCTTAGACTACTTTACTGAATATGCAGTCCAACGTGCTCCGTTATCAGCTTTTAAGGTGCGGAAGGGTTGCCAGTTTATCCACTTTCCCAAAGGCGGCAGCACTTTCTACTCCTTTCAACCATTCTTTGCACTTTCTCACGACAGTCTCATCCACATCGCCATCCTCCTCTTCGTATTCCACGTCATCATACTTATACTGATCATTTAATAGAGAGATTTTAACGATGGTGCTTATGTCTTCTAGACTCTCCAACTTACCCACTGGAACGTTCGTTTTGGACGCTCCCTGCGCCCGTTTGGAAGGAAACACGCGCCGGTGCCGAAAGTCCGCTGAGGCGCAACACTTCTGCTGTTTTGCCATCATCTGCTTTTCCAAATTGCGCTTCTGAATGACGAGTATCGCCTCCGGAGTGAGGCTCAGGGAAAAGTGGATCTCCTCCTCTCCGTCCTCCTTGGCCAGAGAACTTCGCGAGGAATGCTTGCTGCTCTTCTGAGCGTTGGACTCCCCAGAGCTCGATCGCGGTACGCTGTCGCACGAGTTGGCCAGGGGTTTTGGTAAAGTAAGCCAGGAGTTCTTGTCCTCTGGTCCCAGATTGGAGGCTACTACCTGTATGGGAGGTTTACTCTTTTGTTGTGGCTTTCGCCCCAACTGCTTCAGATTCGCCGATGGCCAAGATGTAGACAGCTTCTCCTTCTCAGATTCTTTATCTTCCCTCGTTTTACTACTGAGCAGAGTCTGAGGAGGCACAATGCTGGGTTTCTTTTTCCTGAACAGTTCCTTCCCTGGGGAAGTGATCCGCTGGTGCAGATTGATCGGAGGAAAAGGCATTTTGTAAAAGTGGTAAGATTAGACAGGACAAAAACTCACGGAATAAAAGGGGAAATTGTGCAATATCGAAGAGCGTCGCACAAATGTCATCATCCGACTAAGTCGACAGAGCCGGACACTTCCCTGTGAGATTACACCATCCAAAGCGCTTCGGCGGCTATGGCAGTAAGTGTGCTGCCTGATTTTTATATAGCTGGGCAGCAGGAGGCGTGGCTAGAGTAGGGTACTGAAGCACGCGGCTGAAGACAACAGTAACAAAGCCACGTTACCTAAACCGTGCGGGTTTGGGTCCACTGCGAGGGCATACGGGAGGCAAAACGCAGGCGAATCCACACAACACCTATTTACCCGATATCACTTTAAACTGTAGTGTGACGAACAACACAAACATGTATGGCCATTCTAAACGTAACCGTTAGATTCTTGAGACAATCTTTCTTAGCTTCAGGTGGTCAGTATCGCCATAAAACCACCACAAATCAGAAGACATAAATGAAATGAAATAAAACAAAGGCTTATTGTAAGAAAATATGAAATGGTAACCCTTAGTGCATCACCCCATTGCTTTAAGAGTGCTGCCTGTCAGCAAGATATACAAATATTCATGAATCAATTTAATTTGAAAATTATTTGTTGTTGAGTTTGCTTGTTTTATATTTAATATATTTAAATCACATAAGAATAACATTACTTGATAGACATGTGAAAATCTCTGTACAAAACACATCAATAAAACACACTGACATCAATTAAATAGAAATTTCCATCAGTGTCATTCTGGTTGTTTTACAATAATTAAAAAGCTGCTTCACAAGGCACTGTTAATTAAGAGGGTTTCTGATCCGATAAATTAGAACTGACCACAATATTCAAGGTTTCCAGAACTATCCATTTTACTACTTCAAACACTCTAAGTCATTTGAAGGTCCAGAAAATTAAGAACTGTTTATTTTGCAAATGCTGTCCCAAGAACAGCTTTCAACTCAATCTTAAATAATTATACAATAATACAAGCTCTGTCAAAATGCTGTGATTGTCAAGGACCCACAAGTCCTTGATTTTATTTCTTCCAACTGGACTTTCGAAAATGGAAACCCTACATATTATTTTCAAATGTCTGTGTAGATAGAAATGGACCAGTAATATAGACAGAGAGAGCATGTTTGTTACATGGTCTACACAGCATAACCCCTCGAGCTGTTTTAAAACAGAAGAATAGTGGATTGTTTAAAAACCCTTGATTTACAATAAATGTATAAAAATGTATCTCCATTTGGGCCTCTCTTTAAAATGATATCCTTATGTTTTTATTAGAATTGATCATATGATTATTTGGTTCAGATATGCTTTCATATCCAGAGCAAGCTACAACACTGCAACTACACAGCTCTCAAAATAGTTTTATCACTACCTAAATGAATGTGAACTCCCCCAAGATAATGGAAGGGCCATTTACAAGTACCTTATTACGGGGTATAAAAGCAACATGACATAATAATGACACCACCAATACAATTTTGTACAATATCAATGCAATTATATACCTAGATGTTTGCTTAAACAATTCAAGTCAAGAGCATTGTTCTTCAAGCCATGTGATTCTTTTTTATTTAAGTTTGACTGTGTGAGAGCAATCTCAGAGCCTAGTCTAATTGTGTACAATGGGTGGTTTCCATGGTGTCTTCGTATGGCCATGGTGAACTAGTCAAGAGGCATGAGAACGAAAGAGTCAATAAGATAGGACTAACCCACTTTGGGACAGACAAGATTGCGTAACCACATGACATTAATACTGGTGATAATCTCTGTCTTTTTTTATAAGATTGTAGAAAATTCTTAAAAATGTACACTGTTACCAAACAGATTAGGAAAAATAGCTATGTTAAACTGGCTAAGACAACTACACCTGACAATTTGGAATGAGCAGACCAAGTAAGGTCTGATAAAAAGAGCAAAAAACACTGCAAGAATACACAGAATATAGGATCATCTGCCTTTGTTCTTAATAAAAGCAGTCAGGCATCACCCTTGGCACTTCCTAGCCAAAATACCCCCATCCACAAGCACAAATACTCATTAATTAAAGCTTATCTAATGGATAATAATTTTGATATCACAGAGTCAGTGGACCTTTGCAGTTACAGATGGGGAAACCAGCAAATCATTCTTTCAAGATGTACACTCGATATTGTGATTTTCAAACAAATCACCAAGGCAAGCTACAAATGTCTCCTTGAACCAATACAAAAAATCATTCGAAAATCTTACTTTATGTAAATTTTCTATTACAGAATAAAAAAGTTAGGTTGCAAATGATCATTAAATGGACAGAGCTGAAATGTGACATGACCTGTCCCACGTGACAGGAGATCATTTAAGGACTACCTGGGGAAGGGGGGGAGGGGACTGTTCATGGGTCCGTTTTTAATTTAACATGTCTGCCCTTATTGGTACTCCCCTAAATACATCTTTATCTTTGCATAGGATAAAGGCAACCTGAAAACCATACATATATACATGTCATTTTAATATCATAATTTTGCCGATCCAGTCCTACAAGGGTACAGGGAAGCTGGGGAACACCTAACCTGTCTCTGACCCCACCACATTCCAGAGTTTTCAAATTTAATCAGAAAAATGCAGATTTTTATGGTGATCACTGCACTGAAATGTCCAAAGGTCCTTTCCCTTAACCGGCAATGATTCAGATGACCAAAACAACCAGCGAAGGAGCTTTAATGCGCATTACCTGATTAACAGTGTGAAGTTGTATCACTGGGGCAGAATGTTTTATTAATACATGTGAATCCATAGTCACTGAGGCTCTGTATTAAATGAAATGTGGGAAGTGCGTGGAGAGAGATTTAAAACCTTTACAAAGATATATGTGTGGGCTACGCAGCACAAACCCTTCTTAAAACACATCTGATCAAGTGAAAATCCCTCTTTATAATGGAGGATTAAAGCCGTTAGAATCTGTTCAGGCAAAAAAAAAAACCAATACAATTTGCAGGGAGCAATCTGTATGCTAGTTTCGATTCTCAAGAACTATTCTTTTCCCCTGTAAATGCCAATATCAGGAATTAAAGTAATCTGGACAGGGGAACCCCAGTTTATCGCTGGCCCAACAGGAAGTGGATACACTTAAATCCACTTTCTCATCAGCATAATGGACAACACGTGTCAGTCTACACAACCAGCAGAGAAAATAAAAGACCCATGAGTTTTCTTGCATCGTCATAGCAACTGTTACACTGGAACTGCCACTCGCAGTTTAAAATGACTTACTATAAGCCAGCAGGCTGACCGGGGCAAACCATTTTGAGTTATTAGGTCCGAGTCACTTCCACCCAGCAGGAACAACAGGGCTATATCATTAGGGACGATGGCGGGCCATCTGCAAACAAATTAGCTTTTTAATGATGGCCGAATAGAGAGCATATCCGTATCTCATGGTACACGTTCACAGATGAAAACAGGCATTACAAGTCCCTTGTCTTTGTGCCTTTAGCTGAATAAACCTGGGGCTTAATATGCTGTGAAGCCCCACAAGGGGAATGGGTGTTCTGCTGCTGCCTGCGGTGATGAGGACAGCCGCCGCCGACTGAATAATGTAACATAATTTGCAACAGAGATGATCCATCTCATTTTCAATACCCCAGTGCCCTCCTGCCCATGAGTCAGAATGGAATACTATATATTTTGTTTTTGCTTATATGATATTGAGCATCCTTGCATGACAGTATATAAAGTATACTGAACACAAATAAGGTTTATGTTTATGTTGGAAACAATTTATTACATGAAGATCACAATCATCTGTAAAAAATGGTCTTTACACAATGCAAAGCTATTAATAGTTAGAATGCACTGATGTGGACATGAAACATGAAAAGAATCTTGTTCCAAACATTGAAAATAATGAACTAAGATGCTTTCTGAGAAAAGTGGAGGAACATGGTGACAATTTGGCATATGATAATATATTATAAACACTCAAATATTTTCAACAAGCATTCAGATCTTTCACCCAAAGCATACACACACTTAAAAAATGTACATAACAACTCAAGATTTTTGCTTGTGCAAGCATTATACAGGCAATGCTAATTCATATGTGTAGTCTCTTGAAACTGTTAATATTATTTCACTATAGCCATAATCTGAAAAAAATATATTTCAAGGTATATTTAAAAAAAATCAGAAAAATGAAATAAAAATATATTTTACATATTTACTCTCTTTTTTGCAAATTGGGACATGTCATCATATTTCACTGGAGTAACACCATTTACCCCAGGCATGTAGTGAAGCACTTCAGCACAGCATCCCTAGAAAACAAAGAAAGCACATTTTAAAGGAAATATTCTCAAATAATGTCTGAACAAAATAGTGACATCCTTGGGTGTACAGCAAAAATACTAAAACTACATATCACTAAAAAATATTTTAAAATGTTTATTTTGATTGTTCACTCTCCCAGGCAGTCCAACAGTGAGCTGCCTTTGTGTACTGTCTCCCTTTGTTGTGATGGCTGGGGCGTAGCTCATGAATATTTAACCCAGTTTTGGCGGGAAAATGGCACATGCTCAGATTGATGAATGCCCCCCCTCAGGTATGTGGTGTTGGGATGATGCAATATCAGCAATCACCACAGCAACAGCAGAACAAGGTCACGCTGCCTCATCTGCTAGCTGCCTTCTCCGCCTCCCTTTTCCTCTCTTTCTCACTCTGTCTCACTGTGTTGCTATGCAGATACTATATCCCTTTGCTCAAAATTCACAGGAAGAGGAGGAGTGAAACCAGTCAAGGTTAGAGAAGCTAGGAAAGGGAGTGTGTGTGGGGGGAGAACTCCATAACAAAGATGGCCAAGTGTGGGAGGCTGATGACACTCTCTCTTTCTCTCGTTCTCTGAGAGCTGGGATACGTAGTCCGCCCCCAAAAGTGCTCCTTCCCTCCCCCAGCCTCCTCTCCCACCCCCACCCCTCCTAGACCTTGATCATTCCTTTTTCTTTTTTGGGCTCGTACAAGAGTGAGATCACAGTACTATTTTAGTGTTGAATCGAAATGATGACTTAATCTCAACCACATTTTCTGCCAATCAAGAAGTATAACACCAAATTTTACTGTGGCAAATTTCCAAGATATTTTTAGATGTGTGCTTAAGAGGCAGTACAGGACCATATCATTCTGAGGTCAGAGGTTTATGCCTCCATCAATAAATCATGATTTAGAGAACACAATTTGTCTGATGAAATAACATAGTAACATTTCTCTTCAGCCATCAGTCAAAAAACAGCCACAGCAGCAGGTTTCCAAAGAGGCTGAGATAAGCTATATATAGCCTAGTGCTAAAATGGTAAACCACATTAAGATATTATAATGTGATTAAAGAGATCAGCTGTAGCCATTTAAGATGGCCTTTAAGACCCTTTTAGAGCAGCTGTGGGTGTTTCAGAAAGAAAGCTGGGCGTTTTGGATCTTCTGCGTTCAATGACAAACATATATATTTGTCTTGATGACAAAACCAACAGAAATTACAACAAAAATGTTTGGCCAAGATGGGTGTGTCTAGTTCTATCTTAACAAAGGTTTTACCTAACACCGCCACAGCTGACTTAATATAGCTATAGTATCTCCCAACAACTCAACATAAACAAAACATAAGAATCTTCAACAAAATTGGGGGTGGGGGTCAACAACAAAGAATGTTCCTCAGATTAAAGATGATCAGACATCTCATTCCTGTTACTGCCATGCTAGAAGGTTGGACAGGGTCTAAAGGGCAGCCTTTGTCTACCCTCCCCTCCTCTCCGCTCCCTGGAGGAACCAACAGGCCGCAGGCGAGGGGGGGGAATCTTAAACTGTCAGGGTGGATTATGAAGATGCCTGTGTGTGTGTAGCATCTCAGCCTATGGGGGAGGGGAGTTAAGGGATCAGAGAATGAGCACACTGACATAGCACTCGCATTCCAGCACTGCTTGAGATGAGAAACATATAGCTGGCCCCGCCCTGTCTGCTTCAACCTCCACCTAATGCCAACATCAGCCAGTGATCTCACAACCATGGAGGGACAAATCACACCCAAATCTTCACTGAGTGGTGGATAACAAAACACCAAAAACCCTTTATAAAAGGTTCGACTGAATTAGCTAAGGATTAATGATGAGATGGTATTCATCTAGATTATGGTTTGTTGTGCTTTGTTGCAAGTTCAAGCAATTGCTTTCTTTGTTTTTCTAGACTTTACAAAATGAATTGTTAAATTATAACAGCACTGTGGTTAAGTTTGTTATGATACTAAATGGTATGTATATCGTCAAGACCAATAATAAACCTTGGTGTCTTTTCAGAATAATACTGATGCCACATATTTCCATGACAATGAGCTAATATTATATGTACAAATGTATCCATACTAAATTAGACACCTCAGTGTTGTGTAAAATATCTCTGACAGAAATAAAAAAGGACCTATTGCTGTACAAATATTCCAGCAAAAGTTTTCTTTCTCCTGCATGAGAACAGATTGTACAAGCAGCCATAAACAGGGTCACCACAGAACAAAAAACAAACAAGTGGCCATTTGCATGGCACTGGGAGCCCAGCATGGTCCTGGCCTGGATTTGGCACCATATGGTAGGAGAAAACAAGCCCACACTAAGAGGGAAAATAAAAACATGTTTTCATTCAGGGATATCCCAACCCCTGCCCACCCCCATCCCCTATATCTTCCGCATGCGCTTGAGTGTGTGTATGAGGGACAATAAGAGAGACAGAGAGAGAGAGAGAGAGAGAGAGGGAGGGAGAGTGTATCTGTATGAAGGAAAGAATGCGAGTGTGTGTGTGTGTATGTGTATGAGACAAGAGTCTCTGTAAATTTTTATATGAATATCTTCAACTGAGAGAATCTCCATGTCCATGATAGGAAGAATATGCATGTCTGTGTTTATGTGTGTGAGCTTGAGTGTACGTGTATATCTGTGCATGCGTATCTGTGTTTGAGACAGGTTTGGTATGATTAAGTGTTCCCACACAATCGGGTGGATTAAATGCAAAGCCAACGTGAGAACTCAAGTCAAGGGGAGGTGGGGGGTGAGCAGTGTGGTCAGTGCCATGAACTCAAGGATGGGAGACAAAACAGCCATTTCCATAGAAATCCTGACACCTGAAACAATTTAATTAAAGCAGATGTTCTGGTCCTGCTTCCATTCTCACACATAATGAGCAACCTGAGTACAAAAGGGAGGTAGTGCAGAAATATTAAGTACCCTGTACTCTGAACAAGATCTGTATTCAAATATACAATATAAAACTTTGACCTGATTTAAGTTATTCATTTATTTAATTATTATTCTAAAAAAAAATTACATCACCAAATTTATGCATCAAAATAGCAATCAGGGTGGATCAACCTTCCACAAAATACACAAACATGAAATTACATTAAAATGAACAAAGTCTTTATTAAAGTAAAAGCCTAAGAGTAAGGCAAAATTACCTCATATTGACCTCACAGATGTATGCTGAACTACCTTAACCATTGCTGAAATCTCCAAGAGACATGGACATCATACATAATCACAAAAATAATGGATGAATGAACATACCAACACAACAATGCTCTCTCCCCATGAGGGATGCACTCACATACCACAGTGGACAACGATAAATAAACCAGAGAGCAAGACAACCACAACTTCAGCACTTCAAGAAGATGTACATTCAACACCCTTTGCTCTCACCAGCCCACTACTCCACATGCCAACATTTTTTAATCCTGTGTTTGAGAAATGGGAATCTGCTAACTCTTCCTTGCCAATACATACTTATTTCAGAATGAGGGAACAACCAGTCTTAGTCACAACCCCTTTTAATATTTTTCATTTCAATTAATTTGAAAGCACAAGACATCTTTTGAGGGGGATTTTGGAATTTTTACAGCCCATTTACACTACATACAAGACAAGATCAGACAATAACAGATAATGGCTGGGTGCCTTCAATGAAACTGACAAAAAAACACTTTTCAAGTGTTTTTGAGGGACGGTTATTTGGACCTGAGGGTAAATAAAAATGTAAGAGGGTGTTCTTACCTGGCAAATGGAATGTAGGAGATGCTGTACCTGTGGGGGGGGGGGTGAAAAAGCATTAGATATAATCCCCTTGACCTCTATGAGGAGAGAAGAGGATGCAGTAATTTAGTGTACAGAGAGTACAATAAACCAAAGCCATTTCTAGTCTTACTCAACCAGATTACCGTCCTGTTTAATCACTGGACAGGGTATGGGGAAAGTGCATAACTTCCCCTGAACCAAAAGGGATAGCAGTTGCATCAAAGAGGAGGGAAAAAAATGAATTAGTGTCTAAAATCCATTTCAACGTCAGAGATAAGCTTCAGAGGGAACCTGCGAAGCGCTTTAACCAAGCGGTGGGAATAATCTGGGGCCAACATTAATGCAAAATTAATCTTACATAATAATTTAATAAAGACCCTATTATTACATAAAACAAAACAATTAGGGAGGCAAAAATATTATTGTTTTCTGAGGTTGAAAGTGAAATCTGACCAAAATCAATCACTTTATTTTATAGTGTGTCTGATGTTTCATTTTGTAACAATGTTAATAAATGATAGGAGACAAAAACTGATTAATGTTATTGGATTTCTTTACTGAATTTTTAATATTGATGTTTATCCACCAAAAATTGGAATGTTGTGTCTTACTGTGGATGCAAAAATGTAAATAGCCTTGAAAAAGGAAAATGAAATTATTTTTATATATGTGTGTGTGCAGCTAAGTCATTTTCTGATTATAGCATGAAAACAAAGACACAAAAGTATGTGAATAAGAAAAAACAAAAAATTCTAGTTCATCAGATCAACTCTGTCATCTTCACAATCCCCAGAATGCTGTAGCAGGAACAAAAGCACAATTTCACAGACACATTTTTGACAAAGTAAACTGGTGAAGGGAGCTCTGCTACAATACACAGCAGTTTTTACATATCTGAGCTTGAAAAAGACATTCAATAGACTTCCTTTTCGGAATTGTGGGGCATGGGGTTAGCAAATGTGCAGGGTTTCAGGAACCAACATCCGAGTGTACTTGTGTGCACTATTGGCAGTCACATGTCCATGATGGTTGCCATGACAACACTTGTTTGATGTGCACGTCAGATGCAAGAGTCAGCAGTGCCTGAAGAGTTGAATGTTCATCATGGAAAGTCAGTGGCAACATGGGTAGCTAACCCAGGCCGAATGATGGGCAAATTAGGGCAAGAATTACCCGCCCCCCACCCCAATCAACCAACCACCTACACCCATATTCCCACACACAGGAAAACCAGCATATGAACATACATGTATAGAAACACACATACAGCAGAGAAATCCAGCATGCAAACAGGTGCAGCACTTATACAGGAACACACAATGATACACAAAAGCATAAATACAAGCATGTCCACAGAGCTACTGGGTCAAGACAAGGATACACCATTCCTTACAAGCTATACATAATGTCTCATCAGATCCAAGACAATACTTATAGAGTTTTAACTGTGTTACTGGATCTGAGAATATGAGGGAGCCATCAAAAGGCCAACAGGACAATAAGCTCAGCTGACCACTTAAACACTGAATATAGAAGAAGAAATAAAAAATGAAACAGATAAAACAGACATTCACTCTGTTTTTTGTACATAAAATTTGATTTGTCACCTAAAAGAAGTTATGACTAAGTATGAAACCTTCCTGTTAAATGGCCACTTATGCACTGACTCATCAGTGCTGATAAAATTTGCAAGACACAACTGCTGTGGGCCTTCTGAAGACCAACACTGCTTACATCCTTGTGTGTGTGGTGTGACATGTTCAGTAGATGCGATTAGTGCGTTCACCTCAAGGGTGTTTATTCAGCCTGTTAATGGAAGTAAGACCCATCTGCTTCCTCGCTCTTTGTAAACTGAGGAACCTGGCCTTGACAGCCTTAACTGACGTGTGGCAGACCTAGTAAACCCTGGGGTTAGCTATTGGAAGGTATGCTCCTTTCTGGGCTGAGACAGGAGCAAATGACATGTAGCTTATGAGCCTTGTCTAGAATTTGCTACCAATGATGATTCCCAATGATTTCCATCTTCTAATTACTCTCATGGAGTTTCCCAAATCTTTACTGCTCCTCTGCCTGTTATAGGTTGACCAATTTATTGGGCTGAGTAACCAGTTGACATCCAGCAATATATAACTGATGTACCATATCACTAACAAAATCCTCTTAATTCCAAAAAAGTATTTTTTTCAGAAAAAGCTACATTTTTTTCTTTGTTCCTATTCACTGACACAGAATATAGTTCACTCACTTTAAGTTTTGAATTAGTTGTTGAAATACAAAACATTTTCCTTTTCCAAAATAATGTAAGCTGCATCACAAGGTTCAGTGAAAATTTGTTTTATTTCCATGGTAAAATTAGTTCTTATGTACACATGCAACAGACTTTGCTAATGTATATTATTTCATTCACATGTTTCAAATACATAATGCGTGTTGCTGTGGAAAAAAAGGGCTGCGAAGGCCACTGTTCTGATATTTAATTCTTGGTGTTGGTTTTATACTACAGCTATTTTAATTTCTGCCTTACACAATGTTAGTTTCCCTGTGCAGGGTCATAAGCCAATGTAAGACTATGACTGTATTTCACTTTTATTTGGTCATACATCTTTTTTCATTAAATTCCAAAGACATTCTGATGAATTCTGTTTTACAATTACAGCTGAGAATTTCAGCATCCTTTGGTGCCCTCACTTTGCATGTCATTCAGTTACACTGAAATTTAAACAACGCAACAGATACTAAGGGTCTATGCAGAGATACCACAGCAATGTGGAATACCCAGCATGTGGCAACTAGAAAGCAATGCTCTTTATGTCACAGTAGCTTATAGCCCACATTTACAGGACAGCGGAATATACATAAATATATGAATAAACAAATTAATAAAATAAAACTGCAGCAGCTTGTACACATAAATATCATCTACACCATATGAGTCATTTAGGAGCCATTGTTTGAAATGTTCTCAGATATCACCAACTCTGTCCAGGATATCTTTGGAATGGACTGTAATGACAACCCTGGTTAAAAACATCATGACCTTTCTCTTGTTGCATGGCTCCATCATTTTAAGGGGCCAATACTCCATAAATGGCTCCCAACGTTTCATGAAGGGAAAGGGATCCCTTTGGATGGAGTAAGCCATGACATATTGAACATGGCATCTGTCTTAAAGGGTTTTACTTGCAAACAAACAGGATTTAGCACGTGCCTGAGAGCCTGGGTTGAGTGCAGTCACACAGGGCCTGACAGACCAGGTCAGCGGGAGATTCTGGCTCTATAATCCACACTGCATGACTTAGCACCACCATAGCAGCAGACATAAACCTACAAAATGAGCTGAGGGGTGGGGGTGACCTGGAAATAACCTCATGATTCTTGTCTTTTTTTGGTTCCTGGTTTGCAATTCCTCATGACACATGATAGTCACCTGTAGGTACAGGTTACATTCTATCAACTCACTTTACATAGGATTGAACTATGACTAAACATCTTATCAATCAGTCCCTCAATAAGCATGAGAGTAAAATTAAACCTCCAGAATCACTCTGCAGTGGGACATCAGCCTCTCTGGAAACATTATTCAATGATCCCAATCACAGTTCAAGTCACATGCTTTGGGAAGCTGTATGTGCATTCTAAATAAGAATCAAAAACATTAAAACAGCCAGATTCTTCAAAAATTTTGAAACGCTGAATACTTAAAAAATAAGAAGGAAACTGAACAAACAGTAAGACAGGCAAAATGGAACAAGAGGCTTACCATGTCATTGCCAGAAACTGCAGTATGCAGAAGAGAATAGCCAATCCCTTCTTATGCCACTGTGAAGGAAAAAATGTCACTTCATCCATCAAAGCACTTATTTACAACATTTTAAAATGTTCATCAGAGACAGTATTTAAGTCAATATCTGTCGGTTACATCCTTACAAAATTGTTAGACTGAAAAATGTATTTGCTAAATAATCAACAAATGTTTTACAAGAAAAAGCCTGTGTATAGGTTAGGGATGCGTTTTATCAAATGTGTGTCAAATGTCCACATGCATTAATTAAACAAATAAAAATGAATATAACTCACCCAAAAGACAGCACACAAGGTCAAAATGAGGCAGAGCTAAGACAGAGAAGGCATAATTAGTAAAATTAGATAATATAAATGTAATTTTTTTTCATTTTAAGACAGGCCGAAAACACCTGTGATCCTTGTGCACTTCCACAGAATAACTCCCCTTGCCATTCTTCCAAATGACTTACCTAAGACCAAATTCACATGCAGAAACCTGACGATTGTCTTCAGGTGTTTCTAATCTTAAACTGAAACTGGCAATGTGAGTAAGACAACAGGTTATCAGTACTGTAGAATTCCCTAAAGCACACTATTCATACTAGATTTTCCAAGCGCAAAGCAGTCTTTCATCTGGGTGCCACAGCATAAGAAAAATTATCACACGGCAACATCTAATGAAGATTTCTCTCCAATTTTTGCAGGTGCTGCATGTGTCTGCATGTGACAAGGAGATATTTAAATCCAACAAAACACTTTTTATGTGTTTCTGTTGTTCAAAAAAAGGTCCAAGGAACTATTTATAACTTGATGTAAGCTGTCCCAGAACATCAACAGAGTGAAATTCTGCAGTGCCCCACATCTGACATAAAATCTGGCAGTAGGACAGAGTGTCATATAACTAGCTGAAGCATCACACAGGGTGGGAGGGCGAGACAGTGTGATGATCATTTCTCTTTGTATACCATCAGTGACTAGACAAGCCCAAATGGTGTTCTGTAGAAGTGAAAACAAGGGGCAGCAAACAGATTCATCTGTTTTAAAGGGTTTGCAACGTGTTCTCATGTTCTCCCAAAATATCACAGAATGTTACAAAAATAGAAAAATCAGGTCAAACACTCTGGCCATGACTGGGCTCTCAGTCATGAGGAAAACTGGATGGCTGAACTTACAAGCATCACACATGTGGCAAGCAGCCTTGTGGGTTCAAACATGCGTTTCAGCTGCTTCATGGGTCCCATCAGGAAACAGGTGCTGTTGAAAGAGACAGAGGTGCAGGATGTCAAGAGACACAATGCAACACAGAGGACAAACACTTATCACCTTCACATTCATGGCACATACACAGAAAGCACTGACCTGAAATAAGGTGAAATCTGATACGACAAAGGTAGTCACTGCACCAGCATTAATGGTGTATACATATTTTAGCTCAAAAATAATAATTATCATTTAACATTCTGTGATCATTCTGTGTGTTTTTCTCTAAAAACTGCCTGTCTCTGTAGAGCCTGACATTGCCTACCTATGTGCATGAACTTTCATGCAATGTGTTGTTAGTCACCCTTGATCTGAATGTTTTGCAAAACTATGCCATGAAATCTGATAAATTAGATTCATGGTTGAACTGACATAAAAATATCAGGAAAAAAATTAAAATGATATCTTCCGTGAAGAGCTACTTTACTCAAACCAGTTATGGATAGATTATATATTTGATGGCATTAGAAATTATGTTGTGTACTGTATGATCACCAAGGCATCAAAACTTTACCCATGAAGCCCTATCTCAGGACTCTATTGCTCTGTTAAAATGGTTACAATGAAATGAATTCAATGAGTATGAAATGGCAGACTAAATCAGGAGAGACAGCAGTCTTTGCCCCATGATAAAGACTCTCTCTGTGGAGACAAACTGCAAGGTGTTTTATTGCATTATTAGATGTTTTTAAAAGTGTCTATGGAACATTAAAAAGTAAGACTTAGCACATCACTAACAATCCATTTTCCTCATTTCCTCCAATATAACAAAGATCACCAATTTCAGTAAAAAAAAATGGCAAGACACTTGAGAGATGGCAGGATCAACATGTTCAAACAGTACCACTGCACCAATGTGCAGGACAGCAGTGATCCCCTCATGGCATAAAAAGGTAAAAAATGATCCAACTAGTGGTAGGTTCAAGCTTTTAAGTCCCTAAACATTAAACAACAGTACTTAATGATTAAAAACACAGTCCAAACTATCCTGATCTGTCTGTGTGATGGTGTGTTGCTGTGTAGATTTGGCAGACACAAGAACAATCAACCCGTTTGCTTAAGGGGTTTTAGGAGCTCTTTCCAAACAAGCAAGTGGCGGTCACACCCATGAGCAAAGTCTTAGCCTAGTGACCTCAAAACGTAACTGCACCTGTTACTTTGTCCGCTGTGATGGCAGCAAAATCAGCAGGCTGTTTGAACCTGTTACAGCAGGTCAGTCTGGCAGACCTACTGACCAGGACAAGGTACTGAGCATGTGGAGCCCATATAGGGAAGATGGGTCAGCGTCAATCCCAAAGACATTTTCTTTGAAGGATTTAATGAAAACTGTAGTTAATGATTTAAGTTCCTCTTGGTAGTGTCAGGTTTTGGTTTCACAGCCTTATTTAATGATCTTCACATTATTTACTTATCACCTGGATGTGTCACCTCTGGCCTACAGTAAAATTACACAAATCTAACACAAGCAGCCTGACTTAGCAAAGGTGGCTACTCTGGAAGCAACTGGCTACTCAATAACAATAACTACTGACATCAAGGGCACTAATATAAGACCCACATTGCTGTACTTTTATGGCTGGCTATTTAGTAAACCCACTCCTCTACATGAAATTAAACATATGTCTGTCATATTTGTAGTGAACTGACAACTGAACACTCTCATTTGTTGCTGAGCATATTTAGTTTCACTTCTGGAAGTTTGCATTTCTGGAATAATGTACCTTGATCTAATCTACACTGCATATGACCACATTGTTTGGTTTTAGAGTTTGTACTTTGTGCTATTTCTTCTGCAGTGATTGCTGTCTTGGCTAGGGCTTGCAAAATTTTAATACAAACATCCTGGTTAAACATTGGTAAACATATGTATGTGTTTGCTTGTGCATGTAACAAACAGGTGTAAATATCAAATGTATGATGACATTTAGTTCAGCAATTAACCACTATAAACAAATTGTAGGTTCAACTCCAGACAGTCACATCCATCAAACAGGTCTTCTTCACCATGTAAATATGCAAATGAAATTAGAATACAGAATCATTTGACACAAAAAGGGAAGATACTCAGCTGAGCTCAGAAACTGACTCAAAGTCAGAAACAAAGACAGACGGAGGGAGTAGCGCTTGTGGGAACACAGCTGAGATGAGGCAGGGGTCACAATGGAAGAATGAGCATAATTGTTCTGTCAACAGACTGTAAGCTCTGCACAACCTCTCACGTGGGTCTAAGACAAACCTGTTTTACAGTTAGAGACTTTTAACACACCACACTCATGGATGAACATGCAGAAACCTGATAAGCCATATTTTATAATGCCATCAATGACAAAAAGACAACAATAACCACACAGTGGTCATATTTAAGGGGAGAATATTGCACTTCTCACAGTTTCAAACAAACATTTTGATCAATACATAACTTAATATTCTGACACTGTGGTTAGACAGCCAACAGGCTGCATGTTTAACTCCTGCATAGTGCATACATTATCCATTTTTGTTTATCCTAAAAATTTCCTTTAAATTAACCTCAAGGTAAGGAGGGTATAATAGAGATACACCAATATTTTCTAACTGGCTCTGTACTTTGGCATTTCCTGGCAATGTATTCAATTGTACAATCATTTGTTGCAGGTAAACAACCACAAAAGCTTAGTGTCCTCACAGTCTTCTGAATGAAAGGAGGTTCTGAGGTGTGACTGACCTCTGAAACAAATTAGAATCTGCCCTTAGTATTTCAGCAGAAAAGCTAGCAGTAGTAATTGATCAGAGTCTTCCAGGATTTCCAGGTGCTGGTGCAGTAAAAAATGTCAACAGGATGCTGGGATACATCTAAAAAGGTACTGAATAAAATTATGAGAGGTTACATTAATGTTTTACAATGCCTTTTTCTGGAGGCTTTGGGCACTGCACTACTAGGATATAGAGTCTCTTGAAAAACTACAAAAACTACATTAGTTGGGTATGATATTTTCAAGTTACTTCGGGTGGAAACTGGGCACTTAATTGATTCAAGTTTAGAAAAGGAGACGTTTAATTTAAGTTTTAAATTCATAAAAGTAAATGAAGTACAAAATAATTTTCTGGCTGAATTCTGTCAGCAGCAAAAGGAAACACAAATGGAAATTAGTTTAAGGTAAGTTCCATAATGATATCAGGAACTTTAAGAGAACTGTCAATGCTTGGAATGGTTTCTAAGTTATGTAATGAAAGCAGAGACCCTTGGAGTGATCAAGTCTAGGACTGAGACATGCTAGATGCTCTCTAGGTTGTAAGTAAATACTGAGCCAAGATAAGATACATTATCTTTTTTTCATTAATGTATATTCCTTTGTCTCATTCAGTCTCACATAAACATTCAGTCTCACCCAGGGTATGAGAGTGAGACAATGAATGTGAAGCACTAAAATATCTTTTTCTCCAAAAACAAAACAGCACGTACCAGATTATGAAACCAAAGCAAAAGCACATTTTAAAATGATTAACCCTCCCTTAAGCTGTTTTATGCAGCAGTGTTCCAAACAAATGAGTCTGAAATCTTACACATTAACAAAATGTCACCAGGAATGCAGGGAGGGACTGATGCTCACTTGCGCAATGGATAGTGGTGGGTGGGTGGGAGTTTGTTAACTGATGATGTAAGAGTAAGGCTTCACAAACCCCATAATGGGCAGCGTTAAAGAAAGTGATCAGCCATTAAATTATGAAACGACCTGCAAAAAGACTTTTGTCGCCAGAACAATAACGCAATCACTGTTTCCAGTTTTTTAGTCACTGATATCAATGTGATGAGTTCCCACCCATTCTTGGACACAGGAAATCCTTTGATTCTTGTGGCAACAATTTAACATTCAGCTATGAAATTTAGCATGACACAAACAAGTGGCCACAGCCACCAAAAAGTCCAAAACTGCATCTTTCTGTCTTGTTTACAGAAAAACAGAATATTAAGGGATTACTGAGGTGCGCACACACACACACACACACACACACACACACACACACACACACACACACACACACACACACACACACACACACACACACACACACACACACACACACACACACACACACACACACACACACAGCAATGCAAAGCAATGCAAGGAGGCATACTGTTAGATCTTACCTGGACAAGGCTGCAAGATTCCCCAACGTGTAGAATACTGCAAAGAGCTGACTCCCTTTGGGCAAGAAGAGCAACGCCGTCCCCTGTTTGGTTTCCATTGAGAAATAAATCTATATTATGATGAGAAATATAGCTGCCTATTTTCATAGCAACCCTTTCAACTCATGGACTTCAGAAGCGTCACCAAAAGTTTATAAGCCTTGACACCAGTGTCAGATCTACAGTTTTGACCCTAAAAAATATTTAATTCCTTTAATGGGGAAATTTTCTTAAATGTTTCCCTGAACAGTAGTTATGTTCAATTGAAAATTGTAGGCACATCTTATTATTGATGGCTGCAATGCTGCAATATCTCCCTTGATGCCAAACGGTCTTCTAAAAGCATGTTTTAAACCACTACAACATGAGTGTCCAGAGCAATGCTATTCAGTGAGGTGGGGAACAACTTGGCAAGACTTTGAGCAGGACTAGGACACAATACTACACCAAGAACTAGTTTTTAAGCAGGATATACCACTCTAGAGCAGTGTAGTGACAGTGCAGATGCAGTACATAAAGAGTTTTGAACCAAGACTTTAAACTGTTAAGACAAACCGAAAGCTTGCATCTGTGTTGTGTATGCATACTTCCTATCATGAGTAAGAATAAAGGTTCAATTAAAGTACTGCTAATATTCAAATAATCAAGCACCATTCAAAACTTTAACTCCTCCAAATCAAAGTTACATCTCCACCTAGTGGTTGGTAAGGTGTATCACAACACATAGGATTAACGTAAACATTTTATTTTGATGGGTTTTTGTTTTGTTTTCCCTTATTTCTATAACAGTTTACTGATTTTACTTATCATTCCATTTCCATGGATTACACTTATTTCACTTACCTGAACTTAGAGTAAGACACAGTAAATGTGTTGATGTCAGAAAGAGTAGGGCTCAAGTGCCTGGTTTTCAAGAAAATTAATTTCTGAATTTGAATGGTCTGAATTTCCCCTCACATCTGGCAACCCATGTGGACATAAGACTATGAAAAAAATATTCCTGTTAAACAATTAAAATTGTTGAAAAGCACTATTATTATTATTAAAAATTACACTCCTCTGTGAATTATGACAGCAAAAGTTGCTATATTTCAAGCTCCTCTATATGAAAGCACACTGTCATTCTGATAGAAACAGCCCTTGTAACAGCCCTGGTATACAAGATGCCTGATTGGGGCACACCTAGAAATTTAGGCTGTCTGCCAACTCAAGAGAAGTTTGCAAAGTGGTTTCGCAGTGGCGGTGAGAAGTATCCGTCTGTGACGTCTATAATCGCTGCTATCAGCACTGCTCACACTGAGCTCCACAAAATAAGGACAGCTGATAAGTGTAAGAGAAAGAAAAAGAGAAAGGGCTAGATAAAAGAGGAAAACAAGGAACAGAGCAATGTAGCGAAAGATGGACTGACACAAGCAGCACTGCATCAGAGTATAAATAACAGACATAGAGATTCTCCCCTGTGAGCCATAACACTGATGCGTAACAATGAATGTAATTCTGTGCAAAAGGTGGCTGAAAGTAAACTAAACCCTGTTCTTGAAATGGAAATCTTTCCTTCAGACACTCACTTGAGTTGTGTTTGTTCTGTGTGTTTTTGGGGGTTACTTTACAACACACACATACTGACCACAGCCACACATTCTCAGACAAACAGAACTGAAATATGTTAAAGAACTGAAAGTGCTGGCCAGAGGTCAGCACCCAGGTGTGTCAACTTCCTCCTGCAGCACACATTGATGCTGACGGTGTAAGTGTTCATGTTTGTAAGCCTAAAACAACACCTCCGAGAATCTCTCTAAGTGGTTATTTTACAGAGCAAACTGTTCAAATACAGACTATGCCTGGCAGAACTGTGGTTGGAAGGCCTGCAAGGTGGTGAACACCTGGCCAAAAATTGCAGTTTATTTTTTACTAAACTCAATAAAAATTCAATATTGCGATCAAAATAACACAGTGGTTGAATGGGCCACTAAGAAGTACCACAACAAACAGTCATTACAGACATGTTTTGGATTTGCAACAATGCCTGATGGGACAGCCTTTTACATAAAGAAAAATATTTCTTTATTTTAATGGGACCCGAACAATCATCTTGGTAGCTGGGGAAACCAACACAGCAATAAATGAAACAGAAAAGAAAGGACAGAAGGAAATTAAACTCACAAGTATGGAACACAGGACGCCAGCAGCAAAGCAGATGATAAACCATTTCACCCGGGTGCTGTAACTCAGTGTGGAGGCATCCAGGACCTGAGAGAACAAAGGGAGGATGTCACACAACCTTCAACGTCCTGAGGCCCCTCGTGCCCAGATCCATTCCTCCAAAACACTGACAATGGCAATGTAGCAGTTATACTGACTGCTGAAGACCTTTCTTCACACAGCACAAAGGCAGGCACGGGGACTGACCTGAGCAAAGCTCAAAAACACCAGCTCAAGAATGTACTTCCCAGTATCCTGAAAAGATTCTAATTTGCAGTAAATGTGAAGGTGAATTATTTGCATCTCTGGGGACGTATGGGAAATCTGTACACATGGTAACCTCCAGGCATGGCAATGTAACTAATTATTACACAGACATCTCAGCCACATATTTGGCATACTGGCTTTGCCATATAAATGCAACGTGAATTAATATGAGCCCACTCCTTCTTTGTAATGTGGCCAAGTAGTGACAGACAGGTCGTATGAGATCCAAACAGGGGCTGCCTTCTAACAATGGAATGCTTTTTGGACTGATGGTGGACCATCCTACGAAGCTTTTGTTCACAATAAAATAAAAGCCCCTTGGGGTTTGGTATCAAATCTTGACTGTGCTGCTGCCACATGTAGCCATTAGCATAGCAGTGAATAACTGGCTGTAGTGAGGTTTTCAGTCTACATCGCTGTCATCTCTTAATGCAAGAGCGATTCATGTAGCTGGTCAGATGCCTTGTGCCGACTTAAGCCAGCTGAAAGCAAAGTGTTGTTTTTCAGCACAATGATTGTGCCACTTAGCTGCTGGAGTGAAAAGACAAAGTGGCAGGCAGAACATGTTCAGGAAGACATTCATGGTTGTCTGAACTCTTCTAAATGGGCTAAAGGACCAAACTGACCTACAGACTAAAATTTCACATTCAGTTCATGAATCCCCTGGACACATATGAGAGTCATCCTCAGGCTATTATGTGACCTGTATATTATGGATCTCCCAAAGACAGAGCATCCAGTGTGACTGCTGAGCTTGCGAGAGACTAGATTTGCTTTTCCCACCTGTCAGAGCCTGTTTTCCTAGATTTATTGGACATGTTGGATGGTACACATCAGTGCAGTATAAAAGGTTTCCCCTAAACTCAACTAAAGCAGTAGAGCGTATTAAATGTGCTCTTTCTGCAGACATGACTCTAATCAATTAGTCCAGCTTTTCTATTTCTTGCACCACACAGTATACCCAAAGAAGCGGTCCACCACACATCTGGTAATATCTTACAATTGGTCCAGGATAAGGTTACCCAACCTGGGCAACCGTTAAGAAACAAAGGGGTAGGCAAATAAAAAATGCTGATCTAGAATCAGCGCTCAAAAACTGCATTAACAGAGATGGGGTGTTTTTTTAACATCTTACCTTATTAAATCCATTGTTTCCTGGTGAAAGCATGTAAAAAGGTAGCAAATGCAGACAAACATTAACAGGCACGAAATTTAGAAGTTATCACTGGCTGGGACCTAATTACTAGAAGTGACTGTGTTTTTACGGGTGTTGAGTAACATATTGCTTCGTTTCGACAGCACAAAAAGAACACAATCTACTAATTTCCTTATACAGTCCTAATTTTATAAAAACGATTAGTGCTTCGACTTCATGCTTATGTATTGTATCCATCCTGATTGTGTTGGTGGCGATCGGTACAGGCATTTTGCAGAACTGGTAAGTTGTAACGTCAGCTAGGTTTATCGTTTTTAGTTCGACTATGAAGGGCTATGAAACCTTTATCTCATGTTATTGGCTTCCTGCGACTGAACTAGCTTCCCCATGATAGCGAACAACTACAAAAACAGCTAAGCATACACAAGTAGCTAAATACATACAAGTGCTCAATAACGGTAAGAGGAAAGTGTATTCTAGAAACAGTATCTAACATGAATACTGAAACTCACTAGCTTTAGCGAAGTTCACCCTAGCCATGCATAGTTACAATATTCCCTTACGACATGCATCATTTCAGATGGTAATACCTGAGCAGTAAGTCCTTGCTCTTCATTTTCCTCCTGACCGCTTAGCACACGACGCAGTTTGTCCATTGCCTTTCTGCTTTTTTTTTACAGAGCTAAGAGTTTGGTGTATGTGTACTGAAATTCATTCACTTCCTCGTACTCCGCGTTCACACTACACCCCTGTCAGGGAAGTCACGGGACTAACTACTCGAAAGCCTCGCCGTCTCCCTACGCGATTACGTCAGGTCGTATTACCATTACGGCGTACAGCAAGGATAGTGTACCGCAACGGCTAGTAGAGTTTCATTTTACTACTTATGGTAGGACTGATGAATGTAAAGGTATGAGCACGAACTGTAGATTTCAATTTCACTGCTAATGGTCAAGAAAATGGTCTGCTGACGTTTTCACACCCGTGTTAGCCACATGCCAAATGCTTGATTTACCATTTTCAGAGGCAGCACTACCTGCATATATGTCAACAATAATTATTAAAAGTCATTGATTATTGTGTAATATGCACCTGTGCTTTTCTTTTAATCTTAGGAGCTCACTGTACTTCCCGCTATTTGTAACAGTATCTACAAAATACAGAAACATGTTGACTGCAGGTTCAAACGCATTTTATGTGCAAGAATCGTACTCAAGATGTATCTCATACACATTTTTGTGTTAATTGCCCCTGACCTGTAAATATTTTGTTGTTGCAATCAGGTTCTCTTTATGTTGTATGATACCGAGGGTGAGTTAATTTTCCACTTAAGTAGACAACACACTTCAATAAGTTGAGCACTGTGCCAAAGGGGTAACCTTTATTTTCCAAAATGGGAACCCAGTGTTGATAGTTTTATAGATTTACTGCATTTTTTTTTTTTTTTTTTTTTGTGGACTAGTGGTTGTGGACAAGGAAATTTTAATATTACCCTGCTGCAGCGATAAGTAAATATGTGTTTTTCAATGTTTTTACATGTATCACATATAGCCTACGCCATCAGGTGTCGACCAACATATACAACTTATTAATCAAACAAGGAGTCATTTTATTGCTGCCAAATTACACGTCTCCCCTTTACGCACAAAATGCACCATATCAATATGCTACTCAACTCAATCTACCTGTAGCTTTAAAATGTAAATATGTAGCTACATGTGAACATGCTGAAATCTGAATTCTATAATCTTAAAGCTATCAGTCTGACATTACAATCTCCAACAGCAGTGATTTACTGAAACTCATGTCAGTGCAACACCTGGGTTTGTTTAACTATCCCAGTGTGCATGTGCACCTGTTATTCATGGTGTTGGATGTGATATAGTATGGGCACAAAGCAGCCAACTCTGCATGGTACAATCAGGATCATGGAATACAAAGCCAATTCAGGAGCCCTCTATGGTGCAGTCTTTTTCTAAAAACATTCTCATAAATCAAGATGATTATGCTTCCATAGACACTGTTTAATTGATACAAGTGTGGATTCATATGGGTGCATGAAAACTTTTTCTTATTTCTTAGCCTCATAATGGCTTTCTTGGCTTGCATTTGCATACCTCTGATTTTCATGTTGATAAGCACCAATAATAGACTCCAAAGTCTAACAAAGGCCTCTTCAGGTCAAGACTAGACACTGAAAGATCCCGTATACCTGCACAAAGTAAGCGACTGAGAACGAGTGACCAATCAGAAAAACCTGTGAGGCCATGTGTCCCTATGGTGCCCTGAAATGGCTGGAGGCTATGTATAAAAATCCTGTAATTTGTGCATGCCTATATAATAAATAGATAATATGTTAGTCTATATAAATACATTTATTTGATAGGTCTGTTGGCATAGCACCAAATGATGCGCACTTTGTTGTTTGTTTTTTTTCCGGTTTGGCTCCGTACCCCACGATTCATATACATCGACAAATTCGGTGCCCTGTGAAGCCAACATATTAAACACACGGCAATTATTTTTTGAAAACAGAGAATATTAATTGTTTTTGACACATTTGTGCAACTCCATGGCATCCACCTCAAAAGAAATCGAATCCAAACCAAATTCCCACGATATCTTGCTGCAGCTCCTCCATATGCGACTTCTACTGTGAACGTTTTTGTCAAAGTACAATCTAAAGTACTTGACTGCTTGTGATTATATGGAATACCCAGAAAAATCTTCACTGACCTTTGGAAAAATGAACGAGCCTCCTTTGGACAATAACTGTCAGGGTGATGAGTGCCCTATTACGTTCACTGCCACGACCCCGCGCACCTAACCTCGAACGAGCTTTAGTCATACATTTCAAGGCAGACAAGAGCGAGTAGCCAATTTCCAACTCTCTGAAAAACAATAAAACGTCACCATGAGGGGTTCTCTCTTATTTCTTTTTCTCCCGTCGGTTCTGCGCTCAGCGGACTTTTTGGCAGATTCAGATTTCCAATGCCCAGGGATCTGCTTCTGCTCCTCCAAGATGATAAGATGCAACGGAATGACCGAGCATTCCCTTCCTGTTGCTCAAAGACAGGCATACGAGCGACTGTAAGTGAAATTGGTTTTTATCCTCATGCAGTTTATGTAAGATGATATACTGTAGAAGTAATTTCATAAACAATTTAAACAATTACTTTGTTTTCATAAGTCATTTACCAGAAAAGAATTTCTGAGACAGAAAAGGAGATGAAGCTTTTCGTGCAGCCTTAAGTCGATTTAGTTCGATCATAAATACTGCAGCAGTACAACGGTATATTTAGTGCATGTACTTGAAATCAGCCTATTCAATCAATGATATTTAATAATAGCATATTGTATCAGATGAAAATATGCATATTTACTAATTTTACGAATAAAAGGAATCACAGGTTAAAAAAAAATGCTATTTAGTAAACATTTGCATAATAACACGTTTAGAATGCCCGTGTATTTTCTTACGCTTTTGGTCTGACGGCCCTGTTCATCATGGGGATATTTGATAAGTTGAGCTGCCCTTAAGAAACCCATTGACAGTCATGGAATTAAATTACAACCAAGGAACATAATCAGAACCAACCAACGGACCCTGAAATCACTGCACCTCTGCAGGTATACTTTCCTGACTGTCTTTGATTGAATGGTGAGTTGAGGATGAATGTGGATGTGAGGCCACAATCTGGATTTAAACTATGCCATGTGGTCAAAATATCACTCTTACAAGGTTCATTTTTTTCACTGGCTTCTTTGTTACAATTGCAATGGTTAGCAATGGTGTGCTCTCAGCTGAGAGAGAGTGAGAGAGAAAGAGAGCGTGAGAGATGTATAATGTGCTCTGTGATGTTTGTAAATGAGGATCCTCAGATAGTTTCCTGCATAATTTACTTTCTTCAGTGATATTTAAAATTTTCTTAAATGATGTCTGATTAAATGAGCGCAATTTTCAAATAAAGGTCTGTTACTGTATTTTTCTTTCTGTAACTGTATGTTTTTGGTAGGGTAGATTTCTTATGAAGAATATGTTTGGTGTCTCCTGGAGTTGCCTATAGTGCAGTGATTTCAGCAATTCTCATGAATTTCCTTTTTCTGATAGCATGATGCCATAGTTTAGATCATTACACACACGTGATATTTACATGTACCCAACACAAAGCTGGTTCTGAACACACTCTGCTAAGTACGCATCATTGCCTCAATGGTTCCAAGCCTGTGCAGTGAGTCAGCTGTGTATTTGTTGGGTGTAATCTACTCAATACTTTACTATTGTATAACCATGTTCAAGACCTACTGGGGTGGTTTCACATAGGATAATTATTACTTGGTTGCTTGTAAATTCCCTGTTTTGCATGTCCTGATATAAACAGTTGAGCCAGATACTGATCCTGGTCCACATAGATACAAGTGATGTAATTTTCTCCATATTACTGTCTATCAATAAAACTGTGAACTAAGGTCATGGATGCACAGTGCATCATGTTAATTTAATTTCCCTGGAGACAAGAAGGCTGCTGGCACCTGCCAGAGCCAAACAATCAAAAGGGGAGCAGGGCCCTTTGCTCAGGTGGTAGAGGGCACAAATGGATTCAATTTAAAAATCAGCAGTCTGAGAACTGTGTAGAACCACAAATGCCAATCCCAATTACTCTGGTTATTTTATTTGCAAACCTTAGAGAGCCTGGGTCATTGTGCCCTAGAGCCCTCTGTCTCAAGACCTGTTGCTTGTGTCTTGCCAGAATATGTGGATATGAGAGTCTTGAATTGTCTGTTAAGTCTACGATCAGTAATCACACTTTATAGAAAATGGCTGGTCTTATTTATGTCAACATAAATAAGAGTTCTTTTTGAGTTGGGGAAATCGTCACATCTTTAGACAGTGTTGGTCTCATCCAAAGGCACTGTGATTATCCCCCAATGTTGGTCAGGCTTTTAGTATTGCATGCACGTAGTACATCATGCATGCAGATACAAGAGTTTCATTCACAGAGTAGCTAATCCTCACATGTACTATTTCATTAATATTTGACAACCTTCTGCAAATTTCTCTGGCCCAGATCTTTAGTTATTTGAGAGCCATTCACCATGTCATGGCAGTGCTCTGCCTGCCTCTTACCTACAACTGCCTGGCATTATGCCAATGGACAAAGCCTACATTTTCTGTGTCTATTTATCAGGTCCCATGGGCATGACATACATTGCTCTCCCCCTGAGCTGAAGCATCACTGATAACAGAGAAATTCATACACAGCCAAAATGTCCGCTCTTTCTTTACAAAAATGAAACATAAAGCATACTGGGCCATGGAATATACTGAACAGGAAAATTAATAATGTGATTCTCAACACATTACATTGCTTTGCAAAAACCTGTGTAGTTATATTGGAACAATTACGGTATCAAGACATTATTTCCATGCAACTGCAATGTAGATTAAATGGAACTTGAGTTCCTAATGTTCTTTACCATGCAAAAGGAACAAGGCCAGCTCTGTTACATATTAGTTATCATAATGTAAATTACGGACATAACAAAGAGCCATGAAAATCATATTGAAATGACATGTTTGCATTTACATAATGATTTAAATACACACAGATGGAAGACCTTTGTAAAATAAATAATGTATGTGTTCCTAAGCTCCCAGTCAGAAATGTAGTGTCTAGAGTCAAAATAATGATATAACTGTTAAGTTAGCTGGTGCATAAGAACACAGGTGGAACAGACACTAATGATTCTTTCTTATTTTTCCCACATGTCTCATTCTATTAGAGACATCTGTGCCCCTACAGTGGAGGGTGTCTACAAGTAGTCCCACATTTACCTTTCTTTAAACAAGCACTAAAACCTTGTATTAAACAACTTAGTTCTTGGTTGCTGATTTAATGAATGTTCACTGACTGGCTACCCTAGGGGGACTTGCAGGGTGCCTGCTGTAGCTGTCGGTGGTGAAACATTTTTCTCTGTGGGTTACCTTTAAATTTACAACATGCTAGTGATGACAGCAATTCCCCTTGACCATCTGCCAATGGTCAATCATGGTGAATGAGTGGGGTGTGTTTGCCTGACGATGCACCATTCTCTTTTCAGGAGAGTTCTTCACGTGGACTGATCCTCCAGGATATTAGGGACCAAAGGCCTTTGTTCTCAAAGCACTTCTGTTGACACAGCATTGATCATGTGTCTTTGTTCATAAAATCTGCATTATTGAGCAGATCATTTTGACCTGTGATCTGTAATTGTTCTGACAGTTTTGACCATCATGTTGACAACTAACCTGTCTCTAATAAGGACATTGCACAATTGCTCATATTCTCAAATATTCTGGGCTTTGTAAAGCAAGAGTGTATCTATCCATAGTTTGAGTAACTTCTCAAATACATTTTTTAATCCTCGCATGCCTTAACTTTCCAGCACTCTTCCTCACTTGTCTCTGAACGCCATTGCCAGCCACACCTTTGACGGACTGAGCAGGGTCTTGAGAATGTGAGTAGGCTAGTTTCCCATGTGGCATTTTACATGTTAACTTCATGTAACTGCAGACCATAGAGGTGGTATCTTAAGTCATGTTCAGCTGAAAGAGCGTAGTGTGAAGGGTAGAAATACAGGTTATGGAAACCGGGCTCTGCTTTACAGTCTTTGATCCCACATTCACCAACATGAACATTGTGCACATACAGTGATTGCATTGCATGACTAATTTGAGTATCCCTTGACCTTCTTACTGAGTGAATATGTGTGCTGTCACCCACCCCTTTGTTTAGCTGGACATAATATATTATTAGAATGTGTTATTTATCATTGAATTGAAACTAAACTATTTAAGCCCCAGCACAAAAATGCTTCTCTAGTAATTGAGCAAAATAGATAATGAACGATAAATATAAGATAGGGTAGTTACCGCTATTTAGTAACTGTGAACAAGACTGGAAATGGGAAGCTGTGTATCAGGAACAAGACATGTGGAGCCATGTATCATGATCCTCTTTTTCATGTGTGTTTTTTCAGTGAAATCAGCCAGAGTGCCTCCCTGGAGTCCATAGAAACCTTGGCATTTAACAGTCTCCTAAACGTCTCAGAGATGTATGTTTCTCCTGAGTATAGATGTCATAAAAAGTTGGTCTCGAACATGTCAGTTTTATGTTGATTTAAAATAGGGTACAATTGTTACAGCTAGCTAATTTCATTTACGTTTATCATTGTGTCTGGCTAGTTTGCTCCCTCACTGCCCAGCAAGTCATTTGCCTCACTGAGGGCTTTTCAGCATTTTGGGAGAACAGAATCTCCTGATCAGTTTGTTAACTGTTCAGGACAGCTGACCTGTGCCATACTTGCATTATGTGAAATCTTCCAATCCTCTAGTTCAGTTTTCTCAGAGTGCCAAAAATGAGAGTCAGTCCTAACTCTATGAGCTGTCAGATCTGTAATATGGCCTATGTGTACTACAGCAGGTGTCCACAGGCTCAGCCCTAAGGACCTACTATGGGTACTGGTTTTCATACCAGCCGTAACTACTACAACCCAGACATTTTAATTTTCCTTTTTAACAATTATTGTTCTGAAAGAGACACATTTGATATCAACTGATTTCCTGCCTCAGAAATCCAAATGATGTCAGAAAGACTAATGAAGTGAGGGGAAAAACAAATATCCTATATTTTTATTGCTTTTATTGATTTTTATGTGCTTTTTTGGCAGTCTGATCCAGAACATGAAGCGATTAACAATCATCAGTTGTCGAGCATTCAACAACCTCCCCAAGCTACGATACCTGTGAGTTTTCTCTGCTGCAAAGAACTTGCTTTGCTTCTTTATTTGTGAAGATCACTCTCACTGGTTACAGTCATGTATTCATTAAGGGCCTTCAGACCACAGAGCAAATATTTAAAATAAAATGTCACTGTGTATATCCTTAAGGTGTACCTTGAACACTGCAGTTAAGAGACAAAGATGTCTTTTATTCTGGATATATTTTCATGCAGTTGGGATCATTCAGAAGTTTCCAAAGTCATACAATATGCACCACTAATAGTTCTTGAATAGATTTAATTAGCGGTGAGGTGTCAATTAGCAGATGAAAGGTCCTCTGTTTGTGCATCTGTGGTATCTGCAGTCTGTTTTGTTTTCTCTGAGGGGGGTCTGAAAGGGTCACATTCCATGAGAACCTCTTACTGTGTCAGTAAAGAGTAATGTCTGCTCAAAGGATCATAGGCTCCTATTGTTTTGTAAAAATTAAAAATTTTAATACTAATGCTTTTGAATTTTGTTTTAATATATTTTTAACAGAAGCATCTCCAACACTGGAATCAGTCTGTTTCCTGACCTGACAGCCATATCTTCTCTGGAGTCCAGTTTCTTCCTGTAAGTTTGTATGTCCGTGACAGATTCATTTTTGCATGTCCAATCCAATCCATGTTCTAGATCCTACTCTGGGCCAATCAGATGCAGTGTATGAAAAAAGTGGAACATCATGGTCATGATACATAAACTGCGAGTACTAAAACAATTAACTTTTGGTACTGGGGATCGGTGTAAATAAAATTCAAACACCACAATCTTTTTTCAGTGACTCCAGTGTTTTTCATAAAAGTCAGAGATGTACGATGTTACAGAGGTACAACAAAATACTGCTCAGCATTTTCTTTAAATTCTCAGGGATATCTGTGACAATATAAACCTTCAGATAATTCCATCAAATGCCTTTCTTGGGATGACAAAGGAACATATAGACATGTAAGTTTACACCTTCTTATGCATGTTTATTTTACAGAGAAATCATTGTAAGCAGGATTGTAAGTAACAAGGATTGCTTAACCTGTAATTCATATTCTGTAGGACAAGAAAGGAGACACTGATATAGCCTGCTCATCAAGTGACTGGTTATTCACTTATTAAATTTGTTACATTTATGGTTAAGCACAGCTTTTCTCTGTAAAGGATGTTTTATTTATTGTCTTGCATATTGAATTCAGATAGAACAGGAAATTGCTGAATTACATCAAACCCCTTTATTATTAGTCTAATGAAACTCGATTTTATTATTTCCACTTACCATTTTGTTGCTATAGAGACATTCAGTGGATTTCTGCTGCCAATCCAGATGTCAGAAAATACAGGGCCCTAAATATTGCATTGGTTTGCTTGTTCATACCATCACCTGAAATCAAAGGGATTGAATTATGCCTTTTTTGAATTATAATCCCTAAGGTTACATTAATAAAATCTTTACCACTCACAAGGGAACCCTGTGTTGCCACTAAAAATGTAATCTGTTTCTATTAGGTAGTTTATAAAGTGTTTTAATTACAGAGAGTAGACCCCCCAGAAAGACCACCCTGTAGAACCCCCACCTCAATGAAATGGTTAACACCTCTCTTTTGTCCCCACTACTGCCTGCAGCGCATAGACTATTATCACACCAATGTATGCTCGCATGTGCTAAAGGGGATGGAATACTCTCAGGATCTGCTGCACATCAAGTATCACATATGGAAATAAACAAATTTCATATAGGGTGCAATATGTATACAATTCATGCAATTCATGAAATATGTAAATATAGGCAAAGTATTCTCATGTAGAGTCTTGAGCCCAGTGGTGGGCTCAAGACCTTGGCTTCCCTAGTTTCACATGTATGTTATCAGAAAATACTCAGTGAACCAGTTTAAAAATAGTTCAATAATGTAAGAATATTTAAATATAAGTATGTATGTTTTAGAATTTCTAAAAAGCCAAAATTATCTTCAGATTATATCTTAATTGGTAAAATATGAAAGTTGTTTTCTTTTTGTTTTCAGGAACCTTTATAACAACGGTTTCAAAGAAGTACAGGAGAATGCCTTCAATGGAACAAAGATCAATAAACTGTAGGCTGTTTATGTTTTTCTCTCATGGATCTGATTGGTATATGAAACAAGCACTCTCCTCTTGTTAATTAACTCAACTGTTTGTATTCCCAGCATATTAAAAAATAACAAAAAGCTCCAAACAATCCACAAAGATGCTTTTGAAGGAGCTCTTGGCCCCAGTACACTGTAAGTATGAGAGCAGGCAGATATCTTTCATTGTCAAAAATGTAAAGAAAAACCTTTTAAAATAACTTTCTGCCTTTTTTTCCTACCTATAATGGCTTGGGTTGCAAAAGGGAAGGCACTGTATACCAAAAGATGAAAGTAATCTTAGGTTTTGCAGTTATAAAAATAAGGCATAATATTGTAATCTTGTGGTTGGTTTAACATGTTATTGTATTTTACAAAATTCACTTGCTTGCTCTGTGTTATTGAGCTTTTTGTCTTACACAACATGTTTGACCCGCTCCATGACTTACCTGTAAAAGTTACCTAAAAAAGCTTTTATTTCAACAAATAATCCTGACCATGTTTATGAGAGCACGCTGTTGTCGGTTAAATGGACAGTTTTTCATAATTTGGACCTACTGGGTAGTCACATGTGCACAATTTAGTTTCATAATTTATAAGAACTCTCTGCTCACATCCACAATGCAACAATAGTACCAATCCTGTTCAGTTAAGCAGAACCATGTTTGAATAAACAGTCCAACTACACATTCAGTAAAAAGACGTGTAATCATTTGCTAATACTTTCTTAGTGCATGTCCAGTAGGCTTGTCTTTGAATTAAAATGAAATCAGATTGGTTTGAAATGTACTTTTTCCTTGTCAAAAGTAAAATTTTCAACACAAAACTGAAGGATGGTCTCTGTCATTAAATGAAGCAAAGCTGGTCTATACAATGCTGCCATTTGCATTGTTTTACAGAGATGTTTCCTCAACAGTACTTAATGCCTTGCCACCGCATGGCCTAGATTCAGTGCTAGTGCTGGTTGCCCGTGGGACATATACGCTAAAGAGCCTTGCTGTGCTGAACAGCCTGGGGAGCCTGCAGGAGGCCCACCTCACCTACCCCAGCCACTGCTGCTCTCTGCTCCACCGCAGCTCACAGAGGTGAGGCCTGGTCAGCTCCTTGGAGTATCCATTTAATTTCTTTCTTCTATCAGGGGAGTTCCGCTCTTTGCTGGGTGCAGTAACAGAAATGATTGGCTCCAGGTCCTAGCTGGACTGTTCCCTCTAATTTATGTGTTTCTTCCTTCTTGTGATCACGGTAATTTTCACCAGCAGTTTAAAGTTTGTGTGTTTGTTTGTGTGTGTGTGTGTGTGTGTGTGTGTGTGTGTGTGTATGTGTGTATCTTTGAATGTTTATTCAGTGATACCTTAATGCTTAGGCCTCTAACTCTGACAACTAAGGTGATGTTACCGGAACAGTACATCGAGAAAGACTGATTGAGTAATTGGAAGACAGTTTGTGATTAACGTGTAAGAAATTGAGTCTGCTTCCCCACCACAGCTCCCAGAGGCCAAACCCCAGTCAGCCTTTAGTATGAAGCTAGCAATTTGTAATAATTCCTCTTGAAACTTTGGGCATAGACCTTTTAACTTTATGATACTATAATCTGATGGTTTGGAGGTTTGTCACCATCTGAGCATTCAATGTATCGGTGTGTTTAGGATCCTGGCTGTAAGCACAGACTACTCCAGTGCTTCCCTGTCTGTAGACTTCTCTGTGGCATCCAATGCTGCTGGATCCTATGAGCAAGACCCACAAGCCTATGGGAACGTTGGCTTCCAGTACCCAGATTTCGACTTCTATCTCACCAGGAGGAATCTCCGGTGCACACCAGAGCCTGATGCATTCAACCCCTGCGAGGACATTGTTGGCTTTGTGTTCTTGCGGGTGGCCATCTGGTTAATCAACATGCTGGCCATCATAGGAAACCTGACCGTGCTGGTGGTCTTCTTCACCAGCCACCACAAGCTGACTGTGCCACGCTTTCTCATATTTCACCTTGCCTTCGCCGACTTCTGTATCGGCATCTATCTCTTCATGATTGGCACTGTTGACCTGTGGACACGGGGTGACTACAGCCAGCATGCCATCGAGTGGCAGACAGGAGTGGGATGCAACACAGCAGGCTTCCTGTCCGTATTTGGTGGGGAGCTGTCTGTCTACACTTTGACGGTGGTCACCCTGGAGCGCTGGCACACTATCACCAACGCCATACACCTGGAGCGTCGGATGGGCCTGGCCCATGCTGCAGCCATCATGGCTGCTGGTTGGCTGCTCTGTCTGGCTATGGGATACTCCCCCTGCTAGGTGTCAGCAGCTACAGCAAGGTCAGTGTGTGCCTGCCTGCTGACATCGACACACCTCTTGCCCAGGCATTTGTCACTACTCTTCTCCTCCTCAACGTGGTAGCCTTCTGTGTTGTCTCCTCTTGCTACATTAGGATCTACCTTGCAGTGAGGAAGCCTGAGTTCGCTGGCGGTGGTAGCTCTGATGCCCGGATGGCCAAACGTATGGCGGTGCTGGTCTTTACTGACTTCATCTGCATGGCACCCATTTCCTTCTTCGCCATCTCAGCTGCCTTCAGGATGCCACTCATAACTGTTAGCAGCTCCAAGATCCTCCTGGTGCTCTTCTTCCCTATCAACTCCTGTGCCAATCCCTTCCTGTATGCTATCTTCACCAGGGCCTTCCGGCAGGATGCTTGTATGCTCCTGAGTGCATTGAGGTGTTGTAAGGACATGACCAGCCAGAACCGGTTGCAGGGGGCCCTGAAAATGTACCCTGTGCCACAACAGGAGCTGAAGGATGAGAATTGTGGACAATGCTGACTGGACCACACTCCATCTTCAAAGATGCAAGATATGTGTACAGCTATGTTGTCTTTTGGGGACCTTTGTCTCACTGAAGTCATTTCTGCTTGCTCTTTGCACATTATTGTGATTGTGTAAAACTGTGCCTCCAAAATATGTAATGAAACATGAATTAAAGAACAGTTTAGGGTAGTTTTATAGTACCTATGGCAGTGTATAATTCTTTTTTTCTGTGTCTGTAATGCAGAGTGTCATATTGAGTTTCTAGATTATCTGTGTCTTTTTCAAATCCATTACCTTTGGTAGTATATCAATGCCTGTAAATAGTGTACAGTTTCATACCATCTCTGTTGGTTTTATATGTAAATAGTATAGCTGTAATGTATAATTTTATTAAAAATAGAAAACTAAATAAGCAACACAGATACTTTATATAGCAAAGAATGGAATTGAAATCAGCTCAAACCAGAGTCTGGCAACCCTTATATAGAGGGAGTAAGGCTGCTGTTGTCATCTGATGTAACCATACCTGACTCCTGGATGTAGACTTGAATATGTGTTGAATAAACTACTCCTCTCATATGTTTGTGGGTGAGTGTGTTTATAAGATCACACCTAATGACAATATTAAATTGGACAAACAAAGCTGAGGCTGATATCCGTCTTCAAAAACGGAGTAGTACAGGGGGAGTAATACAAAGTAATTGAAACGCGATATATATGAATATTTATTAACAAATAATGAGTCTGGCCACCCAGCAGCTTTGGTACTTCATGGAATGCCGCTATACATGTTTTGAACTGTTTCTGCTGGGATATTGTACCATCCTTTAAGAGGAAAGGCTTCCAGTTCTTTGGAGATCAGAGATGGAGGTGGAGATGAACTCCATATACTTCTTTTCAGAAATTCTCAAGGTTCAGTGATTTTTAGATCTGGTGATCAAGATGGCTACAGCTGGTGTTTGACTTCATCATGGCGTTCATTAAACTACTCTTGAATCAGGTGAGCATTGTGTATGTTGTCTTTATCATCTTGGATTGTGTAAATGAGGAAACAATGTTTACTCATTATGGTTCACCTGGTGGCCTAAAATGGGTTTGTGTACTTTGGTCATAATTCTACTGTGTATAGTCAGACCTGATGATTCCCATGAGGAGGCTGTAATTACTTTCACTGTTACTCTCGAATGTCCAGGCACTATGCTTGTTGTTGCACATTGGTCTTCATTACAGATGGTTTCTGAAAGGCGGCCATATTGTGCTGCAAAAATCAGCTTTGTGAAGCTCACAATGTACTTCACAAGACTTGGATCTGTGGTCACTTGTGATTTTTTAGCAACTGCCCTGTTAAGTGTCCATCTATTTGTAATTTTAACTTTGACTTGTGACCACAAGAACACACCTTTATTTATGTAATTCAAAATATTAACACTTTTTCATTTGGTGTGTGTATTAATTTCCGTGCCCTGGAATTTAGCATCTGTAAACATAAAAACTGTGTTGTGGAAGAGCTGAAAAGTGACAAAGAGTGCCACCATCTGGACGACTGGTACATTGAAAAGTTTAATAACGATTAAACTGCAGGAGCTGAATGAGGTTCACATTCGTTACATGTTGCAGTCTGCTTAATTTTTGTTCTTCCAAAAGTGGAAGATTTAAAGTTGTATTAGGCCTAAATATATTTTAATCAACTAGACTTGTCCCGTGGATAAAAGCGTTCTGTAAATGGACAAGCTGAAAAGTTCATTGGTTTTAATATATAGAGTACATACTTTATAAGAATCAGGTTTGATTTCGTAAAGTGGCTTTCCTATTCAAACCAAAAACAATCTGTCATTCAGAATATTTATTAAGTTATCAGATCAATCGTGGGTAAACCTACATAAGCTTATAGATATCTCTCAAAACGACTGAGCAACATTTGTTCTTTTACAAGAGCAATGTGCGACACTTTTCACGAATTAAGTGAAATTTATTTCAACAATATTAAGTTTACAAACTACCGATAAGACAGATTCGAGGTGAGCGCTCTTCGAGAGTAAATCCCGCCTCCTAAAATGGCATTCCCGACAGTCCCAAGTGACGTCAGTAACAAAAGTTGACTTTACTCAAGAGAACACACACGACCCGCAAATTGGATAACAGACAGGGTGGAAAGCTGAGCTTATGCTTGCGTTACTGTAAATTTACGAACGGAGCAACATGTTTTTTAGTATTCAACAAAAGTAGCAAGGACGCTCATTAGCGCTATAGAGGGGAGATCGCATTACCTCGTCCAATTCTCGAGTTTTTTTTCACTCTGCATATTACGAGAGTTGAGGTGGTCCATTTAAACTAAACTGTATCCAAGTCACCATGGGACCTACAGAATCCGAAAGGTTTGGGAGGATTAATTTACAAATTACTGTACATCTCTGCACATTGATGGGATGCCTGATAGCGGGTAAGTTGAACTAAATGTTGAGCCTGAAGGTTTATTTTAAATGTTTACTATTTGTATCCCTAACCTGACGGATTTTAACTGGAAGACCCTGGATTTTGAGAATCTGGCCGCGGTCTTTGCCTTGGCATACCACAACCTCTTTATATCTTGACGTTTTGTTTTTGCGTTTTTGGTCACTTCACACTTTTACGAACACTTGACTCTTGTGGTTTCCCTGTGTTAAAAGAGGCTGAAAATAAACGGACATCTTTTGCATATGTGCGAACTTGAAACTTTATTATGAAACTATGGTTGTTTTCAACCGTATGTGTACTCTTACCCGCTCACTATGGCTCGTCCTTATTAAACCCACATGCGCCTTGCCATCATTCCTGTATTTATTTTAATGAAAGCGTGTGCAGGTGGGTTTGACTTGGCAAGATAGAGGGACTCTTGGCTCGATTCCACAGCGGAATTCAGATGTTCCTTTTCATAACCTTGTGAATGCGTGGATACGGCATCACAGCGCTCTCTTATTTTGTCAGATTTTCAACCGGGTCCTTACGTGTAGGAAAACATTAAGCAATAAACTACATTTTTGTGCATCAAATGCCATATATGGAGGTGACTCAGAGCAGACCGGTAATTTCGTAGAGAACAGAGTTGTAGGCTACAGCTTATGCTGAATTTGCTGGAGAACGAAGTGGAAAATATAGTTTCTGCATGGGCTATTGCAATGAAAGAGCTCTTTATCTGCTCAAGAGTAATCTGACAAAAAGTATGCATAATACTTCTTGTAGAGCATAAATCTCGTGAAGACTACAGGTCATAGGTTTGCTGCTGTTACAGTTGGGCAGGACATGTCAACTTCAACGTTCCCGTGAGATGGGCATGACAAAGAAAACTGTCACCTCACGAATGTTCCACAAAAGGTCAAGCGATAGAGGCTGTTGGAGAGTCACAAAAGCTGGATGTGAAGACGGCACAGATTTAAGGCAGATGGAGAGATGATGAAGGACAGAAAAAGAAGGAAGCAGAAAGCCTGACCCTAGAAAAGATATTTGATTTATGCAATTACGTTTCAAACCACTGCGTATTGAGGAAAAGGAAAGGATATTGTCCAACACAAGCAAATGATTCATTTGAGTATCTCAGAGGACTACGCAACTATTTAATTTGGCTATGCCAAGCAATTGGGGAGGATATGTGTTTTCAGAGAATGTGGCTGGTCAGTATTCCTCCTTGGAATGCTGACCTCTGTGTGAGAATATTGTGAGTGAGTTCTTAACTGTGTAGTCAGTTTTGTAATGTTTATAGTTGTTTAGGATATATTAAAATTTTCAAGGAATAACAGGGGTCCTCAGATTGTGGGTTTATTGCAGTATATGGTATAATATTGGATTGTAGTGATATATTTATATATAATATTCACATGCTGGCATGACAGTGGATACAGCTTTTGCTTTCCTAAAATCAAGTTAGATTTTCTTTTATTGGTTTTATTGGGAGCATGACATCTAGATCAGACATCATCAGAAGATTTAATTATGCACATTTATTCAGGATGACACATTCAAGGAAGGGAAAGCAGCAGGAGTGGCCACAGCTCTGAGACATATGCCAGAGCACAGAGTGATTGGACCCTGAGAGTGTTTACAATTTTCACGCATCTCAAGTTTTGACACATGAGTTATTCTGCCTAGACCAGAACCGGGCCAAAATGAAGAAGTACAATTTTTAATCATGACCCCACTGGGTACTAGGGTAGTCAGGTTCAGGAAATGAAGACAGTGAACTAATATCACAGTTACTTCTTCTCTCTCATACCACCAAAACAGGACAGTTTGTACCTGAGTGGGTGTTAAAATGGAAAAAGGTTCTGTTATTATTTTGTGACATGTATGCTCATTGTATGTGGACTTGTGAGTGAGTGTGGTTGATTGACTTAACAAAGTGGCAGACTACAGTATTTTGCCTGTGTTTTCCACTGAAAACAAATGACATTGGTGTTTGCTATGAGGGCTAGGATTCCCTGTTCAATTTTGTTTAATATGGAGGTTTATTTATGAAACAGAAAGAGATCAAACCAATTCTGTGTTTTGTGTAAGATTTAAGATTATTACATAATGAGTTCATTAGGTAATGGTCTAGTATGATGAAGATGTATCCTTTTCCAATGAACTGCTTCTGGTTGGCACGATATCAAACATTTTGAGCATGGAATATTGTAGGCAGAGCAATATGCTTCCTGTGATAACAGGAAATTGCATTTGAGAATTGCAGGAATTTCCTTTGTGAAAGCTGGTCTCAGTCTTTCTGGCAGGCTTTAAAGTGAGAGCAAAAGGAATATTATGAGTCAGGCTAACATACCTGTCAATTTGACCATAGTAGAAATAGAGAAATGGGTGATGGAAAACCTGCAGTTTTTGGTGAAAAATGTGAGCCACGCCCACCACAGGAAAATAAATAAACAATGTTGTTGTAAATTAAACTGTTTTCACTATTTAATTATTCCAAAAGTTCCTCATTGAGGGCAATGTCTGTTATTATTGTTGATCTTATTATTCTTTTCCATGTTAGAAGTTAACCATTCCCCTCATGAATTGGCTTGGATACTGTTCTGGTTGAAATGGAGTGCACAGATCTTATGAACAGAGTTTAGCTGCTCTGAGATGTTAACTCACCATGAAGGCTCTCCCTCTGTGCTTTGCAGCTGAGCATGATGGGACTCTCCTTGGCATGTTATCAGGGCAACACGCCAAGTCTGTCCGAGCCATTGGTGTCCCTCCCACAGTTGCCCCCGGCCTCATCCCCACAGAACTCCCAATCGCCACACAACAGGCCCCCAAGATGTACCTGAATCGGGAATTTATTCAGACACTCCATTTTAAGCCCACAGTGGGCTGGATCCACCTGTCAGAGGACACAGCAGTCAAATTCAACTGCTCCATCGACATCCCTGATGTTTCCTTGGAATTGAATATTGTGTGGTGGAAGGATGGCGAGGAGCTGGCTGGAAACCTGCAGGCCATTCAAGGACTGCTGACTGTGGAACAAGGGGTGGTCACTATCCTGTCCACTGTCAGGTAACATGAAGTATTCAGACCTCAGATTATCATTGTATTAATATTGAGTTATCTTTTAAGAGGTATTTTTCAAATTTGGATACCATTTGTGATTAGTTTAGTGTTTAGTCACTACATCTTGTTATATATTGGTATATTGTGTGTGTGTTTCAGCATTAAGAAGGTTCAGCGTGCTGATGCAGGGGAGTACCACTGCAGCCTAAGTGTCAGTGATATGGTGAAGTCTCAGCCCATTCACATCCAGGTTGAAGGTCAGTTGTCCACAGTTTGTTATTTTGGTTGAACTGGGTGATGGCCTGATTTGAAAGTTGTGGATTTCACATGAATGCAATAATGCAGTATAACACAAGAAAAGGCACTGTACCTAACTGTTTGCTTATGAGATATTGTTCTCATATAGAGAGACCTCGGCATAAGCTACTACAGGGTTCCAGGACCATGAGAGACCGAAATGGATAATCATAGCTTAGCCATCTGAAGCTAAAATGGATGCATAGATGTTAAATGTTTTGCAGAGAAATGGTACTGCCCCTCTCATCTTTTCAGTGCTTTTTGCTGCATGTTTTTTCTTGAAATGATTAAAAACTATATTACAACCTGCACAGGATAACTGATCAAGTGAAATGTCACAAATTCAAAGAATGTGCATGTGTATTAGTATGCATGTTTGCAACTGTAAGCTGTCTTTATCATCATAGCATAAAATCATAATTTCAAATATGTCCAGATATGTGTATGTGCATATGTACATGCACGTGTGCTTGTTTGGTTGCGTGTGTGAGAGCCAGTGTATTTCTGTGTCTGATTTGTTGAAAGCATGCTTTCTAAATGTGCGTGTAGGTCTCCCGATGTTCATCAGCCAGCCTGAGGATGTGAACGTGACACAGAACACCCCCTTTAACCTGTCATGTGTGGCAGTTGGCCCCCCTGACCCTGTCAGAATTGTGTGGCTACGCAATGGCATGCGTGAGGGCTCTCTCAACCCCACCCCTTACATTACGATACCAGGTAAGAGAGGCTAGCCCTCACCCTGAGAGACTGCTCTACAATTCGCTGTACCATGGCTGTGTATTTCATTAACTACTTCTTATATTTTTATATATTTTAGGTACCATATAAATGCATAGTAGACCATTGTTTTCACAAAAAATATTTTTTTTCTATGCCAGTTCTATACAAGAGGCGTGGCTATTAAATAACGAGGCTGGGCTTATGCAAGTTGAACCACAGTGTGTGTCCTTGAACCACGTAGCATACATCGACCAATCGGCAAGCATAAACAACTGGAAGTTTAAATCCACTTATGTCTTCAGTTCACTGTCTCTCATCGCTTGAAATAGACGTGTTTTTCTGATGTGTCATAAAAATGGTCATTTCAAAAACTGAGCAACGCGTCAATTTTGAAATTTTTGGTGATATTGAAGAAAACAGCTACCAAATCTTAAGACAAATCTTTACTGAATCTGAAACAGCATTAGTCTCATTATTTAATAGCCACACCTCATAGTAAAACTCCAGATAACATCTGTCAAGGTAAATATAAAACTGAATTTGTATTCCTATATAACTAATAAAGGTAAACTTTAAACCAGAATCTATCTATAATCTAGTTGTATCAAGATGCATGTGATTTTTTTTTTTTAGATTCTGAATTTTATTTTTCTTGTCTATTTTATTGAAACAGATTTTAATTACATTGATTGTTCTTGAGTATATTTTGTAATACTCCATTGGCCTGGATATCTCTGAAGCAACTGTATGTTTATTTTCTGCTGCTATTTTTGGAGATAATTAGAATGTGTGAGTTAATCATGTATCTGGATGCAAAGTTCTTTTAATTTAGTCCCCAGTGATGGGCTCTCTTCATAGAAGCTGGTGGAGTAGGCAGGTTCAATATCTCAGGTCTGCTTGGCTAAGAGAAATTAGTGAATGATTCTCTTCTCTATTCAGGTTGCTCTGTCATTTGGTGTTAATCTGAATTGTGCACATCAGAAAACATTTTATATATTTTGGATTTTGGGGTTGAAAAGTGTTCCCTCCCTAAACTTTGTTCGAAGAGCAAATAAGGTGACAGAAACATGTTCAGGTTTTTCTTTGTCTGCCCCCATAAACTTTGGTGTGGTAGAAGGCCAGCTTTGCCTTCCATAGTTTTATTTAGCCTTTTGATATCAGTGCTTACTCAGCCTGACCAGTACAGCAAAGTGGCTGATTCTCACATCCACTCAAACTAACCAGGGCTCAGGGCCGCTTTTGTTGTGGATTAGAATGGAATCTCTCAGAAAATAATATGCTTGTACAATTCTTGTGAGCTTCAGCTGCATGCTTTATGTAAACTAAAGATAGCAGAAAATACTAACGAGAATACAGAAGTTTTTTTTAAATGAATGTTTTTCCCGGTAAACAATTAAGTTTGTGCTCAAGGCTAAGAGGTAGACGTACAACCTGCTTGTTTAATAGCCTACATAAAGTTCAGCCATGATTAGTTTATCCAGATAAAAATGCTCCAGGATTTGGCTCCACTTTGGTGAAAACCTTGTGTCAGCTTTAAGGTCTGTAGTCCTGCTCGGTGTTGGAGGGTCAAAGGTGAGAGTGTAGGCTTTGGCACAGCGTGTGCTGTAGCTCTAATGATGAGGAGGGGGTGAGGGGAGCAGGAGCAGAGACTGAGCTTTCTGAGATTTGAACAAAGGCCCCATTCACAGGATTGTCTACCATGCTGATTTCAGTTATGCTTGTTTAGGGAGCATTGTAGGTGACCTGGTTTTCACCAGGGATCAAGTGTCTTTAAGTGAAGGAATTGATTACTGTGGTCTCTGCTTTGGTCACTGTAGAACATAAGTTTAGTGAGCGTAGGTGTTGATACTAAAGAACAAAGGAATTCTAAGATTGTGTGAGCGGCAGAGAAACCATTCTCAACTACAATGATGGCTGCTGATGTTTACTTGACAGTGTGTCAGGACATCCTGAAAACATACTTACGCTGTTCTTCTGCAGCGTGTATTCAGGGTATCCATGTGCTTGGAACTGTTAGATAGGAATGCATTCATCACCTAGCATCACCAGTTATCCAGATGTCCGTCTAACAGTGTCACTGGCTGAGGTGCAAATGCAGTATTCAAATTTATGCCTCTTGCTTTATCTGTTATTCCGGTGATGCTTTCATGATGTCCCTTACTTGTTGAAGTTATCCATGTTGGCTCTGAAATTCACTGAATGAAACATCTTGCTGTGCCATAATGCTGCCTGAATGCATGTGCCATAGCTCTCTGCTGGTTACGTAACTTCATCAGCCAATCAAAATAACACACCTCTCCCCTACTTTGCTGCTTTACTCAGACCCATAACAATGATCTGGCCTGCATTGTTAACCTGAATTCCTGAGTGTCCCTCACTATGGCAATAATCAGTGGAACAGAGCAAGCTGTTTAAATTTATTATCAATCCAACGTGATAATCTCAATCTGGATTGAGAAGAAAATGTTGGTTAAAGGTGGTTAAAGGATCAATATTAACGCAGACCGCACCACCAATAACAAAGCTTAGCTTCCTTTAATTATTTTTTATATTTTTTTAATGTAAAACCTGTTTCAGGAGACACTTCGTCTGCAGCCAGAGACAGTAGTGATACATGGGTATCTCACACATGCAATGTTTCCAGAATGTGGATTATTGAGTTAGATATAAAGGGTTGAACAATCCCATCCTGTAAGTGTGTTCACATTTGGTGCAGGTACCATTTGATTGCCAAAAAATGTGATCATAGTGAAGATCAAAATGTGTGATCACAGGCTCGTTTTCTACTTGAAGCACTCAGAATAGTGCACTATCGTCTGTAACCAGCACTGGGAACAAGCTTGCTACTTATCCAAAGTGAAGAGGGTAAAAATTGGAAGAAAATTGTGATGTTGAAATCTTACAAATGTGTAGAGCATAGAGGCTGCTGCATTTTATTGGCTCTGGTAATGATGAGCTAGGCAGCTTGGAGAGCTCCCAAACCTGGTAATTACAGGCCACCAGAACTGACACAGATGTGCTTCCAAGCTGCATAACTAAATGTGTGCTGTGTTCATGGTTGTCTGTTCATTCATGCGTTAACCAGAACCCTCCTCCTGTTTCCTGTTTATCTTTGCTTTTTTCTGTGATAATGTTCTTAATAACATTTTTTTCAGTTTGTCTTGTTCTCCCATGAAAGAAATCCCCAGGATGGAGAAAATGTAGCATTAAGATAAGAGGTTTCTTTTTTACCTCAATTGTTTGGCTTTCTTTCCTGAGAACTGTTTTTTTTTCTTTTACAAAATGGCTTGGATTGAGTTCGTTCTACTGTGCCTGTAGGAGGTGGGGCATTCTACATTGTTTAATAACAAGGCCAAAGAGCCAGAGAATAAAATAGATATGTGAGTCTGAGGAGAAAAGGTTTGCTCTCCATAAACCAGTGTGCTATTCAGGGTGATCTTTGTTGTGACCGTTTGCTGGCACACAGTCTGACAGGAGACCATCATTTGGGGTTTCTCCTTGCTGAGGGGGCTGTGTTAAATGTGTTTGAACACAGTTCAGCCCACAGGAATCTTATTTACCCTTCTTTAAAAAGGGAAACTCAAAACCAAAGTGACTTTTAAAAAAATTGTTTTTGTTTTAGCAAATTCAGTTGAGCTTAAAGTAGTGGCTCCATAAAATGTATAAGTAAGTACACTTCCATGCATAAAATGTTAGTGGTAGCAATAACACCACAAAGCTTTTTAATCAAGTAAAAGGCAAAAAACAATTGCACAAACTGTATTTGTTCAACTTCAGGGTTTTTTCAGCGTCATAAAGTAATTAATATGTATGGAGATGCACTGGTTTGTATATGAATGCCAGAAGAAGAAGAAACTGATATTGTCATATCCAGTCAAAGGAAGTTTCCAGTAAACTCCCATGAACTGAGAAATGTCAGGCTTTGTGAAAAATTCAGAATAGTAAACGGGGAATATAAATAAATAATATAAAATGGACAATATGAGGCTGTTCTGTGCCCTCAGGGAATATGGACACTGCCCAGAGGCAGCTGAAAGCCCTGTACTGTGTGTGAGAAGGGAGGAGCGAAAGAGCACTGTCCAGTGCGGAACTCGCGTCATGTTTCTTTCTGTCACTGCAAGTGGGATGATGTGACATTTTTGGAAATGTCAGCACTTAAGAAATAAAACGTGTGCAACAAAAAAGTCATTTAAATGGATTGCCTAACATGTCGTATCTGCAAGAACATTTCAGGACATTTTATGACATTTTGGGTTGAGGTGGCGAAGAGTATCTGCTACTTTGTTGAAGAGTGGATTTTGTGGGTTTGACTTTTCCTGGTATATGAACCGACGATCCTCCAAGCACTCTGTGGCTTGTGCACCACACTGTCATGGTGGTTGCTCCAGTTCCTGATAAATTGGGCATCATTGTTCCATTTCTACAGCATTACTGCAACAAGAGAAGATACACAGGGGTTACAACTTAACTGTTTTTGTCTCATATCGTCCAAATGCACTGTTTTTCATATTGATTCATCTCAGCTCTTCTTCTTTCCCTGGATTTCTTGTAGTCTTTATGAGGATATGATTACACTAATGTCACTTCCTGTGACACTCATGCATTCAGAGACATTCTCTTCCTTCCTCCACTGCTTACCCAGGGCCAGTGATGCATGTTGGCCATGGTCAGCCCCTCCCTTGCCCCCTACTGAGTACCTCTAAAAAATGTTAAGATAGCGCTGGCAAGTGAACTTCTGACCTCAGAAGCACAAACCTTTTCTCCTAGGATTAACACTTTTTGGAAGACCGATCAGTGCCCAGGAGTTACTCATGTTTCCTGGTGCTGAACACTGCATTACCATAGACTGTGGCCAGGTGCTTTTCACAGCTCTCTGAGCTTTGGCACTGAGTCATAGTGCTGGGCTGATTATGAGCAGAGTGGTTACCAGCATTTTCTCAGTAGTTTGGCCTTGTGTGACTCCACCACAATACAGAAAATGTTTTCCCTAGTAAATATAGCCCCCACCCTCTACCCCCTCACATTTTACTTTCACACCCAAGGTTACCATACATAAACCCTCCAACACAAACTACAAGTTTGGGGAAGGGAAGTAAAGTGGAACAGTGATTTAGCAGATTTCTTCATTCTCAGTATGCTTTGCTGTTTGCATGAAGAGACTAAAAACTGATGCAATAAGGCCACCATTGAACAGTTTGTTACTCCGTTTCTAGTGCTGTGTTATTCGCAAAGGGGGTTAGTTCCTGTGCCTAGATGGAAAATGAAGACCAAAAACTAATTTGGTGTCAGATCAGAACTGGGTTGTTTCCATCACTACTTGAAACTGCCCTTTTATAAGTGTCATGAGGCAGTTTCATTCTTTGTGTTTCCCATGGCACACAATTAAATTGAACAAATGAAAGTGAAACATTTAGCATATTTTTATAATGAGGAATTTACAGATGACATAGAAACTATAAATTATGGATTTGTACTGTAAATACCACATTACTGGTCACTTGTTTACAGAACTTACATTTTGTAGTTCTGTTTTTTTTGTGCTGCATGTTTTTGGTATTTTCGCCCATTTTTTCTCTCACTTAAGTCTCCTGCAGCGACCTTTTCCCACTTACTCAAGAACAGGAAGTCATGAACATGTAACTCCCTTGATTCACATGACAACAATCCCTCGATTCTTTCCACACTGCAGATGCCCTACTAGTTACATACTCCCTGTGTTATCAGAGGATGTCAAAGTTATCATACACTCAATTTATATTTCTGCGGTTGACTGTAAAGGCCTATTAAATGATGTATTCAATGTAAATGAATGCTTGTTTTCTGATAACATATATCTTTGTGTGGATGCTGTGACCACATGTTGATTTGTGTGCCTCTCCCCAATTGTTTTCTTTATGGACATGTCCAGGTGTGGACAGGCCCACCCTCTTTAGCTGTGAGGCTAACAACAACCGGGGGGTCTCCACTTCCAGGGAAGCACACATCAATGTCAAAGGTAAAATGGCAAACTTGATGGTCATGGGAATCCTTTATTTTTCTTTAATCTTTATTTTGCATCAATTTAACTTTGTGTGTAGTGTAGATTTTTGCAGCCTGAATGCTAGAAGACTATTAAATAATAAATATGAAGCATTTCACTATGAAAGTTAGATTTTGCCTAGAGTGTGTGAAGGTGCTTGATTTTTTTTTTAATTTCCCTTTGAGTATGCATAATGGTCAAAACATTGTAAATTTTATTTTGTAGAACAACTGAATTTCCAACAAACTAACTGGATACAGTGTGAGGGAAGAATAAGAATTTCCTCTTCAAAAGACTTTTACCAGTTAATGTATTATAATAAGCTATTTGTGGTTTTCCATAAAATAATGTATTTCCGTTGTGATTTATTTTTGTGTTTGTAGGGCTTCCGTCGAAAGTCTCTGGGGTGACTGTGGTATCCGAGGCCTCTAATAACATTGTCCTGAAGTGGACCCCTGGACATGATGGGTTCTCTCCCCTCACTACCTGCCACATAAAGGTAAACACTTTTTTTTATTAAGAATTTAAATAAAGGTCACTTGTGTTTGGTAAGCCAGAGCAAAATACTTCTTTTGAAGTAAATTGCATACCCAGGCTCTGACTGGAAAGTTATTTTCACATAACACCATCTTTAACACTATTACTATATGTTTTCCTAACTGAGCTATTATTTCAGTTCTAAACATTGAGCAGTGCTCAAAATGATCGTTATGCTGATAACAACAAAGCAGCCATGTGTCTGCCCTCCTGAAACAATGCTGAAACGCCCTCTATCAGTTGGTGGGACATAACTATCCTATGAGCATAGTAAATGGAGGTAGGACTGTGAACTATACAGTGGATATATGGTTCTTGAGCGCTCTGAGAATTCACATTGTAAAATGCACACCAGTTAGTTCTAAAGAAAGAAGTATGCAGCTAAAACTGGACTTTTATATGTCCCATTTCAGGTGATGGAGGTTGAGCCAAGAAAAGGTGAGGCTTCACCTGACATTGATGTCTCAGTACCGCCTTTCCAGTGGGACATCCCTAATCTGCGGGCCATGACCCAGTACAACATTAGTGTTTCCTGTAGCAACGAGATCGGCCAATCTCCCTTCAGCCCCTGGGTGCAGGCCAGCACTACAGAAGGAGGTATGAATTGAGCCCTGCATTGCAATGGAGCACTTGGTATTGGATGTAATGCATGTGGCATTTTATATTTTTATTTGTTTACCTTGTGCAATACTTTGAACACATCCCCTATGTATTTAAGATTACTTCATCTCAGGTGAATGTAGGTCTGACTTGACTATAGCATTCTGAACAGGGGTGAGCTCAGTTGTTTAAGTAAGAGTTTACATGCCTGATATTCGCTGGCAAGTCCCTGGCAGGACCTGATCTCCCATAGAAAGGATATTTTTGTATAAACATGATATTAAGGATTGACTACTCTTAGTTTCATTCTTACTTAGCACTGTAGGGGGGAGGGGTTCCCATGGGTCTTGCGTCACATCCTGCTTTATCATGGAATCTTCACTAGATTCCAAACAGGAAACGGAACAGGCCTCATTGTGGAAGCATGCCGTTTCTTAGGGGTGGAGTCGCTCTGAGTTTCCTCTCTGTTCCTAGAGGCACAGGAGGTAGTCTATTTTCAGTGTCTGATGGCAGATATTAAGCTTCACTTGAAAGAAAATTGTGGTCATTTTGAAAAGCTGCTGAAATATCAGCTGTATAAATATGTAATACTGACTCTTAGTGAGTTATTTTAAGATGTATTGATTTTTTCTGATTTTACATAAAAATGGTAACTAAACTGTCAAGAGGATGAAAGGAGATAAAGTGATATTCGATATAGTGGTGATCTTTGAAAATAAAGTCATCTTGATAGTGCAGAAGTATGCGTATACGTTTGAACACCCATGGAATAAATACTGCATGCAAAGAATCAAGCATTCATCTTCTTGGAGGAGTCTGTGTGATTCAACACTATTCCAGGGCTTGTATGGCTCATTTTCATTCTGAACTCATAGTAAAACTGAAAAAATAAACCCTTGCTTTTTACTTTCAAAAAGGGATCATTTACCGAACTCATTGATGGCCTTGTCTCATATCCCTCCCCCTGTCTCTTTCTCCCTCTGATTTTCAGTGCCATCAGTGCCCCCTCATAACCTCACCGTTAGGCTGAATGACTCTGTGCTGGTGGTCAAATGGGATGGTCCCCCTACAGAGAAGATGAATGGTGTTCTAAAGGGCTATGAAGTCATTATCAGGCAGGGGAAACACACCAGCAAGGTAAATCCAAAGATGGACATGGGGGAAGGGCTCAATGATCGCACCACAATAGTCAATGGCCAGAGATGCCCACAATATAATTTTACTTCAGATAAATCTGAACAATGAACGATCAAACTTACTAACAATTAACCTTATTTAGCAGATCTGAGCTTTCAATAACATGTTATTTGCCTTTGTAAGGATGACCTGAGTGGCCTCATTTAACAGGCTTATAACTGTACTGTCTCTGCTGTGGCATAACACTGCCTAACCCTGGGGATGTTCTTATAAACTGAAGCTAAATTTTACTACGTTTGACTCATTGTAATGCCATTTAGGCAGTGCACAAATTTTCACATTTGAAATGGCTATTTAACTATAAAATTCTCTGGTGGTTCTTTCGTCATAAATGTAGGTTTTCAGAAAAGTATAAGGGACAATGAAATCCCCCTCCATAATCTGACGGCACAAATCAACTTGCAGACAACATATGCCAAAAAATTTAAGCATACGTTCCATGCTCTGAGATCAATTAATTTATATATACATACATGGAAAGTATAGTGAAGTGCATCTATAATTGTAAGAGCCAAACACATGTTTCTAGTTTGGTAAGCATATTTTTTTCAGTCATGTCCAGCCATAAGTAGAACTGAACTGAACTGAACTTGGAATTGGAAACCTTTAGATCCTTCTCCAGCTTCTCTTCTTTTGTACAAAGTGAAAGAGCAGCTTCCCCATTTTCTGAGCTGTCCTTGTGAACTTTACTCCTCAGCATTCCATATTTTTGCAGTCTATATGTATAGCAGAAGTAGTTAAATATATTTAATGGCTGAGCTCTCTGGATTTATAAAAGATGAGAGCCTTACCTGTTGCTGTATCCCTTCTGAGGCATCTGATCTTTACTAAACCTGCGCTATTTTTTGGATGAGCAGTTGAAGGTATTCATTGAAGGTATCTGTTGGTTACCAAGAATATATTAGAGTTTCTGTGACCTCCTGTATCACTGTGGGTATGTGCCTCCCTTGTATATATGTATGTATGTCATTGAAATGCTTTGTAAATTATAGCAGAAGCCTGGAAACAATACTTGTTCATTTACAGTCTGAAGAAAGAGGATGCTGTTCATATTTTATGAAGTGGTGTGCAAATGTATGTTTGCAGCTGGATCCACTATCACCTCTTATGAATCATCTATAGTACCTTTCCCAGAAAAGAGATTGGCTTACCCAACAGTAGGCAATCACAGCCTCACTGGACTGTTGACTTACCAACAGCTCATACAGCCTCATATCAAAACACCAGCTGTTTAGTGACTGTCTGGGGCTTCCGTTAACCCCACACATCTGTTTTTAATATTTTTTTTTTTTTCAATTTTTTGAGTTTTCAGGCCATCTGTAGCTGGCTTTGTAAAGCTGCACCCAATCCTACTCCAGTGTCAGCTGGTGTAATGTATTGTCCTTTGCCCACTGTGAGGCTATGCAACAAGAGTGTCCCTACAGAACAGAAGAAAACTACAATATTATATCATTGCAAGAGGTCAAGTGTAGATATTGATTCTGTGAATGAGCATGAATGCCTCAGCACTGGAAGCCTGTACGTCTCAGTCCACCACCCTTTCTGGTTTCCTGCATACCCGCATCTGTATGGTAACAGGAAGCTGACGGTGTGGAAAAAATAGATTTGTTCCCTTCCAGCTCCTCTTTCAACCCCCTTGCATGCTATGCTGAGTCATGCATGTGAATGAATGGAAATTGAAAACAATGGATATTGTGAACATGTGCTCTGTTCACTCGCACTGCTCCTGTATGAACGGTGATTCACAGGCCGAGCAAAACAGCCATGTCAGGAAATGAGCTGTCAGGAGAGGTTTTTTTGGGTATTTGTATGTACGCATGTTTCTGTCTATCCAGATAAGTTAAAGATTAAAATAAGTAAACCATCCACTGAGAGTGAGTGGATCCATGGGCCACTGTGGGCCAGAGAGAGACACCACCAATATGCCCTGTGACTTAGCCTCTGCTTGCATGCAGACATGCTGACTGTGACTGGTAGGATGGCAGGAAGTGGAACCCCGCATATCGCCTTGTCTTGTTGTGCAATGGGGACCATTTCACTGTCACATGTTTCTGTTGTCCCATCTTCTGCACTTGTCCAAGCACATGGTCTGCTTCTCTTTTTCACCGAGCCAAGTGCTGCAACAGCATTCTAGACTGTTACATTATTGTTTTGGAACCTTTTAATTGCAGGAATCCAGTCGTTTACTGGATTCTGTTTACACAATGATTGCACTGAGTTATTTAGTTAGCGTTCAGAGAAATCAAGTTTAAAGAAAGTGAGCATAAATTCTTACACAAATGATTGAAAATGTAGACTTGTTTGACTTTTCTTCCTTCTCCATTTCTGCCTGCTGCAGATTCGCAGTAATACAAACGTGGCACACATCCCGGTCCAGGTATTCAACGTGACGTACACCATCCAGGTGGCAGCCTGCACCCAGAGGGGCACAGGGAAACTAAGCCAAGAAATGGCACTATTTGTACCCGAGGCCAGTACGTACTCCCTCCAGGATTCATATGTTCAATACCCGTTTAAATGAAACCAAAAGTATAAAGAGACAGAAATCTAAAAGAGAATCAAACTATATTGTCTGCATGTTGTTGTGAAACTTTAATACACACCCTCGGCAAGACAAAATGGTGCTTCAACAAAGGTGGTAAAAAGTGAGTGGTAAAAAGGCAATATTTATGAAAGAAGCCGGGCCAGCATCACACTTGAATGCATCTCTCTGTTTAGATCATAATCTCATTGCCATCTAAAGCTTGTCCTGTGAAAACTCTTAAAAAAACAAGTTATTCAAAAGGTACAGGGACAGTTTATACATATGAAAATAATCTTTTCATGTTTCAAGTGCAGTTTTTTGTCATGATATTACATTAAATAGTGCTCAACAGCTTACATGAGCTGAATCAGGATGTGACAGGCAGTTTCAGACCTATCTTAACTAAGTGATTCATTTCCTCTTGTCTTATGGTAGATACATATTTGGGTCAGTCAAAGCCCACCTGGTTAAATGGGCAGTTCATTGTTGATCTTTGTAGTTTAACATTCCAGGAAACAGCCCAGAAGAAAAAAAATGTACAATGTCTGTACAAACATAAAAAAAATTAAATTCAGTTGGCCCTCACTGTGTTGATGTATTACTAATTAGTCCTGCGTCCAACCAAATAACTTCCCTGATATTAAAGGCTTTTTAAAAACTAAACATGTGGGAATGCCAACCATGTAAAGTTCCGTTGTCCGCTAACCGTAGTTGTCATTATTATATAAGTGGATCCTGTGTAATTATCTGATAGAAAGGGACTAATTAACTGTATCTTTTAATTAACTCAAAAAACAAAGTTGCCACAACACAATTCCTGCAGGTATTCCTAAATGGGCAGTACAAATCACACATCTTCAACAAACTGAATGTTAAGGATTTAGCGGTCATTTAATCTCTTATTTAACTGACTAAATGCATATGACCAAAGTTGGCCAAAAATGACCAAATTGGCTTTTTTGTCAACATAGATCAAGATAGATTTTTTTCAAAGGTTGATGTTGAAAGAATAGTTCATTCTTTTGGTACAAGCTAGCCAGGTTTGCAAACAAACAATGCCAAGCCAATTGTCCAAGCCAACTATTGAACAATTGCAACTTGAGGTAGTTGCTCATTTTTTACCATAGTTTCTTTTTAAATTTTTACAGTGTTTTTGACTGTTTTACACCTTGTTGGTGATTATATTTTCTTTATTATAAATATTCTGTATTATCTATTAAAATACTATTACTGTTGCATGCGAGGTGCTGTACAAATGGTATTTATTAGCACAGACTAATATAAGCATGATTTCATTATAGTGCATGGTATTTACAAAGCAGATGTTTTTGTCTCAGTGCTTTTCATGTACATTTTTGACAAGCAAATGCTGTTTTTGTTTTAGACCCGGCCCTCTCTCCATCTTCCAGTCCTGACACCAGGGGCTCTGACTCCATGTACATTGTGTTTGGGGTTGTGTGTGGGTTCTGTCTACTGCTGCTTGTCCTGTGGATGGCCATGTGTGTGCGTGCCAGGGTCCTTGACACACGTTTTGGGTGAGTCAGTCCTCTAAAACTTGTGTTTACCTGAATTTGACCAAAATATGAAATGCTATGTAAACTATTTAAAAAGTGTGACTATTGATTTTTGTTTTTGACAGAACATTAAATTGTATTTTTAAATGACATTTGTATGTCTGTTTTTGAATAAATGTTGGCATAACTTTTATCCGACTCTAGCAAACTACTTTGGCAAATGTTGTAGAAGTATTTCAGAGACTGCTGCTGTAAGCATCTGCAAATCTCATCAAGAATATCCTTTAGACACTCTTTATGGAACACAAATTATGCAAGATCTTTTCCTGGCAGAGAAGGGCAGCCACAAAATATATATTAAACCTTTCTTAGAGCATACCCAGATATTTGTAAATAATAGCAAACTATTGTCAATAGTAGAAATTATGTATGCATTCCTGGGTTTTGGTTAAATTAGTTTTAATGCCTGAACAGAATATCAAGGGTCACAGTATTACAATGGCTGGTGTTTCTGGTTCTATAGGTGCCCAGAGAACTACCTAATGTCAATGCAGCTATTAAGCATTTGTTAAACTTAATTTTGACAAGACAGTGGTTGTTAAAGTCTCATAAAAAAAATAAATGTGAACAGCAGGTAGAAAAATTAGGCTATCAGTTGTCAGAAATGAGAACAACACAGTATAATTCATGTGAGCACATCTAAGGTCCCTATCCACAGGTTTTAAATTAACAAGGAGCTGGTTAATTTGTAATATCTTTACAAGAAGGCCATGCCACATATAACATGGAGGTGGGCTTTGTATTGTTTCTTGACAATAAGGTAAATCATTGGTTTCATGATACTTTATCCTACCAATTTATTGGAACTATGAATATTTTGAAGGTGGTATTTGAAAAAAAGATATTTTTGATCTTACATATATATCTGTGAAATTAACTTAGAAAAAAGGTCAAATATTTTACTTTGTTTGAGTATTGGAAGGGGACTTGGCACAATCAATGAAGTGGCTTAGTGCCAGTGAAAATGTTTGGGTGTCTGTTAATTTTAGTCCATGTCACTCATAGTATTTATCAGTAACACTGAGTGTATATGGCTGCCCTCCATATGAGTACTGCTCTGCATAGCACCACTCATTTCCACCAGAAGCAATGATGGCCCAAAGGTCTTGAGGCACAGGATACAACACCACATGGAGTTCCCTCATCCTGTTTCTCTGTTGCAGCCTAGAACTGTTTCCTCAATAGTGGACTGTATCTCAGGCTTAGTGGGAGTGAAATTACTCTAGGCATCCGGACACTGTGTAAATAAAGAGGCACTACTGAGTGCCCCCCGTTCATCTCAATCTGCACCTGCAGCTGCTGAGGAGAACACCACCAAAACAACGCCCTCCTGCTCTCCCCAACCATTGACTTTATCTAGGATTCATTGGACAATGACTCACTCTTGTTTGTCAGGAAACTGATAAGAGCAGCTAACTGAGTCACAGGTCTAAGTGCCAAAGCACAGCTAAAAACTTCACTCTCCAGCTGGAAAACATCCTGAATATAGAATACTGGCCTGGCTCTCAATTTCACTGTTACTTGACTGGAGGGGATCAGAGGTGACAGTTCTGTTGTGGCATATTTCTCTCTTACTCCCTGTCTTGCTTTATATCTAATTTGTCAGGTTGTTTTTTTCTTTCACTCCTTTATTGATGTCTGAATGTTCATTTGCATGTCTCACTGGCGCCCTCTGCAGGCAGGTGTTTGGAAGTAGCGAGGAGATGAACCCTGTGGTCCAGTATAAAGCTCAGAGGTCCTACAACCGATCTGCCATTGAAGTTACACGTACGTACTGTCAAAGCTCATCCTTTTTTAGAGGCAGGAAATCTGTCACTAAAGAAATTGTTTGTGATACATGATGGTTTTACAAAGTATTCTGGTAAAAGAATTACCTTTTTCCACTTCCCTCTAATAAAAATGGGTATGTTGACAAGGATACTGCCTGTCTGACTGGGAATACTATCAGAACATATTATTTTGTATCAAATCAGGCAGTATGCAGATGAAGCGATTATGCGCAGACAGTGCCTCCTTACATTTTTATGGAATCAATATTCTTCTCTTCTTTCCCCTGACAGTTGGTAATCTGGGTGTCAGCCCTGAGCTCCAAGCCAAACTTCAGGACGTAATGATCATGAGGACTCTGCTGTCCATTGGGAAGATTCTCGGAGAGGGTGAGAGCATACATCTGAGACAGACTGTGGCATTTTCCTGTTGCCATCAGGGATGACTTGAACAACATCAGTATGGGCTAATAATCCTTAAAAAAATGGAATTACCCACAACAGCTAAAAACTGTTTTTCCATTTACAGTTGCAATGGTATGGTTTAGGTGCACAGTGTTTTGTATGATACTTAATAACTTTTATCATGACCCAATAAAAATGTTGTGCTTGAACAGAAGCAGAACAGATTAAGTAAATTTACAGAATTCTAGACTGTTCCATTACTTACAGTGACAGAATCCTGTCTGTAAGTCAAACCCACAACATTTTGAACATTTGGATTTCTTTAAACCCCACCCTGGAGATGATGACCAGGATCAAAAGACACACAACCACTTATGATAAAAACCAAAACTCTGGAGTCCTTTTGAAATAATTAAACTGATTTAGCAACTGTCATCGGTGACCAGCAACTAAGCCATAACTGGCATTTTGTGTATGGAGTTGTTTCCCTTGAGCCATCTCCCCACACATCTGCTTTCTGCTTCAGACTTCTGTAACATTTTGAAATTGACCACAACCCAAACAAATGGATAATTATTTATTTAGACTAATAAGATTAAATTACATGTAGCCTAATGTGGTCAATGTTAATTTTTTTTTGTTAAAGAAGGGATCAAACAGTAGGAAAATGACTAAAAAACATGGGCATCCAATCTAAAGCCCCATCTCTCAATTTCTTGTTGCGAAAAATAAGACCCCCTCCTCCATACCTCTTCTTCCCTCTCTTCCTGCACAAGTATTGGCACACCTGAACTTTCATAGCCCCTGCAACTGGGCTATTTCTAGCTCAGGTAATTGATGACTTAAAATTTTTCAAGTTTGACTTGAACAGCAAAAGGTTCTGGGAACATAAAAACAAGTATGCACATGCAGCACAGACACACAACACAAAATGAATCACCAAATGTAAAATCCCATCAGTTGTGACAGTTACTACTTCACAGGAATTTATTCACATGTGGATATGGCACGAGATAACACTCTCTCTGTATTGTTTCACAGGAGAATTTGGCTCAGTTGTGGAGGGTTACCTAAAGAAACCAGATGGAGTGACGGAAAAGGTTGCTGTAAAGACCATGAAATGTGAGAAGTTGTATCCATTAGCTCACTATAGCAGCAGTTTGTCTAAATTTCAGCCCCATATTTCTGTATGCAACATGTTAGAAACACACACTACTGGGACAGTTTCTTAGATTGAAAAGAGGTTCGAGTAGGCATTAAAACATCATTAAATAAGTTTATTTTAATAGACAGTTTTCACATTCCAAATAGTTAACTCTCATTCTGCTTTTAGTGGACAACTTTTCTCAGAGGGAGATCGAGGAGTTTCTGAATGAGGCTGCATGCATGAAGGACTTCCATCACCCCAATGTTATCAGACTCTTGGGTGAGTGCTTGGATATCTGCATATGAGCTGCCTGGGGACTCAGGCAGAACTACACCTAATGCCAGACAGTGCACTTACACTTACTAATGTGCTCTTGGAATGGAAATTTGTTGGACAAAGTCAGGTTTAAATTAGAAATACATTCTACTTCATGCCTCATATGTCTTATTAACATCAACAAACTATTTTCAAAATTACCTACCATTTGTAAAGGGAACACATACATCAGAACATAATACACCAGACATAGCCTTTTTGTTTGCTTAAAAATTATATTTTTTTAATGTTAAATTTATGAAACATCATTGGCCTAGACACAACATTGGCCTTGGCTGGGTGCCTTGACAGTTTTCCAACTTAAATGACAAGAATAAGCTACTCCAAGTAAGAGTGCAAACTAGTAATCATTATGGATGCCTGACAACTAAGCGGGTGATTTACTGATGTATCTAATAGAACGGTTATGGCTGTGGTGCTTTCTTTGCCTTTCAGGGGTGTGTTTGGAGGTGGGCTCCAGTCACTTCCCCAAGCCCATGGTCATCCTTCCCTTCATGAAGTACGGAGACCTCCACAGCTTCCTGCTCCGCTCACGTCTTGGAGACAGCCCTCTGGTAACCTGTGGCTCATTGCCAATATCTGTCAATCCTCGTCAGTTACAGTCAATGTCAGTCTGTCAATCATCAATGTGCACCCATCAGCCTCTGAATGTTTTTCATGTATATTTATCATCCCAAATGTATGGCAAAACATCTGAGATGGACACACCTAGGAAACAGGGGTATCATTACATACCTGTCACCTTATTTTTAAATAAGCTCCTCTTGTTTTGTACCTACCAATAATCAAACCAGCAGCAGGATTTCCTATCAGCTAAAACAGGCACACATCTCATCTTGTAATGTGAAATTAGGAGATGTACTTGTGATTTAATTACTGTCATGATGATAATTGAGGTGATGTGTTTTTTTTCCAGTACTTGCCCACACAGACTCTCCTCAAGTTCATGATTGACATTGCGCTGGGCATGGAGTATCTCAGCAGCAGAAACTTCTTGCACAGGGACCTGGCAGCCCGCAACTGCATGTAGGTCTACCTTAAAAATGTAGTTTTGTAATTAATTTACTTGATGAAATCCACATTTAACTCATCCCACATTGGACCAAAGTTTTTGCTTAAACCAGTTCAGGATTCACAAAGACTCACTCTCCTCTCACTACCACAAATCACTGAGAGAAACACACAGTTCTTTGAAGATAGTAACATAATTCTCACTTAATGAAGAGTACCAGAAATGACTTTGTGCAGATGCCATCTTGCATAATGGTGATAGTGTTGTACAATGGTTAAGGAGCTGGACTTTTAATTCAGAGGTTGTAGGTATGGAATTCCTGGTGAAACTCTGTTATTGTACTTCCTGCCAAGGCACTTGCCCAAGTTGTGTTAGTAAACTACACTGTAGAACTGAATACTATATATTCAAAAATTTAGGCTGGGTAATTCACTCTGCATATGAGTCTGCTGATAAATAACACAACTTCCTCTGAAGAAGGTTGCTGTGAGCTAAATCTGACTTTTACTTGTTGATTGCTGTGACTGATAACAATGCCTTTTTGTGCATGAATTACTTACTTGCTAATTGAGAAATATCTTCCCTTGAGCCTTTTGGTTTTGTATTGTGTAATGACTGACATTGAATTTGCTTCATCTGGCAGGCTGAGGGATGACATGACAGTCTGTGTGGCAGATTTTGGTCTGTCTAAGAAGATCTACAGTGGGGATTACTACAGACAAGGCCGCATTGCTAAGATGCCTGTGAAATGGATTGCTGTGGAGAGCCTGGCAGACCGAGTTTTCACTGTCAAGAGTGATGTGGTAATGTCCCTACTCCTAAATCTCTCAAGGTGTAAAGAGGCTAAGGCTTTAATAATGAATGAGTGCATGTGTGTAAGTGCTTATTTCTGTGTGTGTGTGTGTGTGTGTGTGTTTACATCAGTATGCATCCACAGTACAGCCAGCTTGTCATAATTTCACAGCATACACGTTCCTAACATTTTCATCATAATTGTGAAATCCAGCTTCTAGAAATCTAGAAACTTGACTTCTATTTGCTTATAAAGTAAAAAGCGAAACAGTCAGTCAATAATGAGGTCAAAAGGGAATGATACTTTCAGCTATACTTAATAAGATTGACCACATGTCATGCTTGGTCTAAAGTGGGCGTTTGGTGTGACGATGTGGGAGATTGCAACAAGAGGGATGACACCATACCCTGGAGTTCAGAACCATGAAATTTATGACTACCTACTGGAAGGACACAGACTGAAGCAGCCATCAGACTGCTTGGATGAGCTGTGAGTGTTTGCTCCATGGGGGAGTATGGGTCTGTATTTTTAATGGCTGCCGTATTGCATCACAGGTGTTTCAGTGATGAGTGAAAAAGTTCCAGACATGCATAATATTGTACCTATATTTATCTCAGATCATATGTTTGTAATGTATCTTAACATTTATGAAAATGTATGGGCTTAACACAATTAAACTGCTTGCTCCTGTCCATCTGTGGCAGGTATGAGATCATGTACTCCTGTTGGAGGGCTGATCCAGTGGACCGCCCCTTCTTCTCCCAGCTGCGGGTTCATCTGGAAAAGTTGGCAGAGAAGCTTCCAGAAGTGTCCAGCAAAGAAGACATAATCTATATAAACACCAGCCATCCAGAAGAGGAGCCAGAGGAGGAGGCAGGATTAGATTCGGACCTCCCATTTTTCAGTTCCTCCCCCGTTTGCAGCCGTCCTGGCCCAAGCACCTCCCTTGTCATGGCTGAGGTCCATGAGAGCATGGAGGAGGAGGAGGAGGATGACCGCTACGTCATTGTCATCTCCTCTGAGCGCCCTGCTACTGTGATGAGTACAGAGGATGTGGACATGCCCCTCCTGACACATGATGTACCTCTTGTACCAATGAATTGCAGCCAGGTTGGCCAGGAGTTATGACCAGAGTAATCCTCATTTCGCACTATGCTCGTAACGGTGAGAAGGCAGAGCTGCTGTGCCTGGGGTGGGAGGAAAGAACTCCCTTCCCTATTATTGTAGCACACTATCAAGCCCTGCACTCCAACTTATTGTACGCTGGCTACATGACCAACTCAGGAAGATTGACTGGTGGTGGATGGGAGGTGTCACAAAAGATGGTGGGGCAGTGCTGTAATCTGTCATCAGTAATGCTTTGTACTGAGAGTTGACGGTGAAAGGCGACCTTAGCCTATTTGGTCCTGCACAGCAAGAGCTAGCTGTTAGGCATAACACCACATTTGAAGTATTAGAAAATGTTACAATTGATAGAAATATGTATATATTACCATAATGCTTTAATATTTAGCATTGAGTTTTACCATGACTCAGTATTAAAATGGAGATGAAACTGTGAATGGCCAATGCCAGTATTTCCTGTAATTGTTAAAGTCTACCCACGCTTTCTAAATACTGCCAAAGAATCCCTGCCCTAAACTCTATATTATATGTATGTGTGCTGTAAAATTCGCTGAAAACTATTTTTGATTAGTTTTATTCCAGCAGTTCCTCTAGACAAGGGGTTTACATAGAAATAATGTACAGAAGGAATATACAGAATTTTTAAAACTGGGTAGGATACTGAGAGAATATATATCTTGGCAGGCACTTTACCTCATTTGCTGAACTAGAAAAATCAAGCTATGTAAATTGATCACAGAATATAATGTGTGCCATTGTAAATTAAAGGTGCTGCAATGAGTGTCAGAAAAGTATATGTAATGTAATTTTGCTAATAGTGAATGGAATTTTTGAAATGTCATTAAGTAATTAAATGACTTTGTATGGACTTGAATTGACAATCTGTATTTTTATAGATTGTTTGCGTTATAAAATTGCCAATGCAGTATAATAATCATAACATAAAAACTGTATAACACACCTGTCTGTTTTCTCAACCTCATTCTTACTATGCATCACTGGACCTGCATACACTGGCCCGTTCAAATCCTTGGGCACTGTATACTTAGTATCCTTTTCCCTCTGGTGCTACGCCCCTGGGCCTATTACCTGGACACTTTGCTTCATGCAGACCTTATGATAATAGGTATTAAAGGTCCAGGTTCCATGTCTGCCAGCTACTCCGTAGACCTCTGAAATCGGATATATTTCAGCGATAACTGTGAAAAACAGATTTTTTAAGGCAGTACTCGATTAAAAAAATATGGGATGGGGAGCTCGGGTTTACCAGTAGCACGTGTTGTCGGTTACTGACCCGTTAATTTTACTGTTTACGGAGGTAGAATATCCCCAAACGTACTATTAAGGTCCAATTAAGAAGCATTATTAGCAAATCAACTGCCTAGCTACAGTTGAGGTAATTTCCCTAAACCCAATAACTCTGAACATAGTTTGTGTATTTGTCTTATATTTACCCACACTTTTCCATCCAACTTCTCTCAAGTATAAGTGGGATCAGCCATATACTGTATTTTGTTAGTGTGCAAGCTACTACGTCAGATGCGGGACGCAGGTGAGGCGCTGACGTTGCTTGCGGGCAGGTGAGTTGGCGAAGCTACACAAGGAGCCTTTGACAGTAAAACATGGCCGGCTGTGAACGATGCGGGACGTGGAGCTACCCAGCATGCAGACCGACACTATGGCTTTTTCTGCTACTAGGAACGATATTGAACAATTTCAACGATGGAGTTGAGGCAGCCCCGGAGACAGGACAGTGGGTTATCACGATCGTCAATGTAAGTTTATTTAAAATAGCAAACCAGCGAGCTAGCTGTCCATGGGAATCTGGGCCGACACTCGGGACAGAAATACGTGTAAGAACACCAAACTGGTTGATACTTGCGGCAGCGGAATGTTGAGCTAGTGTGCTTGTTGGCGTTTAGCAAAGCGTTTCCACAGTCGAACGATTAACACAAAAGGCCCAACCTCACATATTTTGGTAAAATTACGGTGCTATTGTGGCTTTACCCTAACCCTTGGGCTATCGCATTCATTAACAGTTCTCTGTTAGCTTTGGAGATCTACCCGGCTTGCCAAGACAGCCTATGTCCGTGAGCTCTGTGCCTTGGACAAACGGACTATTATTTGAAACCAGGAACGTCAGCCAACGCACTATAGACTCCTTATCTTGAACACTGTTCAGTTTTACAGAATCTATTAGCAACATTTTCATTATGCCTTGAAGAAGAGTATTACGTACACATTACATTTGTTGTGAGAACATCCCACAGCTTTTATCTAAATTGTACTGACCTAGCTAACGTTAGCTAGCTTCCGTGTTAGCCATGTTCCTCTTATATTTGGCCAATGTTAGCCGAACGTTGAACTAATAAGATATCTGGCGATAATATATTTTGGAGTCTAGCTAGCAGTATTTTATTGGACACATTGTCACAAAAAACTTTACTTGTTCATAAATCTCCTAGCGTTAGTGTGTACAAAATAATTATACACAAACGAACATATTTTGGACAGCAGTGGTTCACTGCATAGTCCCTCCATCTGGCAAACGTTATTATCGATACTCTCCAACATACAAAGCCAGGCAATTTATTGAAAACCTGTGCTAAGTCTACACATATAAGGACAATTCAGATTTAGTAATGTCAGTGACACTTATCCCCACTTCACTATGGTTGCAGATTTTTCACATGGTGTACGCAGCCAGAAATTGTCAATGTTTTATTGTTTAATAGCATACGAGCCATGCCATTAACTAGCAAGATAATATTGATATGTACATTGAAATTAACCGCAAGAGCAAGCTAAGTCTTAAATAGAATGGGGGGAGCTAGTTAGCAAAGTATTACTTTGTACAATGTGATGATGTGGCTTTTAGCTATGTATCTAAAGCTAGGCATCAAATATCGCCGTTTTCTCAACTCACCCTTGCTAACTTCGGACGCAGACAGATGAGAACAGACTAAATTATTAAAACAAACTTTTTCCATGGAGTTGGTTGAACCCACCAACGTATCCAGTTTCCGGCTCTGGAAAGAGAGAGGAGCTTCTTGGACACAAGCTGTGAATTAATAGCCGTTTTCCTAGTTTTAATCTAAGAGGGGCTGAACTTTTAATAAACATTTAATGATGTACCACATACCATTTTTGTTTTATTTCAGACATCCAGACCGTTGCTGCTGAAAAAATCAATGTACAATGAGACTGATATAAAATTTAAAGGTAAGTATTCATAGTGAGGGTTAGTGTATGTCATTGTTGTACAGGGATATATTTGTATCTTATAAGAAAACCGCTGCGTATAGTATTTGACAAATCTTTAAAAGGTCTCCAAAAATATTTGCCAAATGTACATAGTGAAGCAGTCAGTGGTGTCTTTTGCCTCTCTTTCTTTAGTTACGTCCTTTGCTTGCCCAGAGGATGTAAGGTTTACCATTCACTGGTACTTGAAATACTACCCCTGTCACAACGAATTTAATAATATTGACGTAAGTACATGAACCATGATGAAATCATTGCACTATTGATGTATGTTGCTCAGTGATGTGTCAATAATACATTCTAAAATACAAATAATTACTTTTCCCTTGTAGTGGTTTACAATCTCAAGAAACGTTTTCAAAGGCCCCATTGTAAGGGAGAATCGTGTTTATTACTTTTATTCCCCCCATTTAGGAAATGTATGACAAAACACCTCTGTACCGAGGGGGAAGCTTGGACCCTAACCCCCAGGGACGTGGGGAATACATTGAACATGTGCATACTGTGAACTGTAACAAGGAACTACGCGTCTTTCCCATGTTGAACGTGAGTGACCCCCTAAGTCATTCCTTCCTCCTTCAGCAAATAAAAAAGCTCCTTTTTGGTTGAACTCACATTTTGATACATAAAAGCATTTTATATTCTTACAAATGGAACTTCAGACAGTTGTTGCAACAGAGAAAACAGTTGGCATGTAAATAATATTTTTCCATGTATTAATGGTTGAATATTAATGTTGATATTTCTTGCCTATTCTGACACTCCTCTTGTTTCAGAAAACAAAGGCGTTGCCACGCCCTGTGGGGTCAACCTTGGATGGATTGGTGCAGGTGAGAGAAGGGGGCTATTAACCGGTTAAATGTATGAGATGTGTTCCAAGCCACCAAGATCGCTATCAAAAAAATGTCACAGCATTGTTGACTTGGTTAGATGAATCAAATTAAGTGCTCAAGGTACTTAGGGGTTTGCAATTTCATTGACAAAAAGCACATCCAAAGTCTACTTTGGATGTTACCACTTTGTAAAGTTAGGTGCATACATGATTCAACATGAATCATATTTAAAAAACTTCTTGTCTAATCATTTCTTAGTCTCGCCAGTAGCTCTCAATAAATATTGCCTACAGTCTCTTTTGCAATGTGTCAAAATCATCAAAAATGGCATCCTCTCTGAATAAGAACATGTATTGATGTTTTGGACAATGCTAACTAAAAATATTACAGCTGACATTCTGACAAAATGTCAAGTTTTGCTTTATAGGCGATTCAGTACATTAACAAGCAAGATGGTTTATTAAACTCCAATAGGCTTAAAATATGGGAAGTAGTACCATGAAATCTTAGAGATACAAACCTCAGAATTATGGACAGACTGGTCAACATATTGAGTTATGAGACTGGAAATAATATGCATATGCAGTTAGTGTTTGATATATAGCATGGCCAAAATTAAATGGTTCACAAAAGAAAACAAAATGGGTCATTGAATAAGAGATGTATTTTATGGAAAGAGAAAATGGTGAATAAATTGAAAATGTAATGAATTGTTTAATGATGTTTCAGTGACTGCTAGTTTAATTGTCAATACAAGTAAGGTAGCAATCATACAAATAACTGCCAGCTTCACTTTAAAAGATAAGATTTTTCTAGAGTTCTGAACAATTTCCTTGAACATATTTATATGCCAAATTCAGTTTTGTTGGTTTTATTGTTGCAAGAATGACTTATGAAAATCATCTCTGAAAATATATCTTGCACATATTATAAGTGGTTTCAGTACTGTTCATGCATTCAGATGCAAAACCATCAAAAGTCACTGATAATATATACGATACTAAAATCAGGGTAATGGTATACACAGCAATAGAAAATGTGTCACTACCACTGCTATATTACCGGTAAGAAATGTGGGGGCCTCGTGAGAGGCTCATGGGCTAAGATGCTTGCCTGGGTGTCCTGAGATCATCGGTCTCACCATTGCCGGCTATGACCGGAGGTCCCCATTGGCAAGGAAACAATTGGCCCAGCCTTGCTGGGGATGATCAGGGGTAAGTCGGTCATACCGATGGTATGCTGACTGCATCAACCTCCAACGTCATAGGCAGTGTGTGATTAGTGGTGCAGCTGTGTGAATAGAACCGAGAGCGTCGTCACTTGAATCGGAGGAGTCACGTGCATGGCCTATCCTCCCAAAGCCGTGAGAGTGGGTGCTGCGGTGAGGTTGAACAAGTTTGGGTTGGGAAAAATCAGGTTTAAACAAAATTTTAAAAAAATGTTTTGTGTTTTTGTTTCTTTTTTCAGAATGGAAGTTATACCAAACCTACAGTGGAAGAAACAGAACGCCAATCTGTCTCAGTAAGGCTTCAAGGCTTGATTTTTTTCTCTCTGTATAAATGTATTTGAATCTTGTGATTTTTGGAAGGTTTGTTTTGCTTTTTAAGAAAAAAGATACATTTTTATTCAGAAACACTGAGTTCTGATACAGACATGCTTGTATAGGTCAATGTGTGAGCTCAGGTCCCTTTTCAGGATGATGTCATTGTCACAACATGGAGAGATGGACCATACATTCTTGTGGTGTTAATCAAGTCAACCAATCAGGAGTCCAATTGGAATTTAACTGGTAGGCCTTTTCATGCTGCTTTGTCATTTAGTGAATAGCTCTTATAATAATGTGCTGTAAGGCAGGTGACTTCACTACTAGTTGTTTTTTAATACTTTTGAATATAACTTGTAGTAGACTTATGGGATGTTATTGAAATCCATCCAGTTTCTTCCATTCCATCATTTAAAAAAAAAAAAAAAAAAAAAAAACAAATAAGGTTTTATCTCCCTATAAAGGCCTTGTATGGTGGCATGTCATAAAACGTCTTATTCAATCTGTTTGGACATGCTTAATCTGAATCGTCTGTTAAAAACATTCTCTTGGCACGCTCCATTCCCAACATCTTCTAAAGCTGTTTTCACATATGAACAAAATGTTGGGACCAGATTCTTCAGGCATTTTCTGGAGTTCATATGTGAATGCTTGTGCTTCCATGGTCCTGTGAGCATGGATATCTTACACATCAGCTTTTATGGTCGTGTCTGTAATGATTTGATGGTTTATGCCTGTAAAGCAATTTGCATATGATTTCTTTCAGTTGACGATGTTATTGAACTCCATTGATTTCAAACAAATTTCCTACTTTGTCATGCTGTGTAAGCTATTCACAGTTTGCATGTCACAAGTTGCCTGTATATATTGCCTGTGGTTCAATTATAATATGGATTGTAGTTTATATTTCAATAGCTGTTTTGTTACTAGTACTACTTATGATTTTAAACACAATCCACATTAATGATTAGTAGACATTAACAGAACTTAAAAAAAAAAAAAAAAAAACAGGAAAATATCATGCAGCACAGTCTCAAGGAACCTTTTGAATTCAGCTCTCCAAATGATTGTTGTGTTTTTAAATTCTTTGCACAGAATGTACCCCCCCCAGGTGGTGAAATTGTTCTTGCCATAAGTGGTTTTCCTTGGTTGATTTTTTTTGTTTTTCTCTTAGTCAGTGTTGTAATGAAAGGCACTCATGGATTCATCTCTGTCACGGAATGGCCACTTATGATTGTGAGTATTCAATATTGTCATTTTCTCAAAGCTCCTGCTAATGACTTCCTGTCATGTTGGTATCTTATTATTGTTGGATTTGTTTTTGTAGCACCACTTGAACTGTGCACCACAGTTTGAATTGTGCCAGTTATAATGTTGTGTCTTGACTTTTATTGGTACGGAGGAGCCAATAGGAGCAGTATCTGTTCAGTTCTTCAAAAATATCATTATTTTCATAACATTAAAGCTATCTGTGTTTGTCCATGTTTGCCTGTCTGTATGTTTCTTTATGTGTTTGTGTGTGTGTGCATTCATGTGTGCATGAGCCAGTTCTACATGGTGATGTGCATAGTCTACATCCTGTATGCCCTGCTGTGGTTCCTCTGGTCGGCCTGCTACTGGAAAGACCTGCTGAGGATCCAGTTCTGGATTGCTGGTGTCATCTTCCTGGGCATGGTGGAGAAGGCAGTCTTTTGCGCAGAGTATGAGAACACCAACACAGTTGGATCCGCCTGTGAGTCATCACACCTGTTCTTTTGTTTGTTGAAAAGAGTATCTTTTACTTTTTTATAGAAGAGACTTTCAGCATGAAGGAAAGCTCTACTGCATCACCACAGACCATTACAAAATATTGAATTTCTGGATATTTATTTGTTCATCTATGTATGCATCAAAGCATATTTTTCATGCTCATAATATACTTGATGCAAATGTAGAGAAGTACCTGTGGTTGAACAGCTGTTCCTAGCATTCAGTATGATTCTGATCAGCTTTTTGCATCATTTCCTTCAGTGTTTAATACTGCTCTCCTCTGTCTGTTCTGATTGCCAGCTCAAGGCTTGTTGATCTTTGCTGAGCTCATTTCCTCATTAAAGAGGACCCTGGCAAGACTCCTTGTTATCATCGTCAGTCTGGGGTATGGGATAGTCAAGTACGTCTGCATCTTCTTTGTTATGATATTGATAATAACAGTCACTGTAGAACTGTAGATTATTTCACTTTCTGAAGGATGCATGGGCACCTGGGAGTCTGTCTTTGAAGTGTCTGTCTGGGATTTAGTCAGCATTTCTCTAACTGTGGCTCACAGTTGGGTGCAAGTGTTCAACTTCACCAACACAGTTTTGTGACTTCAGTTGTCAGGGAAACAATATAATATTTTTACTCAGTTGTAAGTGAAATTAAGGGCAAATGTTGATTGAACCCCAGCCTCTGTCTTAGGCCAGCACTCCCAACTGTACCTATCTTACTACTGCCTTGTCATTACAGAGGAAGTTCCACATTTCCTTAAATTTACAGATGTATTTTGTCTTTTTTTTTTTCTTTTTTATGCATTACTCCTTGTAAGTCCACCGAGGAGTTTAATTAGATTATACAAAGGAGTATCTGTGGCATTAAATTGGGACTAGCATGGAATATATACGTTTTTGCTCTTAGACTGGCTCGTGTTAGAATAGGGCTGCAAATGCTGACTCTGCCTATGACATGTCTGCTTTGTGTGCGTGTCATTGTGGATACATTTGTGCACATGTTCCTTATCTTTACACCAGGCCTCGTCTGGGCACCGTCATGCACAGAGTGGTGGGACTCGGTGTCCTCTACTTCGCCTTTGCTGCCATTGAGGGAGTCCTGAGGATCACAGGGGTAATTTGATGCTTTTTTTTTCCAGCTGTGTGTGAGATCTATGGAAAGTAACCAAATAAATCATTAACCCAGCCATTATTAACCCATTAGAGAATAAGGGAGGCAATCATGCTGTTGAAGACATTTTTGAATGGCCATTTTTGTCTGTGTGCATATATAACCTTGCCTAATAGGATTCTTGCATATGTGGGTGATGACTTGGGATGCGCTGGCAAAGGCTGAGGCCAAAACATTTGCTTGACAGTTTGTTTGAATAAAATAATGAAATAGAGTGCAGTCTACCAGCTACCTTTCTAATTGACTTCTTGTGATATTTATGTGCATTTGTCCATTTCGAAGGGTCGAGACAATGGCCCTGCCCTCATAACTGCCATTGTTCTGGCTGTGTTTGACTCATGTACTGTTTGGTTCATATCCTTTTAAAGGACGGTTTCACAAATGCGTTGCATTTTTGGATTGTATGAAGGACCAGTTTGACTAGACTTTGATGAATTAAGTTGAATTTCAGAACATTTGGTTAAAGTCATATTCTGCTTCATTTACAAGATCATGAATACACACATGTGGACAAAAGTGTTGTTTGGTAAAAGATCTTAAACTGAGCTTAACTTTTAAATTATCAGGGTTATGCAGATGATTGTTGACTCTGGAATAATGTTGATGTATGCAATTCAGAACTCATAGTTTTAGATTTTACTGTATGTTCATTGAACTCTTAACACCATTTGTTAAAACAGTTGCTTGTCTGTTTTATAACTTAAGACATGTTTTTGAGGTTTTCTCTCATGAATTCTTTTTCTGCCCTCTCTCTTTACACTTTCCTTTACCTTTACTTTTCCCCTCCTTGCTATTTCCCCTCAATTTCTCCTGACCTTTATCTTCTGCACTCATTCCTTTCTCTCCTGATGTCATATTCCTCCCTCCCTTGATTTTTATCGCTGTCTCTCAGGTAAAGGACTCTGACGTGGCCCTGCTGGCTAACATTCCCCTGGCTCTGCTTGACTCCTCTCTTTGCTGGTGGATATCCTTCACACTGCACTTCTCCACATCTCCCCATACCTTTACCTGTTCACAATCCTGTGCCATAGCCTTGATTTCACAGTCTGTCTGCATGGCTGACCTCCCATATTCCACTCTGTGTAGATATAAGATGGTGGTGATATCAACCTTTTCTGGTTGTCAGTGGTGTTTGTTTGTTTGTCAGTCTTAAATGTGTGTACAAGTTGAATCTTCCTGTTCTTTCCTTGACGGCCTCTAACATATTTGTCAGTTTGGCACAAACCATAAAGACCCTGAAATTAAGGAGAAATCCGGTGAAGCTCTCCCTCTATCGCCACTTCACCAACACTCTCATCTTCGCTGTCATTGGTCAGTAAGTTACTGTGTCACCCACAGTCATCTGGTTTGTTTAATATTCATTCATAATGGGCCCAGAAATTAAGCATTGCTTCTCTAATGCCTGTTTCTCTGGCAGCTTCCATAATTTTCATGGTATGGACAACAAAAAAATTCCGGTTAGCAGACTGTCAATCCGTGAGTACTGCTTTGACTTTGTTTCTTTCAGACCTCATAAACATCTAACATATGCAGTTCTGATCAGTTACTTGTTTATGGTGACAAATCAGTGTATTTATAATTGTAATTTATATTTACTAATGAAATCAAGAGAAATAAGTAGATTAAAAAAATCAATAATTTGTATATGGATTTGGTGTCCTATGCAACTCTGATTTGGAGAAAATTGGTGCAAAAAAGGAATATGTATAAGCTTAAATTGACTTAATACACAGGTAATTGTTTTACCCCAAATCCGATTCCAGATAAAGGAGTTTTAAATACCTTATGTATATTTTTTTTCTACATAACTTTTAAACTTTTCTCACTAGGAATTAGTTTTTTAGTCTGGGTAACAGAAATTTGACAAAAATAATTTCCAGAACATTTATACAGGGAAGTTGTCTTTGATTTGCTTCTGAAGGACTGGATGGAACTTTGGGTGGACGATGCTTTTTGGAGGTTCTTGTTTTCAATCATACTGCTCGTCATCATGTTTCTATGGAGACCATCGGCAAACAACCAGAGGTGGGACACCCAGTATTGAATCATTTAACAATTGTCTGTGTCTGTGTCTGTGTCTGTGTGTGTGTCTGTGTCTGTGTCTGTGTCTGTGTCTGTGTCTGTGTCTGTGTCTGTGTCTGTGTGTGTGTGTGTGTGTGTGTGTGTGTGTGTGTGTGTCTTACTTATGAGTCAAGTATTCAAAAATCAGGGACTGAATATTTCTTCTTTTTGTTTTATCATTCTAATTTGTTCTATGTGTGATGCAACATGCTAAATATTCCTGTTTTTTTTTGTTAAGAATGTCATTGTCTTTCTTGACTCATTGATCTTCCTGATCTTCCTCAGATATGCGTTCACTCCTTTAATTGATGATTCAGATGATGAAGAAATTGAAGAATTCCTGGTCTCTTCAAATTTGGGTAAATTTGAAGAATGAAGCATTTCTATTTATAATCTCATCTGAAATAATGCAGTTATTGAAATATTTTGTATGCAAACACATTGATAATTGATTCTGCAACATTTTTTTTCCACAGCTGATGGAATAAAGCTGAGGGCAAAGGTTGAATCGAATGGGACAGCGAAGCCTGTAGCCAGCCCGGTCAGTACCCCAGCAGTAGCCTAATTTACAGTATGAGTTAAACATTTATAGTACAAACGACAAAGGCAGAACAGTGTTTTTATGATTAGAGATCAGCAGGGTCAACCCTGAAGAATAGCAGAAAATACTATGTAACTAAAACATTTTTTATCATTTGCTTTAGTTCATGAGTCTTTTTGAGGAAGGGGGTCTTTCACTTTTTCCATGACACCTTCCAAAGCATGGATCTGTATCTAGAATATGAATGTGTCCAGCATTGACTATATTGTAATGTCAGGTCTTTATTCTCGCTGTATGTGTTGGCTTTATTTTCACATTTCCTCTCTGTGTCACTTCTTCACTGCCTGTTGCTGCGTAATGTGCTACAGATTGTCTTTGTTGTTATGGAAATGTTTTCTCTCATTGATCGAGAAGTACAGTCCACATTCTTAAAAGCACATTCAAACCCATGCCCTCATATATGTAAATCTTTACATTGGTGCCATCAACTAGAGCATGAATTTGAGTTATCTCAGCTGCAACAAAAATGCAATTTTTAGTCTGGCCAAGTTCAAATAAGCTGCCCATAGATATGAATTTCTTGTTTGAATGATTCAAACATTGCACCCTCTCTCCAGGACGAAGACTTGAAGTGGGTGGAGGAGAATATTCCGACTTCTCTGACGGACGTGTAAGTCTGGTCATGTCACCTGTTCTCTGTAGTAACAGGCAGCTGGACACCTTGCCTGTGCTTGTCAAGTTCATCTTGGAATATCAACCAAACATGCAGTTAGGACTTTCCAACCTTACCTGGTGTAGCAAATGTTAATACCATAGCCTAGCAAGAGGGGCTACTCTCTTCAGATCTGTGCTTGAACATTTGATTATGAAACCAACCAATTTTAAAATGTACTGTATGAAAACTTGAAGATCTTGGAACAAATTGCATAATATGCAATATGTAATGGAAAAATAAGCATTATCTGATAAGTGGTATTGGTATAAATGTTTTGTTACCTGTGAAATATAATGTGGAGCCTTCCTTCTATTTCAGGGCTTTGCCCATTCTCTTGGACTCTGATGAGGTAAGAACAGGCTACCTTGTCATATTTCCATTGTGATGTGGTAGGATTCATTTTCAGCTCTCCATATCCAAACCCAGAGCTATGTCGTAAACTCTTTTGTCTTTAATACATCAAACTAATTTTAAATTTCAAACTTTCAGGAAATTATGACCACAAAATATGAGATGTCAAAGATGGAGTGATGGGTCAAAGTGGTGCTTCACACTTTCGGATGGGGTAGGCTTGTGGTGGCACTTCCTGACTAAGTCCTGCAAGATGGATACAGTGGTCAAGGGTGTCATCACTCAGGAATGGTATCGGTCTGGAGCCTTGGTTTACTTGTGGGAAAGAAAACTGAAAAATCACTGAAATTGCATCTCTAGCTTGAGCAGCAAAATTATTTGCCTTGTTCAGATTTAACCAGTGGCACAAAGTCCACAGCTTGCTATCAGTTCTAACAACACAGTTCACTTTTATGTAGGCCAACAATAGAAACAACAGTGATGTTAGAGGCTGTACCAACAGATTTTCATTTACGGTGGAAGACTGCTTTTCAGCGGTGGCTATTTAGTGGGTATATTCTAAGAAATTGTGATACATCAAAGTAAATTTGTCTGTTCACTTTGGTTTACATTTTAGCCAGTCTTTCTACATTTGTTGTAAATAAGCTGGATGTCTTGCTTGGGGAAAATATGTACTTTGAAAAGAAGGAAAATGACCAAAGTTATATTTTTGCATTATTCAGTTTGTATTTAGTATGTAAGCTGTCCCACTGTGTGTGAAGCAGGTCAGGGGTTATCTCATTTTCATGTGAAAGAATGTTTTCTGTCTATATGTATGTGCGCGTGTGTTTGTTTGCTTACCATGCTGTCATACACAATTCATGTTCATATGAAACCTTAAGGCAGTACTAATGTAAGTATTCGATTTTGCTCATTTGCAGTATTGAGAATGCAGTAAGATTTCTGTAAGGGGATTTACAGATTTTTATTTTGGTTGTTGCTGTATAATTTTGTGGCATTCCTCATGTCCGAATGAGTGAGTTTGAAAAAAGCACCTTTCTATCTTAAATAAAAAGCAATATATATCCTTAGACAAGGTTTGCTTCATAGTATGGAACTCTGTTTACTTGTACTTTTCTATTTAAATTAGGTTGAAGTGTACTTAACTGTCTATGAAGCCATAATATTTGTGTTTCTTTTCTAAGTGGGGAATGACATGTGACATGAAACATCTGATGGTAAGCTGATGATGCTGGCATTAAAACCTTTTTTTTTTTTTTATAACCAGCTATTGAATCTGGTCAAACAAAACAAATGAAACATCTTTTGGTGTCTAATTTGCCTTCAAATTTTTGTCTTGAATTCTTTAAATGTCACGATTTTATTTTTTTGCAACACATTTAAGACAGTTATCCTTTTTGGCTTCCTGTCATTTTCATATTATCTGCTTCCTGTGGCCTTCAACTGAGAAGTGAATCAGTGTAGCCTGTTTCAAATCACACTTGGAGTGCCCTGTGTGGTGCACGACTTACTCTTCCCTTGAAGTGCTCTTGGTGTGTAGGGTGGGATTTGGGGAATTCAATAAAGGAGTTTTTTTTTTTTTTTTTAATGAACTGGAGCACAAAGAAGAATCAGAGCAATATATAGCAGGGGAAGGTGAATATGTATTTGAACAATATTTAAAGCCATTTTACCCTTTTAGACTTCAAATGTTGGCATGTGTGTGAGGCAGTGTTAGTTTCTCCTATAAAATGAAACTTGATGTGATTTAAATGTAAATGTGTATAATAGTATGTACTTTCTGCCCCTTCACAGTTTTGGATTCAAGTATTTTTCCAGATATTGTATTTATTCTCTTTATCAAATAACTCCACAAGTCTTACTTTGTCCAAATGTTATGGGTTTTTACTCTGTTTCAAATTTAATTTTGACTGGTTATTGTAATTTAGTTTTTACAAAAACCTGTAAATCTGTAATTATGATGATCTCTTGATTTTTATGAACTGCTATCTTTGTTTTCCAGAATTGCAATACTTTGATTTAATTTATTGTAAATAAAAATCCTTTATTTTTATTGACACTTAACAATGAGTTTCCACGAGGTGTCATTATTGAAATGGGTAGGAAATTGAAATTCTCATCTTTGAATAACATTCCTTTGCAAAGGTTGCATGCAGAAAAAGGTCGCCTTTGATGCAGCTTATTCAGTATATTTAGATCTAAACTGGGTGTGGGATCAAGCGTACAGCATGCCTGTATTCGCCCGATTTCTTAGACCTGTGTTTCAGTCACATAATAGAAATCACATCCTTGCATGACCCAACAGCTTTGGAATGGTTTGTTAACTGGAAAGGTATCCCAAAATTGTTCATCAAAATCACTGTAACCTGTGGCACAATGATCTTAATGTGAATCACTTCAAATACCACAATTGTGAGAATAAATTTCCTTTGATTGTTCCTGTCTATTTCTGTAGAATGAGTTTGGGTAGGGCATGCCACCAGGGGGCAGGCAAAGCCTTTAAGTCCTTTGCCTTGACACAGGGATTGAACAGAATAATAACCCCAGAGGTTTCAGTATTTTGATTTGGTTACTTTTTACAGTCCTCCTTGGTACCTGTTTTACAGGTTTTGAACTGTTGTTAGTAAGATATTGGACCATTCTTCCCAGTAATGTTTAGTGATGCTTAGGTCTCATGATTGGATTGGCTATGGAATGTCTACCTTCATGCTTTTGTTCATGAAATTATTTTTAAATCTGTTTAGCCATGTGTATTGGGAAATCATCATTTTGCATTATGGAACATCTTGAGGAAGCAATGTTTGCACCATAGGTAGCACCTGGTAGCCTGAAACAGTAGGCAATGTGGGTTGAAGGCTTTCAATGGCTTTCTCCTAAGAGAACATTTCAGATGTAGGGAAAGGGTAGAAAATGACACAGCAGATACGTTGCTTCCACACTCAGAGCAAGTTTAGGGCTAATTACACCAGGTTATACATTGGTGTACATCAGCCTTGGATACAGGTGGATTCTGAATGGCAGCTGCAATTTGTGTACTGTCGGTCCTCTCATGATGTTTTAGAAACTTGCATAATAAAATCTTATAATCTAATAATTATGCACTCACAGCAATTGAAGCACTGCTTTGAACCACTGTCTCATGACTTAGCGCTTTAGAGTCAATGTGACATGCAGACAGAATCTGAAAAAACCAGCTCAGGATTATATGCTGGGTAGATCTATATAGCTGTGGACCACATGCAGTGGGCTTCTCATCACCATGCTGCGACATGTAAGTTTATTTATTAAAGGCTCTCTGCTCTTTTTGTTTGTGAGGTTGGGGGCTGTGTTGCTTTCACAAAGTCAAATGTGATTACATTTTCCATTTTCTTTGAAAAAAAAAAACCACAGAGTGCTGCTGAATGAACATCATTTGAATAGTGAGAGGCTCCACTCACCAACACATCACTCAGCTGCTGCAGAACAAGAGTTGATGAGGTGAGGGGACCCAGAGATCAGCCACAGAGAAACTCCTGACCCTTCCACCAAAAGGCATTTGTACCTCTGCTGGACTTGGGGCTGGAGTTTACAGTGTTGAGATGTATTTGGTCAGAATTCTGATCTCGCCCAAAAAAATGGGTTTACTCTTTTAGGGACTTAGTGAAATCAAAAATATTAATTACATGGCTCTTTTTTCTATTATTTTCATTGATGGTCACAGAATGCATAGGCCAATGCATGCTATCATTGAGAAGTTGGTACATTCACAATACAAATGAAACCTACAGAAAACCATATTCATCAGTTATCTTTTGGTTTAACTGTAAACCATTCCCCAGCATCCCCATTCCTGTGAACACAGGAGTACAGAGCCAAATGAAGAAAAATGTCTTGTCCCAGGCATTATAGCAGTCATTGTATGTGTGATGATCAAACACGTATTGGTATAGTAGTACTCTACTGGATGCCAGATTTAGGGTATTGTTTTGTATGAGATCTCTGGTGTTTTGCTGAGTAGATTAGGCCAGGGGGGAGTGTGTGGCGGTGGTGTTTCACATGCTGGCATGTACCTCAGTGATGACACACTGACAGCATCCAAGACAATTGACTGCAGGGTCATTTGCCCTGCACATTCCTAAATCTCAGTAAATCCCAGCCCAACAATCATTCCGTATGCATTTTTTGTCACACGATTTCTTTTTCCAAAACTCCAGCCCAGTCAGTTTGTGTAAGTGTGTGTATACGTGTGCATGTGTGCATGCCTTCAAAAATCTGTTCCGAACATGTTGAGTCTAATTGCTAGCATCCCTCTGCTATCATTTAAAAGCACATTTCAGGCTTTGAGTTGGAGAGTCATGTGATCACAGTGTGTCCACCAAACATGTCTTTGGTTTCTCCAGAAGGTAACATTTGATTCAAGAAAGGAAATAAAGAATAGTTCAAATTTGATTGTCAATGTTTGCCTGTTGATTTGGCAATCATTAACACTGGCTGTCCCCAAAAGTCTCCCAATTCTGAAAGAAAAGAATATTCATCAATTTGCAATCACAGATGTTTCTGATTTGTATGTGGAAAAGAAGAATTGAAGCATGGCAGAGCAGTGGTAGGGAGTGGAAATAATGTGTATGTGTGTGTTTTTTTTCTTTCATAGATTTTCATAGACCTTGCTCCAAGTATGCAGTGAGATCTTAATCAAAACCACAACATGCAAGATTACTGTAACATCTTAGGCCAGCTGAAAACAGTAAGTGCATGCAATTAACAGTATCTTGTTTCACTGCGTAGCTAACCAATAGGGTGAGGATCACTACAGCTGTGCACCATGCCTTAGCATTTTTTTTCAACGCCAGTTCCTTCTTTTTCTCATCAACATAAATTACTGAAGCAAATTTATTCAGTACATTCAGTGCAGGGCTTGCATTGAACTAATTACTAAGGAACTCTGAGTAGAGTAGGCTTCTGTTGAGAAAACATGGCCCCTTATTATGTGTAATTGCGATCTACAAAATCTATGAAAATACATTGCACATTGCCCTATAATCAGTATTTGATTAGTTGGCTTGTATTATCTGGAATAGGCCATCATGACAAAGAATTTTTTATTTCTATTGAAATTCTTAGTGAATAATAACAAACGCTTCAACTGACAGGCCTGAGGTTTAGGGTTTTCATAAATCTGATCGTGAAGAAAGACAGACATGCATTGATTACAGGTGCATGTGTGTTTGAATGATCAAAAGGTCTGAATACTGTACGCCATACTGGAGGTAGAGTGATCACCTTATGCCCCTACCCCCTACAAATCTTCACCTATAACAAGAAAGAAGCAGTAAGGACCACTACAGAAGTTGATTCATAGCCTGTATAGTGTTTATGTTTCTATTAGAAGGCCACAGACTCCTCTCTCTCCCCTCCAGTCCCTTGACTAATGTGAATATACTATTTGTAACACTATTTGTGTGTTTAGAGTGATCCATGAGTTTCTGCTCTGCTGGTCTTGCTTATAAAGAGGGTCCCAGTGATACGTTCCATCACCCAGACAGTATGGACAGCAACTTTTGAAACTCCCCTGGGGTGTACCCCTGGCCAGTGAAAAAACACACTTAGTCAGACCAGAGGGAACTTTATACAGGTAGGCTGAAAAAAACAAATTAATATTACATTTTTACTTTTTAATTTTAACAGAAAGACTTATGCCATAAGATACCATGAACTTGCAACTGTTGATTTGCTTCTGAGATTTGACAGAAATCGCGATACTGCAGCAATAATTTTGTGGGCATAGCAAAGAGAGGCCAAGGGAAGAACAGAAAGAGAAAGAGCCAAGAAAGAGGGAAATAGGGGTGGTGGATTTGTTTAAACTGTTGAGAATAATTCAAACTGTGATTGGCTAGATGGGGACGCACAATTTGGAAAGTGTGCAGAACAGGGTCTTGGGGGTATTTTGCAAAGTGGTGAGAGATAATAAGCATGGACTATATAAATGTTTTGGAGGGGTGGGGGAGGGGATGTCATTGAACATATCTGGGGTGGGTATGATAGAACAGTGTGCCTGGTGTTTGGAAAGATCTGACAACAGAGCTGGCCTATTTTACCCGACTCTGATACTTACCTGGGGACAGACGCACACACACATGCCCTTCTGCTCACTCTCGTCCAGAGCTTGGACGCCTTCCAAACACATACCCCGAAGTAGAAAGTGATCCTACTTTGCTACTAAACACCAACTTCTCTCCTTTTCCTGCACAATCTATCCTGAACAGAAGTGCTCCCACTCATATTTTTTTAAATTCTTTGAGCAGCTGAAATGTGGTTCTGCCCTTATTACATTGGGTGTGGCTTACAGAGTATTTTCAACAATCTTATACTCTTTCCTCCATTCAGTACAAAAAGTGAAAGAAATGTGTGCTGTACTCTGTTGTGTTATTTTAAGTGGACCCGGCTCATTTTCTGGAGTGGATGCCTGCAGGAATTCCAAGTATTTGCTTCTGCGATAGACAACGCCTACAGCAGGTGCAACATGACTCACGAGATCCCTTGATCCGTGGCGCGGATTTGACATACGGTAATGCTTGTGCCACGTTTCTACAACGCTGTCACAATGTTATTAGAAACATTGCTGGGGCATTGCTGAGAGCATTGGGTATATTGGCTGTGGTTAAGTGGGGGGGCTTCACCTCTCAATTCTCTTTGCAGGCCTAGAGGTCTATGGACAGAGGGCTGCCAATGTGTTTATTATTCTTCTCAGTAGTGAGACGGTAGAATTTTTTTGATCGGTTATGTCTCAAGTAATATCTCATTGCTGAGAAATTTTGAAACATGTGTGCAGCAAACGGATCGTTGAGCATCTATAGTGAGTAAGGCATCAAAAAAGCCTGACAGCAGGGAACAGGCCAGGCATGCTACCAATAATTATTGAAGAACGTCTTGCATTTGCGATTGCAGCACTCACTCTATCATTTTGGATCTGACTGTACAGTCCAGGCATGTGCCCCCCTCCCTTGCCCTAAAAGCTTGTGGTTCTTTTGATCCTCTTATTGCAATTTAAATCCAGTCACAGACAGAGGGAGAAAGAGCGGGAGCAATCCCACATGTGGTCGACATTACTCTTTTCTCAAACAAACATATAATTGAAAAACACATCGAGGTATATTTTTAATTTCCTGATGCTTATTGTTTTAGTCAATATGAAATACCTCTGGCATTCCGCTCTAATGCAGATCAGAGGTTTTGACCTCTCACCCAAGAGGGCCATAGCGTAAAAAAATCACACTGCAGTAAATTCCATACTGTGCATTTAAAGCTGACATAATTGTTTATTTGAAATAGCTGAATGATTTCCCTGAGGGTTGTGAATGTGTGCATGTGTCCATGTTAAGGTCATTTGTCTGTCTCTGTGCAACACTTCCCCACCCCACAGGCATGTGGCCAGTCTTATCAAATAGCTGCCAATCAGCTACATGAGTATCCATTCCCAACTACGGTAAATCATGTAAATCCAATATGAGTAGTTATTTTAAAAGCTAGATTACAGTTTCCTTGGAGGTACAGTTCTTCAAAAGTAATCAAGAGAAAATATAAGCAATTGCATACCTGATAAGGACTAGCAGCTCATCCACAAGGGCAAACCAAATGAGTAAATGTTCCCTCTTATAAAAATGCAGAGCCTCATGTAAAAAAAGAACTATAGTGCTGACTTTATTTCACTTATTTGGAAACATTCTTGTGCAACAAAGAGAAACAGAGCTATTATAAGGCACTGAGTTAAGAGATGGGTTATGGCGTTAGATACCTGTTACATACTGTATTGGCAAGGGCCTCAGATAATGTGGTTACTATGGAATTACTGTTTAAATTATACTTACCAATATTTTTTTCTACAGTATCATTCAGACCTGTCTATATAATATTATCCTGAAATTAAAAGCTTGAATGACAAAATTTGCTCTTACAGTTTGGTCACATGACAAAAAAAGAATGGAAAACCGAGCTTACAAATGACAATCAAACACGTTACCAATGTAAAAAAAAATATTTAGATAAATAGGGGCTGTCGTGTTTGTATGGCGTGTGTTTGTGTATGTGTGTCTTCCTGCATGTATTTGTGTGTGTTTATGGACAGGTAGTAGGATCTGAACTTTTCGGATCTACAAACGGCAGTGCACATTCAAGAGCAGGATCTTATGGTCAGTAATGCAACACCACGGCCCACTCCTGAGCCAGTCAGAGTAGATAGGTTTCTTAGAAACAAACATGTGATCATATTACATTCATTCTCATTACATGGATTCACTGGGCTGCTACATTTAATGTATATGATTTCCTGCTGACTTGTGTGTCAGTAATCATACCTCACTGTTGCCCATGTGCTGAGCCATCCACACTTCTCCCTCCCCATGGCGGTACGGGGGTGGCTTTATCAAGTCATGCCTTCTGCCTGGGCTGTCTACCCTCCCTGATCCAGCCCCTTGGAACTGCTATGGACAAATATACCTCCATTGTGCTAAGCACATACTTTCAGTCTTGCCCTCTGAAACACAGAGCTGTGAAATGTGAGATAAGTATGTGTGTGTGTGTTGTGTGAGAGGGTAAGGGCTGAGTGATCAATGAACAAGACAGTGGGAATATTTTTTTTTTCTTTGTGGGGGGTGGGGCAGGGTGAGGCATGGCGGAGCTCAGAACTCATAAGCTGAGACCAGGATGTGCACCTTGGCCACGTGCTTGGCCTGGAAGGTGCGGTCTGTGTACTCAGACATGTCCACATCCACGGCCACGTCCTGTGGCCCACGCAGTGCCTGTACCAGGATCAGCTCCCCTGTCTGGCGATCTGAGCGCTGCATAACGAAGAGGCTCTTGGCGTTGCCCCCGACAATGCCAAAGCGCAGGCTGTCAGGCCCTGGGCGGCCAGGGGCGGCGGCTGTGGCCATGCGGAACAGGGTGGCAGGCGTCTGTAGGTTGGAGGGTAGTGACAGGTAGTGGAAAGAGACGGTTTTGGGTGCCAGGTGGCAGGAGCGACTCTCCATCGGGCAGGGGTTGCGCTCACACTGGCTGCAGGGAGTAACGCAGAAGGGGACATGACACTCAGGACTGATTCAAGACAAACCTTCCATTCTCTTCTGCAAGGGGGCTTTGTTGTTTAAGCATGTTTGGTACACCCAGTTCAAGCTGCATGCTCAGAAAATCACTACTGTAATCCTGCTAATATCCCTGACCCTCTACTCAAACCCCCCTATACTCTCCCCTCCCATACAGTGTTGTTTTTCCATACCTTTCCCCAAACTAATGTGAATCCTGCAGTAGACCCAGTCTATTTCCTTATTGCATAAGAAACCTGTAGCAGCAGTAATGGTTTTTACACTTGTCCTGCTTAAACTTAATATGTTAAATTAGAAATGTGGTGCAAGGGGGAAAATTCATTTGAAAAGTGAAAATTAAACTCAGGCAACACTAACAATGAACACTAATTGGGCAGAGTGATTCTCCTCTCCTGGTCATAATTTATGTCCAGTTCTTAGGTAGTTTGACAGGACTGGACAGGACAGGACAAACAGGCACCATAAACCTATGCAGTGCCAAGACATGTTCACCTCTCTCATTTACTCACTCGCTCTCTCTCTGTCAAACTCCACTTGCAGTCCAGCAAAATCATGCAACAGCTGAGATTACAGCTATGGTTTGGTATGATCAGAGTCAGTACTTCATATCTCTGTTGCTTTTGAATCAGGTAATTCGTGAAGGTGGTCTGAGGACTTATCCAAAATGTCATAAGTGGCCACAGAACAAAACCCCTATCTGCGAAGCACTGGTGTGAGTGATGACACCAGAGGGCTGTCCTAAACTGCATCACACAATCACAAAGTTTACCAGGCCTCATTAGGGAAAATAACTGAACATAACTTTTGGGAAATGTACAGATTTTTCTTCCCCCCCTTCCCCCACATTCCCTGTACACATCCAGTTTATCCAAAACAAATATGTTCACTCACAATGGTGATGTCTTCACATAGCTGATGTTACCGTGGGAACGGGGGCACTCAGGGTTGACACACTGGAAGCCACCCCCTGTGTTGATGCAGGTGGTGCCACGGGTGCAGTTGTGCTGCTGTGAGAGGCACTCATCCACATCTGGAACCACAAGGGGGCACCATGACTTGAGTGGCATGGACACTCACGAGACACAGAGAGACACCAGCCTGCTTCATGGCCCAACCAGTCTGGGTTTCCGTTTGTTTATCTGGTTCTCCTGTTTTAGTTTCCCTGAAGGCCTCACGTCCTGGACAATTCCTCCAGTGGGAGAAAGTGGTGAGATCATTCATTCCACTTTCCGCCAAGCGGAGCGTGTGTGCGTGTGGCTACAGGCCATGGTCAGGGTGGGAGGAGATCAACCACCACAACCCTCCCCCACCCCTCAGCCCTCTGCTCTGCTTGACTGACCATGTTCACCCTCAGTTACAGCTGTACCCCACAAACCCAGCCCCCCCACATCTCTATGCAGTAGAGCTAAGCCCAACTCTCCTCTCTCATCTCCTCTCCTTCATTCTCTCATGCTCTCTTTATTTACCCCCTGGACCTTCTGCCCATGTGATCTCACGGATTCCCACAGGGAACAAATCACGCCACCCTTCCACCGCCCCCTCAATACCACTTCACAGTGCATGTGCAGCTCCAGGTCCATGCACATGAATGAGCCTTTGTCCTATGTTATGGTCAGTCTCCCTCTGCCCGCCCCCTCCAGTTATGGACCAGCCCTCACTCACCCTCGCAGCTGCGGCCGTCTGGCAGGAGCTTGTAGCCCGCAGGGCAGGAGCAGTGGTAGGACCCAGGCACATTGACGCAGGCATGGACGCAGAGCTTGACCCCCCGGTCCAGCTTGTACACCTCACACTCATTCACATCTGTGAAAAGGAAAACACATACCCTCACCTCACGAGGTTGAAACGGGCAGAGCACACATTTGCCACACGCACAGACATGGGCAAACATAAATACAGGTGGTAAGGGTATTGAAAGTGCAGCAGCACCCTGTAGTGGTTTAAGCTGCAATGTAAGAATGAGGGAAGTATAATGATCCTTGTTTAATTTGTGTCATGACTGGTGGAAAAATGAAGTCCACTACAGAAATACTGCAAGGAAATATAATTAACAGCCTAATATTGTAGGCTTAGGTCATTTAGAAATCAAAATTCTAAAGACATTTTAAAATGCACCATCTCACAGTCACTTCATTGGAAAGATCTTCCTCTGTCTTTATTTGCTGAAAATATGGATTAGATGTATCAGCATTTTATTTCAACACAAATGGTTTTGATGCACGTGTACCATGATATTCTGTCACCACGGACATACGTATATCGATGAAGTGATTCATTCATGAGGTGTCATTTTAGAGTGCAAATCCACATTTGGAGAGTTGTGACTGTCAATATGATTTACAAGACTGATGATTATTGATTTAGAAAAATTAACCACTGTGCCACACGGTATTTTGTTAATGCAATACAAAGACCATATATAGTACATTTTTAATATTGGTTCAAACTGTAATAGCAAAAAACGTTAGAGCTACAAAACATCATCATGTTTCTCCCTGTCAAAATTATGTCATTATTTATTGTTTGGGTCACACACAGATTTCAGCACCCTTGCCTCAAAACATCTTCCCATTCCCCTGTGTACACGCTAACCATGGGAACACATGCCCAACACATGGGAACAGCACTGAGCAGACACGCATACAATAAAGAGGCTCTGAATCAGAGAGGGACAGAAAGACATGGCGGAGGATGGAGAGATAAAGATAGTGATGAGGAAAGCTAAAGAAAGAACAGAGAGAGGGAGAGAAAGATGGTAAAACATGGAAAGCATCAGAAGAAAGCTACAAATTTAAAAAAAGTGAAAAAGATGGAATTATGGAAGGTGCTGAAGAAAGAGAAGTTAAAAGAGAGAGAGAGAGATTCCTCCTTTCTCATCTGGACAGACTCCCTGGGTCCCTGGTCATGCATTTTATGGCTGATTGAGAGTCAGGGGGCTTACCATCCATGGCAAAACATGAAAAATGTGTGAAAAACAGAAGTGTGTTGCTGCTACTGCAACAGAATGTTATTTGATTCTGCCACAGTACTCAAAAATGAACAAAATGCCAGGAAACTGTGCATGGACATCCACATATGTCTCCAGCCCATTACTAATTTAATGTTAGTAGCTCTGGCTACTGTGTACAGACTTTTGGGGCCCTTGTTACATTTTACAAAGATCATCATATCAAACATGCTTTAAACTAACTGTAATTTATATGTTTTATTTGAGTGTATTGAGTGTAACTTAGCAGTGCATCTGTAGGTGGGAGGTGTACCTTGGCAGATGCTGTTGTCGGAGGTGCCACTCATGTGGAAGCCAGCATCGCAGCTACAGTGCTGGGCACGGTCCACCTTGGCACAGCGTGGCTTCCTGCTGAAAGCAGGGTCATTCATCACGCTCCACTCAGGGGGGGCTGAAGGAGAAAGGCCAGGAAAGGAAGCTTAGTTTTCACCCTGTGGCACCCTGGATAGCACCACACACAGGCGCACGCACATACTCACACTCTCAGGTCTTCTCACGAACCACCAACTGGATGACTCCACCCATATAAAAACACACTGGTGTGTAGAAACAGAGGCAGGTGGGGTGTGTAGGATTGGTTATGACATAATTGTGGTTAGTACCCGATAGGTGAAGACTGGCATTTGGTGTATATGGGTTCGGTGTTGGTACCGAAGCAGGGGCCATACTGACCTGTCTGGGTTTGGTGTTGGCAATGGGATCCACTCCAGTTCTGTGGACATGTGCACTTGTACTGGTTGATGCCCTCTACACAGGTGCCCCCATTCTGACATGGGTTGCTAGCACACTCACTAATGTCTGCAGGTAATAGAGTGTATTGCGTTAGTGAATTTTACTGCTAAGCAAGGATTCCCAAACTTTTATGGCTCACTAAGATGATCTAAAGACCTCAAACTCAATAAAATGGTAAACTTTTTCTATCTTTATCTATCACCCATTACAGGCTACAACACAGTGGCTATTTAACACACAAGTATGTGGAAGTATATGTAAATCACTACAGATCTAAGTAATTGTTCTGTGCAGTATAAATATGTTCTAATTACAGTGATAACCTTTATTTTGCTGAACCCTAAAACCGGTCATTTGTTGTGTGAACAATGTGAACATGCAGAATTTTAATTTTAGGACATCCCTACAGACCCATTCACAAACTCAGGGGTTCATGGACCTCAGTTTGGGAATGATTGAAATGGAAACATTTTTCCATTCAACCAGCAACACCTTAGCCCATGCACACAATGGGATCAGGGAAGGGAAATGTTGCTGTAAAGTAAAGAATTTAAGGAATGTAAAGCATTACTTAAACAAGTATCTCAATTACCTCAATTATTTATTTCTTCCCCAATTTGGAATACAAATCTGTACTCTTAAACTCCAGCTGAAGCAACATTATTTCGGCATGGCACAAACTGCCGCTTGAGTCACCTCTGCAGCCTATTAGCTACACTGTGGAGGAATGCACGTGCTGCATGGAGGGTGCAGGCAGACTGCAGGAGCCCAGAGGAGTCACCATTGTGCAGAGGCAGGGAGTTTCCCCACTAAAATCAACTCCAGGGACAGGCAACATCAGTGCACTGAATTCCAGCAGTTAAGATGGATGTGCTACCCAGATCTAACCCCTAGTCCTGCATAAGCACATCAACAATAACAAGGGAAAAATGTAAAAACTGCAAAGCCCATTCCCATCACAGTGGGAGAATTTAATTATGAACACACCAGACAGATAAGGGCCATTATGGCAGTGAATGAAATAAGATATTAGGTGAACAAACATGTGGCACAATGATCTTTGTCCCAATATTACAATGAAGCAGTAAGCTTGGATAAAATATAAAATAACTGTAAGAACTATTATAAAATAACAAACATGGTAAGGGTAAGAGGGCTCCATTTACCATGAGGAAGGCAGCTGTCAGGATCCACTGCAATGCCACACAAGCTGAGAGACTTTCAGGGGGCTGCAATACTCCACAGAGCAGTCCTCTGAGCCACTACGCTAAAGCCCTAAATCATAGCTCTTTATCCAACTGGGGGAGCTTTCTAGAAAAGTGATTCCCAATCCTTTTATCTCAAGGCCCCCAAAAAAACAACCACCCCGAGGCAGCAATGTTCACAGAAACACCCTACTCGCTATCCAATATGCTGGATACTTATTCTAATCATGCTTATAAATGCTCATGAATGCGTAATTAATTGCAGTGATCACAATATCACCCAAGTTATTCAAACCAAGCCAGTATAAAATATGCAATTTCTGAAGTATGTAAATATAAGCAAAATGTTCCTAAAAAGAAAAATATTTTTCAATTTTGCAGAGGGCCCTGTGGAACTCCTTCCTGGACCACTGGGGTTCTCCGTAGTCCAACTCCAAGTACCTCAGCACCAAAACATGACTACAGTTACAATACCATTACTTCCATCAATCAGGAAAGTTTATGGCAGCTTCAGCAGCCTTATACCACAACCATTTAAAGCTGTGAGATTTCACTGTATTACAGTAAATAACTTGAATCGGGAGTCAGGATGGTGGGGAGGGCAGGGGCAAATATTTACTACATACAGACTTGCAGAAGTTGGGGCCATGTTTAAACAACATGCCAAAAGGTTGGGATTCATTCACTCATCTGCAAGTGTTCGCTTTTTACAGCTTTCATTAATGTTACAGTAAACTGATGACTCACTACATCCCTTTTGAGGATCCTTCAATAAAAGGCCACTGTGAGTTTTGCACAAGCAAACACATTCGATGTACAAGTAGACACTTCATCTTCTGTCTGTGCACAGAAGAAAAAAAAACATGAACCTGGATCCAATCAGTGTGGAATTCAACAAGGTCCATAAACTTACTACTGCTAATACTACTATAAGTATGATGAAGTGAATGAATTCTGTTCAGTGCCTTTATTCTTTAAAACAAGAAGTGGGAGAGTAAATGTGAACACAAAGCGTCTAACGGCTATGTCATGGTCCAGTAGAACTCCAAACAACTTAAACTGTGAAAAATGTGAAAGCTGCCTTAGGCTTGGCTGGACTAAAATCCTAAGTAATGTCAAATTCGCACACACTCAACCATCTGAGCACTTTGTCCTTCGATCCTATTCAGCCCATTCTCCGAGCCTAAACATTGCGGAATGGGAGAGCTCTGTGGAGGGGGTGGTGGGGTTTGTCAGCTTTGGTAGTGTAACCAGCCCCCCCCCACCATGGTCTCAATGCTCCTCATGTGTTTGTTTGTCTTTTTTCAGTCTCCTATGCATCAGTCTCCTCATACATGTAAAGGACCTCTTCACCCACTCCGCTGGATATTTTTAAACACCGTCAACATATTTTTTTCATTTCTCCCCCTCTCTCTTCAGTGGTGCCTTTGTACGAGACTCTGAATTTAGCTCCGGTCTCATGCACAGCTCCCCCTCGGATCCTCCACAGGGGTAATATTGTCCTGGTAGAACAGCAGTCCCCCCATTCCACTGCCCCAGCCACTCACCCTCGTGCCTCAGTGTTGCAAGCTCTTTCGTACCACTTGGAATGTCCTGGCCAGTGCCAACAGCTCAGATGGAGGAAACCATCAATAGCATGCTTTACATACTTGTGCGCTATTAGCTCACGGGCCTATTTAATGAAACGTACATGGACTTAACCCCTGCTTACTGGAAACCTTGAACAAAGACTGCTGGTCTGGTTGTTGGATAAGAGGTCAAAGAGAAACATGAGAGGGGCCAGGTTGTCTTACAGTAGACTCTGCCAGCACTGGGCCTCAAGGGGAAAGTCTAATGGTGGGATTGGGTGGGGTGTGGTTGATAATGCACTCTGGAATGCAGTACAGGTGTTTTTGTGTCCTGGGATATTTAATGGCACTTTAATGAGAGCTTTATTTGGGGGTAATCAGAGACCCCATCAAGAATGAAGAATGCCTCCTTTCTTCTCCCTTATCTATGTATGTGTGGCGAAAAGCCTCTTGTATGGGCTGGTCCACCCCCCGGTTCCCTCTCTCCCTCTTTCAGCTTGCCATTCAGGCTGTTCTGTCAAGGTCACCCTGAATGGGCCAGGGGATTTCTCCCAGGGCTGTGGAATAATGTGGCAGCTCCTGCAGCCTGGGCTCAGGAATTCTACCGATTCAAGGGGGTGGGGCTTTGCCTGTCTCTCTTAATCCTCTGAGATATATTCCACTCAGGGAATGGCAGCGTTCCTCTCAATTTCAAATCGAGCTTCACAGTTTCATCATGTTACATAATCATCTATAAGCATTGTGCCACTTTAATGCCTTCAATGGCTCTGTGGGGCTACTCTATGTGTGTGTGTGTTTGTTGTTGAGTGTGGCATATGTGTGACAACATATGGTTGAGTATGATTGTATGTTTTTGTGTTTGTGCATGCCTGTATGTCATGGCCGGCAATTGTCTGATCATCAATTAAAAACTAGACCATAGTGCACATCCTCAGTTTGCTGCCCAGTGTATTTACAGGATGAGCCACCCAGCAGCCTCACTAAACATGGAAACTGACATCCTGCAGCCATCTATAGATTCTAGAGGTCTCTATTCCCTGCTGGCCAGTGGATAGAGATCATGTTTGTGATGGTTTACCTTTGCATGCAGTGGTCCCACCACTCCAAGTGCCATTTTCCTGACACACACGTGTCGCTGGACCCACCAGGTGATACCCCATGTTGCAGGTGAAATGGACCTCATGACCAACCAGGTGCTTAGAGCCAAACTTCCTCCCATGAGCTGGAGCATCAAGGGCAGGGCAGGTAGAGGGTGCTGTTGTAGGGTGAAGAGTGAAAGAAAGAAAAGGAGAAAGTTGAAAAAAATAGTCGTGTACTGTCAGGCGTACACCCATGTTTAATACAAGTACTGAAACCTAGGAACTTTCATGGGAAAAGATGTTGGAAATGCCTCATTTAAACCCAACAAATTACTAGCAGGTGGAATGTTCTACTGTGGAGGCATGCTCATGAAGACTAACTTTCATGAAGACAAAACGTTTGGGACAGCATTAGTTTGTCACTACAAAATCATGTATATAGCTTTTCAGGTAGCCAGTAAGCACAAGTGGGTCCATAAACATCAGATTCTTCTGGGTTGCAATGTGTTTATAAAAGTTTAACAGTTCTACTGTAATATATTTCACAGAGGTCCACCAGTCCATGTGTACAACAAAATAAGTAATCTGACTAATCCAGTATGGTTTACCACGGTCTGTATATAACACTCAGTGCTTTTGGGCAAACCACCCTTTTTATTGCATAATGTTTCCTGAAAAATATGTATTCCTTGTAATATACAGAGCACAAATATACATAGGTAATAGATTAAAGATCCTTAGATGTGATTTGAAGTACAGAGCTTTCAGCAGTCAAATACTTTTTACGAATACACTGTGTTCACAGGCAACAACAATGTACTGTCAGTGTAGCCACCTGGAGCACTAAACTTTGTAGTCTAATCTGTTTCATACATTAGGTCCATATGACTTCCTACTTAACCCAATACTTATCAACCTGTCTCTTCCTCAGCCAAAAACTGTCCACGCTCAACTGTCTATACTCCATGTTGTTACACCAACCTGCTGTGCAAATGTCTGACAGATTCAGTGTTCTCTGCCAAATAACACAATCCCTTTCCACTTCTGGCACCTGACGAGTGCTCAGATGTGTAACAGAGTACATCCTTTTCAATTTCACACCAGTGATCGATTCAGGGAGAGTGTTGTTGGAAGAGAGGAAGTCATCTGCAACCTTTCAAAATCTCTTTCTGTTTCTAGCTTTTAAGGAGAAGAGGGAATACAGTCCCATGTAATACTAAATGTTGTCAAAACAAACAGAATGTGACTGCCTCTTGACAATACAGTAATCTAATGAACTGAAATGCCATTTCAATAATTAAATCTGTTCAACTCACTCATTATTTTTATGCAAAACGAAATGGTGCAAGAGATTGCATCATAATTACAGTTTTTTTCCCTGCTTTGCCTTGAGATTAGATAGTTAAGATGATAAATACATCATGAATATACAGCCAGTGTCACCAGACTGCAGAAACAGCAAGATGGCTAGCTGTACTTCAGTCCAAGCTCTGGAAAGTTATGAATTATGTGGCTTTACAAAATATTAAAACAAAAGGAATGCACTCCCAGCCACACAACCATAAAACAAAAGCTCACAAAAATATTTATTTCAATTCTGAAATACTACCAGCTGTATCTTTGTCTCGGTGTCTTTTGGCTCAGAGTGATAGCAAGAGCAAGAGTGGTGGCCAAAAGGAAATGCCCAAGATCCAACACATACCACCTCATCTGTGAAACATGGTGTGGGGGGAGTAATGGCTTCAATATGAATGGCTACCCCAGGTACTGAATCACATTTCTTCATTGATGATGTTACTTCTGATAGCAGCAGCTGAATTAATTCTGAAATGTTCTAACCTTCTCAAGTTCAAGCAAATTCTGTCCAAATTCACTCGATGGTCATCCCACATCAAGACAATGATCCCAAACATGCTGTTACAGCAACAAAGGAGTTTTTCAAAGCTAAAAACTGGAAAATTGTTGACTGGCCAAGTCTGTTACCCAATCTAATTCCAAATAAATATGTGTTTCATATGGTGAGGAGAAAACTTGAGGCAACTAGCTGCCAAATCAAGCAGGAGCTGAAGATGGCTGCCAGAGAGGACTGGTAGAGTGTCACCAAAGAAGATACGCGGCACCTGGTGATGTCAATAGGTCAAGCAGCCATTGAATGCAAAATTGCATACTTTGTCATATTACATATTTGAAAAATTACTAAACACAGCTACTTTAATTTACATTAAATTAAAATATCCCAAATGTTATGGTGTCCTGAAATGGGATGGGGGGAGGGGGTTGGGGTATTTATTAAAAATTCTTTAAGTTCTACATGGTGAAACCAAAACTGATTACAAATCTAAAATTGTGGAGTTCAGAGCCAAAATACATTCAAAACAAGCCCTAATTCAAAAAGAGAACCATAAGCAGCATAACAAATCCTGGGTAATATTGTGAACCAAATAATACCACCCTACCTGTCTGAACAGTACACAGAACACTGTTTTTACAGGACTTGTTAATGTTGATTGTTATTCTGCAGTTGTGGGATTTCAAGTACATCTGCCATTCATTGATGATATCTAACTCTACCCTACTGTCCTCATTCGTCAGGTAACTCTTTACCACTATAATGCCGTGGCCTTGTGCATTTGCATTTACATGTAAAATGACACTGTATTAAATTAGCACAAAGACAAACTTTGTTCACTTGTGTACCTGCATAATATTGCATGTAACTAACAGGTTTATCCTAACCATATCCATTGTGCAAAAAAGATCCTAGATCACTGCTACTCATCTGAGACACGTGTCCAATAAGGGTGATGATCGTTGGTTCTCATTAATGAATCTAAGGAAGCTGGCAGGCATAAAACTGGGTTGGTATCTGAAAAATCAAATCCAGTGTAAATAGAAAGTTAAAGGGGATTGTGTAAATCAGGGTCACCCAATGTGGGGCCCGCGGGCCACATCAGGCCCGCACTCCCTCTGTTTTGGTCCACTTATAAATGTTTGATGCGTTCAACCAAACACTTTCCCTGGGTTTTATTTCACTGAGATTTCCTTGAAGTTACTGGCCCTTCAAGGGTGATAAAAGGCATGGGTTTCCATGTACCTTTAGTAGTTGAGATTTGAAAAGGATTTGGTTCATGTCCTCCTGCCCTGTTGATTTATGACCCCTGGAGGGAATGTGGATGACATCAAAGTGCATGTAATGAGGTGGAAAACCATTCTACAGCCAAGCAGATGCAGCATGCTGAGGTCGTGTTTTAATTACCGTGCCGTATTGTGAGAAATACATTCCATTTCTCAGCACCCTTGTACAGGACAGAGACATGGACAACCTCTTACTTTTATTTACAATGTCTATTGATAATTTACTATCTGCACTGGCTTCAGGGCAGGGCAAATCTGTGCACCCTTCAATAAATTGCTGTCAAAAGTTATTTTTAGTGTTTTTGTGAATTTGTGAGGGTACTGAAAAGCCAGGTGCATGTGCTTTTCAGTGGATTATTAAATAAATTTTAGTTCTTTGCGCTATATATTTGGCACATTTTCCATTTCCTTTGTCACAGGTGGTAGTAGACTGTATCTTCCTGGATTTTGGCTTAAAGTGGCCAGGTAACACTCCATGGTTGACTACAATTTCTTAATGTGTTAAGGTCAAGGACAAGGGCCGTAGTCCCAAAGGTCTTCTCCACCATTTCAGTTATGTCCACCCAAATAAAGGTTGCAGGTTCAAATCCTAAGTGGGTGCACAGCAGTCATACCCTTGAGCAAGCTCATCAGTTAAATATCCAGTTCAGAGTGCATAATATTTAAAAATATGAGCTGCAACACTCTGTCATAAGGTGTTAGCTAAATAAAAAACTAATAATAAATGGCAAATCTGGAAGACTGCTTGAGAACCAGGAAACTAGTATGTATGGTGAAACTAGTATGTATGGTCTGCCTTATTCACACTCTCTACCGTTTACAAAAAGTACTCCTCTGGCAGCTGGCTAGCAGAAGTTGGTGAGACATGCCAAAAACCACCAGTTTGGTCCGGTGTAGTTACCCATGTATTGATCAGCCTGGGGGAACTTGGAGACAGAGTTTTGCAGGGCAGCCAGTTTGGACTTCATGATCCGCAGCCCCTCGGTGAATCTCATCTCCTGACCCTTCAGGAACTTCTCCATCTGACGCAGCACCCCCACAACTTGGTGTCTTTCCATGCAGCTCTGTGCACCCTTCCATACCCCATCCAGAAAATAAAACAAAAACAAGATATGCACTCTGTTTATAATGGAAATAGTGGATCTTCTGTCAAGAAAAATGGCAAAAGTAAAGATTTGTAGTAATTCTCATGCCCATAATGGTATTTTAAAATATTCATCCCTGCTTTGAGTGTCTTGGACTTCTGATGGTCTGTCAGCTGGATTTTACAATAGAATCATTCAGGGTAACCTTCACTCTCTTTCTTGGCAAAGTGTCAATTTTTCAAATGTTCACTCGGTTTTTCTTGCTTCCAAATAGCACCATTCAGAGACATTCACACCTAGAAGATCTACCCAAGGTGGAAGACTTTTTACATCTACAATAATTCATTCCTCCACAATTCAATATTCACCCAGCAAATATCAATAATTAAATACTGTCCAATCCTGTCAATGACTCATATTCAGCTTTAAATGTAACAGGAATGAATGTACATAAAGAAGCACAGATCACAAATTATTCTTAATAGTGAAATTATGATGAAATTCACCAAACTTTGAAAACACCTAATCCTAATCAATATGTAGTTGGGTCAACAACGATGAAAGTCTGCCTGTCACTGGGTGACTCATCCTGTACCCACTGAAGGGGCTGATGTCATCCCATATCACAGCTCCATGAGCAGGAATTGACTGAGATCCTCGGCGATATTTCCTCTGCCAAAGCACCAATGGAGGAATCATTCTAACCTTCTCCAACATGTTCAGCCCCTCACCGGGGAGGGTTGGGCTTCCATGTGAGTGCTCTTAGCCTGCCACTTTTTCTCTCCCTCAGTGTCTCTGGGTCTTCCCTATTTCTCTCTGCCATACCCCCCCCACACACACACAGTCTGGCTGGGTCACAGCTGGACGAAAGCTGCGCAGCAGATGCCTGCAGGACCTTGGTCAAAAGAGCCAGTCTCTTGTATATTTTGGATGGCAGAGAGCTCAGAATCACTGAAGAATACTCTGAGAGGCATGCCTTTGTACTCTCCACAGCTGGACTGCAAATAATAAAATGAGAGTATCCCAATTAAGGATGAAATAAAAATAACTTTCCACATTCCCTCATGGAGATCACAATAAGCACATAGGTCCAGATGACTTCTGTTGTCTCATGCCTCTGAGACTTGGATCAAGACTGGGCTGGCCATACATAAAAGCTGTGAAAATTGTTATTTTGGCTAAAAGGTGCATTTACAATTGTGAATAAAAGCTTAATGGTGACATAACTAAAGGTCTAAAGGTTTTAACAGGTTACTGTCACCAAGGGCTATAGAAACATGCCCCCAAGTGACTGCAATGAGCACTAAAATGGCAACTTTCAGACATGGTTCTCTGATGCCAAAAAGGTATCCAGGTCCAATAGCCCTGAACAAGCCCTAACTGTCTGCCAGCCAGAGATACTTCAATAGAACTAAACATTCTAAAATCAACAATTTACTTTGTTTTGAGTTAGCCAGGTTAGAACCAGCCAGTCTATGTTCTTAAACAACACCACAAGTATGTTTTATTAAAATATGCTTTATTAGAAGTACATAATATTTCATGCAGGCTTCTTAAATGCAACAGGTTGATGATGGAAATCAGGGGCTCTGACTCATTTACATGCATCTCATCTTATCATCATTGAATTGTTGTTATTATTGTATGTGGTTTTGTTGCACCTGTAGTTGTTCATTAATCTGATTGAAAACTAATTCCGTTTAAAATGCAGGAATCCAAATTCCTGCTGTGCTTTTATTACACAGGGTATCTCAGGCCTTTTTGTTAAGAGAAAAACCGAAACTGTGAAACAGTTGTCATGTTCTTGTAGATTTGCTTTCAAAGTGTAAATAGTGAAAAGCCCTTCCTAGCATGCGACCTTTCTTTCGCTAATCACCTCAGCTATGCTTTGACATTCTCTCTTTCAGTTCTGGGCTCTCTCTCTCGCTCTCTCTCATTCTCCTTTGTGGGCAATCCGCATACCTTGGAACGCTCCTCCAATTATTGAAAGAAAAACATTTTCTGCTGCTAGTCGTTGAGAAGAATTTGCCCATTTGTAACTTTTTCTGTGGCCAAATTATTCGCAAGGCAAAATTCACGAGATTGCATGGAGGAATACAAGCTTATACAACAACATATTTGCTTCTACTGCGATAAACAATACAGTCAAAGACAAACGTTTCCGATACTTAAATTTAACACAGTAAAAGCTTACTAAAAACAAATTACTGTAAACGGATACAAGGAGTGTAGTGCATATAATATATAATCCCTCGCAAGACCTGATGTTCAATCAAATCTCCTCAAATTTGACACAGTTAAATTGTTACTCACCTGCGCGCCACTATGACAATGATCAATCGCCGTCAAACACAGGAGTAATAGACAACTGCACTGTACTCTGGGAGTCATGTTGTCCGGTGGTGATGCTTTCCTATTCAATGTTTTTAACCTATAGGAAGAACTGTCCGGTGCTTATAGCTTGTAAATATCGCACAACTGGCAAATCCAAAATATAATCTCAAGACAAAGTCAATGCAATTGCGGAACAGCCTCCAAATCTGCCTCTAGGTCGGTGATGCTCATCGGTTGTGTCTTGATGCAGCGACAGCTGGGATGCGGTCTCTACCCCGCGCGCTCCGGGAGCCAGGAAGAAAGCTGAATCTGCTACCTTAAGTCCCCCAGACTCCCATGAGCAATGGAACTTATAATCCCTCCCACTAACACCCCAGCACAGCGCTAAATTGTGCCTGCTAATTTTTCTTCTTTTACTTGGAAAGTCTACATTACCCAACCAGGATGTATTTGACGTGAACCAATTCTCCTGACGCGCATTGCGCATTACTTTTTCCTCAAGATTTGTGGTAAGACAGCCAACGTAATTATCAAGCATGGTTCCCTACAATGACATACAGCAGTAGCTCACATGTTTTGCTCGGCGTAAAAATACTTTGCTGAGATATCGGGAAATCTAGAACACAGTACAGTACACAGCAGTACGCAATGCAACTATCAATGCAAATCAACTAAGTGTTGTGGTGTTCAATCTAAATCAATGGTCTCGTCAGCTCGGCTATAAGGAGAAGTACCTACCCCGAGTTGCATGTGGCACGCACTTGCCTGATAGACAACTTCGTGAGATGAATATCGTATTCCAGACTTTTTTAAAGCAGTACTTCTTTCTTTCCACAACACAAATCTGCCCACGACTGTAAGGAATTTCTGTGATAGCCGCTAAACTCAATTGAGCGCAGTTCTTTTCACGATTTCCCTGAGATTGCACTGTCGTGCTCTAAAGCGAGGAAGCATTCTAGATTTAACAGTGTAGCTTGATTAACAAATGTTGTTTTAATGTCTATCAACAATCAAACAAATCAGGAGTACTCTTTGAGGATACCCAATAATTTATGTGAGATTTGCAGCTGCACTTCCAGTTTTATGTTGTTGTTTTCCATCTGCACAGATCTGAAATCAAATTAAAGAAGCCTATACTATTAAAAAGCCGTTTCCTGGGATTCTGGAAATCGTTTCTCTGACCGTTAAGTTCTGGAATCTGAAAAAGCACGCCACATGCATTTCAACAATTGACTGGTTCCAAATCATACAGCTATCCGTAATTCATTCAGTTGACAAAAACAGTTAAAATGTCAAGATAAGTAAAACAAATGCAGGTGTATAATAAGTTGGACAGATTACTATACGACAAAATATGTCTATATTATTATATTTGAATTAATATTTGGTCCCAATCGAAATATCAGTTGCACCGATGCCATCCCATAGCCAAGCGATGGGAACTCCAGAATCAGGTAGAAAGAATGCAGAATCATGGCGAGGAAAGCCACCGTATGAATTCTAATTCTATGTCAGTAACGTTCATGGTTTGTTTCTACCTCTGTCTCACAACCTATGATGTTTTGTCAGGGCTTGCAGTTAGAGGCCATGCAGACTATAAACTCAGGGGCATTAGGTACAACAGCTATTATTTACACTGTTATCAGCTGAGCTACTATCCTCCAGATTTTCAGGGATTTTTAATTATCTAGGGCAGAATTAGCACAAAATGTATGTGGATGAGTGATATTTGGTTTGATCTGTGTAATACACCTTGGTATGTCTAAAATACAAATTCAAGCCAAATTCAAACTGACAGAACAATTCAATATGAATACAACATAAATTTGTGAAAAAGAACCTTTTCCCCCAAAAGGTTTGAAGAAAAAGTCAAACAAGGCTTTGCCTTTGAAGTTAATCATGTTAATCAAACTATATATATATATATATATATACAGTGGGTACGGAAAGTATTCAGACCCCTTTAAATTTTTCACTCTTTGTTTCATTGCAGCCATTTGCTAAAATCAAAAAAGTTCATTTTATTTCTCATTAATGTACACTCAGCACCCCATCTTGACAGAAAAAAAAGAGAAATGTAGAAATTTTTGCAAATTTATTAAAAAAGAAAAACTGAAATATCACATGGTCATAAGTATTCAGACCCTTTGCTCAGTATTGAGTAGAAGCACCCTTTTGAGCTAGCACAGCCTTGAGTCTTCTTGTGAATGATGCAACAAGTTTTTCACACCTGGATTTGGGGATCCTCTGCCATTCTTCCTTGCAGATCCTCTCCAGTTCTGTCAGGTTGGATGGTGAACATTGGTGGACAGCCATTTTCAGGTCTCTCCAGAGATGCTCAATTGGGTTTAGGTCAGGGCTCTGGCTGGGCAAGTCAAGAATGGTCACAGAGTTGTTGCGAAGCCACTCCTTTGTTATTTTAGCTGTGTGCTTAGAGTCATTATCTTGCTGGAAGGTGAACCTTCGGCCCAATCTGAGGTCCTGAGCACTCTGGAAGAGGTTTTCTTCCAGTATATCTCTGTACTTGGCCGCATTCATCTTTCCTTCAATTGCAACCAATCGTCCTGTCCCTGCAGCTGAAAAACACCCCAATAGCATGATGCTGCCACCACCATGTTTCACTGTTGGGATTGTTTTTGGCTAGGTGATGAGCAGTGCCTGGTTTTCTCCACACATACCACTTAGAATTAACACCAAAAAGTTCAATCTTGGTCTCATCAGACCAGAGAATCTTATTTCTCATAGTCTGGGAGTCCTTCATGCGTTTTTTTGGCAAACTCTATGCAGGCTTCCATATGTCTTGCACTGAGGAGAGGCTTCCGTCAGGCCACTCTGCCACCCTGACTGGTGGAGGGCTGCAGTGATAGTTGACTTTGTGGAACTTTTTCCCATCTCCCCACTGCATCTCTGGAGCTCAGCCACAGTGATCTTTGGGTTCTTCTTTACCTGTCTCACCAAGGCTCTTCTCCCACGATTGCTCAGTTTGGCTGGACAGCCAAATCTAGGAAGAGTTCTGGTCGTCCCAAACTTCTTCCATTTAAGGATTATGGTTGCCACTGTGCTCTTAGGAACCTTGAGTGCTGCAGAAATTCTTTTGTAACGTTGGCCAGATCTGTGCCTTGCCACAATTCTGCCTCTGAGCTCCTTGGGCAGTTCCTTTGACCTCATGATTCTCATTTGCTCTGACATGCACTGTGAGCTGTAAGGTCTTATATAGACAGGTGTGTGCCTTTCCTAATCAAGTCCAATCAGTTTAATTAAACACAGCTGGACTCCAATGAAGGAGTAGATCCATCTCAAGGAGGATCAGAAGAAATGGACAGCATGTGAGTTAAATATGAGTGTCACAGCAAAGGGTCTGAATACTTATGACCATGTGATATTTCAGTTTTTCTTTTTTAATAAATTTGCAAAAATTTCTACATTTCTCTTTTTTTCCGTCAAGATGGGTTGCTGAGTGAACATTAATGAGAAAAAGAATGAACTTTGAAGCAATGAAACAAAGAGTGAAAAATTTACAGGGGTCTGAATACTTTCCGTACCCACTGTATATATATATATATATATATATATATAAATGTTCAGCCACTAATATTTCATTCATTTTTATTCATAGAACCTGTCAATTGGTTTAACCAGGACTTCAACTCAAAATCACTGGAATCTCAGAGCCCAAATCACAGCATAATATTTCAGTTTCATGTCATACTTTGTTTTTAAAAAAATCTGCAGCCACTTACATTGGCGTAGAATTGGTTCATGTGTTTAACCCAGACATTAACTCAAAATCACTGGAATTTCAGAGCTCAAATACATCACTTTTGTTTTCATGTGTATTCTGTGGGGTAACGATTATGACACCTAACAGAACTCATAGTGCCAAATGTTAACACTCTGTCTTGAATTTGTCCAAATTATGCGTTACAGAATACTAGTCTATTAGCTACACATATCTTATGTGTACATTGTGCTTTTGATAATTTGCCTGAGACCTTAAAATCTTGTTTTACTTGTATATCAGGTTTGTACACCTACCCCTCAAACAAGTTTTTCTCAGTGTGAAAGCATTCAAAAAACAGCAACATGCCAATACTGATTTCACAAAGTTTGGGCAATGTTTTTTTGCACATCAAAACCTTCCTTATTGTGAGAAATTTTATTTCTACTATTATTTTATTTTTTACCTCTTTTATCCTTTTAAAATGTCATTGTTTCATTGTTTTAATTTTTCATTTTCAACTTTTCTGCTTGTGCCTTTTTAAAATTAGTTTTTTACATCTATTTTCTCTCTTGTAAAGCACTGAGCTGCATTTGACAATGAAAGGTGCAATATAAATAAACCTTGTATTATTATTATTATTATTATTAATACAGTTTTTAAATATAGTTATTATTAATAATAATGTGCAGTTTAAAAGTGTAGAAACAGTACATATATAAGGCATATCTATTTAAAACTGGATGAGTGCCAGCATATAACATAATAGATACAGTACCTATTTTATGAGCTATGTACTGTACTTGCTTCCATGAAACGTCAGACAGCAGGAGTTTCTTGGCATTTTTCTGTCGTGATATAGCGCCATCTACCGTTGTGCAAAGGTTCCTCTTTTCAACTGTGACTACAGTATTTAGATTACGAATAATAGCAATACAAGAATGCCATTCAAGGCATTCGAAACAATTGGACCTTCATAGCTGTGGGAGTGCAACAATATTAACAACACTATAAAACAATTAAAAAATGTAACACTGCTCTAACTAAAGACACAGAAATTACAGGTTTAAAAAAGATTCTTATTTTGAACAATGGACGATCATATCTAAACTGAAAGTATGCTTAAAACTACAAATGTGATGCACTTCCTGGTACGCTGCAATATATAGACACATTTCGATTACATGGTTTCGAATACAGCCACATTGTCCCTTTTGACAAAGGCCCGCTTTAAAAAAATAAAACAACGCTTCCAAATTTGATTACTCGTGCTAAACAGCTACCTATTTACCTGGGTGAAGGCCACAGACCTGTTCACTTCATGTTATAGCCGGTTGTTGCCTTGGATAGAATAAATAACGCTTTGGTTTACATAAGTACCACATACCAATCTTCCCTGGTTGCTATGCCTGATTTATGATATTTTATTATTAATTTTAACCATAATGTACATGCGTGCATCATTAATATTCAAACTGACATTAAAGCGCCATGAAAGAAACTGAACCGTGGCATAAAGGGAAAGAGCTGTCTGTTTTGTGTTTATTAATTGAAACTACATTATGTTCAACTGGCTGTCAGGACTACTATTCGTTAGAACAACAACACTGAGAACGAAGTAAACATTTGGGCAAATCACAGACGTTTCAACACACAAATCATTCCGCAGCAATGGCGTAACGTTACATTTCATTGGACAGTTTTATTTCCAGCCTGTCAAACTTGACTGTTTAAACACACCTCCTGTATTGACACCTGTGCAAGCCAATAGACGTGGAAAAATTTGCATGGTTTAACAATATTGGCCAATCTCTAGAGACAAGGACTACTACTCGTTAAGGTTAGATTGATCTGATAGGTCCAATTCTTCTGGAGGAAGGATACGATTGCTCTCTTTAGGTCTTTAGCAGCCATTTTGAGAAAGCGTTGCGGGAGCCATGTTTTGTGAAGGAATAGAAATCATCGAAAATGAATATATTTCTGTTTGTTTCACTCTCCGTCGCCAATATTTCACCAAGAAAACAGTCAACCGACGGGACATTAGCAAAGCGGGGTATCAAAACTGTGTTTACAGTTTTAAAACATCATTGATAAGAGACTGGATAAAAGTCTGTGTTTACTGTCTCTCACTGTAAAGACTTGTAACCGTGAGTTTTTTCAAACTAATGAAATCCTTCATCATCTCACAATCCAACGTCTCCTTGAGTGACTGAATGCAACTCACTCTTGTTTCGGGAGAAGGGCAATTTCGTTTCCATGGCTTTCTCGAGCCTTTCCTCCAATCCCCCCAACCCCGTTCTTCACAATAATATGACAGACTCTGAGCTTGCAGGGGATGAAAGGTCGAGTAACATTCTTATCTGAAAATTCTTCTGTAAAAGGTCTATTTGTGCGTGTAGAGTAAATGTTGTATTATTTTTCTGGGTTCGACGATATAAGAGTATATGTCGATGTTATTCTGGGTTTTTGGGTGAAGCCAGGCTAGCTTGCATTTAGCATTCCCTCTTGTAATGTTACATAGCTAGCTAGCTGGCTAGTTTTGCATGCCTTTCTATCTATCGATAGCTAGCTAGCTAAATATCTCCAGTTTTCTTCCATGCCACAAATGGAGTTACTATGGTAAGTTGTGTAGTCTAGGAAGGTGGGGCATACTAGCTAGGTCGAACCGCTGTTGTATTGTGGAACGCTAGCGAGCAAGCTAACAGGGAAGTGGTTTTCTTTAGCACAGCGGTCAAGGATGAGTCGACCATTTTGAAAATGTGTCTTGTGGATCGTGGCTTTCATGTTGCCCCAAGTTTTTATGCAAATTAAGATGACGTCTGATAGCTTCCCCACAATCATGCGCTTTGCCATCCCCTTGTGAGCGCTTCTGAAATCTGCTGGTCAGTCAGTGTGCGGAACTCGTTCAGCACAGTTAATCACCGCCTGATAGGTATCTAGATGGACAGCGGTAGTGTAATTGAACATGTAGATATTGACCACTTTGTGCTTCCGGTGACACCTTCCCCCCAGTGTCCATCAGCACTTTTACTTGGATGAAAATGTCCTCAACTGCAGAGCCATGGTGCCTCCTCGCATAGCAGCCTTGGATGCGTGTCCGTGTGTATAGCCAATACGGTTTTGGCTTGCAAAGTATTTTAATCCCCGCTCGGTGTAAGGACAGGAAATCTTGCGAGCTATATGACAAGAGTGGGAAGTAGGAAGTAGAGTGACAAAATTAACTTCACTGAAGTTAAAAAGTATGCACAATATGCAAGGAAATATTTTGGTGTTAGCAGTGCTGAAATATGACCAGAAAATGAGAAGAAATGTGTAAAACAAATGGTCAGTTACAGGATCAAAAGGGTATTTTGAGGTAATTCTTTCAGAAATAGGGAAGGAAGCAATGACTCCTGTGTAACAAACTGTCGTTCTGGTCAGTTTGTTTTTGGGAGAAAATTCACAGGATCTTGAACATGCCCTCAGGGAATGTAGTATTCATCGTGTTTAAAGTATTGTGAAGCCTGGTTTACACTGAGTACTTGCTGTTATAATTCATAATTAAGCACTTTTCAGCAAGTTTTTTTTTTTTTTTTTTTAAAAAGTTGTATTTATTGTTTTATGTTTAGAGCCTGCTGAAGTTGTGATAATATGTATGTTTCCAAGAGGACAGCAATTCTTGCTTAGATTTGCTTCTCAAAAGTTAATGGCACGTCACCGTAGTATTAATATTCTTGTTGCCCCTTTCTCCCCACAATACTGCAACTTAGGATCTTGTGTTCATTCCTGGGGTAACCTAAACATTGTTCTTTTGAACAAGGTACTTTTCAACAGTTGCAAAAATGCAACTGTAAATATTGGATATAGAATGTATTAAACATGGTAGAAGTAGCCTCAACTTATTTAAAGCAGCAAGAAGATGTAAAATATTACTTTGTTTTTTTTTTTTTTTTTGGAACTAGGACAAAAGTACACTATTGATTTGTAGGGAATTTTGACCATTAATATAAGGTAGGCTGTAGGGCAACTGATAAAATTATTTAAGCTTTGGGCCTGTTAACACTTAATACAGAGAACATGGCCACAGGAAGACGTAACACTGGTTTTGTGAAATTGCAAGTCAGTCTGAGAGACAGATGAAGGGGAACAGGAAACAGCCTTCTCACACATGGGACAGTCACTTCCTGTGTTTTCATGTATGGAGATACAGTACACAGAATGTTATTGATGGTTGAACTTCTGACCTTTGTTAAATGAGTTTGTTGAGTAAAATTAACTAATGGCAATCTATGAGCCTGTTTAGAGTTTTCAGTCAGGTGAACTTCCCAGCATCAAATGTTGAGTGTTTCTTTTTTTGTTGTTGTTGTCAATGTGATTTTGCATTTAAGAAAGTTATCATATGAAAGACTTTTAGCTAGAAGTTACTCGACAGGTATGAACACTGACTGGCGTAGCCATGGGGAAAAGCATGATTTCCATGTTCTAAAGATTAGAAAGTGGCATCGTCCTACGTACCTGATGCAAAGTATGGTCCTGCCTGACCATTTATCGTTGTACCTCTGTAGTTCATTGGCCATGTGGTGAGGTGTTCAGAACAATATTTCAAAAAAGGTTCAGCAGTTCAGCTCCTATCCATTTCACTGCACTGTTGACAACCCCATCCCATTCAGTACACATGGAACATTTGCCTCACAGTATAATCTTTACAGTTGTAAAGAGAACACAGCATATGCCCTTTGTTCTAGAAATGTGATGATGTTGCAGAACTGTGCTCTTGTTGTGATGTGCCTGGCACCATGCCACAAGTGCTCTAAACAGCTGCTAATGCCACTATCATATGCAAGATTTTGTAATCTTTCACATTTAACTGCTCCCCCCCTTCCCCCACCACCACCACCACAATCACCAGCTCAACACTCAATTACACTGTAAGGGTATAGACAAACCAGTTTGTACCCCATTTTAAAGGTGTCTGCCAAAACAGCCTTTTAGAAATGTTTGGTAAACCTACTCCATTTTCCATTTTGGTTTCTTGCATAGGCGAAAATGGTTGGTAATAATGGTCCTTTCTTCAGTAGAAAAATTATTTATTTATGATGGCAGAAATAGTCACACAGTGTTAATGTACAGAATCACATTTTACACAGTTTTAAGATGCATGGGTTTGTCTGCACGACCACTGGTAGGATTTCTGCCCTTGTGTAGAAATCCTAAACACTACTTAAGTTGTTCCAAGCATGTTGCAACTGTGGAGCTGGTGTGTTTTGAAATTTGGCTGTTTAAAATTTAAACTTACTAAATTTGCTAATCCCCTGAAAGGCATTGTTGCCACTCAGGCAAAGTAAGAGATTCAACATTTGGGAAGAGTTTTCCCCAATACAAAATAATGCCGTTGGATCGGTATCCAACTTAACATGCCCTGCTCCTAACTGTGAATAATTACATGAAGTAACAGAGGTAATCCCTGTCTGCATGCTTCCTGTTGTAACAATATACATCCTAATCTGCCCATGCTCAAACATACTGCTGCTGCTAAGTCAGTCAGCTGTTTTCCACCTCCTTGTTATGTATGGTTTTACTGTGGAGAGATTCCTTTCCATTACAGGTGTGTTTGCCACTGTCACATTTAAGCTTTTTGGTTTTCTACTTAATTTATTTGTTGGACTAAATCAGAACTAATCGTAGATGTCTGGCACCTCATTCTATCTGATGCTAGCCTTTTCACAAGGTGGCCATTGTGAAAACTTTCATGAAAGTGAAAAAAGAAACTCACATTTCACTGTAACCAAAGATGTCTTCAGCACCACCCCTACTTTTGCTATGCTTGGTCCTTGCCATTCTGTAGCCCTGTTTACCGTGATATCTATGGTCATGTGTTGGTTTCTGTCCTGATGAGGGTAAAATGCATTTATTTAATGATACACATGGATCAACTCTCATCATTCCTTAAAATGGCTTGACATAAAGCATACTCAGACATGGTGGCAATCACAGCTGTCATAAAGAGATCATCATTAAGGAGAAAATTTCACATGAGCCTTTGGTAAATGGCGACATACAGCAATTTATTTCTTGAAGGGTGATATGATCTAAGTTGCGTTGCCTTGCTTGTGTGTACCCATCAAAACGCTTCCATTATTGGTGGGTCAGAACGTTAATAAATTTGTTGATAATAGCCACGCAAAGAACAGGTTGCAGCATAGTTATGAGCAGTGAAGCCTAATATTTTTTTTTTGTACTGTGTTCTGTCTGTTGTACTTTGTTCTTCTCCGGTTAAACTATGTGATATGTTATAGCTGCATAATGCCTTGTAGTGGGAAACCAAAAAATCTTATACCTATCAGGCTTTGTACGGCTGGGTTCTAGCAGGGCATCGGTCAGTATGGTTGTCTCAGTGAAATAGGGATATCAGTGGCCTTATTAGCAGACACACATATTTTAGGCAGTAACTGGCTCATAATACAGGCATGAAGGACTAACCCAGGAAATTTGAATGTTTGGAATTAACTTGTGATTGTGATATCATTTAGAGGTCACAGGGAGCCAGTTGTGTATTTCTACTCACATTTAAAAATATGGGTTTGCTTGTGAGAGACATTGTACAATACAAAATGCTTGTGACAGCCATAGTCAATACCATAGACTGACCCTGAAGCACAAGTGGTTTTAATGTGCATAATCTTGTGACTGTTATTCCTTGATTGAATATTTCTCTGAGGTCAGTGTGTTGTTGGGAAAACAATATTCTTTTGTTGGTGCATCCTATGGTGTAATGTTAGGAGCTCAAATGAACAACTTATGATTTTTTTTTTTTTAGGAATAATCACACCCTGTGGTGTGAGATTTTTTGGGATTCATCTAAATGAGATTGATAACACCTGTAATGTACAAATGAGGTATAGAGCTTGGACTGGAGAAAAAAAAAAGTTTTATCCAACAGGTGATATGGGTTAATTTGTTTGTGTATTCATCTTTGCTGTAAAGCAGTGGCATAACTGAATTGTTTCTAAATTGTTTACTTACAGCTGGTAAGTAAAGCTGATCTTGTTTTTTTATTTTATGTTTATTTTAAAGGGAGGATGGTGAATTGGAGGATGGAGAAATAGATGATGAAGGTATCGGAATTGAGGAGGAAGGGAGAGAAATCAAAGAAGACACTGAAGAAAAGGAGAAGGAGCGGGAGAGAGATGACAAATCTCGTCGGCGTTCAAGAAAGAGATACAGGAAAGGAAGGGAAAAAAGACGGTCTAAGAAGAGGAGAAGGGACCGGAAAGTAAGTAAACCAGCTGTATGTCGCCAGTCCAGTACAGTGATGTAATATGTCTTCATTACGCATCCCATCATACTCCATGGTCCCTGTCAGTCTTTCAGCTTTTTTGTAGAGTAGCACAAATGTGACAAAACTGAGTCGGAAAACCTTAAGATATAGTTGGTTTGTGTGGCAGCTGAGCTTTTAAGTAATTACCTAAATTCATTGTTTCTCGAAATAATTCTTAGACTGTGTTACTGCTGACAGTGGCAGGAGTGACTCATAGGCAGGGCATAATTAGCTACAGAACATAGATGGTTTCCATAGTCATGGGAGAATGAGCCTTTATCACCCTTAAAATGAGTGGAGCTTTCATACTACCAGTAAATGAGTCACTGTTTTACTCTGTGAAGAGTAAAATCTTCAGTTGGTTGAAACAAGTTCGTGATTGACAGTAAGTTGTTGCTCCACCCATTTTTTGTGTCCTGATACCATACCCACCAATCACTAGGTTGTCCCCATATTTTCTCCAACTCATTGTGCAATAGTAATTCTTCTGGTTTGATATCTACTGTCTGCCTGTGCCTGCTGAGCAAGATTCCAAGTCTGTTGGTGAAATGTCTGCACATTCAGCCAGTTGGCACCAGAGGTTATGCATACTAGCCTGCATGCTCCTGAGTTCGCAATGTTAAAGCTGTGGGACAGGCTTACAAATGCACTTTAGACATTTCAAATTGTGGAATCTGGTTAAGAAGTTGTTAAAATGATCATATTTAATTCATACATATCTATTATGTTTATGTCTATATTTTACAAATGTTTTAAAATGGCTATAAATAGTGTGAAATGTAAAATGCTGCACTTCTGTGGCCTTCTCTTGGATTTGATGGTGCTGCCCTCTTTGTCCATGGGAGTCAGAGTTTGACGCACAGGGATTAGAAGCGTTGTCCCTGACTGACATGTCCCTCCCCCCACTTTAATGTTGGCCCCAGAACCACTCCCCCTCCAGCTCGGACAGCTCGGACAGCTACGAATCAGACCATGACCGCTCAGAGAGACCAAAAAGCAAGAAGAACCAGGGCCCGTACCGGGATTATGATGCCCCATTCTCTCAGGTTAGACCACTGCTTCTGTCATCCAGTTAATTTAATTGAAGATATCTACTGTACATTTTAATTGCTATTTTCAAACAAGCAGATAGTCCACATTTTGAAAAAAGTTTGTGTGGTAATTAATTATTTAGCTTTATTGTTTCCTGTTTATTTGTTCATTTTATTTTTTGACAGTATAAATAGAAAATTATTTGTTCCAGTTTTGTGTGAGAAACTTCCATTTCGTTGAGAGGTAACAATTGGCTCAGCCCAACAGGGAACAGTAGACAGTAAGCCGATTGAACTCATCAGTCTCACGGCTTTCTGGAATCCCTTAGCTGGCCAGGTACCCATAGGTTCGTGAATTGGACATTGTGTTCCTCATATGGTATGAGCAATATGTGATCTGCAGTGTTTAAAAAAGTGAACACAAGTCACCATGTGAATCAAAGGAGTCACATTTGGCCACTTCTTCCTGAGTTTGTCGAGGAGGGTTGCTTTGGGGCAGTTTGCATTGTTCAATTCGAGCAGGGGAAAAATGAGAAAGAAAGGAAGGTTCATTGTAACATTAATGGAAACTGCATTCCAGTCTTATGACTTTCCACAATAAGCCTAGTTTAAGCAGTACAGTTAACAAAGATAAACCCACTCTCAACTTGATAAATAATTGCTTCAACTCACAGGGGGCGGGTTCAAGGAGAAGGTGATCCAAACGTACCGGGTACATGGAAGTAGTTGAATAGCTGGAAGTGATGTGATTAAGCTTTCTGGTACTCCTGAGAGTTGCTTTGTTCAAATCGAGATGAATCAACAAGCTCTTGGTACTCCTTCATCAGGTGTGCATCAGATTGGCATGCAAAATACTGCGTTGGCACATAACATAGCTTTAACATACCTGGCACATTACAGACCTATCTGTCTAGTAATGCTGTGGTGTTTGTGCGGCTGTCCCCAGCATAGCCAGTCCAGTGGAGGCCATGGTAAACTCCAGAGACCAACATCACACAAAAACAGTGATTACGACAAGTTCAGTGACTACAGTGAGGACAAGTATGACTATGAAGGTGAGGACGATGACTTCGCTGATGAAGGAGGCCATTACCGGCAAGGCAAGGACTGCTCCATGCATAGCAAAGGAGGAACATCCAAGGAGATGATGAAAAGGCCAAACATGAAGGGTGTGCAGAAACAGCAGCAGTGTAAGATTAACCTTATTTTAATTGATAGTAAAACTGTATTTGATGTTGTGACAAAAGTGCTAGTTTTTTGAGGATTCAGAAAGCTTATGTAGATATGGCCAGAAAGCTGGGGCTGCTTTCATGGGACAGTGGTCTTCCTACAATCCATAAAATATTAGTGTGGTATTTCCTGAATGTTGGGGGGTCTTTTGCAGACCTTGGACAAAAGGGGAAAGGCCGGGGGGCTGTTGGCCGGGGGAGGGGCATGATGAACAAAAACAAGAAGCAGAAAGGCAAGACGTGGGGACGTGGCCGTGGCCGTGGAGGAGACCAAGGTGGAGACAGCATAAAGGAGGTCAGTAAGCAATACTCATATAGGCAGCCATTATGGAGTGAGTTTATTTTTCCCTTTTTCTCATTGCCTGTGATCAAACATGGCATAAAAGGCAATGTTTTTTAAACCAAAGTTTAGGTTTCAATGATTTAAAAGCGTCATCAGTATCAAGCAGATTTCTTAATAAAGGGTGAGTCTCATAAAATGTATGTGCTCAGTATGTAAGTGGTGAGTTTGTATCCTGGTTTTGGAATCACTGGTCAAGAGACCAAATGTCACTTCTCCTACAGGATGGAAAGGGCCCACCCCCCTTCCAGAAAAAACGGCCTATAATGACGCAAGAATTCATTAATCAGCATACAGTTGAGCACAATGGAAGATACATCTGCAAGTATTTCCTAGAGGGAAGATGCATCAAAGTAAGTATTTTGAATTCTGATCCAGTAATGTCAGTTACATTCATATATACCTCTTTTTCCACTAATGGCACATTGGACATATTTTATCAAAGGAAAAAATATCCAAGACTAAGATTTTAAAGATTGATAAACAATGATGAGATGTCACAGCTGTTGCAGAGTTACTGTAGTTCAGTCCTTCGAGTTGTTCAACAAGTCGAAATGGTAGACCAGAAGCATGAAACCATGTCCAATCAAACAGTGTGACTGTGACCATCTGATTCTTAACAGGGAGACCAGTGCAAATTTGAGCATGACCTTGTTGTTCCTGATAAGAAGAAGGAGCTTTGTAAATTCTACATCCAGGGATATTGCAGCAAAGGAGACAACTGTATCTACATGCATAATATCCTTTCAAAGATGTGTGTGCTGTTTGTATGTATGTAAATATGTGCTAGCCACAGCCAAACCTAAAATACAAGATATGAGCTTTTTGTTGTTGTCACAGTTGCTTAATAGTCCTACCTTAAACACTATTAAGTATATTGATTTAAAGACATTTCAGCAGTTTGAATGTCTGGATTAATGCATTGTTACATTGATGAGCTGGATGTCATTTGTTTTTTCCCTTGATGTTTGAATCCATGTGAATACCCTTGTAAGTTCTTTCATACGGGAGCCAAGTGCTTTCAGGGAGACAAGTGCAAGTTTTCTCATGAGCCATTGACAGATGTGGGGAGAGAACTGCTTGAAAAGGTAAAAAAAAAATATATATAGCAGATCCTCAAAGATATGGACCTCAGACATTAAATACTGGTTAACCAAATTGGTTAAAAACTATTTAAAAGTGTCCACAGGCAACAAAATGTAAGTAACAATTACAGTCAGTAAATGTTTCAGATTGTGTCAATTGTATGTTCTGAGGTCCTGACTGTACATAGCAATTTAACACTTAAATCACAGCTGAAATGCAGTGCAAGTGTAAAATAAACACATATATTTTTAATTTTTACATAAAAATAATAAACAAGGTAGTATAGCAAACCCTCATGGACCATATACACTTCAGAGCAGATATTTTAATCAAAAATTTGGTCAGTTTTTAATTTTTCCTTGAAGTGAGTAACTTTCTTGAAATAATTGCTGGTTCATCAAAATGGTTATGAAATGGGCGATATTTAAAGACAAATAATCATGTCCATGTGCAGATACACTGAATACACAGTGTTGTATTCTCTATAATTTCTCTTTGTGCCTCACCCTTATAATCTGTAGGTACTGAACACCGAAGGGGAGCCCCTGAACGAGGATGAGCAGGAGGTAGAGGAGTTGCGAAAGCAGGGCATTGCTCCCCTCCCAAAACCACCCCCTGGGGTGGGGCTTCTACCCACACCTGGGCCCAGCAGCCCACAAGAGGGCAAGAAGATCCCCTCACTTTTTGAGATTGTGGTCCAACCCACTGTGGACCTGGCGCAGAAGATTGGACTCCGGTAAGAAGCCTGTGTTTTGACTCTGTTCTTTTTTCATTCAATTCATGCAAGATGAAAGGAAAATTAGACAGGAAAATGTGTTTTACAGTACAGTGGTAACATCCTACCTGGGATTAAAACCTGCAGTGTTTCATTGGTGTGAATAATGACTGGAAAGTATATAGTGCATGACTCAGTAGAGGAACACTAGAAAGGGCTCATATATTAATCAGGAATGTTTTTGCTTTTTTTGTCTTTTTTTTTTTTGTGTTGCAGGCCAAATTTCTACAACAGCTCGTCTCCCACTGACTCCCAGTTTCAGGGGAATGGGCCCCCTCCTCAGTTTGGAGGGGGTCTTGAAGACACACAGGGCACAAACATGATGCCACCAGTCCCCAACGGACCACCTATCCCCCCTCCGGAGTCCCCAGGATCATTGGGAGGTCCCCCTCTATCCCATGGGGGGCCACCCCTCCCCCAGAGCCCTCCTGGACAGCCTCCACCTCACAGCTTTCATCAGGGCCCTCCCATGCAACCTCCACCCCCTGGGCAACCTCCTGGTTTCCATGGAAATCTCCACGCCAATCAGCCCCCTCAACAGAACCAGCAGGGACCCCCATTCCCACCTATAGCAGATATGCCAATGCAGCAGAATATGCAGTACCCAGCTATACCACAGAACCCTGCAGAGTTCTTTGGTGGTTACTACAGTAACCAAGCCATGGGTCCAGGAGGTACATCACATTTATATGATTTGCTTGTTTGATGTGTGTTTGTTTGTTCATTTCTTTCTCTCTGTCACTAATCATAATAATTTCTGCATCAGTGCTCTGTGCTTGGGAGCAAAACTTTTCAAAAAAATTTTTCCTCACCTTTCCAAGAGCTGTCTAAAACATGCAAAAATGCTGAACAGGCTACTTTTACAGTTGATTTCTTTTGCTGTAGCAATACAATGTTGGACCTATTATGTGCCTTGATATTCAAGTTTAGCAAAGATGGTTTTAGAGAAGTAATAGAGTAATTACTGTGTCAGCAAGTCATTACTACCACAGTGTGACAGCTGTTTTTTAACAACAGCACTATCAGTGTACAAATATTTTTCTTATAATGTAACTGAAAATAAGCCCTTCAGTCTATAATTTGTAGATTGATCAGCTTAAATGTAGCAATTTGTACACATTTGTGGGTTGTGGCATCACTTAACATTACTGCAAAAGGCTGTCTCAGCTCACACATCTAATCTGTCTCTCTGAAGAAGCCCTCCACCAGGACCAGGCTTATGGCTGCACACAGGACACCCAGCAGGGCAACAACATGTCAGAAGGTGTGGTTCAAGTGCCAGACTTTCTGCCTGCAGTCCAGAAGGCTCTCTTCCTACGACTGAGCCAGAAACAGCAGGAAGATGAAACGACAGGCGAGGAGGGGAAAGGTCAAAGGGCAGGAAGCAGAGACAAAGGTAAGAAACACCAGGGTGTAGCAGTAAGTAAATGAATCAATGAGCAAATAAATAAATACATTTAAAGGGCTCTGAAAGGAATTGTTTGACTTACGAAAGTTTTTATGATCTATGATTTTCTTCAATGTGTTTAATGAAACCATGTAAATTGAGAGATGTGATGATCTGGGTTTTTAAGGGGCAATCTGATTTCTGATTTTTATATGTAATAAGTATAGGAAAAATAATACTCAGTAATGAAATAGTGAAACTTACATGGGTCATTTGATTAATATTCTGTGATTAAGACCAGTTGTGCTGCATCAAGCATAATTTAAACAATTCCGCAAATTATCAAAAAAAAAATAACAAAATCCTTTACAGTACCTGATAGTATCACTGCATACTTGATCAAACCAATTGAACAATGATGATTGTTCCAGATGAAACAACAAACTGGTATTCCAGCGATGAGGAGGATGGGAACAGCATGACGGCCATTCTCCGGTCCCTGAAGAAACAGAATGAGGCAATTAAGCAGCAGCAGCATCCCACAATGCACAAGGCCCCGTCACAAGCAGGGCTCTGTGACCCCCGTCTACAAAAAGAAAGAGCCTTGCCCAGTGACCCCCGCACCAAGGCAGATCCCCGGCAACGTGCAGCAGAAGTGCGGAAGGGGGTGGAGGTGGCGTCAGACCCCAGACTCGCTCGGGACCCCCGGAAGGTGAGGCCCCCTGAGTCAAATGCCCAAAAACCAGATGGGCACCATCACAACCCCCACTCTTCGCACCCCTTGCTCTCCCACAAGCGGGGCACAGATGAGGATGAGGAGGGGGAGAGGGAGCCGAGGGAAAAGGCTGTAATTATTCCGCTGGAGCCCCGTCCAGGTGCAGCACTTAAAGACCCACGGTGCCAGGTCAAGCAGTTCAGCCACATTCGGGTGGACATCATCCTGTCCCGCCCAGCCTTTGCCCAGACTGTAGTGTGGGCCCCAGAGGACCTTATCCCCCTCCTCATCCCCAAACAGGAGCCCTCCATCAACCTTCCTCTGCCCCCTCTCATCGCTGATGCTCGGCTCAACCGCAGCCTTGGGGGTCCTCTGGTCGAGCAAGCACCTCCGTGCTCCTCACCTCCTCTTGATCCACGCCTGGCTGCCACACGTCTCAAGGAGGGCATAGGCAGAGCAGGAGGGCTTGCCAGCAAGCACCCCCTGGAGAAACCTTTGGATCCAAGGATCAGTCGTTCAGGAAGCCTGGACTCCAAGATGCCTGCACTGAGGGAATCTTGCCCAGCCGGGTCTCTGGACCCCAGGCTCCTGAGAGGTAGCACAGGGGGAGCCTCTGCCCCCACCACGCCCACAACCCCCACCACACCTGTCAAGGCAGAGGCCGAAAAGCTGCCCCCATATGCCCCCCGGTTGTCCTCTTCTGGTGGGGGGCTGGAAAGCCCCACTACCTTGCTTGGGGGTATCAGCCTATATGATCCTCGGAATCAGACCTCCTTGCAAACCCCCAGGGAAGAAGGGACCGACCCTCCTAAAAAGCCGGGAATCCTAAAGCAATCATCCACCAAGCAGAATATCCAACTGCCACTTTCACCAATGCACATAGGTGGGGTGGTACATGAGGGCATGGATTCAGATGACCCTGCGGAAGCCCTTGCAGGGGTCACTGGGGCCCATAGCAAGCCCTCCTCTGCCCCTACTGTGGTCCCAAGTTCTTCGCTCTCAGCCCCTGCTGTCCACAACTTGCCAATTCAGGCACTGGCGGGGTTGATTCGGCCCCCCTACACTGACCCACGGCAGGCTAAACCATCAGGACAGCCAGCAGGGGGTCCACAGGAGGGTGACAATGTTGGGGAGCCCGATGACCGACCATTGAAAGACATGTTCAAGACTTTTGACCCCACGGCCTCCCCTTTCTGCCAGTAAAAAACTCTAATTATACAATTAATCAACAAACCTCTGCCTCAGTCTCTGTATTTATAGTCTGCAAATTACCCCACCTGACATAACATTATTGACAATTATACACATATATTTATTTCAAGTGTACATAGAGACAAAGACTGATTCACAAAACTGTTGAGAGTACATTATACACATTTGTGCATTGATATGAGATGGTTTTTGACACTCCCCTGGTCATTATGCAGTATTGGTGTGAGGACTGCTGTAGCATTGGAAGTTATTGGTCTGTTCCACCTACATTAATGTAGCAAGATTGTGAGAATGTGATGCACCAGCTGGATGCCAGCTGGGCTGTATGCTATCATGGTTATAAAGGTGGTGGCTACTGTGCATTTTTCTATTGTCAGCCACACAGTGTATCAAAGACATGCTTTTATGCTATTAAAGGTACAGTATTATGATTTTATCCATTTGTGTGTAGAGCAAGAGCAAGTTAAAGAAAAGTATAGAAACTGCCACTTTTATATAGTTGTACAGTGTTTAGCTTATAATCAGGCAGATTTTACAGATCTACCAGAATAATAAGCAAAAATCTCACCTCCTTCTGCACTCCATTTATACACCAATATGATGACACTTTTGCATTTGTGGTTATGGCACACTACGACAATGAAGAATGTGGAAACTGTAAGAAACCTGGTTTGTTTTATTCAGATATTATGTACAATACTGTGTTGCTGTATGGTGCTATTTCTGTTTGAAATGAGTGGCATTTGTCCTTTTTCATTCTTACCAAATAAGGCACATTGTAAATGGCTTCTTTTGTATTATAAATGCAGTGCTCGTCATGAATCTTGTCAAAATTGGACTTTTTTTGTTTATTGTTGAAAATGGTTGTGAAATCTGTCTAATCAGAAAGAAACACTTAAAACTGTATTACATTAACATTTTATAAATCACTGTCCTCAATAAAAACACTACTGTATACATAGCTACAGATGAGGAACAAGGTCATTGTCAAGTTAATGGGGAAAAAAATACCATGACACAAAACATTACCTTAATCTTTGGAGAATCTTAATTGCCACATGGCAGAGTACATGAGTATGAGGTATGGTAGCTGCATCATTTATTAGTAAATGTATTCATTAGTGTATTTTACACATAATTCTGCAATTCAAGCCAATCTAGGGCTGAGTTAACTGAGTTTTGGCAAACCTGGGACAAACATTAATTTTCGTCTAAGCAGGCAGTATTTTCACTTTTAGTCCAGGGTCTCTCTGAAGGTAGTCTTGAAAACCTACCTTAGGTGAGGCAATAGAGGTCTGCAGTTTCCTGGAAGTGGTTCTAGGGTTTGTTGTGACTTTCTGGACAATTTTATGCTTCACTGTTTTAGACATTTGGACAGGATGGCCACTCCTGTGAAGACTACTGTCCCATACTTTCACTATTTGAACAGTATGGCTCTGCTTATGGTTTGGTGGAACCCCATAGAGTTGGAAATAAAGTATTAACCCTTTCCAAGCTGATTTGGAGAAACAACTTTCTCTCCAGATGTATTCAGGAATTTTATTTGATATAAGATGTATCTCTACAACCAGAGTGATGATAACTTCACTCTGATGGTAAGGTCCAGAGTTAATCACATTTTAATTAGGCCCCAAGTACTGTTTAATGGTAATGGTATAATGCTTCTTAAATCCACAGATATATCACATTCAGTGTCTTTTGGAAAAATGCAGATGACCTAATGTTCTTGGAGCTTAGATGTTTTTCAGGTTAGGGGTGGGGGACTGGGTGCCGCTGTCGGTGACAAGAGTATGGAGGTCACTTGAAGGTCTCCTGCATTTTGATAGATGGAGCAAGGCTGGGTGCAACAGGATGCAGGGAGGTCTTCCGGAGGCCGAGGTCGTCAGTTTCTGGGTTTGAGATCTGCTGGGCCCGATGGATCTGCAGGTTCTTTTTCCACTGGAAACACAGAGCTGCTGCCTCAGCACCATCTGAGTTTGGCTCTGGCTGTCGTAGACCCTGATTTGACAAATCGACACAGGGTTCATTTCCTTGTTTTTATGAATATTGAGATCATTTTGTAGTCCCTTTGGTTCTATGAAAGGATTCCTGCATTTGTGTGTGGATATGAGTGATCATGTTTGTATGTAAGCTTGTGTGTGTTAAGGATGGTGTGTGCGTCTTGACTATTATGCAAGTGTCTGTGTGTGTACAAATGAAGGTGTGCTCTCACATGTTACTATGTTAGGTCATCGTGTCTTTGTGAGTCTGTTTATGGTTCAGAATGTATCTATAGAACATTATATACAATCATTATTTAACTGAAAAACAAATCTGTGCCAGAGGCAGTGTATTTAATAGCAGATTGGAATGTAACTGTTTTGACTACTGAATTGTAGCATTCTACTGAAAGAGATGCCATATAGCTTTGGAATAATCATGACACCAATTTCTCAAAGTATTACACCCTGCTTTCACCACTGCATCAAGAGTTTAGCATCATTACAAGTCAGTGAGTATGGATCAGGGCGTCTCTGTATAAGTGTGACTGTATGCCAGTATGTGTGTTTTTATTGGTGACTGTGCATCTCTCACCTTAATGCAGGCAGTCTCAGCTGCTCGTACTCCCTGCAGGATGATCTGAAGCAGATTTTGTGCATTCTTCACCAGGATTTCATCTGAGGACTTGCTCCCAGGGGTTAAAGCATTCACGCTGTGGGAGCAGGAGGAGTTCATTTTGACTCTCTGTATCTTAACAGGAAGGGGCCTCTATTTTGGCCCCAAGTTGTGTATAAATGTCTGCATCATACACTGCACAGAATTAGAATTTGTAAGTGTTGCTCTCACTGATGGGCCTGGTCCTGTTGGATGGTGCCAATGTTGAACATGGAGAAAATATTTCACTGTTGGTTATTGGTCACCTGGAGTTGCTAGATCGTACTAAGACGGAGTAAAGGCCTTCACACACTATATACCAAGCACATCAATTCCATGCAACCTGGCAAACCTAGATTGGTTGGAATGTAAACTCTCTATCATTCCGATTCCTGCATGCATCAATTGTACACAAGACCTAGCTTGGAGAAATTTGTGACAATAAGACAGCTGACAGTAGAAAGAAAGCAAGATAGTCTTGTAAATATCTCTCTTTTTGAAAATCTTTTTTTCTGGCACTCCGTAATAGGCATGTTGCATGAATGCCAAATATCATGCACATTCGTGTTATCTGAATTTTTGCACTTTATTTAGTGTACCTTATTAATATATATTTCAGATATCTTTATTATGGTAACTCATTCATATTGCAAATAACTTTGGGGCCAGTTCTCTCTATGTTCCATCGTTGCCATGGTTATGATCAATATTCCCCAAGGAGGGAACAGTGTATCCTCCAGTGCAGTCAGGAGAAATTTCAGGACAAATTCTAAATTACCATCCAAATCTCCTCCCCTTGCCAAATTGAAGACTGGTTTTCAGTATTGACATGTGGCACTGCATAACTGAAAGCCTGTTTCTATTCCTGGTCAGATAATACAAAAAATAACACAGAAAAGAGTTCTGTGTTTGTCTGGACATGACACTGTCCATTCATGATGGCTGATTCTGGGTCCTAGCAATTTTTCCATTTGAAGAGGCTGAAGTAGAAAATCCCTAATACTACATCCCTGCTTTTTAATATGACAAGCAAGATGCCTTGAAACGGATTATAATTTCTGTTTTAAAGCATGGCTGACCGTGCTGCGGAATAAAATTAAAAGCCACACACATTTTGTGGTATATGCATCTCAAAACTGAGTAAAAAGATAAACTTTTTCTGTTTATTTGTTTAATTGAACAGAGTAATGTGCACCTGATCCAAAGGAGATACACTTCAGCTGGAGGATTGTCAGTCACTGTTTAAAATTTGTATCTTGCAACATTTTTACAATTATTTAGGTTTGTTTCTAAACTAAATAAAAGTAAATTGTTGTAAGTAAAACATGTTAGTACCATTTTCAAACATCACCTAAAACCTAGAAAATTGGAATAAATACAAATTTGCCAAGCAAGACCAAATAACAAGCAAGACCAACCAATAAGTTACCAACTCAACAGCTGGCGAGCTAGTTAATGTTCTGACCACCTACACAGAACATTTCTTATTTAGTATTGCATGGATAGTCTTCATCCTAGCATAGTCTTCACGGATGAGGAGGAAATGAAAAGGCCAATCTGTGGAAATTGTACATTGCATGCACTGACACAGTTCAGAATGGGGCAGTACAAAGAGCTGAGTCATGATTACCCCATACCTTGAGATGATAGTGAGCTGGTTGGTAGTGGTGAGAATCTTCTCCAAAATGAGGCAGAGGTCTTCCCTGCTGTGCTCATTCAGGGAGTGGTCAGCAATGACCCTGACAAATTGGGTCACGGTCTGGCAGCTGGACACCACATCTTTTGCTGAGGCAACAAACATCTCTTTGCTCTGTAGAGAGAATAGTATAGCAATAATGATGAGAAGTGGATTGGATTTTAAAAAATGGATTGCTTTTTATTGCAGTCAATGAGTCAATGATCTCAGGGATTTCAAATTTACAGGGAGGGAAACAGTAATCTGGGGAATGATCTGATGGTCAAACAGAATCCCTGGGATTTCTGGGATTCGGTCAAAAATATTTGGCTTAACCACATAAAAGAAAAATGGAAGAATTCTGCTTTTGGTGCATCCCACTTGGGTTCCAGAGATTACATGGGATGCACAGGCAAAAATGCCCTCTGTTGAATGAGCAAGTTCTTAGCCACAAGCCTTATGCACCTGTATGGGTCCCTTCCTGCGGAGATACTGTGCCATGTAGTAGATCTTCTCCGCCATGTCTTTGGTCACCTGGACGATGCGGTTGTTCTGTGCATCCCATTTGTCCATTTCTCTCTTCAGGAAAAGCGAAGTGTAGGTAAGGGAGGGTTCTGCCCTGATGATGGCAAGCCCACTGCCAACCTGAGGAAGACTGAAGTCAGTATGCTTGGAAAAAAAAATCAAATATACATGCACACACACACACACACACACACACACACACACACACACACACACACACACACACACACACACACACACACACACACACACACTCAGACTAAGTATTCTAAACAACCCCTCCATCTTCAATCATGGCTGGAGAACGTTCAGCCTTATATGGCACAAAAAATGAGGAAACATATAAAGCACCTCAGTTCTTTACCATTATCAATATGTATGTATTTTTTGTATTTGTTATCCCTTAAGTGTGGTATTGGCATGTATACAGCCGAACTGGTAATTCTGAAGTTAAACTATGTGAATCATTTAGCTGTACTATGTTACAAATCATCTCAACAAAAATCTTTTTATCAATTTCATATCAAACTTTTATATCAATTGTCCAAAAAATAAGCATGTGAGCTACATAAACATAATAATACTGTATGTATTATTTCTGGACACTAAAGAATTGGTGTTCAAACTATTGCTGGGGAGGGGGACAGGAGGCCTGCAAGATAAGATTGATTCAGCAAAGAAGAAACTGAGTAGAAGTAATATCTGTAGTTAAGGTGTGAATTGTGAGATCACTGAATTGCAGAAAATCAAATGATCTACCTAATTATGACTTTCTTAATCTTAAAGAGATTTTTAAAGACATTTTTAAAATTATCTACCAGCTAACAAATGTAGCTAGCAACATAAAAATACTTGTTACTTCCACACACTTTTTTGAAGTTATATTCAAAAGTTAGCTCCAACATTTAGTGACTTATCCTACAGGGCAACTCAGAAATGCAATCAATCCGTTAATTTTGTAATGAATTTATGCATGGACACTGCTTTATTGGTGAAGTTGTGGGTGGGGGCTAGGTAATAAATAAGCTATTTATGGGGGATGCCATTGTAAAAGTTTGAACACCCTTGCTCTAGAGTGTGAAACAATACAATCAATTAGACAGTTTCAAAAATGGCCAGGATGTACTACCATTCTCAGCTCCTGTTTGGGTACAGGATGGCTCTGATTATCCAGTTCAGAGAATTTCCTGCTCAATGGATGGTTTGCCTGCTGACAAACCATGGCTGTGTCAGGTGACTGTGTCACATTCTTCTGACTGGACAGGAATTTTAAGTGTGCGTCCTGGATTTCACAGATCCGCCTTCCCTGTAGACAGAGTCTGACCTGCTGCTTGGTTTCCTGATGAACACCTTCCACTTTGTCAATCTCTTCAACAAGAAAATGAGCCTTAGCTGACCAATATTGTATCTGGACCTCCAGACTGTACATGTTACCTACATCCTGAGTTTCTGCTAATTGCCTTGCTCTACACATGATGTCAGATATCTGAAAGGATAGGTGTTCATTAATGGACCTGAGGTTGGCACGAACCCTGGGATCTTTGATGTAATTTAAACAGTCTTGAATGTTCTGACAGGCATCTTTTACATTGGCTGAGAGGGATTCTACATTCCTCTCAAATTTAGTTCTTTCCTGTTCCGCTTCTTCAGGGTCTGTGGTAGTAAAATTTGCCAGGTGGACAGCATTTTCAACTGCATCAGCATACTCCTTATTAACACTGCTAACAAGACTAGATAATTCCTTCATCTTGAGTAAAAGCTGTCTTTGTAAGAGTTCAGACTGTGCAAGCTGGTGGATGTCAGACAGGGGCACAGTGCTGAGATCATCAGCCATTTGGAGGTAGGTCTCTGTGAATGACTTCACTTCCTCTTGAAGGCCCCTCATTTTTATAATGGTGTTGCTGCTTTTACAAATTAAGGAGGTCAGTCTGGCTGCTTCCTGAATCCGTAGAGAGTTCTCTGACACTACCCCCAGCCTTTTCTGGGGAATCACCTGATGCCTGATGGCCTGTCCTGTATTGCTGTATGCCACAACACCCAATATTTTATCAAGCGAGTCTAACAGTACCTGGATGGACAGGGCCCATAGCATGCAAGGCCCTTCAAGTTTATCAGTCTCAACTGGCATGGATGATGCCAACTCAATTAGATGTTTAGCATTAGTCTGGGCTTTCTTCAGCTTGCTGTGCAGCATGGTGATGTTTTCATGATGTTCACTTCTCCCTGCAATGTCTGATGATGTGACCTGCTGCACAATGTCTGAGCATAATCGCATCACATCTCCCAGTAATTCTGCACTGTTTGATTTTTGCAGCTTGTCCTGGAGCATGGTAAAAGCTGCATGGTACCAGGTGCCAGCAGTGGGCAGCAGAATCTGTCGCATATTGCTTATTCCATCAGAGAACAGTGCAGTATACTTATAGATGCTTTCTGTGCTCTTTGCGGCACCTATAGCTGCCTCCTGTGCAGTTTGTACTAGAATTGGAGTGAGTGCCACAACCTCTGACCGGAGGGCCTCCAGCTTCTGAACTTCTGTGTCATTGATGATGGTGTTTGCCTCTTTGGCAGCCTGAACATAACTGTTTGAAAGCTCAAAAACTCTTGTGCAAGCCACATTGAGAGCTGTGACATCTTTATCTTTGGTTGCTTTGATTACATTGTACATTGAGGGCAACAGGTCGATATTTTGTATCAAAGGAGCGGTTTTCATTTCACTAATAAATTCTGGCTTTCTTGACTCACCACTGCTGCTGCTACTTGCTAGTTGAGATTTTTCATCATGTTTCTCTAGATTCTCTACATAACATGGACTGGGTATGCCTCTGCTTTCAGTGCTTTGGGCTGAAAACTCATAGCATCCAGTGTGATCCAACCCAAAATCCTTAGACTCCTCAGAAATGGGAGCAGGCCTTGGGAATGCACTGTGACGGGCTTCTTCTCGCAACGGACTGAGGAGGTGTGGGTGTTGCAAGCCATCCAAACCTTCCCTTAAAATGTGAAAATGCTTCACTGTCTTTAAGGCCTTCTGAGAAAATTCTTCAAATGACCCTATATTTAACCCAAGGTCTGTGGTGAGGACCTCTACACATATGGTTACTTCAACAACTGATGCTTCCACCTGCTTCACTAGCACTAGGAGCCCATTCCGAAAGATGGGATTATCACTCTGGTTTACATGCCTCTTCACAGATCGAACTACTTGGTTCATATGACCTAGGAGGTTGTCAGCATGTTCAGAAAACTGGCTGTGGCTTTTGGCTTTAAACGCTCTCTCACATCCACTAAAATCACATACAATCTCCTGAAGGGCAAGGCTGATTAGTTCTTTCACGTTCAGGATGTCAGTAAAGGCATCTGCAAGCTGATTGGTCTCCTCTGCCCATCGCTGGTGAAGATCCTGGAGCTTTTCCAGGGCTGCAGAGTGGGAACCACCCCTATCTAAATCTTGAAAAAGCACTGCAGCAACACCCTTCAACCTTGTCAAGCATGCCCTAGAACTTTCCACATTCTCAATACACTTGAGGTCTGTTGAAAGAGCTGAGATAAAGCTGGCAACTTGGACCATACGATCAACATGAGACATAAAGGCAGTAAGCAGAGATTGAACATTTTCTGGACTATTGGTGGTTGTGTGCACCAGCTTGTCAAATGGTGCTGTTGCCATAGCAAACACATCCAGGACTTGGAACAAAATGGCAGTTGTTAGTCTGTTGTTAAGGTTATGCAACTGCTGCTCTAGAAAGGAACAGGTGTTCTCTAGGTCCTTCTGTCTTTGTTGTGAGGAGTCAGAGGTACTTTCTGGCAACTTTGTCAGCTGGGATACCTTTAACCAGAGTTGGAGGACACATCGGCAGGTGTTTACAACCATCACCTGCATGTCTTTCCTTGAAGTGTTTGCGACCAACATACAGTGGATAACTACCTCTCCCAACAAGCTGTCAAAGTTGCTCTCCCTAATTGAAGAACTCTTGGAGATAGACAGAAGGCTGTATAAAGCCTGGATCTTGTCAGCGTATCTCCTTGTGGAGTCAAAGACACTTCTGCGGGAGCTGCTCTTCAGTGTTGATATGACTTCAGTGATGGTGGACTCCACTAGATCTGCAATATACTTCTTGGCAGTCTGAGCATGTTCACTCTGAGGGTGCTTGATAGTGGTGCACATGGCTGTGTGCAACATGGAGACACATTTCTTGAGGGTCTCAAGGGAACTGATCAGATGCTCTTGCTGCCCAGGATCTCGCAAGTCTTCAGCTCGCTTTTCTGCCAGGTTGTTGAGCAGCAGCAGGGCCTCTGAGAAGCCCTGGAAAGCTAACAGCAAAGATGGAATATCTGGAGCCTTCTTCAGCTGGAATAGGCAGTCCAGAAGCCAATGAGCTGACATGACAATTTTTCTGACAGCAGCATCATCCTCCACTAGGAGAATCTGGGGAACATACCAGAAATTTACAAGTAATACTGCCTCATACTTTTTACATCTTAACCATTTTACTATTTACATGGCTATATTTTCTCTGTTCACTGCATGAAGAGTATCTCACCATGCGGTGTTGCTCATTATGGTCATAATGCCAACCATATGACCAAAACATATCAGAAACCTTTCAAAATTGCCATGAAAGTATAAAATTCCATGAAAACATTATTCATTTATAATACAGTTTGTTAAAATTTAAATTAAATTCCAGACAATGTATCATAAGGCTTTTCATGTAAAAAAAAAAAAAAACAGTGTCAGTACCTTAAGCAGTCCCAGAAAGACATTTTGAGTAGAGGTGATAAGTTCATCTCTGTGACTAGCAAGGTGACATTGGATGCTGAGTTTTTGAGCTGCCAGCAGGATGTGCTGACCTGACAGCTTCATGGATGTCACCACCGGGTCCATCTCTGCCTTCATGATATCATCATCTGACTCTGCAGCTAGCCTGGAAAACAGATTTGACAAAATGTTACTCTTTCAAGTATCCCTACTCTGTCCCTCATTAAAGCTGTATTTTGTAATCCTAAATTCCTAAACCTATTCCTGATTCTGATATAGAATCTTCAGTAGTCAGGATTCCACACTTCACCATGGAAACCTAAGTGCCATCGCTGAAATGTTAGGATAACTGAAGCTCCAGCACATCCAGCAAACAAGCCCTGATCCCAGGGTCAGTAAGGCTCCACCAGTCAATAAAGAAATGGGAAGTGAACAGGATACAATATGACCTATCCTGTCAGGTTTGTATGTGAATAGTTGTGAATGACCTATAAAATACATCAAAGCTTAAAGGGACATGTGGGTTACTGCCAAGTTCATATAGAAGCAGAACACAAAATGCTGTAATTCCCCTCCTTCAAAAAGTCCTACATTTTTTTCAGTTTATATTTCATGAAAAAAGAAGTGCAGATATACCTAAAATCCCTTTTAAAAGAAACAAGAAGAAAAAAGTTACATCCGATTGAAATCACTACTTGGCATAAAACTGAAAATGTTTTAAGAATTGTGGTAATTATCTTTGTCTTTGTTTGTTCTCAAAAAATTATGGGAGACAACTACAATCAGTCCTGTTCATTTTGTGTTGTGGGAGGAGTGGGAAAACCAATAAACTTTGATAATTCAAAAACTCTAAAATAGTAATTTAGCTTCAGGGAATGTCTGACTGTCAGGTTTTGACTAGTTGACCTGAAGTAGTAGAGGTCTAATGTGAAAATATTTCCTGTTACACCCTTCAAACAAACTTCTCCAATCCACTGTTACACTGTTCACACAGGCATAGATAAGATCAGGGATGAAGACCCTCCAATGAGAGGTTCCTGTTTGTTCTTCACAATATTTCTCCACATTTCTCCAGATGTTTCACAGAAATCCAACACCCAAAACCACACACTACTGCACTGGGGGTTTCAGCACCTGAAGAAATACCATAAAGAGTAGAGGGGAGATAGGATACAGGAGGCAACTGATTGTGGATATAAATCCATAAGAAGGATTAAGGAATAGTTGTGAAAAGATAAATGTAGAGAAAGTTATTAATTGATAACTTTTCATTAAAAATATACACATGGAAAACTCTGAATTCATTTAGGTGAGGAACAGCTTACTGTGATCCAGATTTAATATTTCTTTAGGTTCTGATTCACTTGGTGGAATTTACATGTATTTTATTTCAGTGTGTGTGGTTCAAGATTAATAAAGAAATATCTGCCACACTGTAAATACAGATATAACACAATGTGTACTGGAGGTTTCTGTATACCACCATAAAACAAGAAGGCCACCTGGAAGCCACAGCAGCCATATTCTTTGATGCCATTGCCACACTCTCTGCTGCCCTCTCCAGTTTGGCAAACTGCTCTGATGCCTCCCCACTCTCGCAGATTAACACCAGATGACACAGGTGGGTGATGACAGGTGCCACCACCCTCTCAATCGATGTCGTCTTAATTAAGTCAGGTAGGCCATGCTCCAAGAGGGATGCCATCTCTGTCAAAGTAATATTGAAAAATCTAGTAGACAACAGTAGCATGTCTGTGGGAAATAAAATCATTGAAATAAATAAAAAGAAAACAAGGAAAAGCAACAACACATCCTGATGTATCAACAGATATGAAAGCATCATACTGAGTCTACATATAATTGTCATTTATTTAAATATAGGTGGTCTATATAAAACACTTTTTTTTAAATAAACATTTACGTTTTTTTTTTAGTCAGGCTAAAAGATGGCATAAAAAATGTACAACTATTACCTGTAAAATATTAATAGAATTTGAGAGCGTTGGTGCAGATTTTTTAACGAAGGGAAGAAAAAACTAACTATGGAACAAAAAGTTTAAATTGTTTAATTGTTAGTTTGTGCGATGAGAAAAATCTAAAATTATGCGTTCGTTCCCACTACCTTATCAAATAGCAATGTCCCTTTCATATCACAGAAGATCGTCAATTCGAGCTGAAAGGATCAATGGTTGCGCTGATGTCAAAGAACGCACATATTGCTTCGTTTTTATTCGTTGCATGGAAGTAAGATAATGGCTGCAACGTGTGTTTCATAGCAACCGGTCAGGTGACTCAAACATTACTCAATGAAAGCCACGCATAAATTGTTAAAGAATAGAGTGTCCTGTTTCACATTGTAAACTTCGATTGCCATGATTATTGCTAGGAGCTGTGTTGCACATGCAGATGTGATTGTTATCCTTGACTATTCTGGTGCCTCTGACGTTAATTAAATTTTGACCAAGGGATATAGCAGAGAGCTTGGCGGACTGTGCTTTTATTAACGGTGGTTACACGTGGAAACTTTTGTGTTGTTTCTCAAGAATAAATTTGATTGATGTAGACGCTTCAATCATCTCCAAATGTAAAAATAAAATTTTCTCTTTCAACAGCGACCCTTTAAAGCCATAGCCATGTCGTTTGGGACATATGGATAACATCTAAATGTCTATGTGTAATTATATGCAAGGTTTATGAAACATATATTTCTACAACAGAGTTATTTTCAAAGAAACATTATCACGTTTCAGTCGTGAAGTTCGTTTTTCAGTTGCACTGTATTTTTTTTATTAAGAAATATGTTTTAAAAATAAACTTCATTACCCACAATTCAGTACTTTGTCTGTTTATGCTTCGCGAACTGGCCCATGTGACGACGGTGGCTGACAGCTGCAACTCGCAGAGGACTAAGGAGGAAACAAGGGGTAGAGGGTGGATACGGGAGACATGGGATTTACGAAGACGATACAGGACATTGTACGATTAAACTTGCAATGGGTTGCCTTTCTGGCGTAATTTTGAAAGAAATCATACATAAAGAAGTTTTAGGTTGACGTTGTATTGATGACTTCAAGCTAAGAGGAGGGAAATAGTTCGTTAACAGCCTAGCAAACGTAACCCATAACGTTTTAGATAATTCGAAAGGAATCCGCTAGCATTTGCTACTTTGGGCAGTCAGTCACACCCTTAGCTGAGCTGGCTACCACTGGGACACTCGAATCAGTTTATTATTTATTAACAATTCGTACAACACGTGTAGCATTTATTTCGTTGTAACGCTAACTCAGAAAGATGCTATTTACTCGAGGTAGCTAGCAGGACAAAACTGCTGTCTGTACTCACTAGCCACATACCTAACGTTAGATAAATATGAATGACTCATGACACTTACTAATGTTACTTTTTAAGTTCCGCTAGATAGCCAGTCTGTATTTTTGTTGAGCCAGTAAATAATCGATAGCATGAATCATCCAATGTACACATTCGTTGCCCGAGATGAAAATAGTAGTGTCTATGCCGAAGTTTCCAAAATACTGATTTCCACTGGGCATTGGAAGAGACTGAAAAGAGATAATCCCAGATTCAACTTGATGCTGGGAGAAAGAAACAGGCTGCCATTTGGAAGACTAGGTAATGTTAAACATTACTAATTCCTATTAAAATAGCTAGAGCTTGCTAGCTAGTTATCATATCATTCTCTCAGTTGAGTAGCTGTAGCTACAGTTAATTTGGTACAGAATATATTTCTTTGCATTGTTATCACAGGAAAACAGTATGGTAAGTAGCTTGCTGAAATAGTGTATCACTCAAATTAAATGTTGCTAGCTTGCGAACTGACGTTAGCTGCTGTAGCGATATAACATTCATTTTGCTTTTTCCTTTTCCGTACCCCTGTCTCCCTTAATGCTGTGTAACTTTATAGCTTTCTGTATCGCTAAAATACTGATCTGCAGCCAGTAGAATACCTTATTGTAACATGTTTCGCTTGTGATGCATTTCAACAATCATTTTGGATTTTTTTGACCGTATGTTAGTAAGGGGGCTATGAGAGATGTGGTACAGCTTGTCAGCTTTATAGCTTCATTATGTGCATGCAGTACCCTCTGGAGTCTATGTAATGACGTTTGTATTTTCTTCGCGACCGCATGAATACGTTACGGTATCTTAAAACATTCTGTGGTTTAAGCTGCATCCTGCTACCTTGTTCCCACCAATCACGATAGTGACAGGTTTATTTGATGACCTTACATGACCCCAACGCTCTTTTCCTCAAACGCTACGAAAGATCGTGTATGAGTGAAGAGCATTATCAGCTAATCCACTTGGAAGTTGAGAACTCTTCCGGGATCGGGAGCATATGGCTCGTTACTGAAGCTCAGAATATGGACTATGGATACAGAAGTGTATTTTTTCTCCTCGTCATATGCATATGATATTTTCTTCACCATAGGGCACGAACCAGGACTGGTACAGCTGGTGAATTATTACAGAGGAGCGGACAAGTTGTGCCGTAAAGCGTCTTTGGTCAAGTATGTATGACTGCATTACTGCATACAATGTTTTGTGTTGTCTTCCTGCCTCCCAGTGAAATGCAGTGTCATAGTAGTCAGAGTCGTAGTGAAACATTTTGTTTGGGTGATTTTGCTGCCTCACTGATTTCATCAGTGTATGTTTAGATTGATTGACAGTGAATATACATATGCACTGTCTGAGGTGTAACATTTTTTTCCCCTGAAATCTGCAAAGGCTAATCAAGACCAGTCCAGAGCTGTCCGATTCAAACAACTGGTTTCCAGAATCGTACATCATCTACCCCACAAACCTCAACACTCCTGTGGCCCCAGCCAAAAATGGCATTAGCCACATGAAGAGCAACCCCAAAACAGATGAGCGGGAAGTTTTCTTGGCCTCCTATCACCAAAAGAAGGAAAATGGCGAAGGCTCTGTGTGGATTGCCAAATCCTCTGCTGGAGCCAAAGGTGACTCACCAGGAAAAATCTAATGCATGCTCTAAAACTAGATATCACTAATTTCACATGCACAGCACATATGTAAACTGGTCTGCTCTTCAATTGAGTCTGTTGTTTTAGGTGCTGGTATTTTAATATCTTCTGATGCCAATCAGTTGCTGGAGTTCATTGATAATCAAGGTCAGGTGCATGTCATTCAGAAGTACCTAGAGAAACCACTTCTGTTGGAACCGGGGCATCGCAAGTTTGATATCAGGTATGAACCACTAGGATAAGAATGATGGGTTGTGGTATTTTTCTGTATAGTGATAGAAATATTCCCTGTATCTCAGTGGAGAACAAGCTCAAGTGATGAATAATATGTAATTTCTCAGAATATTCATGACTATCCAGCTAGAATGCTGATCTACTGCATGGACGTGCACAGTAAAAATGCTGACTCATCATGCCTGTATCTGCTCTTGAAGTAGAGAGGATGGAGTTGAAGCGATGGTATCCAGCATTGTAGTATTATTTTTATTCATTATTGCTAGCAGTAGCTGAAGTGACAACAATAAATAAAGCTGAACATTGATAAATGCAAGTGCACATAACAGCAATGCAGGTTGTGAATTGCAGTTTAAATAGCAAAGTATAAATTACATGTAACTACAAATTACAAAAAATAAATGCCAGTTTATGGCATTTATAAATGCTGTGGAATGTAATGCATGATTTGTACTGTGATTAAACTATTATACTTTAATGTCCCAAAGAAAATTAGGCGAGTTCAGTTTTAAGATGATTGGCACAGCAGCATATGTGTTGTTCTGTTTTGCTGATGGCAGGAGCTGGGTGCTGGTGGATCATCAATATAACATTTATCTGTACAAAGAGGGGGTGCTGAGGACTTCCTCTGAGCCCTATAACAGCTCTGACTTCCAAGACAAGACCAGTCACCTGACTAACCACTGCATTCAGAAGGAGCACTCCCAAAACTATGGCCGATATGAGGAGGGCAACGAGATGTTCTTCGACGAGTTCCGCCAGTACCTGCAGAATTCCCATAACGTTGCTCTTGAGGGGGCGATTTTACCTCAGATCAAACAGATCATAAGGTAAAAAAACCCCTAAGCGGTCACTTGCATGTATTTCACAAGCAATAATGTTGCCCTAAATCAGGGGTTCCAAAACTGGGATCTGGAAAGGAGTCCCAGGGGATTCTTACTGAAATACAAAAGTTATTTCTCTGTAGGTACAGGTCCTGGGTGGATCCATAATCCAACAAATCATTGTTTTGACATGATCTCATTTCCTTGTGCCATAAACTGTACTGCTGGCTGCTGTAACTGTAAGCATTGTATTGAGGTGGGGCTTCTCAGCTGCACAGTTCTCTTTCTAGAGACGCTTGAGATGAAGAGTTGGGAATCAAATGGTTTTGAAGCGAAAAGGTCACCATTGTGTACAGACCACATACTTAACAAAACTAGACACGTTAACCTACGTCAAGCCAGACAATGTGCCGTGAAATGCCTCAGGAATAGGGTGGTTTGTAACTATAACCCATAACTAAAATCCCTAAACTCTGAAAGTGTCATTCACATTTTTACATTTTGTTTTAATCCTTTATTGATTGAAATTGTTACCTATCCTGTAGAATTTTCTCCCTAGAAAGGTACTAATTGTGTAGTCACCAAAACTTGGTTTATGTTTTATTTTTGACATCAGAGTTGATAATTAATATGATCAACCAGTTCAGATTCTTTAAATATATTGTTGGCTCTGGAGCGGATCCTTTACATTTTAACTGGTTTCCATTTTAAATATTCCAACTCTGTCTGTCGTGTTCTCTGTCAGTTTTAACGTGACATTGAAAAGCACACTATGTAACTGTGTTACTGATTAGCATGCCATTTAAAAGCAGACATGGTGTCCCATCTCTGCAGCAAATCAGTTTAAGTCAGAGTCTGATGCTGTTAATCTTCTGATTCTTTTGAAGTTGAAGATTTCATAGTTTATAAATATAGAAAGTGGATTTAACAGGGAAACATGACATATTTAAACCTTTGGTAAACTCCATGTCACTTCTCTTTTGTAAATAATGAATGTAATTATGTGTATTTCAGTTGTTCGATTATTAGACATATCTGTTATTTCATTTTTTGCCTCTGAATATTCTAAATGTATATCTGATATATTTATATTCTAAATATATTCTGAATGTTCTAAAGGTTTAAATATTCTGTAGACCTTAAAACTCTGGTAGCATTCCTTTATGACAGTCACATTATCTTCTCCTGCCACACCTGTGTGACACAGTTGTTACTGGGTTGGCTCAGGAGTATTCAGGAATGGTCAGACAGAGTGAAGTGACTGGAGGATGGTCTTGTAGCAAGAGTGAGGATGAAGCTAAAGGCTCTAGTTGGCTTGAGGTGAGGAAGGCCTTTTTTTTTTTTTTTTTTAGTTTGTGGATCTCTGACATGTCTCTGTTTGACTCAACTCTTTGCAGGAGCTGCTTGGTGTGTATTGAGCCGGCAATAAGTACCAAACACTTGTCCTACCAGAGCTTCCAGCTTTTTGGCTTTGACTTCATGGTGGATGAGAGCCTGAAGGTCTGGCTGATTGAAATCAATGGTGCTCCTGCCTGTGCTCAGTGAGTCCTACCCTTTCTCCTCCTCTCCCTCTCTTGTGGATGCAATACCAGTATATTTTAATGTCTGCCTACTACAATACTGATTTTAAAATATTGTTGTTGCTGCCTCATATTTCCTATATCCATTCATGTTATTTGGACATGTTTTCCTCATATTGATATGCAGAAAAAATTTGGGCTTATAATTTGGGAAATATTTTATCTCAAATACCTGAAAGTTAAGTCTCAGGCTTTTGGTATGGCTTTGTACCATGTCTGTCTCTCCTTGCAATTCAGCTTGATGATCATGATTGTTGTTTGATTAAACCATCTCTGGCCGAAGTATGAAGCACAGCATCACCTCTTTTCATTCTACCACAATGGTTGTATTAAATTAAGATGAAAGACCCAGGACTTTATTGTGTTATTATTGAAGTTACTGTTAATTTAAATCATGGACTTAATAGGATACATTTTGTTGGCGTAAAATGTGTTTGATTTTGATTCTCTACCCACTGCACTCTCCTTAAATTAAGGGGTTAATCCTGTCCTATATCTTACTCTTGAGGTTTATGAATGGGGTATGAGGCCCTGAAACTCTGCATTGTTCTGGACAGGCTTCAGATCTCACATTATGTGCATACTGAAGCATGCCTTCCTTTAAGTGGGGATGCTGAAGTGAATGTTTAAAAAAAGAAAATGTTCACCATGCTTGCAATGAAACAACTGGTCTCCCACTAAAACATTTTACAGGCAAGAAAAGAATTGTGCCTCCTCCCTCCTCTCTCTCTCTCTCTCACCCAAATGGTGATCAAAGAGAAGAGGCTCTCCCTAAGAACTCAAGTTCTACAGTGTCAGCCTTTGATTTCATTATTCCCTCACTTATCTAAAATTAGCTCAAAGTCCTGTTCAGAGATGGCTGTGCTCTCCATGGGAAGCTTTTTGTTTGTTCGCTTTTTCTCACTCGCCTACATCCTTCATGGGGGCCCATGTTCAAGAAAATTATGTAAAAAATATTCCCTTTGTTGAGTGCATGATTTCTTAGTTTTCATTTTAATTAAAATGTTTTTCTGGATGTTTGCCTGTTGAACTAAACTATATGAGAACATAGTCTCATCACAGTGAAGAGAAAGTGTCTGATTTGAGAATGTCATATTGAGAATGTTAATTGCAAAAAGTTTTAAAATAATTAGTGTTTTATATCATGTCATCATTGGGATATTTACATTTTAGGATTGAATTAAAACATGTTCATGACTGTTCATTACATGTGTCAATAAGAGCTTGATTGATGTGAATATTTCTTTTTCTCTCCAGAAAACTGTATCCAGAATTGTGTCAGGGCATTGTAGATGTGGCGATATCCAGTGTTTTCACCCTGAATGATTCCTCCTCCTCCTCTTCCTCTTCATCATCGTCCTCCTCTTCTTGCTCCTCACCCAAACCAAGACCTGCCTACCAGCACGGTCCGTTCATCAAGCTGTAAGCGCAAGATGCTCTGCCCTGACTTTACAGCCTAGGCCACCACCCTATACCAGCCTGTCCCAAACCCCCCTTCCCCCAGGGCAAAATGCTTGCTTTTCCCCTCATGGCTTCACGGATCCAGCTGTTTATAATCTGCCTCTCTGGAGTGGCAAGCAAGGACAGACAGGCCTCGCACCCTGAAGAGGTGGGGCATGGAGATTGAGGTGGGAAGGAGATCAATTAACAGCTCATGTAATGAAAAGTGACCACTTATGATCACTCTTTCCCACCTTCACCTTGAATGGCTGATCTGAGGCAAATTCTGTCTCCAGTGATTCAAAGCCCTGGAAGAGGGTGGTTATCTTGTACGTTGGGTCAGGACTGTGTAAAGAACATTTTCAATGACTTGGTGAATGTGTGGAAGGAGAGTATGAGAGGAAGGGGTGCAGACAGGAGGGCTTCTCTCTCCCCCTTTTTATTTCTTACTTATTTATTTTTTGGGACAAGGAAAAGGTCTTTTTTTCTTTGCTGCTGGGGAGTTAATTTCCTTAGGAGTATGGACAGCACATTGGGGGGAAAGATGGAGATGTGGTGTTATATCCATCTGTCCATCTGTCATTCAAAACCTGTGACTTCAGTGCCTTACATATGTCCTTACCCCTGTTAAAAAGAAAGACCACCTGCCCATTATTTTTAAGTATCAAGTATTGATGTTTGTCATGTGAACCCATATGCTGCAAGGTGGGGTTGCATATATATGTATATGTGTGTGTGTGTGTGTGTGTGTGTGTATGTGTGTGTGTGTGTGTGTGTGTGTGTGTGTGTGTGTGTGTGTGTGTGTGTGTGTGTGTGTGTGTGTGTGTGTGTGTGTGTGTGTTTATGTGTCCTGCCTTAAATCAGCACCCCCATTTCATATAATTGGTCTTACATTATCACTCCCTCCAAAGAAGATCATGCTATTCATGTTTCTGGTCACGGTTTACAGGTTGAAGTAGATGCAATTGGTGCTGGAATGTTTCAGCCGGAAGACTTAAATCCTACATATGATTTCTAAAACACTACAAATTCTATTGAGCATTTTCAGATACAGAATTTGCTCAGAGAATGGTAAACACCTGGGTATACCTCAATTTTATGTTGGGTTTGGGAGTCCTGGTCAAACCCTAGTCCGTGAATTCAGACTACAGAGGTCCTCGCCATGGGCCAGTCAAGCACAAATTTATAATGATTCTCTTACGGTTTTTGCCTGAAGGTAGAAAATAGTACAGCCGTGCGTGTTATCCATCTTTGCATTTTTGATTGGCAGATGTGTTTGAGCCCTCATCACATTTGCCAGTTCCCCTTGGAAGCCCATAAGCTCTTGTCCATTAGTGGTTTTTGCTCTTTAGACTTCTAGGTTGTTGACACATCCTTCCTTTAGTCCACTGATAATGTACCGACTGAGAGGATGAAGAGTTTTGATGCTGGAATCAATATTTTTTTGCTTGGCAGACACTCATCTTGGGCAGATCTCATTATTTATATATTACATATTACATATTTTACATAGCTGAGGGAGTTTAGTGTATTGTCTGTTGGTGCATCAGAAGGGCCCCACCTGGTAGTCAGTGTTTGATATCTATAACCATTGCACCTATTTCAAGTGGCAGGACTTCACATTTATGCAAATAAAAACAACTGCAAACACAGGCAGCCGTAGACAGCTGACATAATTTTAAAAATCTATCTCTACTGACTAGGACAGGTCTGGGATTCAAGGGCTGTTGGTACTTGATTGATTGCAAGTGCATTGTAAGGTGGATCATTCGGTATTAAAGTTCAGGCCTCACTCAAGTTTCCTTCACTTTGCAAGCTGCCATATCATGTTTTGTGACGGTAAAGCTGTTTTGTTACCATTGTAATTAAAGATCCATGCTGTTGATATCTCTGATAGTGTAGAGCATAGCAGAGAAGACTGATGAGGACAGTGCTAAATGAAGGGATTGCACATTTGCTTTGGTATATTTATTTGTACAAGGTTGTGTTGAAGCAAAATAGAACACATTATTTTGTAGCTTAATGTGAGAAACTGGGTCGCCTGTCACTGCATGAAAATATTTTCCCTCCTTTCACCTGTCCATCAATGTTCAAATGGAAGTGCATGCTAACTAGCGTACTGTGCCATTTTGTGGAGTGTGATTTGTGAGTCTGTTTTTCTGTGTTTCCCTCTCTCAGGTCCCTGACAGTATGGAGGGTAATTCTGATTGAAGATTACCCCATATTTTAGTCCCTTTCTTATGTAAAATGTGTCCCATATAGGTTATTTTACTGTTTACCATAATGTTATCCTAGCCTTCTGGTTTTGAAGAGTACATTAGATAGCATTAAAGTATTGTTGGCCTGTTACATTGTTCTAGCTTCTCAATTCATGATTGAACTAAACAATTCCTTGGAGATAGATTTGCACAATAATGATATTGTGTTTGTAATTTTAATAGCAGCTTGTGTAGATGTTTTTTTTTTTACTTGTGTTACAATTCTCTCCAAAAAACAGAAATTAATGGATTTACCAGTCTTATCAGTTGCACTTTTTCAATTATAAAGAAGAACTGACACAGACTGCTTGAATTGTAAAAATGTACTGTCTTTTACTGTGTTGAAGTGAAACTGAGTGTATAACCCTGTTTTTGCTTTGCACTCCCCAATCCCAGATCACTGTCACAGTATTGCACTGATTTGGGCAAATGTACTGTACATTGTTTCCTTTTACCAGTTTCTGTGAACTGCCATCCTACAGTTCTTTTCAAATATTAGAATGAGACTAGAACCCAATGATTTGCTCTTGGCCTCTTTAAGGACATATGCAATTCAGTTACAGCAGATGTTACATTACAACATATGTTTCTATGATTGTTTTCTTTTTTCCTGGAGACAAGCTTACCTATAGGATGTATTCTCTTCACTGTAAAATAGAACAGATGTAAAAAGGCTGAAGTCCGTTTTAATTGAATTGTGTATGCCCTTAAAGAGACTAACAGTGTTTGATTGGTTCCTGTCCTATATCTTCACGACACAAAAATTGGCAGAGTTGCCCTATGCTTTAATTGACACTGGTCAAAATGAATTGAGCTTAGGTTCTCAGAGCAGAATATTTTGCTTTGTTCAAAGATCAATTGTTGGTAGCTCACTGTGGCCTCATTCAAGATGGGGCATCATGAAAGACTGCTCTGTCATCACCACAGTTCAGCCGTCTGTGTAGTATTGGCTCAGCCACTTATTCTTAGTAGGAGAAAAGCTATCTTGAGATTTTTATTCTTCTGTTTGTTTTGAAGTGATCATTCATCCCATTTCCTCAAGAGCTCTGTCAAGGATCTTTTTTGCAGCATTTTTTATATGGGACGTCATAGTGTGGATGCTTTAGTATTATTGCCTCCAAACCTTTTTAAATAAACATGAATTTTATGAAGGGATGGTGTACATGAACATAATTGTAGCCCCATTGGAGTTAAAAACATGAGTCAGGTGACAAAAGCCCATATGATGTCACTGATTCCAATGATTGTAGGAAAACAGATATTTATCATGTGCAGTCACAAAGGAAGATTTAGTCAAATTAAACATTTCACATGAATGTATGTGTAACAAGAATGTATGTTGTTTAAAGAAGAGATAAACTGAAAGGGGAGATGCTTACAAAATATGTACCACACTATTTATGCAGTTGATTATTTGGAACTAATTTGGATCCCAGTTAAATAGACCATCATTATTATCCCTAATTTATAACATTGTGGAAATTTTCCCTCAAAGGGAAGGGGTGCCTTAGAGGAATTATGAAATTTGGATGCATCTATGGATGTGAGTAGTCTTGTCCAATTTCTTTGTCCATCAGTCTTCTCACTTCAGGATAAGAGAGAATGTCCTACTGACTGGCTCTGTGTGTCCCTGTGGATGCTTATCATCCAGTTAGCAGTAGTCTTGTGTGACTTTTTTCTGTAGTGCCAGACAGCTTCCATGTTCCCTACCACCTGCACTTTCCAAAAGCAATGATCCTCCTGACCAAAGATGACTCTGGTTTGTAAAATCCATGTCCAATGTTTGTAGCCTTGAAGGAGAATCTGTTCTCAGGCAAACAGTTACATGAGCAAATGTGTGCTATATTTCTGTGTCCATCAACACTGCACCTAACATACATTTGTTATACAGAAATGAGTAATGTTTTTTCTTTGTCCGTAAGACAGAATGAGCGGACTAAAGTGAACGTATTCATCTGCATGTATATGCTCCTCCTCATCTTATGAATTTTTTTGGATCCATAAAATCTACAACCATTAAGCATATTTCTCTCTAAACAAAAAAAAAATGGCAAAAAGATCATAAAAACAAACTATCTTCCAGAAAAACAATGTACTCATTGTGTACTCATGTATACATAAACCTGGATTTATATATAAAAAGTACCATAGGCCACTATCGTTATCTTACTGAAAAATAGTGTTGATTGTCCAAAATCTGTTGATTCTGTCAGTGTTACTCTCTTTATCAGTCTATTGCATGGAAACTTGGCTGTATCTGTACTGAGAACTATATCATGAGTAATAAAATGTAATGTCTCACTGATGTGTCTGTTGCATTGTCCAGGCCTTGGACTATTGTTTAAATCTATGCCAAACATGAGTTTTGATCCTGTCTGTTTTAACAGTACAACAAGGGTCTCCAAGCATATAAGTGTTGCATCCACATTGTTTTCGGGGTGAATTACATGGCTTGTGTTTTTCTTTTCTTTATATTTACCCATAATTTACATTGCTGGGATATTTGCTCAAACAATGAAATGCAATTCTGTTTACAATTTAAATCCTCCTGGAAAATAAATCCTTGACCACAGGCCACACCCATATAGTACGTAAAATAAATCAATGTGAACATTGTTTCAGACAGCCACCTAAGCCAAGGAAGGACTGGAATACCGACAGCACATCTCCAGTGATTATGCAGGGTTTGTGCAACATCAATGTAATGCTGAGGGTACTAACCAGCTGGGTTCTCTGGGACTGCTGTGTTAACATAATTAACATTAACATTCAAGCAATAGCAACGTTCTTAAAAATGACATTTCTTAATGAAATCTAATATGTAAGTTATAGTATTTTAGGTAGTGTCACCATTAAGAGTTGATTGACAGAGTAATGTTGGGATGGCATGATGACTGAATCAGGCCTCCTTCAAAAATTGTCATAAATTTTACTTATTTTTCATTCGGTCGAAATGCATTCTATAATCCTTAATGATGTAACTATAATTAGATTACACACATTTATCACATTTAAAGTGGTGTCGAGACAAAAATATCCATAGGTAATGGAGAATAGTCAAAGTTGTCCTTGTCTTGTTTAATATTGCAATATGGGAGAAGCAGTACATTCAGCAATGCATCAACTATGAGTATAGAGGACAGTATCTTTCTTTTACCGTCAACGTGTGAGTGAGGCCTTGTCGTTTACCTTTCTCTAATTGGTCTCGGAATCATCTGAGCATAACTTCATCTCCTAAAAGATATCTGCCACCTTTGCTAGGGGTTACAGCTCTTACATGGCAGGTAATAACAAATGTGGATTGTGCTCACAAACTACAAAAGACAAAGATCCAGGCTCCACCACTCAGCTCAGCACATATGATAAGGGTCTGAGACCTTTCTTGTCCACTATTTTCCCATCAGCTTACATTCTCACAGACAAGGACTACATGATTCTAAAACAGAATACATATTATATGGAATTATTGGTAACTATATGTTACAGAATAATAATACCAGTGTATATTAATACATGGATATTAGATAATTACTTGTAACAGGTTAATAGCACCAGAATACATTTGTATACTCAGTGGAAGGTCAGGGGTTAAAAGCAGCCTGAATGGGTAAGGACACACACACATGGTTGCAGAACCACTTGACACGAGACTTCTTTCACTCAGGGACATCAGGCCTGATAGAGTCTTAGAATTTATCTCTCAGTTACTTCCACAAGCAAAACCCTTTTGGCACAGTTTAAACAAATATGCATAATCTGTACAGTGAACACAGAACAGTGATTTATAATTGTGAATAACACATGAACATAGGTAAAATCAAATTAATAGTTCAGTGTATGTATGTGAATAATTCAGATTAATAACTAGTGATCAATAATTAATATAAATGAGAAGTACAAATCATATTTCATATATGAGAAATACAAATTTCCATCACAGTGGCCATCACTCTGATTGTAGTTATTTTTGATGGTTCTATGATCATTATCACATAATCAATTACTACCAAACACTAATTGGCAGCAGGCACTGATCCTGGACTTCTCAAAACTGCGACTGGCGGAAATTAAGTCACAGCGGAAATTGCAGCACCCTTTTGGACATCTCAGTATTCTTCTGTATCTTTGTTTAGACCTTATTTTACTTCCTGCGTCTGTTGGGTTACACTTCCTGTCTCCAGCCACACGTGTGAGATGTACTAAACAAGCATGGACTCCACGTCGAAGTGGAGTAATCTGCTGTCTGACCCCAGTTTGAAGAACCTGACTGAACCCGGCTTTGGAATTCCAAAAGAGACGCAGCACGCTGCCGTACAGGATCTGGTCAAAGCACACATCGAATCGTTTGATCAGGCGGTGAGCGATGGATTGTGTCGTGCGGTCCAGGTAAGTGACTGGTTTAAATACGATCATGCTATCTCTCATTGGCAAAGCAAGACGTGAACAAGTCTTGTCTGCATATTTGATAAAAGTGGAATCACAGCTCAAAATTATTAATTAACAGCATCGTTTTTGATGTCCCCCAACATCTACGAGTAAGAATGACAACAGGTTAATTAACGTTAGCTGATCTGGCTTATCACATGGATACCGAAAATCAGCGACTTATTCGAGTTATGGCCAGTATAGTATATCTTGCTAATTAGCGATTGCCATTTTTACCTGTAATTAAATTTACCAGCTATTTGAAGCACTTTAGTGCCACGTATTTATAAATATTGATGTCCAGTGCAGATGATGTGAGAAACAGAATTTGGTTTGATGGCTGTCCTTGTCCTCAGTCAGTTGGGTAATTTACTGTAGCGCCCCGAGAGAGGAGCTAATGAGTGTCTTGCATATATGTGTTGGTTCAGGCAATCCCTCCCCTCGAGTTCATGTTCAGAAATGACCGGATCAGCCTGGCTTTCGTGGAAGCAACCATTCACAAGCCCGTGGTCACCAAAGGAAGTGTCTGTCGAGACTTGACTGTGTTCCCGGCAGAATGTAGGGGGCGGCGCTGCTCCTACAGGGGAAAGTTGGTTGTAAGTATCTACAGGTGACCCTCCCACATCGCGAGAGGTCTGTGCCCCTAACCCCCGCAATGTGGGAGGGTCACCTGTACTCTTTTTGAAAACGTAAACATGGGGGCAAAGGATTTTCGCTAGCCATGAAGGTACAGCTGTAGGTGCCATGGGCAGTGTAGGAAGTCTCTCTTGACAAATGTCTCTCCTGTTGAGCATTTTCTCATGGCCTTCACAGGCAGATGTGAGCTGGTCTGTTAACGGGATTCCCAAAGGTATCATCAAACAGGCTCTCGGTCTGGTGCCCATCATGGTTAAGTCCAAGTTATGCAACCTACATGGGCTGTCTCCCAAAGAACTAATTGAACATCATGAAGAAGCAGAGGTAAGTTGTTTTGGTGAAATTATCTGAATGACAGTTTTTTTTCCCCCACTATCTTATTGTATTACTGTGCATGGGAAACCATGTAAAATTGAGGTTTTTTTAGCATAACCAGAATTATATAATAGCAATATCTGTAATATATTTTGCTTCCAATGTGTAACACATTTGTTAATTTTGTATGGATAAATCAATGTCCACTGTTGTATTATTTTAGTATAGTAGTTCAAATGAAATGTGATTGATTGTGTTTTTTTTTTTTTTTTTTATTCATTGATAACCGTTCAGCAATTTAACAAGTCACCAAAATTAACTCGCTAGACTCCATCTCATCTACAAAGAGAAGTGTCCCTAATGAAAACAAGGAAAAACATCACTTTGTTCTTAAAATGAAATTGAATGCCTTATTGTTTTGGTTTCTTTAGTTTTTATTCCTGTACGATCTGAATAATTTAATCTTTGTACTATGAGACAGAAGGTGATATGAGACATCAAATGGTACTCATGGTTAAGTCCAGGGGATTACGCCTCACACTCTCTTACTGCTGTTTGTGTGTCAGGAAATGGGTGGATACTTCATTGTGAATGGGATTGAGAAAGTCATCCGCATGTTGATCATGCCCAGGAGAAACTTCCCTGTTGCCATGGTGAGACCCAAATGGAAGAGCAGAGGCCAGGGCTACTCACAGTATGGTAGGTAATGGCTTCACTTCTGTCCTTTACAAATGAGGCCACACCCCCATAATTGTATGGTGTGTCCTTTCACAGTGTGATTGGTCAAATGGATGATGGTACTGTAAGTTTGGAAGAGCGTAACTACAGACCCCCCTTTTTATCCAGGTATTTCAATGCGATGTGTAAAGGATGAACATACAGCCATCAACATGAATCTGCACTACCTGGACAATGGCACAGTGATGCTCAACTTCATCTACCAGAAAGAGCTCTTTTTTATCCCTCTTGGATTTGCTCTGAAGGTAAAAGATAGTGTGTTAGTATTAAACACATAACCCCTCCTCCAAATTACAATATCTAAGTCTGAGAATTATATTATATTAGCCTGAGAGCTATTACTTAAAAAAACAGCTTTCACACAATTAAAAATTCTTGCCTGTGTGTGACTTTGTGTTCCACATGGGGAAAATTGGTTAAACCTGTATAATGTAACTAATTACAACTTTTTTTTTTTTTTTTTTTCTGAAATTCTGTTTAGGCCCTTGTGGACTTCACAGACTTCCAGATTTACCAGGAGCTGATCAAGGGCGTGAGGAGAACTCCTTCTACAAGAGCTGCGTGTCAGAAATGCTCCGTGTCGTGATGGAGGAGGGCTGCACTACCCGCAGCAAGGTGTTGAACTATCTGGGAGAGCGCTTCCGGGTCAAGATGAACCTGCCAGAGTGGTTCACCAACGAGCAGTGTGCCAGCTTCCTGATGGAGTGAGTTTGTGGTTGGAGATTGGCCTTATGTTGTTGTGATAACATGAACTGATAAAGAATCCCCACTCCATTAACTGTATATTCAGACACAATACAATTCATATCATGATACAGAGAGATCCAATATGATTTGCGGTGGATTTCCCAACGCAGTTTTTAAACTGGACATGGTCACACTGGCCATGGGCCTGTAGAACCACAAAAACTAAGTAAAAAATGCTGCCCTTTAGATCTCTTACTGCCAAAAACAGTGATGAACACTCACACAACTTATGTTCATGTATGTATGATATAGCTCAGATATCATAGCTATATAAACATGAGTGCGAGAAACGTTAAGGCAGACTATGGTGTCTAAAATTCTTCCCTAACCCCCCCAAACATCATTCATCCCTCTCTCAGCACCACCTGACCGTGTGCCAGCAGTGTTTCAGTTTTCTAAATGACACGTGCTAATGTGAGGCCCTCTCCATGTTTTCACCTGGTAGGCAGTGTCTTTGCATTCACCTGAAGTCCGATGTGGAGAAGTTTTACCTCTTGTGCCTGATGACCCGGAAGCTGTTCACCTTTGCTAAGCAGGAGTGTATGGAGGAGAACCCTGACAGCCTCATGTGTCAGGAGGTTCTCACACCTGGCCAGCTGTACCTGATGTTCCTCAAGGTGAGGCATGGTGCACCTTTACAGCACAGAGAATGGTGAATGGTAAATTGTGAGGAATTGGGATTTAAATCCCTGCCAGGGAACGGCTGTGGTATTGTTCTTCAGTATACCTAACCAGCTGTGCCGTTGGATAAAATATCAAAGGTGCCCGTATCTATAATTACATTTATGTTGAGGCATTCAGCTGATACCATTATCCGCAGTGACTGTTGTACACGCTACAAATATACAGCCATGTTTTTAAGCACCTAGCCAAGAACTGGGAGTGCCTTTAATTTGGAATTGATTCTGCAACCTTTCATTTACAAGCCCAGATAATAAAATATGTACTTTGAACTTTCCCATTAGGTTCTTTGAACATTTTGTATTTGAAATTGTGACAATGTGTAACATGCACAAAACATTTTTTTTGTCCTTTTTTATTTTAGAATAACCAGCACTTAATCATGTTCTCTGCCAACAGGAAAAAATGGCAGCTTGGTTGGTCTCAGTGAAAATTTCGATTGACAAGCGGGCACACCGCCTCCAGTGGAGTGGGGTAACCATGGAGAATCTCATGAAAATGTTCACCATGGGTGCAGACCTTACCAAGCCCTTTGAGTATCTGCTGGCCACGGGCAACTTGCACTCAAAAACAGGTAATGTGCCTCCAGGTGTCATTAGAAAGTTACCTCCTGGTGTACAACATACTTGTAGCATATCTCTGAGGGCCTACTGTGTGTAGCTTCATTCAAGGTTATATACATTTGAAGGGAAAATAAACACTGATATGTATTTCAAAATATATCTATATTGATATAAAACAAGTTACAGAACCTGCAAAGTCTACTGACTGCATTTTGTTCTGAAAGATGTTTGCACTACAAAAAATGTAAGTTTTGTTACCTAAACTAAACTTGTAACCTAAAATAAGGCAGCTTATTGTTACAGGGCAAAAGGATGGAAAGTGAGGTGGAGTAATGTGTGTCATTGGCCTGTGACATGGCCAATGACACCGTGGACCAGTGTCAAGACATAGTTTTTTGCCCTCTATTTTATCTGTCTTGTCTGCATGATTACATACCATTTCATGATACTTAAAGTGAGCTAAATCAGGACAGTACTCCCCAAATTAACTTTCTTGGTTTTGATTCTCCCTCTTTACATAACCCATAGCAACCACTGGCTCCTCAGAGGTGTTTGTGCCTTTAGGGAACATGATGCCTATTGAAAACAGAAAACTCAGCATTTTATATGACAAAAACTCACTATTTGCTGCTGTGTCAATTCACAGACTGCCCTCTTTGTTATGGCTGCAGTATAGTTGAAAATCATGGAAGCTTTCTGGCAGTGTGTTGAGGTGATAGTGTTGTTGTTTTTGAGTATTGTTCTCCTGTCTCCTTCCTCAGGGCTTGGCATGCTGCAGGAATCAGGACTTTGCGTGGTGGCGGACAAGCTCAACTTCATCCGTTACCTGTCCCACTTCCGCTGTGTGCACAGGGGTGCCGCCTTCGCCAAAATGCGCACCACAACTGTGCGTCGCCTGCTGCCTGAATCCTGGGGGTTCCTGTGTCCCGTGCACACACCTGACGGCGAACCCTGTGGCCTCATGAACCACATGACCGCCCACTGCCAGGTTGTGGCACCTGTTCACTCAACCACGACCTTGCCTGCCCTGCTCTGCTCACTTGGTGAGTCTGGGAGCTCAGCCTGTAGCAGAGCATGTAGGCCCAACAGTGTATTCTGTATTGTGTGACTGGGTGTGTGTGTGTCGTCTGCTTTGCAAGGCGTTACTCCTGTTGGTGGAACCCCCAGTCAGCCCTACTCTGACTGCTACCCTGTGGTTCTGGATGGTGCTATGGTGGGCTGGGTGGACAGAGAGCTTGCACCTGTGGCTGTGGACTCCCTCCGGAGGTTCAAGGTGAGCAGCATTACCTGAAGCTCCTTTCAGCACAGTGTCTGATAGATTTACCTCTCCCAGCACTGTTTTGGGGTAATTGTTCCTCTCTTTGCAACAGCCAAGTAGCTACTCCTTGCTCCATAGTATTAGATATAGGTTTCATGTTACGTGCATGGGTTTATCCCTCCAAGACGCCATTTTGATACCTGTGTTTCTTTGAACCATACAGTATTTTTTCATTTAGGAAGGAAATGTTCCAGACAGTCAAAATTAGAGTAACAGGAAGGAGAAATTGTATTTCTTTTTTGCACTGAAACATAAAAAATCAGTGTTCGCAAGACCTCATGTTAATTTAGCTATGAGTCCAAATGGTTGCATAGCGTTGCTTCACACTACAAGTTCTTCTTGATTTCCTTGAACTACACATCTCATCATGCCCGAACTGAAATGATGACACTGTCCTCTTATTAGCCACTGCTTCCTCACTGTCTATGCCCCGCAGGTGCTGAAGGAGAAGAGAATCCCTCCATGGACAGAGATTGTTCTGGTGCCTCAGACAGGGAAGTCCAGCATCTATCCTGGCCTTTACCTCTTCACCACACCCTGCCGTCTAGTGCGGCCTGTTCAGAACCTGGCCCTGGGACAGGAGGAACTCATTGGCACATTTGAGCAGGTATAGCACTGAGTCAGACACATAACACTGCCCTTTTTTATGGGAGAATTCTCTGTAACGTTTCTTGCACATTGTTCTAGAAGGTGTATTTATGAGAGGCTGTCTCAGCAGACAGAAAAAGGTAAAATACTTTATGTAGCATTACCAGACCTGTAACTATGGTTAAAAATACCTAGTTCATGAGTCTGCGGAAAAAGGTCTCTCAAAGTCATTTGGGGGCTACCTGCTACAGTATGCTAATGTTATCATAAATTTAATGTTGAGGAATGTATTGTATGTGTGTGTATGCATTCATATTAATTTTGATGTTATATGGTTTGAGATGTCAAACATCAGATCTTGAGGTAATTTAAAGTGTCAGGCAATACCTTTTGGGAGCCATAACACTAAACCCTGGTAGGAAGTAACATCTTTAATGTAGCAGAGATTTATGTATGTCCTTGATGGCATGCCAGTTGACTTTATTATTGAATCTCTTGTTGTGTCTCAGCTCTTCATTAATGTTGGGATATTTGAGGGAGAAATCGAGCCAGGAGTAACCACGCATCAGGAGCTCTTTCCCCACAGCATGCTGAGTGTGGTGGCCAGTTTTATCCCTTATTCTGACCACAACCAGTCCCCCCGGAACATGTACCAGTGCCAGATGGGTAAGGGTACCGCCTGGTGGACAACAATGGTACTGCTGGTGGTTTTTCCACTTTCTCCACACCGGGCTGTGGTACTTGATTCTTGGAGAACAATTGTGTGAGCACTGCCTCCTATATTTAATTTTATTGAATTGTGTCATTGTAAAAGAATTTGTGGAATTTTATACTATTGATTAATTTATGTTACAAAGGAAGGCAAGGTAGTTGTTTTGTGCATACCCAGTGGTTCTCCAGAATCAGGTATTCCTGCTGTAGATTTCTCAAAGGTAATTTTTATTTCTCCTGTCTCTAAGAATGACACAGATTGCATTATTTATCTTGTAGGTGTGATTTATACATTTATATTTTCAAACCTTTATCCTAGATCTCTAATTTACAAAGTTGTAAATGGATGGGAATATAGTTTATTGTATGGGTTTATGGACAACTCCTTCCAGGATACATCAAAATGATCCACTCTCTCCATTTCAGGTAAACAGACAATGGGTTTCCCACTTCACTCTTTCCAAGAGCGTTCTGACAACAAGCTCTACCGCCTACAGACACCTCAGAGTCCCCTGGTCCGCCCTTACATGTATGACCACTACAACATGGACAACTACCCCATTGGCACCAATGCAATCGTGGCTGTCATTTCCTACACTGGCTATGACATGGAGGATGCCATGGTGAGGAAACATGCACTAATTTTTTCTGTTTAATTTTTATGTCTGTTTAATTTATTAATTTTTAGATGAGGATTATTAGTTGCGACTTTGCCATAGGTGTTTGCTTTGAAAGTGGTTGCAAAGAACAGTGGCGAAAAAAAAAAAAAAAAAAAAAAAAAAAAAAAAAAACCTCTTGGTTCTTTGGAATTATTCAAGATGTTTGTTATGAATTCAGTCAATAGCATGACATACAGCTACAATCAGCTCAAGGCGCTGGCTGCTAGACATTAACTAAGCATCAGACACATTCTGTTGAATTTCCCTATAGATTCTGTTAGGTGACCAGAATTATGACGTTTCTGTGTGTGTTCTCTGTGAATCCCTGTGTTCCTCAGATTTTGAACAAGGCATCATGGGAGAGGGGCTTTGGTCATGGCTGTGTGTATAAGACTGAGCTGGTAGACCTGGCAGAGAAGATGAAAGGGGAGGACTGCCTGGTGTTTGGGGCCAAGCCTGGTGACCCTAAAGTGATGGGCAAGCTCGATGTGGATGGACTTCCCCCTATTGGGGCAGTGCTCCACTACGGAGACCCATTCTACAGCTACATCAACCTCAACACTGGCCAGAGCTTCGTCACCTTCTACAAGTGAGTCCCTATTCTTACTGTGTGTCCTTTTTCAGAAACATCATCTCAATATATAGCAAACTACACTGCAAACAACTTCCATGCCAGCCCAGAAACAGAGCTAAACATGTAGTGTCAAAATGCTGATGTTAATGCTACGTAGACCTGGTGTCATTTTTAAAAAGCTGGAAATGAAATTTTGTTGGCAGTAGGTGATTGTACTGTGAGTGGACTGCTTGATATTGGTAAGTTAATTGCCTCTGTAAATGTATAGCTATATAAATGGATAATCTGTAAAATGTAATGTTAATTATGTTGACCATACTAGACATATGATGTGATGTGCTAGACATAACTTCCCCTTGTATATTCATTTCCATGAGATTATACTGCTGAAACATTGCCAGCCCACTGCCTTGGACATTGCTGGGTGGACTGCTAAAAGTTTGAGTGAAAATAATTTGTTTGCAAAATGCATCCAAATGATATTGAAGACATTTTACAATTTTGTTTTTATGATCCCCTGTGTATGTCTTTCATACATCTTTTACTAAATATGTCTACTATGTACATATACTGCATATACATATCATCTGGTGGGCTGTATTTGTATTACTGCAATGTATTGGTGCAATAGGAAAGCACATTTCATGTTTAATAAAATGAACCTCGCTCTGCCCTACACAGGAGCAAGGAAAGCTGTGTTGTTGACAACATTAAGGTGTGTAGCAATGATGCCGGCACAGGTCGCTTCAAGCGCATTTGCTTGACAGTGCGTGTGCCACGCAACCCCACCATTGGTGACAAGTTTGCCAGTCGACACGGGCAAAAGGGCATCCTGAGCCGGCTGTGGCCTGCTGAGGACATGCCCTTCACGGAGAGTGGCATGACCCCAGACATCCTGTTCAACCCACATGGCTTCCCCTCCCGAATGACCATTGGCATGCTCATTGAGAGCATGGCGGGCAAGTCTGGTGCCCTGCACGGCATGTGCCACGATGCCACGCCGTTCCGCTTCTCTGAGGAGAACCCAGCGCTGGAGCACTTTGGCGACATGCTGCGGGCGGCCGGCTACAACTATTATGGCACAGAAAGGCTGTACAGTGGGCTGAGTGGCCTGGAGCTGGAGGCCGACATCTTCATCGGGGTGGTGTACTACCAGCGGCTCCGCCACATGGTGTCTGACAAGTTCCAGGTGAGAACCACAGGTGCGCGGGATAAGGTCACAAACCAGCCCGTTGGAGGTAGGAACGTCCAGGGGGGGATCCGTTTCGGGGAGATGGAGCGGGATGCCCTGCTGGCCCATGGAACGTCATTCTTGCTGCATGACCGGCTCTTCAACTGCTCAGACCGCTCTGTGGCCCAGGTGTGCCTGGACTGTGGCAGCCTGCTTTCCCCACTGCTGGAGAAGCCGCCGCCCACATGGTCAGCTACACGTCACAGGAAGACCATCTGCACCCTCTGCGGGAAAAGCGACTCGATTGACACTGTGTCCGTGCCCTATGTTTTCCGCTACTTTGTTGCTGAGCTTGCTGCTATGAATATTAAGATTAAATTGGATGTCAAGTAGCCAGCCCCGACCCCCCCACAACCCGTGTTCATGTGCTACTTCTCTCTGTCAGAGTAGCTATAGGTGTTCAACATTCTGGAAAGGTAGGAGTTAACTCTGCTTGTGCTCCACAGCCAACCCTGCCCCAGATTATATGAAGGACCTTACTGTTCAATAAAATTACCAGGATTTGTCACTGTCATCATCAGAACTGCAGACATGGCAACAGCACCCATGGCAACAACACCCCTGCCTTTGGAGATTGACTTAGTACAAGATTTCTGTGGAGAAAACTTTTTTTAATAAATATTTGTTATTTCCTGAGTTGCATTTACATGTTTTTCTATGTGCTTCTACACCATGTGTTTTTGCACTTAATCAAATCCTTCAGTAAATGTAGTGAATAAGGACCTGGGTTTACAAGCAGAGGGAACTTGACCTAAATTACTTCAGTAAAACAATTAGCTGTATAAATGGTGAATATTTATACACGCAAACTATGAAACAGAATCTACTATGCAAATAATCTAACGTAATAAACTCCTCTGATTTGGTTGATGGTCAAAACCCTAACTCCCCCATTTTCATCCAAAAACATCAGGAATACATAGGTTAGATAGTTGTATTTACTTAATGTAATGGGAATGACAGCTGGTGGGTGTTTGATTGTGTGGACATAAAGTGCAAAGAGCTGGTCAAGCCAAGCTGAGGATTGGGGGTCTTTTCTATGGCTGTGGAGCTCCTCGTCTGGGTCTTGCCCATAAAATACCATCCCAGGTTCAACAAACATTATTGTGGGGCTTATGAGTAGATGAGTCATTCAAATTCAACAAACAGTATGACTGAAAAAATAATTTTAAAAGTTTTATTTTGTTGTTCATCTTTGTCATTAACTTCTGCCCTAAAAAAACACTGAATGGAAAACATAAAATGACAGCACAAAGACCCTCCATTCAATGATCCCTACAGATATGACAAAAGGTTTGCTTCCCAAGAACCATACACTCCCAGGGTGTATTTGAAAGATAATTACAATTAACCTGATTTCACTGGTTCAATTAGCTGATTCCACATATATACAGTGAGGTATTATCCTTGGTCACTACAGTAAAATGTTGGAGGAAAGGATATAAAAAATTGTTCAGCACAATTTCATCCAGGAACACAATCAGGTAAACAAAGAAACTTGTTGATAGAGGACATGAGCAAATAAAGAAAACACCTGACAATTTAAAAATTTCACATCCCAGTATTATAAATAATTGTAGAGTGATGGTTTGTAAACTACAAACTGACAGCTTGAATACAGCTCTAACATAGCATTGATTTGAAGTGATCAGAGCACAGTACTGTTATAGACAGTCCTTTGACTGGTTAATGCACATTGATGATTGATTGACTCATTCTTAAAAATCCCTTCATTGCAAGGTGGAAAGGATTATGGGTAATTCAAGTATTGATTCAATGGTGTAGTCTGGCCTGACAGAGGCCCCAGGTGGCAAATCCCTGCCGTTGCTGTTTATCCACACAGTTGCTCGAACCCCAGCACTGACTCCACCCAGGATGTCTGTATCGAGGGAGTCGCCCACCATCACACAGTCCTGAGGCCCCACCCCCAGCAGGCCAAAACAATGACGGAATATAGAGAGGGCAGGCTTCTCCTCGGGGTGCTCCCCACCTACCACCACAGCATGGAAGAGCCCCTCACAGTGCACAGCCTGTATCTTCTCCCGCTGTGTCTGAGCTACTCCATTGGTTAGCAACAGCAGCTTGTGCTTCCCCCGCAGGTTCTCCAGCATAGCCTGTACAGGGCCTGGAATGGTGAGAAGCTGCAGACGTGTATTCTTCCACAGATAATAGCACTCCACTGCCAGGTCGTGGTGTGGTTCTGCGGTCCCTGTCTCCTGCATGGCCTCCTCCCAGTGCTTGACCCTGATGTCATCGATTGTCACATTACCAGATGGGTCATATTTCTCATGCAGCAGCTTTAACTTGAATACCTCACAGATTTTGTGAACTTCATCCTGGCTGAATCTGGTTCCAAGAAGTGCATCAACCTGTGATATTTTGAATCAGTCACAATTTTATTTCATACATCTTATTTCATATGTTTGTAGCCCAGTTTTGGCAGAAAATCAACATGGCATGAGATACTTCCACATATGGGCAGCTATTGGGCTAGCAGATAATAGAAAAAAACAGTAGCAAGTGATAGTTGTGACAGAAAAGTATTTACACAGCAACAACATGCTGTAGAAACAGAGCTACATTACAGAGTCTTGGACAGAATTATAAATGCTATAAGCAAACAACTAAGGGGCAACTGGTCTGCTGACCATTTGGGAAAAAAATGAACAGTGGAATATTTGCAATATTAATTAGAAAACCATAACAAACTAACAAAAAACACAGTTTTAGCATAACTGGACGATATGGCTCCATCCTCGACAGAAATATTAATATTAAAATAACCTCAGAGGCTCATTTATTGCAAAAATCTGGTGTGTAGTTAAAACATGGGAAGCTGAGGACGACTGAAATTTTGTTTCGTTTGATAGGGTCATGAGTTGGGTTTCTTTGACAGATATGACGTCACGTTGTTAAGTGCAACACGTCAGAAAGAAAAACATTATTTTCAAATTAAAATGCACATTCAAGCGAGTGTTATAACTCATACTATTAATCGGTTACGGCAAGAATTTAGCAACTGAGTTCATTTACATAGTCATATGTTCTGTAGTGATACAAGTGTGGCTAGCTAGCTAATATGCTACCGGATACTTTCTGTATCTACTGGCATGTTAATTGCTTTACACTTACTTTTTTAATCGATTCTCTGTTGGCACCAGCCGTGTCTATTAGTGTGTTGTCCAAATCAAATAATATTGCTTTTATACCGTCACCCTCCATTTTCTTAGACTCTCCAAACAATTTAAATTGCTCCACAACCCGCACCTTCAACGCGGAAACCGGTCAGAAGTGTCACGTAGCAAGTAACCGCAGTGCATTGTAGGAATGCGAGTTTGTAGGACAACTGCAGTCGAACGACTATAAGTACCTACACCGAGTGCTTTTAATGTTACAGTTGTGCACTCATAGTAATTTTAGATTACTTGTAAAATTGAAAGCGTCATATACATAAGCTCAGTATCAGAGAAGCCTTAACTAACAAAGTTATGATAATTTCATAATTTGAGAAACTGTGTTGAATAGCTGTTCGCGGTGCAACAGGGAATAAATGATACACTAAAAAATATGCCAAAAATATACAAAAATTGCAGTGCTTCCACCGCCTGAGTCACAACAGTGATTCATGTTTGTCCTGCCAATTACCTCATACAAAAGATGATTTCTGGAAAGGGCAGATTATGACTGTAAGTGGAGGATTCGACATGAACACTGTAACTGTCCAAGTTGTTTTCTAGTAAAATGCAGGAGTAGACATGCTATCTGGGGTGGGGAAAAACAAAGGATTACAGGGAACACCTGGAGACATCTGGAATGATTTCATCGTCTTCAGGCAGGAGCAAAGTTGCACTCTGCCAGTACCAGTCGATGAGGTATGCTGGGATGTGTTCAAGAAGGACTGACGTCACGAGGCTGCAGGAATCAATCGATATCGAACCCGCCTAATTGTGGTAGGACTACACCCCTCCTTGTTTTTCTAAGCCTACGTGTACGTGCTAAATTGAAGCATGCCCACGAAAGATTCCTCACGGCTCATATTATTAGTGACCTGAGTCATTACCAGTGCATACGTGTTCAGAACAGCATACGTAGCCCACAGCACTCACGCCCTACCCCTATGAAAGCAGGAGATATTTGATTTCAGGTTAAGAAGTGCAACCCATGCGTATGTGTAATCAAGAGAACGGTCGCGACCTGACTGGAAAAGACATGAGGTAAAGATCAAAACAATCTCACATGGCTCCACCTCTGATGCCCCGCTTTAGTGACTGTGACTGCAAAATGTGTTTCAGCTTTAGTGTTAAATAAAATCAGTTCCATTTCTTTATGGTATTGGTTAATGATTATGCACCCACTACAACACCTAGATGTTATGGTTAATCCTATTGTATGAAATCAGTGCAATTTAATTTCCCAGAGAAATTAATTAAAGTAAACCACACTAGGAAGAATCATATAAAAGACACAATTGCAAATGGATGAGCCTGTCTAAACTGGTTTGTTTCAGTTTTTTTCGTAAAGTTGAATTAGCACTAAAATGCGACGGTTTACCTCTGCTGGGACATCCCAGGCATATTTTGCTGCATGTTATCATTGGATCCATTCAGATAATGTATTATCTAATCTGGGGTACAATCACAGATTTGTCTCTGTGGGTGCAGCTGTTTTGGTAAATTCTCAGCATATTATTTGAAAAAGCTGTCAGTATACATATGTGGAATGCATAAGTACAGGGTCTGATCATTATCTTATCCCACTGAGGGATATGCACCTGATGGCATATACAGACCTTCTTTCATTTTAAAATATATCTATCAATTTTCTACAAAAATAGGGGATATTATGCTTTCTTTTACATGTAATTTCCTGGAATTTTTCAAAACCACACATAATGCTGTAAAGGAAAGCTGTAAATCAAAGGGTTATGCTTTCCAGGAACATATCACAGACTCTCTACTATTCTAAAAATAGCTGCATGACGTAAAACTGGCCTAAAAATAGGTCTATGTATTGTTCTCTATTGCTTGCTTTAGCTTTGAAATACCATGAGAGTGCACTCATTGTCACAGCTTGAACTTGAACAATTTGTTTCCTAGTTGTGCTGCCACCTTTTCACACATGGTCATGAGAGCAGGGCCTCTCAAAAATAGTCGCCACTAGAGGGCATTGACACCCTATATTTTTGAGACTGATGGACTGGCAATGCCAATCCTTTACAATTCAATTTAATTGTTAATTGGACAGACTGTTCAAACAATAAGTAAAGCAAAATACAGTAATGTTGTATACATTTAGGGGGTATTGGAGACTGAAAAATATTTGATTTCAGAAAATAATTCAGCTGTATCAAAACCACAGGGAATCTTGTATGCAGAGTTGCATACCCAGGCTTGTGACAAAAATGCTTTGGTAGGTACACGTGCATTCAGTCTGATTCCTCCTGTAGGTGGGGCAATGAATCCTTGAGGATGTCACTTGAGGTAAATTAGCCGTTTAAAGATACTAAGTCGTGAAGGTAGGAATGATGTAAATAATAAAATATGTACTTCAAAGTGGATAAGAAACAACAACTAATTCTTCCATGAATCAGTAGGACAGTTTGTTGTGGACATTGGGACGCCCAACATCTGACAGACAAATGTCTGTGCAAAATAATTAGAATCACATTTTCCAAGAAATAATGCCGTATTTTGTGTTAATAAAAAGATCAATTTAATCTGAAACTTTTTTTGAATATAGATAAGTTAAAAAATAGCTTTTCAAAAATCATAATAATTTTAAAGCTGCTGGTGGAGAGAATTGGCCTACTGTAAGTATATTAAGATAATAATAAAATCTAAATAAAACTATCTGAAACATAACAGCAGAGTTTAGTGAAATTAAAAGCAACCTTTTTTTCCTTTGGTTTTCCATATTCCAAATGATTGCTTTCTCTGCTGTTACATAAGTGGTTCCCTGCATGTGTGTTCTCACACCTGGCCAAGTGCCACTGGTTCACAGGCAAAAATGTCTGCATACTATTCTCATTGCACATGCCGGCAGTGACAGCTGGAGATTCTACATTGAATTGTGTCTGGAGCTACAGTTACACTGTGCACCACAGAATATGGCTGGATTGTACAGGATAAAGCCAGCCATTCTGTCTTAAAAGGTGATCAGTCAGTTCAAGCAACAGAAGTGATTTCAGGAGGATGGGCGGCAAATGGCCATCTGATTTTTGACATTGCTTTTTCAACTCCATCAAAATTCTTTATTTGCACAATGAACTTATATTGTAAGAACATGCATGAACCAAAATAATGAACATACAGAACAATAAAATCATCAGTTTCATCGTAATAATTGCTATAACTTTTTATGAGATGTGGAAGATATCGACACACTCAGAGAAAATGGTTACTTATTGTCTTTTCAACTGTGTTATCATTTGACACCATGATGATAGACACGGACAAATGGACAACCAATCAGTCAGAGAGGCCCTAACACCACCATGGCAAACCGGTGATCAGTCATACTACCATGACTGGCAAACAGACAGACAGAGGTCATTATTGAGTCGTGTGTGTGTGTGTGTGTGTGTGTGTGTATAGATTCTATAGCTTGTGTTTTGTAAAGCAGCAACTCATAGTTGGTAGTTTTAGAGAAATATATGATTGCTCATCTGTATACCACTTCTTACTGTGTGTACAGCACACACACCAATACAGATGATATGTGTTTGAATGTACGTAGTATATTCTAAATACATACATAAGCTCTTGACTTCAAGATATAAATTGCCATTGCCATAATATTAATGAGGTAAACTGATAATACACACAAAAGTAATACGTCTCCCAAGTGCAGCCAAAGTTCTGCAGTGTAACTTTTAAAAACATTTCATATGTTAAGGCAAAATCCAGGTAACTTGATAAGTCATATAATTGTACATTTTACTCATACAATACTAATTAATTTACTCATTCATATTCATGATTGCTTATCAAGATACACTTGTACATGTGATGATGTCATATGTTGTGAAAGTCAGCATTTTATTGCTCATGGTATCTCCATAAATTGAAATGAACAGTTATATGCGTAGGCATCTCTCATTGCTGCTGTATCTTCCCTTACTTTGGGGAGTACAAACATGTTCTGTTTTCCAAAGTGTGTGATGCCAGCTGCCATTTCTTATCAGGGACAGCTGTCTTGGGATTGAGGCTCAGCCATTGTTATATAATGTACTGATATGTGAGCAGAATATAATAATAACCTTGAATGACAAGCATGTTCCTAAGAGTCTCAGATATAGAGGAAAACCACTTTAGAATTTGCATCCCTTTATTTGTATTAGTTGTGGTCAGTCTGCACCAGACTTGTAGGTGTTCATACAGTTCATTGCAGGGATTCAATTGAAATATTTAATTGACGTTTAAGCCTTTTGTAAACATATTTCTTATAATTTAAAAAGAAGATTTGTGTTATAAAGCAGATTTGTGTTATGATGTAAAAATGTAACTAGTCCCATTGTCATATGAAACTATATACCTCTTGCTCCTCTTGGCCCTGTCACCTCCCCGTTTCCCAGGTTGTGTTTTTTGCAGTTTGCAGCGCAGAGATGGTAAAGGAGCCTCTGATGTGGAATGGCAGCCAGCCAGCAGTGCTGCCACTGACATTACCCTGTGCTGACTGAAGTCCGCCGTTCTAACTGAGCTGTCCTGACCGGCAGTTGAACCGTGGCCTGTGCCTGGGAGAGGTGAGCTTCCCCTGACCACAGATTCCTGTGTTTACTGGAGTATAGCCCTGGGACCAGAACCTGAACAAAAATTTCCCCTCCCTCTTCAAACTCTGATTGGCTGGGGGTGGGGGAGATGAAAGCAGGAGGCAAGCTATCTCATTGGAGAAGGGGGCTGATAATGACATACCATTTTGGTTTTTCTTATGTGATATGTTTTGAGCCATAATAAGTGCAGTTGCCCCAAACACACTCCTGTAGACCAAATCTGCTCTGCATAGTCGGAGACACAGACCTGTGATAATGCATAAATCTAAAGACAACGGAAACATAAACCAACCTTATCAAGACCAATAATCATTAGAGAATTGCTAATTATAAGAAATTGATGATAATAGACCACCCTGAGGCCTTCTGCCACTACTACATGACCTGTAAACCTGTTCCACAGAAGTCAAAACATTTTTTGACTTGAATTCATATTTAAAACTCTTTTAGGCCCCACCTGAAATGCAGAGGGTGGAAGTGCTGGAGGCTTTAGAAAAAATGACAGAGACAGTGTGGAATCACCAGTGCTTTATGTGAGCCTCTGGTCAGTGCAGAATAAGTACCAGGTATAGACTGCAACAAAAATATATAAATATAAACAAACATAAATAAACTACAAAATAAGCATAGTAGTTTGGGGTGAAGCTATACCCTTTTCTGGGACTGTATATACAATGAAGTCTGAATCCACCTTCCTAGGTCTTTCTGCTGTGTCACCTACTAAGAGAATTGGATGAAGGTCAGACTTCCTCATGCTGTTGAACCTTCTGATGTCCAAGCAGGAGCTGAGTCTACCATCCTTCTGCAGCTTTTGACCCACTTGTTTGGCACTAATATGACCAGACTGGTCTAGTCAAACTAAACTATTGTTGGTTTGTTTCCTTGCCCATTTATAAATCACCATTCCTGCCTCCTTTATCAGTTCATATCCCAGGTGTTGGCGGGACCCATGGGGACATTAAGCCTGGAATGTCAGTATAGTAATGTCATAAAAAAGGCCTGTTGTTTTCCACATGTTTTCCCTTGGGTGACCAAAACATGTCACAACTCGCCCCAAAGACATCTGTAGACTCTTGAATGTAATCTGGGACACCCCCTGTACCACCTGCACTGTTGTCTGGTTCTTCTTGAAATCTGATTATTGAAATGACTGTTTCTTGGAAAAATCAGCAGGCATTTGAAAAACCCAGTCTCTGAAATAGCCTTTGTCTTTAATTCAGGGAAATTCAGCAAAGAACTTGTGGTGACCATAAGAGAACTGACCTCAGAATCCATGAAGCCTGATTCATGGAGAGGGGAAATCATGCTTCTGATCTGGAACATGTTGAGCGCAGTTTTCCATCTGAGTCACCTTTACACGGATCACCATGGAGATACAACGTGTTTGAGTGAGGGAGTTATCATGGTGTGTCAATGCAGAAACTGGCATCTGTGTTTCAATGCAGCATTCAAATTCTTAATTGTTATTTTTTTTTATCATTTTGATGTCTTTTTCATAGTTACAATTATTCCAGTTCCAAACGCACTCCATTCTCAGTGCATTCATGTTTCTTTATGATGGGCAGCTGTAGTGATGGGGAGGATCACTTGATAAATGGGCTCCAGTCTACAGTTTGGGAACCGCTGCCTTGGGCTCTGCTGGGGTAAGATTTAGAACTTTGGGCTGGGTATGAAAATCAGAGCAAATAATGTGAACTTTTTGCTGCTTTTTTCTCCCTTAAAAGAAGGAAGGTAACATTTCAGGACAGTCTCAGTTCTTGAGGAGATCAGCAGATTATCTGTGCGGTGTGGAAAGGATATGAGGCAGACATGACAGTGCATCGACGTGGTTGTGGTGTCTCCCTCACAGTCATTCTCATCTTGGCCCAGTGATGATGTTATGCTTTGATGTCATCAATTTCCTACTTCACTGAGTGACTTCAAGTTCTGACTGAAATTTCCACCCCCATGTCTACACACATTACAGGATCATTTAACTCTCGGTGGTGATCACCAATAATAGAACAGCTTCACATTTGAGCATTGTGTAGTTAGGAACATTTGATTTGGATACAGAATATATATTTATAATTGTATTATGCGTTCCCTGTGAGTCAATGTACATGTACTCTCAGTTATGTAATGGAGAAAACCCTCAACCTCGCCCAAGCCTCTCATGAATGAAGAAGAAAAGTGCTTGTTGAGTGGTGAACTGGAGCACTTGTTCACTGTGCACTGATGTGCTCCACTGGCCAGAATCAAAGAAGATAAACTAAAGTCAATCGAAGAAACTAAAATTAACTCAACGAACAAACAAACAAAAAAGAAACTAAACTGTGGTGCACATCTATGGGTACAATTTGGTACTTGAAATAGAGAATAAAATATGTTCAAACTGCTCTATAAAACAATTGTGAATGTGTGTGTGTATGAAAGTGTCACTCAGCGTGTGATTGTATTGTGTACGTGTGAGTATGTATGTGTAAGTATGCATGTTTTTGTGACACTGCAGTTCCTGCCCTGGAGCACACAGAGATCTTTGCGCTGGGTTCAGCTTCACACAGAATCAGGGACAGAAATAGAGCTCAGTGTTTACATAGGTGTGGTTACGGCAGTCAAAAATCCCAGCTGCATTATTAATGTCACTCAGCATCTACTTCCTTGGTGCAGATCATTCCAGAGTGGTTTATCTTTGTGAAACTGTGCCATGACATCATCCTAACTGTCCATCAGGCCACTCTGCCCTTCAGGAAATGACACGCAAACAAGAAGCTGCAAACACGTACGCAGAAATTGGTATCTACAAATTGACATGCACCATCACGACCTGCTGAGGGCTGAGTGCCATGCATAGGGGTGAGGGCGTACCCAGCACTATGCCATTCACTCCAGCTCAATATAATCACCTGTCAGAGACAAATTCCAGTGTGAAAATGTATCTGCTTCATAGTGGAAACACAACTTACTGAACATACATTTTAGCATAATTCAGGAAAGCACAGTGTAGGGAAATACATACAGAATTGCAATCATATTAGTACAGAATAGTATAGCATTGTGCAATATAGTTTCTTGTTGTAGAGAGTCCTGTATTATAACATACTATATTATTGAACAGTGAAGCATAATAATTTACATATGAGCAATACATTACAGAACGATGTCTTAACTGTACATAGTATGGTTGATTTTTTTATGCATAGTGCAGTTCAGCACAGCATAGTGTAAATGGAATAACTGAGCAGTTTCGTTCATGTACCCTCCTACCTACCTTTAGTTCATGGGACCAGAAAATTATATTTTGCTATAATACAACAACAAAACCACACATAACAGAAAGAGACAGTGTAAGATGGAGGGAGAGAGTGGGTGAAAGACTGAAAAAGGGAACAGCAACAGAGAAAAAACTGTGAGAAAGGGAGAGATATGGAGAAGAGGGATAAAAAGGAAGGAAGAAGAGGTGGGGTCATTATATAAATGAGACACATTCCATTCATCTTCCCATGGGCTTTTAGACCCTGGGTTCAGCTGCAGAAATGGAAAACCCATCTGGGCCCCGTGGTACTGATAAGACCTGATGACGGATTGGTCAGAACCCCAGACAGCTGGGGCCGCTCTCTTATCTCACCTGGGTGATGGCAGGGTGATCCCTAACCCCCTGTTGTCAAGGGAACCTTTGTTGTTGCCACCATGAAGCAGCAGGGCTGGTGAACACAGAGCCCACTGCTGCAAGCTCAGACTGCAATTTAATACAGAGTGGCTGTTTAATACACATCCCATGAGATGTTATCCTTATTTCGCTGCCTAAAACAAGGACATGTACATCCATTTGATGTTTTCTGATGGGAGAGATCATAAAATGATCAACAGGTCATCTTAACAGGTTGAATCGTTTTGTGTTTATATAGATCTGTAGATACTTTTGTTACAGAAAGTAGACGTTGTTTAAAATATGGACCAAACAGCCTGTGACATTTGTGACTCATTTGCATGTCATTTTCCTAATAATATTAATAACGTAAAACATTCCCTTTAGTGAGGTAAAAGGAAGTTGCACATCTGAGTGTGATATTCTTGGCAGTGAGGTGAACCATGTTGTGACAGAGCCATTTAATATTACATCTTGTCTGCAGGTATCTGAACTGAACATATGGTTATATCATGTTCCTTCAATGGTAAATGTAAAGAATTCAATGGAAAGAATGGGAGGAATCATATGTGCGGAGCCTTCCTCCTGAGTCTGTCAGGGGAGATTGGAAGTGAGGCTAATTACACATTCTAAATAATATATTTGGTTGTCTCCAAAAACTTTTATTGTAATGTAAAGTCAGTTTTAATTTAATTGCATATGAAGTGTATTTGACTTGATCCTCGCTGAGTTGAAATAGAAAAAGTGGAGGCTGAAAACTCACTTTTACCTGTTTTTAGTTTGTCCCTGTTTCATTCCAATGCAAACACTCAATGAAACACCTATATTTCTCTTGGCTGCTCTTTAAATGAATGATCACACAGAAGTGCTTTCAGTCACAGAACTATACAATAAAATGTCATGAACTGTTACACACACAAGAATAACACCTCCCAGCCTGACAGTACCCAGCAAGGTCTTGCCAGCAGTGGTTCTACACCATTTCACATGCAAGGGGGGCAGACTAGTTACATGAAGTATAACTATTATCTGGATGCACAGTTTAAATAATAGGGGGCCCGGCTTAATGTTATGATGGCACTGTCATCCCTCTACCCCCCAGCTCCCCCTAGAGCTGCCACTGCTTGTCAGGCACAACCAGTGAAAGCTTTATAAATGTACTATTTAATTTTATTGAACAGTAAGTAAGCTTACACACGTTTAAAATGAACACTATGTCTCCAGTTTTGTTGTTTTTGAGACATGCCTCTGCATGTCGACTGCAAACCATTTAGAAATATCAAATATTTTGGCAGTTTCACCATAATTTCTAACAAAATTTTATATGCCCATTTAGAAGAACTTACAAGCCAAATAATATATATATATATTCAAGAGAGTACTGTCAAATTATTAATTAAAATACATCTCCATCAAAAGCATCCATCAATATGTGGTACACTCATGAGATAAACATGCGGCTAACTTGATGTACTCGTTGGAACTAGGTGGCCAGGCTGTTCACCTTTGACTACTTGATCTATTTTGGTCAGTAATGTTGTTCTAAATTTTGTTTGCATCAATTTGAGATGTTTCAATTGGTGGAATTGCTAACCACCTCCTCGTCCTATGGATTTAAGGCTTCTGAGGTGTCTGTATATGCATCTGTAGCCCTGTTTATGGGTGTTGGGGTTAAGGGTGTTCATGGCCTCTGTGTCCAGGTAGAGAATCAGGGTAGAAGACCCATGATATACGTCAATGCACCCAAAGCTGTGACTGCTCAACAGTAGGTCTGATCAAGGGGGTGTATTTGCAATGAGTAACACTAATGACGGTGACGTGAACAAGCATCTAATGCCATTTTCTTTCCACTCACAGGTATGCGGGTGAGACAGATATAGCCTGAAGCAGAGAGGCAGAATCATAAAATGTGTCTTTGTTTGTGATTAAAACAGGTCCCACAGAAACTGGCTTCGTTGCATTAGCAATGGGAGTTTATGTTTTATGTGTCAAAGCATTGGCTTAATTAAACATCCCCGTCATTTTTTTAAACAGATAAATAAATATTATGTTCTAGTGAAAGGAAACTAAAGGTGTGTTAGTCACCCCAAAGTAAGGAATAATTCATAGACAAAAGGTTGCAACAGTCAGGGCAATGATTACACTATTCCACATGGAATGCTGTGATGGCACAGGAAGTGGCAGAGCTGGAGCATAAAAAAATAAAAAGAATGAGGATCTTGCGTACATTTTACAACAAAAAATGAAATGCACTCGAGAACTTTTGCTTTCATTTGGAAAATCTAAAGAGGATGGAAGTGAGGACAGCGGCCTGTGAAGGGAATACCAACCAGTCAAATCACAGATCCAGGGTTTGATTTAATCGAACACAGGATTCAGTCAAATATTCTCAGTACCTTTAAGGACATATGCATTTCAATCCAAGTAAAATATATCCTTTTTAATGACATACACTATTGAATCAAACCCTATGCTCTTAAGGATCTTCCATATTCTCATGAAGTCCCTCAGGAAAATAGGACTGTAATTGTATGAATGGGGATTGTATGGCTCGCTAGTTGGCTAGTAGATGGGTTGAATGTTGTGAGGTGTAGGGCATATAGGGTACTGTGATGTAACGAGAAGGGCAGCCAGTTTTGGTGTTTTCATTCACCATAATGTCTTCTGCCATTATATCAAGTTAAGGACTGCATCTTGACAATGCACTGTATTATTCTGGAAACTGAAGTTTTGATTAAATTTCACATGCCCTTAAAGATAGTATGTGTACTTTAATGTTTCCTGTCCTGAGGCCTAAAGTAATGGCGCTTGATAAAACAAAAACCCCCTTCAATCAATTCCAGTTTCCATACAAGTATATAAACGCCACGTACCTATCTCCCATCCAGCTTTGCATCTCTGGCATCCCACCTCCTCCCCATCGCCACCTTTCCTAACTATGTTTTTTCCTACAGGGGGTCCTCTTCTCCTCTGAGAACATCGCCACTACTCTCCCCCTTAGTACTCCCAGCCCAAAACCAGTTTACAATCACTGTACCAACCTTTTATGAAATCATTCTATACCTTTCATTGTCTGAGAATGTTTCCACTGAAATCTATAAATCTAGCCCACTGTTCTTGCCCATGATATGTAAGAAAGAGCATCACAGCATGGGTTTGTTTTGGTTCTTTTTGAGGTGGAATTCATGCAATGCTCATCAGTCAAAATGAAACTGACGGTCCTTCATTCAGTACATATTTGTCAGTTATGATTTTATTTTGAATGACAAAGCAATGAATATAACACCAAATATGAATATAAACCATGAAACTCAGTTAAACGATACCCTCTGTTTACTGCAACAAGGTTCATAAGGAGTTACCCATGATGACCACTGATCAGAGTAAAAAGCAATAAAACCAACAATGAAAACCCATTCATGCTCTTTAATTTATTACATAAACAATGACTATGTGACATACAAAAAAGTTTTGCTCATGTAAGCCTTTTGATTTCCGACAAAGACATTAACATTTAGTGCTGATACGTTGCCCTGTATTCAATCAACATTTTTTCTTGATGTGATTTCAAACAAGTGCTAATTGTAGTAATCATGGATCTAAATGAGCTCTATAAATGAAGAAAAATTAATACATTTTGATTGAATTTAGACCAGTGTGGGTCTGCAAATGAATGGATGTCTGCTCTTCCTTCATGTCTGTCTAAATCTCACAGACAGCTCATCTGGAGCCATGAGAAGCCGGTTTTTCTGAGAATCTGAGGCCTCACGCTGCACTTGCGTGTGAAGAAACATCTCTGATGGAAATGATACTGGAGACGCTGAAAACAAACCCAGAACAGGTCTTTTTCCTTTTCCTGCTCACGTAGCTCCCTTTAACCCAATACCAGGAAACTGTAAATCCCTTCAGAAACGGACACAGACGCCATGGCACCACAGTGTTCTCTTCCAGCCCAGACACATTTTCTCCTTTTTTCTTTTTTTGCTCCAAAAACAGTAAATCAATAAACAAACACATGAAAGCGGTCTCCCTCCCAAAGGGACAAGCTGTTACAGCTCTGACAGGTCAGAACTTAACAGGCAGGTGAGAGTAAAGTCTGAGAGGGCAACAGTAGCAGAGTGGAGGCCCCGACCTCACTCCCCCCACCCTCATGTTTTTCGAATTCAGTAGCTACCAAAGGACAGAGCACAGTGTGAAAGGAATTTTCTGCTTATTTAATTTGGTGTGTGTGAGCTTTTACCAACCCATGTTGACTAAGTAGACAGACCTGAAGTATGTTAAGCAAGCACCCCTGTCAGCTCCACAGGACTAGACACTCACAGGGTAGACTCTGGGTACTGTGACTGCTCATGTGTTTCAGTCCCGAATCTATTCGGATGTTATTCTTTTAGAGAAAGGGACTCAAGTTATACCTCAGGTACCCCAGTAAAATGTATCCTTTTTAATGACATACACTATTGAATCAAACCCTATGCTCTTAAGGATCTTCCATATTCTCATGAAGTCCCTCAGGAAAATAGGACTGTAATTGTATGAATGGGGATTGTATGGCTCGCTAGTTGGCTAGTAGATGGGTTGAATGTTGTGAGGTGTAGGGCATATGGGGTACTGTGATGTAACGAGAAGGGCAGCCAGTTTTGGTGATTCCCAAAATTTCCTTCATGTATATGCTGTTGGACAAATAGGATTTTGTTAAATGTGGGGTGTGATCAGTGATTGGTTTTATGGTCCAAAGCTAGACATTCCAACAGATGTGTCTTGCAATCTGAGTGAATGATAACAACTATGAAATGATTTCTTGAACACAGTTAACTGGAATTGTGTTCTGGCAAGCTGTATAAAATATTTACTTAAAGGATTAGTTTCACTAACTTAAAATTGACTTGGTAGGTTGTGTTTTAATTATACAAGGACAATGACCAAGAACAAAACAAAAGGCATATTCTTCCAACTTCCTAAAATATTATGAATTAATTAATAATATATGATGACATACTGTAATATATGATTTTAATTATTAACAAACTAATTTTCCAAAACTATTTTTTGGAAAGGGACTCAAGGTATATCTCAGCTATCCCAGTAAAGCTTTGACTGGATAAACAGTTCAAAGTTTAGTTCTGGAGCAAGGACTGTAAGTCATAGATGACCATCTGCACAGACAAATAAATTAAGACAGCAGTACCAATATAATCTATCCTATTAACTATTACTCATATCAAATGCTTAATGTGTTAATTTAAATGAGCGTAATTACCAGCACTGCACAGATAACAGATTATCTGATTGATAAGCAGGTCTACAAAGAACTGAGGATGCTCTAAATGTGAACCATCTCATGAAAGGATTGGACCATTTCCTTTATGAATCTGGCAGACAGGGCAGTGGCTTTCACCAAGCTGATCCTCATCATACATCACCAAGTGTGAGATGCTTGTGACAGTGGGGCAGACTATCCCCATATGAACCACAGGTGTGAGGCCTGTTTTATAGGACAAGACGTCTTCTCACACTGTGTGTCAATACGTGTATAGGATGCAATGGACCTTTGTTAAAAGTAGATAATGGGAAGCATATTAAAACATACAATTATTTAACAGACTTGCTTTAGGCTGTTTTGAGTTTTTTTTACTTTGTTAACCAAAGAAAATAGGTGCTAGAATAAATAGAATGCACCACTCAGTAAGCATAAGAGTTTATGAGGTCACCTCCAAGACCTAATATTTAATGAACAATAATTGTGAGGAAAGCTTGTATTTTGAGTAAACCAAAACCTTTTCCTGGTTTTCTATCACAAATAAGCTGTCAGTATTTTACATTTTATTGATAACTGAGCAATGATACTTATTTAATGTCTATGGGAGGAAAAAAACATTCATACAATCATGAAAAGATTAGTCTTTTGAGGATTAAATGCACTACCGTTCTTAAGTTTCAATGGTTTCCATGAACCAGCTCTCTTTTTCAGTGCCAGTGGTTCCTGTTACCAGCCATGGAAGTTTAGCACATGGATTAAGTCTCTCAGAACTAGAACCAGGAAATAGCACTATAAAGTGGACCTGGGACAGTTTTAAGAGGAGATGCTGGGGCAAAGTGACATGTTCTAAGCTACAACAGAATTTACACACCTAGGAGCGGTTTTGGCTCCAAATGAATCAGAGTCACAGTTTCCATTCTAAAACCAACAGTATTCTTTACATGAGAGACATGGTCTGAATCCACCCAACACTGGAATAGGGAGAGGTGTGAGTGGGAAGCTGTAATCTGGCTGCTGTTCCTTTGTAACAATTGAGGGGTAATGAGTTTCGATGGAAAATGGTTTGACTCCGATACACTTAACTTAAGCTCCAGTTTCAAAGAAGTGCTTTTTGCTTTGTACATAGAGCCATCTGGGAGGAACAGAAAACAGTGTTTAAGACTAAACAAAGGAAACAATTTCATGGCAATGTATGTTCTTGTGTCAGCTATTACTGTTCTGCACACAGTGTTAACAATAACTTCAGAGAGGACAGGAGAGAGCAGTCTGGCAATATAAGGGATCCTATATGGTTATAATTTTTGATAAAATCTGGAACAGTAAAATTTCAGAAACTGTAGCATGGTGACAAAATGAATTTGTACATATCCTTTCACGAGGTACTAAAATATCTTTGCAAAGAATTCCCCATAAGTTTTTTTGCAATCAATTGGCAACACACAAAACAAAACAAAACAAGAGTCTGTCATTAAGTCTTGCAAAAGTGTAAAATTCATCACGCATCTCCAAATGAGGAGAGGGATTAGGGAGGCTCACACATGACAATGGCAGGCTGTCAGGAGGAATATCAGCCTGCTGATAATTACACAACATACACTGAGAGAAGATGGTGGCATTAACAAACTCCTAAAAAACAAATCTAAGATATTACAACTACACCAACAATTTACAACATTAACATGAAAGAAAACATTTATACTATGGTGAGTGCTAGCACTTATTTTTAGTCACAAAAAACACATCCAGATATCACATAGTTAAGAAATGTAAGATCAACTAGAACAATTACTATATGCAATGAAGAAGGAATCTGCAAATCAATGAGTCAAAAAAATTGCAATGTTTTTCAGTGGTAAAAAGCAATCAAATCCAGTTGTTGATATTTGTGAGTATGGCACGTTCTCTGCTTCTGCTTGGAGGGAGAAAGTCTTAAAATGAAAAAATCTGCTTGTGACAAAGAGGAAGCAGCAGATGAATAGAGGATGCGGTCTACACCTTAACTCATGTACAAGTGGGTCTAGTCTACAGAGACCAGTGCCTTTGAGCTGGTGCTCCACATGCTTTTTTTCACAGTGTAGGAACTGTGGAGGCTTTTGGAAATGGGCAATATTTAAGGCTGTATCTGCATTTCTTGTTTTTAAATAGATGCAATTAAAGTTGTTTTTTGTTTTTGTGTGTTCAGTATTCTAACATCTTGCATCGTTAAATATGTATGTCATGAGTGAACATTTCAAGCTCAGGGGTCTCCACTGGATTATAAATGGGGTTCACTGTTGTTGAGCATGCCTCATGGAAAACATCCCTTACATCTCTACATCTCAAACATCTCATGTGGTCATATTAACTATATTAGTGAAAACAGAGACTCAACCCCCAAACACACATGGCTCTGAAAAACATTTGTTTTTATTGGAAATTATTATTATGTTGAAATGTTGAAGGGAAGCTTTAAGAGATTGACATTTCTATTCCTGCTTTGTAATGCATGGAGCATATGGTGGCTTCATTGTACTTGGACATGCTGGTTCACACAACATGATGCAAAAAGATTTGTGCAGAGCTTACATGACAGAGGGATTGACCTCTCTTGTCACTATTGTGACTCACCTATATGAGTTTAATCTCATGATAAAGGATAAAGAATCCTGCTCTGTCAGACAATTGAACTTATAGAGATGTTGAGAAGAAAAAAAACATGTTTGTCATCTTCATGAAGATAAAGAGATCTTTTGTGAGCTAAAATTTAAGCCCTCAGAGTCTACTACTTTTACTATTATGTGGTATTTGCTGTCCCGAGGTACAATGTTAGCTTCCACCCCATTACCTAGGAGACCAGCACTGGTCTGCTGCATGGACTCTGTGGTCTGCCGCCTAACTCTCACAGTCACTTTTCCCCAACAGCACGTTATTCTCAGACTGGCGATGCAAGCCGTATGATTCAGGCAGTGGGTGGTGCGTGCAATGATATTATGCAACAGTGCAGGCAGGCATGCATTTGTCACGCAAGGACTTATTTCCCATGCTGCAAGACAGGTGAGGACATTTTTTTACTACAAATGAAAATCTGACCCAAGCTTTATGTTTGGATTTTTTTACCTGTCCATTAAGCCATCACTTACATATGTCATTACTGAAGTCAACGCTTGTTTAACCCATTAATACTTAAACGTTAAACTTTTACTGTTACATTTACAATTACCAGAGTTCCTTATATACAGTCATCTCCATAAGTATTTGGACCTTATATACATATATACCTTATATACGTGCTTATATCTATCTATCTGTCTGTATGTATGTATATATATATATGTGTGTGTGTGTGTGTGTGTGTGTGGCACTCACATATATATTAGGTTGTATATTTTTATGATTTACAATATAAGTATATAAGTTTATAAGTACATATACACAAACCTGCACTCCCATAATATTATCGCAACCATGTGCTTAACATTTGTTTTCATAATGCATTTTTCTGTTCAGGTCAACAGAAGTCAGATCAGCAGTACTGACCTAACAACCTAAACTAAAATTGCAGAACTGTCTATTGTATGGTAGTAGTTATGTTGTAACAGAAGAAAACCATTTAAAAAAAACTCACCCTGTATCATTTTCAATGACATATTATTTAATAAATTTCCTGCTGTAAGTTTGCTATCCTGGGATGTTTGGAGATATACTTTTCAGTGACAGTGACTTGTTTGAGATTATTGACCTTGTATAATGTATAGTGGTATGATGTTAGCGTTCATGATTTTTGCTGCAATGGTGTGATGCAAGCAAGAAAACTTTGCAGGAATCCTTTGTGCATTGTGTATCTTGGCTGCATCACACCATTGCAGCAAAAATCATGAACGCTAACATCATACCAAAAGAGAGAAGAGAGAGAGAGAGATAGAGAGAGAGAGAGAGAGAGAGAGAGAGAGAGAGAGAGAGAGAGAGAGAGAGAGAGAAAGAGAAAGAGAGAGAGCAAGAACATGATGCTCAGTGAGGCTGCTGTTTACACAGCTCTGGTGATTACCTTTAGTGAAGGCAAGCTTTCTGACATGCCGTTGGCTCTCATCCCTCAATGTTACGTGGGTATGTGTAATCTGAGAGAATTTCAAACAGGATGGTGGGATCTAATCCTTGTTCCTTGGCTTCTGTCTCTCCTCAATCACAACAAATTGACATCCTAGTCTGTCTGTTAGCTTTGGCAGCCTGTTTCAAAAGCCTGGCAAGGGTCACACATTTGGGCTGTCAAGGTTTTTCTTCTGTAAAAATATCCAGCCAGTTCGATAAAAATGCTAGTTTAAGACCCCTGTAGTTTACAAAATTAATTTGATAGATTGTTTTTTTCTTTATCAGCTTCATTCATATGCATATTGACAATGAAATTATTTTGTATTAGTATTTGTTGCACTGTAACCCTACCCCACCAACCCCACCCCCCCGTTTTGTGTTTTGTGACAGTGATTCAGGGTTGGGCCATGGCAGAGTCTGTGCACACAATTACTGTATGACTCTGTGGTAACATTAACTCCTCAGGCTGACAGGGAAACCATGAGGAAGTGATACAGTAGACAGTCACTCACTGTCCTGCAAGCACATACATATACACATATGAATATAGAAATATGCACAAATAAAGTTCTACATACACACATAATATTCTACATAAACTACATTAACTAGAGACAGACATGCATATGCACACAGACTTCAATTTCCATATGCACATAACTATGGTGTACAAATATGCATATGTGTACACTTGTAAATCTTCAAGTATGCATGTGTGCATGTGTATGGACAGGTGTGCGTGCGAGTGTGGAGGGATTACAGAATCATTGCGTGTTTCTTCCTCTCAGACCTACCAATCCAGTTTTCCATGTTTCATTGAGCTTGAAACATATTCCATTACCAGGTTATATAAGAGAATGGAAACCACAAAGAATGAGTTAGTACCTGTTGAAAAAAATGCAGAGGAACACAGAGCATTTATCAATGGGAAAGAAAAGGCATTCTGTCTTCACCATACCATTCATAAATCCACATGAGCATAAGGAGCTACTCCATCATGCCATTCATAAATCCTATTTGAATATAGAGAGCTGCTTTTTCATGCAACTGTATTATTGTGGAAAACGTTTTCATGTGTCTCAATCCATTGATATATATCATATGTTCTCTTCCAGTTCCTTCCATTCATAATTTTTACTTTTGTATAGAATTTTAAAAAGTGAAAATGTTTACATCATAATTACATAAATAATTCTGCAGACTTAAATTCACATATATCAATTCTGCTAATGAATACGTGTTTCTTTTCCAAGCATGTGCTCCCCTGTAAATGTTGGTATTTTTATTTTTTGTGTTAATGTCTGTGTCCTTGCATCTAATCTGAAATAAATCCTAAAAGATTGTGGTCCTAATGTTATCTCTCAGCTAAACCTAATTTTAAGATCCTGTCTGAATCCTCTCTGAAACAGAGCTCTCAATAAAACCAAGGGTTGAATAATCTTGTTTTCTCTCTCTCTCTCTCTCTCTCTCTCTCTCTCTCTCTCTCTCTCTCACACACACACACACACACACAGTGTATATACACAGACTACTTTATTAGATACACCTTTTGCCCTCAGAACAGGGCAGTACTGGCTATGAAATACAATTTGAAAACAAACCCCAAAACATCTGCATTTCAATAGCAACATGAGAGGTCTATCAGATTTGGAAACTTGTTCAGTAGTTTATGTCCAAATTGTATGCATCAGGAACTATGATAACCAGTCAGTGCTCAATGGCAGGGATAAACAGGCTCTTAACAGGATAGCTGCTAAAAACCACAGAAAAAAGGGCCTAAAAATTAGGGCAGAACTGAATCTATACTGACTAACCTGGATTCTACTTTGAACGAGGGAACGTAGGAATTTCTGAATTAATTTTCGTGTGTATGTTTGGCTATGCATATGGGGGGAGGGGTCAGCAGAGGCCAGGTCTGTTTATGCTCCCCCTACCACCTCCCATTAGACTCCAACTGTTTTCAGTGGGAAGGGGAGAGCAATTCATGTAGTGCCAAAACAAATTAGAAATCTAATTAGAGATCTGTCAGAGATATATGAGAAATCTATGAGAATTATTAGAGCATAGATGTCTTCACTGCAGCTTTATAATTAAAAGACTCAGCAAGCAAAAGGTTATGCGTAGTATAACACAAAATAGGATGTACCACAATGCATTTATTATTTAAGCATTTTTTGGTTGGGGGTGATGCTGATGTGTATCTCGTGATTCTTACTCATTACCATTATTTTTTGTTGTTGCTCCCCCATATACCCCACGCTGAAAAACAAAAACAGTTACACAGGAGAAATGAACAGTATTCCAGGTGGACGAGTGAAAAGCACTCTGTGTGAGTGTGCCTCTAGCTGCCAAAGCGCTCTTTTCCCACATTTCACAGGCTGCGGCTCCATCTCATAAACATTATTTCTTCCCGTAATATTCTGTTACTTAACAGGTCATTACAGCAAAGCTGGACTGACACTATACAACATATGATGTCATGGGCCTAGACAACAACTCGTCACACTAGTAAAAAAAGTGAGAACAGCCTGTAGCATTCCCACACACTGCAAACAATGCAGCAAATCACGCAAGATCACAGCAAGCAATGAAATACAAATCAAAGCTGTAAAGAGAATATACATACACTACCATGATCATGATACAATATTGAACAAGTTAAAGGCAATACAAACTTAAAGCAAAGGAGAAATTGCATTTTATGAAAAATAACCTGAAGATAATGCATACATGCAGGTATTCAGAAGTAACAGAGATATGCTTTTCAATGATCTGTTCTCTGCATGCTCCCTATTTTCTAAGCGTTTAGTGAGCACATTGCCATTTTCTCATCATGGATGATTTCAGTTGGTAATGTAAAAGCAATGTCTCCTGCCTCCCAAGACCAGTCTTACTACATTGTACCAATGTTCAACATTCTCTCGACTTGATGTTCCCATAATTTAATAACAGTATAGGACAAACTGGATGCAGTGTAGCAGGAGTGATTTAGGAACTCAATGGGTTCCTGCTGCCTCACTAATTAAGTGCCTTTCCATGCATGTGGATAGTTTTGTGGAGTTTGTCACAGCATGACCAGGAACTTGCAACACTTTACAAGGCAATGAAGCCAAACTCTCATTAGAGTCACTCTCTATACACTCAGCACAGCCAGACATGCTGTGACTCTCCCCTTCCTGACCATGGGGTCAACAGGGACTCTTGTGACCGACAGCAGACCAAAGAGGACCTGTGGCATGTGGTATTCATACTGAATTCACTCATACATGTTGCGACATTTGCCCCTCATTATTTCAAACTGTGATTTGCTGTGGCATATGTGTCAAAGATGGTTATATAGGCCTCATGTGGATATTTCCCTCTACAGTTGATCATTATTTTTCAGTGTTACCTCAATGAAAATAACCTGTGGATTAAACATAAAGACACTTACAAACTCTGAGGCTGTCACTCGAATGTCTTTTATCTTTAAACAATGAGATGAAATGATTTAACCCACAAACAAAGTGATAGCAACTGATTTATGTCTTTATATGGGTACAATGTAGCAAAGTTGGCACAGTTACCATTGTGCCAACAACTGATAAGGCTGTCCTCTTTCATTAACTAATGTACTAAAACATTCAAAACAATGCACTGTTGTGAATGAGGATCTTAAATGATTATTTGTTTGTGAGCAGGTGCCCAGGCACTTTTAATTCTGCAGTATACCAGCTGACAAGGTTTCAAGCACAGCCCTTCAGAGTAGCATCACTGCATCTCAGCATAGCGTGGGTTAGGGCAGACCCACACCGTGACCTCTGCCCTTTTGCTCTCCATATTAAAACAAACTACCATGCCCGTGGGCACCTCTGAGACCAATTTTGCCAAAGCTGTGAAAGTTTACAGATGCAATAACATTTAAAGCACGGAATGCTGTTAGTTATACAAATTGTTTCCAGATTCACACATATTGTAAAATACAGCTGCTTCCCTTCTAGAAAAATGAAACATATTATTATTATTGACTTTAGCCTCAACTCAATGATACACATCACTGGACTTTTCACTACAATATTTTCATTTACATGGAGACTTGTCACATTAGCTCTATCCACAGTCTATACCAGGGTGCCTTGGTTATTCAACCTACACAAGCTCTCACAAATGATTTAGTATCCATACCTATAAGTATTTATATGTACCCACTGTTCCGTCACAATACATTTGGCAATTCTTGATGGGAAATTCTAGACAATCCTCAATTTGGCAAAGTAGGATACTTAACTTGTAACTCAAATGTACCTTCCTATATACGTCTTATACCTGCCCCCCTTAGCCCTAACTGCCCCAACAAGATGCTGCCTTTTGTTGCTACCCTCCACCAGAACTTTTTTCATCTCCTTTGGGACCAGCCTCCGTTCCTCGTCTGTGCGTGGGGATGTGGGTGGAGAGGAAATGTCTTGTTTTTGCCGAGAAGGCTGCGTTTTTTGGGCGCCATGGCTAAATGCCTGCTGTCCTGATTTAGAACAGTTTTTTTCCCGCTTGCAGCCCGGGGACTCATCGCCCCTGGCATTGTTTCACCGCTGCTCAAAGGTCACCCAGCTTCCTTCCCCCTGTGGGGGAGACGATATTGATATAGTGGTAATCTGCTGAAGCATGGATTTTCAAAGCGGCACTCACTGCTGCCCCTGGAGGCCTATGTTAGTCCTACTGACAACAGAATAACAACAAGAACAACAACAGCAACAAAAACAGCTGATATCTGATCAACTCACCTCAGGTCACATGAAGTCATATGTTACTCTGATCCTTCATCTCCTCAGGCCCTGGAAGCATGACTCCCGGGGGCATGGCTATATTTAACCAATATGACCTAATGCACCTCTCCAAAGAATTTCTTCCTGATGAGCCCACTGTATTTTACATGACTAAAAGCCAGGAGGAAATGATACAGGTTTTGTTTGTTGAAACAATCCAAGACTCACATCATGTTCATTAGCAGAGCTTACTGGCAGGCTGATTATTTTTTTTTACTTACAGGCGACAGGAATTCAACACCCTTTCCTCTTGTGACCTCAAGCTGTCTCGCTGTCTCACCATTAAGGTTATTCACTGTACTTCAAATAATGAAATTTGATAATTACACCAAACAATTAACACTGCTTCATGGCTCAGTATTAAACGCTGTCCACTTTGCACTTTGATCATAAATACTCCTTAAATATTCAGTCCAGCACAAGCTCCCTCTCGTTTCTTGTACTTTCTCTCTCAATAATGGAGACAGTTGGCATGAGCATTGAGTGAGCACTTCAACCTAAGTGATTACTCTCTACCTGACATTTTTCATATATTGATTAAAAACTGAGCACATATTGCTAATTTAATTTAAAAAACTGAAAAGTGACAAGGATGGCAAGTAAGCAAGATGCCTACACTAGATAACTGAAGAAGCCTTGATGGGCAGTTTCTTCAAGACAGGCACATGTCCTAGCCTACTGGGTGAGAAGGTGCCACATAGCAGGATTCTGTCACCTCACGGTTTGGCTACCATATGACATTTTTGCATGCCCTCTTCTTCTCCCCAGTTTGGGATAGTCAGGTCCCACATCACTGAGACATCTACACACCTATGCTCCCTAAACACAGTAACTGAAACTAAAAGTGCATTCCTGTGTTCAGGAATTTTAGACCTAACAGAACTCAATGCACTGCTAAAAGAAAGAATATGGGATGATTAGTAGAGATGCATAGCTTTAACAGATGACAACTGGTCAGCTGTAAGTGCCTGCTGTATTGTGGGGAGGAACTATTGCAGTGGTAACCCTGATGAACATGCCGATTTGCATTCTACCTCTTTGCCGGTTTTTACCACTCATTCTAACATCTTCATTGATGTTTTTCCATCTCAAATATCACCACAGCTTCTTGCCAGAAACAATGTCCTCACTTTGAGACTCTTGGGAGCAACAGGGAAATTTTGAAGCCAGACAAGCAGCTCCTATTTTTGGAACAGGATAGAGGTATAAAACCCCCATACAGTAATGCAACAAACAGAAACACTCAGGAGCCAAAAGTTGAAGTATCACAGTCAAACTTCACAAGCATCATTCATGGTGATTGTTGACTATAGTGGGAAATGAAAAAATATTCCAGCTGTTCAAGTGTGTATGAGACATAAAAAGCTTTAACAAGACAAGATGCTAAATGTAATTCCAACACAATGACAAAAGAGCTTTTGGTGAGCTTTTGACAAACAGTAGCCTACACATATATTGATTACACACATACACACACACGTATATAGATACTGTACTAGCACATATTGTCACAAATGATCTGTTTTCTGTGATTGGACATTAATCACATAAAATTCTTATCGCCGTAATATTTGTATGTATTTAAATTCATTTTTTCCCCAAGTAAGTTTCAATACATTATTCAAGCAAATCCCAAGAGTGTTTTATCTGCCTCAGATGTGAGAAGTATACTTTCAAAGCATGTATATATTTTATAGAAAAAAAAAAATATATATATATATATTTTAATGAAGTAAATGAGGGGTACCCCAAATTCAAAAACAGACCACACACTCTGGCACCGACAATAACTAATTCAACTAGATTCTATCTCTTGATGGGAATGATGATTAGTGATGTAGAATACTGATGTGGCCCTGGGAAGATATCCCATGTGAGGTATCCACTTGTGGCTTTTTCCAAGAATTATAGCAATATTAAAACATGCATTCCTGTTATTATTCCCAGCCCGTGTGATCTGTAGGCATGTCATTTGTTCATTGTAATCAAAACCAATAGCTATGTCCTGGCTCCAATCTTCTTCGTAACTGTCCTATGGGTCTAAGGAGAAGCAAGTGATAAATAAAAATCAAGAAATCTTGAGTTTCCTCTTCTGTACAGTTGCCCACCATCCAGACAACATTCCATTCAGGGGATTTGGGTATTAATTTGGGTAGTTAGCCCCATAAAACAGCATATCCTTGAAAAAACCAAGATGAAATGTATCCACATGTAGGTGACAATATTTCCTCTTCCATGAGATTTTACTTGGGCAAAAGCAAGGACATTGCCTCTTGCACAGCTGTTGAAAGAGTGGGGAAAGATGCATTCCGCTTTGTGTTGGTGCGCTCTGCCTTTTATACTGTGTTTATTCTCACATGATTAGCCATGATGAACAAGAAAACAACTCCAGTGAAATGAACCATTTGAATTTTTCCTTTTCATGTGCCAAGGCAAGTTTTATCCTCTTCAGCACACCATTGTGCCAATTTCAGTGTAAACAATATACCTTTCAACATCCAACTGAAAAAACGGGATTGAGAAGTACACAAAAGATCTACTTCGGAATCTACTTGGAAATACCCCCCATGAAACTTATTTTGATGTAAGCCAACAATTATTTTGAAGTTAAAAACTGAGGAAATATTCGATTGGACACAGCTAGTGCACATTAACCAGATTACTATGATACTATGATGCTGGTTTGATATCGATATTCGGTAGACCTTCATGTTGTCTGAATTTACACATTTAACACCAACTTGATTGGTATACTTTTCATGTCCCCTTTTGCCAATGAAGACATCTTCAAAATTGTATGCAAAGCGTAATACCAATATTCATTAAAACTTTGGGGCAACCTTGTGAAATAGTTTGCTTCCGCCATGGTGATTATCATTAGTTTATCACCATTATGCCCACCCTCTCAAACATGGGCTCAGAGCTTGTGAACCCACTTTCAAAACTAAAAACCACAGGAGTTGTTGTCATGACTGGCCGTCATAATTACCTGCTTGTAAAAACACTGGAGACAGATCATAAAGGGTGGGGCTGGGGAGCTTAACTTCCCCTCCAGGACAGCATGACCCCTGAACCCTCACAGGGGTGACTGATAAACAAAAGGAGGGAGTAGGGTAAGCTCCAGTAACCTTAATGACAGACCCTGTTAGGGTTAGAATAGCAATGCTGTCATCACGCCGAGAACAGATTACTTCAGGCCCCATTGAGCATGGCTCTCTACTTCCTGTCTGAAGTTGCTCATACTTGAGCTTTAGGCGCTAGACTCTCTGTGTCAGATCAGCTCTTGTAGATGGTTGCTAGCCTTTCTGGAGGAAAGAAGAAAAGAGACTTCCTGTTGTAAGCTTTAAATGGTCACCTTTACCCCTCACCAGGGGAAGCTGAACCACTTGCAAGGCCAGCCTAAAGAATTTGACCGAAATGCCAGCAAAGATTGTTTTGCTCATAAGCTCATAAGAAGCTCTTAAGTACTTCCTTGAAAAAAACAATTTGTAAGAGGAACAAACATCAATGTATGAGAGCAGATTCCTTACTATTGAAAAAATAAACACTTTTCTGCTTCACAGAAAAGTCCACAATGGTATTCCTTACTTCTACATTCTACTAAGAATGATTTAATTATGAGTAAAATAATTTTTTCCAATGAGACAATATTTTCCTTAATCATCTTTCTTAAGATGAAATAAGCAATGTTGCATGCAGACATTGACTGATATTTTTGACAATGTCTTCACAATTAAGGGAGGAAAACCACATGTTTCTTTTAAAACAGAAACCAATCAAATTTAAATTTATGCACATTTTGAAAATTTCCAGCTCCTACACATAAGTCATCACAGCACCTACAGTAGGATGCAAAACAGGCAAACGACAACCAACAGAAAGGCAATGAAAATTCAGAGTGGTGCTCTGCGTTGTTGAAAGAGCAGCCGTGCGATTGGTCACGTAGTGAGTGGCAGAGCTCCCAGTCGGCCCAAAGTGTCTGGGTGCGATTCTATTGACCGCCGTTGTCTTATGACAAAAGTTTTCCCTCAGAATACAAAAAATCCTGACATTCATGCTCACACAGAATTCAGTGTCAGGGTGGATGGGAGACGCCTTCACGGACTACTGACTACGCTTTGGCGAGGGCCTTTGCAACAGTTGGCCAGACAAAAAAAAGAAAGAAAGAAAAAGCCGAGCCTGATGAAGGTACATCCGTCAGGCAGTTAATCTGCAAGGTCATTAGGAATACTTCAAACCAATTCGCCCTGTGCTCATTAGCATTCCCTTTTCATACAATTTTAACGTTTTTTTGGGGGCGCTTTTGTAAGAAAAACACACACACACACACACAGATTTATTGCGTCCTGGGAAACATTGGGATGGGGAAGGTGGGGGTGGGGGTCGGACTGGGGTGGGTGTTGAGTAATGTGACATTTAAAGTCTCTAGGTCATTTCAGTATAATGAGTTGGGGGGAATTGTGGCAGAAGGGGTGCAGTTCTGTGCTAAACTCTCCCTGACACCTTGTAGTCAGGGTCTTTGCTTTCGTGGTATTAACTCACCCCCAACGCAGATGGTCTCATCCTTTCTAATGGGGAGCAATTAGCATGATGGAGCCAGACAGACAAATCCTGTTTGGGCTCTGTTTCCATAAATGTGTGTGTGTATATGTGTGTACACTTTCACATCATTACCAATTACGTAGACTGTTTTTCCAAGAAAGAAAAAAAAAGCTGATGGCATATAAGCGAGGACTGGAAATAGTGACCCTTTCCTGATCTGGTCCAGTGAGAAATTCCAGCATGCTAGGATTCCAATAAAAAGGGTCTTTCAGAAGCAAACAAAGAGGAGCAATTTAAAGGGTTAGCATTTGTCTGTTGAGCATAAATAATCAATGCTGGTTTTTATACACCCTGGCAAAAGTACAGGCACGTATATTTCATATAGGAATATTTATTTTTAAAATTAGAACCATAACGTTCAGATCCATTGCTTCTCTTACACAAGATAATTTGCATATTGCAAGGGCATGAAAAGGTTAATAAAACTTATTGAGAAAAAAGGCTGACCTTAGTCCTTTTAGCCTGTTCTTTGCAGACAACCTCCTGTGAAATACATAGAACATTCATTAAAACATCCTTAATTGATCATTTCAACAAATTACTATTACGCGAGTTTAATATACGAAACCCCATATTTCTGAAAACACCACATGGTATTTAGAGACTAGCGTAAATAACAAAAAAGCTAACGTAAATAAAATCGCATGGCCCACATCTGTTAGAGTAATTCAACAGTCATGAACTACAATACGCAGGCAATTTTAAGTGACTTGTAGGTGATATGTGGAAAGTCATTTGGTTTTGTAGTTTTAATTTTACCCACAGCCGTGAAGATAGCTAACTGGACAGGAGCACACATATATGAAAATAACTACGAAATAGAAACTAACTTCATTTGAGACAAACTAGCAAACTGTCATTAGCTACATTACACTTCCCATATTAATTACGGTACCTAGCTACCCTAACTAGCTAATTCATTTTAACAAAGCTAACTGATATTTTTCATTCAGAAACTTGTAATCGGAATTTAGCTCACCTGAGTAACAGGATTTAGCTGCAATTATTGTTCTAGCAAATACTGACATAAATTTCTAGCTCGCAACAAGGTTTATGTTGTAATCCAATATAAAATTCAGTAGCTAAAGTATTAACTGTTCATTTGCTTTGAAGTGAGGGTGTTGTAAACTCAAACTACAAGCAGTATTTACAAAGAATCAGTGAGATAGCCAACTCATGTTATTGTTGTTAATAAATTTTAATATATTTTATTTTTGTGTTATGTTTAACACGTAGTGTGACGTTGCAAACTCTGGCTATGCAGATAGCATACGAAAAAGAAAGCCTTTGAAAAAAATATCTTTGCTGACAGCATGGTTGCACACAATACAAATAACTGTTTAACAGAATATGATTTTTTAGGCATGTCAGGCTTCCAGAAGACAGGCTTTTGAAAAATCAAAAGCTATGACTTTGCTTAGCAATCACTTGTAACTAATGCGCATGTTCGTTTAATGTAAAACTGGGTACTTACCGCTTAAGAGCATATTAGGTACAAAAATGGATTTGGCCCTACATGCAAATATTTGAAAGCTATTTTATAAAGCTAACAAAACTGCATAGTACGTATATTGTAGGTTTCGGGGTAAATTTAGTCTCACATTTTACTAGATGTATTGATAAATGCTTCATTTATAAGAATACACGTGAAGGAGGTTGAAGTGGTCACGAGAGAACCTCTGTTAATTTCACACACTTCTATTTCGAATATGTAGCATACTTTTCATGAACTAAGACATTTTATTTTCGCTCTGTATGTAAAAGCTCTGTATGTCTGTTTATAATAGACTTAAGAAGACATTATTTTTAGTCATATACTAAAACTGTTAAATAAGCATATGCACTCTTTTGGCTTTTGTTGGAAAGGCGGGATATCTTATTCGGCCCTTACCAATAGCACGTAGGTTCCCAGTCTGAGGCTAACTGCATTGCCCCTCTGGGTCGCCTCCGTGATGAAGTGCTTGTGCGTGACTTCTTTGCGCGGCACGAACGCCCTGCAGCAATTCCCTCTGTTCTTTTGCTTCCCCTAACACTTCACAAGCATCGACTGAAAAAAGAAGATAAGCCAGATCTAAGAACACACCTTTCTTCCGAGCATGTGAGTGTATTTCCACTAATTACCCATATAAATCAAACTGATGACCGTTTTCTTTCTCTGATTTATTGTTCGTCTAGCTCTTGTTTTGTCATGCTCACTTTGATGCTTCTTAGCTACTATTGGGACATAGCCTTAATAATAATAATAATAATAATAATAATAATAATAATAATAATAATAATAATAGCTAGTAGTAGTAGTGCCACTTGTAGCAGTGGAAATATTACATTACAATCCACAGGGACTTAAGTCTATCCTCCCGTAGAAGCAGGTGTGATATTTGCTGCACTGCGACACAGTTGTCGCATAGGCAGCCAGTGGCCACCTGTCAAGGATGCAAAGACCGAACTGTGAGGTTCAGGCAATTAGGGGCACTTTATTTATCAGATAACCAGGTAAGTCGGCCACAACTGATATCTGTTTAGAACACAGAAGTAACGTAACAGACCTGGTCTTTATGTAATCTTGCCAGTGATTATGAAATGTCTGTAATAACAGTTGAGCCGCAGAACCTTCCATCACCATCACACATACAGCCCCGAGCGGCCCCACTGCCCGCTTTTCGTTCACCTTGACGTGCTCTGCGAGAACAATCACACGCGATTCCGTGCCCGCGAGGTGTCTGTCAATCAAGCGCGCGTTTCCCCGCCTCCACTCTGTAAACGCGGCTAAGGGAGCAGGCAGTCAGGTCACAATCCCTGCCTGAACTTAAAATATGTCACATTAAATCCGCCGTCAGATGGGCCAGGATCATAAGAAGAATTGAGGATGACTGGGGTGTTGGGTAATTAAAATGGTAGTTCCAAGGTGAAGCCTAAAGAAACGACTAAGATATAAAATTCCTGCAGTGTGTTGTTTCCTCAGCTGTGTAACTCTCAATGCAGTTACCTCACAGCAGTTTTGCATGTATTAATATATTTCTTAATTATCATTTATCAAGAGTTTCTTTTTGAGGTTACGAAAGTCAAACTAGTTGTGAAAAAGTGACTTTTATTTTGGTATTGTTTTTCCATAACAGTAAGTGTGCACTTACATCCATCTCCCAGATTTATGCGCCAGCTTTGTTTCATGTACGGATAAGGTCTTTAGATGTATCTCTGGAGGGAGGGAGCTACTCATGTATTATGGGTAATTATTGGGTGTCACATTGATTCATGGATGTTGATATGAACTGGAAGGAAGTCTGACTGGGTACCATAAGTGTCCCTGGTTGGTATAGACACATAAAGAAAGGAAAAAAAAACTGACTGGAGCTGTGTGCAACCTGCAGTTCCCTGATCCACTCAACCAAATGTCTCTCCCTGTACTGTTCTACAGAGAATGTACTGTGTGTGGGTGGCAACACTCATACAAAGCCCCAGAATTGTATTACAAGCTTACTCTGTATTCCCCCCTCACCTTCTCTCAATCTCTCCTCCTCTCACCCTCTCCTCCTCTCACTCTCACCTCCTCTCACCCTCTCCTCCTCTCACTCTCTCCTCCTCTCACTCTCCCCCTCTTACTCTCACCTCCTCTCACTCTCTCCCCCTCTCCTCCTCTCACCCTCACATCCTCTCACTGTCTCCTCCTCTCACTCTCCCCCTCTCACTCTCCCCTCTGTCACTTTCTCCTCCTGTCACTCTCATCTCCTCTCACTCTCTCCTCCTCTTTTTTTCTGTTCATACACACACATACACTGTTGCGTAGCTTGTGACCTTTTGTGTTGATTTAATTTGTCCTTTAGACATTTCAAACAGTGAGATTCAGTTACAAATATCCTTTTCGTAATTTATACCTGCCTCCTCTCTGTTTTGCCGAAAGCAAAGTTAACACCTGCATTTCCCACATCTTAAGCACAGCTGAAGTAGTTGTTGGATTTTTTTAAAACTCTCATTGTGTCTTATTATGGTATGATTTGCATTAGTGACCGATAACATTTTCACGCTCTTTCTATGAGAATACCTACAGGTGCTTATGAAGGCTGGGATTCAGTACATGAATCTCTATTCCTCTCATGTTTAATACATACTAACAATGTTGTTCGTGTTTACTGAACATTCTCATGTACTTTTATGCACTCTATGCTCATTTTACAAAAATAAACCATCAATTGTAATTAAATTAATCTGGACACCTGTGTCTTTAAAAATATCACTCACTCAAAATTGTAGTCTTAATCTACAGTTATGTCTTAAGACCAAAAGTGTGTTTATTGCATTCATTTCATGAGCGTGAAAGATTCGGAAGGCTCAGATAAATCATTTGAAGGTTCATTTTTAAAACTGAATTCCTGAAAATGTTTCATTTGTACATCAAGATGTTTATTTGCAGTCATCACTGGATGAGGAGCTTCACACTATGGTCTCATGACTGAGCTCTCCATGAGAACAGTAGAGTGGAGCAGCAGTAAGCTGCACCTAATTATTAATGATGTGGCCACTCCCAGTCCCCTACCCCAACAATGGTATTTATTAAACATAGATTGTTTAAAGAACTTGTGAATTGACTGTATCAGCTATTTTCATTGGCATATTTTACAGCAATTGAAAACAGGAGAGAAATTGAAGTCCCGTGTAAATGTTGATCGCTTGTCTCTTTTATGCTGAGAATGGAATGTTGGGAATGTGTTTTTACCTGGAAGCATGTGGTGACCATCCCGTTGTGGTTTATGACAAGGTGTTAGTCAGATGAGTGTAATTAGCTCAAAGAAATGTACGTCATACAGTCATGAACACACCACAAGCACACACACACACACACACACACACACACAAATACATGCACACACATACAGAAGATTGAACATGAGCACACACACACATCTTGGACACACATTCTGAGTATAGTCTCATACACAATCACACATATGGTATATACCCATCTGTTATCTGAAAATAAGTCTCACTTTTTAGATATGTATTAGCCACTTATTCCAATGCTCCAGGTGCAGCAATTGTCAGTGTCAGGTGAATAATGAAGTATTCTCTTGATTTTGAAAGCTCTGTGGTTCACAGTGTCTTGGGGCCTTGCCATCACATGCAGCTCTGTAGATTGGTAGCCCATCCCTGATGACAATGACTTCCATCTCTTTCAACTGAGAATGGTCAGGATACTCCATTCAACTGCTGCTGGTCCCTTGGAGAAGAGTACTCGTGGTTAGCTCGAGAAACACCCTCATTTCCAGAACACAGGTCAAACGTTCATAAACTTTCTCAATCGGAATCTACCCATGTATTTATTTTACACATGTGCACACATTTCAAGAAAATGTACTAGTCATCAATTATGAAATCTCTGCGAAGTCTGACCTCAGTCCTTTACACACAAGCCATGCCGTAGGCACAGTGTTGTAATAATTTGTTTCCACATCTTCAGAAAACTGAAATTTCTATTAAAAATAGACCAAAAGGCGCCATGGGAGGTATTTTGTCATTTAGCCTACTTTTGTAAATATTAACATAAAGATGGCGATTGTGATGATGAGGAATACAATGATGGATATGATAAAGAGGAAGATTATTATGATGATAGCAGAGCTCTTTTGTTGTAATGAAAAAGTAGATCCTCTTACAAAAATAATGATAAAGATAAGTACTATTTATCGACTCATAAATGGACCGTGACGACTCATGAATATAGGTGTTTAGCGCACGCAACTAAAACGTCAAGGGCTAAGAGTTACAGGTAATGAAGGTGCTGGAACATTGTATGAGTAATGCAAATGTCGTTGAGTAAATGAATAGATACTCTTTGCTGTTGAGATTTGAAGTACTTCTCGTGTGCGACGTTACCACCGTGTGGAAAGTGTTGAAAATCCGCTCGGTCGAATCCAACGGACGAGCTAATGAGGCTCCCTTTCACCTTTCGCGCCCGCCCCTAAGGCCTCTGAGGCAATAGCTATTATAGAAACGTTTATCCATATGTTCTACTTGTAACATTCAATAAAGTCATTCAAACGCAATCAGAAAGATTAAGTCTACTGAAACGCAACAGAGTGGATGTAGGGGTCTACTCTACCGGCAAAATGATGAAGTGTTAATCCATTAAATTTAAGTGTAATAACTTGCATGCAGGTTATGCATGTCAACGATAGGAGAGATGCGTTTTGGGGCGGGGAGCGTGCAGTCGGATGGTACCCTACCCCCTCCTCTATCTCCCTGCCGGCTCTCATTACCGCAGGAGTCAAGTGAGCTCGCACGCGATCACCTTAGCCCAAAAGCTGTTCTACAATGAAGAGGTCCGCGAGGTCCTAACGCCGGAAACAAATTTTTGGATTCAAGCAAAATGGTAAATTTGGAAAACTCGGTATAGATGCTAATATGGTATTGCAACTTCCTCACACGGTTTGCACAGCAAATACATTTAAACAACTTGTCGATATAATAAAATATGTATAATAAAATATATGCTTTGATTTTAAATACTTATTTTTTAATTGGTGGTAATCCATAGGCCGTCGGATAATAGCGATAATTTAAGTAATTTTATCTTTAAACTATTTTAATTTTATACGAATATGTTGAAATCATCAATTAAGTATCAGCGCACAAATTCAGGCCACCTAACTCATAGTTTTCAGTGACTATTTGTGAACTACTGCGGCGCAGAGCACCCACCCAAGCACTTAGCTGATAATAGGTTTGGGTGATTATATAGCGTGACTACATGAACAAAAATATCAAAAATGCTAGAGTGTTGCAGTATAGCAGTTATTAGTGTGGATGTGTAGACTAGTATGTTGATGTAGGCTATTTCTTTGCCCCTTACTGTCAGCAACGGTTACATAGACTAGACCACAACTAACAAGAAGGGTGCAGTAGTTAAGGCTAGTTTTATCAGTATAGCCTTTTTTTTTTAGAGTTTTCACACACTTTTCTCCCTTTTCTCAGCGTTTGAGTATATCACTGCGTAACCAACTAAAAAAAATGTTTCCCGTTACAGTGCCAACGGGCCAACGATGGACAATATACAGTTATAGCACGTAAATATTTAGTTTTAACTTTGCCCGCATATTACAAAATTATGATGAAAATCCTGGTATGTATTTGACAAATGCGTGTAAATTTGTGTAAATAGGACAGCACATCAATGTTAAAGTGCTATTGCAAAGACTTTGCGCAGACATTTACTTGGCAGTACTCTCAGTACAATGTAGATCTACGGAGACCTGTATTTATTGAAGTCCTCGGAATTCGAGGTAAAAAAAATGTAAACCTTACAAACTTGAAGGGTGGGGAGCAAACAGGAGGTTATCTCTCGTATGCTGTCCATGGTCCTGAAATATCCCAGTTTCATATTAGGGTCTTCCTCGCGTTTTCCTTCGCTGATAAAATAAAGACCAGGCATGAGACTTATGCAGGACATGATTTATTCTGATGGGTTTTACCAATCGGACACGATATCTAAACATATTGTGATTTGACCATTACTGCATCACTCTCCTATACAGCTAACAATCGCCCTAGCATTCAGCAACTGCAGAAATAAAATCAAGATTTAAAAGCATAAAATACTGTCCGAATATTCCTAGAACAATGGCTCATGGCGCTATATACTGATTAGGAGCAGGCAGGGATTCCCAGCGCAAACAGTTTCAGGCCAACCGATGAATTGACATGGATTTTCACTCTTGTCGATATTTTGTTTATTTTGTTAACAGTGTTCAGATTAAGTATTATTATCTTTATATATTGTTTGATACTTGTATTTCAACTGAATAATGAAACAAATCTAGTTGTGAAATTAGCAGATGAATATCCCAGATGCAGTCTCCTCCTAGTGGAAATGTTTGGAAGTGCGCTCTAAAATACTCAAAACTGCAATCTATTTGTAGATATGATGTTAATTCTTCAAAATACTGTTTATCTTTTATGTGCAAGACGAATTATTACAATTCTCCGCTCTGGGTCCAATTGGTATTTTAAAAATCGTCACGATACCTCTTCTGTTTTGACAAAAATCTGATTTTACTGTTTACAGAGTAATTTATTATGGATAAAAAATGGGGTCTAATCTGGTTTACTCTTCTTTTCCTGGTTACACCTCAGATTTACTGTAGTATTTTTTTTTCACTGCATTGTTTATAAATCAAACATGGACTTATTTGACGCTGCCAAGAGTTCATTTCAGTGCATGAGTGGAATTCAGCATTCCAAAGAGGAAGGGGGGAGTAGGGTACGGGGCGTGACTCGCGCAAAGGCGTGGACTTGTCTCAATCCGCCTGCAGCGGGCCGTAGGAGGCATCGCGTGACAGCATAACCATAACTTTAAGCTTTGCAGCAAGTAAGCATTCAGTTAAATTGCACAGAGATAACAGGTATATCCGGTCTTGTTTGTTTCATTTGTGATTCTCTCTAACCTTAAAATAAAATATAACCAGTAAAACAAACACCATAAATAGTTTTGAATATAATGATTGTTATTATTTATTTATTTTAATGTGTAATAATTTGGGGGTAATACAATACCAAGTAAACACAATTAAAAATTAGCCGGTGATATACTTGAAAGTGGACTCACGTCTCAATTTTCCAACACCGATTCGCATGTAAAATTTGTATTGCAGAAGATCAGATTTGGTGCTTTATTAGAAATGTAGATATAAAAAAAGTATATTTATTTGGGGTCATGTATTTATATGCGTCATACTCCGTCTACACAAATTATAATGTATAATTACCATGAATTTTTATTTTATTTTTAAAGGTATAAAACATGGATAAAATCTAAATAGGCCTACTTGTGCCATGTATACTTGTACCCACAATTAATTGTCTTGAATTGTTTCTTTTAACATTGGTTGTAGCTTAATATAGGTAACTAGTTAGTGGCATTCATTATGGATAAACAATACTTGATCATATTAAATATTTTCATTAACATGTTTATTTTTATTTTCATTGATAGCTGATATTATTTACAGTTCAACAACAACTGCCATCTGAGGAAAAGTATATTAAAATCCATTTTGTAGTGATGTAGATATAGGATTATGGCACATTTTGCATTTTTTTTTTACACTTTTACAAGTGAGATGGGACCACACAAATGTTCAATTGTTTTTATCCTACCTTGAGATGTGACGCCATACATCTATAGATAGCGGTAAATTCCCCTTGGTTTTCCAGTAAATGTAGAAATTCGAATAATATATGAACATACCTATCATGAATGAGGATGTCTTATGACTTAGCAGAATTATTGGAAAATGGTCCTGGAAAAAGAGAAATATACTTGCGTCAAATAATAATAACAAAAACATATAAACCAATATCAATGTACATTTATTTAAAATTAAGTTCAGAAAAGAGGAATTTAGAGCTTCAGGTGGGTACGTTTTGAATTTCAGTGCATTTTCATGTTGAAAAAATTTACTGTAGAACGATGGAACATGTGACGTTTACAACGCCTAAAAGCAAAAAGCAATGACCGGGATAAAAGTCTCAATATGATTAAAAAGTGTGATGAACATGTCCTTATGCTTACAGTGTGTGGCGTTTTAACTGAAATTCTTAAGAGTGTGACACGTTTAAAAAGTGTTAAAGTGTTTAGCTTGTGTTCAGAACTTCAGCATTTGGATTTCCAGTGTTTTGACTCTCTCTACAATTAACTCCTTTGAGGCAAAAAGGCTGTTGTAGACCTACAACGTGTTGTAAAATGTAATGATAGCTATGAAACTTTCAAATACATTTATTTGGAGTGGAGGTTGGTCGTCATTGCATAGCCTGTGAATTTACTGTTGATGCATTGTTGTAAGGACCTCTGAGAGAAGACTATAAAGAATTATTATAATATTAACAATGTTTAATCCTACGCTAAGTACAATAATTTATTCCATAGTTCATTGGTTACAATTTTGTTGGAGATTCACGTTTGTCCCTCTGAAACTTGTTGTACCAACCCTAATCTGTTGATTTTAACATTGTGTTAACATATTTCCTATTAAACTACTGTCATTAAAATGAGTATCAAGCAAACTGCTAGTTATTTATATATATTTTAGTCTTTGGGCTTATTTCTTGTATTTTTTTTCTATTATCACTCTGTTATTTTGTATGGAGACAGCATGGAGGAGCTGACATGATAGATAAAACAACTTCAAAATCAAAGGTCAATACTGTATTAGCATAGGAAGTCTGGTGTCAGAAGATTGTTAGTAATGTAATTTATAAGACACCCCGTATTCGAAATAATACTAAATTTAACTTGCATTAATTGCAAATAATCAAGAAACCACATCAAGAAAGAGACAGCCCAGATAATAAAACTGACACAAAATTTACTAAAGCAAAGTTATGTGAATTGCACATTTAAAAAGGACAATATAGATATCCATAGCGTACCGTGACTGCTAAACTATCTCATGTTATTTATGAGCTAAACTACCCTGTAAGTGCTGTTATTTATAACAGCCAAACTATCTTACAAATGTATTTCTCGGTCGCTGTTACTTCAACTTATGTAAGGTAGCCTGTTAAGTTAAAAGCGACCAACAGAAAATGCAGTATCCCTCCATGAGTTTGAGCTCTGCTGATTGTGCAATAACTGTACGGGCAGTGAGAGGCAAACTTTTACTTACAATCACAGACCTACTGAAAGTGCGTATTGGACACGCGCGCGCATGTGCGTCTCTGTCCGTCTGTGTGTGTGTGTGTGTGTGTGAGTGAGAGAGAGCGAGCGTGAGAGAGAGAGAGAGAGAGAGAGAGAGAGAGAGAGATCAAGGAGGGGGATCATTTTACGAGGAAAAGAAAAAAAAATCAACCAATGCAACAAACCAGACTCGGACGCTGACGAGCTATGATGCCATTTGTCAGTTTACTGTTTATGATAAATCATTTGACTTGGGATTTCACAAACCTATATATGATGAGGGTCTCAAGCTAAGTTACAGAAGTCGAAGGAGCGGGCAGTAGAACTCATAAACAGACGAAGGCTATATAAATGACCATATATTTTGGAAAATATTTTTTGCCGAAAGAATTTGGAGCGTCCGAAGAAATTCTGGAACGGTCATAATGCGCAATTTTCAAATTTCAGATTAGCTGACAGTATACGCAATTGAATCCGCTAAATCGAACTCTAACACATTTTTATTCCTCTCGATAGTCGCTGAAATGTAACCGCTTGCCTACAGGAGCTGGTTAAGGGGCCGCATCTGTCCAGAAAGGGAAAAATTTACATTTTTCGCACCCGACAACCGAAGCAAGATCCCTGGCTGCAACTTTTACATTTCGTTCGTCCTTTCCCAAGAAATCAACGTTTGGTCGCCTTTTGGAGTGTCACACCTGTATAGAATATCCACAGGTACCTTTAAAATGCTTCATGTTTTATATCAATCCTTGAAAATCTATTTTATTTACATTGTATTTGCTGTAGTTTGGCATATATTTCAGACCACATGTCTTATATAAACATGAACAAACAGGAAGCTCGTATATTATTATTTCGACAGACGAATTGGAGCTAGCGGGTACTAAAATCTTTTTTTTTTTACTTACAATGAATGCAGTATTGCTCTTTTACCTACAATGCCATAGTTTAATGACATAGGTCCGTTGGCTTTCTTTTTGTTACATCACTAAAATGAAAAGATTTGGTATACTATATTGATTATATATGAATTAAATTGTTTTACATTGCATTCTGGCTTCACAGTTATAAGGATGAACATTCAGTGGGTGATGGAGGAAATGTCCACGTCGTTGTCGCGGAGTCTGTTAGTGTTGTTATTGTCTTTGTTGGTGGCCATGCACCTGTGGCTGTGGATCCAGCGATGCTGGAAGGCGGACGGCCCCCCCGGCCCGTTTCCCTGGCCAGTCATAGGGAACGCAGCGCAGCTTGGCAGCGCCCCCCATCTCTACTTCAGTCGCATGGCGCAGAGGTATGGTGATGTTTTCCAAATCAAGCTTGGCAACCGCATCGTGGTGGTGCTCAATGGGAATGCAATTAGGACGGCTCTCATTAAAAAGGCGGCCGATTTCGCTGGGAGGCCAGATTTCGTCTCTTTTCAATTTGTTTCCGGCGGCAAGAGCATGGCTTTTGGGAACTACAACGACTGGTGGAAGGTGCACCGAAAAGTTGCCCAGAGTACTGTCCGCACATTCTCTACCGGCAATATCCGTACCAAAAAAGTGCTTGCGTCCCATGTGCTAAGCGAAAGTAGAGAGCTGCTGCATCTTTTTTTGAAAAAGACGAGTGAGGAAAAATATTTCCAACCTCATAAATTTCTGACGGTGTCCACGGCAAACATAATGAGCGCTGTGTGTTTTGGGAAGAGGTACTCCTATGACGATGCGGAATTCCTGGCAGTGGTGGGGAGAAACGACCAATTTACCAAAACAGTTGGAGCTGGAAGCATAGTGGACGTGATGCCCTGGCTTCAGTATTTCCCCAACCCAATTAAAACCATATTTGGGAACTTTAAAACTCTCAATGAAGAATTTTTCGAGTTTATTGGTCAAAAAGTCGTTGAACACAGAAAAACAATCAAGTCGCGTATCATAAGAGACATGACCGACGCCTTTATCATTGCGCTTGACCAGGGTTTAACAGGGTCCTCAGGGGTGTACTTGGACAAAGAATTTGTCCCACCCACGGTCAGCGACATCTTTGGGGCGAGCCAAGACACTCTTTCAACCGCTCTCCAGTGGATAATTCTGTTACTTGTGAGGTAAGTCTTTTGATGAATGATTTAAATTAAACCACAATAGGGTATGCATAACTATACTAATTCTCAGCATCCCTTTGTATGTACTGGTAAGGAGGGTCTTTGCGCCTATATTGCAATTAAAACCAACTTGCTGCCAGCATAAATGTGTGGCTTTGGACTATTAAATAGAAAAGTAACGGTGAGCACAACTGTTAACCTATGGGATAATGTTCTACTCAGAACAGTGTACATTGCCCTCCGAACACTTCACTGTGCTAATGGGGAATGGTGCGTCGGTAAAAATTGGTGCACAACTAGTTGCGTATTGTTAAGAATATTGTTTCACTCGGAGACTTATAAAATCACCTTGGTTGTATGGATTAGAGGTCTGCAATTGTTTATGCAGGGCCAAATTTGAACCATAACTTGACGACGCATTTGCGTGAGATTATCATATATCATGTTTTTGAGTTATCGCGCTATTCAGGTGTGTATTTCCTTTGGATCATTTTACGTTTTCACTTGGCTTTCATTTAAATTATATGCCTCGCAGTGTATTTTATGTTCTTATTTAAAGAAACAATTTAACTGAGTGAAATAACTCGTGTGCGTGAAGTCAAGCCATATGCCATAGTTTATATGAAGATGAAGGTATACAACAGGATGTGGGTGTGTGTCTGGGCGGGAATGAGACGAAGGGACCATTCAATTCGATACATTCTTTGTGATGAGATACGATTGCGTATCGTATTTAAAGCTTTAGGTGATTTGGTATGCAGAAGAAAAAAATTTACTTCACAGCATACTGTTTCTTCTGATTAATTATAAACGCTCGCCGTTATTGCTCGTACCACCGCGCACGGAGACGTTATGTAATATAGCAGAAGTTCAGGAAACTATAGGTAATGCAACCATTGGAACTTGTAATGCAAAACTTTTATACTAGATGCCTAAGATTTATATAGCGTGGTTTAACAGGGTTTAATTAACTAAGATAGTTTGATGAGATGATGCCAAAAAATAGTTTTTTTCGAGACATAAATCAGTGCCAGACATCTGTGCAGTTACATGAATTGGTGATACCAAAGATGAGATGAAAAACCAAATTAGTAGAGAGCTTTATATTGAAATTTCTCTCCCTTCATTGTTAAAATGAAAACTCAATAAATGGAGATTATATAATCTATAAGGATGAACAGCATGTACTGTCACCTTGTGTGCTTAATTATCCTCTGGTTAAATAGCTGAACATGCCCCCACAGCAAGGTCCAACAATGTGCTTTAGATTTTGGACACTCGTTGATTTTGTTTTTGTCTGGTGGTGCTTTCCTCATTAAAACCACCCAGTGTCACTGTGGATTAACAGGATCCCTTCATTCTGACTGTACAGCTCATGGTGAAGCAGTAGTCATCTCCATAGCAATGAGCTGTCATTGTGAAAATGAAAGTCAGCATGATGTCATTGCATTGTTGCGATATTACAGAAAGGTGGTCAGGAATGTTGCATGCAGAGAACTGCCTTTCTTTCAGTGGATACCATGAGGTTGCTGTGCCCACATCCAATGCTCCCACCCCACCCATCCCCAAGTCCCACCCTGCATACTCATAAACAAGCACATTATTTTCACAGAAATATTTTTCTCAAGTCTCTTAAGATTCAGACAGTCTTCCCACTGATTTTTATGGGAGCATCACCTGAAGAGCATTGGTGAGAGGATGTGGAGGGTATGTAGCCTCATTATTTCCTAAAGATAGTATTCATCAGGTCAAAAAACAGAAAGGAATTATTTCCCCTCTCAAAACTGTCCCTCCATAACACCACAGAGATGAAACCTTCATCTGCCTGAATATGGTTATGCCTATCTTTTTCTGTGCAGGTTCCCGGACATACAGCACCAGCTCCATGAGGAGGTGGCTAAAGTTGTGGACAGCACCCGACTACCCAATATTGAGGACCAGCCTCACCTACCCTATGTCATGGCCTTCCTCTATGAGGTAATGCGCTACACCAGCTTTGTCCCTGTGACCATCCCACACTCCACAACCACCGAAACCTCCATTTCAGGGTACCGCATCCCCAAAGATACCGTGATTTTCATCAACCAGTGGTCTGTAAACCATGACCCCTCCAAATGGACCAAGCCGGAGGTCTTTGACCCCAAGAGATTCCTGGATGAGAACGGAACTCTGAACAAGGACCTGACCAGCAGCGTGCTGATCTTCTCAGTGGGGAAGAGGCGCTGTATTGGGGAGGACCTGTCCAAGATGCAGCTCTTCCTCTGCACCACCCTGCTGATCCACCAGTGCATTTTCACAGCCAATCCTGCTGAGCCACAGAGCCTGGACTACACATATGGCCTGACCCTGAAACCCACAGACTTCACTATTGCTGTCACACATCGCAGCTCCATGGACCTCTTGGACACCTATGTGCAACAGTTGGCTAACAGAGAATCTAATGGGGAGGCAGGACTCTCAGAGCACAATTAAATGTATGTATTACATACATGCATTCAAAAATGAAGGTTTAATGAAAAAAAGCATTTTAACACTGAAGTATAATTATGCATTTAATGTGCCATCAGGTTTCACCTTACTATGTACAGTAGAGATTGATGTTCATGGATGGAACACTCAGGCAAAAAATTATTTTTTCTTCTTATACATACATATTTTTGGGCTTTGCAAGACTTAATCATTGTCATCATTAGTCATGCTTACAATTTAAAAATGTTTTTGTGTGCTTGATTAAAACTTCAAATTTCAGAGCTAAAATAAATGCACAGATACACAAATGTGCACACCTGTATGAGTGTGTGTGTTTGGGTGTGTGTGTGCAGGCATATCAGTGAGCATGATTAATAATAATGATGATAGTAAACTTACACATTTATACAGGCATGTGTATTCAATACATATATTTAGCTGATTGCTATTTGCTATGTGATTGAACAGCTACTGCTAATGGCGAAGGGAAGGTGGGGGTACATTCACTGGGCATTACAATATTAAGTGTGAACCAAGACTGGTAAATTTTGGCATAGAATGGGTAGCATAGCGTATGATTGGTCAGAGTGGCCTGTTGTTGGTCATAGATTGGTCACAGTGATCAGCAGACTAGTTGGCATTATGTCACTGAAACTACAATAACATCAAAAGAAAGTCAATTAAGCAATGTTTAATTTAGGTGACTGTTCTATTACTATTAAATATGAGAAGTGTAGTATGGCCAGAGTTCCCATTGGCGAGGCAACAATTGGCCAGCCTCACCTGGGGTTCGATGCAGGGTAAGCTGGCCTAACTCTCTCCATCGGCCTCATCACAATAGCACACTCCTTGACAAGCTTGGGCGCCTGCGGCGGCACAAACCGACTGTACGCTGACTATGTCTTCTTCCGATGTCAAAGGCAGTATACGGTTGGTGGTGCAGCCGCAATGTGAAAAAAAGCAAGACCGTTGTCACGTGAATCGGAGGAGTCACATGCTCGACTTCTCCTCCCACAGCTGTCAGGGCTGGTGCTGCGGTGAGGTCAACCAGTTCGGTTGAACATTCAGGTGGGGAAAAAAGGGGAAAAATCGGGGGGAAAAAATATGGGAAGTATAGAAATATTTACAGATCGATTTAGAAAAATAATATGGAATTATAATATAGAACTACATAAACTAATATGGGACAGGAAGTAGGAAGTAATACTGCTTCTTTAATAAGAATAGAGGACAAAAACTTACCTGTAAATGTACAATTGTCTTGAAATCAGTCATTGTTTTTGGCTATTAAAATACGCCACAATTTCAGTAAAGATTAACCATTAGCTGCTAATTTCACTTCCCTTAACTGAGTTTAATGCAATAACCTTAACTTTTTAATTATAGGAAAAGGGATGATGAAAATTGTTTTGGTTAAGGACAACAAATTAAAAAAAAGTTAATCTGTTGCTTTTCCATGAACCTTATTTTTAATGACATGCAAATTTGATAGCATATCACATATGATACAAGTAAAAAGATTATAAAAAAATTCTCTATAACAAAATTCTCTACAATGGAAATGTCATCGAGGACATGTAGGGACCTCTGGGTGGTGAATATAATAAAAACGCATGATCATGGTACAGCGACATGTCCATTGGATGGGTGTTGGAATTCCACCCATACCACTACTGGCTATTTGTGGAAGGCTGTTAAGATTGGCTGACTGCATAGTTCAGTGCATTTGGGAAAATAGATTTTCATCTTTCCTTTATTTGCTAGTCATGGTTTAGCAGTAGCTTGAAGCATATTGCATGGTTCAATATAGGCCATGTAACAACAGTAAGTAGAACAAGTCTTATCAAACTTTTAGATCCAAATTTGAATATTTGTTATTGTGAATGATTCCATCAATGGTACTCAGGGTCAAATAATTACAGAACAGGGGTGAGAGGCATGATCACAAAGATCTCATTACTCACTCAACAAATACAAAAAAGAAAACTTTGGGGAAAATAAAACAAAAATGCCAGTCTCTTAGCACTTTATAGACCAGACATCCCTTTTGCATTTATTTCTGTGCCCTTGTTTCGGCAGTATTTCACTCATATTCAGCACAGGTCCATTTACTCTATCTCCAAAACAAAAATAACATCAATCACAGAAAGGTGAATGAGGTGATTTCTGTCCAAGGCAGATGTCTTGGGAAACTACATGCATACATTCCATGGTTCCCAGCAGATTTTGCTCCCGTAGAAGATCACTACTAGATGTTGTGAAAACTCAAAGTTTTATTATTTACTATAATAATACAAGAACAGTATGCTTGGAAATGTATCCCCAGGGAAGGTTTCTGGGTGAACATGGAAATTGTAAGTGCCTGAAAATGGCCAATCCATTACTTGCTCCAGGCATCCTGTGCTAGGTCCTCTGTTGGCTTTTTGTTGAATGTTGATTACCTCTGAAAAAGAATATAAGCACATTTCGAAGTATTTGTGGGAGGCAGGCATGGTCACTAACTTTTTTTTCCCATTCCCACACACAGGTGATGAAAAAATGATGCTGTGTTCGACTGCACGTATTTTTTTTTCTGAGGAGGTTAATATGCTACTCTAATTTAGATACAGGATCCGGGCATTTTCTGGTCTGTTTTTATTTCTAATGAACTGTGTAAGCTCAAGAATGCAAGAGGTTGCTCTGAAAAAGTCAATGTATATCTGGTCTTTAAATTCTTTTATTTAACTTGCTTATCACAGTATGGCAGTTTTTGCCTTGTATATATTTTAATATGTAATATATTTGTTGTAACATTGTTATTACAAAGGCATTGCTATGATATTTATAGAACTGAAAACGATTATCACAAATCATTTTATAACCATTGAAATTTTAAGGAAATAAAAGAATATTTTATCCTACTTGACTAGTTTGTGGTAATAGCAATTACTGGTTTGATGTTTGAACATGGCCATTCTAGCTTTTCAGAACTTAAAGGAATTGTCACCTGTCTTAACAAATGTTATAACACTTATCAGACTATGCTTAAGAAAGTTTTGTGGCTGTTGTAATTTTTAATTCACTTTGAAAGTAAGTTTGAATTTTCTGGGGGCTGCCACTTTGGCAGGGTCTTCAGGAGTGTGATGTCAACCAGACCTATGCACTACATTTCACAGTTTCACCAAGGATAACAGGATAAAGGATTACAGCTGTTGAATGAATGTCAATACCAACAGTTGCACGCTTGTGTTAGCAACACTTGCCAAGAAACTTCTGGGATCTAGCAAATGGAAAATTGGTGCCAAGTTATTAACAGTCTATTGCCTTTTACATGGTCTTGTGATTATGATAAAACTATCAGAAGAGCAACTGTAGCAGGATTAAGGTTGCCTTGACGTTTAAAAAAGGTAAGCAGTTGAAACAAAAATGCTTATTAGCAGCACTGCTAGTTAGTAGCCAATTAAAAATCAGTTTCACTAATATATCATAAAACATCAAGAACAGTTTATTCTGAATGATTTTAAAACTTAAATGCCAGGATGTAGTGCTCACTGTGCAACACAAAAACAAGAAAACATAAAGCACTCAATACACACAACACAATCACAGACAAAGTAAACAAAGTAAATTGGCATAGGCATTTTAGTCATTACAACATTACACAAAAAATAACTAGCTTGTTTCTTCTAAGGTAAACCATAATAACAGTGCCCATAAGATTAATTTGACTTGGTTTAAGCTTGCCCAGTGGCAATTGTGGTACAGTGACAGGCATGGCCAATGTGCTTGGTCGTGAGTTGAGGAAGCAAAAACGCAGAACACAATGGGACTAACAAAAAAAGCCACAGGCTACTATATTTTCCCCATCTCTAGGGAGACAGGCAACGTAGTAGTATTAAAGAAACACAATTAAAAAAGCAATTTTAAAAAATGCAATTCAAAAAGAAGAAACCACCAAACACAACAGCAGCATAAATCCATAACAAAAACAAAACCATACATGAAATGAAAAGCCTCTGGCAGGCTGTGCCTTTATAGATGGCCTAATGTAGGCAATGGCTTATATCTGGGCTGACTGCTTGTTAGTCAACACCACACACAGGCTATCTGAACAGGCTTGCATTTTGTTTTCATATCAGTCAAATAGATATTTATTTAACTGAACAGCATGCTGATATCAAAAAATGCACAAGCAAATATGACTAATCACTGCTTAGGCTACGTCTTGTCCTTGTCTTTTCTCTGCTCACTCTATTGTAAAAAAAAACAATCAGAGGTAAAATATTGTGAATGAATACATAAACCTTTAGGTAGTACATTCCTCTGCTAAATGTCTGGGAAACAATGAAAGCGATTGCTAAAGTTACTTTCAGTTTTGGTGAAAAAACTGTTTGCAATGTGACAGCCCTCAGTAAATGTAAACCATAAATTTCAAGGACAATTAAAAAAGCCAAATATTTTACTGCTCAGTTTTTCTTAATAATAGTGAATATATCATTACGTGAAAAAATTAACATTTTTTCATATGGCAGAGGTTTCCTTTAACTCAGTCCAAAGGGGTTTGTGAAACAGACATTTTTTTCAAGCTCACAATTGTCATTTATACCTGTTGAAGCTCACTGATGCTCACTGAATGAACGGAACGGAAGTGTGGCCCTTAGAATGCTTATTTTTATACAATGGAAAATTTTCTGCTGCTTACTGCATAAAAATGTTGAGGAAAAAAGAAAATGGGGAACAAAAACTTCTTAATGATGAATATTCATAAAAATATTTTAAAAAGACCAACCTATTCTGGCTGTCCATTGCCAATAACCTAAGTAATGTAAGGAAGTAATTCTAAGAACAAAGCCAGGCCTGCAGCCATGTAAGTAGCATTACCATGTGGACCAAGAACAAAAGGGAAGTGTTTATAGCAACTCTTTCCCAGCTCAGCGCTTTATCGGAGCCTCCCAGAACATCCTGTATGTTATCGGCAAGGGGCTCGCAGCCAGCCGCGCGCTCTGGGTGCGTGACAAGTTCAGATAAAGAAAGCAGATTACTGATAGCCCCCTTCCCCCCAACATACCCCCTGCCAACCTGCCCCCCACCCCCCACCTCCCGAAACAGCATAAGAAGAAAAAAGGCAAAGTTTTCTCAGGCCTCAGATCAGGAGCCCCTTTAAAGCAATGGTAAAACTAGCTACAAGGAAGCTATAAAATGTACCCACATCAGCAGCTTTAGGCTTGGATGCAGATAATACAGGTGACAAAATGGCGGAATTGAGCATTCCCTGACATCATTCTAAAGCTCTCTACCATCTGTTTAAATCATTCCAAAAAACTAAAACAGGAAACAGGACAGTGTGTGTCTGACAAACTATTGTGCAACAAAACCCAGGGAATCATGCCATTCAGCGAAGTTCATTGTTCAATTATTAGGCAAAGCACATGTGATCTGTGATCTTGTGTGAATATGAAGCCCTGGGAAAACATGGCTGCAGACATGAGTCAAAGCGTGACTCATTATCAAATTTACCTTTGAGAAAATGGGTCTGTGGTGATTTCATTGGCACAATGCCAGCCTGGGTAAACTTCTGCCTGGTACATTTGTACAGTCCACACAGTCTTGATAGATTGTGACTGAGCTGGAAATGTATACACCAGTTTAATGACACCACAATGAATCGAAGCCAGGATGTACATTGCAGGGTGACAGAAAGAGGAATGACGGATAGGCCAAAGGGGCAAAGCACTGACTCACCATGCTTCTTGCCAGCAGAACTCCCTAATTTGTCCTCCTAACTTCATCCTACACACATATATATATATATATATATATATATATATATATATATATATATATATATATATATATATATATATATATATATATATATATATATATTACACGAATCTAAGAATCACAGCTATTTCACTTCCCATTCCTAACCATCCCTTGCACTGCAACCATAATATCCTTCTACGTGGAATTGTGGGGCATCCACTGATATCACAATGAACTCTCCATGAACTACAGTACAGTGCGTGCCTTGCTGCCATTGACAAGCACAAAACATTTTCTTTGGCACTGTTTGTTCCAGAAAGATGGGGGGATACAGACCAATGATATAAATGGGTCACAATAATGCTGTTAACTGGGAAAGACTGTGGGGTGAATCAGTGGCCTGTGTTCACATCTTACAAGCAGTCAGAAGTGTGAAGGAAAACTGGGTACACCATGAATGTAAAAAAATAAATCATAGCAAGAGAAACATAAAAGGTTATTTATCTTATGAGCCACACCACTGGGAGAAAGAATTTGCTTCCTGTAGTCACAAGTATTTATACGAAACACTGGTGAGATGACTGTAAGAAAAGAGAAAGGCATAAGCCTTAATTTGCCTCCAAAGGAAGTAAACTCCAGGTATGGAACTGAAGTGTGAGAGGACATGCTGCCACAGAAATAAACTGGATACAGTATGCAACTTGTCATCAAGCATGTGTGGGTTTAAATCAAATAGGCTACTAGCTGACAGAGATAAGAGACACATCTTGATTGGTGTGATTGATTTTTTTTTTTACAATTTTATCACTTATTAAGTTTGGCATGACTAAAAGACATATAGTGACTTGCCTGTGAGGCTGATGTCACTCCATCAAGTTCAGAGTGATTGGCAGGTGACAACTAGGCCTGACTTCAAGGACAGAAAAATAAAAGACCATCCAGACAGCACGATAGGTGCTTGTGCTGTTTGGTAAAATAATGAATCTCTCACTCACTGCAGGTGCTGTGAGTGCTGAATCCCCCAACAATAACAAGCAGCATAGCAAAACCTTAATTACTGCTTGAAGACTCTAGCAACAATTTATTGCACCGTTCCTATGATACCCTTATAAAGGAATGCATTAAGGTTTTATTGGCAGAAAGAGAGAGATTATCCATGTCACAAAAGTAGTAAAAACGTACCTCCTTCCCTGTAATTTCTTTAATCTAAAATAATATTAGTTGCCTGAAATATGGCCAGTGCTCTGCCATAACTTAGGTTTATTTAGAGTTTATATGATGTTGTTGCTATAGGGGAGACAGCTCTATGGAAAGAGCTGGGTGAAAAGCTGGGTACCCAAGATGTTGTCCCCTAAACTGTACAACTGTCTGATACTGTTTGAAAATACAGATAAACATTAAGTGAAAAAGCAGGAATCTCGCAGCCCACATGTTTTAGCAGTTTAACTAAAAACTAGACAAAGAAGATGCAAAAAGTAACACAGGTGATGGTTGCACAAGAGGAGCTGCAGTTCTGCTCTGCAGCTGGAGATACTGTGGGACTGAGTGCGCAGAGTAGATAAAAGATTGGATTGGCGAGTCCATCCAGTAACTGTCCCCCACACATCCCCTCCTTCCTCCTCCCCTGCAGGAGCACCGTCTACCAGCTGTCTCTGAGGTCAGGAGACTAGTTAAGATCATAAGAACACAACCCCATTATCAGCATGGGATGGAGCCAGCCCTGACATAAGCATGAACAAAGGAAGCTGGACACTCTGTATACACTCAATATAACTCAACCCCTCCGAAGACCCAATGGAACCCTGAATCACAGTTCTAGGAAGCCCTTATGTAAAACACCCCGATGGGCAGCAGTATGGCAGTAAGTCAACACAAACACCCCACTGTGGAATGACAATCAAAACTGCATATTTCATTTTTAATTGTCAGGCATGAGCCTGTTTAAAACACCTGGGTATTCTCACATTTGGAGTCTGACCAAAAAAATATTTTGTTATAAATAAAATTCAATGAAGTATTTAACTTCAGAACCAACATAGAAAATTGATGTTTATTGTTATGATTACTGGAGTGCAATACACATAGCTTGCATTTAATAAACTCAACAGTTGTGTAATATAAGCTTTATTGTGGTATAAGTATTTGTAAAATAAAATGTTTGGTTTTAAAGATATAAATTATCAGTTTTGACTTTTTAGGTCTAAAATTAATTTATAATTTACAATTGAATTTACATGAGTATGTGCAACCTAAAAATACCAAAACCATGTACATTCATAAACTAGAACATTGCAAAATCCTCATTTTAAAACAAGCAGAATCAGTGCAGAACCTTCAAGTATTATCTCATCACATTTCAAAAAAACAAAGTGATTGGTCTCTGAAAGAGTGTATTATTAGATATCATGAAAAAATGAAGACACTCATTAAAATCACCCACTCCATCGTAACCGTATATTACATTCAGGACATAGACACACACCAAGATAAATGGTGTGATGTTACTTTTTTCTCATGAAGCCCCTTCCCTTTTCCCCAAACTGAAATTTAAAAAGACTTAAAAAAATATCTTCAATAAATCTCAGCAGCTATGTTTATCTGCTGCACCCTTCAAATCGAGCAAACATGATTTTTGCATAAAGTTCATGCTGAATGGGATGTTACAAGCTAATATCTCCACCTGTGAAAATGTTTCTCTACAGTACATTGATATTTCCTCTGACTCCTGTGATAAAGTGTCATTGAAAGATGATGAGCAAGTCCCTGCCTCTCAGGATGGGGAGTAAACAAGAACAAACCTTTGTTATGAGAGAGGGAATCTTCATCACTGAGGGTAACTGATGGACAGCAGACTCAGTGAGAGTTGAGAAGCATATTATTTTACATCACTGGGATGTCATAGGGAGATGTTAATTAATCAGTTAGCAGCCATCTGATAAATATAACTAGCTGTGGATCAAAAATAAGATAAAACGTGGAGGTGAACAGCAGCAGTTCTATTTTAGGTGTGCAGGGGCCACCTAAGCCACCTCCAGGATGTCTGTCTGGTCTGACTATCTGAATAGGGCTGACTGAAAAATAAATGTACCAACGCCAATGGTGGCAGTGAGAAACTCATGAAAAAGATGTTACTCTAGCAACCTTTGACTCGTGACCTCATTTTTTTGTACTCTGGTAACAAAATCAGAAACAGGATGCTTCTGTGTCAGAAGATACTGTCACAAGGCAATGTGGAACCACTCTCTCAGTGATTCCAGACAGATCACAATTAAGTTCTTTTGGGGAAACTGCAAAGAGGAACAATTGATGATCCTTGTGCCTTGTCTGAAAGGCATGAAAGGGCGTCTTCACAGCTGATTGATTGTGGGAATGCTTCTGTAATCCTACAGAGTATGGGGTAACTGTGCCAAAAGACAACAGAGACACAGCAGTAGTATTGCATAAAGCAATGAGATCTTAAAGGATATGCATGTACCCTCTCAGATCACTACAAACATCCTCACTACATACACTGTCCTGGATCTCCTATTTGCTTACACATAATCTAAGCACCCATATTACTGTAGAAAGGAAAAGAACGTATGTCCTCAGAAAATGGAATGGCTGAAGGGGGTGGAGGGTTCGGTATCCACTGTGGGAGGACCCCCTCCTTTAGTGTCCTCATACACCAAGCAATGGGAGAAGGGAGTTCAGCTCATTCTGTGCCTCCTCGTCCTAAGACAGACCAAGAGAAATAGGGGGAGTGTTAAATGGAATTAAGAGTGAGGGAGCAAGCGCAGTATTGCATAACAGCAGTGACCCACTCTAAATATGACACCATGGGACTCTGGTCTAGTGGCCCAATAACTACAGCAAACTGCAGTGTCTAATGCCCTAATAACTACAGAAAACTGCTGCGTCTACTGCCACAGTGACTACAGCACAGTGCTGTATTTCTGATTCTTTAGCCCAAATAATTCATGAAAATTGCCCGGAGTCTAGTGCCCATAAGAGTACACCACACCGCCAGCATCCCCACACGGCAGGGAAAACCCCCACAAGAGACAAGCTCAGACCTGCCCGTTTGTTTCACCTCCTTCTCTCAACAACACCAAGATCTTGGGCTATTATGCACTTAATTACAGTCATTTCACAATCAAGTGTCTGAATCAGCACACACAAATGGACCAGCTGTGATTACTGAAGATGGACTAGGGCTTTGAGACCACTGCTGGTGCAGTAATTTGTAGCACAAAACTACATTCAGGTCTATAAGCAAAGCCCGATGGCATTGCTGAGGCAGTGATATAGCTGGTTTCATATCCAATCTTACCTTCAGTTAGGTGTAAGGCTAAACCAAAACTGGACCCTGCTGGTGGACTTGAAGTCATGTACACTTCAGTTAGCTCTACATCCAAGCATTTATATTGATGACTGACAGGTCTACAGATGAGCCAATAGTCTGTTTAGCAGTTGGTCCTTCATTCAGGCCAGAAGCAGTGCCTACACTGGCTTTACTAAGACCTGAAAACCTGGGTTTACATTCAGCCCTGTCCATTGCTTAAAATATGGGAACAGTAATCACTGTTACTCACCTCTTTGGAGATAGTGCACATGGACCTTGCTGCATTACACATTTCCACGGCCTGCCCTCTCTGGCCCAGCTCTTTGTAACACTGAAGAGAGGAATCATCAAAGCTATCATCAATATTAGATGAATTTCATGACTCAATTAAACTGAGAATGACAGATTTAAATGGGTTTGTGTCAATTCATTGAACAAAGTAGTCTGATGCTACTATAATAAGCATGGATCATTCTACTTACCTTGGCTAAAAATACGTAGTTGAATTTGGAATACTTTGGTTGGATTTCCTCTACCTGCAGGCCACAACAAGCACATGAAGTATGGAAAAAATAAACTTGGACTCACAATAATAGCATTTAAATAATTGGATGCTTACAGTTTAATGGAAAAGAAAATGAAAAAAGTCCAGTTTGAGTTTTCCCTCAGCTGTGAACAGATCAGGCAATGTGCTGCCAGGTTTGAAGGCACGCAACATCTCCATGGCAGATTAGCAACCAACAACCCAAATATAAGGTATACACACCACCCCAAAAAGTAAATTAAACAGCTGCATCCAAATCGGGGGAATTGGAAAACACAATATGCTTTAGTCCAGAAAACATGCTGGACTTTGACCACACTGCTCATTACAGGTAAGACAGGGAGAAACAAGACAGGAATGGGTGCTACTGATTTCAGAACCAGCCCTGGCTACAGATGTTGTATAAGTCATCAGGACATGTTTGCTGAAGATAGACAGCCTTTTTCAAAGACCCGAGGCAACGAGCAACAAGTCACAACACAAACCACTTAAATAAAATTGATGGGTAAAATATACAAGTTGTGAGGAAGATTCTTGCATGGGAATCCTGGCCAGGAGCTATTTAATTTCGCTATATAAACAGGCAGGCTGTGGGAACAAAGCCTAAGCCCTTATAAATACCTGGGGTTTACTCTCAAAACTGGTCGCTGGAACACAACCTGGGCACAGATCTAAATTCTGCATAAATCAAACAGGCAACATTGAACAGCTGTCAGATAATGGCTTGATGGACCTTACAGGGATCCAAATGATTGTGTACTCAGGTACACAAGATAATTTGTGCACACACACAAACACGGACAGAGCATTTATGCATGCACATGCAAGTGCATGATTTCAAACAGATACACATAAATGCATGACCATGTTCAATTACACATTAGGGTCCCAGAAAAAGTAAACACTTGTAATGGAGGATTACGGCTGTCAGAGCTAATGACCAAATATGTTTCCTCAGAGGTAAGAGCATACATAATCTGTTTCAACAGGGAGCCCAGACAATGAACGAATGTGTTGAGAAAACAATATATAGTTCAATTAACAATATTACAAACAGAAAATAATTAAAATATAATTGAAATATAAATTAAACTTCATTCTTTTTCTAAAAGATTGGACTTCACTATGCAGTTCCCTGTGGACTTTAGACTGCTGCAGGACCATGTTGTCTTACATGGTATGTTAGATATGTGCACAGACACATTGTGATGGGGTGGGTCATGCATTGTCTGATGGGCAGAGAGATGTGGTACCTTAAGGAAATGCTTAAGGGCATCCTGGATGCTGGCAGTAGGAGGTTCACCAAACAGGGTAGCAGCAACTCTTCTCTCAATCCACGACAGCTGAGCAACCTGCATTGAGAGCAAAAACACAAATACATAACTTATAGCGTTACATTTTTCTGTCACAAACACAAGTTAATATCTGACATCCCAAAACTGTTTTTAAAAACTTCCTTTTCAGTAATCCTACACAAACATGCACACATATAAATTATTTATTTAAAGTAATTCCACTGTCCCCCACAAGTAAATGCAGACACACGCTACCGTTACCCAAGTGCTGCGGGGGGAGTGGTCCACACCCAAATTGCTAGGAGAACAATCGGCCATACGGGGCGTTGTGTGCATTGTTCCCACCTTACACCCACTTCTTCAGGAGGCGTGTGACTGCAGGTGCAGAAAGACTCCATCATAAATGTATGGTCTTTTAAAGGGGAAGCCGCGGTAGAGCTAACAGAGGTCCACTGTTCACTCAGGACCTTACTGCAAAGAGCGCTTTAAATCCACCTGCACAAAACATCACTAATCTGCCCCTTTTTCCGGTTTTTTGTTTCAGATTTCTGTGCTTCTTTGGTAGTATGCTGTGAATTCTGCCAGAAGTTTGTGTTTGAGAGTGTTTGAGTATGGACCTCTTTGAAAAACTGTAACTATAGTTCTACTTAATTGCATTGCTACTGAACCAGGTGTTGAAGCAAAGCATGCATGTGAATGTGTTTCCACTCACAGCTACCCCGACGACTGCTTTCTCCAGCTGCTATGAACAGTGCTATAAACTACTGCTCTGGCCACTAGTCTGTTGCTGCAGTATTCGGGCAGTTATTTCAATGCTCATTTGTAAATTTTTTTATTTGCAAATGAAAATGCAAAGTATGCAAAGTATTTTTTCTCTGTTGAGGGGCTTTTATAGGCTTGAGCAGAGGGACATATTAAATATGTCTGGACTGCTATTAGGCTGGTACTCAGTGATTGGTCCAGTCACTCACAGAATAGCACCAACGGCCCAGGAGGTAGTAGGACAGAGGATCCTGGGGCTTCAGCTCTATCGCTTTATCTAGATGGTCCTGAAAAAGAAACAAGATAAAACTGGGGGAAGCGCTGCTGTCCGCCACATGATGATGCTTCTCTCTAACATGGTTCCATCCTGTTCCATGATAACCACAGCTATTTCACAAACATCTCACACACACGCATACTCTGCAAGCTACTCCCTGGACTCTCATGCAATGCCACCCGCCCCTTCCTTTCCTCTTTTTTTCTTTATGTCTCTCTCTCTTTTACTTTGCCTTTCCGCTCCTCTCCTTCTCTCTCTCCCTCTGTTCCCCTTCCCCTCCCTCTCCTGTTGATAGCTCTCCTGTCACAATGCTGTGCGGGTGCACACAATGTTTGAGAGCTATCTGACAGGTGGGCTAACTGCTATGTGCAGCAGATCCAGTCAATGATGTCCTGTGCTCTCCTTGGCCTTTCTGGGATCAGACATGCCTTCCGGAGCACCCATTGCCACAAACACAGCCTCATTCGTCCCCATTGATTCCTCAATAACACCCAACTGAATCCCCACTGATAGGCCCACTAATACTCCCTAACTCACAGTAGAACTAAAATCAAGACTGTGAGGTAAATGGTTTCTCCTTGATACACAGCTAACAGCCTTGGGCAGCCAACATGTTTCTCTGGCTTCTTCAGTTCAGCCAACTAAACTGTATCTTGCTTACAGAAAAAGTCAGACACATTAGGATAAAGCCTGGACTGACCATTTTTGCTTTGATTATATGATAAGTATGGTACACTGGGGACAAACTAGAGAAAGCAGTGCTTGTGTAGCCCTATCTTCTGGCAGAGAGAGATGCAGGGAGCTCATTCAGCACTGTTTTTTTATTTTTTGAGTTTTAATGTGATTCATCCTTTTTTGAGGAGATTGTGTAAGAAACAGCCATGGCCCTACCCCAGGCTCTTAGTGTGCTGGGAAAACCCAACCTTACCTGTACTGTCAATCAAATTAACAAAACATGAACCTTGAAGAGATAGCCATTCTTTATCTTATTCTGCACGCTCTCATACTCCGACATGAGTCCACACATTATGGCATACCTGTAACAGAGAGAGGGAAAAAAGCTTGAGGGAGTGGGAGAAAGAGGGCTAGGGAGAAAAAATGGAAAGATAGTTTCACATTCAAAGATAACATTCAAAATCATGTTTAGGGTCAGGGGGACAGGGGAAGGGAAAGAGAGAGAAAGAGGAACATTATGAAAAGGAGGAGGATACTGCTCAAGCCATATATAAGTTCATTCATGACCATTGTTCTCAGCAGAGTATGAGTAGGAGACTATGAAAACATTGCATAATACTTAATTGTTTGTCTCAGGTACACTGGCCACCCCTGCTAGAGACTATAAAAGAGTCATTAGGAATATCAGTGTTTTTTCCTGTTTCCTCAATAATTCACATGTTGCAAATGCACACACACAGACTCACACACACATGCATTCACAAATACTTTATCAGCTTTTTACAGCATACTCCCTATAAAATATAACTGCTCATATTGACAAGAAATGTGAATGAGTTAGAAAGTTTTCTGGGTGTTGTGTGTATTACTGTGTTAATGTGCATGGCTGTATGTGTGGGTCACCATAACAAGCTGAGTAACTGGCTCCATTGCAGCTGTGAAATTTGTCTGGGAGAAAAGTGGTGAGAGATGAACAGACTGAACCAGCTGCCATCCCTTAAATGAGGTCCACAGAAAGACCAGTCAATATATCAACAACAAAAATACCAACGTTGTGTTAGATACACAGATAACAGCACATACTGTAGGACAAATGGTGGAGGGAAGAGCAACAAAGCACAATCTGGGAACATTGGCCCTAAAAAAAAGTTTTAATTCAAAATTTAATAAAAAAAACATTTAAAGAAATTTGAACCATTTATTTTACAATTGTCCTGACTAACTTAGCTATTCCAACTGAGTATTTTATTTTCTATGTATTATCTGGACAATGCCCTTGGGTCTGGAATAGCACTTCACATATAAATTGCATTGTTACTAATATAAACCACTAGTTATAGTGGTTTCCCATCAAAAGCTGGAACCTAGAATGCTTACTCCTCCCAAACTGACCCCAACCAGGGCAACGGCCTAAATCTTTTCAAAAGCAGTCTAATTAAATAGTGTCAACAGGGGGCTAGGAAGGTGAGGGTACGCTGCACATTTTTGTCTCCCTTTCTCCATTGACTTAATTTCCGGTGTGGGGGGATGGTTTAAAGAGGCGCACAGTGTGGGGTGAGAGACAGCCGTCTGTGTTGTAGAGTGATGCACGCTGTGAGAGGGGAGGAATGGGCTGATCAAAGCCCTTTCTCCACAGAGATGCTAATCCTGCTGGTACTCTGTGTCAAACAGCAGCAGGGTACAAACACCTTTTATGCAAAGGATCACGGGGTGAAAAGGTCATCTGACAGGGGAATGAGTGTGTGTGTTTGTGTGTGTGTGTGTGTGTGGATGGGTGGGTAAGTAAGGGTGGCCTGGGGATTAAATTGTGAAAGCCTCGTTTGGCAGCACATGCTCACAAACTAGCTGTAGTATCTTTTTCTTTCAATCAGAAATTAATGGTAGGAGGACAGGTATATTTGAACATACTAAAAAACAAAAAGAAGTAAAACTGTGAGAAATTAACAGGCTGTTGGATTTTTTACAGTGTTTACAATAAAGGCTAACAATAGGCCAGAATTTATATTCAGGTTACACAGCATTACTGTTTGCACCCTGCCAATCCTGAGATTCTCTGGGCAATTTATGTGTGAAAATTGCCTTTTTATCTCAGAATTGCACTAAATCAGGTACATTTAAGCAGTCAGCAGAATGAAAAGACAGTATGTCCAAATAAAACCCAGTCCTACAGTGTGTATGTGTGTGAATATGTATTTCTGAGTATATATATGTGTGTATGTGTGTGTGTAATATTGTACACTTTTAAATTTTAAAAATGTACAGTTTTAAATAAAATCTGGGGTTTGATTTATTTCAGCCCATTCTCAGACTGCAGGTAGCAACTTCAAGGCCTTCTCCAGCAGTGATATGAATTGCAACATTCCTGGTTGCAAATGCTTTCTGGACATGAAAATATATAGATATATCTTGATAAAAAAGGATCTTACTAGCATATCTATAAAGGTTATTTTGATTTTTTACTTTGTATTGATAGATTCAGCATGTGTGAAGTACAATCCATGAGTCAATGGCACATGGCAACACAACTCAGATGGTGGACTGCAGAGTGAAGAATTGGCAGTTGCCAGTTGGAGGAGAATGCATGTTTCTTTCTGCTTTCCCAGTTTTTTCATAGATGTCACAGCACTGAGAGATACAATTGAAACTACTTAACTGAACATAACAGGTTAGTAAAGATACATCAGGATAAAAAAATAAAAAAGGGGGATATGCCTGAGGATATTTGGACACTAATTGCATGCTATTCATTTACTTTCTGTAAACACACATGCACAATGCATGGTCTGGCCATACTTTCTCTACTTTTGGGTTTTTATAGTTCCACTTTACCATAAAATTGGTGAGTGGAATCAACAAGCTGATCACACATGGTACGGTTTGCATATCTCCTTCTTATGACAGTGGTTCAAACTTGAAACTCTGTTATTACGTAAAAGTGTAAAAGTGTCAAGTGTTGGTATATACACCACAATGGCAGCAAATAAATGGTATTTATTTTCGCACACCTTCTTTTTCAGACCTGATCGACACATCAGGCAGAGGTAGAATGGAATAAAATTCTGAATGTAAAATGTCTCTGACTTGAAGACTGGTAGATCTGATTCCTGTTCTAGCAGTGGTTTCAATGAGAGTCATATTCACACAAGCAATGCAGGAATAATCTAAAAACCTGAATGACACTAGTCAGCCTCACAGGACAGTTTTTACTGCACTAACAGTGAGTTAAAGCTGTCCCCAGCCTAATTTCCAGGAGCACAGTACTCCACTGTTAGCTTTTCTGCCTGCCTTTGTTGATGGGTTCCATTGATGTACATGGGTTTCCAGACACAACAGTCTCTCTGTTCACTGAAAGAGGCAGGATACATGAACCAAATGGGCAGATGGAACCAAGAGAACCTGAGAACTGCCTGTGCAGGCACTGACTGACCCCCTCTGACAAATGGAACCGTTCAATCAACCACATTTTACTCAGAAAAGAGAGGAAATGCATCCTAAAAGAGGAATTTACAGTCTGGATGTGTGTGATGCGTTGGCGACAAAAAAGTAACCTATGGCCATATTAGTGCAGACAAGAGTTGTGATCATAGTACGCTAGATCTAAATATAAATACATTTGTGAGTGGAAGTAAAAAATGTAATAAGCCCAAAGTAAGAGCCCCAATTCTGGAACATCTGAACCCCAGAGACAGAGTATTTTCTAATTAAATAACACATACAGATGGCACCAGGGCAATATTGCATGTTGTCTGCCCATGTGCCTTACATTATGATTTCTGCTTTTACAGATCAGAGCCTGAGGCAGACCCGTGATCAGGGTGTTGGACAAGCCATGTCAGGGGAGGACTCACCTCTACTCACCTCAGCCCTTCCCTCACAATTTGTTTCCTCTGTTAAACTGATCATGTTTATTTATTTTTATTTGTTCAGTAATATATTACTTTGCCTGAGCTTCATGCCCACTGTGGCATGTAACATCACATAAGCACAGATATCATCTGCACTACCTCACCAACCACCTTCCAACTAAAACATTCCATCATGTCTGACGGATTTTTGCCAATTCTTACACTGTTTGCTACCTGATGTGAAGTAAAGGGATAGTAGTGCTAACAATGCCAAAGTTCTCCTACAGGTGCCTTGCATTCTTGCAGGGCTGAGGCCTTCAGATTTCACTGATGAAGGTACAATGTTCCGTGATGGGCAGACACAATGTATTACTTGTTCATCCTCTAACCTTCTGGGTTCCCATGATCAAGGGGAAATCCTGATAGTTAATATTTGGAAGAATCTGTGGATCACTTGAACAAGGGCTGAACAGAGGACCAGGACCAGGACCAGGACCAGGGCTGAGCAGTCCTGCACATACTCTGATCCTCCAGAGCTGAGGCTGGAAGCAGCCAGTATGACTGCCAATTGTGACCTGTATAAGTTCCCTACTAGGGCCAAAGACTTAGGTAATGGTGCCACAGATGAGAAAACCCAGAGACATTGAGGAACAAAGATGTAAAGTTTCCCAGAGAAAAGAGCTGTCTTAAAAGCAATACATAATTTTGATAACATTTACAAAATTGCAGGCTGCACACAAAAAACAGTAAAAACTCAGTCAAAGTATCTCCACAAAGATATATCAAGCTTTATATTTACAACTTCTAATAAAAGAAGTATGCAATTTGTTTTTCACAGGGATGTACATCTTTTATGTAATGTGAAAAAGGTGATAAATCAAGAGAGAGGAGGAGGGTAAGAACAACACAGCTACATACCAGAAGCACTTACTAATGATGCCTCAGATCTGTCTCTGTACAGGAGCAGGCTGCAACTGAGGCCACTCAACATTCATGCGGTTCTTTCAGGTATTCTATTCGTTTTAAGTATTTTATTTTGTTCCAGCAGGTATTAAGGTTGGCAAGCTGTAGATGAAGAGGTGCCTGCATAAGGCCCAGGGCTGAGTAATCAAAGCATAGCTTTAGCCTTGCCAAGGACTCCTGGCTTTTTCTCTCAAAGATACACACTTTTATAGAAGTGGGTTGCATTATAGGAGGGGTGGAACCAAATTCTCCTGCTCCATTATTAAAATGTTATAATTAACTTTCAATTCAGTCTCTCTTTGTCAACTCTCTTTATTATTTTCAAGAATCCTGTGAGTGAATGAAAAAGAAATTCTCAAATTTCGTAATATGTAATATTGCACTGTTTAAGCAGCAGTAGGCAGTTAGTTGGTCATATTATGTACCTGTGGATATTCTATGCTTTATCCCTTGCTTAAATTGCTCTGTATGTTCTACAGGCCTGTAGGGGTCTCTTTTCTAGTTAGCTAGCATGGGTGGGATCCACAAAAGTTCAAGTCAACAGAGGGTTACAATATTCTGCCTATAGCCTGCAGCTACAAAGCTAGAGTAGTGTCATGAAGGATATATTTCTTAATTAAGTAAATTTATTGGCAAGAAAACTGTATTCCAACACCAAAGACAATCATTCTATAGCTCCACACGTAGCCTAAATGCCAAAAATCTTGAACAGTACTCAAGTAATTGTGTATGTAAGTACTTAAGTTTGTAAATGAAGTAAGCACAGCACAAAACCTGATCTGTAGATGACCTTCGGCAAAGTCAGGAAACATCTAGTTTGAGGCAGAACACTTTCACCTGGAATACTTTTCTGAAGATGCATTCGGCCTGCAACGAAAAATGTCTGAATCTGTCCAAGACCATTCAAGTTAAAAATTATGTTGCATTTAAATGCATATCTTGGGTGAAACATGTAAAGGCATACCCAAACATGTACATGTACTTCTGGTTTAAAACCATACATTTGCAGAGAAATTGGACGTTCCCAAAAACCTGGCTCACTGTGGGTTGTGCCCATGTAGCATTCTTTGTGAAAGACAGCAGCTCATTATGTAAAGTTTATTTTAGTGATGTGTGAAAAAGCCCCCAGTCTCCAGCATGTGAGAGTGGGAGGCATGCTTGCCTCAGGCTGCCTGCTCTTGTTTTGGGTTCTGTGTGCTCCCACTGTAACTTAAGTTCCTATCAGTTTCAACAGACAGAGAAAAAGAGAGCGAAAGCGTGAGAGAGAAGGGGGAAAATGAGTGAGAGGCAGAATGCCTGGGTTCTTCAGAGCCAACGAATTGCGCAATGTTACTTTCGATCGTCCCTGCTGAAATCCCCCACCTGATTACCAAAGCACAATGAGGGTTAAGAGTCAAATGTTTGGCAGAGACTCAAGTTGTATTTAATCCTTTTCTTCAAATCAGAGAGGACTAATAATGGAAAGGAAGACTACTGCACGTGCCAAGGCTTCAAATACAAAAAGGGGAGATGGAATTTCAATTCAGGTGCTTCAATGTGGTTGCTCATGTGTGTGTATACATAAGTGTGTGCACACATGCATGAGTTAATGTACTAAACTCTCAACACTAAAATTGCCTATGGCACACCAATGGTGCAAATGGAAATAGTTTTGTGTGAAAATGTCAAATATCTATGAGACTGTTTTTAATTGTGAAGCATAAATTAACAGCAGATTAATGAGCAGTGGAAGAAACACTACACCTAAGTTTAGCTAGAATCGAGCCAAATGTGCTTTCCAAAGCATGTTCCACTCACCAATATTCCAAATGGAATGAAATAGAAGGAGGAGCTGAGGTGCAGTACCAAGACAATTTTGATAACTGCAACAAATGTGCACTTGCACTGTTTTTTTCTCTGAGGACAAATACTTATCTCTGGCCCAGCCTCTGTCACTTGGGACTTGGGTCCCATGTATTATAGAAAGGGGTCAGTGATGATTAAAAAGAAATGAATACAGCCAACAATGCAGCCAGGCAACACACTTCAGGAACAGGGTCACATTGGCTTATTATACTGTATATTCCTGGAGCAAACACTGTCAGGGTCTGTGGAAAGAAATCAAGGACAGCTAAAACGAGAGCAAGACAGGATGTGGAGATCAGCAGGAAAGCATACAGATTAACACCACCTCTCTGTGAGCTGTAATCAAACATACCACCTCCGCCAGCTGCGTCCATGAACAAGTGCACAAACATTCACACACACGTGTATAGAAGGTCACCTAGGAGTTGCCATGTGTCTTTTCAGAGAAGACAGTCAGGAACTGAGAAGAGTACTGTGGTATTTTTAGAGACTCCAACCTCTCCCGTTAAACAATCTCCCTGATTGAGTCTAGCATGGGTTCTATTAACCAACAAATTTCTGTCAGTTCGACTGATGAAGAAATATTGTTACAAATAGATTTAAACACTAACAGACATCAGTAGCCTACAACATCAACAAATCTGTGCAAACAGTCTATTGTAGTTTTTGCCACACCTTGCTGTGGTTCTGCTACTGTAATCTGCCCTATTCTACTCATATGTATAATCATCAATAAGAACAGATTATCTTCTACATTAGCTAGCTACTCTGTGTTAGTGATAGGCCATACATTAGCAACCTTGCCTGTGTTGATATCAGTTGCAAATAAGACTAGTGCAATTACTGATAGGCTATGTTGCTGACATGTCTAACCAATGTCAGGTTTTTTTCCAGTAACAGGTGAAATATTATCCATTCAGACAGTCAAGCCAGAAGCATCAGGTAAAGTTGTCAGTCAAACAACAATCAGGTAATGCTGTAAGGTGGAAGTGCCAGTGACATTGCAAAGAAATATATATAGAATATCTGATGTTTTTCAGCTAATATTCTACTTCTATTCCATGTTCTCAGACTTTCATCAATGAGTTTTCAGTTTGTATTGAGCTGGCCTATTTATTTTGGCTACAACCAAGCTGTGAACAGGCCAAATAATGTCAAACAGGAGTTGTCATTGTGAATAAGCTGGTATTTGTTGTAATGAAACTTATAATTCTGACACGCATCCTCCAAATCCAGTATAAACTTTGGAAAATTGCTAAAAAATTAAGGCAAACTTGATGACAGGTAAAAGTAAATGCAGACAGACTTTGTTCAACCCCAACTGGTCAACGGATTACAAAACCAGTGTAAAACCATTGCACTGAGCATTACATTCTGAACAGTCCAGAGGGAATACTACCCCCTACTGGCACCGTAAAAATAACTGTAAAGCTTCTGTTGCTTTGGTGATATTGTAATTTTCACACAGATGTCATTTTTCTCTCAGTAACAGCGAACCCAAATGGAGATGAATCATGCCCATTCCATTTTAAAACATAACCAAAATTAGCACACATAGCTGATCTTTCAAATAACAATTCTGATGAATTACAATGTCCCAGGCCAATGTCCCTTGTCCCATGTACAACTCCAGGGTGTGTGCCACAGGTAGAGAAACTCACTTGTTAACATTTCATTATTTCAGTCTACATAACACAGTCTTTGTGTGAGGGTTACATCAATGAATAATCCCCAAACAGATAGGTTTATCACAATTACATTAAAATGGCAAACATTAAATCTGATTTATAAACACAGGAGCCTGGTCTTCAGTGGCAGTTTTCTGAGAAACTGCATTACACTATGCATAACCAACCCTCACTTTCAAGCTTTCCCTAGTATTCAAATATGGAAAGCATGGGATCACATGCAATGGCTAGTATTCGAAAGTTCAGAGTGAAAGTCGTATTCTATTTTTAAAGATTAGATTCACTGTTCTATCCTACCTGCCTGCCCCAGTATAGCACTTTCATACCCCTGAAAGTTCATGGAAGATGCTAAAGACTATTCTTTATAGTTTCTTTAAAGTATTCATGTAAGTTTGCATTCAGTAATGCATTAATCCACTCATTATTTTATTATTTTCATTCCTTAATATGCTTGTGTAAATAATGCATCAGGAAACAATTGTTGGTAGCCCTGATTTGTTTTCAAAGCACAGTTTAGAACAATAAGAAACACTCTTTCCAATCAAACTTTATCTAGCTGCCCACCTGCACTGGCCTTAATAAAAGCAGGCACAACCTAAAATGCCAAAACCAAACAAAGCACAGTGTTCCATCAGCAGGAAAAATAAACAGCTAGTGGAAACCTGTAATGCTAAACACCTCTCCTGACAAACTACCAAGAGCTCTTTACAATAACAGAAGATGTGAACACACCCAGACAATTAAAGAGCTCTTAAAATCTGCACTGTGTTAAAGAATGTTCAAGGAAACTTTAAAAGACAACCACACAGGCTGCATGATCTGGTTGAAAGGAATTTGTACTCAAGTAAGCTTTGGTCTCTGGTTTACACAGTGAAGAAGTTTAAAAGGTTAAAGAGTGACAGTGCTAAATACTGTGAAAACACGTGCCACTTTAGGTTTTGTGATGCCATGTGATGGGTTGAAATGCTCTTTTCTTTATGATATATCAAAAGACCTCCTGGGGACACAGAGACATGCTGAGAGGGAAGGTGCAGTTATTCAGCAGTTATTGCTGTAATCATCAATCATACTCTAAAGAATGGTTCTTCTTTACCTGACTCGGAAGACTCCCCAGATAAATACTTCCTGTTTCTTAGCGCACTCCTGTAAACAGTAGACTTCACAGTGTCACACAGTGTCTACTCCACACACACAGACTATTTCCCATGCACTCTTGTCATGGCTACTGAGCCAAAGGATAGTGACTCTCTCATACCCCAGGGTATTCTGGTTTTCATTCCAACCTTAACTGCAACTCTTGAAGGAGTGCTAATTGTTTCTAATCAGACCCTTTTAACCTCAAAAATGGGATGACCTTAATGAAGCAGATTCTGATGCTACATTGAATACATAGGGTTGCACACCTTGCTTGAAACACACATCTCAAAAAAAAGAAAAAAGAAAAAAAAGTGTGAACCAAAATGATGCAGTTTTGTTAATACTTTATTAAAATCATAGTTTTTACTGGTATGCTGTTTGAGATTAAGACTCCCTCATGGAGATCACCCTTCATCCCTCTTGCTGTGAAAATATTAATATACTTTTTGTTTTAGAATCTATTTTGAATATAGTTAATATGATAATTCATGGAATTCATTACAATTTGACTTAGAGTGAATTGTACACCTCAGATTATTTGTGCATGTAGCATTTGAAATCTTCAAGCCTTGAAATCTCCAAGGCTAACTGGGGGAAGCCACTATTTTTTAAAAGAAAGTACACTACATAAAGTTCCACCCAGCTTCTTACACTGTCAGACTAAATAAATAAATTAATTCATTTAGTCCTGAGATGAATGAAATAACTCAAAAACATTGGAAATCTGATAGCTATTTGCAATCTGTAGTATATTAGAAGTAGCAACCTAAACAGAAACAGCTCAGTACCAGAGATCCCATGTGTTATGCATTATGTGAGGCACACAGCTATAGAAGCGCTCCCAGAGGGACCCAACAAATAAGTGGTACTGTGCAGAAACCCAGGGCAAAAATGTTCCCATTATATAAAAATTATGCTGTAATCTCATCAATTACAAGTGTTTTCTTGTGAGACAGCACTGGCCAATGCTATGAAATCCAATATCACAGACATTTGCTTTTTAGCTCCAAGTCAACAACACCAACAATAACAATAATAACACAAACAAAAAACTTGGAGACTCTTTATAAACATTATTTTACAATTATATAAAAAAAACATGTTGCAAACATTGCACTGTTACTACATGGCCTCCAGGCAGTGATTTTTTCACTCCTTTTTAAAATAATATCATAATATCACGTCACATAAAGCTATGAAATCAGAATATGGCAAGCTACCCCAAGCCCTGGAGCTGAAATAAGAAACCACAGACAATGTTTCACAGTGTGAACAGTGTTCCCACGCATTAACGAGGCACACATCTTCACAACGTAAATCAAATAGAAACCCCCTTCCCCCTTTCGCACACACAGGTCACCCAAACTTCATCATCTTATATAAACCCATCCAACACAACGGTGATGACTGGACCTTCCATTGGTATACGCTGTTTACACTTTTTTTGGCCCACAGTTTGTATTGCTCTTGGTCACATGCTGACCACAGCGTTAACCTCAGTTTTGGTCACAGTTCATCTGATCAACCTTAAAATGTAATGATCATGTGTGACTATATTAATAAACAAAATCATATGCAAAAAGTACATTCTGATACAACTTTTAATCACAGAGGTTACCACATAGCACCTCTACATCAGTTTCCCCATACATAAAAAAGATCCAGAACTACACAGTCCATTAGATGAGGGAACAGTGTGGCTGAGCTGATGCATTAGCAGAGAAGATTCCTTGTGAAAGTAAGCTTAACCAGCACAGCTGTGCTTATGCTAGCTTGGTGATTTGTTCTCCATGGTGGATGGAACCATTGAGAGTAGGGTAAGTGGTTATTGCTGCACATAAATATAGACAAATAAATAAATTTGATCTTTTAATTAATTGAGAAATACATTTTAAAACTGAAAATAAATAAATATAAATAAACTTGCTGAAATGAAACAAATGGCTTGGCAAAATAATCTGGCCACCCTGATCATCCCTACTTCAATTGGCTCAATTATTCTTTGGTTCTCTACCTCATGAGAAGAAAGAGTTCATCCCACAAGATGCTACAAACAGATGGTGACTGAAGTGAGCTTCACACCTTTATTGTAAAGCTGTTTGAGGTCATATGATGAAAGGTGCTATATAAAAGCAAATAATTTATTATTATCATTTACTGAAGGTGGTAACTGGGTTGATTGATAATTAGATGGCTGATTGTTTCTTCATCCTGACCAAGCATGTGACAGGCAGTCGTCAGAACCTGATAAATTTTTAATTTTGGGGCCCATCACCGAAGGGCCTCCTCACATGCATAAATGCACACTTCTTTGAGGCCTGACCACTGGCTTGGCATCATCCTTCTTTATCTGAGGTTAAACCACACGGAGCCAGTTGAGTAGCGCAGTGTGAAAGAGATTACATTATTTCCAAGGTTCACCACTAGGGGGGTCCACACTGCTTTCTGCCCCAACAACTTAATTGCTGCCCCCTTCTTCCCCCTTTTGCCCCATCAAGACAGAGTTTTACAATGTAGTCTATGTACACAACAACACACTCAGCAACAAGCAGATCTATTAATCTTGTTCGTGTTATTTACATACACCCGTCAGACTATGTGTGGGAGACACTGAGCCCAGTTTACATTCCTAAGGGGGCTAAGATGCTATCGATGGCCTGCATGCAAGTGTGACAGGCAGTGTGGAGATTCTCTCTAATGCTGCCAGGGAGACCTGCACTCCAGGTGTTCCTGATAAAAACCTCTCACAGACAAGCTTGGTAGTTATGCAACTACCCCCTCCCGACCAGTCCTACCCTGGAATCACGATGTGCGAGGGAGGAAGGAAACTCGACAACAACATTAATCATGTGAGGTTCCGATTTTAGATTTTACTTTATTGTCCTTCCAAGTAGAAAATGTATTTCCTTAGCTGGTTACTTAAATAAAACTATAGATGGTGCATAAAACAGGACCAATGGTTGCTGAAAATGGAATGACAAATACAAAAATGCAGACAGTTCAGAAAGTGAAGCAATAGGTCAATTTATAGCATAGAAATCTTAAAGCCTAGAAATCTCCTTGTTTAGGAGTTTGGATAGAATAAAGCTCAGCTGCTCAGCATCATTTTCCAATGATGCAACTCATTTTCACAGAATCTAGACACAGAATAGGTGCACAAAAATTACAGTACGGTCATGATGCAGGGTGTACTTAAGAATGTGTAACCAGAAAGTTTCAAGCTTGACTTCAGAATGGGATGCAGCTGTCTGACCTTGAGACGGAGGCCTGAATGTCCAGCTGTATAAATTCATCTTACTAAGAAAAAACATAACCAAATAACCTATGCAAGTTACATAGCTCGGATGTCTGCCAGACCAATAATATACACTAATAATAGGCTCTGGTGCAACATACCTGACAGAGGCACTGCTGCAGGGTGCAGGTAGTATATATAGTCTGGACTAGGGCTGCACAATATTGCATTTTTAAAAATATCGCAAATGATTTTATCACGATCAGTATTTCGCAATGCGTTGGGATAATTTAATAATTTTAATTTAATAAACCGACAACTGTTTGGAAGCGTAGACAGCAGAGAATAGTTGCACGCGCAGGAAGCAGTGAATCCAGGATGAAGTCAATAACCTCTTAGCGCACTGGTTGGTTTGTCATTGAAATGAGTCGGCCAGAGAGTGATCTGATTCCTAAACGAAGAAGCACCTTGGTTGTACTTGGCAGTATTATGGTTTTATGCATGACGACCACACACAATCTGAAGTGATTTTGCAGTAAAGATTTACTGGTCACTGAGACGTTGGGAGTGATGTTTCTTTACCCAGGAAGAACAGGACACATGAATATGGAAAATAGAATTATTCCAGGTTTTAAATAAACTTAAAAATAATTGAAACTGACTAAATACATTAATCTTTGGTTGACTGCATTGCATATCGCCATTGCAATAATCCATAAATTAATTGTGTATCACATTTTTCCTCCATACCATGCAGCCCATACCGTGCAGCAGCACATCATAGGAAATACTGCACAAGGTCCAGTTGCTATCGGAAGTTTAAATCAGAATGACAAAATTATATGTATTCTTTGTGCATAGTTTATGCTTTTATGCATTAAAAAGTGCTAACTTGATGCATTCACCTGTGTTCTGTAAATAAATATTTTTTCTGAAAAAAGTCATAATACAATCATTAGTAGTCCCCATCTGTTTTTACTTCCACCAGACTGTTGTGGGAATTGCGGTCCAGCTGGTGAAATGGGCTTTGCGTGTATGCTGGCCGGGCACTGGCCCAGACAACCTACCCATTAAGATGCCATGGAGACATGCTTACACAAAGCTCACACTTCACCCTCCAGGGCTGCCTCTTGAATTGCTTTTTGACACAAACATTTCCTTTAAACCACCCCCTCACAACCTGTCCACTGCCCACTTCCTCTGAAGTCAAGTGAGGGAAAGTTTGCTGGAAGTGTCCCTCATGGAATTCCCCCCAAAAGACAGACAACTAATCCACATGCTCCACTGGAAAGTAGTCACATATTAAAACAGGATCACAACCAAATGGTTTGACTCTCTGACCGTAAACCCAAATACACAGAAAAGATCTGCCCATCACAAACTCCAGAAACCTGGTGACGCCCTGGTTACTGATCACAGAGAAGTGCACCATGGGTCACTGCTAAAAATGCTGTTATGACCACAGCATGAAGCCCTAATCTACACAAGCCTTACATAACATCCTACAGGGGTCTGAAATTCATCAAAATGCTCATATGGCAAAGTCCATAAAGCATTTGAAAATAAACCAAGGAAAAGCACTCGGGTGGATACATGAAACACACCCTGAGCAGCACATATGGAGCAATCAAACAATGTGCCTGGTTTTCATTTTCAAAAATGCACTGGCAATTACTCAAGTCCTGAAATTAGGCTGAGACTGGTTATGTATTTTAAGACAGTGGTAAAACTTTTTCAGAGGGATCCTGAGGAAGGAAATTTGTATTATTGTTCTTTCTAATAGATGAAAATACAATGTAAAATATACAATCCTTAAGAATCTGGAGCAACAAAAACCCAATTTGTGAGAACATACACAGGTGAGTAGCACACATGCAAGTTTTGAGTCTCTTGTATTGCCCTTTTTTAACTAGGGCACAGTGTTAGCTCTTGAGGAACTGGAGTGAAATGAAAGAAGAGGAACAACCTTCTGGAGCAGGTTGTCTGAAAAGAAATGATCAGTGACAGCTATTCAAAACAGATACTTCCTGCATGAAGTGTCCGAGAGCTGGAAGCTGTTAGCTTGTGTTTGCGTGTCTGCGCCTGGGTGTACGTGCGTGCCAGGGAGTAATGCCAGACAAACTAAGAGAAAACTGAGGGGGCAACACTAACTTACTTTACTTACTCGAGATTTTTTCTCAGACTAATAATAATAATAGTAATACAATATTGGCATGTCACAGAGAAATCCACACCAATTTGCATGATGTGTGACATCAACATGAAAGGACTTTACAGTTGAAAAAGAGAGGATTTCAGTATTGACTATGCAAAATTCAATTAACACCTTAAATGTGTTTCTGTAACTTCGTGCAAGTACTGCTTCTGCATTTTTATGCTAAAAAAATATTAAACAAAGGCTGCTTTAAAACAGCAGAGTGAAAAGCTTTTCAGTCTGGACAAATGCATCTAGTTACCTGCTCTTTTCCAAATAAAGCATTTTAAAACCAACCATTTGTCAAATAAAAACATTTCAATTAAATAATAATTCTGAGAGCAAATGCACCCGACACATATGGTCAGCAAGGCACACCTTGCCACGAAGGTGAGGACCGTAGTTATTAGACTATTATGTAGGAACTCAGTGGACCAGATTTTATAAATAAACTTTGGTGTTACTATTACTATGGGAGCAGATTTTAAGACATGCTCAAACTTCCCATATTAGAGCTGTCTTCCCTTAATGCTTTAGTTCAAGTAATGACCACTTCTGAGTACAGCCAGAGATTACATAGACACTTAATTCAATGGTTGTCAAAACATTCCATTTTTATGCATCTTCTGAAAATGAATTAAGGGATAGGACCAAGTGTAACAAGTTATACTTGAAACATCCCTTGGGTATGAAATACTGGAGAACAGAAGGAACAAAGAGGCTGAAAGTATGGTTAGCCTATAATACTATCTATTACTGCAGATTTCCACAGAGCAGAAGCAAACCTACAATACTGAGAAGCTAGGAGTACAGAAGCTGAAAAAGAGACTCACCACTGATGACTCTCTGCACACATGGGGTTCAACATAATGGCCTCTTCTCCAACTATTTTACCTGTTTGATAAAATGAAGTTGCATCATGTAGGTGTAAAAAGAACATACACATATATATACAACACACTGAATCGCATCAAACAAACTGAGACATATAAAGATATGAGCATACACACACAAATATACATCAAAGCACATGCACATACAAATGTGCACACCTGGAGACACATTTAAATAATGGTTTGGACAGGAATTGCAGTGCCCTGTAGCACCGCATGTGCAATAGGATCCAGAAAATCCTATCTTCTTATTGGTCAAAACTAGTTTTAGCTCAAGTTCTGCAGAAAAAAGCTGAATCCAAGCAATATTTTGTTCTCATCCTTATTCTTACTGTCTAAGCAGTTGTTCTGCCGAATTTCACGAGAATGGTATGCGGGGAACTAATTGAAATCTGTTCAGCACTTGGCCATGCTCATTGTGATGCCATAGCGGATTGTGAGTGAAACTAATTTCACGTTTTAGTAGTTATATGTTATTCCTTTGAATATTACAGTCTTTCTTTGCAAGACGCAAGTACCTATACTTGCTTGTTTTTGTACCTGGGCTGTGAGTTAAAAAAGTTCCTTTTAGTTTCTTATTACACCGTTGCTCTTAAAATTATTTTTAAAAGACACCAGACAGACACAAAGAAAAAGAGTGCACAGGGCTGTGTGTCCTGTTAAGGGAGGCACACTGGTAGCATTCCACGCTGCTCCCCTGGAGATATTCACATAAATACTAAATGAAAATATTACAGTTTTAAAAGAAACACAGAAAACATGACACATTTTACATTTTAGAGGTCCAAAATAATGTTTAAAATGAGAGACCCAGAAATTGAAGTAGTGGCCAGCAAAGTGATGAAACTAAAAGCTATTGCGGTAAGAGTACACTGATGTTGAAGGTTGGAAAAAAATGAGTGGAATGAACATTCTGAAGGCTTTGTCCTTTTGTGGAAAAAGTCAATTTTCATTGTGATTGAAAAACGTTTATGCACAGAATTGCTTAAATGGGCCCTGATAAGACAGGAAATTATGTTTATACACAAAATATAATACACAAAATGATGACATCGTGAAACTAAAAACTACAGTAAGCCATCACCCAATCAATAAGCTGCAATTATCCACACCTAACTTCACCTTAAAATCACTTCACCTGTTTATCCACAGCTGTACATGCACTGCCATTAGGAATGGTTCACAAGGGCATACAACAGCGAATGGGAGTGTGCACAGGTTAAGAAATAAGTGGGATGAGGCAAGTTAACTTGGTTTACAACTTTATACCTTACCAGTCGCTGCACAGCTCTTTTTCTCATCCACATTTGAGGCCATGTCGTGTGCGTCTGCGTAGGCCCGCATGAGTCGCCAGAGAAATGGCGTCTTCTGCCCAAACTGCACATAAATAGTACACCTTATTGTGTATGACTCAGCCTGGCATGGCACATACATCATGTACGTGACTTAAGAGGTAAATCTTAACATGGTAAAAAAGTAAAGTCCACGCAAGTCAACTGTGTGTGCATGGACTACATTATTAAATTCCACTGACATCTTTTTGAAATCACCTGTTCAAGGATTACTTTTGAATATGACTGATCTGGCTGTTGAGCACAAATCTATTCTTCTTTACAATAGCTTTATTTATATCAAATATTTTTACACATATTTTTTAATATATTTATAATACTATGCTGTTGAACATAGTAGGGTAGTTCAACAGCTATTGAACATCTAATTGTTCCCGGGTCAAATGAACGAGGAGAGGTGACCCCTCTTTCTTACCTCCTCTTTCTTTTCTAGCAGCAGTGTAAGGCCTTCCTTCTTCTCCGATTCCGAGCCATCGTGTAAGCTGTCCACCTGCTCCAGCAGAACCATGAGGTTGTCCTTCTTCTCCCCAATGTCCCCTTCCAATTCTGCCTCAGCCTTGCCTCCTTCTCCAACCTCCTCCTCCTCTGTGTCAGTCTGTGCCGTCATATACCTGCAACCAGGCAGAGGAGAGATTACCCATTTTATCACTTTAAACACCATATGCCCTTGAAACAAAACAACATTAATTCCTCCTCTTAATGCTAGCTGCTGTGTGAAGAGGTGAATAATTCCCTGCCCCTCAGAGCAAGGCACTTCACCTTGGTTGCCACTGTTTAAATCCTATAGCCCTTGTTTTCCTAATGAAAAGAACTTATTCAGCATCTGTTATGAAAATAAGTTATGCAACACGTCTGAGCAGTATATTAGGTTAAATAACTCTGATCTAGCACCAGCTCATAGGCCATGGGAGAGGCTGTGTGCTGGAATTTCAAGAGAAAAGACCATCTCTGACATCTGGAGTAAAATGAGAGCTATTCCTAAAAGTGGTAGATGCGGTCAAACATGAGTGAACACTAGTGACACATGAAAGAACAAAAGAACCGGCTTACGAGTTTGAACTTAAAGCTCAGTTTTATTCACATACAGTACTGATTTCTCATTTGGTAAGACATTGTGACTTTCCATATCTGACACCTGAGGGTGTATCTTTGCAAATTAACAGGCTTGATTACTTCTTTTGACAGTGAAACATGCAATGCCAGCATTAAGTTTTATAGTCTTAGAAGTCCCCTTTTCAATTATAGTAAATAAGCATTAACAACCTCAGATCACACCACTGAAGGGAGGGAGGGGAAAAATAAAAATGTATATATGTAATAACACAGTCAGTTAAATGAAAGACTCTAGGGGAAATGAGAAGATAAAAGGACCTATTAAGTCTTGGCAGAGGCTGCATTTGCGTCATAAGCAGCTGAAGAAACGCTTGGGTCTGGGAGTGACTGGTTGGTTACTAAGCAAGGTACTGGAGCGCTTGGGTCTGGGAGTGACTGGTTGGTTACTAAGCAAGGTACTGGAGCATCTTGATCACAGCCCTCCAGCATTTGTGTCATCCTTTGTTGAAAATGCTCTAGGGATGATGATATCCCAAAAAATCACCGACTGAAAAGTCATGAAGGTGGTCAGCAAGTCTCTTATTAGCTCTTCTTATCTCAAACGTTTTCTATTAAATGTGTCCAATTAAGGTGCTATGTTATGCTCATTACCAGTAAGGTTTTATTTTTCTACGTCAAAATATGGGTTTGAATCAGGTGTGGGTCATTATCACAACAGGTCAGGTGGTAAAGTTGAAGTCAAACAAATATATCAGTAGCAGTCTGTCGGAACCTCCTTTTCGTAAATAGGTTCCTTTGAGGTTCCATTTATGGGCTGTGGTGACTGTTTCCAAAATCAGGTTATTCTGTACAAGGCACCTGAAGGCCACAAAATCACTAATTTACTACACTCAATCAGTTTTTTCCCAGTATCTGTTGGACCACCGATAAAAAAAGTAAATTAATGAAAATTAATATGACCAATGCATTTTTCAACATTATAAAAATGCCCTTAATATAAAATGAACTATTGTCATAGTTTTTCTTCTTGTATTAAGTGTACAAAGAGGAATTGTTGGAGAAAATGTTTAAGATCTGTTTTTTTAACATTATTTCAAGTTCATTTGTTGACAAGGTTTCGGAATCATATCCAATGAATGAGAGAGATGAGGATTAGCAGTTTTAAGAAGCAGAAATAGCAGAAGAGTGGGGAAGACTAAGAGTGTTTGTGAGAAAGTGTTAAGGAGCAGTGACCGCCACCAAAGCAAAAAGCCTTTTTTCACAACACAGTAAAAGAATAGCTACCATGCCAACAGCCTCTGGCCCTTAATGAATTCAGGTCGGCCTATTCACTTCCCCCCTACACACACACACACACACACACACACACAAAGACACAGACACACACACATTCACACACACAGAGAGTAATAAAAGTCTTGGAGACTGACACCAGCTCATTATGAAAAGTACACACAGTTCAATGTGATCTGAAAAGGTAATGACAAGCTTCTATGAGGAAGGGCCGAACTAGGCGGGCCCAGCTTTTCAGGATCTTCATTATCAGTACCTGCTTCCTGTTGCTCCTGAGAACAGTCCCCTCCCCCCACATGCCCCATCCCCCCTATACTGATCCCTCCCAACTCTGTTTCCTGTTCCTCTGGCATCCGAAATTCATTCCCAATAATGTCCCTTTGTGCGAATCTCCTGGGGTACTGAAACTGCCTCTCTCAGTTTGCTGTGGCTGTGTCCTTTCATTTGATATCAGAAGAATGCCGATACCAATCCTCTGAGGCAATAACCCATTATTCAGAGGAAAGGGGAAGTAAGAGAGCTCTAGTGAAAGCAGAGGGGTCTTAGAAAGTGCAGAGATATGCTACTTCAATGTGTTGTGCGTACTGCATCAATAGAAAGCATGCACAAGAGTCGGCCTATAACCTATGCAAAAGATGCACTGAATAAGGAAATTTGCTAAGCAACCACATAATGTCATGCTGAGCCCAAGTAAGGGATGTTTGTAGTTTTTCAGCAGCTTTATTTTCTTTTACAAGTGTTTGTGAAGAAAATGCAATTAGTTGGTTTTTCTTCAGTGATGTTGCTGCAGGTATGAATTGATAAATGATTTGTCCTTTTAGAGAAGACAGGGCTGGGGATGGCATGCAGTACATTTTACATGGAGCAGATCATGTTTTTGGCCACATTTCTCCTCTGAACAAGGAGCACCTTTGTTAAAAAGACATCTTATTACTTTAATCACTTTGCCAATAAGCCATTAGGCAAGATCCTCTTTCCAACAATTAAAGAGAATGACAGCGATAGGAAAGGCAAAAGATCATCTGAGGTAATGTTTTTGACTGAACTACCTGCTCAGCATTATGCCTGCACCTGTACATACAAATACCAATATAGTGCTATACCACACATATCTTGTCCAAAAACTAAAGATGTCTACAGACGTAGACTATAAGTAAAACACAGATAAGGACAGGTGCTGAACATAGAATTTGTTCTGTGCAATATGTAATATTTTTACATTAACAGAGGAAAGCAGAAACCCCAAAATTATAAACAAGATGTTTCAAATAGTATTTTAAACATTCTGAACATAATTTCAGAGTTCGATAATTTAATACATATGGTCTGTTATCATAGGGTTTTATATTGCAAAATTCTTCTGTAGAGTAAACAAGGTCTAAATCATAGGCAAGCTATAGGGCAGAAGTGAACTGACAGCAAATTCTCATTATGGGGAGTGAGGCTGTAAGAGTTATGTTGTCCTGTTGGATTCTGGCGCTGAGTTCACATTATGAGGCCGCATGTTCAGTCACAAAATGTTGGACAGGACATGTGGCCTCACACCTGAGCAGGAGCTCTCAATGCACTTGCCACTTACTCTGATTCTGTGCTGAGGGGGTGGTGTGGAGAAAAGTGTTTTATTTCATGGCACTTACCTGAAGGCCTGGAGAAACGATCCTACCCTGTCAAAAGTTTATAGGAAATCCTGACTGCCTACCAGCTGAAATATTCAAATATAGGTTCAAGTTACTGAACACAGATAAGTGGAGTGGGGTGAGGCACAGTAAGGATCGATATAACATTGGCAATCAAAGTCAGCAAAGCAGCTACAGAGCAACATGGCTATACATAAAAAATTAAATAAAGCTAGCAATACTATGGCAAAACAGTAAACCCAAAATAGGCAGCGTATCTTTATTACTCCCAATTGAAGGGGGCCAATATTTAACTAAACAAATCATACTTGCTATGATATGTTTGATATAAACCTACATGTGTAAATTATGCACATGTAAGGGTTACAATAAAGCACACATTGTTAAAGTGTTGTTTAATGCATGATAAGCTGCCTTCTTTTTGACTTGATAATCAATTACACATACAAATTATTTAGTTTTGCCATTTCAAGTTACAGTTGGCAACGTTTTTGGTGTTGCAAGCAAAAGACCAATAGTACTATTTGATCTGCAGTTGTCTACATATGAGTATGGTACAGTGCGTATGTTAGTTGATAAACACTTGAACTCCTGGTTTGATTGTTGGTGGCTATAAAATAAGAGGACGCTATTCTAAAAAAATCAAATAAAGGCAAAAATTATCCTATGTGTGTATTGGTTTCACTCAAAGGTTCAAATATTGAATTACAATAAAATATCATTTCAATACATAAAAAAGTAAATATTGATTAAAATTTACATCACTTTCAGTAAACCAGAACATTCAGAATCTGAGCAACTGTCAGTTTCCAGGGGTAAAGATTACTGAAGTTCACTTTTAATATATTTTATATTAAAATAGTTTGGTCAGCTTTTTAGTTCCAGGGCAAAAATTCAAATTTTTGAAACAGCCTTTTCAGAAGGTGGAATTTAGTTAATTAGCTTTAAAAATCTGTAATATTTTCAGAATATTATGTCAGTGCTCCAACCACTGTATGCACAGAGACAGCAAGGGCAGCACCTAATCTAAGCAAATCTTCCCCAGAGTGAGACAAATTGTGAATCATCGGAACTTTATGCAGTTGCACTGTACTAGAAATCTGACCCCATGTCATAGTGCGGCACAAAAAAAATATAATTTGACAGAAAAGCATATTTATTATTGCTCAGATATTCACAACTAATCAGTGCAAACAGCTCCCAACAACATGGACATGTGGAATAACTGCATAGCTGCTAACTGCATCTATTGCATAGTCTGCATCTGGCTCTGTTTTAATCCCCCTGGCTTCACTTGCACATGTCTTGTATGCTTTTTTTAAATTACATAATTTCAGCACAAGTGAAAGAGCAATAAACTCTCAGAGGTCTATTGTACTGCAGCTTTTAAAAGCATATGCATGCAGAAAATAAGAGTGTTAGTGTTTTTGACTGAGAAAACATACTGGAATGCTACATACGTCTTGTATGCAGCTACTGACTTTTAAACAGATAATTGTATTTAAATGTTGGTATTATTTAGACACATGACATTAAAACCCTCAGGAGCCAGAGAGAGAGCAATGTGCAGAAAAAGTCGGAATCGTAAAAGGAATTACAAGTTCCTACAGGACGCTGAGAAAGTGATGATTTTGACAGATTCTGGGCAGCTAAGCAAACAGACGGCAAGATTTATAGTTCGCTTTTGGTTTGGAAGAGCGGAGGGGTAGACGGGTGATGGGAGGGCTGGGGGGGGGTGCTGACGTGAGATGTTTTGACAGTTGAACACCAAACGATATGAAACTGTGAATATTACACATCGAGAGTGTTTCTACATAAATGCATTCCTAATTGATTCAGCCGTCATTAATTAATCTCTCTTAATGACGGCCAGACATAAGCTGAAGTTCAGCCCCAAATTCCACAGAAAAAGTGAGAGGGGCCGAATGAGAGAGCTTTTGTGCACTAACTAATCCCTGATATATTTCATGGTTACATACCGTAGTACATTAGCTTGCGCAAATATGCTGAAGTCAGTCACAGTATGCCAGTGTCTAAGTTAGCTGCAAACAGAGAGACAAAGCTGGCTTATGAAAGTGATGACTTCGGCATTCCTGTAGTTTTATGAATCAACGTGTGAGTGCCATTGAAAATGTGCGTTATTGTCTTATCCTGCTGCCTGGGGATGGAGTCAGATGAGAGTGATGATGGCCTGTAGGGTAATGCAAGTTTTGTAGGCTATGTAGTGCATCCCATTAGTTTCTTAAACTCAAACTCACAATCTGCTATAATGGAGGGAAGATAAGCAGCTTTCAGTTATGCAAATCTGTTATACATTTCAATAAATAAATTCATTCTGTACTGCCATACTGTCTCCTTTACAGAGGTAGGTCTATTTGAAATATTTGCACAGTAGATGGATTAAAAGGTAGTCTCTTGGAGCACATATCTTAAGTGGTAGTCACATTTCAGAGGCTTACTACATATGCCTGCAGTCTCACAGGTATCTACCTGGGCATGTTTCCACGGCCACAGGTCTGTGGTGGGATAAAGATGGTGTGCCTGTTAGTCCAAAACAAAATTCACACTGCTAACCCCACTTGTCCAAAATATTGCAACACATTCCATGTGTATTCCACTATTTTTGTTTGTATGTTTACAAAAAGGCAAATTGATCCCCCATTGGCATATGCATTTTGTGTATGTACAATGAAACCTCGGTATTAAAGACAGAAAGCCCCAACCCCACCCTGTCATTGTGAAATTTCTAATAAACAGCACTCACCAGGAAAAGAGGGCTGTAATTTTGCTAAAGCTGGAGAAGAAACCAGACAATGAGGGCTCGTTAAAGGGATGTGGGGATTATAAGAGCGTTTCATTGCACTGTGTCCAAGGCCAAGTGCTCTCCCCTCAGGGGCCAAATTTCTCCATCACACAGACATCATGTGGCAGGACAGTGAATTTTTAATTAAGCACCATCATTAAGGGAACCATCATTTGAGAGGGTGGATCCTGAGGCTTAATGCTTATGATCTGATTGGAGAGCTTAAGTGCCAGAGGGATGGGTTATCACAGCAGCAGTGTCTGTTCCTCCCTGCTCTGTTATTTTATACTATGATTAGCCTTATGATAAAACTAAAATCTTTAAATTTGTCTGGAGCCACTATATTTAGCCAACACATTCAGACATATAGAAATTAAGACCTTAATTAAGAATTAATGGTTAAAAATTATTAAAAGGATAAAATGGTTTAGCTAAATAAAAGATATACTGTTTTTTCACAAAACACAATCATAAGTTTTAGTTTGCTGGGGATGTTGAGTAGCTCATCCTGTTAAGACACTGCTCTAGTGAGTGGATTGGCCCTATTATCTGGTATCAAGACATGCCAATAACTTTTGCTGCCAGCTCCTCTATGGAAAATAATTGGCTGTAGCACTGACAATGGAGGTGGAGATGTGTTTCACTGTGCACCTGTAACCACCTCTGGTTAATTGGGTGGCTTTCTCCTCCTCTTCTAAATACAGAGATCAGTGGGAGCTTAGCTGATGGACAATGGAGAGAAATGAAGCAGCAGCTGACACTTATTCTGAGGGAGAAAATGTGGTTGTCTACAAAGACATTTAGATATGGTTCTACCAGAGGGAGCACTGAATATTTTAAAATTCAACAAAGCTGACAGAAGCTGTAAAACCTTCACTTGTTGGAGGACTACCTTCATTGTGCAAATTGACAAAGAACACAGCAATGATTTGACATGCCTACAAATTACACTGGGCATTCCACAAAAATTCAAGAAAATTGCAGTCAGTCAAACCAAAGTCACTCCTATCATTAACTAGTCACTTAATTCCAGGTAACAGTCGGGGATGAACAACCCAGCTAACAGAGGGGTATCATGGATCTCACGGGTATTGCGGCATATGGGATATGAATCTGTGACACCATCTACAATGCCCACAGTTCCAGGTATTTTATTCATCATCTTCATTCAACATCAAAAACCAATATCTGACTAAAATACAATCGCTACATTATACAGTTCTGGCAGCAGCACATTCTAGGTTGAAACAAAATTAGGTATTGTTCTCTCATCAGATGTTTATGCATGTTTATTTTTCATGCCAATCCTCTTCATCAAAAGACTTCCTCCTTTCCTGTCAATGTTGACTGAGTCTAACATAATAACTTTCATTGCTGCCATAAACATGCATCTTCAGTCAATATACATGTACATGAAGACAAGTGTATGCAAACACACAAAGACAAGGGCTTCAAAAGTCCTCCAATTATTCCGTCAAGTTGTACACATCATTCATCTCATCAGAAGTCACAATCTTCAACAATCTGCAAACAGCAGGTGTGCTTTTGCTCAGTGCCCTGGTTGTTGGCCTGCCTCTTATCCTTTCCTTGTTAAAAAGAAATGGTCCCAGGCAATATCTGGGCCTCTGCCAAAAACATACAGCAGCACAAGAGACAGCAACGGCGAGCTTTGATCACAGTGTGCTGCCTTTCTCTACCCCCCACACCCACCACAGTGGTGTTCTGATACACTGGCAGGTTTCAAAGTCTCTGCACGTAAGCATGCATAGCAGTGATGAGTCAACCCAGGTCAGTTACAGTGCTCACATCTCCTAGAAGAGACGATCCAGTGCAGAGCAATGGGTGCACAAGGTAAAAACAAGCTTGTGCAGCGCTTGCCAATGAGCAATTCTCAAAACACTGCTTGCAGACACAAAGGTCTTTATTGATCATCTGTGTGTGTGTGTGTGTGTGTGTGTGCATGCATCAGACATCCACGTTGTTTTTATAGATGGAACATTCCAAACTCATGCACTTACTTAGATCTTTTTCTGTTTTTAGTCTCTGAAAATCAAATACAAATTTCTGTGTGGTTACTTCTCATGACAGGTGTAAAAATGAATTGTAGAGGTTGTGATTAAAGTATTAGGGCTGAGACTCTGCAATTTCCCACAAAGGCTGCCCTGTAACGGAGTGCTGTAAGTAGAGCTTTCATCAAGGGCTGAACGATTTGGGGAAAATATCTAACTGCGATTTTTCCAAGAGGAATTGCAGCAGCGATTTGATTGCTGATATAATTTCTAAAGTCAATCTTCAGGTCAATATTCGATGTGTAATACATTTAAAACATGTGATGGAGCATTACCACATGAGATACCATCAAAATATTAACTGCTCTATATTCCAATGCAAGGATGACAACTTAAAGATATGAATTTTGAAGACATTTTTTTAATTGGCATAGAACATAGAACAATTGACCATTAGAACAATTATCACAAATGCTGTGACTGCATTAAGTTTAATAAATTAATAGTAATAAAACATAAAATAATTCCAATAAGAAAATAATAGGACCCTTCTGTAAACATTGTCTGACATTGAAATAGGGAGGTCATTCACTTACGGCTCAGGAGCAGCATCTTAATATTGCACACTCTGCAATCAAGTTATAAATTAAGTAATAATAATTCCATTATTATTTTTTTGTGGCTAATTGTGAATATTAATCAATTGTGAACATTTAAATATAGTATTGTGTCATTTATTTAAGACCACAGTGGGTCTAATTCATACTTGGCAACTAAAATGTAAAGGAAATAGCGAGTGTGCCTGTTGAGTAGGCGTTTATTACAATGTTGGTTATTATAAATGTTAAGTAGTTATTATAAATGTTAAGAATGAAATGTGCCCATGTTAGTTTCGATGATGTCCAACCAGTGAGAATTACTTTCACGGCAGTGAGAAGACAAAAAGGAAGAAAAATGTGAGCATTTGGCTAGTATTTAGACGTTTTGACGATTTTTTTCTATACAGCTTCAACCTATGTAATCCTATATAGTAACTGTGGAAATGTGTATGGACACAAAAAAAATGGAATGGCCTCATACTACAAGAAACGATAAGGTGCTATATCTAAAAATGATAAATCACTGATGACAACATGGACAAATTTAGCAATAAAATGTTTTAATAGAATCTCAAACAAACAGCACGGGCGCATTTCAGCAATGAGGAAGGTTGTGTGCAGAAACACGTCCATGCTGTTTGTGAGTTTTGTGCACAACAATTTTTATGCAACTGCTGCCCAACTTTAATCTGAGTATGCGAGAAAAACATTTTTACCCTTTACATCCTAGGATGAAAGTCAGTCAATAATAACCTTACAACAAACAATCACCAACACATTGATTAATCTTAATTCCCTAACAGCATACATTACTGTGAATAGGCTGTCTCACAATTATCTTTACGATGTTTAAATATACTGCAGTATACTAGACTGCACTTACGTGTGTATTTATTAAATCATATTTGCATAGACATTAGCCAAGTTTCTAAGGTAATAAATTCTTGTTTATGTACTATAAAAATGAAATCACGATTCCAATTTGCAGTTGATTGATTGTTTAGCCCTACTTTCATCAGATGCAAAGAAAACTCCTGCTGGACTCACCTTCCACCATCCCACTCATTCCCATCTGCTCCTCCCCAAAATCAAAAAGCACTGTGAAATTTCACAGGCATTGATTTGAGAATAATAGTTGCTAAGATACATCACATTACAAAAAACAGGCTCAGAAAATTTGGCACTTGGGAAATAAGATACATACATATTAAGTGTGATGTGTACAAGAAACAGCATAATTAGCCTGCAACTGAACTACCAGCACCTGCTTGTCAGACAGATGAAGCTTCTTTCTTTCCCTTTCTTTCTTTCTGTATGAAGTATAAAGTGGACTGGGTTTGCTGAAAACAGTGCTGAATATATTAATCAGAATAAACAGAATCCCTTTTCCAATATGGCTGCCCAACTTACACATGCTCTGCCAGAACTTTGTGTTGTCTATAACAAAGATGGAGAGCATTACTGCCCCTTCAGTTACTACTTTCAAGAGTTTCAATCAAAGCATAAAGCCCACCCTTTACATACTACATGATCATGTCTTACTGCTTTTTTTCCCCATAGTCTGGAAGACTGCCTTTTGTCTTTGGTGTAAAATAGAGCATACAAAATATATGCTATCCATTGGACTCTTTTAATGGGGAAAAAAAAAACCAATTAGGTGTTAAATGTAAGTAGCACTGACCTGAACCATGTCCTCTGCAATTGAAACACTGCAAACAGGCAGATCTTAATTAAGGAGAGGGCCAAAGGCCTTCATATTATTCCACTGCTTGCTTCTGGTTAGAAGCTCCCTGAAGATGCTCATTAAAAAACTGATTTGTAGATTTTTATTTCTCTCCTGGTATGTTATCACCTGCTCGTCTTGTGCAAGTTTCCAAAGAAGAACACAGGTTTTGTGATCTTACGTTACAACACATGTGAGCACACACACTTGTGTTGTCACAATATCAAAAATTTTATATGGATACTAATTCCAGTGAATTTAATATGTAAACAATGCAATGACAAAAAAAAAACATCAGGCAAAGTAAAAATTTCTTGAACATGGACATTTCTTGTAAGTAGAAATAATAGTACAAACCTTTCAAACTCATTAAAATATTCATGTATTTCAACTGTGATTCAAAATAATTTGAATTGGCTTAGTTCAATTAATTTTGCCAGCTTTTAATTTCCAAATAGGAGACTTTTTCTAAAATATATCATTTCATGAAAATAAAATCCAGTGTTTCCACCAGGGTTGCTGTCACATTTTTTTTTTTAAAGTAATAGCTCCCACAACAGGCTAGATTTCAAACGCTCACATCTTGGAAAACAAGGGTCTAATTTAAGCTATTTATTTTTGCTATTTTCTTGACTTAGTGAGATCTACAGTGTACCTTAAACCCAACAAAATCCCTGACACAAGGTTCCAGAACATGCCCAGGTTTTCACTCTAGAAGTAGAATACCCCAGTATTGTGTTCACCTGTGTTCTTAAAGGCAGCATAGGTAAGTTCACAACGCTAATGGCCAAAAGATGACTGAAAAGATGAGCTGAGATGTGAATGGCCAAAAGATGAGCTGACTGAACTGCTTTGCTGCTGACCCTGGGTAAATAGTACATTAAGACTATGAGAACGAATGATTTTACAAGGTCTCAGCCACCCTTCTCAAAAACGAGGAGAACAAATATAGTTTTTACCTTGCTTAACAAAAACTGTACAGCTGAAGCATCATTACAACTGAGTGAAAAAGGGAAGGACAGAATGAGAAAGTTGCTAGCAAACACAATCTGCAAGCAAAATGTTAAAGTACAGGGAAGTAGCAAATGTGATCTATAGCCATACTCTCCATTCTGCAATACTGTCCATCTCAGACTAGCCACACGGATGTTCACTATTGTCTTGTGCCAACATTTGTTGCTATGCTAGTGTTCTTAATCTCTTCAGATTCACTACTGAAGACCTGGGAGGTACAACTCAATTGTGTGCCATTGTTGAGCATGGAAACTGAAAGCTTCAGATTTTAAAGAACTTCTAGCTCCCCTCAAACACCATTGGCTGTGCAATGTGAACTTGGCAACAAGCCAGCTATTGTACAAGCTAAACAATATTTTGTTTGCATGTTTAAGTATGAATTAAAGACTATAAAGACAAGCTGCACAAGAGTCAATAGTCAATGAGCCATTTTAAATATCAGGAAGCAGTTTAATAAGTTGTTGTAGCAATATTTTAGCACAAAAATCTTACCTATTATACTTTTCAGGGGTATTCTCTACCTTGGCATTGGAATTAGTAAGCATCATCAGCAGCGTTAGTCAGTGAAGTGTCACATTTCTGCTCTAACCTGACGTTATTATTTAAGTTGCTGTTACTTACTGCATCTATTTGTTTTGTTTTTGTTATTTTTTTTAGTTTTTTGCACACGTTAGCCCCTTTTATACCAAAGCAAACTGCTTTCTCCTCACACCTATTCTCAGCAGATCAGCACTGTGAGAAATGTCACACATGTCACCATTCAAAACTCCTGATGTCATTTTTAGCTCATGATGTTATGACACTCAGGTCAAAGGAAATACGGCACCAGGAATTTGTATCTAAAATTTCTACCATAGAATCATGCTACTTTTTAGAACTGGTATACCACACAACACGAATACACACAAACAAATGCACACAAATACCAATGACATGTGAAAGCACATATGTGCATGCATCCACACGCACGCATGCAAATAGCCTATACCACAGAGACATGCAACCAATCACTGAGCACAATAATAACCACACAATGATGACTGCTGATTGCTCATTACTACATGGTTAATATCACTCATTCACTGTCCAAAATACTGACAGACAATAACACGGCTCTGATGACTGACACAGAGAGGGTGTCCCCTAAAGAACAATGTCATGGTCATTGCACTAGTTTTCGATATTGTTTTTTCTGTTTGGCCAGGAAGGAAGTCAGCACCCAAGAGGCTTCCCATCAAAGCACTTATCTAATCCAGTCATGCTTAGTTTTACCCATCAGGTATGAGATATTCAGAGAATCATGCAGCACCTGATATACTGATAGGGTGGGGTCAAGTGAAAGGAAAACTCACCCTCCCTCACTTTCTGCCTCTTCCGAGCTGTGTCCCTCCTCCCTGACGGTCCCCTCGGCTCTCCTTCTGCGGGGGGTCCTATGCAGGGGACTGGGCTGGCGGCCCCCCACAGAGCCCCGACCCTGCAGCTCTGCCCGCACCTGGTCCTGCAGCTGTGGGAGGGCATCCTTCAGGGCACGCACCTCGTCCTTCAGCTCTGAAACACACTGGATCAGGGCGCCAAGCCGGTCCAAGACCTCTGTCTGCCGCGCCTGCAAGGCCAGTGCTGCCCCAGGTGTGCCCATTCCAGTGACCATCTGTTCATCATTGCTGCTCAGCCACAGGCTGGGGGCAGGCATGCCTTGATGGTGTCTCCGGCTCCGGAACCAGACCACCGCTAGGCTGACACCAGCTGCCCCTGCCAGTACACTCAGAACCAGCACCCTACTGTCTGACTGGGCCATCCTGTTTGGCTGTGGAGACAAAGAAATAATTATCAGAGGCACACTTTTCGCATATACTAAAAAGAGATAAATCACAAACCACAAGTAACAAGATGCTGACCACAGGTATTTTAGTTGAGACAGGACTCAGCAATAAAGAGCCAACTCATTGGCACACAAATTCATTGGATGTCTCTTTTTGAAGCACCAGCTCATTACCATAATATTCCATAAGTTTCAATTCAGCTGTATACTTTAAGTAAATACTGAGTAAGACATCTGTGTTAATAAGAATTCTAGTGCTGCTAACAGGAGACTCTCACAGGACCCTTACAGCAGATCCTAACCAAATAGAATCAGTAAAAAATAACCCAATAGGAAATAAAGGTCTCGCACACTTTGTGCAAACACACACACTTAATAAAATAACTAGGTATCCTGCCTCATATTATGTTCCGGAGTTCCTGTGTACAATCCATTTACCTAAAAAATGGAAGCATCAGTGTGAAGGGTATTATGACAATAATGTGTGGTGGGCATACGGCATGCACACCTGCAATCAACTATTGTCTAGAATTCTTCACAAGGAATACAGCTCATGAATAGCTGATGGTGTGGACAACATGTTCCAGGAGATCCTTGACAAAAATATCCCACCTTTGCCCTGCTAACCCCAACAAGCTGAACTGTCTTTGGTGAAGCTCCCATTAAATGTGCTCCAACAATCATTCCTTTCTTAGTGAGATCTCTTCTTGTAGCCACGGTCGGCATAACTGTAGACAACCAGGCCTGTGCAACATTTTTACATATGATCCAATACATGCTGTAATGTTACTTGCTTAATGGCTGCGCCTCCACAGTGTAATAGATGTAGCCTCGCACTTGCCGTTTCTCATTTGCTCATGTGTTACCATTACTTATTTCACTACTTACATACCTATAGTCGCCGAGCCGATGAAGATTCTGCTTAGTACTCACCTCCGCACTCCGACCATGTGACCACAGAGTTAGTAAACAACAAGATTATCATGTTAAGATATAGGACAGGATAGACTTCGGACAATGACCTGGCCAACACTTTAATGCATAATACAGCAGTTTGAGCCAACAAGGTGCAGGGTGCAATTACGTCTCCATTCCCCAAAAATGCCATGACATTTATTTTGGCTATTTCGCTAGCAGGCTCGCCGTGATACCTTAGATAACCTGTGGCAAACTAGGTAGATAGCCAACAATATCTCTTTCCCACATGACACAATATCTACCTGCAACCTCCGAAAATATTGATGACAAGTAGGAATTTTGCACACAAGACCAAAAATATAACAGCTAATTAGCGGTGACTAGTTACGAGTCAGTCTTAATAGCAAATTATCTGGAAATATCAACTAGCTAAAATTAGCTTCGTTTAGCTAAATAGAGATACGAGCTTGTAGACAGCAAGCCATGTCCTCCCCTTGATTTCATTATAACGCTCAAACAACAGAGTTCAGTGTTAGAAACAAAGAAAGAATAGACTACAACTGTGAAAAAGTGTAATTAAAAGTATAATACAAATTAAAATCTTACGGTGGGGTCACGCTGTACCTGTCCTCTAGCAAAGCACCTCTTTCAACCAGCTCTCAAACTGACAGTTAACGGTGCAGCAGCAAAAACATTCCCCTCTCTCCTAAACAACGTTCCCTATGTAGCCGTAAAATGTTCCGGAGAGTAGTTGTACTTACGTCACTACAGGCGCTGCTCATTCATAAAATTAGGGATGTAACGATAGCAAAATCGTTTGATTAAAATCTTTTGTTGTAAAATGTCAAGCAGAAGACATTACAAATAATTGACAAATTTAAGTAATATTTATTGTACTTTACCAAATACGCTATTGAATTGGCTGATGTTTAAGATAAAGCGGCTTTATATGTGCTTTGAGAAATTGACAATTCCCAGAAATTAAGACTGATTTCTATGATTTATTAGCATTCATAACATAAGAAATAGAATTAGTACATATAACCAGTACAACCAATTATTATTAGTTGCCGTGGGTTGTTCCATCACTATAAGTTCTTCTTTTTATTAGTTAACAGCATTGTTTACTGAAAAACCTATGCTGAAAATTCTTTTGTGAAATTAAGAATTAGCATTTACCTCATGTTGGCATTGTTGATTTGACTTTTTTCTCAGCCTATCCAGCATGTAAGCTCATTGACAAAATACTGTAATATAACATGGCAGCATCCCAGCTGACATTTCATTATTTCCAGTGCAGTCACTGAGAGTTAGGGTAAGTGTTCCAGTCACATACGGTTAGGGTAAATGCTCTTAACATGAACATTGGATTGGATGATATTTTTCTGTCACAAGGAAACTTGCAGGAACAATCTCTCCTTAGGAAGTCAAATATAAAAAGAATTTGAATTATTTAAAGAATCTGGAATCTCAATAAATGGACAATAGCCAAGAGTGTGTTTGTATTCATATATGAAAGTTTTTTTTTTTTTCTCCTCCTGATTACAATGTAGACTTCCCAACCTCCTTTTCAAAGAATGTTTATAAAAGTTCAAAATACAATAGCTCTCTTCCTGCTTTGTTTTCACATCCACTGGTGAAGTGCTTTGAAAATGCACAGGCATAAAGATTTCAGTATTAAATTATAATATCAAGTTCTTATATTTTTGCCATCATCTCCTTGAAGAAGCCAAGGTTTTTAACAAGTTAAGACAGCCAACAGCAGCATACCACGAGTTAGACATGTTCTGTCTCGAAGTGCCACTGCATTCACCAGATATTACTGTATCTTCAGATTATGTCTTGAATGGTCATAGTGACACCATTACTGGCAATCACTACTAAACCAGTATGAAATAACTCACAAAAGTTTAAAGAGATCTTACATAGCAATTGCTGGTTAATAATTTACTGTTCTGGACTATTTAAACAATCTAACTATCTAAACTATTTCCTTAATTTGTTGACTTGGTTGTTCTTCTCCTGTTTTTGATCTATACACATTTATTTCAGGACAGTGTTCCATAATATCTCAACCCTTCTGAACAGACCTGAATATAGCACTATAAACATCGGCTGCTACACCAGCTGTAAAGACCTGAGAACCAGAAATACAGCATGCATATCACTCCATCTTTTGTCTGCAGCTTCCTTTGGTGCATTTAATGAGGACAGTTGAGCATTTCAGCAATGTATGTGAATGTAAAACATTTAGCCTTCAAAGGTGTTATTTGCATATGAAAGCTGTCACTGGGTCATTTACATAATCTTAACCTTTCAGGAATCACTGCAACTTCCTTGTTCCATGTCATATGTATTTGCACAAAGCCTTTGTTACAGTGAAAGCAGTTTCACAGAGACTGGACTGCAATCATACAATGCACACAAAAAATAAAAAAATAAAAAAGTACTAATATAGCACAGGTTGTACAATGTAAATTGAAATGGTGAAATGCAAAAGGTTCAAACTTACTCAAAAGCTGCTACGTGAATCGTTTCTTATTGACCACGTTTCTCCTAGATCTCCCTCTGAACTACTCGTTCTCCTGTTGTTTCATAAGTATCTGTATAATCTGATCAACCTTGAACTATGTAGTCAGTTCAGACAAGGCTGTCCTGCAGCCTTGTCTTTTTACGGGTCAAAAAGCAAATATACATACGAAATTGCCACATTCATGCAGTTTGTACAATGAATTATGCTTTTGACATTATTATTGTTATTATACTTGGTCATATTACTGTTAGTATGTTATTTGCAGTGCATTTATTCATATTGGCTTAAATGGTATTAGTAGACCAAAGTACAACAAATACAATCCAAGTAGACAAACAGAGTTAACATATTTCACAACAAGCACAGTACAGTCAGTACAATCAAACCAGTCGTGATTACAGCATTTGCAGAAAATGCCAAATGAGTGTGTACAGCAAGTGCAGTCTCAGGGAGTCACATCTGAGATCATTCTGAAGAATTCAGCCTCCTGAGGGCCAAAGCCACTTGAATAATTTCTGTTTCCAGGTGCAAACCAGTAATTAATTATATTCAATAAATATTTTAAAATAATAAAATAAAAAATATATATAAAGGGCAGAACAAATAAATATTTTTGATAAATTGTTTATTTTGATAAATTCAAGACTTGTGGACATTTGTTAATTATTATAACATGCGAAAAAATTTTTACATGTAGTTATGACATTTTAAGGTATTACTTAAATACTTAAGTGCCACAGCCTTAGTATGCAATTTCTAACACATTCTCATTGCTTACATTCTCACTGTTGGATAGCACCATTGTTTCATTTGGAGGGACTTTTTGGATTTAAAAATGATGGAAATTCTATATGGTTAAGTAGTTGTAAGCAGCCCAGGCTTATTACTGAATAAGTTACTGATTGTTTGGCCAGATAATTGGTGAATTACTGCTTAGGTCAATAGACCACTGTCCTTTAAGTGCCAACAGTTTTCTCTGTTGAAAAGGACTTTTATAAAGGAATCCTAATTAAATGTGTTCTTATTTGCATCATTTCTGTATTCAGTGGAATTTCATTGTTCAAACGAATTTCAAATTCATAAACAATGTCAGAAAAACAGTATATTTTACTCAATAACTGAAAAGCTGAAAAGAATATCACTACAATATATAGACTACCTGCAAGATGAAAAGATGGAGGAAAATGTAAAGGATACAGTGCGAGCATTTAGCTGTTAGATAATTTCGCCTATAATTATGTCCATAAAGTATTATTCTATAGTCATATAAAACATTCTAATAATAAGTATCATGTGGAAAATTAATATTACACTGTGGTGACAGGAGGTGAAATCCACAGCAGAAAGGCCAAAGATAAAAGCAATGTGTGGGGCTGTGGGAGTGGCACAGCAGCATTGATCTGTGACAAAAAGCATGATCTTACTTCCAGGCAATTATTAGTATTATTATTATTACGTGCCCAAATCATCTTGTCTCAATATCTGTCTTGTAAGCGAACAGGCTATAAGGATCAGAGGTATGACAGGGTCTTACAGTATGTTTAAATTATTCCTTTGATTTAAGTTCAAATGATTAATCTACAACACTCTCCCTTCCTAAAGTCTGGCTGGCAGCACCTAAAAAAGAAGGAAATAAAAGGGTGGTAATAAAAGTTATTTTTTACATCACAGGTTTGCTTTCCATTACATTGGTTAAAGGCGGGCAGGATGTTGTGTTAAAATTTAGTAAAACTAAGAAATAAGGAAACTGCTTCACTTATACAACATGCAATTCTCCCTTATCTCTCTCAACAACACTTTAGATTGACTATCAGCAGGACAATCTTCCTACCACATAAATATGTTAACAGTTTCAAGAATGTTCTGGAACATTTTTGTTAAATGGTTGTGAGATAATATCACAATGACAGTGTTACCAAAACAATCTTAGAGAATATTTAATATTACCAACAAAGCCATGCTCCAGTCATACATATTTCCCATGGTGACCATGTGCCAGGGTTTTGTCATCAGTTTCAGGTGTCCTTAGTTAGCTCAAAATATGGTAAACATGGCCCCATGGCTACTTTTTCAGGTTAGCCTATATGAAGTAACTGTAGTCTTGCATGGTTACCCAGTGCCTCTATTGATTGCCCCTGCAACAGAGAAATATGGTTAAGGATCAGATTGTTGAGATAGAAAGAGGGTATTATTGTGTCTTCCCTTTCACCCTGGACTTCCCTTATCATTCTGGTACCCAAAAAGATGGTGGGTGTCCCCCTTTAATGAGCACAGTTAGAGGGATGTATTTCCTCTATGTACCAGAGCAGATACTAGAATCCCTGTCAGGTGCAGCACTGTTTACAATCTTGAAGCTTAACAGTGGTTACTGACAGGTAGAAAAACATTCGGAAAGCCAGCCATTCATAGCATTTGTCACATTTTGGATTGTTCTAGTCTGAGCATTTGCCTTTTGGTTTGAAGAGCACCTGTTACTTTCCATAGGCTTTTGGCTCCAGTCTGCAGAAGCTGTCTGAGATACTTTTGTATGGTTTTCTTGGATGACATTATCATTCGATAAAGGGATGTCCAGACTCATCTCTGTGACATCTCCAGCAGAATTACTTGAACGTGACTAATGAAATGCCAAACTTTCCTAATATTGGAATGCTCATTTACAATTCAAATTCTTTTTTTAACTGGACTAAAAAACTCACCCTTCCTACAATGTTCTGTATGCATTAAAATAATTATCAAGGGACACCCAGGGAACTGGACAACTATACATGCTGGGAAACTCTAACTCTAACTTTTAAGGATTCAAAAAATTGCAAAACAGGTGACAATATAATAATTTAATTCCTGTTGGTATGTGCATGTGAATGGCATGGAATATTCACTGAGTGATAAATTTAACATTAATTTGCAACTATGAAGTAAGACATACTCCATGTAGCTCCAGCCAATGAGTGTAATGGATTATAGATGTGCATCCAGCCATGAACTCCCCTCTGATTGGGTCAAGGCCCACAGATAAGGCCACATCACAAATATAGCAGCAAACAGCCACAGCTGTGAGAGGCCATCGGTCATGTGAAATCTCTGATTCACCTTACACACAAAAACAGAGCTGTAACGGTTGTTATACAATTTAAAAAAAAAAAAAAAAAACATTTAAAGATAAAATAATTGTGGATGTGCAAAATAGCACTCAATACTGTTTGGAAAACTGGTAAGGGAGTGCATTTTGATAGGGTAGTGTTTTCTGGCTATTACATAAGGTTATTGTTTTTTTCCCCACTTACGTAATGTGGGTGAACTTTGGTTTGATTTGAATTGTGATACCACTCACCACCAAAAGACCCAGTGAGATAACATAGTAGCAAACCAATGTGGTGAATGTGTCACTAAACGTTCTATATGAAAACATTCAGTGTTATTTTTGCTTTTAATACTAAGTCAATTTTTCAATTCTCAAAGATAATTGTCTTATTCTACAAACTTAATAAAACATAAACTTAAGAGATTTAATGTCAGCAAATTGTTCCTTTGCACATACAATAGAGTTAATTGATCCATTTGATGATAGTTGTTTATAAAAATAATTTCTCTCCTTCAATAAACTGTACAAGAGCAGTTGTTACTGCGTTCAGTCTAAAAATAGACACATTGGGTAAGCTAAACTGAACGGTTGTAAAGTAAACAAAAAATCCAAATAAAAGAACAACATTTCAGCTTTTTGTGGAAATAGATCCAATGGTGCTTTCATCTGTGAGCATGTGAGGAAGTGTGTCTCAATTGATGAGGGGTGAGTTCTAAAATGTGGTTGTGTTTCTGACCTTTGTACCGTGGGCTGGCCTTGGGACTGAGATTACTGTTATTTTCAAATGCTCTGTTGGCAATATAAAACGCTGAAGCACTTCAGGAGGCACAGTGATGTTAGAGTTTTTTCTTTGCTCCAGTCAGGGAAAGCCATTTATAAACCTGATTGTAGTTGTGATCTGGAGACAGTCCTCTTCATGAACATTGAAGTGCATTTTTCTGTAGCGTAAAGAATGGTATCAGACCCAATGTAAAGGCACAGACATTGACATATCTATGGTGTCTTTGTTCATCCGCCCACTGCTCGGGGCTAATAATTGCTAATAATTATTTAATGTTGTGCTATGCTTTTCAGCATGCTAATAACAACTCAGAGTGCAAGTTTATTATTATCCTAATGTCAAGCTATTATCTATCCACTTTGTTGTATCAAAAATTATTTCAGTATATCCAAGGAAAATACAAAGGGCCCAAGAGGTGCTCAATATTCTGCTTGAATTTTCCTATACCAGCAAAGCAATCTATTTTAATAGGCCTTAATGGTTTAATACTGCTGTAGGTAGTTGGGTACCAAAATAATTATGATGATAAATGAGTATTATTTAGGTCAAAATGATAACCTTCAAATAGTTTTATTTGCCTTCCCCTGGTCTCTTTCACCTGCTTTTTAATGAAATGTTCACCTGAAGTCAATAATACCTTTGCTAAACAATTTTGTTAGTAGAAGGAAATGTGTATTTATTGCATATAGAACTTCCCAAAATGACAATTACCGACTGTGCATCTCACTGATCACTGCCATGATGTACCTGTCTTAAAAGTATTTTGTATGAAGACTTTGTATGAATCCTTTTTTGTGGTGTATTGCACCTATACTTTTCCCAATACAGGTGCAATACAGGTTTCCAACACACATAGTTTACCCCTGTGACAGTATGTCTCCCTGTACTGTCCCATTCTTCAGTCCATAGGCCCCTGTTCTTGATACATCACTTTACTGGCTCTGTATAAATTCCCAGTAGACCTTTTTCATTGTGGCTAGGAATATGTACATCATTGGCTCCATCTACTCATGTTACCATCTCCCCTTCCCTCTGGGGGAGGAATCTGTATACCCGTGTCCAAATATCTGGCAAGACCTCCCGCACAGACCGATTGCATTGAGCATCACACTCATTCATCATTTCACGCCTTTCACTATCTCCATCCATGTTGGAATTTAATGAATGTACTTTTAACTCTTCACAGTGTGGCCTGGGAACTGTTGAGTGAGAGCTTAAGACTTAAGAAATATATTAAACTTGCTAATGCAAAAATATATTAAACATCTATTTGACAGTTTTAAATGTATGAAAATAAATCTTTAGCTCTCTTCAGATGCAATTGCAATTGTTGTGGTGTGGTGAATGACTGGTAAAAAATAAAAACTATGGCCATGTCTGACTTATGACTGTGGCCCATCCCAATGTCCAACACTAAACTGTGATAATGACATAAATATTTGAATCCATTTTGAACCTCACATGTATTGTTCTAGGAGGACCTCATGGGTGCAGGTACTGCAATTGTAAATGCGGGACACTGGAAGCACAGTGGAGATTCACATAAGTTCATGAAAGGTGACACCAGCGTATAGCATGTAAAAAATGCAAACTGGTACTGTAGGGAAGAGAGAGAGAGAGAGAAAAAGAGAGAGAGAGAGAGAGAGAGAGGGAGTGTATTGCATTGAAAGTTGGTATTGTAAACATGGCTCATATTCCTTATCCATTGAAAAATGATCTGTTGTGACCACAGGCAACAGGAGTTTGGAAAGTAACACATGTTTTAGTGACAAAGACTAAAAACTGAAAATATTATATTGAAAATACATTCAACATACAGTATGTTAAAAAAAGTTTTATTTATTTGAGCCATATATATTTTCATGTAGTTTTGTCTTACAGTGAGAAATTTCTTAAGGGTCTTCAGTGACTCTCATAATTAAAAAAGTACTTTGGAGCTTCTTGTCAATAGTGGGATTGTGTTAGTTCTCTGCAGTTCACAGGTGTTTGGTGTTGGGTATTTCTGGGATCTGATCTTGTATGAGACTATCCTGAGGCATTTGGTGAAATGCCCTCTGGGCTCACATCTATTCTCTTTGTTCTATACCTCCCTGTCCCTTATTGCAGCCATCATTGTCTCATCTTACATCCATTTCAGCAAAACCTCATGCACAAAATCAAAGATTGGTTTTATACATTAAACTCCACCCCTGGTGAGGGCTCTTGGATTTCACACAGTCATTGTGATGTTTAGATTGTTCTGTCTACAGATGGTGACTCGCACAGTTCTAATATAACCAAACATCAGCAGCAAGACAACTCAGCTCAGATCTCATGGTTCAGCAATGACATTCATCTTGAAGGTAACACATTACTTGGAGCAACATCATCAAAAAATCATGTTTTTTCTTTTCCTTCACGGTGAAAGCATCTGACTCCTTCAGTTTCTCCAAGCAAGTTAGACAAGTGTTAGGCACACTATAAGTAATCATTGGCCAACAGCTGAAGCTGCAAGCAATGTATCACAGGGCAATTCATTGTTGCCAATCTACACATATCTAAATAAACATAACCTACAATTTCATGAATTCTAAAGGCATTTGGCTCCAAAAGTTTTTGGAACTGCCCTGTAGTGCTTTGTTAATAATCACATGGAATAAGAGCCTCTTGATATTTTATATACACATAAATAGGGGGTAAAATGAGCCTGAAGAATATTATGGGAAACCGCAAATACAAAACAAAGCATGCATAAGGAAGAATCCACAGTCTTTTTGCCAGTAGCATTATTTTCCACCAGTAAAAGAAAAAATCTTAAGGATGACTTCACTGTCACCGCCACATTAGGGTAGTGCTGTGGAGGCAGTTTAACTCCGCAGAGATTTCAAAATGGCTGCAACTGGATCTAGTAAACTCCTTGATGTGAGCTGCATAGAAACCAGTACATTAAGTGTAGTGTATTTTCCTATCAAACATTGCATCAGTTAGTATTTTTTTCTGTTTGTAAAATCTGTCTTGAGACGAATACATTTCTTGATAATGTTAAATCTGTTAAAACAAGCAGGAAATATTCAATAAGAGACTAATGTCCTAAATAAACCATTTTTAGTGACGACCTGAGTCAGAGCAGCAGAAGATTCCCTGGAACTGTTGTGTAACGCGAGTTATGTTTGAGGTGAGGATCAGTTATTCATTGAGGCAGTATCCCTGTATCTACCTTTATGATTTATCTTTGAATAAATCTTTGTCCTCATGTGGCCCTGTTTCATGACCCAGTGACCTGTCAGTGACTTGGCAACGTGAGGTTTCGGTGATGTCCTGGTCCAAAATGGACCAACCCCCTGAGATCCCACATGAGAACATTGAGAAAATTTGAGAATCGTTGTTGTTCCAGTGCTTGGTATGGGATTGTACGTGACACATGGCATTGGTCTTACATACCTCACTACAGATAAGAATCAGCTCCACACTGACATACTGATGCAGATTCTCTCTCCCTGTCTCACTCACTACTTTCCACAACTCTCTCTCCAACTCTGGGGTGTTGTTGCCTCAGTAGGTATATGGATAAATGAGCACTGGGTAATCTTCATTTTTAATGGTAAAGAAATGCAGGCAGTAGCAACCAAAGAAATCTTGCAGGTAAATAGTTTCTGTAAAAAACTGGAGAAACAGCTATTACTTATGGTTTCCATTCAAACAAGTCAGGGGAATTATAGCCTCAATTTTAAAACTCATATCACATGGAAAATTAATTTCAAATTACAGTCTGAGCATGGATAATGGATATGAATATCTACAACTCTGAAATAACTGGAAAAAATAGGCATCTAATAAAAGGTATCTAATAAATTAACTCACAAGAGATATTTTTAACATGTAAGTCATTACAAAGGCGAGAAACAAAGCAAAAAAAGTTCATCAGAGGTGAGAGATAAAGCAAGCATTGGGAGCTACATTAATTTGCACAGGAGAGGGGCTCAATGAGAAAAGGCTCTACCACCTCTCTACCCAATCTTGAAGCAAGATTGGAGAAATCCTGCACCTTGGGAACAAAGAGTTCCTGGAGGAATATCAGAGTGAGGGAAGTCCTTAAAATAGTGAGGGGCAAGACCATGTAAAACCTTAATGCAAAACCAATGTAAAATGTATTGGGAAGCCAAAAGAGAGAAGCTAGCACTGGGGTAATGTGCTCAATGTGTTTTGTTTCCTTGTTAGAATTTGAATTGCTGCAGTTTGAACCAGCTAGGTGGGCTTCAGGGGGGCATTTGCACACTGAAAAGACAGCATTATTGTAGGCCAGTCTAGATGTAAAAAACGCATGGACTAACTGTTCAGTGTCAAGTACTGACAGAAATATCCAAATTTCCTGAAATGAATGGATTTAAACTTAGTTTAATCTTAGTATAGTTTTTTATGTGTTTAAAAAGTAACACCAAGACCTTTGCTCTCACGGGCACAGAGAAACCTTCAAAATATAATGCAATATCAGACAGCTTTCCAATTATGTACCAATAACCAATATTTCTGTTTTGCCTCAATTTAGAAGGAGAAATTTTTAGGTCATTCCTTTTTACCTTTGAGACAAGCTTCAATATTGGACAGTTTCAAAATGATATCAGGTTTGGTTGAGATGTACTATTAAGTATATTCTGCAGTGACAGTTAATGCCATGTTAATGGATGATGCTGCAAAGAGGTTGCACATACCCTTGTAGCATTCCACATCTAATACTGGAGTGATTTATTGACAATATAGACAAATTGATGTGGCCTTGATAGATAAGACCTGGACCTGGAGTGAGCCTGTCTACTTAAGTCAACACTGCACTTTAGTTTTGAACAGCACGTTTGAAGCACACAGCCATTGTGAGAGGAGAGAAGCAGATTATTATGCACTTGTGCATTTTAATGGTGTGATGTGTTCTAAATCCATGCTGCTACAATGTTAATGGCTTGTTATGACTTTTTCTAAGGACTGGGAGGTTAGAAATAGGCCTATAATTGGATAGATTTGGATACAGATCAGACTTCTTGAGGATGGGCTTGATAACTGCTACTTTGAAGAACATATCCAGACATTAGGGAGGTATTGATAACATTAAACAATGACATGCCAATTGCACGTAGCCACTGTTTTATGAATCCTGTTGGTATAGGGCCTAACAGGCAAGTGGAGTTTTTCGATGAATTAATTAAGGAAGAGAATTCATTCAGTTTAATTCATGTGAAAGAATCTGGCATGTAGCTAGTCCAAAAGACATATTCATATTATCAGAGCCTGGACAAGCCAGGCTGGAGGCAGAATCTGAGGAAATACTTTTTATAATGCCTCTTATGATTTGGTTGTGAGAGACGTTCTTAAAGTCATCACTGCTGTCAATTACAGGAATGCAGGGGTCGACAGGTCAGCTCTTTGCTCGTCTGGCGACAGTGTTGAACAGGTATCTGGAACTGTCTATATTTCTCTTTTGAGGTAGAAAAAAATAATGATCTGGCAGCTGTAAGGGCATGCTTGTAGCTCATCAGATTACTGCAGTTAAAGTTATGTGTTCTGTTGAAACATGGTCTACACTACCAGGCACAAGTTTCCTCCTCTCTTGTTTTCAAAGGAGGAATTACAAGATCTGTCACAGCATAAATTAAACCTGAGACTTCATCTCAAGGAAATGACTTATCATTATTTGAATGTAAATCAAAATTGGTTAATGAAACAGACAGTCAACATTGTTATGGTGGTGATCTAAAACAGAGTAACACCTTTATGAGGGGATTTTGTATCTCCATTACTTGACCTAGACTTCTGGGTTTGAAACAGAAATTCCACACTACACAGCAGTCATACGTTAGGTTCTAATACTTGCCTTGCTTGCACTAAAAAGCGGACAGGAAGGCATGTAGCTGAGAGATGGTGAAACAGTGGAACAGAGATAGAGTTTCAATAGCTGTAATGATCAACAGGTGGCGCTATTACTCACCTTTTTAAAGCTGAGGTGAGAAAAAGGAATTATGCTATACATTTTGCATTCCTAATCTGTCCATCTTTGTGTAACTGTGTTCAGGGCAACATAGGAGTCGTGGGATCCCATTGTGAACCAGAGAAAATGGTAGAAATTACATGATTTAGTGGATGGTTAGGCTGGATGTCATCCATATTGAAGCACTGTGCCTTGATAGTTTGACTTTTGAATAAAAAAATTATCCTGCAACTATTGCATTTCATTTTCCCTCCTGGTAAAATAAAACCCTATACTTTAGCAGTGCAGTTACAGGATACATTATTGATCATAATCAATACTACGGCAAACTGTCCTGTCTGAGGATCTTCAAACACCCTCAAACTTTAATTTCAAGAGCTCCAGATTCATCACCAGATCCAAACCAAGGCTGCCTTCATTTTATACTTTACTTTGTCAAAGTGCTGAGGACTTGATATTTTAAGTCACTGGTTACTTGGTCCTGCAGGACACCTGTGCATCTTAGATCCAGCATTTTATTTCAGCACAGATCTGAACATAATGCAGGTTTGGAAAATCAGAACCCTTGCGTCAATGATGACCAGGTGTCCACACCATTTAGGACTTTCAACCTCTACATATATCATATTCAATATTTGCTACAACTCATTATAACAATAAATTACATGTCTGATTTATGTTTGATAACATATCTAAATAAAAAGCCCCTAAAATAATACAGAATATATAAAATAAGTAGAATCTTCATGCTTTGTAACATAAAAACCTTTTTCTTAGAAAACATTGCTTTAATTGGGTAATCTGTGCCCGTTAGAATTTTGAAGTGATTATCTTCATACCAGGAACAGCTCTTGTACTTCAGAAGCAGCCTTGAGGGTTGCAGCAAACATCAGCACAGGGGCACTCCAAAACCAGGGCTGGAAACCACTGAGATTAATCTGGCATCCAACCAGACACTAGGGGGCAACATTGTGGGTACAAGTCAGAGGATGGGGCCAGGAATATCTTTGTAGGAATCCGGGGCTTTAATACTAGAGCAGATACAGCTGCTGTAGCCAGGCGTAAAATACCTTGACCGAACTACTTCAGTTCAATACCCACTGATGTAAATTTTAAATATATATTAATTTTAAATGTAAGTCTTCGTAGACACCAGCTAAGACTTTAAATATTAATCAGTTATTTCCAATTTATGTTTATTTTATATTTTTCAATTAAATAAGAACCACTGTCCTATGTTACAGAACAACAGTTTTAAATGTTGAGTGTGGACACAGCAGTGTATATAAATTAACTGCTCTGTCTCAAGAAAATGTCCCTTGAGGTTTGAGTCTCGGTTTCCTGACACTCATATGTTTACTGATGCAGTCAAGTGAAGTCATTGAAATGTTTCTGCTGTGCTGTTCACTGTAAGCCTGTGTGACATCACAACAATGTTAGTAAATCATAATGTGTAATCAGGCTTTGCCTTCTTCAGTCCACTTTCAGACTGAAATGAAAATTATGGGGAAAAAACAATGCTGGAATTGTTCACTGACAGTCATTGACTAATTATGATGATTTTTTCCTATTGTTTGTTTATGTTCTTTCACATTTCACTGGAAAATACTATGATAATGCCATGAGATTGTGCAGATTCATTGTGTTGTGAATGTATTTTATGGTCTCCTGGGCCCTGCATTGTTTAATACCCTGCCCCAATTCATATTTCCTCTGAACAAAAATGACCATAAAAAATGACAAAATTAAGACAAGGCAACAGAGGTCTGTCTTGTTTGACATTGTTTTGCAGGGTTTTTACACTATATACATTCACACATCATAGCATTTTAGCCCGTTGTCATTAGCTGTTAACAATAATACTCACTGAAGCAACACATGAGGATGGAGAGTACGGAAAAAACACCAACTGCTGAAGCTGCTCTTCTCTTTTTTGTGCAAATATTTAATAACTGTAGCATGTTATCCATCCTGTAGGGGGCCTCTCTTCCAGAACTATGGCAGTGAGTGAGTTAAGATTCATGTCTGCAATAGATTATGACTGTTCACCAGCAGGGGGCAGTAGATTTAACATTTCATGTTTCCACAAAAAACTCACCTGAAAGGAAAAACAGGTGTGCAGACAGTAACTTGAAAGGAGTTATAAAGCACATACTCTCCCAGCTGTACAATCGTGGCCATCATTGCAGTTTCACATGGATACTTTTCCTGGCTGGAAAAGGTAAGGCTTGAAAAGATGGTTAGGGATTACTGCCCATAAAGAACAAATGATGACGTTTATGAAGCCATTTGTGATAAATCTGCTGATCTTACACTTGTATGAGAAGTCCATATTTCTTTTGGTCTCTGTGGTAGCGTCTGTGTCTCTGGGTGGGATTGGAGTGCTGAGTCATTTGTCCCTATTATGTCTCTTTAGACCCGCCATGTAAACACTGTGCAATTAGACATTACGAAATAAAACAACCTCAATGCCAAGAGAAGAAAGGTTTTCACGAAATGTGTGCATTCCACAAACACACCTTGTTACTGCCCAGACGATACCTCCTGTCTGATGTGAAGTCATGTCTACAGACGATCAAATATGCCTCAGTCAAGACTGAGCAAAAGGAAAGTATGTACTGTATTAAGCACTTAGTGTGAGAGTGAATGTTTTCAATAAATGTAAATAGATTAATTATATAACCAAACTATTGAAGAACATTGTGTTAAAATATTTAACTGTCAGTCATGTTGTAGCATTTCCTGCCGCTTCTCTCTAACAGATAAATAGCATTTAGATATTTCCAAGATATCAGGATGAGAAACTTAATCACTCCTACCATCCTGTTTGTTCATCTTACATTTTTCATCCCCCATCCCCCTTTCCCTTTTTAATCTACTCTGCCATTTTTTTTACATCATGTCTCTTCTTTACTTCATCACATTACATTACAGTAATTTAGAAATGCTCTTGTCCAGAATTATTTCTTCCTTTTTGTGTTTTCATTCTCTCTTCCTTTTCCTCTGTCTCTCTGAAATGAATAAACTGAAAACAATATGTGGACCCTCTGATCTTTACTATCACTGCCTTTCTCTTGCACAATGTTCTGTCATCATCTCTCTGTTTCTTTCTCCCTTTTCCCCGTCAGTAAAAATACTGCACTGGGCAGTGAGGCTCAGAATAGCTGAGGGTAGAGATGGGCAGCAAACACACATGTGGGCTGTTGGCTGTGTGCTCTGCAGTGCTTAGGAGCCATATCCTCTCCAGCGGAATGGAGGTTGTTTCCTCATGCATGCCAGTGGTCAGTGTCTGGCCTCCCCTCCCAAAGATATTTCTGTCTCTTCCTCAGAGTCCAGCTGTGTGTGTGTGTGTGTGTGTGTGTGTGTGTGTGTGTGTGTGTGTGTGTGTGTGTGTGTGTGTGTGTGTGTGTGTGTGTGTGTGTGTGGTGTGTGTGTGTGTGTGTGTGTGTGTGTGTGTGTGTGTGTGTGTGTGAGAGACAGAGGCAGACGGAGAGAGAGAGAGTGATAGAAAGAGTGAGAGAGAGTGAGGAAGACCAAGATTTAATTATCTATTCTTATTTAGTTTTATTTCTCCTTTTAAAATGTTATCCAATTTTTTAAAAAAAATGCCACTTATATTTCATTTCTGTAATGAAGATTTTCAAATATAGCAGAACTTTCAACAACTTTTAAGACATTCAGAATTCTGAAGTAGTTGTCTCTTAGGATGTGATGTTAAAATACATCATTGAATTATGGTAGGCTTATTTTTTGAATTGACTTCCAATATTTTAACAATGAACAACAATCAGGTGGTAATGCTATTGGTGAATGACTGCAGGTGCCAGTGAAACAAATTACAAGTTATTACTATTATTGTTGTTAATATTATTATTACGATTAGTTGTAGTCGCAGTAGTACTAGCAATTGCAGTAATACAATTGCAATACATAATTGATGTACTTGACAACACATCATATTTATATATGATGTGTTGTATTTGTTAATGGAATAAAGAGAGGTAGAATGGTGCGGACAATATCTATCCAGCCTGTTTGTGTTTATAACACACAAACAAGTAATTTATTCAATATCTCATATCTCTTTGTGGGACAGGGATTCAGGTGGAAGGGGGGAGGGGTGGTCTGGTAATCATGCCAAAGTCTGGAAGTGTTTGGGGGAGAAAACAAAGAACTTCACTTCGCAAGGGGTTACATTCCAACAGAAGCAAACTTCAAAGTGTGTCAAGAGAAAACAACGGTGTAAAATGTATGAACTATAACATTTTTTCATACCACCATTTAGCATATGGGGAGTGTGGAATTCAAATGCTTAAGTATAACAAAAAGCATATGGTAAAGTGCAATGTCTTGTGATAAGAAATATGAAACATTAAAAATGTTTTTGATGGAAATGTGCCATTGATATGCTGTACACACACACACACACACACACACAATGAAATTGCTTTTTAAGTGTTTGAACCCAATAAAAACTTTGTAGTTAGTGAAAGTACTCAGAGAACACTTACATAACACTGAGACATTCCTGAGTGTGTTAAAATGTGCTGTATGGTTTTGAAAAAGTACAGGGAATTGTAAAGTGAACTTTTCACAATATATCACATGTCACTCCTTGTATCCACACAGACATGTCCCTAGACATGCACACACACACACACACACACACACACACACACACACACACACACACACACACACACACACACACACACACACACACACACACACACACACACACACACTCTCTCTCTCTCTCTCTCTCTCTCTCTCACACACGTTCCCCATTCCTTAAACATGGAACTTTAACCGTGTGTGAGTGTGTGTGTCAACACTTGAATTCTTTAGACTGATGACTTGTTCTGAGCTGCAGATAACCATCAACAGACGGGACAAAATGCTGTCTGTCCTGAAGATTTACTCACGGCTGTGTCGCAGATCTATCTCTCCTCCTGGGGTCCCCCAAACCCTCCAGAATAAACTCAAACCACATGAGATAGATGGGCTTTGATCTGGCTCCACGTGAGAATGGAGAGACTCTGCTGAGGGTTTCCTTTGCCTTTTAAATGGCACATTCCAGCCAGCCCGCTTGAATGCAGAGGTTAAAAGAAAAAGGCCTTTTTGCCTTCTAATTTATGACAGCCTAAGAACACCATTATAAGGGGTCGGAATATTTACTGTTAGAATGGAGAGAATAGTAATGATAGACTTCTCTATAAACCAAGCGCATAGATTACAGCATATATAAAGCATAATTGGTTTCAGAAACATTGTCTTCTTTTATGAAACAGTCTTCTGAGCTAGCTGTATAGGTGATGGATGGTCCAAGAAGTCCCTGAGCCTACAGTCACAAGCAAAAAGAAATGACAAACAGAAAATTTTAAATAATTCTATTTTTTTTGGTTGAAACCACAAAACTTATATTTTTATTTCATAACAAAAGATATTATACTGTGCATGAGTAATTGAATTACCAAGCCATGGAAACAATTGTTTAGCGCAATTCAGCAATGTTAACATTTCACAGACAATAACATAAAGTCCCTTAGTTTGCCAAAGATTCAGCATCCTGAAGCATCAGATGAAAGGGGTTTGGGCTTGGGAAACACCTGTGGATTTCCTGCAGACAAAATAAAAGTTGAGAGAAAATATTATCCCAGTGAAACAGACAATGCTTAGCCAACACAAATTTCATTATCAGGGTTGGTTGGAACATGAGATTATAGTGATATTGGTGTACAGCTGTACACAGGAGCAGATGTCATGGGAAAAGGTAAGCGATTCTAAACTTTTGAATTCTAACCCACCTTTACATTACAACTAAAGCATGTATCCCAGACAACACTTTGTAAATGAAAGAAAAGATGAAAAATCAAATAAAGTCCAAAACCTAAAAATTGCAAATAAACACTGCCAAAACAGGGACAGGGACTGGAAACTTCCCCAGCTCCAGGGTCATTTAAGACAGAGGGTGACCCCCTTCTTACTGTCACTTTCTAATGTAAGTTGCTGACAGTCATAGCAGGAAATGACATTCACCTGGGTCAGATAAAATATGATGTCCTGCACATGCTCTGAAGGGTTCTGGCAGGGAGGCACAGGCATCTCCCACAATCCTGTGCAGCTAGCTATGAGGGCTTTATGCTAGACATCCCCCCAAGCACTGCTACTGATGTTTGCGTAGCCTTGGTGAGATGATCCAGCTTCACACACCCTGCCTTTCGCTGGCTGAAATGTGTTTTGGCTGATCAGAGTCTGAGTCAGTGTCCAGGTACGGTAAAACAGTGTATCATCAAAAAGCCACTTCCCCATTATCACCCAGGTCCATGGGGGGCTGTGACTCCTGTAACACAGACTGGTCAAACAGTGTGAGCCCAGTCAGATCAGCCTCCTCCAAATGAAGCAGTCCACAGCTGAAGGGAAGCCTTTACGTAGTTGGCACTCTTAAAGCCATGACTCTTAAGGCCATGTCCACTATGCCCCATCCCTTTTCACAAACTGGTACCAAATACCTCCAGAATTTTCAGCATATATCTTCCCCTCCTGAGACCCCTTGGCAGACTAAAAACTTGACCCACCTGCCACTGGTCAACCTCCAAGGCCTCACTTTTCGCTCAGTTTACTTGTGCTGACGTGGCTCTTTCATACAGTCCCAGACTCTCCAGTAACGTCTGAACAATCCCCCCCCACACGCACACACACAATGGAATGCATGGTTGAGCTCATCAATAAAGAATCAATGCAATCATATGTCCATGATCAGTGTGAGTGTTTATCTGAACAGAGAGTACACTTGACTGAGACATAAAGAATGGTTCTTGTGCCAGCATGAACTTATTCTGGCTGGTAAAAATCTATAGCCCAGTGATAGTCTCATATACATTAACATTACCTAACCTTGCCACGGTTGTTTAACACACACATCATTCCTGTTAGAACTTGAAATGGATCTTCAGTGATCCACCAACAGCTCTGACAAACAGCCATGATCACACAACATGGGTATGTGAAGGATTTATGGAATTTAATTCAACTTTGCATAAAAAACATATGAGGAGTTTGCACATTTCTTTGTGCTCTTCAAGTCATGACATGCATCACGGATTTTCCTTTCCCTGCAGAGATAAATACTGTCCTGACAAACTCTTTAAAATGTTATCTTCTCAAATACAACCCCATCAATCTAAGTGTCCCCTCCAGTTCTTTTGGAATGGGCGCTACATATATACTTTTACACATGATTTACTGCTGCTTTACTAATGGACTGCATCACAGCCCTGCTGGTGACGTCATATGACTCCTGTTGAGGTGTTCACCGTAATCTTTGCTTTGTGTGCCTGGACTGCACAGAGTGCTAGAAAAAGCTTTGGCTACTTAAAAAGGTCTTCTGTGTTGCTGGAAGGAATATTGTGAGAAATTCCCAACCTTTTCCTCCCGAGATGTATTCCCAGCTGGATATGTACAGTCCAGTTACAGTGCTGGAATGCACAGTTAAAAAGGTGGGTTATGCATCTTAACTGCTAATGAGTGGCCTAGCGCACAGAGAGTTCAGTGATGTCCCTTCACGTCTGGAGGTCCTGAGTGTGCCTGGGCTAAGTGCACCTAGCAGCCTGACAGTGCAGTGAATAATTAGCTGTAACATTTCCCTGGGAGGGAGGGTTTTTAATTGAGTTTGACCTTGCCTCGTTATGACAAGTGACGTCTCGGGTCAACATGGGGACTGACGTCTGTCTGCTTAAAACTGTTCATGACATTATTGTCCAACGTAATAACTGCACAGTTTAGCGGCCTGCGAAAAGCCATGCTTGTTTGTCCTCTCCTAAACCAATGGAGAATGTTGTACTGATAAGGAGGACCTGTGAATATAACTGGCCATTCCAAAAATAGTGGAAAAAGGGAAAAATTAGGGTTGAAAATGAGTTCAGTGCCTTAGCTCATACACAGGACCAAAGTATCTGTGGTATGTGCCTTTCTGCCACTACAGATCACTCTGTCTTACACACAAAGGGATTTCATAAGAGGACAACTATTTTTCTTTCAGGCCCATGTATTTGTGTGTGTGTGTGTGTATTTATGATTTGTCTAAGTTAAAGTGTATATACTATAAATGTATGTTTCTGTTATCATTAATACTTGTCTATGTGTGTGCCTGTGCTTATATATACTGTGTGTGCTTATCTTTAACCCCTTTCACACAGCAGGAAACTGCCTTTTTCCAGCTTTCTTAGACTTTCAGAGCTATCTTTTCTTCAGAGTGAAAGGTGAACCCTTGAACTCTATATACTAAATAACTACGTTCTGGGAGCCACCATTAGCACTACAACAAAGATAGTTAAATGCTGCTCACCTATACCAGCTCATTTTTGCACATTGAGGCCTTAAACTAGTCACTCCTGGATGGGTTACTTTAGCTAATTCAATAGTAAGACAATATGATTAATCAAGGAAAGTATATGTAACACAGTGGATATCAAAATGAAGTGGACCCTGGTTCTCATTTTCATTGTATTTCATTAGTCTGAGCAAGTTGGGGCATGTATCACTCCTGTTATACTTTTTTGGTGTTCTGCTCAAATTCAAACTGGTGATCAGGGCTTTCATGGCTGGGACAAAAGCACTTAATACAGCAAACCACCATTCGTAGAAGATCAGAAGCTCTTCTTGATGGGCATGATTCAGCGCTGGGGTTCCTGTGGTGGGGAAGCTCTGCTTTATGGCCTTCCCCATGCAGCGCTGTGTTTATGATCAGGGGCCAAATACCGCCAGATTAAATCACCACCACTGTAGGCCGCACTGCACAGCGGCTTTGGGCAAACACATCAGTGCTCAGAGAAGCACATTCATTACCACTCACATTAACTCTGTGCTGTGAAGATATTAATAAGAGTGTCAAAAGATACTAATTAAAAACACAAAATGGATCTTGCACAGAGCACATTTTAGGACTTTGAAGGAGGTTAGGATTCCACTCTTTTTCAGACTACATGATCCATCATCATTGTAAGGTTTTTTAGTTAATGTGGTCCAGAGACAGCTGAGCTTTGAAAATTCCTTATTTACAGTTGATGAAGTGTGCCTCCAGGTGGTTCACACAGGAAAGGCACTTGTTTGCAGTACAGCTGTGAGTCCTGTGACTGGGTGTTTGAGTCCCAGCTGACTATGGCTGGAGGGAGGTCCACATTGGAGAGGCAGCGCTTGACGACAGTTGAGGTCAGCCAGTTAAGGTTCTTAAGTCCCATCACTCTCTGACCACTCCTGCTTTCTGCAGATTAGAGTATGTGATGACTGCATGTTCTTTTGACAGCATAGGTGAAATGTACTTGCAGTGTGTGAAGAAATTGGTGAAGTGACATATTCTCAGCTTCCTCCAACTGAGTCTGTGGAAGAGGGTCACTGTGAAGAGCTGACAAGTTTGGTTTGGTGTGTAGAAATTAATTTTTCAATTAATATGAATGTAGTTCTCATGCAGAACAAACTCTCCAAATATGTCTTTGGATTAAGATGCCGCTCAGCAGAAAGAGCCCAACATTCAGTTAATTGGCGCCTCTGCCTCACACTGTCGTTCAAACTATTTTGTTTGTTTATCATGTTCAGAAGTGCAGCAGGTGTTTTCCCAAAGACAATATAAGAGCATATGGAGTGAGATCAAAAGCCAGCCAAAATCTATCCAATTTACTTCATCAAAGTCCAATAAACAGACACTTCTAAAGCAGTAATATAGCACTGGTCACATCATATCATGACACTGGTTAAATGGGTACAGTACAAACGCTGCACACTGACCTGACTGTACGTTTTTTTTTCCTGCCATTTGTCTCCATTGTTGGAATGTTATTTACAGACTGTACTGATAAACTGGGGCCCATCGGAAATCCCAAAAGGAATGACACACAAGATCTTGAAGGATCTCCCATACTGCACTCTGTCAAGAGAGAGCTCAAACTCTTTCCAAAGTATCTGATAAGCCCTGAGCTATCCATTGCTAGTTTCTCCCCTGTAACCCCTCTCTTGTAGAGCAGGTTCATTTTTTCCTTGCTTTTACAGGCATATTGCATGCCTATTGTCCTGACTGAATTTTCCCAGAGGGATATCTTTACTGCAGTGTTTTATTTATAAGGGACCATGCCCACAGTTGGGCCAGACTTGAAAGATAGTTTTAATCTGGGTGTTCCCCATGAGTCTATTACCAAGGTCTGCCATCTTCAAGCCTCGATGGTATAAAGACATTTGTAATGGCATGAGTATGTGAGATACAATACAGGTAAATTCGCCTCATAAAGATAAAGATACATATTAACATTACAAATAAGTAAAATATGTGATCTTAAAGTATGTGCATGTGTTTTCAAAAAGCATTAACACTGAGCATTGTCCCTATTAGACGATCAGTTCTGTTGAGTCTTCAGAGTCCAGTCACTAAAGCACACTTATTGGCAGAATAATACCTGGCTGCCTGATTTGCAGTAGCAGATGAACATAAACGTGAATCAGAGGTACAGCAAATCACTCTCTTGGCATCATTTCATTAAAAAAACTATTGAACAGAACACACTGTATGTTGTATTATTTCTGCAAAGTCAATGCTGTAAAGGTCTAAAAATGAAATAACAAAAAGGGCTGAATACAAATCCTATATGACTAAGCCTTTGATTGATTATCAAGAAAAAAACATCAGGAATTGTTTATCGTGCCAGAGAGTGACATCTTTTTTGATACTGTATAAGGTTTTTTTATTGACTCCCATGATTTGGCACTCCAGGCCTAATGTACTTTCGCCCAAAAAAGGAAGGTTGTCTCTGAGACTTTAGGAGTCTTTTGGAAGTACTAATCATGACTCAGTTGAGGGTGACTTGCTCCAAAGCTGCCCCCCCTCAGCCTCCCACCCGGCCCTACCCTTTCCCTGTGGAATAACAGAGTAAATATAGGAAAGTGGAAAACATCCTGGGCTGGTGCCAGAGGGAAAAGCTGTGCCTCTGGCCCAGTTGCTGGTTGGACTCCCACCCTGAAGCCACTGTGAGCCCAGCGCGGTTATCTCCACTCTCTAATATGGGTCCTCTGCACAGGCACTTCGCAGGGAAAAAATATCCACCCATGAAAAAAAGCATGTGGTGTTTTCTTTTCAGGGCAACTGCGGAGTTGGTTTTAGCCGGATACCGCAATCTGATTACAAGACAACGGCCCTGTGGTGAGGCTACCAGAATTCCTTGCAGAGTGTCCACCCTGTTCCTCATTCCTAAAATGACTTTTTTTTCTTTTCCTGTGGCAGATACAAGCCAGAAACAATGTCACAGGGTAATTTAGCACAACAAACAAAAGAGAGACATCATCCTTCAACATAAATACAGATAAATTAATGTTCTTGACACCAAGATTGTCACACTTACTGAATCAGTGGTTTGAAATCATTATTTCTGCAACCATCACCCAAAAAGGTGATGTGCCCTTTGAGGTGGTGGTGAAACCAGCGTTTTATTTTGATATTACTTCTCCATGTGTCTGGGGAGACATCATGTCCACCATGTCATTAGGCTGTCTGTAGTGATTCAAATAATTTACATTGTATATGCATTTGCTTTAGTGAATCGATGTTGCTTGAGTCATATGTACCTATATGTAATAAAGTAAATGTTTGAGGTTGTGGCAAATTGTATAGGGAAGGGGATTACATTGTTGTTATACCTCCAGTATAACAGCATACACACAGTTCCCAAGTAACAATGGTCTGACTTACAATTTTTTGACTTTATGAGGGCGCTATAGCATCGCTTTCAGTACAGTATTCAATAAATTTCATGAGATATTCAACACATTATTATAAAATAGGCTTTGTGTTAATGATTTTGCTCAACTGTGGGCTAATGTAAGCGTTCTTAGCGAGTTTAAGGTAGGTTAGGTGAGGCTATGATGTTCGGTAGGTTAGGTGTGTTAGGTGTATTAAAAGCATTAACGATATTTTCCACTTATGATGGGTTTATCGTAACCCCATTGTAAGTAGGGGACTGTCTGTATAATGAAACTTTGTATATTATATGGAGGAGAACTCTATCCTGAAGTAAATAAATAAGAATATTTCAGGGCCTATTCACAATGGTTTTGCGCTCTTCAAAAAAGGATAGTTTTATAAGGAGGATTTCTCTTTCTCTCACTGTCTGCAGACCCCATCCCCCCAAGCCCTCCTGCCCATGTGTTTCTCTTGTTCTTCCTTCCTTAATATTTCTTCTGTCTCTCTCACTCTCACTTTCTCACACCCCATCCTTTTTGTTTTCACCTCTGGCAGTCCTGAAGTGCTAACGAGGTAGTGTGAACTCACTACTGTGTAAACAGCAAGATCCAGCTGGAAACCAGGTTGTGTAAACCCTGTACAGTGACAAGCCATGATTCCAGATTTAGAATGAGCTCTGATATGGTGAAGAGGTCTGATATGAAATCATTATGCCACCCTTCACTGCCCTGCCCCCAGCACGGTATCATATACCCAACAGCAGTGTCATTTTGGCTGTGCACCCAGACAGATTGACCAACCTGACCCAGGTCTCCCAGAGGATAATGCTGCTCTGGACTAGGGGTGACCTTGGAAGACCTGACCAGTCAATACACACTGAACCTGCATTCCACATGCATGGTCACCATTGTCAAAAGCAAATACAATAATGTAAAAGGTTTAAAAAAGCACACCCACTCACTTCACAGCAAATCTTCCCAATAAAGCCCTGGGAACAGTGCTGTGGAGATGATAGGAAAAAAAATGAAAAAGTGTGTCACTTTCAGAAATGCTCAGTATTACTGCTGATTGCACACAGCTGAAACAAAATGACAAAATGATTTTTAATTTTTTCTGTCTCTCTTTGTTTGCACATTTTTGTCATTGTGTTTGTATCACTTTGTGGGGGGAAGACCAAAAAGAAAACGCAGTGCTCGAAGAGTTCCACCAATGCCAGCATTTCAGGAACAAACAAACTAGCTAGCTAGCTTGCTAACTAACTAAATAAATAAGCATCCTAATCTAAATGTCCCTTACTGAATTTATTATTTCTGAAAGCCTCAAAAATGATCAAAGATCTTTGTTCAGATTACATAACCATTACAGTGCTAAAGGCACCTGGAGGAAGGTCTGTGTATTGGAATGGCGGTCTACGATCACATCACCCCTTACACTTATTTTGGTTAACTCTGATTTCCTTCCTGGTCAGAATGATCCAGGCTTTAAACCCTGGTCTAGGTTTTTTTTTTTTTTTAAAAATGGGGGAATCCTTTTGATGGTCCAGTTTTTATGTCTTGCGAACTGTTGCAAGAATGGTTCAATCTACCAAATCATAATTTTTTTTTAGGTTTTCACAAATCAGGGTTTTGTAGTCAGGGACCCAACACTGTTGTCTGGTATAGATACTGATCTCCTATTGAGAGGATTCTCTCTGTAGGTTGAATCAAGAAGATGATCAGCGTTTGTTATAGGGCTCTTAGTTTTTCCTCCAACCTGAATATAGAAAGCACAAAGCAAGCCTGGGAGAGGAATCCTAATGTAGTGATTGAGGATGAGATTTAGCACAATATTTGGGAAAATGCTCCGAAAATTTCAATATTTAATTGGGCCAAGGCTATTCAACAATTCAATTATACATTGCTTACATATTTCACCAAACCTTAGACATAAGTATGGATAAATGGATGTAAAAGTCTCCTCTGTGTTTTAAATGTGAGAGGTGAGGTGAGACGAATACTTACATTCACTGTATTTGGTTGTGTGTCAGGTTATGACATTACTGGTCAGGTAAAAAAGGATGTGTAACATCTTAACTCTTGCAGCATGGAATAATATCTTGTTGTTTTGGACTAAAGGTAAAATTTCACCATGGAACCACTAGCATGCTATAATTATGGACTGTATACCCCTAGAATATTTAACCTGTGTTACTCACTCCTACAATTTAACTTAAACTACAATTTAATTATGCTACTCTCTATATATATATTAATTAATCATTTTATATATAATTTATATATTATAGTTATATATATAATTTTCCTAGCCCTAGTAGTGTTAGTCTTTTGGAAACATTCCTTACCCATGCTACATGTTCTGACTTTGTTCAATGGCATTCTGGGAGAGACAGTCTGTACTCTACCTTGACCATGTGTTGCCCACATGTGTACTTAATGACATCACATGCTATGACATCCCTGTGTTAGCGTAATGGGTTTCATTCATACCTGCTGTTTAAATGTTGCTAAATTACTGCTTTTTAACTTAACTAGCAGGTGGCACTGCAATGATCTCCCCCATCTCAGGGCACCCATATTGAAATCCAGCTGCCCCCTACCTTTCACCAAGTGAGTTACCGGTCTGTCTCACTCAGCAAAGCACTGCAGAATTTAAAACAGTTACTATCAAGTCCACCACCTTGTTAAACAGGAGTGGAAAATTAATGTTTTTTTCTGTTCTTGAAACTGTCATGCAGTGACACAGCACAGCACCCTTCTCTATTTGCTCCAGGGAGACTATGGTAAAATCAGGACCTGTAAGGACAAGTCCCTACCCTGCCCCCCCCCCCCACATGCAGCTTGTATCCCCTTTAACACCCCCCTCCCTGCTCTGTTGTCACAGAGTGCAGCAGAGACACATTACTCTGAATTGTGATATCGTATATAAGCTTAGCATAGCTTATTGGTAAGGGAACAGATTTGGCTTCTTCCAATAAGTTAACACTGCAGCAGACAGATTTGGATTTTTCACAGATTCAAAATAGCTGATCAATCTCATGAGTTTTATCTGTTTTGATGTACAAGAGATGATTAATAATGCTGTACCATTTCAAAGGATGCAATATACTGCAGTGTGCTGCATATTGTTTGCTCATGCTCCTCTGCCAGAAAGCTTCTGTCTCCATGCTGTTCCTCCTTCAGAATAAGACATAACAAAGCAAGCTGGAAAAAAGTGTTTGAGAAAGGATGAAAAATAGGAAGAGTGAAGGGGAGGGAATTGAGAAAGAGGGAGCAACAAAGGGAGGGAGGGAGAGTGAGAGAAAGAGAGAGAGAAGGAGAGGGAGAGAGGATCCAGCTTACAGCACACTGCCTGTGAAGCGTCTGCTGTCTACCCACTAGATTTACAGAGCTACATTTATCAGATCCAGGCAGAGAGGGAGGGAGTGAGAGAGAGAGAGAGAGAGAGAGAGAGAGAGAGAGAGAGAGAGAAAGAGAAAGAGAGTGCGGGAGAAACAGACTGAACACAGGCAGTTTTAACACTGCGGTGTGTGAAGAGGAAGGTACTTTCAGCACAGGAGCAGAATCTCCACAGCTTCTGCATACCCGTCTCCTGGATTCCTGTTCGCAGCGCCCCACACCTCCCCCAACCCCCCCTTTGCCCCCCATTGGTGACATCCACACCGTGCAGCATTGGATCACGTTCCACATGGTCAGTGACTCAGGAGGAGGAAGAGAGAAGAGGGGATAGAGAGAAGATCCCCCTGTTCCTGCGCTCTACTAACTCAGTTTGGGGAGGGTCACAGACAGACTGACAGGTCCAGGTGCCGAGAGGGTGTGAGTACAGAAGGAATCCCAAAAAAGCAGCTGTCCTTTTCTCTGACATCCCGAGAAACAGCCTACCTCCGGGTGGAGACAAAGGCGCCACAGAGCTGTCGGAGCGTCGTACCACCACTCCCCTCCGAAATTCAGAAGCTTTAGTTCCCCAAGCCTCTCCGTGACCGGACTGGGGGTCACCCCCGGCACACTCGGAGCAGGTAAGGAGACTGCAGACTCCCTGGTTGCAAATGGTGTGTGTGGGGGGAGGCATACTCTCTGGATGGGAAGGAAACAGAGAGAGAGGGAAGGAGTTGAAAAACAGAGCTATCTATCACCCAATTAAAAATAAATACAATTTAAATAACTGCATGAAAGAGACATGTCCCAGGAAGAGACACTGCTGTCATACCCATGAGCAGAAATGTTTGTCCCAGTTTACTCCATTAAATTTTCCAGCTGTTTTAAATGAGGAAGATTTTCAGTGTGGGCGACAGTAAGCAAGTCTGCCTGACCAAAATGACTGAATGAACAACATTACAGTGGTGTTTGTGGATTGTTGACAGATAAGACAGTGGTATACATGTGCAGTGATACTGATAATGGCTGTGCCGCACATATACACGTGTATTCCTTTTCCTGCTGCCCAGGCTGAATTTCTTTGGTGCATAGATTCAAAGTTTTGGTTTGAATTGCTCTCTTTAATTAAAAGCTGTGTGTCATATTTTTGGTTTATTAAGCATTCTTTAGCTTCCTTTCAAGGAATGCATAAACGATTTCTTCCACTCTCTCTTATACTCACACACACAAACACACACACACACACACACACACACACGCACGCACACACACACACACACACACACACACACACACACACACACACACACACACACACACACACACACACACACACACAGCCATTAGGGGAACATGCAAACCAATATAATATGAAGTCTAGAGAATATTTTTCAAGAAAGTAGCATGTGAAATTTCAATCTACCACCCAGCCTCTTGGTATCTGGCAGGTTGAGGGTACTGTAGATTCTTTTACAATCGCCTCTTATGTTTATGTACTCAGGCTTGGAAGAAGCTCTTTTATGGTGGATTAAAGTGCAAGAAATCACAACTACTTTATTTCAAATGACCTGCTTTGAAATTTGTTCTCTACTTTTATCCTTTGATAAAGTTCTCTGGCTCTGTCCTGCCAAGGACAACACCACACTGAAAACTGTTCTAGTCTTGGCAGTTGACACCAAATGACTATTCATGGGTAAAAAATAGTAAAACAGAAACATACTCCACCCTGTCATTCACCATGGTAGTAGTACAGCGGTTGGATTTCTCAACCACAACCCCACAGGACCAGGTTGTCTATAATTGAGTTTATTTTTTCAAGGACCAAACTTCTCAATTCATGTTTCTTTTTAAAGCTGCTGTTACCCTTGGCAGTACGAGTTTCTGTTTTGCTCAAGTCGTAAAGAGAGGCTGTTTGTCTATTTGTGGACATGGAGGTATTTTGAGGGTCAAAGGTTAAAGTGTAAAAGGTACACAGTGGTCGGGCTACCACCCATTAAGGCAGGTGCCAACCATGTTGCCATGCCTTTCATTCTCACCATTCTGGTGTCTGGTGTACACAGACAGTAAAACAGATGTGCAGATGGGCACTGTATAATTAGCTGTCCAGTTGAAATGCATTGTTCTTGCAAAGTAATGTTGGGTCAGCAGTGACACAATGGTGCTTAACCTTCAGCAACCTGAAGGCTCAGAAATGTGCAGCCAGGACAGAGTGTAGAAGTAGAGAACAGCTAGATCTGCATTCACTGGAGTCTTGTGCATGTCCATGTTTGTGTCAAACCATCACACTGTATACAGTAGAACCAGACTGAAAGACAACCTAATGGCTCTTATTTAGCCTGTAGTCCAGTCACACCAGCCTATTAATAAGATGACCCACATATCCTGTGAATAATTCTGATTACAAGCTTCCAAACATCTGAGGCACATCCCATCTGCAGCCTCTCTCCTCGCATAGCACCATCACTGTCTGCATTATCTTCATAATGAAATGACACCCTTACAGCTGCCAGAACTGGTCACCAACACCCCCATACTTCTCCCAGCATGCAATCTCATTGTAACTCCTCCAGGCAGCTGCCTCTCCCTGACTTCACAGCTCCCGCCTGTCACTATTGCCTGTTAAAGCCACTGAACTGATTTCAGTTCCAGTGGGAGTGTCACCATACCCATTTCTGCTGTGGTGCAAACGAAACCAATGACCGCATTTCACACTGGCACCATGGCTGTTGCCGGCAGCATGTGTGAGACAAGTATTTTGAGTCTATTCTAGAACTGAGTCTTGTGCCAGGATACACCTGCTGACATACAAATACCAGGCCACTCAATAATTGCAAAGAGTGTATCATACATTAGGTGAACCAGAGGATATTAAAAAACAAATATCATTAGGCAAAATATCTCACATCCAAACTACTGAAGTCAAGTGCTCTGTGATTACTTGGTAGAGTACTGTGCTGTGCTGTACTGCAGTACACCCTGTGTGTCTCCTTGAAACAGGTCATATAACAAGCAGCTCAAATCTCCCCCATCAACACAGAAATGTGTACATTTTGTAACTTTTTTCTGCTTTGTCCTGCATGTCCTGAAGATAACATTTAACATCTCTTCAGTGCTGACATTTTAACAATGTGCCATGACAACATTTGAGAGTCATGCAGTAGTTGGCATGTTTGAGCAAAGCAGGCTGCCGTTCGGCTGTAGTGAGGTAGCCCAGTCTTGTGTATGAGGATAGTAAATGTAAAAGTATGCAAATACTAATAAGCATGCCCAGGAGACAGAGACTTAAAGGAGCCGACTGCCTGGTATCTAAGCTCTAGTGCAAGCCATGACAGCAGAAGAGTAAGGGCTGCTCTTTGTGAAACAGTCCTATGGCTTAGAAAAAGAAAAAAAATGTTTAAGTCTATGTAACAGCCACATACGCTCTCTCCTTGTTTATACCTAATATTGTCATTCAGGGCTGTATTACATTCCAACAGACAGCATTAGTCATCAGTTCTCATTGCCTCGAGGCAGTCTGCACTAACAGTACAGCCTCGCATGGCTGAAGATCAATAAGTGGGTCAAATTTTGTGATTCTTTGACCTTCGTCTATAGATAGGTCTGAGAATATGTGCTATGGTTAAGGCATGTGTAGCTCTCTTCCCCTGAGAATGTAAAGTATACAGGAAAGGGTTAGGGGTGGGGGTGTGGTGTGTGGCAGACATGTTTGGTGGTGTGTTCCTGGGCTTGCTATTGGCAGAAGTGTGGATAAGCTGGCGATGCTGTCAAGGTCAGAGCTCTGCATGAGGGGCAGTGGAATGCGAAAGCAGGGTGAGCTCAAGCTCGGCTGCTCTGTATTGTCACTGCGTCTCTCCGAATGTTGCAGATCTCTCATCCACTTGTACATACTCGCATGCTCACTCAATCACTCTCCATTTTTCCATTCACTCTCACTCAAATGTACAGACTCACTCCTACATATTCATGCAGTCACACAGTCCTGTTCCCTCTCCTGGCCGCACATATACAGACGCACATGCACACTCTCAGACATACACATGCCAACATGTTCTGCCTGTCAACAACTATGTCATACTGACATATAGTCAAACTCAGATACACACTTCAAAACTGCATGCCCACGTTTGCGTAAAAACTTTCCCCACCTTCCCACCTCTACCTCACACACGCAAACTCACAGATTTGCAAATATACATATACAAATACTGTCTTTCAAAACCTCTGTTTCAGTAACACCTTAAAACTGCATTCCCTCATTAGCATGTACTCTCTCGCCTCTCTGTAGATCACCCCCCTCCCCATTTCTATGTCACACTCACGCTGAATGCGCATTACCAGGGTGGGTGTGGTTTCTGCTCCTCTCAGGGTCTATATTTAGCGGTGCAGGGCTGGGAAAGTGGCAGGTATATTTGTGTTGTAATGCTGCAGCTTCCAGCCGCTCCATCATTCCACTTATCCTACTCTGTGACCACTCTCTGAGATGGACTCAGCAACGGCCGGCAGGAGCTGGGGAAAAGGGGGTATAATAAATTCAAAGTATCCCCTTCAGCCCCCCAAAATGGAAGGATTTGATCCAAAACAGGGCATTTGGAGGATCAGTGCTCTGCTGTTTTATAAATTTGTTGTGACGCTGGTTTTGTTACAGTTTTGTGCTGCTATGGCGGCTTTTATTGTTTTTTTTTTGTTTTCAAACTGAGCTCTAATAACAATGATTGCTTCAGATATCCTTAGGAACCCATAGCCTTATTGCAGCAGATAGATCATCATTTATTTAGTTTGACCTTGAACAATGCCACTGCACATGTCATCCTGCAAAAAACATTTTTGTTCACTGTAGTTATGGTAATAGAACCATGAGGAAACAAAAGTGAATCTCAGATTATATATATACGTGTGTGTGTGTGTATCTGTGTGTGCTTGTGAGCATGTGAGTGCATGCATTTGTGTAAGTGTGTGTGTGTGTGTGTGTGAAAGAGGGCTGGCTGCAGAGGGTTCCTCTGGAGGCGGGTGTAGCAGGAATGTGGCTGTTTTCTCAGGGATACATATTTGGGTAGACTGGGCCGCACAGACACTGCGCTGGGTCTCTGTGGAGCATGCCTTGCTCTGTCAGCACAGGTCAGCACGCATAGACCTCTCAAAAGTAAATATGTCTATAAATGGGCAAACGTGCTTGCTCCACTCTCTCTGTCCCTCATCTATTCCCCGCCCACTTCTTTCATAATCTCACTTTCTCTTTCTTTCCTCCTCAACGTCTCTCCTCCTCTCCATCAAACTAACTTTCCGATCCTCTCTCTACAGTCTATTTTGCATTAATGCTATTACAATGGATTCTTTAAATTTCCAAATAATTTCTTTCAGACTTCGTGATATTGAACTTGAAATCGCAATTTGACAAATCTGAACTGAAAAGCAACCTTTAACGAAAGGTCAATAGATGTGTCACAAATTACTTCACGATTATGATCCTGTAGCACATAATTTGTCAACATATGATATATACAGTGTAAGAAGTGAGATTTGTAATGCAGTTTTAATTGACACATTATATTGCCGTACATTGTTATATTCATCAGCCCTAAATGTTAGCCTATATTCACAAACGTGCAATTCATAGTATTATAAGGAATTGATCATGAAAACAGGACTTCTCTCTCCTTGTCTCTCTATTCCCTATGATCCCTCTGTGCGTCTTGAGTGTTCCTCAGCCGCTTTATCTTCATGTTCATTTGTCATCTCCCCTCTCTATTACCTCCACCTCTTTATCTTCATCCCCTCCTCTCTTCTCATCCCTCCATCTCACTTAATCTCTTTCATTTCTGTCCTTCTCATCTTGATAGCATTCATCTTTCCCCTCTGTTTTCATCGTTCTCCTTCACTCTTTCCCACCCTCTCTTTCCATGCATATTTCAGCAGTTTTTGTTCATGCTGGAAAAGCCATGTTCTTAGTCCCATAAAACCCCAACCACCCCCACCCCCCACCCCTTGCCCCCATCCATTGAGGCTCAGCTGTTTCATATTAGAGCCTGTAAAACAGGAGCCAGGGACTCCATGTGGATCTTTGAGACACTCAGTGCCAACTCTAGCAGTCTCATCATTTGACCGTGCTCACCAGATGTGAGTAACCAGGAAGTTTCATGGTCACTCTAAATCTGAGTTTGGCAAACTGGTTTTGTCCTGATTGCACATTACAGGAGGTTCACATCACTAGCAACAGATCAGAGAACGGAATTCTCAAAGAACCGCTAATAAATCTGTCAGCACCGGATGAATTTTTTCAGCTCAAAAAACATCCTCTAAAGTCAAGCAAGACAATTTAAGAGATTACTTACAACTGAAGAAGGAAGGAGTAAGGCCTGGAGGAGAAGGTGTATTCACAGTATCTGTACTTAAAACTATCATTTAAACAGACCTCATAAGTACTGCCAGAACATCCTCAGAACTAAGAACAAATCCATGACCTTTGGGAAAATTGCAGGAGAATTCATGCATTGTTTGTGTCTGTGTGTATATATGTACTTGTAGGCATGCATGTTTATTTATACTTTCAATCGGTAATGTAAATATGTTATTTACTGCACATTTTTGTCCATTTTTGAATGTGTACATTCCTTTAACCCAGTAACACACAGTATGCCTACTAGTCCTCAGTTTTTTATTAAAAAAACACTTCTCTGTCTCCCTGCAGCACTCAGCCAGATCTCCACTCTGGAGACCACGCTTAAGGAAGGAAGTGGCACATGTTCCACAGTGGGTCGCTCTCCTCGCATTAGGGCCACAGTGCACCAAGCTCCAGCTCAATATCTGGGCCCATGAGGGCAGCTTAAGGCCTTTTGGATTTGAGAATGTAACCATCCCCATCCTCCCCACCCCCTCCTCTGCCCCCCAACCCCCAAAAGTGGTCATATGAAGACCTGGTGAATAGGTCACTGATCAAAGTGATCACCCCCTGAAAACCCAATAGGATTCAATAGGTTTCAATAGGATTCAATTCTTGCCTTGTTTCCACAAGAATTTTTCTCCCCAAAAATGCCAGCCAAAACACCCATCTACCTGAAATCTACAAACAACAAAAAGGGAAAGAAGTGTCGCCTGCGGGACATTCTATCTCCAGACATGATCAGCCCCCCATTGGGCGACTTCCGCCACACAGTTCACATTGGGAAAGGTGGGGAGCGGGATGCGTTTGGGGACATATCCTTCCTGCAGGGGAACTTGGAGCTCCTGCCTGGGAAAGAGAGGGCACCCCTTCAGTACATGGGCCACAGTGAGTTCCTGAGGGCTAACAGTGCCTCTGATGCCTCCTTTACTGAGACCCCCTCGCCTGTTCTGAAGAATGCCATCTCGCTCCCCACCATTGGGGGATCCCAAGCCCTAACCCTGCCCATAATCTCCACTACAGTATTCCCCCCCCATCCAGATCCCTTTGAGAGCTCTGGGCCGCCTGTCCCTGCCGTCCCTGAGGAAGGGCCAGAGACGCTGGGGCTCCTACAGACAGACTCTCTGCTGCTCTCTCTTGACGTGCTCCGTCCAGACTCTGGCCCTGCCACTGAGTCTGAGAGGAAAGCAAGCTTCCTGTTTGATGCGCCCATGAAACCATTGAAGCCAGTGGAGACAAAGAAACCTGTTGAAAAAATGAAGGTGGTCAATGGGCAGAATGGGTATGGTGGTGATAACATGAATGTGCACATTGGCAAGAATGGGTATGACACGCCGCCACCTGGCTACACCAATGGAAATGGTGAGATCCGTCACACAACCAAGAGCCCAGAGTACTACACCAGCTGGGTGGACTGTGACGGTGTGGAAGAGACCCACATCTGTGACTTTGAGTTTGATCTCTCGAAAGGAAAGACTGTGTCGCAGGACTCCATCTCCAAAATCACGGGGTCCCTCTTGTCCCTCGAATTGGACCTGGGGCCATCCATTCTGGATGATGTTTTGAACATAATGGACAGACCATAGATGGAGGTGTAAAATGTGACTGTCTCTAATCTGTTGGAAAAATAAAGGGAAGCTACCGAATGATATGAAATTAGACCCTAATATCAATTCTACAAACTTTACAGTATGTTTGGAATATTAACTGAATGGCAGAACGTATCTATACGTGTGTCTGTTTTTTCTTCAATAGCCATAGCTTTTTATCTTAGCTATTGTGGAGTGCTTTGCTTTTTTCTGCTGTGACACTTGGCACTAGCAAGATGCATGTGTTATCAAATAACTGCAACTACATCATGATCATGGTGCCTTTCATCTACAGACTGAATTGAGCCTGTTTATAGTGTATTGATAGCACAGATGTGTACTAGAGGTTTGTTGTGCTTTGGATTTGAGACACAGTTGCTTTGTTTGTTTAATATTATATATTGTATTTTTCCATTTGATCTTCTAAGCAAAATCCTCATTATCTCCTTTTGTTTTAAAAATAAGAGTGCATACACAATGAAACACTGTACATTTCGTCTTATATTTATGGTGCCCAGTGCATCGCACAGCCCAGAATAACATTATATTAGATGTAAAGTTATATATATATAAGATACTTATGTTTTCATCATTCTTTGAACATAATAAATAAATCTTTGTTTTTTCATGCTCTCCTACTGCTGGTAATATGGAACCATGATAACAGTCCAAAAGTTCTCTGCTGTCTGATTATTTACAGATGTATGAAGAAACGTCATTCTCAGTCTAAAAATGGAACGGCAGATAATTACTTTTTTGGGTCCAGATCTCTGTGAGTTTCCATGTGAGCTTAATCTTTTGTAAGTGTTTAAAACCTACTGAGAAACAGATTTATCAAACTTCTTTGATGTGAGTAAAAATTGATGTTTAACACAGAGCAATATTTCCCAGGTTCTATTTTAAGGATAAAGTATATTGACTTGCCAATGTATTCACTCCTGCTGTGGAGAACAGCTTCTCGTGTCCACTTTTTTCTTGTATGTATTACTGTGGCCGAAGAGCATCATTAAGCTACTTATTCATTTTAGAAATGTATATCCACTTGAGTGTAAATCAAAGCATGTAAACAAGAGCGAAGTATGGAGAAAAGGTAAATGAGTGGGCTGAAAGACAGAGGAGAATGAGAATGTGAGAGGGAGAAAAAAGTAGTGAGGGACAGAGATAGGGAGAGAGAGAGGGAGAGAGAAAGGGCAAGAAAGAGAGAGAAAAAAGGCAGCTTCCTGCCTCTGGCATTCCCCACATTCTCTCGAGCAGCTCTCAGCTGTGGGATGGGCCAATTCCGTTCCTGAAAGAGCTGCTCACTCCATTTGTTTGCGTGCGGACTACAGCAGGGCAGGCAGGCTGTGTTAAAGGAACAGTATGTGGAGGGACGGGTGGGGGGTCCTTACAATTCCCCACATTCCTCTGGTGAAACACAAATGTATGGGAGCAATCGTAAATCACCTGTGTTGGAGGGTGGGGGTTGTGTTTTAGACTGTCTGTCCAACGCAGGGAGTGTGAGGGCCATAAAGTTGCACTCGCAGCCTCCAGCAAACTTTGTGCAAAAGACAGAGGGAGAGAGCTATGCCTTGCTGACTTTTCTGATAAAAGGTGATGACCCAGACATGTTGAAAGTTCAGTTAAAGAGCCAGACAGCTGTAGCATGTGGACCTTGTGTATTTTGTGCCTCTGGACCTAGCACAGCAGTTACTCACTTCTTCCTTGTCCAGTGGGTTAGCTACCACAACCAACGGGGGGGTCAGCTGAAGGCTGGTTTCACTCTCTCCTCCTCCTTTTTAGTTACCTTTTGCCTGTGAACTCTGCTCTGGTACTATTTGTTGCTGGTATTTTTGATGCTGTTGTTGTTACTCTGGCTGCATGCTAATATGCTTCAGCATGTTCTTTTCCATAACCTTCCAAGACAACTCTCCCTACATTACTCCAATTTTTCAGTTTTAGGGAAGAGATGAATCTGGGATGTAATCACAAACAGTTTGTGCCCCACACCAGGACTGGATTTCAGGGTTTTTGTCCATGTAATTGCTGGGTTAAGGAGAATGTACTGTCTTTGGGTCGGTAGTTAGAAGTGTGTTCAGTTAAAAGTGCATTAAATGGGTTGTGGCTAATGATGATCCACACATGCACACAAACTCACAAAAACACACATACATTTACATGCTGGTGATTCTGTGCTGAGGGAATTAAGATTCCTTGGTCTATTCCAATAACATCACACAGGGGTTAAATCATCACATGTAGCCCTGCAGGAATACTGAAGCTCACTACATCTGGACCTAGTGATGGGAGTATGAGTCTTCAGAACTCCTTAATGGGTGAAGCTGCCAATCACTGACTTGTTTGAAACAATCATGAAAACATCTTCTTGACAGAAAATCTTTGGTATTGGTTCAAATTAGCATGCCAGTCATATCTGGTAACTCTGCCCATACTTTGTTTTCATAATGTCATATTTTCCAATTACTTACTGGAGCCACTCGTATGTAGGCAAGTGATCCAGTTGTTCAAGCTCAAAGTTCAATTGCTAAGGATGTTGAAATTGGTCCAGAGTATCGGATAAGCAGTGCATCCCACAGATGCACTAATGGACACTGCGGTGATAACAGTGTGATGTTGAAGATGATGGGGGAGCCAACAGGTGAGTCACTCTTAGTTGTTTAAAGAAGAGAGCTATAATTACTGTAGCATGCATCCTGTAATGGAAAATATGTGTGTTGGGGAGGGGGGGTAGTGTTACAGTCCTGCACCCCTTCACCCATATTACTGGGAGTGCCTCTGACTCAAATCACTAGCTTTTGTGGGATAATTAACAGTGTTTCACTCAAACAAGTGTAATTTGTGTTTCAAAACTTGTTTACATGAGAGATTATACTGTGCGACCCATGCTGTTGCAGAAGAGACAGGTTCGGGCAGCTGCAGTAGATTTGACCTGTTTTGGCCTGCAACCCTTTTCTGTGCAGACACAGGATGCCAAAAACTCAGATAAATACCTTCTGCTGTGGTGTCAGAGTTTGCGATTAAATACATGTTCACTTCTTATACTAATACAATAAAACCATATACAGGAAGCTAAGAAAGTAAATCAGTTATCGCCTGTTCTGTCCTGACCCACAAAGAATACTGGTTTTGACAAGTCATATATTCAGGAGTATCAGTGAATTCTTCATCAAAGGTATTTTAGTGCCTTTTTTGCTCTTTTTTCCTTTTTTCCCTAGCACTGAATCACTCTCCAGCATTGTTGGTGCTGAAACTGCACTGCACAAGGCATGACTGCAGGATTTTACATTAGCTGTGTATCGGCTGTGAACATCCAACTTTTTACTTATAGCTGATTTTTGAATCTGTACCGAAATTATCTATTGCATCACTTGGGGAGACATACTTTTTACAAAGTAATTATAGTTTAATAATTTGTATCCATCCGTTTATATTTGTAGTTTACGATTATGTCATCACCTGTAGTTCCGGTGTCCTAATCAGCCAACCATTGGATTTCGCCTAGTTTATTCACAGCACAAATTAATTATTTTTAAATGAATTGGAATATAATAATGTTATCCTATAATTGTAATTAGTGTTTTCTTCAGTGAGTTTATTTAGAAAATTGATTGTATTGAGGTGGTTGGAGAGCACTTATGTGTGCAATACAAATTATATATTGAATTTATTACATGTTTAAAAAATGAAAACCAGATGGTGTCCAGCAACTTGCTGTCTTGCTGTCTTGCTGTCATGAGCAATATGGCTGAACTGAGTTGCAGAGCACTGAAATACCAAAGTTTGTCCCGGGCCCTGACACTCCTGAGGATGGCCCTGCTTGGTGATGTTTGTGAGCAATATTTACACTGGGCATAAACCTTTTAAAGGCCTGCTCAACTCACCCTGACATTTGTTGCAAAATATCACATCCTGCCATTTTGTGCTGTGCAATGATTAAACTCTTCAGTGAGAGTAGAGGTAGAATTTTTGCTCTTTCTCAAAATGATTTTCTGTCTCAAATGATATACATTCTTACATATATTACAGATGTGACATTTCTATAATGTTTGCAAAGTCCCCTAACTAATAAGGGGGCATTGCTTTTTCTCCACCTTTGGCACCACTCTATCCCTCCATTTGACAAGTATTCCGTAAAGTAACATCAGGAAGTATGCTGGCTGGAGTGGGCCCACAGTCAGTATTCTCAAATTCTGACCCACTTCCTACCATAACCTCTTTTTCAGTAAATGACTGTCGTACCATCCGCGCTGTGCACTGTTTCTGTAGCTGAGATTCTTCATCTGGTCACATACTTTTACTGTCTGTGAAGTACTGTTACTCACTCTGTCGGTAAGATAGTTCAAATTTATGTCACTCTTGTGTAGAGATGTCTCATAATCCCACTGTGACATGCTCTTCTTCTGTTGATGGCTTTCCTCTATATTCAGTTATATGTTATATTTCTGTGGCTGAAATTCTTCCTCTCATGTGCTCTATTACTGTAGCTGTGATAGTATTTTCTCTGTATCTGCATTTTTTTTTCTTAGCAGAGATGTTCTACTTCTCATCCTTAACTATTTTATTGCAGCTGAGGTTATACTACTCATTTTTTCTAAAGATGAGCTTCTTCTATTTCCTATCATGTACTATTTGTCTGTAACTGAGATTTTCCTCTTTCCTCTTAGGGGCTCGTTTTCTCTCTGAGAATTCCGGAAGATGAGCGCTGGCTTTTGCGATTCTTTATATAGCAAGTTGCAGAAAATAGTCTCATTTGACTGGAGCGCAGGCAGATTTATGACTGAGACCAGGAACAGTTAGACTGTTTGACCTAATGCAACCCTATTTTCACAAGCACAGTCTTCACACACCAGGGCCCACATGTGGTGAAGAAAGAGAAAAAATGAACTGGAGCCATTTACAGTGATTGTGCCCACAGATTCATTGCAGTGGAACAATACACTTAGTTGTTTACTGCCTTGATCCCTGTTCATGGCTCTTGATAATTTGATTACTGTGGGGGCTTGGATCAGACAGCTTTCTCTACCCATTTAATTTTTACTCTCTGTTTTCGAGGTGGGGACATGTGGCCATTAGTACTGAGAATTAAAGAGCCGTGTAATTGGTTTAGCTGGATTAGTGACATATGAGAGGGGTGACACTGGCGTCAGCTTTCCTGGTGGCCTTATAATTTCCCAGATTCACTTGAAAAATGATGTAACATTAATTATTATAATTTTCTTCTTTATTTTTGGTGGGCTCTCTGGATAAGACCGGAGGTATGTTTGATCTGTATGCTGAGAAGTGCTCTCAGTTAACTACTGCTCCACAGACTTCAGCTGCTGCGTGTGGGGGCAGAGTGCATGGGGGGAGTTTTGGCTACACATGAATAAAACAGGTTTATTCTTCTGTCAGGGTGGAGCGATCTCATATTAACCTCCAAGAGGAGTAATTCAAGCCTGAAAAAATACCTCAAGAAAAAAACCAAAGAAAATTATAGACTCATGAAAAAAGGCATTTTCTGTTAGAAAAGCTTTTGTTGCTGGTATTTCCCTCTGTAGACCATATGCAAGGATGAAGTTAACTGCTACAAAGACACATGGCTGTTGTCTGAAAAATGTACTGCTGGTTTATTTTGAATCCCTAAAGGCTGAAGACAACCAATGAATTCAAGGCTTCCAATTTAATTGCCTGCCAGTAGCCAGTATAACTGTTATACTGGACCATATAAATGTATGTTTGTATAAGGCTAATTTATGGTGAATTAAGTATGAATCAGTGAATTTAAGTAACCCTTTAGAATTATTATCAATTTTTAAATACATCTTCAATGATTCCTCCTTCTCCAATTACAATAATAATATAGCTTACTCGCTAAGTTAAGCTTGTGGAACCATCAAAACATTATTATTTCGGTTGTGGTTTCAAAAGCAGTAACTGGTGCAATCTGATACCAACCAGGCTGCTCATTTTTAGATAAATATCTGATTTAAAATGAATGGTGTGTTTCTCACAATCTGTGGATGGTGGGTTTCTCAGCACTCGCATCTGCCCTGTTCACCAGCTACAATGATTGCTTTGAACTAATTCCAATAATCAATCTGTTCCATTTTTTGTTCTCTTTTGAAGTACCAAATATGTTGCATACACTTTCTGAACAAAGTTCAGAAACAAAGTTATGACCTACAATTTCAGCCATTTATCCCACACAAACTAAACATGCCATATTCCAAAGCAATACATTCACCCTATTTCTTGCATTTGTTGTAGTAACCTTTGCTTTTTCTTCATTAAAGGATGCAATCTTTTAAGCCTTATGCATTGCATCCATCTGACTGCACACAACATAATTACAGCTGCAACAAAACATAAAGATCATGTGAAGTCCTTTACTTGGCAGATGGCAACTGCTTATCTACTCCTCTTGCTTTTCTGGATCATGCACATGCACACACAGTCTTAAAACAGCTGTGTTTAAATTAGCAGCTAGGTCTCCAATGTAAACTCATCACTGCATCATTTTCACATAATCATGCAGCAACTCACAATAATTAAAATGCTGCATGCTTTCCTTGACACGATTTTGCCCATAGACAGAAAGCCCAGAGTGCAGAAACAAGGGTCGGCAGGAGAAACGTTCCCCTGTTTCCTGGAATAAGGTAGAGCTGTCAGGATTCTGACAAACTAACACTGGCCTCCAAAGGCCAGGCTGCCAAAGAAAGCAGAACTGAAACCCACACACTCAAAGAGAAACTCAGAATAATAGGAGCACTGTCCCATTTGCAAGGTACAGTCCACCGAGGCTGTCAGCTCTGTGCCCAAACCAGGTTTGATGGGAACTCGGAAAACATTAATACGGAGTTTCCATTTGCCCAGAGCCACTGCAGGCAGCACACAGACAGAGCAGAGGAGAAAGGTCTCCTTGTGTTTTTGTCCTCTGCTCAGATGGGGATGGACACTTGGGGTGAACTGGACTGAACCAGGCATCACAGGCCCAGATGTGAGGGCTGGAACTAAACCAGATGACTTAAAAAGCAGTTTCAAACATTAATATGATTTGTCCATACTGAGGAAATAGTCCATATATAGCATTTAGAAAGTGCTCTCTCATGAGCTGCTGTTGATTCGGGGATAACAGGCCTTTCTGCTGGGGCCAGGCAGAGGGTTTAGGGGAAGGTTTACTTTGGGAGGATGTTCCTCAGCTGCACCAGGTCCTGGATCAAGTGTTCAGAAACATGCAGACTCAGCCCCCTCTCACTCTGGCTCACCTTGCCACCTTCGCCAGGAAAAATGCCGACAGAGCCGCTGGCTCAGCGGGAAGAGAGAGAGGAGAGGAGAGGAGAGGGAGTGAGGTGAGAGGCTGTGGCATTCTGTCGGAGGAGTGGGAAGCCTGCCCTCTGGACACACATACCTCAGACAGTGTTTACTGCAGTTTACCCCTGGTTACCTTGGAAACTGTATCTTACATCTGTACAGGCAGAGCCTAACCCAACCCCCCCCAACCACCACGGAAGGGCAGGATGCAGAGTATAAGGGTCACAGGTTGAATTCACAAACAGTAGTCAGGTTTAGCGTCAGGGGAGAGCAAATAGTTCAGACACAATTACAGCACTGTGTGTCTGTGTGTTCATGCGTCTCTGTGCGCGTGCTTGTGCATGAGTGAGTGTGCGCGTGGCTGCGTGTGAATGGGTGTGTGTGTGGGTCCATTAGGCAGATGGAAATGCAGTACATTCTTCTCTGGAGGTCTGCACAGGACGACTGAGGCAGTGGGTTTAAAGAAGGGTCAGTTTGGCGGCTGTCCCAGGTGGGTGCAAGACCCACAGAGGTGCGGATTCACACCAGAGCCAGAGCCTCTTGCTAAAGATCAAGTGATTCATTAAGAAAAGCATTCTCCGGGCCACCAGCCTGCACTTGGCAACTCATCTCTCTAATTTATAGGATCCGCTGCAATGTTGAGGGGCCTGTGTTGAAAACAGGATGAATTATTCATGTTTTACACAGTATGAATAGAACAGGACTGTGACAGAATCCCACACAATATTTCTGTCTGAATAAAATTCTGTACAGTACAGTGTGAGCACTGTTTCACAGATACAAGGCCTTTGAAATCCTTCAGAGCCCTTGTGGATTTTGGTGTTCAGCTGTCTCGCCTTTTCCATGGCATTTTATGTATTTACTTTGTGACCAATTAGTCCTGGAGAAATCAACAGGGGAAAAATGTTTGGTTTGCAAAGTCTCCGGACAGAATTAGATAGACTGAGCTCACTGTTTATTTCAGAGCTTAGCTCCACAAATAGCTGTGGCCTCATGCCTGTAAGCTACACCCTGTATATGAGCTCTTTAAACAGCCTTACTGCACCCGCCTGAAAGACGACAAGGTCACACTCCAGCAGGCAGCAGGTGGAAATCACATCTTTACTCATGGATGGGAGCCAGGTCTGGTTTGGGCCACATCATTCACCTCATTGGCCTCATCCTTAACCTTAGATACTGAGCTAGGATCCTTGGAAATGATGTTCTACGACAGTATCAAACTGATGGTAGAACAAACGAAAACCACAAAGTGTGAAGCCTGTAGCTTTGCCCTTGACACTGTAATCTAACTGTATGGGCATGTAAGGCTCAAGGGATGCAGAGCTGATTGAGTTCCGGAATAAGGAGATACAACATGCTGTGCCCAGGTCCCACTGAGCCCACTCATAGCCGAGTCAAAGACAGGAAAACTGACCAGAGGTGCTGTTCACCATGCTGTGGGTGGAACAGAGGCTGGCAGCATTGTGTGCTTCAGCTGAAGGTGATAATGAGTGGACGTGCTGTGTGCTCACCTGAAACAAATCAGTGGACTTTACCCGCTTGATTTCTGGAGTAGGTATGCACTGAACTAGGAGGAGTATAAAGAGCTACTTCAGCCATATGAAAATGAATTGTTATCAGCACATTCTCTTGGACAATGACACACTGTCTCACTCTAGCTCTCTCTCACTCACACAGTGCCAGATGCACACATAGATGAATCGAACACCCAAACTCCTTCTTCCATGCGCAAGCGCATACACACACACACCAACCACACACAGCATACTCAGTTCTGTCACACACATACACATGGACTCTCTGTGTTCTATGAACACAAATACTTTCTCACATTTAAGCACTGAGCAGACACCCTTATCCAGAGCAACCTACCCAGTTTGCATTTCTACACACCATCTATTTATAGAGATGTGATGTTTTACTGAAGCAATTTTAGGTTAATTAAATTACCAAAGGGTACAACAGTGCCTTACCTGGGAATCAAAGCACCTTTACATTACATTACAGATATTTTACAGGCACCTCTCAGTATAACACCTGCTCATTAACCATTTTACTACACTGCTGCCCATGCACACACACAAACACCCTCCTGCTCTTGCATACACATATTGTCACATTAACACACAATCTTGCTCTTACTCTTACCCTAGTACAGACACACACTAGTACAGTAACCGCCCTATCTCTGTTGTTGGAATGAAATATGCCCACTTACTTTGCTTTTCTAATGCTTAAGACAGCGTGCAGGTCAGCAGGCCCCCTCCTGGTGTGCTGAACCCCTCACTGATTTCTGCCTTTTAAGGTAAGGCCTCTCTCCCCATGTTTCCTGGGGCTTTTCGGTGTCCAGGGCTCCTTTTTACAAGCTGTCATGAGGCTGCATCATCACGTCCCTGAGACATTTCCTTAAGGTTCTCCAGACAGCTGGCAACTCTGCACTTTATGTTTTGTTTAGAGGAGATTTAACACTTTGAGTCACACTCTGGTTCTCTTGGTCATAGATGGACAAAAAAGGGGAAAGGAAGACCATTTTTCTGACAGGACATTCAATGACTGAAAAAACCACAGCAGCACTAAGGTATGGAAGTACATTAAATTGAAACAAAGACAGAAGCATTTGTTGTCTTGAATATCTCTATAAGTTAGCCTTAAGTCACCTTGTTCAAATTAACTTGAAAAGAGTGACTAGTTCAGAGCCAATGAACCATGAAATCCAAGCCAGTTTTTATCCAATATGTTAATGTAGTAATTAACTGTAATAATTGTCCGCAGATAGTTTGTCACTAAACCTTGACATGGACTTTTAAAGGACTAAACTTGTTGATGACCTCACAGTATGGACATCATGTCCCTGAACCTCTTCACAGAACACTGACCTTTCCCAAGATCAGCAGGACACGTGCTAGGATTCTTCACCACCATGGGTAAGAAAACACCGCTCAATTACATGCCACTTACATACACCACTGAATAGGAGGCGCCACACTCACAAGCTCCTAGTTTAACCTTTGGCTGAGCTGTCAATCACAGACACCAGAGAAAAACAGGCACAAGAGAGTTCATTACAGGCATCAGCAGGAGGGCCTTCGGGAATGGAGTCAGGACCGGCAGCAGGGTGGCAGTATGGAACAGTGTATGTGTCACAGCCGAATCAGGAGAGGCTATGGGAGACCCTGGATATCTCACACAGGAGCCAGGGGTGGGAGTGGTAGAGCAATATGCACCTTAACTTAAACTAAATTCATACTATTGATGAACTATGAAGTATTTCACCAGGAAAAGGCAATTCACATAGAATCAGTGACAATATATCCAGAGGTGTTTGACTTAGCCATATGACTTAGCTTTAACCATTATTAACTAGCCTGGTGAACATAATTAGCCAACCTAAAGTCATATGAATTGCTAAAGTGTTGAGGGATTCCAGGTGCAGCCTGGTGAGGAAGATCTAGAATTGCACCAGTATGGCCAAGTGATTCATCCACAGTGACTTTACAGCACTTCTTTGGGGAGGAGCAACTCAAAGGGAGCTGGAGCACATGCTGGACTGTGGCCCTGTTCCACCAGGCTGAAGCTTGGGTCAGGTATGGGTCAGGCATTTCCAAAATACAACATAACGAGACTAAAGGCAGAATGACAAAAATGCTGAAAGGTCAGGTCAGCTATTGCTAATGGTTTCTACATGTAAAATCTGAATGAAGGAAGAAATGGATTTACACAGCTGCACTATCCATTGTGCTGACAGAGATTTTGTAAATACCGTCAGCAAAAGGTTACAAAGACTACTTTGCTAATGTTTTTGAAATGGAAAACAGTACACGGAGCGCCCTCTATGGGATGAAATTGCACTTTTGGTGGTAGATCTGTAAAGTGAACGTGTTGCCTGAAAACAGAGAACATGGAGGATGGACATGATGCGCATGTCCATCCTCCATGTTCATGCACATACTGTATGTGTGTGTTGTAAATGAGTGCATTACTTCCATGGAGTGCTCTCTGTGCAGATGTAAAATTATGGGCTGTCTGAACTTATGACCGAGGTTCAGGATTTGAATCCCACGGTACACTGTGCAAACACTTAACCCAGTCTGCACTTCTACACTGACTGCGCTGATATACGGACATGATCCTTCACATGTTTCACATACAATGAATTCCTGTAAAGTCTAGGGTACAAATTATAACTCAATGTCAAGGGAACCAACAAGAGATAATTGTCTCCGAAATTGTAATGCAACAAAATAAGCACAGCACTGAGAGCTGTGTGTAAGTTCTTTCCTCATAGCTGTTAATAAGATGCTTTGCTGTTGGGTGGTCTGAACAATCTGCATGTTTAATGTATGATCATCATGTGCATGGTGTAAAACTGTAGCATTCAGGCCACTTTTTACCCCCCATGTTTTCATTGTTGACAAATACAGTTTCATTCGTATATAATGCATGCAAATGAAATTCCATTCAAATAATAATAAAAAACAATCAAGTCTTAGTGACCCTAGTAAATTGCTGGGAATGTGTTGTGATTTCGTTTTGAAGAGGATGAATTCCACTTTTGGCAATGGACCCTGTGCCTCTTCTGCAAGAAAAGTAAAAATATATTTATGCCATTGGTAACTAAATGTTTCTTAGCATTGCATGTTTGGTAAGTTCTTAATACTAAGACTCTTACACATGAATGCATTCTCTACTTTCATTGAGCATGTACTGCAGAACCTGGACCTCACTGGTGTGATCTGAAGACCACACCTGCTGCAGCCAGGATCTAGGACTCCCACAAATGTGAGGGATCAGGGGTTACGTCAGTGAATTTGAAGTGGAGGTCTCCTGTTGTCCCTCCCTCCACTTTGAGAGGATCAACCCCTGAGCTCCTGAAACAGCTAATCTATTCAAGAGGTCAGCAAAGGCTAAAGGTTTTAATCCACAAGTAAAAACAGGAGCACTGACCTTTTTCCAGACACAATGGTATTTGATTGTGTTCAAAAATCGACCTGTTGTTAATCTCATTCAAACATGTCCTTTCACCCTTTGCCCCCACTTACAAAGCCCTCCCCCAAACCTGGTATCTGCCCATGGCCAACTCATATGTTCCACAAAGAACCTTGTTTTCTATTTGTTCCATGCATGAGCTGTGTGAGTATAGAACCCCTCAGAACAGAAGGACAGTACCACACCAATGAAGAAAATGCATGGAAACATTTAAAAAATAGCTGGGAGAGCAAAAATGTGAGTGCATGAGTTTGGGCTCGAAGTTCTGGGCATAATAATGTGTATGTTGCGGGCTAATGGTCATCAGTGTGGACCTGTGGGTAAACAGTGCGAATCATGGGTTCATGTCCTTTTTAACAGAGGTAATGGACAGAGCACTGTGGGAATTACAGACTTTGGATGTAGAACAGCTCAGCGAATTACAATCAGAGGCTCCTTGCATAAACTTTAGATCATGCCATAACTTAATCTCATCAATATCATGTTGCACTCATTTTCCCTTTTTTATTTATTGAGGAATTTGAATGTAATCTTGACTGACATATTCAATATTTTTGCAGCTCAGAACATGCATTCCCACAGAAGACTACCACATGCTGCCATGCAGCAACAGCTGCTGCGCTTGAATCAGTAACGTGTAACTAATAATGGCCCTGCAGACAAGACAAAACCACACCATTGCAAATGCAGTTTGATATACAAACTGCCTGGAATATAGTTGGGTTGGAACAAGGCGTTTAGAGATGTGCTTGGATTTGGGGTCCCCACATGGACAACTCTAAAATCATACCACAATGTTCAGTTTCTGGGAGGCCCTGTGTGTCAGAGAATCTGGGAGGGCACGAGGCATGACAAAGCAACCTTAATTCTCCCAAAACGATAAAAACAGATTTTATGGCCCGTTGCACAAATCAGCAAAGTGGGAAGTCTAGTCAAACTTCTGTTTTAGCCATCTGACCTTATGTGATTCTGTAAGAGAACAACACCACCCACTGGTGGATATATGCAACTACATCAATTCCAAAACAGGCATAGAGCAAGGGTCCATGATGTCAATGCACAGAGCAGGTCCAGGTGAATAGACAGCCTTACCCAATTTATCAATTCTCTTCAACAGAAGGTAAAGAAAAACTTTAATTGCAAACTTAACCTCTGAATAACCTTTACCTGAAGTAAATATTATGTTTTAAATTTTGTACAATCAAATCAAATAATCACATACTGTAGTTACATGCTCAGTTAAATGCTCAAAGTCATATTTTTAATGGTGGGGAAGTGTTAAATTATCTACTAGCCTTGGACTGAATCATAGTACAATATAAACCTTAATTTTACTGTGATGTCACACAAAGATTGTGCAAGCAAGACTGATCCAAGACACTCTGGGTGAGGACAGAAGAGCACAAAGAATACAAGGCATCAAAAACAAATAAGACAGCCGTTTAGTGTAACATAAATACACACAATTAGCACATAAATATCACCTTTAAATAAGGTGAATTGCAGGTGAATAATGATTTCTACGTGAATGCGCACTGTGTGTGATGGGTTGAAACTGGTCACATCATTGAGGCATGAGTTTGCTTTCTCTGTCAGGAAGAGACAAAACATGCCAGTGAAAGGGTTACTTTAACACTATAAAACCAGAAGAAAAAAACCCACAGCTGGGTTTTAGCCTAAAGCTCTGACATTCTCAGCAAAGTTATGTTTGACTAATCAGATTATCAGAGCTTTGCCTCCCAAAGCAGGCTGGGCGGAGGGGGGTGTGCAAACAGCTTGAAAAACCCCTTTAACAGCTTGGCCCAGTCTGGCCCAGAACCAGGCCTTTTGCGTGCAACTAGCTAATTTAGATGCCCAGCTAACGATCCCTTTGCGTGCAAAGTAATCATTAGAGTACCATACCATTGATAAAAATGGTCTTGAAATATTTGTCACATGGTGGAGTTACTCTAATTCGATGGCTATTGCCCCCACAGTGCATCATATGAGGTGGGTCAGACCAGCAGGCCAAGCTTCTTGGGGAGGAATTTTAATTAGCAAACACAAAATACTTAAAGCCCCCCTTTAAGTATTAAGAAACAGTGCTACTGTTTGGGATTATTGAGCCATGTAGCTGGTATAAAGGAGATGCAGGGGAAATAAGTTTTTCCTGGAATATCTGTATATCTGACAATGAAACGGACCTTCTGACGTAAGCTGATCAGGAGGACTTGGGAGAGAATTACCAACACATTTATACTGTGGGACGTTCTCCAAGTAAAACGAAATGGGAAAAGCCTCTTACTGAGACAAGCACAATAAATAAACTGTATTACAAAATGATATTTTCCCTGTTTTCTCATGTTTGGAATAAATATTTGTACTGTGTTCTCTTATCCCTGCTGTGCTGCCTGCACCGAGTGATGATGCAGCTCTTGGACAACCACAAGCTGCTCTGCAGGCTACAGGAGAGCAAAAGCTCACTGTAACTGAGCCAGTGCCCTATAGCGTGTGTAATGGCACTGGAAAGGACTGATGCAGTTATAGCTTGAGGAACCTTGCCTGACTGTTCTGAACCAATCACACCCTAGGAGCACGAAGGTGGTGAATCTGCTGTCTGAGAATCTTGGTGTCATGTTAACTTCCTCTTCTGTTGCAGTCTCATCCTCCTCTCAGTGCTTAAACCAGAGTAAAGCAGCACATACCTGCTTCAGCACTATGTTCATTTGGAATACATTGGATTATGTTGTTTAATTGTTTTGCATTTGTAATCAGGGAAAGATTTGTGTTTCTCAAGCTGTTATGGAAATTCTTACTTCTAAGTGAGGTGGCCACGTGTGTTTACACCAATAAAAGTGCAAACTGCAAGGGCAAACTAAAAACAGCTTACACATTGCATGCAAACAGATCCTTTTAAGGCCCAAAATGATCCCTTTTAATGCAGATTTTCCCAAATTACATAAACCGTATTAAAGGGGTTTAATGACAGCAAAGGGGAGTGCTCAAAGTAATGCCAGACTCCAACACACCTGGTGAGCACCAGGACCACATTTCAGGTGTTTTAATATTTCAATATACTTCTGACTTGAACGTAAATGAGGCGCCATTTTCCAGATGAAGCTTGTTGGTAATGTTTTGCAGTTTAATTCTTAGTTATATATTCTTTAAGTATGACAGATAAAAATGTATACAATCCTCACATTAAAATGGCAATTTCTCTCAAACATTTTTAATGTAAAGAGTAAATGGTGTTTTTGTCCTAAAGAACAACATTACAACAGTTGTATTTTATTGTATAAATTGGTGAGGCCTTGTGACAGCCAAGGTTTGGGCCCTGTAAAGCAACGTGACCCAGCCCTACCACTTTCCCATACTCCACACAAGAGAGCAATGTGGCACTTTGCTGATGCTGCACTCTGCGCTTATCTGGTCTGCTGAATAAAACACTGTAGGAAGTGAGGGGTTGTTGTACAGAACTAAACTGCCTTTAATGGAATTATGTTCTGGCACTCTTCAACATAACATCATTTTCACCAAAAGTCTACATTTCCTTTGAGTATTCTTCCTATAATGTCATTCTATATGACAGATGTGATGTATGTTTGTTTGACTAATGTATGTGTGTGTGTGAATGTATGCATATACATATATTTAAGTGCATATGTGTGATTGCATGCAGTCATATATATTAATGTGTTTGCATATGTGGATGTGCATTTATTTTGTGTGTGTGTGTGTGTGTGTGTGTGTGTGTGTGTGTGTGTGTGTGTGTGTGTGTGTGTGTGTGTGTGTGTGTGTGTGTGTGTGTGTGTGTGTGTGTGTGTGTGTGAAGGTGTATGTGTGTGAGAGAGTGTGACTCATATGGTTAAAATAGAAATCCTAGCATTCCCCCCTGACAGATTGCAACCTCCCTTTGGCTCTTCCACTTTGATTCAGACTACTGCCTTCAAAAAGACTCCTCCTCTCCCGTCTCCCCTCCAATCAGCATGTCCCTGTCCAAGATTTGAAGAGCACCCTGGCAACACAACACAGAAGAGCGGAATGAGAAAGCAGCAGCCAGCACAGATCAGCTCCCACACCCAGCACATCATTCAAGAATCAGTCTCAGAATCATGATATTTGTATGCAACCTGGCAAGCCTTGAATGTAGAGGAAAGAAGGAAGGAAAACTTCAATAAACATTTTTGATGGCACACTGAATTACAAAGAGGAAAGTACATCTCCATTCAAATTTTCCTTATCTATCATTAGTGTCATATTTCCATGATTACCTCTATCTTTAAAATACATGGAACTGATTGACAATTTACACTAGCATTTAACACTATGCATAGTGCAGTCAATGTGATTACACAATGTAGGTGTGTGACACAAGTACTGATTAGCTGCAGTGCTGATAAACAAAATTCATGGGAGCCAAAATGGTTGCTCCGATAACTGAATTCTGAAGGTCACCCTGAAGTAGTCGTTTACATAAAGGTGTCAGGGGATGGGTCTTCGGCTGCAGCGTGGCCACTGTGATAAAACAAACATAAGCCCGGGATCCCCTGATCCCCTGATCCTTTAAATGTATTTTAAAACTATATTTTAAGCAATGCTTTCCATTGAATTCAGGACAACAGTGTTAATTAAATTACATTTATTAAGTGCTGAGTCTAACAATAAATGTTTTAGCCACTAATTAACTGAAAAGACCCATCCAAAATATTATTACAAAAGTAACTTTTAAGGCAGAAATTATGTTGGCAAATGCTGTTTGAGTGGATGATTCATTTTGCTTTTTTAATCTATACTGCCATCTAGCGGACACGATGAAAACTTACCCAAAACCTGTACCCCACACCACCTTGTCCATTTTTGGACTTTTATCTGAAACTTTTCGCAGTGTTAAGGTTAATGACCAAATTTTGAAGTTATTCCAGGACACTCCAATTTACTTGGGGGATTTATCTTAGACATTGGACGAAACTCTCAGAGGATTTTGGCTGTCAGATTATGTTTACACTGCATACTCTTAAATCACTTAAGTGAGCGAAAACTGTAATTTTACTATCTGTATGATTTTAAAACTGTCCTGGATTCCATTATTGTTTAAAGGGGAAAAACGTGTGCTGAAATAAATTTATGCTTAGGACAGCTATCTGTATGTTAGTCTGTCTATCTGTCTGTCTGTGTGCCTCTCTCTTTAATTTGTTTTATATAATCACGTAATTATGTAGTTAGGGAGTTGTATTTGCTATGCCTGGATCATGCTTTTTGTCTGAATCACAGCAGTATAATGTAAATGTTGGATAAACAGCATATTCAGATGCTCCCTGTTTTTAAGAAGCCAGTGCCACCTTATGATCTCAGCGGTCTTCTTGCATGGGTCCTGTTATGGCTCCATCCCAAAGACATGTGCACTAATGGTATTTTTACCACAGGGATCAGGTCTCAGAAAGATGTGTGTATTATGACGTATGGATGGAAGAGACAAAAACAAAGCCAATGTGACATCCACAGCTGAAGTAGGGATCAAGGTAGACCCTCCAGCCCAGGCCTCTGGTCACTTCCCTAGGGCTGGCATTCTTTCTTTCCTCTCATTTAAAGAGCCATGTGTTTATATCACATCAAGACAAACAAAACAACTCACAGACATTGTAAAAGATTAATTTGAACAAACATGCAAGAAATAGGGAATGCCACATTTCAGTTCATACCATAATTCCTTCTTGAAGCATAATCATTTTTGTCTATGGTAGATACAGAGTCTTCATTGACTTCTCTGCATCCCTTCTAGACTTACTTAAGTAAGCTGTACATGTATCAATTATCAATATGCACATTCACAGTGGACATGCTATCATATTTGAGGGCGTTCACACAAAAAGTGATCATGCATAATGAAAGACCTGGTGGTTAGTGTTATGCACTTCAGTGACCTCTCCAGGCAAGCCAATAGCGTTGCAGGATTCAAACCAAGTTTTTCCCAAGAGTCACATATAGCACATATCTGCAGGTCTTTCATTGGCTGTTCCTTTGACTCTCAGAAAGTATGTTTTGTGTTTTATTTACATCTGGTCTCAGAATCCCTTGTTGATAGCAGCTTTGTTCTGAGTAGGCCTTGACGTCATACTTCATAGTGAGTGACAATTCCCAGTTGACTGGAGGAGAAGGGGAAGCATCTTGGATCTAGGTTCACATTCACACTTTGTGTTAAATGGAAAAATCTGTGTGCCTGTCCTAGGTGTGCACAACTCCACTCTGGAAGGGTTTATGTGAATGCTGGTGTATTTCAGCCTTAATTGGCTAAAAAGTTACCATATGTTGTTTCCAAGGTCTTCATCAGCTGTTGATTTAAAGGAGATAACAAAAGACTGTACACACTGTGGCCCTCCAGGACTGGAGTTTTACACTCCTGGCCTTTGGGTGTTATCAATATGGTTAATTTTAATTTAAGTTTATTTTAATTAATGTTTTATTGACTTTGGGTCTGTGTTCCAATGTAATACAAATTTACCACTGTTTTCTGTTGGCTATCATTAATTGCATAAATTACAGCTGAGTTACATTTGACTTTGAAACCTTTCACAAAGGAACAGTTTCTCAATTATACAATCCACTGATGGGATAAAAAAACTCTGACAATTCAGAGTGCTGTTCTTTAACCAGCCAATTGTATAGATTTGTCTTTGATAGATCTGAAAATCTAGTACACACCCCGCTAATAAAACATCTCATGAAATTAACATCCTGAAAAAAAGCATAACCTGAATTCAGAGCACAGTACAGCACCATCACAGCTACCATGAAAATTGTAATGACATTATCAGTGCTCAGGACTTCAGTCTACACTGTGCCTGCCATTATCATCCTGGTCATTTGACTGTATGACATTTTAGATGGATAATCTCCTAATCCATGCGCATAAAGCACATGTTAATGCTATACCCATGGCATTGTGCAGCATGGGGCCCAAATCCCAGCTCTGTCATCACCTGCTATGAACATTGCATATGTTGGACACATTGAATCATGGGGCTTTAAGATTTATCACTGGTTGTAAACCCATTACCCATTATAAGTATAACTGGTTCTCCTTGCAACCTGCACATTTAAAATTATATTTTAATTTATGAGTATGATTTCAGAGCTTAACTCTTATTATAATAATGTTACCTCTGCTGGCATACTATGGATTAAATTCTAGAAATCCCAGGAAACCAATAACTGATCTAGAGAGGGATGTGTTTTAAATCCTGACTCATTGATCCTGGAATAGCCTTCAGAATAGACTTTGCTTAAAGAGCTCTTTTTCACTGAAATAATTTAGATAAAGAATTGAAGAGTCATTGAAGAAAGTGTGTAATTGTATGTAATGCTGTATTCATTCTTTGTCTTTCTTGAGTATCTTTTATGCCTGCTGTTGTGTATGGTCTATGCACATCCATTCAACGATACACAATAAAAATCCCAAAGTACCTACACACGACTACCTGATTGCTAACAAATGAATAAAAGATGATTGACAATTTTTCAGTGTTAAAATATCCAATGTGTGTATTTTTATAGTTGTATTTTCACTGGTATAAGCAGCCATTTCATATTGAATATTTTACTGTTTGAACTATAATAGAAAACAAAAGTCATTTAAGAAAAATTGATCCTGGATAAATCTTAAATCATAAAAGTGAACACTGTAGGCCAAGCTTGATAGGTGGTGTTAAAGAGGGAGCTCAGTATGCATTCCAAACCCATGCCGTAGATGGCTCTGACACATCTTCTCACATCTCCACATTCAGCACCTATGTTTGAGATGATGGCCAGGCTGACAATGACACCAAACTGTGGGTGCAGATGTTTCATAAGACACTAGAACATGTGATGAGGGAAGATTGAATGCTACTTGGAAGAATAGCATACATATAAAATTCATCCTTTCTTTATACATGGATAATACAGTTTGTTTGCACAGTGGCTGATTCTTGGGGTTCTTGTATGGAAAAAGAGATTATTTTGTAATGCAAGGACACACAGCATTGAAGAATTCAGCACTGGAAATACAGCTCAAAATGCATTTTGTGTTTTGAATTGATGCCGTTCTCTTCTGGCTTCAACATGGTTCCTGGCTGCACCTGTGTGTCTCTGCCTCTAGTACACAGCGACATTTATCACATCAGAACTCACATTTTGAATTATAATCACATTTGATGTTCCCACTCCCACTTAAAATACTCTTATTTATAGAGCTCTCCAACAGAGAAAAAAACAACACTGTTATTTTGTTGTGAAGGAATGCGTTTTATATTATGAGTGGCTGGATGTAACTGTTAGCTTAATTTAAGCAGTTAACATAGAAGCACAGCATTTGCAGTAATTGAAAAAGTGAAAGGATATAAAGACCATCTTAACTGCACATAGATTAAAAGGCTCTATCTCATTTAATGTAATTATGAATGGAAGACATTATATGAATATCGTGTTGCTTGTAGTGTACTTTTGAAATCAAGATCAAGATACATACTAAAGCTTAACTCAGTTTAGTAAAATACGATGTACAGACATGCAGACATGTAGCATGGGGAGGATGCATTTTTTCAGCTTGCTCCCCCAAGTTAGTTCATCACCAAGTTATAGATGTAAATTTTTCTTGCTTTATTGCTTTATTGCTGGTAAATCTGTATTTTGATGTATATGTCAACACTGTTCTGTCAGTCCTACTTCTACATTTTAATCATATTTTGTCCAACTGTCTGTCTCTCTCTGTGTGTCAGAATGTCTGCTTGTGTGGAAACAGGTCAGTTTCTGGTGTCAGATTGGCCCTGCTCTCCCTGTGTGACCTGCCTGAGTGCTGTTTCCTGTTGTTTGTCACACCTCGTTCTGGAGGGGATCTGCGCTGCCATACCATCATCCTACAGTCCCCTCTCTGGGACTCTAAGTGGAGCAGCACATGAGGAGCAATGTCAGCAGCATGGCTCAATGGTGCTAACAGGGTTGGCTCTGTGTACAAATAACAAGGAGGATATACAAATGCTGTTTGGAGGTTCTTCTGTCATGCTGATAGTATAATACATGTCACCGAAAATTCCTGTTTCATTCAAAATACAGTAGAATATCAGTCATAGTCTAACTGAATAGGAAGAAGTGCAAGTTATACTTGTGCCATTTTCAACTCAAATGCAAACAGACCAATATTAAGCTAAAATCCCATTTCACTTTTCATTGATAAAAACTCAGAATTATTATTTTTGGAAATAGTATGAAAGAATAGTACCAATATTTGGGAAAATTAAGAATGTGGGTAAAACCATATAAGACCATAATTTGATGATTCTGAATACTTGGGACAATTATTTCAGGGAAATAATGGTTTCAGTCAGTTTCAATTAGTTAAGTCATTCAGATGAATTTGTTACATGTTATTTTGATGTCCCGTCCCTGTGGTGTTAGTAACTCTAAGGTTACTCTATATGTGGGACAGTCTGCTGAATATTTCATGTTGTGCAGAAGTGAGATGCGTTTGTGTAAAGGGGCTCAACATGCACTCATTTGTGTGGAACTAATGCAGCTTGATTGACTTCCCATGTGACATTTCAATTACAAATTTTCATTTTGAGGTCTGTGCTAATGTAACCTGCAACCCTAGTGCACACACTCTTTTTGACAAGATATAAACAGCAATGTTAAAGATTATATGGTCCTCAAAATGCAGAGAGCCCTGTTTTATAATGTCAGTCTCATGTTGGGGTTTCTGTTTTCCCTAAGTTTTGAATTATTTATTGAAGATAAAAACACAGGGTTCTTCACAACCCTGCCCTGGGTCTCATTGTTATTTTTTTCATATACTTTATTTCAGTCTTGAGGGATGTGAAGCTACCATCCATGAGCTAGAGCTGTCGAATTTCTAAGACAAACAAGAGCGTCACTAGAAGGTTACCTCAGAATTTCCCACTTACTTGTCTGTTCTACTTTTTGTTTTTGTCGATTCTACTTGTTTTATCGTGTTCAGAAAATGGTGAATATACAAAAGATCACAACTTAACTCTGGAGTATCCCAGGACTGAGAGCGCAGTGGGAATGTTGTATTTGTGTGTAAGGTGCAGACAGTGCTCAGAAAGGAACAGTGCTGTTCCCAGTTCAGCACAATCCCTGAAGGAAGGACCACATGACAGACAAATGTCAATCAGACTCCTTTCTATACTGCTGCATAAATGTGTTCATTCAGATTCCATTCCTCTGAGAGCCAAAACTTTTATTGCTGATCTCTCGAGTGGCTAAACACTTCCAACACTGTTTTATGGTCTATTATTCCATCTATTTTATGAATGTAAGAGAGTCTTTTTTCAGTGAGAAATCTTTTTCAGACTGATTTAAAAGGAAATTTGAATGCACAGCCAGTAGTTTAATATTTGTTGACTTTTCCTTTGAATAGAAAAGATATGTAATGTTTTTGAGTGGTTAAACAATTTCATGGTCTCATTGCAATAAGCCTTTTGAGAGGAAATCACTACAGTATTTTATAAATGCATTCATTAGTATTGCAGTAGATACATTATTATATGTTCCAGTGTGGTTCTGTTTTTAAATGTTTTGAGAAAATGTCAAACCTTAGAGTCATTAAACCAAGGTAAAAAAAAAAAAAGAATAGAAAGATGCAGGAAAATGTGTCAATATTAATCAATGGCCCATTTAAGAGTGTGCCCCAAGCCTTGTCACATGTTACTACTCTAGAGAGCTGTCATGTTGTTGTGGCATTCTTCAGGAAGGGCAGAGTTAATTGGCCCTCAGACTGGTGGGGGTTTCCGTTTGATAGGCTGTCTCCCCGCTGGGTCTTAAATGGTGGGTGAGAGTAAGAAAAGGTCATGGTGGAACTCATGAGTCCAAGGCTTTCATTTATTCATCCATGACGACCTGTGAATTTGCGGTGCCTCAACTCAGAGTAATGTAAATGAGAGTGCCGAAGCACCTTTGGCACTGGCTTATATCATACTGTAAGGATGGAGCTGGCCTTCAGACTGGTATGCTTCAGGTGAAACTGTGGCATTGTGCAGTTACGTGAAGTACTTTAATTTCTTTTTCTTTTCAACATCCATGTGTGTGAATGATTAATACATGAACACTAAGGGAATATGCTAACTAGTGAATAATGAAATGCTCAGCTTCAGACAGCACTTCAGCTTCCTTATTCCTAATGGATGTTTGGGATGCAGTGCAGTACATTAGATTGTATTTACCCTGCATTTACACTGAGATGCTCTTATCAGGGGCAACTCATGAAAATGTAACCAATATATTAGACAGCAAACAGAGACAATACCAATCTTAAATACAACCCTATCTGTACTATTCGGCTGTCTAAAAACTGAAAGAAAAATCAAAAACATAGAATTAAAAACATAGTTTACAGCAGCTGTCCTTGTTCCTAGGCCTGCAGAGCCATAGTGCATGCTGGTTTTTGTTGTTACTCAGCACTTAATGACTGATGGAACAGTTGATTACACAGTCAGTTAACTCACTTCACCTGGCTTCTTGAGTCTGAACACACAGTAGAATTCCAGGTGAAAACAAAAACCACCACGCACTGCAGCTCCACTGGAAGAGGAGGAGGATGGGCCCCTGCTTTACACAGCACATTTAAACAGAAGTCTGAAATAAAAACAAAAAGTTTTCATTTGCTCTAATTTAATCTGACAGTGTTTGTGCCCTGCTGCAGCTGTACAGGTGTCTCCCAGTTGTGGTCCTGGCAGGATATGGCTGTGTCTGTCTTCAGGTGTCTGGACTGGATCCCCTCAGGCAGGGGAAGCAGAGACAATGGGACACTAAGATCGTTGTTGTATTTTTTACACCAGCAGCCTACTATCTTTACTGTGTCTGAATATCAAAGTGCAATGTGAAACCTGTACCACATATAAATGCCTGCACATACAGGCAAAGACAGAAACGCAAACACACACATAGGCCTGTGTACTCATATTCATACGTTGCAGAATGGGGAACACACATTTTCCCTGTACTGCGGTGTATTCATGTTCACATTTTAATTAGATACACACTCTCATATCTCATATTCTCTCTCACTCTTGCCCTTCCTCCCCCTTTCTTTTTCTTCCTCCCTGTGTCTGCCCCCCCATTCTCATTCCTTATCTCTGGTCCACCCTCCCTCCTCACTCTCTCTTTCTCTCACCTTGTCTCTCCTTCCTCTATCTGCCTTCCTCTCTTCCCCTCTCTCTCCCATCTCTCTCTCCCTCCCTCATCTTCCTTGTCACGTTTCCCTCTATATCCCGCAAGGAGGAGAAATCAAAAGGACTTTAATGCACACTGCACTGCTGCTTTCCTTTTTTTCCCCTAAATCCAAATCTTAATGACGGGGACTCGAGCAAGCTGAAGATAAGTTTTAAATCCCTTTCATTAATATTGAGTGAGAAAATCCATGGCAGTTTGTACCTGATTTTGTGGCAGCTGAAGGTTCAGCTTCACTTCATCATGGATGATGCATACACACATAGACACACACAGGCACTTTAGATTCTCATAAACAATTAACTTCTGTAACCTGATTCTGATTGTAAATGGGGAAAATAAATTCAAGTTGCTGTACTCTGATGTTCTCTGATCTTTGATTTGCTTAAAGATGGTGTTTCACAAATGGCAAATTGTTCTTCTGTGCTTTAGTGCTGCAGCAGTGTGTTCTCTTTTCTCTTACTGCTTTGGGTTTGTTTTAGAAACAGGGTCTCTGGGGAGGCTGTCTGACACATGCATGCTTTCCATCCATATCACAGGAAGTTACTGTTTTCCTTTTTAATTAACATTACTGTCATTTTCATTTATTTAATAATAAATATGTCTCCATAACAGCAGTCTCTAGTTTCATATAAATAAAGAAGTTAATATATTTCCAATCTAAAATGCAAATTTTGAAAAAAATGTGTGTCTTTGCTTCAAATGTTCTGTTCCAGACAGTTTGTCTTTTAGCTCTCCTCATTAGCTCACATTATTATTTTCTTTTAAAAAAATAATTTGCTAGAAAATAGCAAATCAACCTCTAGCAAAGGAGCAAGTGTCCAAAAGGCAAACACTTGTGGTGATAACACAATCCTGACCCACCCTGGGCGTGACTTTGACTGCTGCTGGCTGCAGTGGGCATGGTCACACAGAACAGATGCCTGACAGATAAAGCAATTCATGTCAGGTTCACACTTGTGTATGTGAACAACAATCCTCTTCACTTGGAAGAGCAAACAGGCAATTTACTTTCACACAAAAGGTGGCATGCAATTTGAACCTAGCTGTAATAGCCCCCCACCAGTCAGTAACCGCTGTGAACTGAGGGTACACATTCACGTGATAAATTGAGCATTTCATTCAATTCCTCTCCACTGATGAGAGGAAGAGAAATATATGAAAACCAATTTTAGACCGTAGTGCATCACCTTGGGCTGCAGGATGTACTTGTCTCATGTGTTGTAATAATGATAAATGCCTAGTTAATCACTGTAGCCCTTGTTTTTCCTGTCCCTTTCCATTTCTGCCCAAGCTAGTCTCCTGATTACCCTTTGGGTACAGAGCTGACATCACTGGGGTCATACTTGAGCGCTCTGTAGTAATAAAGCACCCTGCCATGCTCTGCATACATGATCTGAATGACTCACAAGGGGACCGAACCTTCACTAACACTGTCATTGAAATCAACTTTGGTAGTGTTTTATGCACATGAAACAACTGAAGGACAAAAATCGCACCTATATGCTATAGTACAGTTCCAAGGTGATGTCAAATTCAGAGAGAACGGCATACAGCATGTGGACACTCTCTCACACACATTAGAAAAGGAATGAAGTAAACCTATGACCTGGCTATCACAAACACACCCTTGGTTGTTTAGACACCTCATAATTCAAGGTTTTACCATAGGTTTTACCTAATAAAGATTTTACTGTACACTATATGGAGCTGAACTGGTGTCATTCACACCACACTGGCACCTATTCACAAGGTCACAGAGGTAGGTGGGAAAAGCCTACAGCTGCACTATTGTACAGTTTAGCTACATTGGAATAATGAAAATTGAGAAACTCTGGTGGCACACACCAAGTAAATGACAGAAACATTTTTTTTGTATGTTTCTATAAAAACATTACTTTCATATCCAATATTAGGGCATGATTGTACTTAAATTTTAGACCCATATTTCAGAAATCCCTCACTGGGATATAAAATATGACAAGGGTCAGATTAATATATTAATGATGTTAAACCTCTCCTTTTTCAATGAGTAAAAGCACTGGGACACGTAAAAAATACATACATTGAGTGGATTACCTGGTTGCCTTGAGACAGTCTTCTTATTTCTCCTGATAACCTTTATTGTTACATTTACAGTGTCCATGCAGTGACTGTTTTTTGTGCATTGACTAGCCAACATGATTGTTTGCATGTCTGGATGTATTGTACTCCCTGTTGGCGAGCTGTCAACACAATATTTGTATAAAACCCTGAACTTGCTTTGCTGCTTTCAATCTGTGTATCATCAATAAATACATGTGGGCCAATCCTGCAGGTGGCTGCGCAGTCATGATCTAGGAAGGGACCTCCATCGTGCTTTATAGACCATGCTGCACTGTGCTCAATGTACAGGGGTTTTCTCCAGACTTTAAACATAAAATCACTCTGTCAATGGCTTACATGTCAAATTTAATCAGTCCATAAATGTCAGTTTTTTAAAAACCTTTTATGTCTCATCATTGTAGGCATGAGTAAATCTGACAGCACTTTGTTGTTCTGAGTTTTAGAGCTGGTCCAGTGCCTTACAGTGTAACTTATAATTTAGTAGAGCACTCTGGAGATTATTGTAGAGAGACTAATTCATGGACAGCTGTTTTCTGGGTATCTTAATGGCTCTGGTCCTTTGTGTGTCATTAGCTATGGTTTTTTTTTATCCAGTGTTTTTGTGGCTGATTTCTAACATGGTTACTGGGCTTTGTCGAGACACTCAAAATTGTTGACAAAGATGTGCTGTGCTTCTGGTTGAATTCTTCTTTCAGCCTCTCACAGCTTTTTTCATGTTCTACAGTCATTGAATGCCGTTGATCTTTTGCACTGAACTCAAGAATTAAAGCCAAAAAAAAAATTAGAGAAAATGTGAAGAGAAAGGATGAGGATAGTATGACATTCATTGCTATGTGTGTGGACTGGCATGACAAATAAAATAACTAACAAAAAAAAATGCATTTATTCAGTCAAGACAATTGATTTTGGACTGTATATAGTAAATTAATTAGGTATAACACTATTAATATCCAATATCCTAAATATCCTAGCTCACTATGCAACATGAGATCTCATCAGTAGGGTTAAACTGATAATATTTGTCTGGGACAACTTGATTCAATGTCCCATTCTTATGAGCCCATGTCTTTGCCATAAGTTTTACCAGGGATTCATCTCACTCTTGGAAAAACTCACCTGTCGCATGTATCAGTAGTCTGTCATTCTGTTCGGCACCTTAATAAATAAAAAAAGAAGGAAAGGTGCATGAAAGACTAAGATAAATGTGAATCTGCTACTAAAACAGAAAGTAGAGCCTGGAGATACAGCAGAAATTCTCTGCAGATGTAAAAACCTAGTTTCCCCATAAGACATTTCCAGTTGAATGCACTATCATACATAACTGGAAACGAATTATGTGAGACAATATGTTCTGGGGGAATCTGCAGTTCTATTTTAACTCAAGTAAAGTGTGAGTCATCACCACAATATCCTATACCCACAGACACTCACACGGATACACATTTTAATGCTTTATTTTGTTCCACACATGTACATGTACAGAACATGAACCAAATGCTTTAGTCTTGAGGCAGAATTAGCATATCTATAATAAGATGATACAGTTGTTGGATTTACAGAATATTATTTCTCCCCAATTCCAAGTTATCTGATGATGGCTAAGACTGAACAGTATCTGCTGAGCAGTTTGACCTTTCTCTAGCCCATGATGAGGACTCCTAGCACATGCACTACCAGTCTATCTATGTCTATGGAAAGACTGTAACAGTTTAATTTTTCATTATATTTCTAGTGTGGTCACATCTGCTGATTAAATCAACTAGACACTGATACAGAAGCATGTTCACATGTTCTCATATCTTTGCTCAATGTGTATGTTCCTTCCAGGATCATCTCATCATGATTAAAGTGTTTGTCTTATGTGTCATGTGTCCAAAGGCACTATTGAGTTTTTTTTTAAATTTGGACCAGGGAGGTTTAACTGTTGAGTGAGTGTGCAGTTTGGTTGTTCATGCTGAAGACTGTGTTATTTCCTTGGAGATAAGGAACACTATGCTGCAGTGTCTGGCTGTGTAAAGACCTTTATGACTGGCTCTCAGTAAAGACGTGCGTTATTGATTCTATGTCCCGTTGCAGTACAGTTTACAGTGTGGCTGATGGTATACCAAAGGTTATTTGAGTGGGATTTTTCACTGCTGAAATTTTAGCATCTAAAATTTTTCTGATTGGTCTCTGCAGTTTGAAGGAGTCCATTCATAAACAGATAATGGGCATTTATACTCAGTGCTCTCAGACTGAGTCACAAACATTGCTTGTGTATTTGTCATTGTAAGTCTTCTTAAAATCTACCATTAGTTTTGAAACTATACACACTTTTGTGCGCACTAACAAACATATACACAGACTATCAGGCATACCACAAGCAAAGTATTTTTTGTTTGTAAACATACGCATGCACATTGCACATACACACATGCAGAAACACACAGCACAAATAGGCAAACAGAGGATACACAGATGTGCACCTTCGCTTTCTTCCTTGTCGTACTGCCCCTCTGTGCCCTGTTAAAGGAAACATATACACGCTTCTCTGTAAATCCATTCTGCCCCTTTTATGTATTCTACACCTGTATCACACTGATTGCAGGTTTTAAGAACTGGCTGTCCAGAAATGCATTAATGAGGGAAAGAACTACTCTAAGCCAGATTGGATTCTGCTAATAAGGAAGGAGTGTTTTCTTTTCTCCCTCCTTTGGTTTTTTTGTGATTTTATTGCTGTTGCTGCAGATCCTTGGGGGTGCCTGTCTGAAGCCATAAAAGTCCAAAATCATAAAGCCATTTGGCACTCAGTTACAGACAAAAGCACATTTATCCCACTGCACCATAGACAGGTCTTCCCGTGAAACAGTCCAAGCACGTAAAGACAGAGGTAGGGTCACAGAGAACTCAGCGCCAAGCAATCCATCCCTGTCACCACTCATCCAATCTTTGTGAGACTTTATTCCAAAACATGTAATCTTCCATCATTCTCACTTTCAGGCTGAACAAAAGACCAGAGATTTTTAGAAATATGTTGGGGCAAATTCATATATTTTTCCTGTCCCACATGTGAATGAACATGCAATGAAATATCTTTTTATATAATCAAATTATATATCAAATTTGTTTTGCTAAATCAGAGACCACATAATCAGTTTTAGCCAACATACCTTAGAAAGGGAATGACACAGTTTACTGCAGTGCAGGCAGGGGAAGGATGGATTGTGCAGTCCCAGGGAGCAGAACAGGCAAGATCCTATTTAAACTGCTCTTTGAAATAAACGTGTGTTTGATTGCTCTGTACAAGAGCATCATTTCAAACGGCAGAATGCTGAGGTCATCTTAATAGTCAGGACTGATGGCTTGTTGCTAAGGAGACATGTTTCCTCTGACCTAATGCTACATTCATTTTTTTCTTTTTTTAACAGAAATGAGAAAGATGTAAAAGGTCTGGTGGAAAGTTTCATTTACAATCTATTAGTTACTGCCACAAACTGTCAAGATTTACTGACATGCTGCTCACGTTCTGAAGCCCACTAATGTCAGAGAGCTGAGGCAATTATTTAAGGGACAATGGGAAAAAACTGCACAAAGGAGAGGCAACACATCATTAAGCAGTTACAGAAAATGTGGTGTTGAAGTAAATGCATACATCTTTTTTTACATTTTATATCCTATTTTTCAATTACTTTCCATTAATCAGGTTAGCCTTTCATTTTATGACTTATCAAGGACCAATTACAGACCCTTTCCCATTTTAAAATCATAATAAGTGCTTAACACCTCTAATCTTTTAGCATGTTTTATTTTTCATCACTCAAATTCATATTTTTTTGAAGAATTGCACATACTTTAAAGGTAAGTCATCAATCTAAACCTTTCTTCTGCACCATAATTTGACAGTATAATTTGTATTCTAATTATGCAAACAGTAACAACATTTCCAACTTATCTCTTAACACTGCTACACCTTTTAACACTCATATTGTTAGCTGTAATTCCAACCAATTAACATATGAAAGGCAAAGCTATTTTCAGTTGTGTTACTTGAATGTAGCAGTAGCTTATATAAATGCATTATAGACACTGCATTTGAAAAGACTGCCTTTGTTTCCCTGTCCTTCGGCTTAGATGAGGACCATGACAGAAAGACATTTAGAAAATTAGTTCAAGGGTCTTCTTTCTTTAAACAATTTTGAGAGAGGCATATAGGAAAAATAAGAAAAGAATCAAAGAGTTGTGTTTTATAATGTATTGTGATGTGGCAAGAAGCAGATTTTTTCCTCTTATTTCTCAAAATCCCTTTCATGACACTTCAAGGCTGTTAGGAGTGGTCACATTTTTTTGAAGCAAAAAAACATCTTGTTCTGTTCACAGGAGTGAAAAGCAATCTGACCAAGCACCTTACAGATGACAGCACAGTGGATGAGGCACGCTTCCAGTCACGCATCTATATCCCAGTCATCCTTTCCATGTCAGCACAATATGGTCTTTGATCTTTACCAAGACTTGGCACTGAGAGTTATATTTGTTGTACTGGCATATTGTACACAGTGAAGTCAATGTATTGTGACTTATTGTTTTTTTTGTAGCAGTTAAAAAACAGTATGATCTTGTATTATGATCAAGCGATATGGTCAATATCATAAAAATATTGCTCAGGTGTACAGACATTTTTGTCAGCTTAATTGTTGAAACTTGCTTGAACTGCTACTTTCATGCATCCACATGCACTAACCAGTTATTTACTAAGTGGATTTGTTTATGTTTTGTTGTCAGTAATGAATTCAGAAAGTAAAATAATGATGCCATATCATGAATTTGTATGCTTGAGGATTACCCTTGCATTTTACTCGCAGAATAGACTGCCAGACAAAATATCTTCCACTATGTGACACTTGGAACAATGTAGCTCCATATCCTGAAAGCCTTACTAAAATATCTAAACATGAATCAAAATCAATGGCAGCAATTTGTGGAGAGAATGATTCAGGGAAAATAAAGATCACTCTGGGCAGGCATCTTGTCGCTGAAGTGGAAAGCAGCACTCCAGCAAAAATAGAAAATTATAGAAATTCACAAAAAATGGCCAAAAAAGATATGAAAGGAATTTAATCTCTGAGTTTTAACTGAAGATGGTATTGAGATAATTCAGAATTTATGTGAACCAACACCTGATCACAAACAAAGATTGTAAATGTTTAAGATACAGAACATTGAACATTCTGCTCATAATTATTTAATGTTGGAATTCAGCTGTCTTGAATTATCTTTCTTTATCTGGGTTTTTTTGGAAAAATTTGGAAATGTACAAAAATTGACATAATGGCAGATGGAGGAACCCTGCAAGGATATAGTCTTTGAAATGGATTTAATTCCATACGTTCAATCATTATGGCTGCGGTGACATTTTCAGCACATAACTAGAAATGTCAGAATGTGACCTTTTTACATCAAAGTGACATATGGTCATTATGAGCTTAGTGTTACCTGTTTCCATATTGATCTCCCCTCACACCACACACACACACACACACGCATGCACGCACGCACACACACACACACACATACACGCACACACACACAAACACACGCACGCACGCGCATACACACACACACAAACATACACACACGCAAATTACAACATGAGGTACTGCAGCAGCCAATAATGTAATAACTATCGTTTGTGTAATAACTGCCAATTAAGTAATAATTTTTACATTCTTAATGAAATAAAAATTGATAAGGTAATAACTTACCAATAATGTAATACAATTTCTGTACCAATAACATAATACCTTATACTGTAATAATGTAATAGGTTATTAAATTATTGACTGGTTATTACATTATTAGCCAGGTTAACAAAAATCATTAAAAATATAGTAACTAGAGCCAATAATGTAATAATATACTTGTATCACTTTATTTAAGTTTTAATTATTGGCTATAAAGTGTCACACTTCCATGACACTTACCCTTACTGTTGCCTCTCTCAAACAGCTGCTCAAAAACCTGACCACACAAACACCTACTCTCTCACAAGGAATAATGACTATTTATTTGTTTGTGGTACTTGATGGTCAGACCTATCTTCAGCCCTGTTTTCTAGTTCTTAACCATTTGAGTACCAAATGAAGGGCGAGCACACAGTTAAATGTACTTAAATCACTACTTCAAGCAAACTGTTTGAACCACACTATTATAGCTATTCAGCAAACTCTCTCTCTCTCTCTCTCTCTCTCTGTATATATACCAAACCTGATTCCTGAAAGGCTACATGAAAATGTATTACCAAATCACAATCCTTGCCCTATTTACATCCCTGGCTATTTGAGTACAGTCATGACAAGCCTAACAAAGAATCTAAAACCAGATCAAACAGTTCATTCTTGAAGACATGTATTTTCCGTAGCAGTCCCCATAATTGACCACTAGATGGCCATTTATTGACAAGTTATCCAGTCATGTGACTCTGACATTAGGCTTTCTTCCTTTGTCTATAAACTTCTGTCTTCCTTATCACACATGTTGGAAGCTAATTAGTGATTTAATTTAAGTTAGTAAATACATTTTATTTAGTTGAGATTCACACACATAGATTAACATTTCTTATATATTTAGTGCAAGAGGATATACAAATTTGTGAGATTATTCTAAAGTAAAAAGTTAAAGTTAACTGACTATAGCTAACTGTAGGCTAATTTCCAAAAATGAGGTACCATTGCATTCCATGGAATTGATTGGATTTTCCACCATATGGGATTTTATGAAAATCCACAAATTTTGTCCATTTTTCCCCAAAATTGGCGCAGATGATCTTCAGACCAAGCCTCACAATAGTTATCAGATGGATTTTTGATTTTCAAAACCGTTTGTCCGTTTACAGCCAATTGAAGTGAGGTCATAGCTCAGCACATCATTTGACCATTGTGGGGCACTGCAATAAGCACAAATTAATTTAATAATAAGTAATAACTGTTGATGTGTTTCCCTTAAAAAAGTAAGTCAAAAAAGTGTCATCTTGTGAGATCCCAAGGCTGAGACAACTTGTCATGACAACCGAATTGATGTGGCCGCCATATTGGATTTTATCGAAAGGTGTAAAAATTTTTCACAGGCCACAAATTTTGTCCAGTGTTCACCAAATTTGGCACAGATAATCTCCAAACCCAGACCAAGCATGAAAGTTATCAGATTAATTTTTGATTTACTGCCAATTGAAATCAATGGCGAGGCCACCAAACAGGAAGTGAAGTCATATCTCAGCAGTGCTTTGATGTGTAAATATTAGCCTAGGAACATGGACTCAGGACTCCTTCCTGAGGTTGTGCAAAAATGTTGGCATCCTTTGACCTCTGGGGGGCACTGCAATAAGCAAAAATTAATTTAATAATAACTAATAACTATTGATGTGTTTGCCTTATGAAAGTGATTGTTATGTTTGATGATGCCTTAGGTGATCCCAAGGCATGCCATCAATTAGGTTGACATGACGACCAATCATGTCAACCTAATTAATGGCAGGCCTTGTAATTAATGTGGCCGCCAAATTGGCCAAATCAAAGGAAAACAACGTGAGAAGACAGGAGCTCATATCTCAGTTACACCCAATCGTTGGTCAACTGACATAAAACTTCCTATCAGTGCTTGCAGCCATGCTTTTAACATGATCAGTTCAAGTTGCCATGGCAACTCTACCCTGCGACCAATCGTATTTATTATCATTATAAAACTGAAAGATGTGTTACCAAAGTTATCTTTGTAGGTCATGTTATATGTTATATTTTACAGTTGAGAATTTTGCACGAAGAGGTTGAAAGATGAGCACAAGGGATAATAGTGCCAGTTTGGTTGAAGAAGTTATTTAAATACACTTGATTAAAGATTGTATTTTTAATGGAAAGAAGTGATTGTCTTTTGATTTGAGAACACAGCATCTTCAAAGAGGTATAGATTTCATATTACACAACATAAGAGAAATTGTGTGCTCCCTCTTCATCTGGTACTCAAATGGCAAAGGAGTAGTAGGCAGGGCCGGAGATAAGTCTACCCATCATGTTACACAAACAAATCAATTGTGTGTGTGTATGTGTGTGTGTTTTCTCAGAGCTAAGAACTCAGAAAATGAACAGATATGCTTGGATAATCAATACGAGATGATGAATATAATGAAGCTTTCTTACTTTGAAAGACATTAAACATAAGTATATGCCATCTGAGGCACCTGTTATTGAATTTTAAACTTGAAACAATTTGACAAAAATGTTTTGGTACATTAAAACATGGATTTAAATCCACATTCAGTCTAGGAATGAGACAATAAGTATGTTATTATGTTAATATTGCTGCAGTCAATACTGCTGTAATGATAAGGCTCATTTTCATTAGTTGACTGCAATTCCATTACCAGGTGACAAAAACTAGTAAATGCACATTCTGTTGGCAAATTGACTTTTTACAGGAATGACAAAACTTGTAATGGATTTGGGGCTGAGCAACAAAACAGAATTCATCCAAGTAATCGTTTTCATCACATGAGCTCAAATCATTTATAGGTTAATATTATGGCAGAGAGATGAAATCAAGGCAACAAAGTGCAGAGATAATAGCTCCAATACAAGGTTTGTGCTTCATACAGCGCAGTCCTAAACACTTAATAATCTCTCAGCAATACCATGATGATCACCGACAGCAGCATTATCACACTCAATTAAATGTAATCGTCTTATTTACCATATTGGAATTTGGCAGAAACAATCCTTTTCAGGTTACATTTTCTCGGGGTATATTTAAGCAGATGTAAACAAGTGAAGCAATAACACTGATGCAGAAATGAAATTTCCACTAATGGGCATCATGTTCTCAACCAGAGAAACAGGAATAACTGAATACATGAGAAAGGGAGTACAGAATACGAACAATGCAAAGGAAAATCTGAAGCTGAGCAACAGTGAGTTTTCAAAATGTATGTGTTTCTAAAAATAAAGCAACAATAAGCATTGCTGTTGACAGACTTGGAATGAATTAATTGAGTGGGTGGACATTATGACATTACAATAGGTTGACTGATATAGAACTGAGAGATAAAAGCTGTTCAATTTGCAGGCTTTCTCTTGGCTCACCTCATTTACTCTGAAGGTCAGAAAACTAAATTGAGTCAACTGAACGTTTGAAAGGACATCATGCTTTTGGAACCCTATGGAATATGTGCTGTGAATGTGAATTCTCTGAATGATGGTAACCCTGATCTGAACATAAAGCCAAGTAGTTTATTGCCTCAGCAGGCTGCTCTGAGTAGGCATGAAAGGATGGAATTCAAACAAACCGTCAACCCATATTTCTGTTCATGTAGTTTATGTCTTTATTTATTTTACAGGAAATTGCTAAGTAGATTTGCATATGTTGAGCTGTATTGCTGTGATCAATTTAATTGTAATGTTAATTGTAATCTGAAGGCTCTGATGGCTCTGACTGTATTGTGTGATGCATGTGAAAATAATCCTTCCACACACAGTAGTCTGGCCTTCCTCCACAGCCCCTGCCCCAGAATACAGACATACTAGACCAGATAGGCAGTTTACCCCCATGTTCTGATCACATTCATGATCAGCAAATTCACCAGGAGGATGCTTTTCAGAATAGTACCTTGGATTTGGAAGTGCTCTGACTCACCAGGGACAGGAGAAATTTGCATAATAAAGGAACAGTGTTATTATTACAAATAGACACACACAGATGGAAGGCGAGTAGTGTAAACATTAGATGTAATTATGCATGGAAGAGCTGCTGGGAATGGAAAAATCCCAAAAGTGCTGGGAAACACAATGAGTCTCCTGTCAGTGACCTGAGCGTCTGTGTGTGGTTTTTGTGTTTACTGAATCACAGGCACCAGCAAGCAGCAGACAGACACAGACAGGTACGTTGTACTGCAGTTGTTATGTTAGATTCTACAACACACTATTTGTATCAAACCAAGATTAATGTTAATACATGAGTTTAAGCCTGGAAAGAAGCAGCCACAGATATGAACTAGTGGGATGCTGCATTGACGTCTGAATTTTCAAGATGAGGTTTGCAGAATTCTTCGAGGCCTCTCTACATGCTCTCTCAATTTATAAAAACAATCATATACTGCATATAGAAAGACATTGCAGAGCTGAAAAATTGAGACAGTCCCTCAGCAGAACAGCATTAGAGCAGCAGCTGGCTGCAGACAGCAGCTCTTTCCTTGATCTGTGGCCTACCTACCCCCACTGCAACTCCTTCTGCCCTAGTCTGAACATCAAGGGAAATCAGTTTCACTAATACTCCTGAATCAAAGAAATGATTTGGAGAATGAAAGGTGGGATTCAGTCGTTACAGATACAACCGTTACAGTAGTATTTGAGTGGAATCCCTTGCATTTTGTATCATCTTCTCTCAAGTATATCGATATTACTGGTACCCATGTTTGTTTCCACCCAAACCAATTTATGGTGGTTGAATCCATAACTCCAAAATTATTGACATATTATACCAACTAAACACAAAAAACAGGAAAAAAGAACAAAAGATTTTTTAAAATAGCTGCTAGTGTTTGAAGTTGTGCTCTTGCAAATTGATTATATTTGCATTCATCACCTGTGTTTTCACCTTGTGCCATCTGGTGCTTCATTACACCAGACTGCATCAGATCATGTGATCTATGACATAGCAGACGAGCGGCTAATGAAGATCAAGCGGACTTGACACCTGCTAAATTAGGTAGAAATTAGCAGTGAGGGAGCAACAGAGCCTGCAATAGTGTTCATTCAATAATGTAACATGGTAAAACATACTTTTAGCACTTCTAGTAAAACCAAAGCAGCAAGAGAGCTGTTTACCCTCCACCAATAATCCACATTCACTGCCTGCAGAAAATGCACTTCCCTCTGTATTGGCAGAGTTTTAACTACTGACAAGAAGCTCTTGGCCTTGGAGAAAATACATTTTCAGCTCCCAGCATTGATATAAAGGTCAATGTGTACCGTTTACAGCTACTGAAGTTGAAAGTGACAGTCTTCACTAAATCCTGTAACAGAATGAAATGTCTGATTTCTACATCTAGATAGTAAACTTGTCTTTGGCCAGAAATCCTACCAGCCTTCAAACATTTGTAAGTTGGTTGCCTGAACTATGCTTGCTTTTCCAAATGAATGGGCGTGTTGCCCACTAGAGTATAAATTCATTCATGCCTCTCAATGTTCTCTTTTATTTCTTTCCATGTATATGTGTTCCTTATGTTTTAAGCATGGGTCAATGGCAATCATTGCAGTCTAAAATAAGTTACAAGATCTTATAAAATCAATTAAATGTAAATATATGTAGTAGGATATTGTTTTACTCTGTCATTCATGCGTCTTGACATTACTTGTGCATCAACACTGCATTGATCAACATAATTGAACTTGAATGAATATAATTAGTCCCAACAGGGACACCTGGAAGATGACTGCTAAAATTAGGTTCATTATCATCCCCTTGAGACAGGAAATAATAGTCGTTCTTTAGCATATCTGTCTAACATAATTTAGTTTTTTCTTAGTAAGCTCCTTGGTTATGAAAAAGTATATATTTCAAGGTGAGACTCAAATGTAATGCAGTGCCACGCTCCACATCTTGGACAAAATGCCTTGTCCAGGTCAGCTGAAAGTGAGGTCATCTCAGATGAGTCGCCCCACGCTGGATTTCCTGTTGCTTTTTCTCTCACTTCTGCTCCTTCATACTCTGTACTGGTGAAAAATAAAGAATGCCTGTAAAAAATAAAAGGACAAAAACAAGAATAAAGTGTGTCTGATCTCTCTTCATCTGCCATTCCCTCTTTTGTTTCTGCTGCAAACACATGTCTTGCCATTTGTTATCAAGATGTATCTTTCATCCTACTTGAGATTATGTTTGTAATTGAATTGTTTGCTTAATGGTTGATACGATGTTCTGTTCTGGCCTGTTGAAGCCTGATAAATAAGTGTTCTCTATCGCACAGAATCATGAAAAGAATCAAAGCTGACCATTTTCATGGGTCTGTAAGTGAGGTAATAGTCCCAGATAAAGCAGTCAACAATGTACCCTCGGTGAAAGTATTTCATCACTTGATCTGCTCATTTGGAAAAATTGGGAAGCTTTAGATGGGTGGAATCAATCCCACATGGCTCCTAGGTGGGATTGCTTAGCCTAATCAACTTTAATTCGCTTTGGATAAAAGTGTCAGCTACATGATATAATGCAATTGGGTACAAGCTTAACTACCTGACATGTAAAAAAATCAATTGTACTCCATTAAAATATTTTTTATATTTAATGGGTAATATGAGTTTAGTTGATTCATAAAACATGTTTCAGTTACTGAAGCATAAATAAAACCAGATGAACCAAAAATGGCAGCACCCACAAAAGATTCAACTACATTAGCAATTTATAATCTAGAAGCACCCGTTTCCAGTGAAATGTAAAAGCAACTGGAAATAACTGAATGTTCTGCGAGTGCTGTTGTTTCTGTATTGCCACTGGTAATATTTGCTGAAGGCATAGTGAGGCGCAGACATGTGTGGTTGTGTTTCAGCCTTGGGGAGGGGCGCCTTGCTGGGACACGCACAGAGTGGAGCACAGCTGCATCCTCCTGGTCCCATGACAAGCCCTCGGGTCACAGCCCTGCATCTGTCCCTGATGATGGACAGCGTCAGTAATATCCTCCAGAAGATGGAGACGGACCGCCTTATCAGCACTGCCCTTCTAGCTGCATGTAATCTGAGCCAATGTATAACCAACGTCACCCTGCTGATTCTGCTCATTAATTATACTGTTTTACAGGAATGGATTACTCACAGGGCTCCTTGGGCCAAAGTTGATGGTCATCTGTCTCTGACAGAACGTCTCTCACGAGTATGGCAGTGCCATTGATCATAGTGTGTCAACCTCATAAATTCTTCAAACATGTCTGTTATATTTTTATGTACAAAGCATCATTAGTCTGTGATATAATGTGACATTTCTCCCTGCATCAGGTCCAACCTCCGTAAATTGCTGTTATGTTTCATATGTAAGAGAGGCATCTTAAAATCGGAAAATGCCGTGTATAATATCCAAAGGAACCCAAGGACAATATCTGTTTCAAGGTGAAATTCTGAGTCAATATTAGGCATGTAATGGTGCATTCCAAATGTGCTGCAGAAATGGTCCTTATGTCCTTATGTATGATGGCTGCCCATCCGACAGGCATCACATTACATCTGATAACTGTGTACATTTGAACCACAATCATCTTTCTTTACTATTATGAATGTTATATTAAATATTATATGACTGGAGATAAACTACATAATTCGCTAAATGTAGAAATTAAAAACAATCTTGTAGCTTGGATGGGTGGGAGCACATGGGGATAGGCAAGGGTGTGTGTGTTTCTGTGTGGATGGGAAAGGGTGTGTGTGTGTATTTGTGTTTGTGAGTGTGTCTGTGAAAGGAGAGGGAAATTTATGAGATTAAGAAAGTTATGAGAAGAAGAAAGTTTAATCTCTGAAATTATAATAGGAAGTTTTTGAATCAGCCCCCGACATGCACACACACCATTGACCCTATTATATGAGATATTCACAAGCATTCCCCTGCATTCATGATTGGCTAAGACTGAGATTCAGCAAGGGTGCAGCTGTGACCTCACTGCCCACAAGGCAGATTGCAGCGAGGTGAATTGGATAGAGATCAATAAAATGAGCTGGCCACAGCACTGTAATAAGAAAAGGGGACTACTTTCACAGTTCTGATGGCCTGGTATTTCAGTGGAAGGAATGTGGTGTCAAATAGGAGAGCATAAAGATTAGGAGCACACTAATTTAATATTGCTTGACTCAAGCCAGAAAAACCTACCTTCTTGTACTGGAAAAAAACAAACAGAATACATGCAGTGCTCCAGACATCTTTTCTCATCTTTTTCAATGAGGTTTTTCAGGCATGCAGACGTCCATCAACACTTGTTCCCAGATGATTGTTTAAGTACACAGAATCTGAGTTGTTTATGAGATGCCAGCTTTTACCCCATAGAGCAGTGCTACTCAACTCAAGGTCCTGAGTGCATGGATTAACTCCAGTCACCGGATTTTGCTAATTCATTTACCGACATCGTCCAAGTAGTGAGCTAAATTGTAAAGTCAGATGGTGTAGTGTGTAGCTGGAGTTACTACTGCAGCACACCTGGAGTTGCCCAGCCGCCGATCCAATATCTGAGGAGGTACATTTACAAGTACAATATGTTTGATTAAAAGAAGAAGGAGAATAAAGCTTTCTTCCCATCCCACCTAGTGGAGTGGATAATTTCATGTAATCTGAATGCTGCAGACTGCTGTCCTTTCTGTGTCAAGCCAAGTCTGTCCCTGTTTCACCTTTGGTGCATTTGAAAATCAGGAATATTATATATTATAATGACAGGCATACAAGTACATTGAGAGACATAGACAGTCCCACTAATCTATATCAGAATGGCAGTACATCTGTGCGCCCTAAAGTGATGGTGAGAGCTGGTCTGTCTGTCATATTCTATTACTGAACATGAAAAGTGTAAAAATATAATTATTTCCATTCTCCTTATCAAATCATGTGCAATTTATATATATTTCTATATCTTTCTCTCAGACAGCTCTTGATACATCATATTCCTTGTGTAGAATGACAGTTTGTTTTCTGTCCTGTGGAAGAGTGGCCAAGCCTAAATCCTGCAGATTTCAAGACACATGCATCACAGCACTTCCACAGTGACCACACATGATGCCAATAACCCTGTTAGGTGACTTTACGTTTCCAACATTTCCATGCCAAGTATGTTTTTCTCGGGCCCAGTTTTACAATGTCAATATATAGTTTGACATTAAATCTCTGAAGCATAGCAGTTGGAAGATATAACATCATTTTGTTACTACTTCAAAAGAGGTTACTACTTGTAAGTATTGGACTGTAGGATGGAAATGAACAAATCAATCGTTCAATGCATGTACATATACATACAATGATTTTGGTTCCAAACGGCAATAAATGTATTTTTTACAGTCAGATTTTTTCGCATGAATTGACTTTTGTCTCAAATATGTATGCATTATGGCTGTTCTACATTTTTGAAAAATCACATAAGATTTTTTAAGTACTTTAAATTAATTTTATTTGATTCTAATTTGTCAAACACATTTGGACATAAATCCTTTTTCTCATGTAAATTCTTTGTGTCCATTGTGCAGCTGGATGGAAGAGTAACACATATATTTACTGGATAGATTTACTAACCTTTGTGTCCTATGTGTATTATACTTTCCATTTAGCGAATAGTTAGGCTTCCTAAAATGTTATTTTGGCTCATGTGATTTTGAGTCTTTGAAATGTGATCAGATCTTTATTCATCTGTAGGCTCATTCAGCCAGAAATTTTGATTGGCAGCTGTCAATATCAGTTGTTCCAGCTGTCAAAGACAGCTGTCTGTTTCTTTGGCTGTACAGTGTGTGCCATTACCATATGTATCACATTTTCCCTGCATTACTCATATTTTTAACTCCAAATTTCATCATAACTTAAAGTAAAACTTAATGTTTGAGTTGAATGACTCAAAGGTGTCATACTTATGTGTCCAGCTGTCTTCTCTCCTGTCTTTTAGTTAAATGTGTCCCTATCTGACTGACATGGTGACAGTGAGAGGAGTTCTCTCATGAAAATAGTGAAAGTTATTCTTTTCTTTAGGGGGTGGGGGGTGGGGGGCACTCATTATCATCTCTAGTCCATATGCACTTCTGTACGTAGTATGTATGATCCATGGGCTATTACTATCCTAATCCACAATTAAAGACAGCCCACTGTTTATTATCACTCATCTTAATCTTTTTCTTCATTCATTTTAATCTTAATCCTCTGTGAATTCACAGGGCAAACTGTACTGATGCACTGATGCATCTACAATGCTTGGTAGTTCAGTGATGCAAGGGAATGCAAGCTTTACCTGCCAAATCTGCTCCTCATTTAGATTCAGTAAACAGGCTGTAGTGATATGTTTAATAAAAATGAGACCTGTGTTATTTATCAATAAATTTGCCTTTATCATTGACATTTTCAGTGCTTGAAATAGAGATTTCCTGTTTCTTACTAACATATGTTCAAAGCACCACTAAACCACTATGAAAATGGTAGTCTGCAGAACTTGTTCTGATTATTAGTATAAACTTAGACTTCAGCTGGCCCATGGTAAATTTAGGTTGTCTACACTTAATCTAAGGGAGAGACAAAAGATTTCTATGTGTGAATAATCCGTCAGAATAACTGCATTACACAGAGGTTTCACTGCCATGTCACGCCATACAGGTTTTATTTTTAAGCAGCTTTCTATGAAAGCAGACTAAATAATCATGTGTTAAGTGTTAATTCAGATCTATTGTAATGCCAAAAAAGATAATCCTGACCACATTTACTGTCTGATCGTAGTCCAGCCTGTGAGCAGTGTTTGAACTAAAGTGTTGTTTGCGCTCAATGCTCCAGTCTCTTTCATTTTTTTTTGACAATGTTTCCCTGTGTGGCTCTTTAAGAGCACAGCTACAGGGCAGGATCACTCAACTCCCTGGTACAAGCCTGCAGTTTTCATCCAATTCATTACTCGTGATTCAAGCAAAAATAAAAATAAAATCCCAGCTGCTCTGTGACTAACTGATACTGACTGTTGAGAATGTACCAGCTTGAAAATCATATTTTCATGAAAATGCTGGTCTAGCAAGATTAACACAGGTAGATGCAGCAAAAAAGAATACATATATAGTTTAATAGGTTGTTTTGTTAAAAAATATACAGCACCAGTTAGTCTTGAAACTCTCCTGTTGGGATTTTATACATTTTTGCGTATAATAATTGTTTCTGCTTGTTATGTTGCAAGATGAAATATGCATAATTTCACAGTGACATAAGCATCTATTTTATATTAAACAGAAAATGGTTTCAGGGGTACTTTAACTACTGAAAATTCACATAACTGGGAAACAGATATACAGAGAAACTGTTCAAAGGATCCATCGTCCAATTGGGGCTCCTTATGTACAGTAGTAAAGCTGGCATCAAACCTTAATGCCCGACACCATATTTGTCTCTGAGCCACAGAGTCAGAACCAGTTATTGTCAGTCTTTGACATTTGGGTTTCAGGAGGTCTGTCTGACCTCAAACTAAGAATAGCAATAGCATCTACTCCCTCTGCCTAGAAAAAGAGAAAGAAATTAGAAAGAGAGAAGAGGGAATCCAGAGAGCAAAAATAATTATCATTGGATGGCAATCACTACTTCACTGAAAAATAACCATTCTTACCATTCTTATGCACTTTGCCTTGTAAGTTGCTCTGGATAAGAGTGTCTAACAAATGTCCTTAATGTAATGTAATGTAAAAATAATAATAATAAAATAAATACAGGCTTCCAATACACATAAGAAAACCTGTAACATAGGTATTATCTGTTCCAGAGAGTACTCCTTATCAGTGTGCTGTGTGTGCACTTGTGAATGTGTTTGTGCATTTTGAGTTTCAAGGCCCTATTCATGAGATAAGTACATTGACCTTGTGTTCGATTATGGTTGTTTGCACAACAGGGAGTACTGAGATACAGATTTTCATTTGCATCATCAATCTACTGAAAGACACACTGCAGTGATTCTAATTCACAATACATTTTCTTTTTTTACAAATGTGTAGGTTAAATACTGTAAATAGAGTACTATTATTTTGAAAAATACATTAACTATTTATTTTGTACTCTGCACTAGTTATTAATTTCCATGGTCTGCTCAAGCATTTCAAATGAAATTTCATAAAACCAAACTTCGCAACTCTGCTGCCAGTGAAGTTGTGTAATTGGCAGAGCCTTTTTTTTACTGTACAGCTAACAAGTAGACACTGGCTTCCATGCTATTTAAAGAGGCAATCTATAAACCAAGCTCTGATTAGCATAGTGCTTCAATCAGCTACTATATGTATTTTCACACTGTCATTAAACTCCCACACTGTCCTGTGATGTTCATTGCTTATATTGTGTTTTCTGCCTATTGCCTTCACAACTTTTTCCACAGGAGTTGGTGTGCTGAGAGCAGAGGAGAGAAGTGAACTGTGAAAAAAGATCTGTCTGGAGTTTCTGAAATATTCTACAGCTGCTTTAACAGTAATTCAACCGTATTCCATCTTCTTGTAATTTGATTTAATTATGATTTGAGGGAAAAAAGGTGTGCAGAGTCCCTTGGATCGGCATTGGAAAATGAGGTTCTCATGTAATTCCAACATGTTTGGACTTGGCCAGCCCTAGCCACCTCTCCCCCTACTGTGAGAAGTGTCTACCAGGCAACCACATCTTCGTCTCTCCCCAATTATGTATCTATCGATCCCTGCTTTGCCCTGACCCCTGTGAAGTGTATCAAGTAGCAGGCTTTTCTGTTTTACTTTCCTTTGTCATCCGCCTTCTCCTTGTTTTGATCAGTGGTATGAGTAATTACAAACAAGAGATTTTCATTTGTAAGATATTTCTCGCTCTCATCCTTCTAGTCTCCAGTTTTTCCTCCAGAGAGAATTATATACTTTATTACCACCGTCCAAATAAACCTACTAATTAATGTCATACACCAGTGTAATGCATCACTGTTAAACTGATCTCAAGCATCATTTCATTATTAGCAAGATCAGTACAGTGATACAATGTGTATGTATTCTGGGCATTCTGTGTTACATGTCTGTATAGCAGAGTGATGCTCTTCTTAAAAGTGTTCTTTCAATGTAGAAACATGCCAGGTAGTAAACGCTGCCTTAAAAAGAAAGCTCAAGCTTCTCTGTGAATCCCTAAATGTATGGGAGAGACTACAGAAGTCAAGCTCATTAAGTCTTAATTTCAAAGTTTGGGAAAAGCATAACACTTTGGGAATAGAAATATGTCTAAATAAAAGAGGATCGCGTGACATTACATTCCAAAAGTGTGGTGTTATCTTTTGGGCTGCCATATGTATATAAAAGTTTTCTCAGTAAGCTGAGCATGGAACCATAAAGTTAGATCAGAGAAGGCTTTCTTCTTCTATATTGTCAATACGCATTGACTCCATCACCAAGTTCAAGCAAAATAAGCCTTACTATATGTCTAAATACTGCACATACAATAGCAACCGAGCTTCTTAGGTAAATTTCCAGAGTAATGCAGCAATGAAATTCACTCTTTAGGAATAAGCTTTCCTTGCCTTTGAAGTCTCCACAGTATCATTGGTTGCACAGAAGATCGCACACTCACGCGATATATATGTTCAGTACCACCCCACTTTTTCGGTATTTGGATCACTTTTTGTGTAGCTCAGTCAAAGATAAAAGCTCTTTGATTTTCCTCTAATTAAGCCCCAAGACAGTCATGTGTGGAATGACTTCCTTTTCTGCTCCAAAAGCCCACTCTGGATAATGCATTAAAGGCTGAAAACACGAGCTACAGTGGCTGGCCACATTAAACACCCAAAATAGCAGAGCACTTTTTCACATGGCTGACCATCTTCACTTCTCTCAGTGAGAAAAGGTGTAACCAGGGGACAGTTAGCTCTCTCTCAGATAACTCTCCTGTTAATTGAAACAGGGTGTTAAATCCAATCATATTTTTTCTTTCTTTATTTATCCGTTTTGAGGGGGAAGCACTGACCTAGATTCCCTCTTGCTCCTCATACAGCTTCGATCCTTGGCAGGAACAGAAAATGGCAGACAAAGAATTATGATTGCAGTGTTTGGTGTGATGTTTGGATTCTAAATAGCTGTATTTCTGTTTCAGGTATCATGAAAACACTGGGATATGTTTACTTGAACTCTTCTTTAATTCCATTACCAGAACTTTTCCCATTAAAATGACATATACCAATGTGTATAAATAAAATGCCCATTCATTTACGATTTGCATTTAGGCATATAGGTGGGAAGATCTCCACTCCTTTCTGTTACTAAGCAGGCATATTAGAAAATTACTGACCCCTCTGTGTATTCCATTTCATCAGGGCGATTTTCATCCTTCTACTCTCTCTGTGCTGCATTCAGATTTCCAGTATTGTTTCAGCTACTTTCCACTTACTAACTGTTGTGATGATGAATCTGAACTGTAATATCACCAATATTTACTCTGCCTTTATGTAATGTGTATGTTGTGAATATTTCGATTTTATTTATGTAACACATCATGGTTTTGCAGTGTAGAGCAGTTCATGGTATGTCATTATATCCTTGGCTTTGTGGTTTTTAAAGCATCTTAAAAAAAATCACATTGTATTGAGTGCTAGGGAATTTTGATTGCACGTACAGCATACTTGTAGTGTAACATACCTTTGAAAGGGGGTAGCTGTTTCTGTTGTTTCAGCCGTTTGATTGATTATGATTGGCAGTATCCAGGTCAGGCAGATCCCAGGGGAGGAAGCAATGGGAGCTGGGGTGAGCGGGAGGTCCTCCTGCTATTCCTAAAGCAGATTAAAACAGTGCTGTCTGGGATGGTGGAAATAGTGGAAAATGAGATCTATGCTGGTTTATACAAACAGGTCTATGCGAATGCGAGGGCGGGGTGGGGGTGGGGGGGGGGGTAGGTTGACTCACTCTGAATGACAATATTCAGTGCTCAAAGAATATTCATAAAATCCTGAATTTCTTGCTGACTGAAAAATTGTGGCTTCCATAAAGCCAGTATTAAAATTGTTATCTTCATCAATTTGATTAAAATAAAAACATATGACACATACTCTTTTTGACCACAGATCAGGGAAAACAGAAAATCAGAGTTCTATCTAATTCATGAAGACACACAAACGATAAGGAAACTATAGAGCATAAGGTGTTACCTGGGTGAAAGGCCCCTTTAAAGGCATATCAGTTTGTACTCAGAATAAGAGCACCTACGGGTTATGTTAAACTTATCACAAACTGCAGTCCCCTCTTATATTCAAAGGAGGGGAAAAGATCAATTAAGATGAATGGATGTTGGCAAGAAAAGGCCATTCGGCCCATGCTCATAATTTTGCATATTGAACCTGGTGGTCTACACCGCTCGGGGCTCTGTAGCAAGTTCTGTTCTGTTGCCCAAATACATTCTGGGCAAGTATTGGGGCAATGCATTGTCTTGTGTAAGTATTGTTGACTGAACTTGCTTAGGTAGGGCAACAATTACATTTCTGATGGTACTGCATATGATTTTGTACCAAGAAAAATTTCCATTGCTCTAGAAATAATATTGTTCAATAATTAATAATAAAATGTAAAAGGTGGTTGTTATGAAGCAGCAGCATTGAGCTTGCCCATATATATAAAAGAGAACATGCAGAAAGTAATGTTAAAGCATGTCTTTCATGAGTGGAAAATAAATAGTAATTTATCAAAAAAAGATTAATTTCTCAATTTTTCACAGAAGTGAGCATGCTTTGAAAGGCTCACCTCTGATTATTGTTCCCTTGTTCTGGAGAAAGGACAATGCACCTCCTGTTTGCAGAAACATTTTACTGGAACCAAAGACACCCAGAGAGACGTTCAATGCTGGGATCACAACTAAACCATAATCTGCCAGTAACTTACCAGCAATAACAGCTTCAGTCACTCAACCAGCACATGCTGGAATAGTTCAGCCAGGAGCTTTCTGAGTGACATGATATGGTACATGTGCATTTTAAGGAAACATGCTCTTGGCTGCACCCTCCCAAGCTCTAGCAAGAAGCATCTATTTTGACAGATATGATAATGCACTGTCACCATCTTCTGCACCCACATTAGTGAAGTTCTCTGTCTTTTTAATGTGACATAAATATAAAATTTAAGATCACCTGCCATTTTGGCTGAAAGGCATTCTTGATATTAATACATGCACAGACACTCTGTTAAACGAATCTGCAGGGATTACTTTCTGAAAGGTGTTCGCTGTTTACATAGCCTTAGTCCATCACCCCATAAGCATTCAGCTGGAGGCTGTACCACTGCAGAAGCGAGCCCACAACCAGGCAGGTAATCATTGAAAAAGGTGCAAATCCCTTAAACCCCACATAGAGTTAAGACAGGCCTAGCTAGACAATCTCCAACGCAAATTACAATTTTGCATTTCTAAACCATCGATACCCTCACAACAAATTGAATCCCACAGCAGGGTATTTTGACATTTATGTATGAGGTGTAACCTCTACCTCAAAATAATGGGTTTAAAAGATGTTAGGGGAGGATTTGCTCAATGAGAGAAATAAATTAAGCAAAGTTGTCTGTGCATTAGACACCAAGCATGTGATATGCTGCCGGAACCATTTTGGCATAGCCAGGCGGAAGTCATTATTACTCATGGGCTGGGATTTAATTGCTCTTTAGTTGAATCAAAAAGAAAGACAAAGATTATCATTTTTATACCATTTATGAGTTTAATAGTCATAAATATTAATTCACAAAATTGTAATTTATGAAGAAAGAATACATGCTTTCCTTTATTCTGTGAAATGAAATGGACAGAAGTTAAGAATCCAATTTTTCTCCACTGTGGATGAAAAACTGATGTGCTTTAATCATGAAGACACTACAGGGGCTCTGATGCTAATAGATGAAATTGTGTTGTACATAATATACTGCTTAGTTCTGGACATCAGTGGCATGTTGCTGGATCACTGATTATTGGCTCCTGCAAGCACAACTTTGATACTCCTACGATGGCCATGGCTGCCAAACTTCTATACTTTTACACTGAGACTAAAATTGTAGTGCCTGCATGGGGAACCGAGGGAGATGAATGAGGCAGCATCTCAGTGTCTGATGTGTGTACACTTTGCCCCCACATACCCATCCAATTCCGTCCCCGCCCCCTCGCTCAAAACCCCTGCCTGTCTCCTCTCATTGTCACTCTGACCTCCTGCTGTGCCATCGATCCTGCAAACAAACACCTCCTTTCTCCATCAACGCCTCCTTAAATCCACAATGCCTGAGGTTTCTCTGATATCTTCAAGAGGAATCACTAAAATATATTTTATTTTGGAACAATTTTATGTGCATTATATGTGTTATGTAATGATTATGTAGCACATGCAGTTTGCAATTTATTATTTTGGTGCTCTTTTTTTCTGCATTTGCACCCTAGGCTGTGGGCTTGTTACTGCTGTGGGAGACAGACTGTGAGATTATAGAAGTATTTCGTTTCAAAGCTGCACTGCCTCTGTCAAGGGGGTGAGGCTTGTGTGCAGATAGTGTGCTGAAAAACACACAACTAGTGGTGAGACAGCATCTGAGCTAAGGGAAGCATGAATGCACACATATGTGCACATGCATATGTACACCTAGATTGCATATATCAAATAAAAATTGAATTGATATACAAACAAAATTGAATTGAATTGAATTGAATATGAAAGAAAATTAAAAAAGTAAGAATTCCATTCCTTACAAAGAATTTATAGACAGAATTTAATTATAAAATGAGACAAATTAAAATCTGAGTGATATAAAACCAGAGTTTTTCAGTATTTGCTGAAAATGAAGCCTATTTCATGTGTAGTGAGTCTGTAATACTGTGCCTGACACTGTGCTTGCAAAAAACTGCTAGATGGTAAAGCATTTGTGATTCAATGATCTGATTACCCCCATGGTGCTGAGAACCATGCTCTATTAGCAGAGAGGATCATACTCATACAAACAGACAATTTGTAGAATCCCCCCAAGACACATCAAAAACTGGAAGTGCCCAAGTGGCGAAGGTTGACATGTTATCCCCTTACCTGATGCTACTGGAACAGGACTAATGCAATGTTACATTAACTACTCAATTATCTGACTCCAAATACTGTTTGTAACTGTTCTCTTTGCCCACAGATACACATGGAACAAGTCAAAAACGAGGGACTATAGCCTCAATATGCCAGTACTTTGGCTCTATATGGATTGCTACCTATCTGTGTAGATGTGTACGTACCAGTGGCTTGTATAGCCTGCAAATGATATGGTGTGTGTGTTGCAACGTAGTGACTACAGGATACAGCTATCCTAAGTTCTCTGCATATGTGAAGTGGTTGGAGACAAAGGCACGGCAAGATACAATGAATGTAATTTACTAACAATGTCTGAATATGCAATAATACAGAATATGATGTATAGTGGCTACACGTGAATGTTGCGCAGGAGGTTGCAATAACAAGTCTCCTCAAGCCAGAATACCTTCCCTCTATATACCGAAAGATCACAGGAAATTACCACATCACCAAAGAAAGACACAATCACAGCTAATCTGCAGTGACAACAATGACCATGTTTATGCTACCTCTGCCAGTGCATTACACTAAATTAACCATTTGTAATACAGCTGGCTGCTGACTCGTAGGTAATTTGTATTGCCTACTGTTATCTTTTGAAAGGTGCTCTAAGATCTTTATTCAGCGCCCACTGTACCACACCATCAATGACACCACCTTGTTCACCATGACATTAGCTTTTCAATAACTCTAAACATGATGTATGACATCATGCTTGGACAAGCTAACGTCAGATGGTACTATTCCAATGCAGTGAAAAGACAACACAGCTCTGGGAGCATTCCCCAAAGGCAGCAGGATGACTGGATCAGTGCTACTGAGGCAATATCACTGTTTCCTTATTATACCCTGCTGACTCCCTACCAGCACCGTAAACACAGTCTGTCCTCCTTAGGTCAGATCAAGGGGTACACTTCTGCAAACAGCCCTACAAATTTCAAACACACACACACACACACACACACACACACACTGCATCACCATTGTGAGTGGTCCCTCCACTGTGATATTTCAGTACAGTTAAACCACATTTTATGATTTATTTATCAAATCTGTACCTACAATCCCACTCCAGTGCCATAGGCAATTTCCTGTTCCTTGTTCCCTGACATACACTCTTATAACAGGACCATAGCATTAAAATGCTCACTAAAGATAGTGCATCAATCCCCTGTGCTGAGAATAACACAGAAAGCAGAACTGGCAGATCATCCAAAGCACAGGAATATTGGATAATGAGAGCAGGGCATTCAGCTTCAGGTCTCAGAGGCTTAACAATGTGATATGATCACATTGGATTTCTGCTAGTCTCTTTCCATGTATGCATAATATACAGTGTTACACATATTTGGTTTCCATGCAATTCATGTGTTTCCTGCACCAGGATTTCTAAAACAATTTCCATTGACTGGCTTTTTGAGCACCCAGTAAGACTCTCCTTGTCATAAATTAATATCTCATGTCCAGAAATTCATCCATCATGTTTGCTATCCATGTAGTGTCCATGTAATATATGGAATCCTGCAGTGATGCATTAAAGGAGATAAATGTGGTAGTCTCACAGGAGCTGTTTATTTCTGCTGTGAAATGTTTCCATCCTTAAAACATATTCAACACTTTTTCTGACTTGGCCCTGCTCTTGAATAAACAGTGCTCTTGAATAGACATGTATGCACTTGCTTGCTGCCAACAGAATTTGGCAAAACTTTGATGATCTCTGAGAGATTATGATTCAGCATATTAAATCATTGATGGGGGAATAAAAACAGCTTCTGCTCACCAAAGACAGCATTTTGATGGTCTGGCTTTCCATAAAACGAAATAGAAATGCCTCACAAGGCTGTCAAACAGTTATCCAATCCCAGACACTACAAAAACAAAAATGCCGCCAGAAGCTTATACAGAAACTTGTATGTGGAAAGTTTTTCTGAACTACCGAATCACAAAAGAGAGCTCTTTGGCTTAAAGTATGTCAGAATTTGACTGCTGTCATGTCATAATGTATTGACTAGGAGAGTGCTCCCTGACCTGCATTAGTTTTATGTGAGGTGCGGATGGGGGAACAGCTCTGCACCAATTTCAGTTCACATCAAAGCGGTTCTGCCTCCCCCTCAATTTGAGACCTCATCATCGCGTTTATCGAATTGTGTCTAATGAGGCTATGGACATCAAACACAGTTCTGACTCAGACGTTCTTTGACAGTAAAAAAAATAGAAAGAGGAGATGCATTAAACATGAGCCTCTCTGTCTCTGTATGTCTTCTTTTTGTGACAAGGCTGAAATTCAGATGGCTTCCCTGTCTGTAAGGATGTTTGCTCCACCTTCCAAACTGATAAAGGTCACTCTGAAAGCGTTTGTCCTTATTGTCCCAAGGACCCTTAATCATGTTCCATGCAAAAACTTGACTTTTTCATGCAAACCAAGAATTCCTCTCTCCCTGTTTCCAGTGCATGGGCATCAGCCTCAGCTCTGTCATAAATTATTCATCAGTACAGATTACTTCAGCGGAGATATGAATGTGCCTAAATGGAGGTCTCTGTACAGCAGAGAAATGTCTGGGGTAACTCCGTACAGTGTTGTTCATGCACAGTGGTGTTCATGCTGACATCAGGCTCTGAAATGTGTGACTTTTGTAAGATGAACTAAAAGGGTGTCTTTCCTGAGCAGAAAAGAACATATAAAAAAGCATCTAAGTCATAACTAAGTTTATCCATCCAGCCTTTTTTTTATTCTCTGATGGTAATTCATAACAAAAACTCAAATGCTGAACCAAATTGGAGAATGTGTGATACTATCTCTTTAATAAAGGCTATAGCAAACGGCCTCATCTCTCCCGGGGGAAGTGAACTAATTCATTTGGCTTGTGTAAATTCTGTTGAAGCGCAAGAAGTGGCAACAGGAATACATTAGCATATTTAATGCATTATGACTCTGTTACTGTAAAGATCTTAGCTGTATATCTACTCTAACATAGTCATGTTAACTTTGTTCTTAGGAGGTTTTTTATAGTTAAAACATAATTCCTTGTGTTGCTTTATTTGTAAAGCGTAATTGTACAACCACATGACTTCACTCTACATTTTTAAAATTCACAGAACAGTAAAGGTAACCATGCAGCTTATTGAGTAGAATCATGTCTGTGTCATTCTATTCATAGTGAACAATGAAGCGTTAGTAAAATCCATTTTTCACCTTTTCTGTACCTTCTGTGCCTATTTTGAGCGTGTGTGCATGTGTGTGAGTGTGTGTGTGTGTGAGTACAGCCAGCACAGTACAATGAAGACATTTGCCTGCTATTTGATTTTCTGCATTTTGCATACCTTTCACTCTGAATATAGTCAAGTTTTCAACCAAAATCCAAGGTCAAATAAAAGAGAACATATTATAAAAATTGCACAAAACTTCGATACAATTATCATTCATTTTCATAAATTAATTTATACAACAACCAGTTCCCCATGTGAATAACAAATTATGCTTTAGACTTAATAACTGGTTATGTCACCATTAGCAGTGATGACTGCAACCAAATGTTTCCTGCAATTATTGATCAGTCTCTAACCATGCCATGGTAGAATACTGGCTCAGAACTGCATCAACTCAGTGACATTTGTGCTTGTTTTCTGCTTGATTGATTATGTTGTCATAAAAACAAACCTTTGCTGAAGTATGAGAAGCCAGCAGTCCTCTGATCTTATTCAAGGAGATTTTTGACTTCCTGGGTTATTTTACACCATGATCTTGGAGAGATTTTGGCAGAATGACAACACCAGGGAAGATTTACTACTGTCCTGCTTTTGGCCCTGACTTTGAGTCAGTGGAGCTCTGGAGCCATACAGGTCACTTTGTAACCTTTTCCAGACTGATATGCATCAGCCAATGTTCTCCAGATATTGTCAGAGATGTGTTTTGAGCATCCAGTGATGTGTCACTGCAACCTGTGTGTTGAAAACTTCCCTCCAATAGGAAGGGCCAAGTCAAGTCCAACTAAATTGGAACTATATCAGAAATACACTACTACAACCAAAAAGAGAAAGAAACTAAATTCAATGAAAAGCCCATGCAAAGGTGCAGAGAATGAGTTTCTGCTTGCATGCACATAGATGAAGGTGTTTTTGTTATGCATGAGTTTTTGTTGGTGGCTCTTGTGGGTAGAATTGGAGCTAAGACTGAGGGGGTGACACAGAAAGGGCAGATCTGTGATATCAGACATGGGCCAACACAGACAATCACATCAGCAGCTCTGCACTGCCAGCCATCCAGAGGTAACCTATCTCATCCTGGGGTCCACCTGATATCCCTGACCAGAATTTCACCACTGTCACATTCATACTGCGGTGATAGATAATCTGTGTCACACAGGTCTTGGCAGGTACGGTTTCACGCCCCCAGAGAGGATAGCGTTTCTTTGTTTTCAAACCCACCAGTGCTTTCCCTCCTCCCACTTCAGCTGATTAGATAGTTGTGTCGCCATCTCCCCAGAAGTACTGCCTCACCCGCCCACCCCCCCATCACCCAGACCCTGTCACACCACATATCCACAGTCTGTATGCCAAAGGAGGTGAAAATGAAACACTTAAAATTAGTGCATTCCTGTAGTCCATCTAAAAGGATTTCTCATGAACTCAGCTGAGGCTGATGATGATTATGGTGTGATGTTGTACAGGGCTTAGGTAATGTGCAAAGATTAGGTCTTAAAATTTAGCTGTCTTTGAAGACAACTATTCAATGTCCAGTCCTAATAGTAAGGGAGATGAAAACTGAGGTGATGCTAAAATCTAACTCAAGTCTAGGAAAAATCCAATGCCCACATTCAGAAAATGCGACATACTATTACTCCAACCAAATACTTTTGATGATAACAATTTTTTATGATGATATAAAATTTAATATTAATTAATGTCATTGAATATTTCACAGAAAGAATTGTTACCTTTGTTCAAAAGGGCAATCTCCCTCCCCCAACAAACCTCAACAAAGTTTACTCGCCCACACTGAGCTCATGTACTATGCTACACAGCCACCATACTAACGTCTGCCATCCTCTGGTCCTTATTGTAGTCAATTGATATGCAGTCTTCTGGAACACACAGAGGTTTATGCATGGAAAGTGCTGAGCTTTTGGCAGTCTAGGACATGACTGGATAGTAATGGATTTTTTGCTTGATATCTGTGTCCAGGCATCTGTGCTGGTAGGCTGCACTCTGAACCTGTCAGCACAGCCTCAGGGGTTCTCTCATCACATAAACACCAGCCTCGGGCTCTTACCAACTTTACACTGAGGTGGATAGAGTCTCAGTCAGAGGGCCCCTCTGATGCTCCCCCAAAACATGGTCCTGGTTCATTCTCTCAGTGCCATTGGGTGGGGGGGGAGCGCAGGGGGGTTGAGCTACACAAACCAACCCTGCCACCCCAACCCACATTCCCATCTCCCTCAACATCCTCTATGATCATTCAGCTGCCAGCTTTCTCAGTTATTTTCTGCAATATGTTTATCAAATAGAATCTTTCCATCCCATGGTTGTGGAGTGTTCTGTCACGGGCCACTTGAGGGTAATTTCAGAGGCAGGGTCTCTAAAGCGTTACTAATGTTGTGGATGTTCCATAGTTTTACAGCAGATGATGGGTTATTTATGAACAACAAAAACAATATGATTGCTAACATTTATTATACTACCTCCTCTGAGTTCATCAAAATATTTTATTACACCACCAAGCCTCTTCCCATATTTATTGTACTCAGTGCAATTGTTCTATAATAATTCTTCCTCGGTAAGTGCTGTGGTTAATGTCCCTATCTCAAGACCTTTTTTCACCAATGAATACATCGTCAGCTCATTTCTATAAATCAAAAGATACAGAATAGATATTGCTAATCTTTTAAAAATGAATGCACTGTATCAAAGAGATGTCACCCAGCATTATGTTGATTTTTGTTTCTTTGATTAGGATATGTATGCCTTGATATTACTTGTGCTAGCCACTATTGTGGAAGTGAATTATTAATAATTATTTGTATAACACTGACAATAAATTGATTTAAAAAAGCCCTATTCAATTATATGAACTCTGTCACTGTTACTTATTTATTTGCCAGATGCTTTTATCCAAAGTGATTTACAAGGTTATCAAGTCTTCACCACAGAACTACAGAAACTACAGAACTAAAAAAACAACAGAAAGTTAAACTGTGCAAAAAAGATTGTGTTTTCAGTGCCTTTGAGCAAAATGTCAAAATTGTATGACTGAGACCAATGTATGATGGGCATTTCTTGCACAAACAAATTTGTAGTGGTTCTTTTGAAGCAATGCTCAATAACAAAAATCATAGATTTAACGTGCCTGAGCATGAAATGAACTTTATGATCTGAGAAAAGATCTCTCAAGTGTTTAATTAAAACCTAGAAAAATCCTCAGTGACACCAAGTACCTATCAATGTAATCCCTCTATCACAGGAAACAGTGGTACACTCTTGGCACATCCAAGCCAGCTCTGTCCATCAGCTTTCTCTGTTCAAAGCATAAACACCCCCCTCCCCCATCCAGCTCTCATATTTAATAAAAGATTCCCCCTGAGAACAAAAAGCATTCATTATCTTCTAGCCTAAACTACATTGCTCCTGCAGGTCAGTGGCCTGTTTCTCTTTGTTTCTTTGTATTCCTCAGCCCTAAAGCTCCATTGGGAGATCTCTGTTCTTCCTCTCAGAAATAAGGAGTAACATTTCACACCCAACCTCAATGGTTTTAGACCCTTGTAAGATGATGTGTGCAGTGAATTATTTAGCCAGGGTAGCTGAAAGGGAAGCAGCATATACTGATACTTTGTTCAAGGATGCTAAAGCCCATGTCAGCATTCTCATTAGTAAAATCGACAGTTTGTTCCAAACATGCATGTTATAAATGTAAATGAAGTAACAACATAATGTACAGCCACCACAACAGAGCATTACTACCCCAGCAGGAGTTGAATATCTTTGGTCCGATAAAAACCTTTTATCTTTGCCATTGTTGATCTTGCTGCATGAATAGTGAGCTTGCATCAGTTTTCTACTGTTAATGTTTTATTTCTCAATACTCAATACACTTTATTGCATCAAACAACACAACAGTAAAGGAGAGAACATGCATATCATACAAAACATTGTGAACCTGATACAAAAAAATAGTATAAAGACAGAATCTGTTTACCCTGTAACACTCAACTTGTAATAATGCTATTAATAATACTTGTAATAAAGTCTCTCATTACCTTTTCCCATCAAACCTCTCGCAGCACTGCTGTGTCCACAAGTTGCTATGAGAGGCAACAAGTACCATTCCAAAGCACCTGATGCGATAAGAAAAAAGTGTCAGATTATTCAATTTGTTTTTATGCGGTAACATGACAATTTATCAAAGCTAAGTGAATCTATTCAATAAAAATTGCACTCTCTGCAACACCTTGATTTTGCTTATAAGAATATTGGTTAGGGAGGTTATTCAGTGCAAACAGGAAAAATGGTTGGCAGTTGCATGAAAAAATCTTTTTTTTTAATTATTTGAACTGACATGCAAAATTACTGCACTTGAGAAGTCACCCAGAAAACAAAAAGCAGTGAAAGCATCTTTCTCCCTATTTGAGCACTGGCATCTGGCTGACTTCTAAAACCATCTGTCTGTGGGCTTCTTTTATAGGAGTTTTTCAGCTCATCTCACAGCAGTGAGTTTGCACCACGGTTCCCTCTGGAGTGGGCTTTCACTGAGGGCCTATGGTTCCACTCACCATACAGGCCCTACTGCATGCAGTGTCTTTATAAAGGGGGGATTTCTCCCCAAAGGTTAACAGATAATTCATGGAGAAATTCTCAGAGTAGAAATATGTGTGAGTAAACCACAGATGGATGAATCCGAGGCAGGCTTGACAATGCCTGATGACATTCTGTTTTATCAATCTGATGATGGGAGAATTTTTTAAACTTGTGAAAATAGGTATCTGGCAACATCGACTGCTCTGTGTTCTCCTCCCCAGTCTCCAGCGATGCTGTGCACAAACCTTTCCCAGGTCAGTCCCATGTTTACTTTGCCACTGGATAAATAAGATAACCTTTTTCAACATGCAGGTTTCACACGGATGGAATGGAAATGCATTTTGGTTTAGAGACTGATTGAAGACATGCTATTTACAGAATAAGGATATGACGTGTAAGACTGGGGTTATGTACAAATGGCATGTACATAAGTTCTGTTGTTTTATGGTGAAAACAGTCTCTTTTCCTATTTAGCTTTGGCATAAAAGTAATTGTTTGTTAAAGATATACCAAAGAACTGGAATGTATGAAATATGTATACTTCAAAGGAAGAAAACGACATAAAGCAATGAAGGGTACTTTGTGTTCTGTTCTACTGACGTGCATCAGGTGAGTTTAAGAGAAAGAGCACAGTAGGATTACCAAGATAGACACGTCAAACTACTGAGTACAAAATGTCAGTGCAGGAGGGAAACCCCTAAAGCAATGGAGAAGGTGCCTGTCTTGTGGCCAAGCAGATTAAAAAAAACATTGAATCTGCTTGGAGCAGGAGCAAATCCCACCTGCCATAAAGCATTAATGTGATTTCAGAGAATGGAAGAGTAGGAGGACAAGGCTACCTTTGGCAGACACAACTGTGAAGTGATTTCAGACAAAATGTGATTCCATACACATTCCACTGCTCATACATTTAAGGTTTTCAGGAATACCAATGATTGTTTAAGCTTGCTATGGGGTTCATCTGTTATACACTGCACCTTCGCTATGTGCTGATCTGGGTTTTCAGAGGAATAATTTTAAGGTTTTTTCACTCCTATCGCACATCTGCTAAAAATATTTCTCATGTTCCTCATAACTCTAAACACAGTTCAATGGTTCACATCGATAGTCGCCATCTGTAAAGATGACATATAAAAAAAGAACATGTGCATGAGGGAGATAAAGGACTGAAATTTGTGGGTGGCCAGAAAGCCAGCTGTGTGGAAACACATGGGCTGCTCTGGGCCATCTACCTGCTCTGCTGGAATGCTGGTATTGTGAGTGCATCCACAGAAGCAATGATATGGGCATTCTTCTGGACGTTAAGGCTAACATGGCGACTGAGGACTGCTGTGGTGGTTTATGACTGTACATGTTGTCCTTGCTCCATTCTGGCCAGGAACCTCAACAAAGTGTGTGTGTTTGTGTTTATATAAGTGATTACCTGCATATGTGCATGCATGCTTCATTTATCCTGGGAAGCACCTCTATGCCATCTGGAGACAGTAACTAGTTACAGGGTTAGTAGACTAGTTTAAGACATTATGCATACAGTGTTGAAAACCTGGAGCAATGCTGCTTTTTCTATGAAAGTAGAAAATGGGACATGGTTAAACATAGGTTAAACTCCCCAACAGATTTTGCCTATGAATGCATATATGTGGGTAGGAGGAAGCATCATACACTTAGAAAAGCAAAAGAGAGAATGTGCTGAAGAAGTGGAAGATAGAGACAGAAGAGGGGGGAGAGAGAAGCAGCGACAGGAAGGGAAAGTTCTTAAGGCTAAGCATGGCAGGCCTGAGATGAGATTCACTGAGAGCCCAGGGAGCAGCACAGTGGCTCTGCCAGCTATCACGGGGGATTGATGTTTGTGGAAAGTGGGTCAGGAGACAGTAACAGTGGAGTGCCTGCCACACCGATGGGGAGGCCCATGCCACAGGTGGGAACTACCATTCTCCCCACACACACACACCCCATGGAGCACACACTCAAAGTCAACAGCAACACCTTATGGGCCAAAATTCTTTTTCTGAATTTTAATCTAACTTAAATGTGATTGTGGGCTGAATATTTTGACTAACTTGGATGCCTTAATGCGCTCTACTATCAATGATTTTGAAATGACAGATTGATGACAATAACACAAAACATTGGGTAATGGCATAGATTCACAATCACACCGTCTGGCCATGCTCTTTATTCCTTCACAAATTTTCCTGTGAAAAAATGAATGGGTTCATTTTCGGTAAATGATTCTCAACAAAGAAACTACAACCCAGAGAGATCATATGAAATTAGGCCTACTCATCGGATTCTTAATGCATGAATGATGCTGCCAACATAGTAATTCAGGATGAAAAGATACAAGTGTTCTGCGCCTTGTAATTAAGTATACTGTAGTTTTTCTTATAGATATTGGTCATAGTAAATTGTAACTGTGCTGTTCAGTGAAAAAATGAAATTAAAATAATTATAACCAAGTAATATAAACAGCAATGAGTTTATCCACAAAGTATAAGCAAAGATTGATACATTTCAAAATAGAAATCCTTAATAGAATCAAGATGGCACCACAAGGGGCAGGACTTCAGTACAGTTCTGGTCTCTACCATCCCCAGCCACCCCCCAGGGGGAATGTAACTTCAGATGAGGATGCATGAGAGGAACAAGACACCACACTAATTATACACGCATTCAAGGCAGTCAGGTAGGGCCACAATACCAACAGTACAATTAGGAGAGGAGAAACTGGACTACACCATCTCTGATATTATTGATACCATTCTGCACAATTTTTTTTAACAATCATATCACAATGTGTTTTCTCTCTCTTTTACACACACACACCCACACACACACACACACAGTTTATTATTATTAATGACTTGTCCCTCCTTTCAGCAGGGAATTTTTAAAAAATAAATTAGGAAGGTTAAGGTTTTAATAAAGGCCTGACTCCCACTGGAATCTAATTTAGAGATTACACTTTGAACAAATGTGTTGATGTGTTGATTCATTCATGCCTCTGCTAATTAAGTCTGTTTGCCTCACCAAATGAGAAACGTGACCCTAAGACAGTCAGCTGTGTGTGACTATCACTACTGTATGTAGCCATTTTGTTTCGGTGATGACTAAACAGCAGTGAGCAGTGCATCGTGGCTGCCTCCAGAGAGAAATTAGTCAAAACAAATTAAACAAACTGGAAGCAGCAAAAATGGTGAGCCGCAACTTCCAGTAACAAACATGGGAGAAAAACATCCATAAACTGAAGTAAACTTTTCCTAGTTCTGCAGGCATTGAAAGGGTAATGAAGAAATGATACACTTCTTGTAAGTCACTTTGAATTAAAAATGTCTGATAAATGACTAAAATGTAAAAATGTAAATGTAAAAAACCATGATAAAGAGAGCTATGATGTGTTGATAATCACTTTTCTCAATCACCACAACACTGCTGTATGCAATCACGAAGTCAGTTTTTGTGAATGTGACGACAGCAACACCTACATTCTAGGTATTTTAACTGGAAATGCATTAATGGGAATGAGCTCCACACATTTAGGTACATCACAGTAGCACAAAAATGATGTGGGATATGGATTTTTTGTGCATGTGCATGCATGTGTAAATGCGTAGATGATTAATGATGTTCGAATGCATTTATTTAAAAGAAATCATTGCTGTCTGACACTGTATTAGAGAATGACATTCCAATGTGTCCTGATGTATTTTCAGGAGAAATTATTTTTTCAAATGACTGGAAGCTTTTAGGCTCTCAGGTCATGATCTTTAAACAGGGAATTGAGAATGTCTTTTAGTGTTGCAGACATAAGAGGAGCAGACTGAGGAAGTGTGCCTATATAAAATATAAAAGTTCAGTCTGTTAAAAGAACATACACATTTTATTCTTTTACAAAATTATTTATTTTCTACACCTGGCATAGCTGTCTCATCTACTTTTCATTCATTTCCCTGCTGTGAAACATTCGCGCATGTAGTCTCTATAATGGGTTGTGACCTAAACATGTTTCATAACACCAGGCTTTTCATAATGCCATCACCTTCAACAGGCATAATGAAGGCTATACTTCCACGTTAGTTGAAGATTCAGCGTGGGCACAAAATGGGACAGAAATGCTCCTGTTGTAGCTGGGGAGATGGAGATGGGGGAGGCATTGAACCTTTTAAATGATAATTATCCTCAGCCTGTTTGTGCAGATTAAAACCTGATTAGTTTACTCTGCATCAGCCATCAGATAATGTTTCCCTTTCTTCATCATATCTATTGTGGCTGTGCAACCTACAACCAATTGAAATCAAACATGTAAGAGCAAAAAAATAGACTTGGTTGTTGTAAATCTAATACAGTTTAACCTGAAATGGACATTATTTCAAGAAGGTTTGCAACACCAGTGCAGCCACATTAAGTTTAAGGAAATAAAAGGTAGGCTAAATATAAATGGTCAAACCACATCTGAATTAGGCTAATAAAGTTAAAAAGGTAGGCAGTTTTCTCCTCCTGTCATGGCTTTCCACCTACCAATGAAATGAGAGATTGAAGAGTTATGGAATGACAGTAGGATCCAGCAGGGTCAATTTATTTAAAAAAAACCAAAAATCTGCCCTCACCCCCCTTCCTCTTCCTCAAGCCACCCAGTTTCCAGTTGAGAAACATTTACATAAAGAGACAATTAAACAGTCTGCTGAGTGTCTGCTCATGTTATGTCCTTGCCTGCAGTGTGTGTGTGTGTGTGTGTGTGTGTGTGTGTGTATGTGTGTGTAAATTACATACGAAACATTGAGCCATCTATAACCTATCATCTATAACCTATAGAGGGATCTATAACCATCTGGCCGTAAGACAGAGGAAAGAGGAGAGATACAATAACCTTCTGAATGTGTGTGAGAGGACAATATTCTTGATAGCTGACAAAATCCAGCAAAACTTATTTACTGTAAAATATGCAGGCATAGAATCAAAGTTCTTTGTATGTGGGTGCGGAGGGGGGAGTTCTGAAGTGTGGAGTTCTGAATGTAAGTAAAAGAATTGTGTCCAAGGCCACCTTTAAGATGTTCTTTGTATTTGACTTCTCTGTACCCATTATTTTATGCATGCCCACGTTCCTCCCTGGGTTTATGGATCAGGTAACTGTCACACTTCAGTCCCCTTCTTTGCACATGTATTGACTCTTTGTTGATTCATTATAGCATTCCAATTTTTCAAATCCATTGAATATTCATGCAGAGGTCTGCATTTATATTGTATTTATCAGGCTGTACAAAGCAGACAAGATATTTCTCATTTACACTACTTAATTGGACAGAAATACATGTAGATATCATCTACAATATCAAAAATGTGTTTGATAGCATATTAGAAATTGCCCCATAACTTTAAACTAATTGCATGTTGAGGCATAAAGTGAGCACCAATGTATCATTTCAAAATTATTGAAAAGTACAACCTTCCCCTTTGTGGAAAAGGAATACTCTCAAATATATAATATAAATCCAAGTATAAAATATGAATGATGTGTAAGAAAATGTTCAACAAATTGAATTTGTTTTCATTTAATGGAAGTTCAGATTTTGTAATGAGTGGCATGGAATATACAGATGTATAAATATATTTACAGTTTTATGATCTCACAATTAATCTCTAATAAAATATTGTGCAGATACAAAAAAGGCTCACTTTTTAAAAATAATTCATCATTCATAAACACGTGAACATCTTTAAAGGCCTCAATACATTTTTATGGAGGGTGTGCTGCTTTTTTAACCAGTTTCTATGCATTGGTTGGTTAATAAATCCAGACATATATGTAGAGGTTTCAGTAGGTTTCAGGAATGCAGAGAAGTGTTTTGGTGTGTCCTGTTTGAAAAAGGCCATGAATGAGTGCTCTGAGTTACTGTCTGGTTTTCAGTCACTGCACACTCTGGCTCTGGAGATTCAGTCTCTCTTTAGATATATCTGTGTACAGCTATATCTTGATTTGCATGAATATTATTCCACTGAGGGCAAGCACACAATTTTTTTCTCTCAATAGCTTTCATTTGACATTCACATTAAAAAAAATTAATCTATATGCAGAGTCTGCTTTTATCCGCTGTGATGATGGTGGGTAAGTGGGCAGGGGATTAAGTTACTCTCTCCACCCTTTTGTACTGTATGCTATAAACTGGGCCACATTACCAATGCAGACAGAAGAAGAAAAATCATTCACATAGAAATCCTGCATAATTACATTTCATTCAGCACAGTTGGTGATGTGCACAAATCCATACTGTGTGTCTCCCTTTAAAAGAAAAAAAGACAGGAAAAAGCCCTGATGGAGGTCTGACCTACTTCCAGAGACTGAGACTGGAGTATGTATGAGCATGCCCTGTTTTGGGGATTGTTGAGTTTGCAGGACATATCAACAAAGACATCAGCTGAGAAAGCTTGTTAACCAAGAGAACAGGAGGGGCAGGCATCATGCAGGGAATCTCACACAGGAGGCATTCTGTGAACAGGGAATGGAAAGTGATCTGAAGAGGCTTCTAAATAACCCCAGTTTGTCACGCCAGATTCGGAACCAAAAGTTTGTGGGATCTGACAATACAGAATCGTATTCAGTCTGTATTATTTCCTTTTGAGGTGTTGCTTTTTTTTTTTTTTTTTTTTACTGGTGAGACTGATTCTGATCTCCTTGCTTAATAGCATTGTCACACATGGGATACCATCCCATGATCCTATAGTGCAAAGATACACAGAGCAAAGACAATATACAAATATCTCATCACACTACGATATTTAATGGAAAACTGCTGCTTGACGAAATGCATTTGTCTAAATAAGATAGTTATGTAACATCTTGTGTGGTAAACACAAAAATTAGGTCACTGCAGTACATCCTTGACAGAGAACAAACAGTTTCCTGTAGGCAAAAATCATTCAAGAGGTGACAGAAAGTCTGCTATAAAATCTTATTGAGATAGTGCTTTGCTACCTTCCTTCATCAGTTTAAGCTGTATATGTAAAATAATAATAGTTTTTAGAATAATTTCATTAGTGAAGAAAATAAGGGGAAGAACAAATTATCGCCCACATCATAAATATTAAAAATAATAAATGGCAAAAAACCTAGACACAACCAAGAGTAAAGACAAATATTTCTATTCATAATCAAGGACTCCAATCACATAAAAGCATTTCATGTCACAAGAAAATTTAAAGGTAAGTTTGTAAAGGCTTCCTTCCATGCTACTCTGATGGTGTCCAAAAATAATTCTTAGTTCCAAACTTAGCTGAACAGCTGTTTCCAAATCATCGACCATCAGCACCATGGTGCTGAGGAGAGCGACTCATTTTATTTTTTTGAATTCAGTGGTAGTGATGTTTGTTTTATATAATTTAAAAACTAATATTTCATGAAAAAATGAAATGTGCTTAATTTTCCATGGTCACCCTTGGAAAGCTTGGAAAGCTAACAGATAAAAAAGCCACATGGGACAAAAAACTCAGAACAAAAGTAATTCCAATGTTAATGCATGGACAACAAAAAACTAGCAAATTCATATCATGATAACACAGCAGTGTTACACCCATTATTCAACACTACATACATTTTTTATTTATTTATTAGTATTTGTTGTGGTTTTACCAGCCCATTAGACATTACCATCTGTATACAAATATCGAGAGCAAAAAGGTGGAAACACTAGGTTGTACTAAGAAAATCCAAAATGCATCCTATTTCTTGATCTGAATCTAAATCAGTGTTCTAGAAGGGATTTATTCAGTTATCTTGAATGCCAAGTCACTTGACAGGTGTACTCACTTCATTATCTTAAGACAAAAAAAAATCTTTGGGGGATATCTCTGTAGAGAGGTAGACAACTGAGAGTATTGTACCATTTATACTTCCTTTAACGTAATACTCACACTTGGAATGAATATGAATGAAAACACTTATCATAGTCCCCACTGTTACCACCATAAATGTTCAGACGCGCATACACACTTTCAGCTCTGCATTGTCAATCAGCGCATGAATTTGGGGTGTATTTACATACTACAGCTCATGGCAACATCACAGACAATAATATGTATTGTTCTATTAGTGAAAAACTGAAAACCACTGTTTATAGATGGAGGATTTACACGCGCAAGATAATAAACAACAGGGTCTAAAAATGTAGGTCCTTCTCCAGATGATTTGATTAATTTGCAAAGTTTATAGTTAACAAACTGTGTCACACGCTGCGACAGATTTTAATCTAATGTTTATTTCTTCCAGGATATAAAAGCCGTGACTCACTGTAGCCGTGGGTTTATATGTCATTAAATGAAGTGCCTCGTTCGACATCTGTGACATTGAAATCTCCTTCCTGCACAAACATCCACGGGCGAAAGGATTGTCTGGAACCGGACTGATAGGATATTACATATAATGTATATATATATGTATAAAATAACGCATTTCTGGAGTTTCTTATCATTTTTTATTTGTAAATTGAAGTAAAACTATAGTGCCATATTTTCTCAATGGCACATTTCTGTCTTTCCAATTATTAAATATTCAAAAATAACATTTCCTTCCTTAACACTTCCTTCAAACTGTGATTATTAGTTTCACTGTTCCATATTCAACTTTACTGGGTATTCAAACAACGGAGCGTTGGCAGCCGTACATGTTGTATTTAGATTTTACTACTTTCTACCCTAGAGATGCCGATCGTCATTAACTTTACTTGACACGTGATGGCGACGTGAAGAATTTAATAGCGCTGACACACTGAACCCTTCACCGTTTCTCCGTAAACTGCACTAAATTCTCTCGACCACAGACGGAAATCGGATTACAACGATAGCAGAAATTCAAGACCAATGCAGAAGATCACGTTTACCCATGATGCCACCATGCCACTATCTACGATGAACGCATATGGCATCATGCAGGACACTGAGTTCTTCACGCAATGAATCCGGCGAATGAAAGTAGGACTGAGGCAGAGACAGATGACTATCTTTTCGGCGCTGGCACCTACAAACTTCTTGCCTTCACCATTGGAACGATCGGAGTCTTCGGTTTCTGCAACAACGTCCTTGTAATTGTGCTTTACTACAAATTTAAGAGGCTCAGAACGCCCACGAATTTGTTACTGGTCAACATAAGCATAAGCGACTTGCTGGTATCTCTTTTTGGAATTAACTTTACCTTTATTTCATGCATAAAAGGAGGGTGGATTTGGAATTCCGCAACATGCGTCTGGGATGGTTTCAGCAACAGTTTTTTTGGTTAGTATAAAAGTCTCTGGCTATGCCACCAAATTCAAATGGTGTTTCTAGCCATACCTTGTTTTATAGAATACTGTGCAGCTATTTGTCAGTTGTTTTTTCAGTATTAGTTTCATAAAGTAGATATTTGCTTCAGCATATGTCGTGATTCTCAAAAGTATACTGTACTTTGTATATAAGTAAACTCACTGTCATATTTATTGATCGCTTAGTAACAACATTTAGTATTCATATTTTTATTAATCTTTAGTTAGTCTCTATTGCTTATGTTAACAAATTACATTTAGATATGATGTAAATACTTGACATGCCGCATGACATTTAGCTCCAGACAAGCCCGCAGCTACTGAAGCCAATTACTTGATGTCGCTTTGGTGCTGGACGCTTATATAATTACTGGATATCACTTTTCCTACTTGGTACTGGACGGTTCGCGGTATTTTAAACTGTCACTGTTTTATTACATGCTAGATGAAAAGTAGTCGTTTGGAGCAGCAGCAGCATCCTGGAGGTAATGGCTACACTAAAGGTGTGCATAATTGAATCCGCACGAACTGAAACAAGAAATGCAGCGCGTTTCTAAATGCCGACTGAGTTGTTTTCTTCTAATTCTACTCGCATTGTGGTGATGGTTGTTAGTTCCTTTACCCATAAGTAAGGGATGAATGTAAAACAAATGCTCACAGGCTAAAGTAACATTCAACGTCAGCCCGTTCATTTGATTTATTTTTATGTTGAGGGTATTGGGAACCAGGCAGAAGCATCACTGGTGCCACTTCGAAGTTGTGCATTAGTGCTCAAAAGTTGCTTTTTGTTGGCACAGAACATTTGGGGTAAGGCGGAGGAGTACCAAGACTGAAATACCGTCTGAATTTCAGCCTACCTAAACATAAACACGCATGTAGAGACCAACATTGCTATTGATTTGTGAATTACATTAAAAAGGTATTTAAGTTGTTGCATGCGGTTGGAGGTATGACAATATTCTGACACAAAAGGGTGAAAGTGGCCTCTGCACACCACTGCCTCAGTAAAATCACAAATGAATTATAGCTCCTGTTTAGTACTAATCCAATGCTGTGAGTCTAATGTGTAATTCATTTCAAACCAAAGGCTTGTGAATGTGTGTGGGGTCCTCTTAAAAGGATTATTTCAGGTTTATAGCTGCATATTGATGTAATTCACTCTGGTTGTGGAAGGTGACCAGCTGGTTTTCAAATGACTGTTCTCGCTTTTACCAAAGTCAGGCTTCCATTAGCATGCTGTTGAATTAATTAATGATTAAGTGACTAATTCTGTAAGGAAAGATGAAATATCACCTGTTTGGTGTCTGCTGTCTCTACCTTTCTCCACAAGTCTTTTATCAGTGCATGAAGATGTTATGTGTCTTAATGACTGTTGTCACCTTACAAGAGTGACCTACTGGTATCAAATTAAAAAGACCTGTTCTATAATCCTGTCTCCCATGGCCTGGTCCCGAAGGCATGTTGACGCATGCTGGATTTTATTCCAACTACTCCTAAGTAATAAGGTCATAATGAGCAGTTGATTGAATACTGATTTTAGTTGAATTTGCATTTCTTTCAAAGGACAGACAACACATACCTCCCAACAGAACATCCTGATCAGTATTCAGCTGACAACTAATTCAAGCCTATTCAATTAAGTTGAGATAAATAGCCAACGTAGCATGAGGGCAGAGAGTATTCTTTTCGGGTGAAGTTATCACAACCTACCAGTCACTGGTGTTCAGGCTCCATAAAAAATGCCACTGCGTTACAAAGCACTGAGGCTGGATAAGGTCCGTTGATCATTGATAAAGCTTTATTGCCTCGGTTTTTAATACAGATCATGGAGCACAATGTGGCACAGCTGGCGAATGCTGCTATATAATCTCTGTCATCCCCTCATCACATACCGAGCATGCTTTTCCCATTTCAGCCAAACCCAAAGTCACAGATGAAGCTGTACTGTACCCTGACTAACATGAAAGTGGTTGGTGGCCGAGTTAACAGTGAAAACTGAGTTGACCTTGAAGCCTGTCTGTCAATCTTAATCATGCCTCTTGGAGAGTATGCCTCCATTGTTTCATGAATAGCTCTTAAAAGACCTCTTTGTTGAAGAGTCAACTAAAAATAGTAGATGATGTGAGATGGTTTTCTGTTTCTGGACTGATGAAGTGTTCCTCTTTTTTCGATTTAGTTAAGACCAAGATTTATCAAGGCTAAAAGCTAGAGTTATAGTTACCTTTTTTCAGTATCTCCTTTTAAAAAGCCAAACACCTCCCTATTCCCAATACAACAAAATAGAGCAAAACAAATTTAATTAAAATGTTTTATATGTAATAGTGTACTGTATTTTAAAACATACCGTATAATTTTAGTGTCAAAGCTGATCAGGTTTTTGTGTCCTTTAATATTCACTTGATGAGCACCTTTTACGTTTATGAATTATAAATTAAGACCGAAGTAACACCCTTGCTATCCAACCCCTAGGAAGAGAAAGAATCAACATGCATCTGTGGGGTGGGAGACTCCTTTCAACAATGAGTAATATAGTCACACTAGTGGTGGCCAGTGAGCTGCAAATATGAGTCAGTGAACTAATCTTTATTGGATAATCACTCTGAGCCTGTGTTTGATTTATTTTGCATAATTCAGCAGCATGCCCTTTTTAAATAAGGATTGTCAATTACTGGTTGCTTCGTTTTTATTTGATTGCTGCTAATATGGCAGTGCTGCCTTTCGGCCAATTAGATAAATTCATTTTAGAAATTGGATGAAAAAAATATTTATAAAATGAACATGTCAAAAAATCTTTAATGCTTTTGGTGTAATTTTTACAATCCAAATGATTCATTTTGAGTCCCTTTAAAAGTTGTTTAAAAATTGATGCTAAATGCCCAAAGGCTTCCATACAATCACCTAACAAACGAATCAGCCACTGACAAGTGATCCTAACTAGAAGTGGCATGCTTGTGGTCACAGAATTACAGAGCCATTAACAGAGATCTGGATGCTGTCACAGAGGGAGACCCATTCTGCCACTGCTTAGTTTGTCATTGCATTGATTCTGCTGCAGCTCTGCTGTTTTAGCTAAAATGGCCTTCTGCTGTACTGCTGGTATGGGATGCTGAGTCAGTCAATCATGTGATTAGCTGTTATCATGTCCTGTTCTTCTCAGGGCATGTCCTTCAGTGCTGTCCTGGCTACATGCAGGACTGGCATATACTCACAGATATACACACACATACACTGCAAGCATCACTACAATATTAGGGACTAGACAACATTCCCGCATTGTTTGTTCATTATAAGTATTTGTGTAGTTAGTCTCATTTAAATAGTTTGATCAATGAATGGATCTTATCAGCTCTTCAATAAATAATTAGTGTTACAGTCTACTCTGTCATGTTGCTTGTGGTTACTCTATTTATTTACACTTGTTGTCATTTTCCATAAAGCCCTTGTGAGTCACTTTGGACAAACTAATTTTCCAAATGGATAAATGTGACTATCACTGCACAAACTCTGGTACGTTTGAAGAGTAATATCAGAAACATGCTGTAGCGTGCAGTGTTTAGTTTCAGGTATACCACAAGGAATAGCCTTTTACACGCGGTTGGTGTGAAACAGTAAAACAAAAAGTCTCCAGACTTTGTCCTTTGCTATTATTCCACAAGGGGAACATTACACTTTAGAACATCCCACGATTTCATTATCTTCTTGGCACAGCAATGCTGGCTGCAATAGAGGACCACAATTGTCCAGTTAGTAGGAATAAGAAGTACTATATTCAGTTGTGGTAGTAGGACTGGTAGAGGCAGGAGTATTAGAAGACTCAGTAGTATTAGGGGCAGGGGTAAAATGAGTATTAGAAGCTGCAGCAAACAGAACAGGTAGTAGCCATAACAGCAGCAGTAGTATGTTAAACCTTCTTGCTTCTTTTCCCATGTGTCTCTCCCAATGCAAATGTAGGCATTGTGTCCATCATGACACTGTCAGCCCTGGCCTATGAGCGTTACATTCGTGTAGTGCATGCCAAGGTGGTTGACTTTCCCTGGGCCTGGAGAGCCATAACGCATATCTGGCTGTACTCGCTGGCCTGGACGGGTGCACCACTGCTGGGATGGAACCGCTACACCATGGAGATCCACCGCCTGGGCTGCTCCCTGGACTGGGCCTCCAAGGACCCCAACGATGCCTCCTTCATCCTCCTCTTCCTCATGGGCTGTTTCTTTGTGCCAGTGGGAATTATGGTCTACTGCTACGGCAACATCCTTTACACTGTGCGGATGGTAAGGATTTCCCCAACTCTAACCCAACATATTTCCTTATTCCCCTCTCCTCTTCCTTCTCTATTCTCTGTATCACTTCAATGTCTCCTTTTCTGCTACTTATTCTTTTTCTCTTAATTTCTCATTTCTCTGGAATCCTCCTTTGTTTAGCATCTTTTCATTTACCGCTTCAGAGCTTTCAGGTTATTTTCTGTACACCTGCGCCTTCCCTGGTCCATGGTATAATCCACAGACACACAGTTTTCACTAAGCCCACTCAAATCACACAGTGCTCAACCAGACACTGCACATAAATAGCTTTCCCTTTGCAAGGCTGTACTCTGCTTCTGATCTTATCACCAGCACTGCAGGAGCCAATTCTATATGGCTGCAGCCTCAGCCTATGACTGCATTTTTGCTACAGAGTCACAGAGCCGATTTGCCCTCAGTGGGAGGGGTCACTCAGTTTTCATGCAGACAGAGGTGAGATGCTCTGGAGCTCCTCAATAGACACAAGTAATTATGCTTGCATTGGCAGCAGCCACCTACCAACATGGACACACATACACACACGCAACCTACCCCACCCCTCCCCACCGAGATTTTTCTCTTCTTATTGACCCTGTGTGGTTGCTAGGTTTCAAACTGTCTGTGCTTCGTTAAGTATTTACAACTTTGCGGAAGCGAGATATTAGTTGTGAGTAACTAAACCCTGTTCACACCCGCTGTCACATGAGACATCTGCCCACCACCTCTGCCCCGAAAAGGGTAGAAGACATGGAAGGCAAATTCATGAGCAGGTAGTATGACTGTTAATGCAATTTTTATATGATTATTTACACATTTCCATAAAAGCAGAGACTGGGACCCAGTGTAATGATCGTATTCTCTTTAGCGGCATGTGCAATTGAAATATGGCTCTGGTCTTTTGAGGCTTAAGCTGTTATATTTCATAATAAAAAGAATACGTTCCTAAGCATGTTTGCTCCTGTGTAATAAAACTGTAGGTTGTAATGTCTTTTGTGATTGATTCGCACATGACCTTTCAGTGATTTGTTATACTTTTTCCAATGTGTTTGCAAGTTATAATGCAGTTTGTGCTTGAGCATGTGTTAACTATGTCTGATTGAGTAGTTCTGTGTGAGGAAGATGTCAGGAAGAGTAGCGATGGAAGCCTGTTTTTTTTGCAGAAGGATAAAATTAGAGGAGAAATGCTTTGACTGAGGGGATTTGTGGGGCTGACACATTCTTAAGACTGTAGCGCCGAGGGATTTACTGACATTCCCTCTTCCGCAGCTGAAACAGAAAGTGTGATTAGAACCGCAGTCATCCATAATGACCCCTCAGAACGGCTCTGCATGTTTCTCTGGGTGCATTGCTCACCTTATACAAGCTCAGATAGAGACAGCAGGGTGGGGTTGCAACCAAGGCACTGGGCTTTGTTACCAGAAGGTAAAGGATTTGAATGCAAGGAATATAAGAAAGTGTGTGAGACACAATGACACATATACTGAATTCCAGTGATCTTCAAGCCAAGTCCTGCACAGCCACTAGGTCTGCTAGTTTTTGTTTTTACATCAAAAGCAACAACCAGTTTAGAACCAAAAAAATCAAATGTGATGAATTGTCTATGTGATAAACTGCATTAATTTATCAGTCAACTATTCAGTAATGGTTCATTGTAGAGGACCTAAGCCACTGCTGTAATAAATAAAGCTGTAATTAATGACCCTTATGTGTGACTGCACATTCTGCCAGGGAAAATCAGTCATTTGACATAATCATACACTTATGTAACTCATATTTCCAACTGCGGTGCACACAGTGAAATGAGGTGTTGAATCTCTTTTTTAACTGCAGCTTCGGTCGATTGAAGACCTCCAGACAGTTCAGATCATTAAAATCCTTCGCTATGAGAAGAAAGTGGCAGTCATGTTTTTGCTGATGATCTCCTGCTTCCTGATCTGCTGGACGCCATATGCTGTGGTGTCCATGATTGAGGCATTTGGCAAAAATCATGTGGTCACACCCACAGTGGCCATTATACCTTCATTCTTCGCAAAGTCCAGCACTGCCTACAATCCCATCATCTATATCTTCATGAGCAGAAAGGTCAGTTTGCTCAAGTTTGTCTCTGAATAAATAGTTTTCATTCATAAAGCATAACATGAACAATAACTGTGACTGCACCTGTACGAGGTAGGGATAGAATGTATTGTACCCCTCACAGGAGTAGTTTTAAATCAAAGTCACTTTAGCCACTGTGATGAAGCCCACAGTAAACTGAAAGTACCACCTTGCTCATCAGGTTTTCTGAAAGGTGAATAATATTAGAATTGTTTTTAAAACACTGTGTGTGTTTGTACAAATATATGGCTTAGTGTGTGAGTGTGTGGAGGAATCACTGGTATGATATTAGGAATGGAGCCACAGTAAGATGGAACAGAAAGTACTTAGTGAGGCAGTTGCATCATGTGCGCAGGTTGCATCATGGGAAACCTTGAAGGTGTTTTTACCATGATTATAAAAACAGCATTAATTATTTTATCACCAACTATTGTTTTATCATGTCTTCCTCCTCTCTGTCCTAACTTGTGCTGGCAGTTCCGTCGATGTGTTCTGCAGCTGCTTTGCAACCGTCTATCACGGCTGCAGCGCACCATTAAGGACCGCCCCCTTGCCTGCACTGAGCGTCCAATCCGACCTATCGTCATGTCCCAGCGAGACACTAGCGACCGGCCGAAAAAGAGGGTGACCTTCAGCTCCTCCTCCATTGTCTTCATCATCGCCAGTAATGATACCCACCACTTGGATGTCACCTCCAAGAACAGTGCATCAGAAGTCAATGTCATCCAGGTGCGGCCACTGTGACCCCTATTTCACCTGTCCCCACCCTCAGTGGCGTGACATCTACTTTAATGCTGCAGTTACAAAAGACTTCATTTCAACAATATCTGCAAGCCAAAATTACCAGAAAGTTTATTTACCCTTCTGCTGTTGTAAGCCTTATGCAGGGAACCTCCCTGCCCCCAAGAAAAGTGTTCAACCAAACACTTTCTGGACCCATTACCCATTACTCACTCACTGTTCTGTAAATGCAGAAATGTACAGCATACCGTCAGTAATGACAGTCTGTTGTGTTGTAATAAAGTAGATCTCAGTATTTTAATGTCATTATTGTAAGAGACAGTAATCCTGGGAGGTAAATATGCAGTTTCTGAGCTCTGGGCATCCTAATAGCACCACTTGGAGGGGTTGTGATGAACACGGGCATTTTACAGATGGTGAACTGAGCAGCACAGTTTGGGCACCGTCGGTTGCAGTGGTGGCACTTCCCAGAAAGACCGTGATAATATGCCCTTTGCAATACTCTCCCTATCTTGTACAGAACAAATAAACAGGAATATTTTAAGGTACTCACATTTTTGTGTTTTCATTGTCACAAAAAGATTTACAGTGCAAATATATACAGTGCATATATATGTGTGTGTGTATGTGTATATGGGTGTGTGTATAGTATTTATATATATATATATATACATATATATATATATAAATATATATAAATAGTATTATATATTTCAGTATATGTGTATAAATATATACAAATACATAAACAAATGTATTTCAGTCATTCTGTAAGTATGTATATATATACACACACACACACCGGATGACTCAAATACATTTGTTTAGGAAAACTGTTTAATTTTTATTTATTCATTTTTATTAGTGAAGATGGATGTTGAAAACAGTGTTTGTCCTTGTTTACCTTTAAAGAAGTGTTTGCCATGAGATGCGTGACTCTTATTAATTGTGATTTGTTTTTTTTCATTAGTCAATGTTACTTTGTACTTAGGCTTTGTACTTCAAATGTACATTCAATTTCTGTCCACTGTCTCCACAGGAAAAACTGCTGTGTTGTCTTCTGGTAACCATGGTCTGATAATTGGTATGACAGAACTTTATAACCACATTGCCATCCTTAAATGAAGACCCCTATATTGCCCCATACTGCCTTCTCCAATGCTTTAGTTCCAGACTTGAATATCCATATCAATGTCACTGATGCTGGTCCAAGCAGTTCAGCTTGGAATATGGCCAAAAATAATATATGTGCATGGGCGACAAAACATTTTAATTTCCTTGGCAAGTATTGTGTTCACTGAATTATTAACAGCAATTATGTTCTTACCACTGAAATTTCAGCAAGATGAAAAATGAGCCATGGGATGAAACTGCACATCTTCATTCAGAACACTATGCATGTTCCTGACTGTATATGTGTTTCTATATGCCATTACATTAACAAAGTCTTACACCCACACTGAACATTTTTTCTTTATTTGGAAATGACCCATTTTAGGCATAATTCTTTGGTCCAGGCTGTTGACACTGACCTTCACTGAAATAATCTGTCAATCACTAATAATTTGTTTGGCTAATTATCGTAAAACCTATCAAGGGGGAGTGGTGGGTCAATACTTGGATGAGATCCAGCCCATTGGGCTTGATATAAATCAACACTCAATGAATTTACCAAAAATTAATTACAGCCCTAGCGGTTACACAGTCCCTCCTATTATGTTTTCACTGTGGCAGATGGGTCAAGATGCATTCTAGCACGTGAGAATGTTAGTATTAGCCTGCTGTGAACTGGAATGTTATCAGAACCACTTCAGAGTTTGCGCCTGGGTCCACAGCTGCTGTGGGATGGAGCTGGAGTTCCTCGGGACATGTTTGAGGAGCAGGTAGGTCCCCCCAACCACTAACATCACACCACAAATGCTCAGGCCGCGATTGATTACCTGGAAAATGACAAATCACTTTGCTGAGCACCATGACAGCCTTTATCCATTCACCATCCAACAATTTCACCATTTAACATGAACAATTTAACAATGTCACAATTCAACATTTACCATCACAACAATTCAATACTTACCATCTCAGCCATTACACATTTACCATCACAGTCATTTACCTTCTAACAGCACAGACATTACTATGTAACACAATAGACATTCAACTTTTAACAGGAATTTTAAGGCAATTGCATTGGCTATTATAGTATTGTGTGGCTTTTGGGTGTGGAATGGGCAGGCGCACTGGAGAAGTTGTTGTGCAGGTATGCACCCAGCACTACAGTGACTCAAAAAGTGTCAATACCGAATTAAATATCAAAAAATCATTAAATTATTCAAAAGAAATAATCTGTGTTTTTGTTAAAATGTCATTGTGACGATACTGCTGCAATGACATCAAACACAGAGTAACACACTCAGCAGTAATAAGAACATGAATGAAATATTCTTCACCTCTAAAAGGTAAGCTTCTGCTGGCCTCTCTATGAGGTAAATATGTCATGATAAACTGTGTTCTGGCACCACCCTCTATCTCAGCCTCCAGATCTGTCACTGACTCAGAGTATGACCTGAAGGCTGTCAAACTTGTCAGGTAACCTGAGCATACACCAGGGACTCTCCACAAATGGTCTACTGAAGGCACAACAAATCAAACCACACTCTTGTCCTCCCCCTCAAACTGCAAACAATTTGTGGTTGTGGTTGCTGGGACAACCAAAGAGATCATTTCTTTCCACTGGCTTTTTCTGAAGCTTTAACAAAACTGTTTAATCAGGTTTGGTTCTCTGAGTGCAATACCTTTCTAAGAAGATGCAACTGTAGAACATTTAACTGAAATTCCAATATGACAGGATACACAATATTCTACAACACATATATTTCTTGTTTAGGGTTATAATATCTCAAAGCAGAAGGTACAGTATCTACTATCAAATAAATAAACAGATATGCAGACACATATACAGACATTCAAATACACAAACATACACATAATAAAACTTTTATCTTACCTTATCCTGCCAATGCCAAAGTTTCACTGCCTCATGATATCTAATCCTGCTAAATGTTACCTGCAAGAAGGATGAGGGTGAGAGAAAGAAATTATTTTAACCATATTTAAAATACAGAATTAAAGTTCTTATGTTTGAGACACATTTTTAATATTTACCCTGGATTATGAATATGATGGAAAAGGATTATGTTATGACTTTTCAGAATCAAAACAAAGGAAAAGACCATTGGCTCACTGTGCTCAGATTCATCCTGAATGTGAACTAATTACAAGACTGTTTTGTAGATGCTGTAGATTTATACTCCAAAAACAGGATGGGAATAAGGGTTAGTGATTCCCCTGTTAAAGTCCCAGCCACTGAACACAACAAGCAGAGGATATCACTTGGGCTATAATATCATTTTAAAAAAAAAAAAAAAATCAAGAGCATGTGGCAGATCCATTATTTTGCTGAAATGGTGTCAGGCATCAAGGATAAAAATAATATTTTCAATAATGCTTAAACATAGGATGTGGCACGTATCACTGTTTGAGATGCAATACCTCTCCTATGTATTCCACAGGAAATTGTCTCTATGTCTGGTCAGTGGTCGCAGGAGACACAATGTATTGAATGGTTTGGACTCAAACAAGATTTATTTCATTATTAAAACCAAGAGCATATTCGTCCCAATAACATGCATCAAAAAGCAGGCCTTGGTATTAAACAATATCAAGACAGAACTAATTTCTCTCCATGGCCTTTCACATGCATAAAAGGTGCAATTACTAAGGGCCTGAAAGCAGAAGATAGCCTATCCAATCAGGCAGGATTTTACCTACCATAGTGTACAGTGGTATTATCGTCTTTGGCATGAGAAAGTGAAGGAAATTGTCAACGTATTTTCGGAAGATGAACCATTTTGAATTGACATGTGCCCGCATCTTAAAAAAAGAAACAAACACATAAACTAAATTATATGGAAATACTGGTATCATATTAAATCAATGTACATTGAGCATTATACATTTATTCATATTAAGATATATAGGAATTTACAGAAGTTTGGATAAATTTAGTTCTCTTCTGAGGTGTTCTTTTCAAGACACATCAATCATCACATGCTTTATAAATATTGATTTCTAAATATAATTTGGTGTTTTTCAGTTGCACATTCTCATAAAAATAGTTTTTATGAAACAGTCAGGGAAGAGCAGTCTTCACTCAGCTCTATTTTTTTAATTACTCCCCATTTTTTCCTTGAATATATTTTAACTGTGATGAGAGTTACATTTTAAAGTCCTGAGCAGTTTCTTGGTCACATTTGACATTAAGTTAAAATTTCTAGACCCGCTGTGATATCCTATGCACCACAATTATGAGCATGAGAGGCTAAGCAAAGCATAACAGGTCTTCAGTCTGTGGAAAGTGCTCACCTCACACAACACAGGTTGCTTAGTTAAACAGCCCAGACATTCCTGTTTTCCTGTGTTAGGCCAACTATAAAATTGTGATAGAACAAGTAGCCTAACTAGAAGTTGGCTGCCTCTGGCTCCATTCAAATTCCTTAAAGGTTATCTTCCACCTGGCTTAATGTGGACACACATGGCCATGTGCTGAAGATCCACAGAAAGAGATTGTTCACCAACATTGGCAGGGGCAGCTGGGATGAAGCATTATTTCCTACAAGACTGCCCGCTAGTGTGAATTATACACTTGTGTGTGTTGCTCCCCAAGGCCCTCTTGCACATACACATATGCATATACACACATTTGATCCAATTTGTTACCTCAATGTAGTTGTACATGGCAAGGTCAGCAATGGCGTGGTCATCAGGTACACGAACTCTGGTATACTCTTTGAGTACGGCACCTAAGGACAAAGTGAACATTGCCTCTTTTCTGACAAACAGCTTTCAAACTAACATGAACTACCATTTAGCTTTCATATTTTTATATGAAAAATATATGGTACTGTTCAGGCATATACAACTTCTTTCACAAATAGGCACATACAACCTCTCAAACAAACGTATATTATTCACCTCTCAAATAAACACAAATGACCAATCACCTTTTTTTGAAATTGCATACCTACAGCCACAGACCTCTACAGGACAGAACAGGGTTGAGCCAGACAGGTATTTGGGTGGGAGAACACCTGGAAATGCTACATTTCTGCTGGAGTAGGTACTGTAGGACCAGTAGGGGGCACCCTTTGCTCTGTCGTGTACAAGAAGCTATGCCTGGTGCTGACTCACTGTGGTCAGAAAAATTACCATGGCACAAGGCCAGCGTGTTAAGAACTGACCTGATAAATCCCCCAAAAAAATGTCTTTCAACATATGGCAGCCTAATCATCCCTGTCACACTCCACTGATTATGCAATTATTTGCAATCCCGCCCCATTTTGGCTCCCCAGGCCATAATCAAAAGCAGAACTGAATTTTGCTTTGGGCTAACTGGTTAAATAAAGGTGAAAACATACAACTGGTCAATTTTCAATCAAATACATGCAGCTAGTGATATTCCTAATACATATGTAATGCCTTATATTTACCAAACAATTCTGTACAACAAGACACTTTCCAAGCAAACACTGCCAGTAAAGTTTCTCTGAAGACACACCTATGTTTGGTCACTTTTCATGATAGATGGATAAAATGCTTAATTTCAATAAATATACTCACTGAAGTCTTCATTAAATTGATCCATTACTTCATTGAACACAAGGCAGTCTTCAAAGCCCTACATAAAACAGAAACTATGTTTTTATTATTGCTTAACCATGAGATGAGATTTTTTTCAAATTACATTGTTACTGAGTGCTTGAGGTGTAATATCTCTTACACAAGACTCTCAAGACATGGCAGGAAGGCAGACAGAGCTAGTAATCCAGGGCAATATTCTTTCTCATTTTCCCTTCATCAGTAAAAATGGTGAAAATGGTGGCATTGAGCAAGATGATGGAAAAATGCATCTAATTTCTTCCCACATTTTCCATATCCAATTTTACATGCTGGAGGAGGGTGCGATTGTAGTACGAGTATGGCTCAATAACCACTTCCCATTGCACCTGCACACCTAACTGTTCCATTCCGTTAAAGCACAGCTGAGTCAATTTCACCTCCTCCAACATGAGCATTGGAGTGATTTCAGAGTGATGCATAGCCCTTTCTTCACTCTGTGTCATTCCCCCATCCCGACTTATGCCTCCTACCTATCTCTGTTTCAATTTCAATTTGCTTTATTGGCAGGACAACAGCAGTCATATTGCCAAAGCAACATACAGAAACAATGATGTTACAATAACATTATGTATAACAAAAATAAATATAATGAAAGAAAAGAAACACACACACACACACATACATATATTTCTTTTTTCCCTTCATTTACACAGAGATTTCCCTCTTCCTGTCCCTCATACTATGGCAGGTGGCCATATATTATTGATAATTTGTCCATATCACTCCATTTTCAAAAATTAGGGAAAAAATGCTTATATTTTTAAGAATACTTCTCTTTCTTGATCATAATTTGTACAATGTAAAAGAAAGTGAATCTCTGTTTGTGTCTGTACCTCATTGCACTTACACTGGTCACACAGCCTGTCCTTTCTGGCCAGCCAGGTTTGTCTTTGTCTATGTCAACCCCACAGTGGCCAGGCTGTGGTCACTGACACTTAGGATCTGTCTTTGTTTTGTATTTTTAATGTTTACTAGTTATTCTGCCAATTTATATTTTCTATTTAGGGCCCAATAGCAATCCATTCAGTTTTGAGATTTGGTGATTGTTTCCCAATGGTCCAAATAAGAGTTGAGATGTTTGATAATTTGATTTATTATCATTGGAAGTGTTCTTGGGGTGCTGTCTTAAAGCTGATTGATGGTGGTGTTGTTGTGTTTAGTGAACTTCAGGATCAATCAGCAGAGGAGACTCTTTTATATGTCCTATTTTCTATATTTTCCTATTTTCTCTCTCTCTCTCTCTCTCTCTCTCTCTCTCATTCTCTTCTTGTTTGTCTTTCTCCATCTCTCTGGACTCACCGCGTTCATGCCCTGGCCATAAAAGGGTACCACAGCATGGGCTGCATCCCCCATGATGACACACTTGTCACCCATGTGATACGGGGAGCACTTGACAGATACCATGGCTTGGGCTGGCAGGCGGAAGTAGTCTCTCTTCAGAGCCTCACTAAATGGGTATTAATTTCAAAATTAAAAACATTGTATTGTATGTACGTATTTCACATTCTTCATTATCATTAGAAATGTATTGCTCCTGACAACCACGCTATGGATGCAACATATAAACAGCAACTTTAAAATTGATAATACTAAACACATTTTTTTGCTAAATTTTCACTCAGTCGAGGTCAATATGATAGATGTATGTTTGTCTCCATGATTATTAACAAAATACAAATTCATTTAAAATGTATGCATTAATCAGCCAGCAACAACACATGCCAACAACTAAACATCAGCTTAGGATTCCTGGTCATATTTTTTGATGTCATTTGTAATAGATTATCTTTAGAGCAAAATACTTGGTAATTCATAAATAAACCCAGGCACCTGCAGTATACTGCACAGTACAAATTAAAAACGAATCACTCCTTCTCTTGTGTCAGGAAGAAGCCTGTAATTTCACACTTCATGGACAGTGACTCTTAATGATGTTAGAGTGAGAAGACATACAGGGTACTGAAGAGGGGGATGGGGGCGGTGACAGTAAAAGCTGGATAGGAGACAGAGAGGAAGTTGGGATGTGAAAAATTGGGAAAACATATATAGTAAATTATGGGGGGAGGAAGGAGATTAGGAAGGAGAAAGGGATTAAGAAAGGAGAGACAGGAGAAAGATAAGATAATAGCTAAGGAAAAAAAGATGAAAAATGATGGAGAGAGAGATGAAAAGAACAGAATACTTACACCCCAATGAGAGGGATCGCATCTGGAAAATATGTCTGGAAAAACTCTATGACCTGATCTTCTGTGGTGACTTTCTCAAACTCTTCAAAGGGCATGAACAAGGTGCAGGTGAAGGTCTTATCCTACAACAGGCAATGACAGTTCAGTATGGCAGTCATATTCATAATTCGCCTTTCTCACTATGTGCAGTACTTCTTTCTCACTTTGTTATATCTTTACTCCTAGTGTGTATCTTTTTACCTTACTTTTAGGGAGTGTTAATGTTCATGTGACTGGGACAGTTGTAAGGGATGGGCATGTCTTGAAACATGTCTGAAACTGTCAGTAAAAATGAAGCAGAAATATCTTTCAACTCATATAGGATATGCTAGGTGTGGAAGGGTCAACAACAAGAAATTGTAATTTGTCACAGTAATAAGCATGATTAGACATACTGAGCAAGAAAATTGATCAAATAAGCCGAGTATAATTTTAAGCAAGTCAGTTTTAAAACTCATATAGAGCAACAAAAATATGTTTGATATAATGTTACTCCTGTATAAATAGTGCAGCAGGTATTGGAAAGAAATAACACATATATTAGCCAGAAATTATTTTTATTTACGTCATTGTCATTAACTACTGAAGTATGAGATGTTTTCAGTATCTAAGCTCAAGGGCGGACGTGATGGTTGGAGACAAGTAACACCATCAACTCACCAAGTTAGGCAGAGCGATCATCATAAATGTGTTCCGTGGCCATATATGAAGGAAATTGGGCTCCATGGCAAACTGAAGAGGGTAGAAAAATAAATTGTCTACAACAGTACCACATATATGTACCATGGTAAAATCACAAGAAACTATAGCCTGGAAAAAAAATGTAAGATATGGATTAAATGATTAAAGAGGATTTCAGTAAATAGGTAAGAAAGATCTCACATCTCCATTGTGTGGTGGCATAGTAAGCTCCATATAGCCGTGTGGAATATAGGTCTGGCTATAGTTGAAGCGGCTCTGTCGGAGGAACTGCTTCCTAATGGCGGAGAAAGCCCCATCGCAGCCCACAATCAAATCAACCTTGATCTGCTCCTCAGAGCCATCTGGCCTGCTCAGAAAAATACAGTGATGAGTTAATTAATGAGGCCCAAGATGCATGCTAACTCCTCTCTCCTCACACAGTCACACACATACACACACTGCACACTCATATACATTATCATGAACAAAAAAAGAATGAAAAAGTTCACACATACAAAACCATACACTAGCACACCTGTGAAAACAATCACATGCACACATACACACTCACACAAACAGAAACACACACATGCGTGTGCACACACAGAGCCTGCCTCCGTGTAGGTTCTGTCCTCGCTCAATTGTTAAAACCCAGTAATTAATCTCTTTCAGATTTCTCATAATCAGGAGCCCAATATAACACGAGCTTTCAGCCTGAGGTGATTGCTCAATGTCCCACCAAGGGGCTCAGTACTGTCCTAGCGGTACTGTTCAGACACACACACACACACACACACACACACAATACAATCATGATGTTATTTGACATTGATCAGTCACATCAAATCCAGGGTCAACATATATTTCTTTCACATGCCAATTTCTACCATGGTCTCCATAGGGTGGAATTCATGATCAAAAAAGTGCAAACTGAAAGTGATAACAGAACTGAAAATGTTTTTTCTGCATGGTACATCCAGTGCAAACCTGAAACAACAGTGTTACAAAAGACTGAACATGGGATTTTGGCTTTGGCATGTATGTTGAATCTGTTTACCTGAGAAAGGTCATTGCTCCTGACTCAAAGCTCCAGTCTAACAGTTTGTGGCCAAAGTTCATCTTGGTGTTCGGGTATGCCTCGGCAGCTTCAATTACAAAATGGCATGTTACATGAACGCTTTTATAACACCACTCTGACACATGACATAACATTGAGTCAGTGAAAAAACATGCACCCTAGTTATATATTGTAAAGTTACTAGTCATTTTCATTAGTTGAGAGCATTCATACTTTGTGTCTTGCATTGTGTCAGGTTAGTTGCTTCTCTGCAGGCAATTCATAAACACCTCTGAGTACAGTCACTGACTGCAAGGACCCAACCCCTGGAAACACACCAAAGAACGTCTATCCAGAGAGCAGTCACTCAGTCACACTTCTGCATTTCAACCATATACTGCCTATGACTGAGCCACTGAGAACAAATGGGGCTTTTCAGAAGACTATTGTTTTTTAACTCTAATAAAAACAAGTTCCTGTTACTAAGACCAATAGTGATGATTGTTCACAAACAGCCAAAGTCTGACATCATGACTAAGTTCCATATTTCTAAGACAGGAATTTATTAATGCAAACGAGCCTGGACTCACACAAAGTTCCCCTTTCCGAGTATAGTAATGGTTTATTCAAACATGTTGGTTACAAGTAGTGGTCACCAACAACCAAATTATTTCAATAAATATCCAAATACCTAACATTATTGATCAATGTTGTCTCCCTGCATGTCAAAACCCTTCACACAAATTGGATCTTCTTTGTCTGTATTCTTCACATTTGCCTATAGAGTTTTGTCTATGACAACATTTTTAGGAGTCTTTAACTGGGTTCCCTGACAGTGCCTTAATAAAGAGACACTCTTATGCTTAATTAGGCTGGAGGGCATTTCCTCTGACCCCCACATCACTCTAATCTGGACTCAAAGGCTGTAGGGTTGAATTAATCTGGGCCTGATATTCAGAGAGCAGAGTGCCTTTTGACATTCTTTCAATGCTGTTTCTGATCCTGCTTCAGAGATTATTACATGATGTTTGTCCCAAAGTGGGGATATGTTTACAAGCTAGAGGGGATTGACCTCTTACTTAAAACAATTACTCTGTGGTTATCCAACTGAAAAAGGAGATACAGTGTCATGCCAAAGATGTTCCAGGGTAAACTGATTACTGGCCATGATGAACCTGGCGTAATTATCATAGCAATAGTACAGGCTATTTCTAGGCAGTAAAATGAGAGTATCTAGGGAGTTCTCTAGATCTAACCATCTGGGTACCAAGACTATTAAATACTCAGACTACTTTAAATTGTATAAATAGAAGTTGTTATAATAGAAAGCAGCTAACCAACATTTCATATCAGTTTTAAGTGAAAATATGGCGGTTTATTTAATTTATAGAATTTAATCTATCTGATCAGCTGAAATCGTACGGAAAATGTACATTATACATGGCATGTAGTTATTTTGTTTGCTGCTTAAACAACAGTGATGATTATGCACTGTACATAAAGACAAGTTTGTTACTGATTGTGTGACAGTGTCTTTAACAATGCTAAACAGTTAAAGGGGCTATATTTTCACCTCTTCCCCAGACCACAACACATTTATGAAAGGATATTGATATTACCTGTTAATAACTCCTTGTTGAGGTTGGTCCGGTCCACAGACAGAATGTACTAGAAAAAAGACAGAAAGTGAGAAAATATTGTTGTATATTGTATGATAATGTCTTGCTACATTCCCCACTTTTGGGAAGGCCAAACACTTTATAAACACCATTTTACTGCTGGTGTACATGAGGTTTAGCTTGATATTCATGAAAAGTGAACGCTTAATTGTGTACTTTATTGAGAAAAAAATAAAACTTATCCCAAAGAAGTCATCTTGCATCGTAAATGCAAAAATCTCTCTCGCGCTAAACAAACCACCAGTGTTGATGCTGACCTGCCTTATCATAGTCCTGTGTTATCATCATATTTCAGCACATCTTTTTGCTGCACTCTACTTGGTCAAACCTGCTGTGAGAACCTAAACGTAGGCCATACAGTGAGCAAAACTCACACAGTCCAGCACTCTGGCTGCTGCACCACCTGCTGAGACCTTACTGCTGCCATGTTGAGGAACATGACTCAGTTTACACTGACCCAAGTAAGCTCATCGAGGAGCTTCATGGCATGATCATGGGGTCCTTTGCTCACTTGAGAACAAAACATTAACATTCTCTCAATCACCCATCTAGAAAGACATGTAGCTCTTGTCACCGTGGGATTAAGCTACACACATTTTCATGCATTTTAATAGTTATTCCCCTCTCAGAATTAGCTGCCTGAAGTTAGAACCTGCATGCTAAAAAGGACTATATTTCCAAGCAGTTATTGCACACTTAGCCAAATGCCAAGCTGAATGGTGAGGTTACAATTAGCCATGCACTTTGTTCAGAGGGATATGAATCAGCAGGCAGCAGGGAGTATAGCAAACAAAGTCAGTACTCTTCACAGGAAGAGAGAATCTCTGGGCAAGCCACTTCCACCATTTAGTCTTATCTGTAGAAAGACCTCAGTTCACACAGGATTACAATTTGACTACGAGAATGTATTGCCTTGATAGTATGGTAGCTAGACTACGATTAAAAATCCTGTATCTTGATGTTCCCACAACACAGTGTTATTGTGTACTACTTTGAATGCATAATTTTCTCACATCAGCATCCTATAAGATGATTTTGGTTCTTAAGTCTTAGTCAATTGGCTATGTTTTATCATATTTTCTTATCATAATAATCATTAACTGACAGCTGCCTTCATCAGAAGGAACATTTTCAAAAGCCTCTTTATGTGCCCCTCAGGTAAAGCACACCCCACAGTCTGCCTGTGAACTGACAGCAGATCCAGCTAATGACACAAGCCTTTTTGAAACCACCTCTCCAGCAATCATTAACAAGGACCTTCAGATTGGAGGTCATATTGATTTAGAGGGGAGAGAGAAGGTCTTCAGCCTGCGTTAAAGTTTTAGGATAAATATGCTAAAAGTAAAAACCTGGCAGTAAGGGGAAAGAGGTGCTTAAAGGGACAATAAACAGACAGAGCCTTGACCCAGGAATGGCTGTGTTCTGTAATTTATCATCACAGTTTGGCTGAACAATTTTACTGAACAGTACAAACTAACTAATAAATATGTATTTATTTGCATAAATGGACATTTTAATTTTTTATTGTATATCAGATTTTATTGTATTTTCAGATCAGTATGACAGGTGCAAGATGGGAGCTCAGTGTGTGTATTAATATGTGAATGTTACATGACTGTACTCAGATCAGCAGTACCTGGCCCTTTTTCCCATATGGAATGGGGGACCGGGTCCCATTCAGGGAGTGGATCATCCGTGCATGCATGGGAATTCCCTTCGTCACGATCTGCAATGAAAATGTTCAGTGTCACAAAATGTCACATGCACTTCACATTTTTTGGGGAGGTGTGTGGGAAGTCAGGTGCTTTCCTCCTATTCTTACTCCTGCCACAAAAATCCACAAGCAGAGAATTATTCAGGAGGGAGTGATTTTCCACCTGCCACTGCAGCTGCTCTTGATGGTTTGTTTCAAAAATTCAAATCAGCAAGATTGTACTCACTCAGCTGAAAACTCATGGAAGTGTAAAATGACTGCTGGGGCATGTAAAATATGCTCTGAGCGCCCAGCACCAGCCCACAAATAATAGCTAATTTCTGACCCCTGATCCATTATAGACCCTCTTACAAAGGAGAGTCAGTCTGAGGCCAGGGTGAGTCCACCCGCTTGGCCCAACCTCACGTTGAAAACATTTCATCACTGTGAGCAAACATAAACACTAAACTAAACTCAAGCTTGATGTGTGACTGTCACAGTTCACTCTTAAATCTACTTCGCAGAGTCACTCTTAAATCAAAACGCAAAGTCAAGACACCTTACTTGATTTCTTTTCACAAGGAGAAGCAAAGGGTGCATGACTGTGAAACATTAAAAGAAAGGGAAAAAAAACTTGCCTTTTCCTCCATTCCAACTTGTTTCAAAGCCTGCCGCCCTCTGTGAGACAAAGCTAAATTAATGCTTCTGCCCCGCACAATTTTGGCTTGCCGGATATCTGAGGAGAAACCAAATATAGAGCCAGAATTCATTAAGAGATCCAGCCCGGTGATGGATTTGCCAAACATCTAGTAAGGGATGAACTCAACTGCTTCATATTTCAAATACATCCATCTACAAATATAAATATATAACTCACAAGATCTAAAGATTAATAAAAATCTTAAGCATTTCATTTAATTTTTAATTCATATAAATTAAAATGCAATTCAATCTTTTATTTTAGCAGGAAAGTCAGTCTTAGATCTCTACTCTCTTTTTCAATGGAATCCTTGACAAGAAGCAATAAATAAATAAGATCACTAGATGCTTCAACATACACTAAATAAACGCTCTTTCAACATTATTATGTGCAAAAGAGGCCAACATCAGAACCAAAGAGTTAATAAATATCAAGGGACAGATCTAATTGCATAAACTAAAAGACTTTGTCCTGTATTGCTGTACCAAGAGCTCAGTCATACACCACAACAGTTTCACTCATATAAAACAGTGTTTTTTCTTTATAAAAATTTGTGAAAGGAGTTCCCATGCAACCCAAGACAGAAGTGACTCACATTACAGGACAGACTTTAAGGGAAAAATCAATGTACTTTGCAGTTTTACCTTCCCGTGATTCAAAGACCTCAACTGCAAAGCCTCTTTTTGCAAAGTAGCATGCATTCAGCGCTCCTACCTGAGGGAGAAGAAGAGCATATTGTACATAATAGACCACTACCTTAACAAATGAGCAGTCCAGCAACCCTATACTTATGGTTTTTAATACATTTTAAAAGACACAAAGGCAGAAATTATATTCTTTGTTATCTTCTATTCTGCCTTTAAGTGCCTTTGGGCGTTATAACTGAGGTAGAAATTTGGAATATGCCTCTGTTTTTGTTACTATTTGGACTTTTCTATCGCATTTCTTCTTCATGGATAGCATTTTTTAAAAATCTATTTAATCCTCAAAAGACCTAAGAACGGTCCCTCCAAGCTCCACCTGTCTCGTGAAATAAGACGCCATAACTTAAGATAGCCTGACAATAATAATTGCATAGTATAAAGGTGTCAGATTTTGCACACTCACTGTTTTGACCTCGCAAATTTGACCGTTAACAGCTAACTAAAATAGAACAAACTCAGCAGGATCAGCTTTAAAATTCATGCCATGTTAAACGGGGTTCAGATTTAGCTGTGTTCACAATCTTATCATCTAAAATAGAACAATTGACAAAGCTAACAATTGACAAAATACTAACCATACTAGCAGGCTTCAGAACTTCAAACAGAAATGACATGTGACAGGTGTAGCATACAAATAGCCAATAGCAAAACCAGTTCGTTTTCAAAATGCTATATTAATACTTGAATCCATTTAATTCAGCCAGTTGTCTTTGTACCAATCATGTGTCGTACTTGCAATGTCTTACCAAGCCTCCTCCAACTACTGCGACTACTTTGCGCTTGTTTGTTGATCTGCTGTCGTTAGGTGTATATTCCATCGCGGTTACTGTCCTGGACCTCGCCACGCTCTTGTCTTCGAGAGTTTCAAGAACGACAACTTGAAAGAGCAATTACATTTGTTGCTTTTTCCGAGTTACGTTTTGTAGTGGAAGTTTAGAGGAGGAGCGAACCAGTATTTCACATTCGGTTGGTTCCTTTTTTGACAATACAAATAGACCACAGAGCTGGCAATGGCCTGAAGAATTTCCGAAAACTGCAAAACACACAAGCCACTGTCCTATCCGCTGTCGGTGACTATTTACTTGAACTTCTTTTTCCTTTTTCTCAGAAAGTACTGAATTCTGTTCTTCAAAACTGGAAAACAATATGAAACCCAGAATATGTGTAGTTCAATTAAGGAAAACATTCATTCTTCTGAGCCACACAATGGAAACTCTTCAGACAATATTCTAGTTGCTCACTAGTTTGTTAGAAGCATACAATAGTGTAGGATCCTCCACTGGAGGCCTCCACCTCTTTGAGTAGCAACTGGTTGTACAATTCCCCAGGGTAGGAAAAGAGCACTCGGGATAGACCAATGTATTTTATGCCTCTTACAGTTGCTCATTTACAATGCTTTCAACACAGTAGGTTTCCATTAATCCCCTTCAATTTTACAATGTACATAAGAGAGAGAGAGCAATACAGAAGGGGAAGGGGACACTATAGTCAAGTCAGCTTTATTGTCACTTCCACAATATGTCAAAAACACTCAGAGGTATAAAATACTGTTTCTCTGTATCCCTTGGTGCTACACACATGGCAGACATGACACACATTAACTACTTTCTACTGTAACAATAAGTACTTCTACTACAAAAAAATATGAAGAAATATAATACAATGTATTGTATTTCTAGTATTACACTGCTCACAATGTTTGTGACATTATATATTATGCAGCTTTCTGCTGCCACCATGTGCCCACATTTTGAATTTTCAGGTGATATGCTTTGTTCCATGGTTGCCACTTAACAACTTCACTGTTGCTGTTATTGAACTAATGTATTCATTAGGTTTCCTTGCCTGAAGTATGTAAGCTTATTGTTATTGCCAGTATTATTATTATTGCATCATGGACAATGACAATGATTTTTTGTAATCTTTCAATATACAAACATGATGTAAGCTTGATCCATATTGGGGGTTGATATTTTGCTCTTCAAAGTGTTCTTGTTGACAATAAATGTAGCTATGGCTTGCACTGGTACTAGCCAATGGGTGAACTAGCTTTCGATTTGATTGCATCTATGGTGCTAAAACAGTGATTTAAAATCAATCGACATACAATCTAAATTTTATTGTGTTACAGGCTCCAGACTGGGTGTTCAATTGTAAATTCTTAATATGACTTGATTTTCCAAGTGTCTATGCAATTAAAATGTATGTGAGTCAAAAAAAGAAAAGGAATGGCAAGTCCTCTCATACACTAATCATAGTTTAATGTGTCTGCCAGTGATGAGTAGGCTTCTTGAGTTAAAAAATATGTACATTGAAAAAAAATTAGCCCTCTAAGCAGCATGTTTGACATCACAACCAAAGAGTCTACATTCAGTATCATTTATATGCTGAAATGTTTGCCACATTTTGAATTGTGCTCCACTACTAATTTGTCTTGTAGTGGAGCTAGTGGAGGAGGGGGTAATAACAAGGGGTCGACTACAGGGGACCCACATATTCAGAAGTGCCCATGGGGCATCAGTCTTACAATACATTTAATGGAAACAATTGTAACATCAGTGATCTGGCATGCAATGTGAATGGAAAAAGATATACACATTGTGGCACAGTGGCAAGCAAGAAAAACATCAGACAGATTAAAGTAGTCAAGAGCCTTCTTATTAAATGCTTTTAGGGGTATATGAAAAAGTACAAAACCAAAGAATAAGCACTTCAAATGCAAAGAAATAAAAAAAGAAAGAAAGAAAAACCAAAACAGCCAGACACCCCACAAAAACAAACACCATTACCCTAAATCTCCTTTCAGAATGATAGGCTATGTGTTAAATAGAAGGCCTAAAAAAAGGACAATGACTTACACCTGTGAGGATTACAAATCCACCTCAGGTGAGCCTGTTAGTGAAGCTACACTGTCTTTTGAACCTCTAGCGCTGGTGTTCTGTGAATGGTGGCTTCTGATACTTTCACCCCTGCTCTCTGGAGATTGAAGGCGATGTCACTGACTGTTATTTAGGATCATTCTTTGCACCTCTTAGGATTTGTCTGTGATCAGCTGAGGTTGCTGACCTGTTTATATTTATTTATACACCCAGTTTCTGTGCAGTCTTTCTCAATCTATTGTTCCGTTTTCTCATCTTACAAATTGGTTTTCTGCCACGGTCAATGCTGTGGTTTTCAGTTTGATGAAGACCCTCTAATTCCAATAGCAATCTCCATAGATGAAATCCAAGGCTAAAACCAAGGATGTGTCCTAAATTTTATACTTGTTTATTGGTTAGTATGTATATCAAGTATGGAAGCTAATGGTCACCTGATCAAGTGGGACCCAAACGCAAGCATGTATCCAAGCAAGTACACATAGAATTCACCAGAAGTTCCATTTGTGTACTTGGGAGGACTGAAAGATGAAGTAAACACGTTTCAAACAAATGCTCAAAGATCAGAAATATAAAAAAATGTCACGTTTAGGGTCTGTGTTGGCAAGTGCCATCAGTGATATGTTGATGAAAGGAAGAGTGTGGTGCAGTAAAATAGAATGTAAATGCATACATATGTGAATAATGAACAGCACTTAAAGAAAATAGGAAGTGAGGTGCAGGCATTGGTTGATTTCTGAAAGAATGACCTCTACATTTTTAAGCATTCCAGTGTCAAGGGGTGAAATATGGATGGGAAGAGAGGGAGAGGGGTGTCCTGCAGTAAAATTAAATGTTAATACATAGGTGAATAATGTACAGTACATCAATTTCCTGTGGTAAAGAAGACAAATCTCAATTTCAGTATATGCGTGAACAGAGCTAACATTTCAGAAACGCAAAGCATGCTTTCTCAAATTCTGTCTCGGCGACCCTCTGCATTTTTGTTTCATTCCAACCATAAGAACGTTGAGGGGATAAACAGGCTGCCCTCCCTGTATAAGGAACTTTAAGGTGCTGAATCCAAAAGAAAAATCACAATTTAGAAGAAGGCGGACAGCGCTAGCATACTTATAAAATGTAATGGTCCTACAAACACTACTGATTTCAGCACACACCCTTCCTCAGCATATGCTGAGACCATTAACACCCATTCACAAAACAGTACTACTCAGCTGGAGACATACCCACTAACGTTACCATTGGAGTGGAGCTGATAAGACATTTGACATGCACTTTAATATCAATTTAATCGTCACTGGAAACATTTAAGTAAAAATAAAGGGAGACAGACCCACTAGTGATGCCCGTGGAGCAAAGTTAACAAGTATCCTGCAACCACGCAATCATTGCAGGTTTAAACATTATCATGCAGAAAGCAATTTAGCTGGTGTTTTAAAAGAAAGTAAACCAAAACATATCAAAATAACAATTTCACATTTTCCTTCCCCGACTATCCATTTCAATGACGTTAGCGACGTCTACTGTAACTGTAACGTGTATCTCCCCAAGAATTATATGACACTGGGATTTGTGTGACATATCCATAATTTTATGTGGCAGTTTGAGCTTTCGTACCTCTGGGTTTTTTGTTTGTGCTTTGAATGAAGTGAATTAACTTTCAGGAGACAACGGGTTTTTGTTTTGAGATGCTGTATTCCACACTTTTGTGTCTAAATTTTGTTTCTGTATTTTACTTCAGACTCTCTGCACAACGAATAATAAAGATGTCAGTAAAGATAACTGACTTTCACAATAAATACATTTGTATCAGCAATCTCCCATACATCAATAATAAAGGATCCAAACGACCTCGAACAAGTTCGTTTTTTTTTCTACACAAATACTAACATAATATTTTTTGTTACTGAAATTCCATTTAAATGAAATCTTAATCTAGCGGTCAAACGCCTATTTCGTCCAGTTTGCTTATAACTCTCAGCAGACCACCGGTGCGTTTGGCATAAATATGTGCCCATTTGCTAGCTCTAGCTAGTGCTGTTGTGTAACGCTGAAGTAATGGAACCAGTAGAATTAATCGAGTAACTCGATCTTCGATTGACCTGGAATCAAACAGCTCATGATATGTTAGGCTTTATATAGACAGGTTATACGTTTCTCAAAATCGGTAAATGTGGACTTCATAACGCTGAGAAGAGTATACGCTTTAGTGCATTAATATATCTACGATCTGCAATAAGTGTTAGATTAATCTATTGCTTTCGTCTTAAAAAAATCATGGCGCTGCAGGGTTAGAAACGAGTTTTTTTTTGTTGTCGGAGACAGAAGTATGCAGCAATGTGTTAGCCGACCGGCCCAGTTCAGTAGGTACCTGCCGATTCTCAGAAATAGTGCATATTTTCGTCAAGGTTTGGGGTAAGTACCGTACCATTGGAAACACCTGTTTTGTCACATTTCTGACATCCACATGAATCAAAAGGTAACAGTTTATTTTCTGAGATCAATTGGTAAAATTAGCTTCCTAGCCGGTTAGCTTACCTACCTAGACTTGTAACCTGGACTAGTTGTGCCACCAATAGCTAAATTGTCGATAGCTCAAGCAGTCTGTCTTATAATCGTTCCATATACTAGCTTAATCATGATGATAGCCTTATTTATCAAATGGCGCCCACCAGGTTTTGTTTTCTGTACTTTAAATAATATTTTAGTTGGTATTAGCAGTATTTAATAGGCAGCTAGCTGTTCCCTGAGTTTATTTTAGCCTCAGTAGCTAACCGACTATCTGGTAATCTTCAAGTCGACGATCCGGCTGTAGTATTTAGTAGTCAACGTTGGATAGATAGTCAGAAGACAGTTTACTACATGTTGTATTTGTCGGCAGTTACGTTTCCAGGTAAAACTAAAGTCAGCTAATCTTCTTAGTCTGCCGGGCAGTGTAGGATTAGCTGTCTGGCTAACGACTGGCGACTGTCAGTAGTACTGACAAGGCCTCTCGAGTCGGAACAATCTCCTGACAGCGGCGTCTGGTGTCTTTCCTTGTGAGTAACGATCACAAACATTATCTATTAGCAAATTCTTTGTAAGCCCTTAATATTAATTTTGGACAAGTCTTAATGTCTTATGCCATGTAATTTACATTGGGGACTTGCGATGTGAAAATAGGAGAGACCCAACGGTAGATAGCTAGCAACAAGTTCAACGTTGCACATATCTAATGCTAGTTACACTAAAATTAGCTAAGATTATGTTACTTGTTTGATTAATCGGTCGCCATTACTTGGAAATCAGTCTTCATTGCAATAACCCTGTAGTACCCCTGTGTACTGTTTTTGCGCATGTAGAAAACTGCGGAGGTCAAACCTAACAAGGTAACTTCATATACATGATTTTAAAAGCAACACAATTCACAACAATCTGCCTTTGAGTGGGATGACGTTTTACCAGAATTAGTTTTACTTATTCTGGCGTGTACTGTGGTCGTATAACCGATTACTATTTTCCTTTTATGTGGTTATATACCGTTAGTTACGTGGTCGCTTATTTTTCTGTTTATGACTAGTCTTTGGCACGCAGTACACAACTTCAGAACGTTACAGTGTTCACATACTGTAGTCTATGAGAATTTAAGTGTTTGTGATACACGCTGGTGCTCCTGAATTTGATGACATTCTTTACTGTGTAGTATATTTCTGGCACATTGAACTTCCACATTGTCTTGAGACGAGAAGATAGAGAAACTGAAGTTAAACGAGTACATGTAGGAAATAGTGTTGCGATGTGAAATTATGTAATTCGTAAGAGACGTGTTGGTAAATATATTTGTTGTAAAATGGCTTCATTTTGCGAATTACCTTGCGTTTTAACGATGTGGACTTGTTGGGATGTCTTTTCCATCGTTGAAAAACAATTAAATTATTCCATATTTTTATTAATAGTGAAATAATGCGTTTTTGCATCAGGGTTAGTTTGGAATCATGCAATGTAAACTAGAACTAAAGAGTAATTTCTCTTACTGTTTTGCAGCGTGTCATTTCCAGATCATCAATGCAAGTATTTCTCGAGTAGTGTTGATTTATGTTGGGGTAGTAATTAGGTAAGGCACCTTTAGTTTAAATTCATATATTATGTGGGTTTAAGTTCTAACTTGTCGTTGATAAATGTTTTATTTTAAAAATAAGTTTGTGTTGCCGACTTTGGTCATTCACTTCGAAGAAATTGTGAAGGAGTCAGTAGTGCTGAAGTTAAGTAAACTGGGTTCTGATTCATGAGGTGCACCTGTATCATTCAGAACCCATATAAGGAGGATAAAATAATGTAAATGGCAGTGCAGTTTCTTTTCACCTAGGATTTTATCAAGATGTTATGGTGGCTTCCCCACTGGAAGAAACTGAAAGCATCTTGCAGATACAAAGTCCATACTTTGTAGATATTTCAAAGGTTGAAAGGGGCAGGAAATTACATTGCAAATGTCCTCATCTGCACTTTCACGCTCCTCATCAGTATGGACACTGTCCTCCCGCCAAGGCTGGCAGTTCCCCCAAAGAAAAGGTTTGCTCTTAAGTTAGCTCTCTGTAGTTCACAGTGGCTGCTTTCACGATTCATTGTTTCATCTCTGTGGATTTTAGTGCCAGTTGCTTCAATGTAACCATACAGCATAGGGACATTGCCCGTAACAAGCTTTTAAACCAGCATAAAATCAGATGATATGGGTAACTGCATTAGAAAATGACAGGATGGTGGGGAGTGGAGCCATCATCTAAACATAAGGGAGAGTTCTGACCCATAATTCTACACATTCATATACATGTTTCATATTAGGGTACTTATTTTGCAGCCAGCATTAGCTCTCACTCTTGACTGTTGGTCAGGTGCTCTGTTTTCATTTCTTAATCTGTGGAGACCTTGTTAACGAGGGGAAGTGGGAGAGTGGCTTCAGCTGGATTAACAAGGAGTTAAGGGGATTTTGTCATTCGATATGGCAAACTCTGTTTGAGTTGTAGGGGTCTCAGTCTCTTTCATTGATCTTTTTAACTGGCTCACCCACCGTGCCATTATCTTGCACTCTTACTTTCTGCAACCTGCAAAATGCGCTTACACAAATAAGAAAGGTCAGGAGAGCCATGGGTGTGCATGTTTGTGTGTTGGAAGTGGCATGAAACCAGTCTATGTACATTGCTGTTGTAGGCTAGAGTCACCATTGCTGAATTGTTAGTTATTCCTACTACATAAGAGTAGGGTGAGGTGCAATGTTGCATCTCGGTTATCACACTACATAGATTCATTGGTGTATAGATAGATAGATTGCCTGAGGTATGAGGTGTATGAGGTGTATGTAGTGTGTGTGTGTGTGTGTGTGTGTGTGTGTGTGTGTGTGTGTGTGTGTGTGTGTGTGTGTGTGTGTGTGTGTGTGTGTGTGTGTTGTATGTATGTATGTATCAATTGCTGTTTACACAATATGGGGTTATACATAATGTGGCAACAACCTCCAGTAACTTTAAATGTTACATTCGTTTTCTTATCTTTGATTCTTTTACTTTATATGCCACTAATGGTTTAGTTTACTGTGTGGAAGAAGTCCTTTCCGCTACATTAAGAGATGGTGAAAGATGAGCCCTCCACAGTACACAGTGTATTCTCTGGTATCTGTGTCTTTTTCTCTTTCACTGTGAATAATGCAAGAGAAATTGTTTCTTCTAATAGACCATCAATCATCTGTTGTTCTGTTACAGTTTGCATGCATGTTTATATCATTGCCTACTTTTGAATGTTTGGAACACAAAAGATTTGTATCCATGTGTGTTATAAACCCCCTTCACTAGTATGATTATGATCTGTGAGGCCTGTGACAAGAAGGTTTTGGGATCACATTGCCATCCAGAAACTGAAGCTATACCCCAGAGCCAAGCAATTAAGGATGTGCTGTTTCTTCCCTGTTGTACTTGTGAAACTGTCAGAGGTAACATAAGCCCTTTGTTTCAGCTTGGCTAAGGGCTTCTGTCAGGTATTACCACCATTAAGATGATTACTTTATTGGTCAACATGGTGTTGTGTGCTGACTCAGCAGCGCCCCTTATGGTTTTGTTTGGTATTGCAGACTTCCGACAGCCCGACACCTCAGCATGACTGACCCTGCAGTGAAGAGGGTGGTGAGTGACATCATCCGCTCTCCTGAAGACAAAAGGGTATACAGGGGGCTGGAGTTCACAAATGGCTTGAAGGCCATTCTCGTCAGTGATCCAACCACAGACAAATCCTCTGCAGCACTTGATGTCCAAATAGGTATGCTTCCCCCTCCCCTTTCTTTTGACATCTCTTGCACTCTTAACGTCATCAGTCCCTCTCTTAATTCATATCCTCCTTTGTCTAGTCTGTCCTTTGGTTCCACTGTAGTTCAGTAGGACAGTATGAAGTACTAATCAGGGAAGCAGAAGGTGTGAATACCTGTATGGGCATAAAATCTGTGTGGGTCTAACGCATGTAAGTACAGTTATGCGCTGTATAATGTTAAGTCGGGCAATGTCCGACCGCATATACGTCTGTAGGTCCATAAGGTTATAATAGGGGTCAGAAATCCCGATTGAAGAACGGAATTGTGTGGAAATTGTGAATTCCTCTTCAACTCCAGCTTTTTCCCTCACTTCCTTTTTCTGACAATCACTTCCTTTCACTCCTTTCTGCCTGTCCCCCTTGCTTTTCCCACTAAGCCTATACTACTTATGCACCCTTTCATTCCGCTCTCTGCAGACAGTACCTCAGTTGCTACCGTTTCAGCTCTGGAGCTGGCAAAGCTACTCCTGGTGTATTTTTAGTGCCACACTGCAGGGGCTGAAAGACTGTAAATTATTCATTTTCTTTTTGGGTAAAAGCGAGACTTCCCTCAGGTGTAATGGCAGTAGTGAAGCCCTGTGTATGTTCTCGGCTTTATTTTGAGAATAAGCCGATCCATTGGGAGAGTGTGGTGGTACGCTGAAGATCTTGCTTGTGCAGAATGTTAGTTACACATGAACAGTCCATGAAAGCACAGGTCATTCAGAAATATGCAGTCTTCAGTGCAATTCTGATGAGCGGTACCTACAAGATGTGCAGTGCTACTTAAGTTAATGTCGGAATGAATTTTAACAGATGAAAATCTCTAGTCTCGCTGGTGTTTAAATGTTTTAGTTTTCAATCCCCTGTATCAAGAACTTAAAAGACATACTTTCATTATGGAGTGGCCTTGGAAAAACTGTAACTTTGATTTTATGTGGTTATGGTCATAAGATTTTGAACTAAAACATTTTCAGTCTTTTTACAGATCTTATACATATTGTATGGTCAAAATTTATTTTATTAAATGAAGTAGGCCAGCTGAAATATTCAGTTTGCATTCATTTGCAGAAATGATTGACCCAAGGAAACCTGTCTTTGATTTTTTTTTTTTTTTTTTTTTTTTTTTAACAAACTTTTCTAAATAGGTTTCCATGCTAGGCACTGAAACAAATGGTTCTTGTGACAGTGTGTGGCCAGCTGGGTCACTGAATAAGGAGTCTTCAGTGTCTTGCTGTACGTGTGAAGGATCAGCTGTAGAATAGATAGGTGAAGCATTACTGCTTAGTAAAAAGCATATGGTAGGAAAACCAATATGCCTTCCTGCCCACATGTGAAACATTGGAGTGAAGGAGGGTGTTGTCTTGTATTCAGATTTGCTGTGGGATCCCCAGGTCTTCACTCTGGTAATAATTACCCAAAAGTACAGAGGAACAACCAAATGTTACTGGCACAGATCCCAGCATCTGACCAAGCGAGCAGTAAAGAAGTGATGTCACAGTGGATGTCAGAACAATATTCTGAACCTTAGAACCTGTATTGGATGTGCACACATAACTACAGACCGTGTATTAAGCCTTCCTGTCACTAGAAGTTTTCTGAAAGCCTCAAAAATGCAAAGGAACAAAAATGAAAGAATGTGGATCAGGCGAGTATCTGCGTACTACCAAAAGCCTGAAAACATCCCCAAAAACAGCCGTCATAGCTTTTATATCAGTGTACTGTTTATAATGTAACTGTATATAACAGTGTAGCTAATTGTATTTTTTCTTGTAATTTGATACCATTGGACTTGTATTTATCCATTATGAGTAGGGATGTAACGGTTCTGAAACTGAGACCAAAACCATGATACAAACGCCCACGGTCTCATGTTGCGGTTCTGGAGGACAGAACATCCCCTGAATATGTAGGTAAGCAGAACAAGACAAAAACAGTCAGGAAGGCGAGTTCTTCTCCCCACAGCGTTCAAGAAGCCTCCCACTGCAGATTCAGACTGTGCCAAAACAATAACTAATGCTATTGGAGTGTTTATCACTGTGGATATGTGACTGCGACTGGGTGCTGGGTTTTCGAGTCGCAGCCATGCCATGACTGACCATAGCTGGAGGTCCTTATTGCGAAGGCAACAAATATCCCAGACTCGCTGGGGAAAGATTGGGGCTAAGCTGGTGAAGTTCATTGATCTCAAAATAAATTTGTTAAAAAATGTCAGCTCTTCAGGGTCCAGGGAGAGAGAGAGGGTTGAGCTGGGTGTGTGAGACTAAACTAAAAAAAAAGAGAAAAATTGGGAAAGGGAGGAAATACCAAAAATGGGTTAATAATACCAGAGAGAAAACACGAATTTAACCTGAACTACTCTTGCAAATATTCACCTGTATAAATAGACATAATGTAAATGCTGAAGCGATTCAAATCGCCTGTATACTGGTGTCTGCTATTCAAATCTGTGTTGGCAGATGGGTCCTGAGCTTGGAGTGTGAGGGGAAAATGATTGGATTATGGCTCAAGGATGGTTTGCCCTTGTTTGTTATTCTGGGTCTTTTAGTGGAACAGATAAGCAAAGATGTGTTTTAATGATAATTTTAAGCAGTGTCTGTGATTGCTTGCATACTTTAGATTGATGCTTCATGAATTGCTGTGCCGTGTGCTGTTGTTTTGCAGGCCCTGTTCTTGTCACAGCACAACGTTATTGTTTGGTCGTGATGGTAAATGTGATCAGTAACATTCCCACTGAACCCCTGGCCTGGAAAAACCTTTCTTCTTGATCAGGCCAAACAAACTTGGTTTTTGATGGATAATTCAGGCCAGTGGAGCTCTTGCTATTCACCTTTGTGTAGTTGTGGTAGCCAAGACTACAATAAACATTCTGAGAAGGACATACAGAACATCTGACCTCAAAGATTATCATGTTTACTCTACAAAAAAATTGAATTACACTCACTCAGTTACAAATATTCAGCATGCAAGCACACCTTTCATAATTTCAGACAAAATTATCAGTAATTTTAGACTTCCTATACAATAAGGTTATCACTGTAAATGGAAGCTTTTCATCCATTTAGCAAGACAGGGAGGCAAATGTGTGATCAGATCTTTAAATCAAGGCTGTCCTACAGCCCATGAAGTGTCTGATTTTTGTCATGCTGGGAAAGCGACCATAGACTTGTTAATTCACCTCTGTGTTAGTGAGTTACTACAGAGATGCAAATGCACCCCTCTGCTGCTCCCTCTGAGTGCTCTTCCTGCATCCTCAGGCATGCTCTGCCAACTCCACAGATTAGCACTTTCATTTTAATGATCAGCAGTGATGATTACATTTTCTATCGTCTCATCATGTTATGTTTTCATTTAGTTATATTCTCTTCAAGCATTTCATCACTGTGTGGAGGTCAAAATTCATGTTCTTATAAAGATCTAAACTAAGTGTGTTGTACAAATCTGGTTATAACCAGAGCCAAGCATAGATCTTGTTATGAAAGTACACAGGAGAAATTGAGTAGGCTATGTCACTAAACACTTACTAAAGCAGAATTAAAAATCCACCGGTATGTCCTGGGCCAGCTGTTACATTTTTGGGGCCAGCAACTTCAAAAAGCCAATGGCCAGTGCACCAGTTGCAAATGTACCTGAATGTCCAGCCTAATGGTGCATAATGGTCAGAATAATGATATTAGTGATAAGGATAACATTAATTGTAATTGATGTATCTGATGATGATGATACCACGCACTTCCTCCTGCTCAGGTTCCCTCTCAGACCCACCCAACATCTCGGGCCTGGCCCATTTCTGCGAGCACATGCTGTTCCTTGGCACAGAGAAGTACCCCAAGGAGAATGAATACAGCCAGTTCCTGAGCGAGCATGCAGGCAGCTCCAACGCCTTCACCAGTGGCGAGCACACCAACTACTACTTCGACGTGTCCCATGAGCACCTGCAGGGAGCACTTGACAGGTCAGAATGCCTCAGTGTGCTGTTGACTGGAGCAGCCAGAGGGCCTAGGCCAGTGCTCAAACTGCGTCACCCCAAGGCTCTTCTCCTAAGGCTGCCCGTCATGGTTATCCATCTTCCCATCACTGACTGTTTGCCTGTGTTAGAGAGAGGCTTTTCATGTATTACACAAGTCAATGTTATATGGTATGCCTATGAAATCTGCCTAATACCGCAGATTACCACTCGCTAAACATTCCTGAGATCTGAGCTATTTTACCGTGCTTCCTGTTTCACTAGCACATTAATGGGGGTAAGATCCTCCCAAAACACCATGGCTAGGTTTGTTGATGAGAACAGAACAGAATGAAGTTTTAACTGCTCCACCTCATTTTTCTGTGAAACGGTTTGTATGTGTGTATACATTCTGACTGCACTTACTGTACCTAAAATGTATCTCATGCATGCCCTAAAAGTGCTTCACTTTCTCCCTTATGGGGTCACAGTTTCTACACTGTACCCTCTGTGCCAGAGGTTCACATGTGTGAGTGCCAGATTTCACAGTGATTTTAATTATAGGTGGTTCCTGTAAGTAGGTGGTTGGCTCAGTGCAGTACCAGGTCACACAAACACAAAGCCAACTGGCAGGTGCTGAGGGGTCTGTAGTCTACCCTGCATGTGGATTCATTTAGGTTGCCTTAGAAGTGTTTATTACCCTGGTGTGAATAGCTCAGGTTTCACCCATACTCGTGTTTGGGGTGGGAAGATGGGTAGGCTTGCTCCCATAAGCACAGTAGAGGAGTGTTACATATTTCATCACTGACAGATGTCAAACACTGTCTGTTGTCTCGTATGTCATGTGGTCAGAGGGGATTGGAGGATTGGACAGCTGACGAGTATTCAGTATGTTGACTCAGGTAGCATTACAGTACCTGGGGGCGGAGTCAGGTCAACTGACCCAGGACTTTTGTTTGGGTGCACTCACCTTTCTTGTCTCAGTTAATGAGACAGCCATTCTGGAGCTGTAAATTATAGCAGACAGCACCTGTCATGCCCTGGTGCTGACGAACAAACAGAATCACCCACTCACCATCTGTACAGAGACCAGACTACCTCAGGCTAGCCCCAAATTAATCACAAATGCCTGCAGGAGCTCAATACACAGTGTGCACAAGTCCCCAAGTGTCCTGTGCCTGGGGTTCATGTCTACAGGTGTTTCATCCTACCAGCCTCAGGTGTGAAAGGAACCAAGACCCAATATATACACTCCTAAGAATTTAAAAATTGAGAATTGTAAGCCCATGAAGCCGGTGTCAGGCATTGCTATGGGTCCCACTTCACTTACATTTGTGTCTCTTAATCTTCTATGGTTCCAGTCATACTTCTGAACTAATCAGTACCGTCTAATGAATGTTCCATGTCAGGTTATCAAACATGATTAAAATTTGATGGGGGGGAAAAACTACCAAATCCATGGAAAACCTAATTTCTGAGGTTAACCCCAAAACCTGTGTGAGTTTTGGAAGGTGTGAAACCTTTACAAGGCCATTTGTAATGTCAGCGAATCATGAAATGTCACACATGCTACCATATATGGTGTATGGAAGTGCCTATGGTGGTGCCTATGGAAGTGTGTGTGGTACACTGGCATTTAAGAAACTTACTGCTGTCCTGCTGATTTGTGAGTTACTGTGTGCTAGTTCTGTCTTTATCTGGTCAGTGTAGAACAGTATGTTAATTCTCTGCATAGCTGGTCTGTGAGGTTCATTGTGGAAAAGGTTGGTCTTCCATATTTGCATGGCAGTTGCCTATATCCGGGATTATTCAAAATACGCTCTTATCGTCTATTCATGCATATGTTGGTGTTATTCAGGTGATGTAGTTAGGTCAGTGGTACACCTGTGGTGGTTTACCACTGTTGTAGCACTGAAAGTTGTATTTCACAGCTTTTTGGGTATTGGCAGCCAGTGCAGAGAAGTAATTGGCTACACACAGCAAGTGCACAAATAAATAACCCTGACACAACCTGATGCAGCAAGCCAAACACTTTTACTAGGAATTAGTATTCTCTAGGCTTGTGTCCTGACAGCAGTCTCTCTCTCTCTCTCTCTCTCTCTCTCTCTCTCTGTGTGTGTGTGTGTGTGTGTGTGTGTGTGTGTTTCATGTACATGTGTGTATAACAGGTTTGCCCAGTTCTTCCTCTGCCCACTGTTTGATGAGAGCTGTAAGGACCGTGAGGTGAACGCAGTCGACTCGGAGCATGAAAAGAACCTGATGAACGATGCCTGGAGACTGTTCCAGCTTGAGAAAGCCACAGGGAACCCCAACCACCCATTTAGCAAGTTTGGGACAGGTATGACAACCTTGGTGTTTCTTACAGGAATAAGCCTTCTAAAGGTGCCAGGGTTCAGCAGTTTGTCAAAGAATTGAACTGAGAAGGTAGGAGGAATTAAATCACTGGAATTTGAAGGAGCAAGGTGTGGCGCTGGGAGGTGTGTTCAAGCCAAACGCAGTTCAGCCAGTCAGAGCTCCACCCTTTGTTCAGTTCAGGAAGTCATGCCTTTAGAATAAAAAAAGGGTGTTCCCTCCCTTTCTATTTCAAGCCAGCAACATTTAATTCACTTTATAGCATCAAGTCTCAGCACAGTTTCCTTCACAGTGGCCAGTAGGTGGCAGTATTGCAATTTGAACCTTGTAGTCTAAAGATAAGTCATGCTTTGTGAAGCGGAAGTATTTTTAATTAACCTTTTTACTTTAACTTGACTGTGCATAATTCAATATGTCTGGAGGTGTATACCTACATTAATCTTTAATCTTAGAGAGTAATTTCGTAGTTTTCACATAGCTCTGTTGCTTTTTTTAGTTTCTCTGCTGGTTGTAATAAAAGTTCTCACTGTGCCCATAAAGGTCCTGTCTCTCTATCTGGGACTGGAAAATTCCATGATGTAGGTGTGGTTTCTAGCCTGATTGACAGAAACATGTAAGGGGTGACTTTAACAAGGGGTGACTTTGCATGTAATTGATAGAAATAACACGATTATCTGAGGTCACTTGGGATTTCAGTTTAAATTTATGGGAGACAAACTGTCTCAAGGTCATTCATGCTCTCTGAAATTTCAATTTATAACATAAAAGCAGAATTTGAAATCTTTAATGTCTGTCTTAACCTTATTATTTTGTATTTTTGGATAAGTTGTTATTGTTTGCCTAGCTCTCATAGATGCATATCTCAGCCAAATCCACTTTTCCATTGCATGGAATGTAGGATGTCCAGTAAAGCTTTTTGATGTGATTGGATTAAATCTGATTTGATGTAAAGGTTCACTCATTGTTCTCAGAAACCATGGATTGATTGAGTCATTTTCATTGATTTGAGAATGGGGGTTTTATGAGAGGGGAGTTTTGCTGTTGCCTATGATCTAAGCATGGGATGTCTTATGTTTGGGGCCCATTAAAGCTTGTTAATTCTTTGTTATCAGTAGGTCATATCTCCCGGTGCTGTGAGTCTCCTCTCAATTAATTGCAGTCCAGCATTTTATCTCAATTAGTGATCTCATTGCTGCAAATGAAGTTTCTAAGCATGTGTGCTGGCATTCAGGGTGTATTCGCTCTTTACTGTTAAACTTATCAGTAGGAACTGGTAATGCACTAAACTAAAATGTAAAAGAAAGAAACTGACACCTTAGTTGGGGTCAGAGTGCTATTCTGCTTTAAGCTGACTAGAAGAACCTTGCTGATATTTCTGGTACCTGAAAAAAAATAAAGGGGAAAAAACACCCTTGCACAAGCCTCAAGTCAGATGGTTGTAATGACTCTAGATTGCGGAGTGTTGTCTTATATATTGTTTTTGCAGGAAACAAGTTGACTTTGGAAACAAGGCCGTCTAATGAGGGGATCGATGTTCGTCAGGAGCTGCTCAAATTTCACTCCACATACTACTCATCCAACCTGATGGGACTGTGTGTCCTGGGCAGAGGTGAATGGAAGTGCTCTTTTACAGGACCGCATGGCACTGGAGCTGCAGATGAGGTCAGAGGAATGGTACAGGACGTCCACTGTTTTGTTCCTTTCAGGACTGCAGTAAAACTCCCAGCATCCTCCGGATGAATTCATTACTTGCCTCCTGGCATGTGAAGGGCTGTCCTCATCATTCCTCTCACCTCAAACAGGCATTTGGATGAAAAATTGAGAGTGACATTCAGTCTCTGGCATTTTTACTGTGTGAAACCTCGCCTTTAAAATGGCATGCGTTTTTCATACAGCTTCTTGAGTCTGTCCCATGGTTTATTTTCCATTTCTTCATTGAAAGCGCTGCATGCTTGTGAAAAGCGATTAGAGGCGCAGCAGTCCCGGCATAATGGTGCATCTGTGTAACAGCATGTACTCAGGGATGAAGCGAAGAAGCCATTTGGCAGCCGCTTTTACGACACAGTGACCTCATAATTGATGCCTTCACAGCTCTGCAGTCATTATTCCCTGGGTGAGGGATGTTTGTGCAAGAAATTTATCGGCAATTCTGTACATCCAAGGCACCAAATTGAAGGAGCACTCCACCGGAAAAGCATGCCCAATACCTTGCATTTCCAAATTATTCTGTGAAAAAAATGTGGAAATTTAGACAAGAAGTGAATGGCTGTTTTTTTTCCAGTTCAACACCAGGAACTGTTTACAAGTGTGTTTTTAATCACTGCAAGAATGGTGGATGTGCAAATGCCATTATTATTTTCTCTGTCATTTTCTCTCTGGCCTTCAGAATCCTTAGATGAGCTGACTGCAATGGTGGTTAAACTGTTTGGTGAAGTTGAGAACAAGAGTGTCCCAATCCCAGAATTCCCAGAGCACCCTTTCCAGGAAGAGCACCTCAGGGTAGATCAATGATGTCATTTCCTACCCTGCCCACTGCATCAGTTTGAAGCTGGCAGAGCCATATTTGGAAAGATTTAGGCTCTGTTCACACTAAAATAATTGAAATCTTTTAACAGAATTCTGTACCATCATTACCTGTTTTGTCAGCTTTGTTTTTCCTATATTTATGTATATTTTCTGTTCTGAATTTTTCAGCAATTTTACAAGGTGGTGCCTATCAAGGATATCAGAAACCTGTATGTCACCTTCCCCATCCCAGACCTGCAAAAGTACTACAAGTCTAATCCAGGTCACTATCTAGGCCACTTGATTGGACACGAAGGCCCAGGAAGTCTGCTATCAGAACTGAAGGCCAAAGGTGAGTGGACATCACCCTCATTAGTGCAGATGCATGTTAGTCATGGGAGCTTTGTGAACAGCAGTTAAACTTTAGATGGTGCTGCTAAAAATCATACAGACCTGCCAACGCATCCTCATTGTGTACATGGGGTATGATATTATATCTAAATTACAGATTTTATATATGCAAATTACATAAAATAGACATATGGCATTATATGTTATAAATTTCAGAATTTCTTAGTTTGCCCCTAGTTTGATCAGTCAGCTCATTTTTGTCTATAGCTCCAACAGGAGTTTGTATGACTTTCATTGTTACTTTTTTACTTTATTGATGTACAGGCTGGGTGAACACATTGGTGGGAGGTCAGAAGGAAGGTGCCCGAGGCTTCATGTTCTTCATCATCAATGTGGACCTGACAGAAGAGGGGCTCTGTAAGACTCACTGGTTTTGTGTCTGTGTCTGTGTCTGTGTCTGTGTCTGTGTCTGTGTCTGTGTCTGTGTCTGAACACATATCCAAAGTGAAGTTATTAACAGGGTTACCTGTACTCTGTACTCATTTGTGTTAGTGGATATGTGTATCTTACAGACCCTCTTGTCTTTGTTCTCTCAGTACATGTTGAAGACATCATCCTCCACATGTTCCAGTACATTCAGAAGCTGCGGACTGAAGGACCACAGGAGTGGGTCTTCCAGGAGTGTAAGGTGAGTCTGGCATTCACAGAATGTCTAGATACAACATGCCAACATTACAAGTAAATATACTTGAAAAGTGATAGTAATGTGTTATTACCAGATTAGGCTCAGCATTCTGTATTACATTGCAGTTCTCCTTAAGTGCTGTGTCTATGCCATCAAGTGTACATCAGTCCCAGTTTCATCTGGTCTCAGACCCAAATCATTGTATTCAATTATTTATATGGGACTATTGATAGCGCACTGTAATTTGCTTATTTTGCTGTTTTAAGCCAACCAGTAAAGTTTCTCTTGTGCTCTAATATTTTTAAATAATGCTGCAGGGAAGGTTTTTCCTGTGTTGAGTTTAATTTTGGTGTCTAATAATATCTCTTTCCTTGTAGGACTTGAACACAGTGGCCTTCAGATTTAAAGACAAGGAAAGACCTCGAGGATACACCTCTAAAGTGGCTGGATTACTGCATGTACGTCCCGTTATCCCTGGAATGACTCAGAATGGTGTCTACATGCACTGTGATGTCATTGTTCTTATGTTAAGACAGTGTCCTGTAGTTTCTCCACATCATGCCTGAGTTCTAAGTAGGCATCTGTTGATAATTTTGTTATAATCTAATATGAATTTTTAAAAAAAAATTTTTATTAGTATTGACTGTTTTCCCTCTTGAATAAGGAACACTTTCCCCCATGTTACAGTTGAAGCTCTTTATGTGTTTCAATGACTTAATTTCCTTGTGTTTCAGTACTATCCTCTGGAGCAGGTGCTTGCAGCAGAGTATCTTCTAGAGGATTTCAGGCCAGACCTGATAGAGATGGTGCTGGACAAACTTCGGCCTGAACATGTCAGGTATACCTCAGCATGGGACGGCTTTTCTTTAAAAAATTCTACCTCAAAGCATTCTACCTCAAAGTAGGGGTTCCTAGGTATAATAGTCATGCTAATCTTCATTACAATAATGACTGGTTATCATAAAAATAGTGAAGCAGTTTTCAACAAACTAAATCATGAAGGTCCTCAGAATATGAGGACACCTGCTCCAATAAAATGGACTTCTGAAACCTACTACAGCCTTTAAAACATGTCTACAGCACAAAGTTACTTTAAGGGAACAAGCATTCTGCTCGTAGATAATGTGCATTATGCAAAATGCTAATTCATCCCCTAGAGACTGTGGGTGGCTCATTCTGGAAAGATGCTTGTTCTGAAAAGCTAAGCATGAGCTCTGTGATCAGCTGTTTGCGTCTCAGTTGTGCCATTGTCGGCTCTGGCCGGAGGTCTGTATTGGTGGTGCAACAACTGGCCCAGCCACGCTAGGCAATGATGGAAGGTAAGCCGTAAGATAGATCGGTTGGTCTCATTGCCCTCTAGCATCCAGGTTGCTGCAGAGGGACCTGTGGAGTTAAAGTGTGTTCTCATCTCACAATCCCATGAGCCTATCAAGAACATCTTTCCTGCAGTGGCCTGCTGTGTTGAGATTAACAGGGCAGGGCCACATTTACATTTCAGAGGCTCCTCCGTTCGTACTCTTCAAAGCACAGGAAAACTCTGAATGGACTGGCAGCCTTTATTATTTTGCTTCAGGCCCACTGGCTCTGATAACTAAGTGGTTTGTTGTTGCGTTTGTGATCAGCATTACAATTTTCTTGTTTCATTTTTTTGAAATGCTTTGAACAGGTAGGGATATTCTATTGCGTGTTTGGAGCTGGAAGCTTTAATTTCCTGCTTTTTTACTGTCAAGGTGAGTAGCTGTCAGGAATCTATTCATCCCTGGGCTACATCCTGCTTCAAACGCCTATGCGCTAACCAGGATTAGCCATCCGCTGCCAGGCATGTTGTTGTGCTCCATATTCAGACTTCAAAAATGAAGGACTTACATAACATAACCCTTCTTCACCCCCTTTTCTAGCCCCCTTTCTCAGTGCTCTGAGTCCTCATCTGCTCTCTCTCAGGTGCTTAGATCTAGAGCAGGGGCAAGATCATGGATTCAGTCTAGCCAGTCTAACCATAAATGTGTTCATCCATGAGGTTGTGATGAGAAAATTTAAATTTTTCGGTATTTTTCTCATTTACAGGGGCAATTGGGCTTGTGGTGAAGCAAGCAGAATGTAAAAAAAATATGTGTAATTGTCACTTAAGTTGCACTTACGGACTTAATTATAAAAAAAAATGCTAACATTTCATCTGTATGTCTGCCCTGTTGGTATTAGTCAAGTTGATGAATTTGGATGCTGGAGGGGAGAATTCTGGGATGCAGCTTTAGCAGTGAAAGAGCTTGTTTCTTGCCTCAATTAATTAGCTAGCTTATAAGTCAGACCTGATAACCAGCTTTCTTCCTAACAACTATTAAGCTGTTGGTTCAAAAAACCTGGCCTCTAACTACTGGTAATGTGAACTGGCAACCATAACATGCCAACAGTATGTGACAGAATATTTGCTCAGGAAGATTTCCAGGTGTATTGTCTCTTGAATAGCTCACAGCTCAGCTCACAGGTGGTCACTTCCTCTTCCTCTGTTTTCCTTTGGGTCTGTTGATATTACAACAGATACAACAAGTGACAAGTAACTGAAAACAGTGAGTATTTTGCACAATGGACATATAAAGGGCATACATATACAGACCATGTTATTGCAGTGCTATTGAAGAGGTATCCTCTAAGCATATGTTTTTTTGGGATTAATATTTGTGTTTTATCTGGTATTAATCAAACCTCCATGCAAACCATGCATCAGGAGAGTCATATTCGTGGAAGTGTTGTCAGTATTGACTAATACAGGCTGATAGAAATAGAATAAAGGGAGTCCTCGACTTACGAACGAGTTCCGTTCCTACGACTTGTCGTAACCCGATTTTCAACGCAAGTTGGAATTTATACCTAAATTATACCTAAGTTAACACCTTAAGTCACCCACTCTGTACTCACAACACACGAAGGACATATAAAATACAGTAATTAAATGAAACCGTAATAAAGAAAGAGAGAAAAATTTCCTATCTTTATTTCTGTGTTCATATTTACAAACCAAACCGCGTAGGTCAAAACTAGGTTTTTTAAATAATTTATGGAAGTGCGTCGTAACCACGAAACGTCGTAACTCCAGACTGTCATAACCCGAGGACTCCCTGTATAGAGGATCTATATTTCAAATGCAGCACATGAACCGATGTGGCACATTACAGAGGAGAGGGCTTAACTCTAAATTTAGAATATCTTTTAAGGGATCAGCAAGCGCTGAGAATTATCCCATAAATCACACATAGCGTAAGTAATGAGGGTTATCTGGCCAGGCCACTGCATTATTTTACTATACAGGGGTGGCTGTGGGAGAAAGCAGGACATGGCTCCAGGAGGAGGAGGGTAGATATGGGCAGGGAAGGCAGAGAGTGGCTGCCGGAGATGTGGGCCAGGCAGGTCCAGGAGTTTGGGGCTCCACAGTTCCATTATGTGCCAGAGTGGTTTGTGGCCTTTAAGCCCTGGGGTGGGTGGGACATGACTGATGCTGTTACCATTCATGTACAGCAATGTGATGAGCAAGGCAGGCAGGTGTGTAATGCAAGCATTGCTCAGCAAGGCTGTGCTGGTGCGTTATGGGAGGTGTAATGCCTGGCACTGATGTGCACACTCCCTTTCTCCCCGCCTGCAACAGTAAATGGCATCTGTGAATTCCAGACCTGTGTTGGCACAGCAGGTGAACCGCTGTGTGGTGAGCGCTGTGAATTTTACACTTACGACACGTTGCTCAGTTACAACATCTGCAGTTGCACCAGGGGGCCCACTTTGCCAATTTTCCTGGCTGACAGGAAAGCAGGGATCTGTGAGGGAGGGGTCACACCTCAGGGGATGGAGGATGAGAAGTTGGAGAAAGTGCCAGTGTAAACCAAGTTTTACTTATGGAGAGTGCATACCGTTCCTCCACTGGCAGGTTTCTAGACTGATGTCATCTGTCCCCTGCTCCCTGCAGCAGCAGGATGGTAGACGTGCATCAATGTCATGCTGGCACAGAGTGCCCCAGGCACAGGAGTGTGTGTGTTTGTGTGAGTGTCTGAGAGACAAACACAGTGAGACTGACTGCACCTTCCCTCCCCTTACCTACAGAGTTGCAGTCGTCTCGAAGTCATTTGAAGGGCAGACTGATAAGACAGAAGTATGGTACGGCACCCAGTACAAGCAGGAGGCCATTTCTGATGAGGTCATCAAGGTGAGATGCACATCAACCCTCCACATGACCAGCTATGTTCACATTTGCATACTTTCTTCCACTTAGCAGTGCAGTCCCATCTCCTGTGCCCTGGAGGGCAGACCGCTGAGTGGAAATGGCTCTCCAGCCTCAGCATCGGCTCCCCCAGTGCTGAGGTTAAAAATAGCACCAGAGCCTCTGCAGCAGGGACAAGAGCACAGGCTGATTCAGGGACAGAACATTCTGGAAAGGAGGGCTGGGCTTGTGCAATACCAGCCAAGTCGGTCTTTAGCCTGGGCCCACTGAGCCGGAGGAAGGGGAGTGGGGGGGGGAGGAGGAGGAGGAGAGGGGGAGAGGCAAAGGGAGAGGGAGATGGAGAGAGAGTAAATAATGGATCATTGAAATGGAAAAAAAATGTCATACTGTCCTCGTTATCTATTAGTTTGACAAAGCTACCCTTTCTTTGATGTGGATATGGTGTTTGGGGACACTTTTAGAAGGTTATACCAGGACGCTTATTGTCCTGTGCTGCCATCCAGCTGTCATACCTCCTTTTTAATTCTGTATGATGTTCCATTCCCTCATAATTCTTGTATAATAATGCAATTTAGGATCGGTTATGTGGAGCGCATGCCTGTGTTCTGAATGGTTAACATGTCATAGGCAGTAAAGTACTGTGGAACCAGAGCCAAAGTGGAGGGTTAAGACCAGGATTACCAGCTGGATTTATGTTCTTACAAATGTTAAGAATGGAGGGTGTGCACTGCAGTCATGTGCTTCCACCTGTCATTAAGGTGTCTAAGAAGTTATTCTTTTTGCCTTATCCAGAACGAATTGCACTGCTGGCCTGTGTGATCATAAGTTCATCATTACACTGAGTTCAGTTTAGTGTTCTGGATTTCACAGTGTACGGTGGCATAAATGGGATCAGGATATGGACAGGCTTCAGAGGCTAGTTGACATAGGACTGTGGTTCTTTTTCTTTCAGAAATGGAAAAAAATGTCATACTGTCCTCGTTATCTATTAGTTTGACAAAGCTACCCTTTCTTTGATGTGGATATGGTGTTTGGGGACACTTTTAGAAGGTTATACCGGACGCTTATTGTCCTGTGCTGCCATCCAGCTGTCATACCTCCTTTTAATTCTGTATGATGTTCCATTCCCTCATAATTCTTGTATAATAATGCAATTTAGGATCGGTTATGTGGAGCGCATGCCTGTGTTCTGAATGGTTAACATGTCATAGGCAGTAAAGTACTGTGGAACCAGAGCCAAAGTGGAGGGTTAAGACCAGGATTACCAGCTGGATTTATGTTCTTACAAATGTTAAGAATGGAGGGTGTGCACTGCAGTCATGTGCTTCCACCTGTCATTAAGGTGTCTAAGAAGTTATTCTTTTTGCCTTATCCAGAACGAATTGCACTGCTGGCCTGTGTGATCATAAGTTCATCATTACACTGAGTTCAGTTTAGTGTTCTGGATTTCACAGTGTACGGTGGCATAAATGGGATCAGGATATGGACAGGCTTCAGAGGCTAGTTGACATAGGACTGTGGTTCTTTTTTCTTTCAGAAATGGAAAAATGCAGAATTGAATGGCAAGTTTAAACTCCCAATGAAAAATGAGTTCATCCCAACCAACTTTGAGATCTACCCTCTGGAGAAGGATTCCCCATCTTTCCCCACTTTGATAAAGGTACTAAAATGAAAATAGATTAAAATTCTAAATTGAAATTAAAATCTTGACATGTCTTCACATCCTGTTCTTAAAGGTATTTCTCATATTATTGAACTGCTCTAGGAATTGAATTGACTGATATGTAGTCCAATAAAATGTAACATTTTGTGCTGATGTTTTATTTTTATTTATACATATCAATTGTTGCAGTGCAGTATGGGAAGTGAAACAAGGGACATGAACTAAATCTGAAGAAGGATTCTGCTATGCTGTAGCCCAGTGGTCTTAATTTACAATTAACATTAAGTTAAATATTGACCTATGAATTCAAATGTTTAGTTCACATGACTTGAACTGTAACAAACAAAGTGGTGCAAATCAGTCAGTCAGAATTGTTAATGTTTTTTCCGTATTGAACTTGAACTTAGTGGCTGAAAATACAGACAGTTCATCAAGTTGTTTAGAGAGATAAGATATGCAGATGGTGAGTCTGTAATCTATGTTATAGCTGAGGCTAACATCACAACATGTGTTGTCCATTTTTTGTTGTACTCTTTGCAGTTAACATTTCAGCCATTTCATTTTTCTCCAGGATACAGCCATGAGTAAAGTATGGTTCAAGCAGGACGACAAGTTTTTCCTGCCCAAGGCTTGCCTTAACTTTGAGTTTTTCAGGTGCGTATTCAACACTACACTTCTAAGCAGAAAGCTGAACGCAATGAAGGTATCCTGAGTTTCTGTGGCTGTAACCAATGGCTCCCACTCAGCAATCAGTCTATAAGTTGTTGTATATTTAGAAAGTAGACAGCAATAGGTAACAGCAAAAAAAAAATTGGGAATGCAAGTTTTGAAGTAGACCCACTGCCAGTGAAGCTGCGTGGAACAGGAATTGAACTCACAAGCTTAAACCAAAGTAATGTGAAATCTCCTTTAGACACTGGATTTAGCAACAAATAATTTCTCAGAGAACATGTTCATTTATGTGTTGTACTTCACATATTTGCATAAAAATTTGAGAAAAGTAGCTGTATTCATCCAAATTTCTTTTGAACTTCCTTATCAGAAGCCTTTCAGGACTGCCATTGCATTTCTATCTGAAAGATATTAAACTCTGAAAACTGCCATGTTAAACTTGTTTGTTGTTTAACTGGAGCTTATCATGTTTTTGTACATAAATACATACTGTACTGATTAGTTGTCAGACCAAACAGAATGTACTTTTTAGAGTGTGTTTACTTTTCTTCCATGTATTGCTTCTTTGTATTTAACATGAAATATTCATTATTGCAGGGTCCTCCATCCCCTCTCTCTTCCCATGTTGATTTCTGTGTTCTTTCTTAAACAGTGGTGTAACATAATGTACGAATGATTGTTTTCTCTGTTGTCAAAAGTCTGTTTGCATTATTAATGGAGGCGTGTTTGTATTTTATGTGCGCACTGTTTCCCATTAAGTCTGTCTGGGTGGCCAGCAGTAAAGGGGGTTTGGCTGGTGTAGAAGTATAAGATTTTTTTTATTCATCACCTTCTTTTATTCACAGCCCCTTTGCGTACGTGGACCCATTGCATTGTAACATGGCCTATTTGTATCTTGAGCTGCTCAAGGACTCCCTGAACGAGTATGCATATGCAGCCGAGCTAGCCGGCTTGAACTATGACCTGCAAAATACCATCTATGGGATGTATGTAAGTACCCAAATTTCCACCCTCCCTCTCCCGCCCCCACCCTTCCGCGCCATAATCCGACCATTCTCAACCAATTCCAGCATCGGTCCCGCCTCCTCCTCCTCCCTTTACAAGCTTCCCTGGAACCTGGCCGTAGAGGAGAGGTGTGTCGGTTTCCTTTTGAGTTGGAGAGAGTCCACAGCAGAAAGGGGCATGCTCCTTCCTTAAAATGGTGGTCACTTGAAGTTTTTTGTTACTGTTTGGAGAATGAGGGTTCATGTGACCATAAAATGTGCAGAGCTACACTAGACTGTCAGTGATTCAGTGATCAGCATCAGTCATTGTGATTTGCCATACAAAGCAACACATTTTGATTGTTTAGCACACACATGTTCGCTCAAGGTTTCATGAACCTCACTCTCTTGTAAGTAGTTTGTATTGTTTAGAAGTATTACATCTGTGCCTATTACCATAGCCTCAAACCCATAAGTTGGTAGCTAACAAAAAAAGAAACCTCTCACCTCTCAAAAGGAAACAGGCTGAACTTGCGGTCTTCCATAATGCACAGTAAGGTACGATGACAAGGTAGTCGTAGTGAAGTTACCTCCCGCTCCCCCATCCTCCATTGTTGAGTGGAAAGCTGGTCAACAGGCTGCATATACATACTCTTATTATCAGTCTCCAGCCCCTGTTCCCCATCGGCCTGCCACCCTTGTCCTCTGTTTCAAAGATTTTCCCACGCCCAAAAACCAACAAACATGTCTCTCTCTTCTTTTTGTCAGTCGCTACCTATACGCAGACCCCCTCCACTGCAACATGACCTACCTGTTTCTCAGGTTATTGAAGGATGATTTAAAAGAGTATACATATGCAGCCCGGCTGTCAGGGTTGGTGTATGCTGTAGCCTCAGGGATGAATGCCATACTCGTAAGTACGGCAACAGAGAGGAGAGGGGGCGGAGCTTGAGGCTTGAGAGTGCGCGGGGCTGGCCTTGTCTATCTTTTCCTGCTGTCCGCCTGTCCGTCCATCTGTCAGTGTGTGTCCGTGTGGAGGTCACGGTGCTACCTGTTGTCCTCCTTGTTCTTCTCTCACTGAGAGTTGAGTCCTATAACTCTTGGATTTTGCTGGTTGTTTCACAGATCCAGTCTATTTAAAAAAAAATCAAAATAAAGAGAAACATGTGCGCGTGCACATTGACACTACTATGACATACATACACATACATCACAGAAACTGTGTACCTCTCTCACATACAGGGAAGCTTATTGGCAGGGATGGGGAGCTCTGTCTGCCCTGGTGAGGTGTTGATACCCTGATACCCAGCACTCAATGGCTGGTCCCAGGTCAGCCTCAGAAGTGGTTTGGAATGCTGCAGTTGGAATTGGGCTGTAGGGCCCTGTGCTATAAATAGCAGAATGTTACAGTGATTCAGCCTGCAGCTGACGTGTACACCTTTCACAGATATTCGCCAATCAGATTTGGCAGGGTGATCTGTAAAACAACGAGTAGACAGACAGCTGAAACTCACAAATTTCATGCTGACCCTTATACATACTCACACACAAACGCACACACACCCACCTTCCTGTCTCTTCCTTTCCCTTATCTGTACCTTTCTCATTCATCCAAGCAGACAGACTGTTTTCCTTCTCTTTTCCCCTTCCTCTCCTCTCTCTCCTCTCTCTCTAACCTCTCTGTTTGATTGTGCTGTGGTGCTGGTGGTTATTTATGTATTTATTTATTTATTTATTTATTTATTTATTTTCTGACCTTCACTAACAGCAGTTTCTGGCCTGTCCATCACATTCATGTTTTAACTCAACAGCATATGTGAGTCACCAGTACAATGTTATAGAAACTTCATGCTGTTATTTATTTCTGAAGTTTATATCTGGATCCAAACCTAAATATAGAGGCATCATAATTTTCAGCTGGATTTTAGTAAGCTCTGTTTTGGGGTTTTCACATTCTAGACAGTTGCATCCATTGGAAAGGCAGGATAGAGAATATTTTGCTATGTAGGAAAGAGCATCTCCTGCTGGTACCCAACATCCCTGAGCTCTGCTCAATGTGTTGCCAACATTTGCAAAACTCTCAACACAGTCATCCTACTGGTGCTACACTGTGAGACCGTTATGGCTCACCTGGCCATAATGCTGCTCACCAGAGGGTGGTGTTTGTGTTGGTGCTCACGTGAGTGATAATGCTGTGGGGAGTTGGACATGCGAAGAGTGAAATTTTGGTTTGATAATGTGGCTGAAGTATGGTGATAAATAACCTCTAGCCCCTTATACAGGTGAACTAGAAGGCAATATAAACACTCTTATTCACACATGCATGCTCACACACATGTGCATATCCTAGTCACATTAGGTATCAAAGTAAATTTAATGGGAATGAGCTATAGTGCACTCTTACCCAGGCATGGCATGGGACATTGCGTACCCCCAAAAGGTTCCTGTTCAGATTGGCAGGCTTCAGCTGTAAGACCTAAGCTGCCCAGGTCATGCAGCCAGATTTGCCCCTCCTCATTCCGTGCAGTGCCTCTGAGGCCCTCTGCCAGTCCAGTGGCAGTGCTGCCATGTGGTGCTTGGTGGCACTGCCATGGGAAAGGCATGGAGGACTGAGGAGAGCTGAGTGACTTTTTAATGATGTGTGACCACCATTTTGAATTCCTTCTGTGACTAGAGCTGGCATTTTGCTGAGTGAAATAATTACTTTCCTGAGAAACTGCCAAAGCCTCAAGCCAGGGGGGTGGTATGGGGAGACGAATGCTAATGACCAACTCATCTTCGAGCAGGACTGTGATTCTCACGCAAACAAGCATGGATGCTCATTCACACACTGTCACAAACACATACAGGTTTACACACAGTCACTCTCACCCTTAAACACATTCACAAACACACTCAAACATAACCATTTACATGCACAGATGCACAGACTGGCATGCAACATACATTCACATATATGCATGCATACACGTGCACATAGTCACGTTCACACACAAGAACTAACACATACTCATGCCATGCTGTCTCACTCTCCTTGCACAGCTGTCTGTGAAGGGCTACAATGACAAGCAACCCATACTGCTGAAGAAGATCATAGAGAAGATGGCCACCTTCGAGATTGATGAGAAACGCTTCGACATCATCAAGGAGGCAGTAAGTCCCACCCCCTGGCAGCACCAGTGACCAGCAGCCAGTTTAGGCCTAGGAGACAAGCTATGTGTACTCTTTAGTCTCTCAGCTAGTAAAGTGAGGGATATAAGCGCTGCAACATGGCTGAGCCCTGCTTACACAGTGGCCCTGTAGTACCTGAATACTATACTCTTGCCTTAGTAAGTCTGATCAGTTTTCTTTGTCAGTCAATTCTTGGAATTTTACATGTGTTTTTTTTTTTTTTTTTTTTTTTTTAATATGACATGAAAATTACATTTTTAAAGGTATTTAACTTTGTATTTTGTGTGTTCTCTAGTCAATAAGATCATGTCTCTATCATAGAAACTTCTAGATACTTCCTAGAAAAGCTATTCCTCTGCAATCCCGGGACTGTAAAACTTGAGAAGTTTATCCAATGTCTATGTGCCTATTGGATGTATTTAAACAGCTTGTTCAGTACATCTTCTATAGAGTGGTGTTTTTGGAGTATCGGCATTTGAGCTGACTGTGGTTCTAACCCTGTAGTATATGAGATCTCTAAACAACTTCCGGGCAGAGCAGCCCCACCAGCACGCCATGTACTACCTGCGCCTGCTGATGACTGAGGTGGCCTGGACTAAAGATGAGCTGAAGGAAGCACTGGATGGTGAGAGATGTGGCTGTGAATGCACACACATGCATGTATGAACACATTCACACACATGCACTCTCAGTCATAAATGTCTGTGGTCAGTGTGAAAGTCTCACATGTTCTTTGTATGGTAGTTTCATTGGTGCCAGCACATTTTTGATGGCATATTGTTTTGGCTAGTGAAATGTATCATTCCATGCACCCAGTCCTGAGACTACTGCCCTTGTGAAATTTGGTTGTACCACATCAGAGTGAAAAGCTCGCCAGGCTATCCTTGTACATACACTTAAATCAACATGGGCAGGCCATTGCTCAAAGTCCATTCATTTCAGATGAGACAGGGCAATTTGAGGCAGCTCAGGCGATACGACAGTTGGTCACATGCTTGGGGCTGGACTGGGCTTTTATCATTTCTAGTGTTAGTGGGTTACAGCGGTAGTTAGAAATCCTTTGGGTTTAAGATTCCTGGTTGAAGGGAACAATTGTGTTTGCACCAGTGCAATTTTATAGCAACTATTATTCATCCAGAACACAATATTATGAGGAAGGAAACCTACCTAGAGGCATTATATTCATTTGCGTATCTACAGCAAGTGATTTTTTTTTTTTTTCTTTTCAAAATTAAATGTGCCAATAAACCAGTGACTCAGTGAATAAATTATATGATGATGAATTACCTATTGACCAGATTATATGCTTTGTAACTAGCACATGGGAATTACTTAAGTGTGACCAGAACATACATAGAGTATTCCCACAAGCAGTCAGCCCAAAGGAACCAAAGTGATTACATTGCCTAGATTTGCTTTGGGTGTAAACACAGGATGGTAGTTAAGAGATTGACAAATTAGTTTACAGCACCCTCAACCCCCAGCTTCCACTCCCTGGAGACCGTGATCTCTGCCCCATGGCTGCCACACACCAGAATGTGGGTTAGATACTGGGTTGGATGAAGAATAGCATTCTGACTGAGGCAGTCAGCCTCTGTTCACACGCCCACTTCACACCACTGTCCTGAGGGGGGCACTTACGCACATTTGTGAGACCCATCCAGAACAGCAGTAGCTGGAGCTCTGGCTCAGAACATCATGATGCATGTGTGGTTCTGATTCTAATCTGTCCTCGTCACAGTGAAAATGTCTCTGTGATTGATTCTTCTATCTGAATCTGTGTTCCAGATGTCACTCTCCCTCGCCTCAAGGCCTTCATACCTCAACTACTGTCACGGTTACATATTGAAGCTCTTATCCACGGCAATATCACCAAACAGGTCAGTTTGCGGTTTTACCTTGAAAACAAATGCAAGGTGGATGGACCATGACTGTGTGCGCTGGTACATGTGTGTATGTGCACATGTACATCTGTGTGCTTGTGTTGGAAAGTGTATGTATGTTTGTGTTGGTACTTCATGTGGGTTTGTGATTTCATGTGGGTTTGTGTGTGGTTTTTTTTGAGTGGGCTTGTGATTTAGAAAGTGTGTGTGCATGAGTGTCTGTGAGAGTGCATGAGGAAGCATTGCCTTGGTTAGAAATTTATAGGGATGTTTATTTCTTATGTGATTTTACCAGACCTCTGGGATTGTTAGACAGGGTGAAAACAAAAACTGTAATGAGATCAGATCATCCAGTAAGAGTTTATGTAACATCCCAGCTGCCATAGTCCCAGCTCACCCTGGCCTGTGACAATGTCAGAGGGAGAGGATGGGATTAATTCAGGAGCAGGGGTGACTTTCATCCACAGACATTATACTCACAGTAAAGATTCACAGCTTCCACAGGAGTTACCACACTGCCTGTGCAGTGAACATTATTACAGCTCATAGCATACATACCAGAGTGACCGTGTGTACAGCAAACATCAAAGAGATCCAGTGACTTTACACCAAAGATGACAGAGATTTATTTCCTCTGCAGCAAATACCTCACAGACTCACTTACTCTATAGCAAAAATACCATCTACACATATGGTGCCTTTAGCTGACAAAATAGAGACTCCCACAACAACATGCACTTTGACTATCTCTGTAGTTTACACAGCAGACAGTGTCTTGAGAGTTTACGTAAAAAAGTGCATGAGAGTTGGCAAGGTCTCTCTCCCTCTTTCTCCCCCTGCTCCTTATTCTACCCTTTCCCTATCCTTCATCTCTCCCTTGTACCGTATGGGTCGGGGGGTAGGTGAAGACTATTGTGTGAAGCACAAGTGATATCAGTGAGCTGCTGTTAACCTTTGACCCCTGACCCTGTGTCCCCCATCCCCCTGTAGTCTGCTCTGGGCATGATGCAGATGGTTGAGGATACACTGATTGAGCACGCTCACACCAAGCCCCTCCTCCCAAGCCAGCTGATTCGCTACAGGGAGGTGCAGGTGCCTGATGGTAAGTGGCATGTACACAGTATGCCTTCAGTTAGCTGCAACCCCTCTGCCCCTTCAGCTGAAGGCTCTCTGCTGGATGTTGTGTAGTTGCCACCACATTGTTCCTGTGTTTCATAATGCAGGGGTGAAACTAGAGACAGTGCACTCTGATTGGCTGACCACCTCCTGGCAGTACGGTCATGTATACAGTGGGTTCACCATTTCTGCCTCCAGTGGATCAAAGGTTATTAGATGGCCTGTCTTGTGTTTTGTCAGTGTCACTGTCAGGATAGAGAAAGATGTGCTGCATGGATGTAGATCACATAAAGTCAGATGGTTGATTTTGGGAAAAACATGGATGGTTACATTTATAGGGCTTGGCCAGGGGTCTCTTGGATTCCAGGAAAAATAGAGGTTCTATGTTAGTGGTGCACCCCCCTTCCCCCATACTCTTTGTGAATGTTTGACAGTGCTTGAGTAGAGGTGACTGCTTTAATAAGAATTGTGAGTACCAAGAGGCTATCCCAATGCACAGCAACTGTGTATAATGAGAACATGAAGCATAACAGAGGCTCATGTCTTTTCTTATTAGAGCAGATACTTCCTGTGCTCTGTCAGGTTGTTTGATGTGGATTTGTGTTGCCTTTCTGTGGTGACTTATGTATGAAATTTGTATCAGCTGGCCTCTGTGTGAGCGGTGTTGCAGCATTTCCTTGGAAATCTGTTTATATGTGAAATGATACTTTTAATTCCAAGAACAAGCACCGTGTTGCTGTATGTATTGTCAGGTCAGTGTGAAATATCTTTGGTCATTTTCTTGTTGTAGTTTGTGCGCTGTCTCTGATAGGAACCCCTGTGCCTCTCTCTGACCCCCAGGGGGATGGTACGTTCACCAGCAGAGAAACGAGGTGCACAACAACTGCGGCATTGAGATCTACTACCAGACTGACATGCAGAACACCCATGACAACATGCTGCTGGAGCTCTTCTGTCAGATCATATCTGAACCCTGCTTCAACACCTTGCGCACCAAGGAGCAGCTGGGTGAGTCCCACACTACCCTCACCCTGCTGCACTCTTATTCTACACTTGGTTTATAACACTCACCCTACTAAATCTCCTACCTTGAATTAATCATAAATCACATGGTCAAATGTCTGGTCCTGACACATCGTCTTGTGGCTGCACTTGCTGATGCAGTTTTTCTCTGTATGGCATACGCTGCCGAAATTTTTCCCTCTGTTCCTTTTGACGCATTAAATAACTTCACTTTTTCAGTGACTGATGCAGGTGCAAGTCAGGCATAACTTTTTTTTTTTTTTTTTTTTTTTTTTTTTTTTTTTTTTTTTTTTTTTTTTTTTTTTTTTCCTCTTTCAAAATCTGTACTATCTCTCATGGCTTAGAAATTCATAAACTGAAGTGTTTATTGTAAAATGTCTTTTATAGCAAAAACCCAATAATGCTGGCTGTTCTGTACATAGGGTATATTGTGTTCAGCGGGCCCCGGCGGGCCAATGGAGTGCAGGGCTTGCGTTTCATTATCCAGTCAGAGAAGGCACCCCACTATCTGGAGAGCCGAGTGGAGGCCTTCTTGTGCACGATGGAGAAGTGTGTGGAGGAGATGAGCGAAGAAGCCTTCCAGAAGCATGTCCAGGCCCTGGCCATCCGCCGCTTGGACAAGCCCAAGAAGCTGGCCGCAGAATGTGCCAAGTACTGGGGCGAGATCATCTCCCAGCAGTACAACTTCGACAGAGGTGAGCCACCCCACTGGCTTTCAGTCAGGATTTTGATTGTTTGAATTTGAATAAATCAGTTTCTGTCAGTTTTAATATTTCCATGCCTGTGGCCTGTATAAGACCTACATCAATTAACAGGTGGTTTTGTTGGTGATGGTTAATTCATTAAATTGTGGATGAAGATTCTGTTACTTTTTCTATGTCATTTTCTATGTGAGATAAGAGTTCCATTCTGTGGTCAGTGATATGGAAAAAAGCTAGACTGCCTGGATAATCAATCTTGGGAGCTGCAGAATATTCAAATATCTAATTTATTGAAATGCATGTCAGAAACTCATGGAGTAATATATCTGCATTGAAACAGCCCCACAAATTCATATCAGAATTAATGAGTTTTTTATGAACTAATGCGCTGAACTGTATAGCAGTTACAGCTTGTATTGTCATACTGAGTCATCTTTCTGAAGTTGTACCTTTTGTTTTCTTGTTCATTTTCCTTTAATTTGGCTTTAATCTTACCTGTATCTGTGAAGAATGAATACGGTCTCTGGGGTCAACAGAGTCATTTAGTAAAGAGAGGTTGGCTTGGTTGGTTACTCTCTGTGGTAATTTGCATGGATTACCTTAGATTTCTGAGACCAGCCATTCTCTAAAGGTTTTTTTCTCTGGTGGAATAATATTCACATAATTAGATTATGTGTTACTAATCTGGTGCCAAGTCCCTTTGGAGAGGTTACACCAGCTCTCCTGGCAATATCAGTGTAAACAGAGGCACGAGGAAGCATTTTCCCTGTAGACTAGAGAGCACATTAACAATGACTAACGTTTAATCAAGAGAGTGTGCTGTTACTAATACACTCTGCATAATTAGGATTTGGTTAAATGAATTTCCTCTTTTTGAGAATCAAGATTGTGTTTTTCAGAAAAAGTTGAGCCCCTATATGAAAATGAAGGTTCTGGAAGTACTGGTTTATTGGTGATGATAGTGGTTTAGAGAAAGCCTTTCCTGCACAGTCAATCCAGCCAAGTTACATTTCTTTTCTTAAAACAGGATTTACTTATTTCATCCGCATGAAAATTTTGTCTTAAGTTGCAATTTATTTTTACTTGTAAGAGAAAATGCAGATGAATTTTAATGTTAATGGTAGTCCAATAGAAACATGCCAGATGAAAATGTATTCACAGATTAACTGGTTTTGTGAAGTTCATATGGAAACCATGCTGCCATGTCTGGTGGAATAACTAGCTATGTTAACTGTTACAAACTTTAGAAGTACTGCACACTTAACTGCTACGACTATGCCCTATTAAGGTGCTATTTTCATAAATATTTTGAAACTTAATAAATATTGCACCCTGTCCACAAAAGTGTTCTATTGAAAGATTTACTGGTTTGTGAAGATTGTAGGCCAAATTAGCTTGTCCCAGTCTGCATATTGTTAAGGTCCAAGATGATCTTGTTCCCTGGTAGTAGCTACCATAGCTGTAGTATTAATTTGGTTTGATGATTTAAGATCTTTGCTGTACATTTTTTCCACCATATCCTAAATCATTTGCTTCCTCTTTTCATCACAGATAATATTGAAGTAGCATATCTGAAGACATTGACTAAAGACAACATAATGCAGTTCTATAGGGTAAGTGATTTGACATCTCTTCCTTCTGTATTGGTTTTTATGTATGCTTGTCAAGATTCAACAGAGGTGATACTCTTTCTCTAAATGAATCCAGCTGTCAACCGCCAACCCAAACAGTGTAAATAAACTTCCGTCCCTGGGGTGCTATTGCTCCCTTAGGCAGGGGGCACACTATGACATCATCTTCCACCCCCACCTGCATGCCATCCGCTGGTCCGCCTGTCCTTTGTGGTAATCAAGCTGTAGTCTGCTCACACTGTCTTCTGTGCATCCACTTTGACGGTTTATTAATAGCCCCAGAGGTGACACTTCTCAAGCACAATGACAGAATGACAACAGGAAGAAAGGCATGAGTGTGGATGTGTCAGCAGGGTTATTGGTGGGCACCTTTCTGACTGAGAGCTGGGAGTCATGGGTCAGGGCTTGAGGCCAGGTAGGGCCAGTTGGTTCCTGGAAGCAGAGGTAGCTATAAAAGACTCCAAATAAGAGCCAGTGGTTTGGGGGTATGGCCCCTGTCTGGGGCTGATAATGGGGAGGCAAAAGAAGTGGGTATAAGGTGGGGAGGTTCTCTGCTCAGATGGACATGAGGGAAATGTATGACTTGTAAGAAATAAAACTGAGGACTCTGAGATGGTGGTGATGGGTTTCATCTTTAAATTCTGCGGTAGTGCCTCTGTCACCCTGCTCTCTCTTTCTCCTCATCTCTGCCTCAGAGGTTCTGCCGTTCAGATCATCCTGGCTCAATGGCAATAAGATTCATTATATTCAGCTGATGAGAGTCATGAATTGATGTAGTCCTTGTTAATTTGACTAACTTAAGAAGGATTGGTTTTGATTTGATTTGATTTGTCTCTTCCTGTTTTCCCTCTTAAATCCTATAGGATCTGCTGGCTGTGGACGCTCCCAAGAGACACAAGGTGTCTGTCCACGTGCTGTCTCGTGAGATGGACTCATGTGAGTGCTGTGCTCAGAGTGATGGAATATGGGTCGGGAGGTGTTAGTGGAGGGTGCATGACTCCATGTAAACAATGGTGTGAAAGATTTGCATACATTATGCTGTGACTTCCTTTCAGTTTTGTTCAGTTCTCTCCATTGTTCACTCCAGGCCCCGTGGTTGGGGAGTTCCCGTGCCAAAATGATGTCAACCTTGCCCCTGCCCCCTCTTTGCCTCAGGTGAGGCATCTCATTCAACTGCTTATTCCACTGTTATTGTACACTACTATTGTACTACTACTGTTGTAATCCTACCGTGGGTACTGTTTCTATTGCCCACTTTACATTAACTGACCTTACTTCACTGGTTTGCATTTGAAATGATGTGGTTGAGACATTGGAGGGAAGTTGCTGGAATATGTTTGTCCAAGGAAAATATTTGAAACCTTTCTCTATGTGTCACCCCCCCAGCCTATACTGGTGCAGGACATGACAGAGTTTAAGAGAAGTCTGCCTCTCTTCCCATTGGCTAAGCCACACATCAACTTCATGGCTGCCAAACTGTGAAACGTGGAGTCTTGGATGCAAGGCCCCACCCCACTGCAACTGGAACCAGGAGGAGTCCCATCTGTCTGTCTGTCTATCTGTCTGCATGCATGCATTCATGCGTGCGTGTATGTGTGTGCGCGTATGTGGAGAGAGGGGGAAAGAGTGAGGAGTTGTCCGGAGGGGACAAAAAGTGTGATCCATAACTAGCTGTGCTATTGGTCATAGCTTTGACAAAGTAGAAATCCCACTTGACATTTCATTTTTAGGATTTTTAGAGTTTATGGTGTAAAAAAAAAAAAAATAAAAACAAATGTAGATTGCTGCAAACCTGGCTGTACAGCCCTCAAAACCCAGTTCAGCTCTCCTGTAAATGGATATCCGAAGGGACACAGGGGGTGTATTGGTGAGGCCCAGGGATGGAGTTGTGATGCGAGTCCGTTTATCAGGTTTAGTAGGTGGTGGCTGGGTGGAGGAGATGCATCCTTTCATGTCAGAGACCCTGGACAGATTGTCATGTTTGTTTAGTCATAACGGGGAGGGGGATTAAGGCATGGTACATTTCATATTCTTGTCACCTGAAGCCACGTCATGAATTTAAAAAACTTCTCCTGCAGCAACACACTAATATGGAGAATATTTGTGTACTGACAAAAAGGCATCAGCATTATGGAAAATTATATTGTTCAGTTTTAATCTCTTGATAAATTTTGAAGTCATAGAATTTTTTATTTAAACTAGTAAAATGTTGGGGGCCTTTGATCTGCTGGTTTTTAAACTGCTAATTGGAATAGAAAGAAAATCCTTGGTGTCAATTTGTGACCTCCCTTTTACCCAGTGTTTTCTACCGTGTTGTATTGTTCAAGCATCTTCTCAGGGCTGCTGAAATTTGGGTTTCATTTTATTTCGAGAATAAGAAATCCTTTTTAATGTTAGCCATTCTTTTAGTTCATTTTTGGACTTTTAACAGCATTTGTTAAAATCAAAATGGCTTTTTGCGATTGGACAGGGGGCAATAGAGTCCCTTTAAACATCGCAGCTCTGTCAAACATGGAAGTGAAACCGCCATGGACTCATGAAATTGCTGAGGTGTGAACCTAGCCCCACCTCTCCTGGCATCTCTCTGTTCTCCCACCACTCCTGTTACTCTCTGCCCCCCATCTTTGGGTTTAGGTTTTCACTTGTGCAGTCAAGATTAATACTTTGAAGTAGCTCCCTGTGCAGTGCTTTGGAAGCACTCCTTAAAATGGGCCATGATAGGACCTGTCCATAAAATCAGACCTACTTGGTGGTTTCTACCAGAAATGGGGCCTTTTTTGGCAGAGTATACCAGGGCCGTTTCACCAGCAGCGACCTCGGCAATACACAAAGTGCCTCCAGTTTCTCCATAGGAGGGTGATCCCAGCAATGATGAGCCAGAGGCAGCAGGCTGGCCGCAAAGGATCATGGGTTGCCGCTGCCGCTGCTGATTTTTGAAGCTGCTGCTGTCACCGGACTGACCTTGTCAGCAGAGCTCTGTGACGTCTAGTTTGATTTGAGCTTTTGTTTTTATTTTATTTTTTTTTTGTTTTTTGTTGTCGTGTGACCCTTTAACTGTTCTGTCATTCAAAGGTTGGTCAATCAGGTTGAGTGCAGAAAAAAAATAGGAGGAGCCTTTGGAATGTCAGTACTGTGCTTGTAAATATGCACTTCTCATATTAAGCAATAAAACATGGAGAGATTTCGTTAGCAGTGAATGTTCAGCAGAGTCATGTCTTGTTGCTGGAGTTTGGATGGTTAAATGCACTTTTCCAAGTCATTGGGTTTGGACAGAGTCCACCCCTGCCTCACGTTGTCTGGTTTCACACAGCCTGTAACAGCAGGTGACTTTTCAAGTGAAGGGTATGGCTGTTGTCTGAAGTGTATGGAGAAATTAAAACCCCGCCACGAATCGCTGTTTTCATCTCTCAGGGCTAGATGATTATGAAACTTGCCAAGCTAAATCGCCCAACATTTTGTATCACAAAATCAGCTTCATTTGATCTCCTGCTAGTTCTCAGGCTCCTCCATATAACTAAGTAATGCTGCATTTTCTATGAGTGGAAAAATTAAAAAAAAAAATCTGTTCACTCTAAAATGTGTATTTTTTAGAATGGCATCCTTTTAAGAATTAGGAGTCATCACCAAACTAAGTGTTTACAACAGTACAGAAAGTTTAGCTAATGGTTTTCCAGCATTTTACTATGTTTAACCACTATGAAGTAGAAACTCAGGCATTTCAAAGGATTTATTGTTTTTTTTTTTCTACAAATCCAAAGGTGCGTCATCTATAAGTAGTAACACTGTGCACAAAGGTTGCATTCTAAACTCTTCTTTTGCTCTTTGCTGCAGTAATTTGATCTCATTTGCTTCTGGTTGTCACATTCTTAACCCTGGCCAGAGATTATTATGTAGGGAGTATTTGAATGATTTTGGAATGCAACCATAGGCCTTTGTAAACGGTTCACATTCATTGCTTATTAATATCCTTGTAAACAAACCAATTTGTTTACATGAACGGAGTTTCCAGGGGAATTGGCTCAAGTCATTATCCATATCGGACTGAATCTGGTATATTGCTTAAAAAAAAAAAAAATATATATTTTTTTTTTCAACCTGGAATAAATGCTGGCAGGTGCTTGAACCAAAATCGCCTCCAGTGGAATCTCCGCTCAAGAGTTTTTGTTTTGATTGACTGGATGTGGCAGACAGCAAGTGCATGGTACAGTTGCACAGCTGGTGTGAAGTGAGGTTTTTATTTTTTTTCCTTTCTGTTTACAATAAATAACATATGAAATTACTTTGTGTTGTACCGTTTTATTTAGAACTGTACCCTGCAGAATAACTCCCATGGATTGTGCAGTCTCCTGCCATTTGGTGACAAGTGTCCAAAGAACCAAGACGTTCTCTGAGCTATGGCCCAAGGGCGAAACCTGTCCTTTTACAGCACAAGAAACATCAAAATGTTTTTTCTATTTCGAAAAGTATTCAATACAATACATATTGTAAACGTATGATTTAAGCAAAGAGTTTCTGAAGCTTAATATGGAAATAGGTGGAAGAGCCTTCATGCTACTTGCTTTAAATACCAAATATTCAGAAATGTGCCTCATTTTTTGGGGAAAAATGCTCTGATACAGTACCATGAAATAAGTATAAAAACAACAGCAAACAAACAGATGCATAAACTAACACTGCTTGTGATTTTTTTCTAAGTTAGCTATACACATGCTACAAACGGTGACCAGTGAACAATTTCACCAATTGGTTCAAGAAAGTGAGCAAAAACTTATGAATGGTCATAAATAACCCCAAGTGACTGTCAGCACCAGTATGGATTTTGTTTTTTCTTTTCAGGTTAGGGACAGTATTAAAATAATGCTCTCTGAGTACTTCTCATGCAAATGCATTCCTTCCTATAGATGCAAGTAAGGCTGGCTTTAGGAGGCAGGCCGGAAGTACAGGTGGTCACCAAAGTAACCCTGGTCTCTATATCTCTGGGGGGCCTCATTTATCAAACCTTTGTACAATCAAATATGATCTATGAAATGTGTTTAAAAATCCACATCAATATGTGGTATTTACAAACAATTTTTGACAGCTCCATACAAACTCTCGACCTGACAAACATTTCCTTGTGATTGCTGTTACTTCATGTATAAGGTGAGAAGTGCACAAGTTTATAGATCTATGTACTTACTGCACTGCAAAACAAGAACAACATTGTTTAGCTGGACAATATGGCACTACATGAATAATTTGTAAAATTCCAAACAAAATGGAATTATTGATTTTTAACAACTTTATATAATATACAAAACAAAACCAGTGGCTGAAATACAATTACCATACCATCCTGAAATCATGAAGTTCATTCATGTGAGCACACAATATTTGTGATGTACAAATAAAAGATGTGCTGGATGGACATTTTCAATGAGTACATGCTCATTTTTATAAATCTTACGGATTTGAAGAATTACTTCTTGATACAGTTAAAAGTAAAACAAAATACAATTGACCCTCCCACATCACTGCTTCGATTTCTCGCGGGTCAGCAATCAAAAAAATGGGAATTTTTTTGGGAACTTTGTGGCCTTGTGTGGGAGACCACGTGGCACTATAGATGACACACATAGCTAACGAAACGTAAAGAAAACGTAAAAAAAGTTTAAGTCATAAATGCGTGTATATGCAGTGTATAATATTAAAGTATTTGATCATTTAATACCATAAATATATACACACATTTTATGCCCCTCACCCCCGCAATGTGGGAGGGTTGACTGTACATTTTTATAAATGAGGTCATGACCCGGCCTCCCAAAAATCCATTATCCCTGTTTCCACAGAGACAAGCCAGTGCTGACTCATTTTGCCTTTAATACAGGAGGTGTATTTCAGTATGCGGAAGTTGGACTTAGAAAATGGCATGTGCACAATTTAAAGGAATGGAAATACAGCCACTGCATAGCAAACCATCACAGCTCTTGGTGTAAAATGTAATTAAGAACAGCTTCACTACACAACTCAAGCACAACATCTCCAACACCAGAAATCAAGCTGTGGAAAAATACATTTATTCACAATTATCAACCATTAAACTATAAATTCAGAAGCAATATAACTGTACAAAGCATACATTTATACAACAATATTCCGCTTTTGGCATTTTTAATTTCTTTTAAACAATAAAATTTTATTTGTAGTCTTTCTGCAGTTGCAGACCCTGTGCAGTCACTTTTTTATATACACAGGAGGAGGAAGGAAAATGAGAACCTCCACCAGAAAAACAGATCATTAACTTTAAAAATGAGCCATTATCTTTGGTGTCATAACCGCACCCCTTAACCAAACCATACCACTTGGAACTCTTCTTGCAGGGAGTAGTTTAAATTCCTGGAATGAAGGGTAATCAACTGAATACCTTTAAGAAGTTATGTCTCCTGAAAATGTTGGGAAGCTAACACTACTTCCAGAAAGAAAATTTCAGTACTCTCGATTGGAATAAGTGGGGTCTCCCTGTCTCAAGTCATGAGTGAGGTACATGAGATGAAACAGAATTAAGGAAATTAAGTGTGTGCACTGTGGAGGAGAGTGTGTTTGCACAGTGTGTGGATGAGACCATGGGAATGCTGGAATATTTAGCAAACTGTATGCATCTATCTATGTGGAAGGTGCTGGTTTTTGGGGGAAGGGCCATGACACAAAATAATACATGACCACATCATTTATTTTGAAAGAGTCTGCCCATGTCATCCTGGTTAAGAAATAAATTTACACCCTATTCAACCAATTCCATAAAACAGAATAAACAGAGAATATAGTGCACAAGATCACTGTGGTGACTGTTCCTTGGATTCTATGGCAACCCTACCCATTTGTTCTGGAGGGCAAATCAGAATGTTGGGAGACATTCATGTCTCCAAATGCAAATACTTACCTACTTGATATTAAATGAGATTATGAACAATGCAAACTTCGCAAACAACAACACCTCAACTACATTTTGTGGCAGACTGCACTGCTTCATATAAAATCACTTTACTGGGGCAGTGAAAATTGTCTTTGCTGTGTTCAGATATTCCAGGTGACTTTGGGGTTGAAGACCAGGCCAGATCTCAGGCACAAAATGATGTGGCCTCTGAAACATTCAAGATTTTTGGTAATTACCATATTCTATGCATTTTAACTGTCAAAAGGATAATAAATGAATGTATATGTATATTGCAAATACACATACAAAACATTGGTGAATGTAAATTATCTTTGGCTCTCAGTCTCCATTGTAAATCTGCATGGTGTTCAACTGAGAGAGAAATGTTGGGAATTTTGCATTTTTTCTGGATGACTTCAGCTACAGGTTAACCTGCACAGCCAGAAGCAGTGCCAGTGCAAACTGGTGTGTCTGTAGACACAAAAATGGCACATTCAATGTCCTTTGTTGCCTGTGTTAATCTCTTTAAATGTGAAAAAACGCCCCCTCCCCCCATCCTACAGGATTCCTTTCCATTCCTAAACCATACACTTAACATACAACATTATTTCAGTTTACAGTTTCACACATTTACATCAAGCGGTTTAGACAGGATTCAAACCTGAAACCCTGTGGTGTCAAGTCCTGTTCCCCCACTGATACACACTGCCATCTAATGTGCCTGAGCCAGAGACAAAAACAATAGTTTGTTGAATCAAAAATTCCCTTCTTGTGGATGATGTCTGAGCATGCATCCTGTCTGAGGAACATTCAGTGTTCACCTTCTCTAGACTTGACTGCAGGGGGAGATCTCCAGAATATCATGGCAGAAAAACAAGTGATCATTTAAAACTGTACACATCATAAAACAAACCAGGATGAACATTAACACTTCAAGGCATATAATGTGTAAAAGACCAAGTTGGCCAAGATATTAATTACTGTACATTTGAACCTAAACATACCTTAAACATTAAATTAACACCTCTAACATGAATAAATTAGTATGCATTTGGGATTACAGGATAGTGTTGTACTGTGTTTATGTTTAGAGGTGAAAAATGATCAACTCAAAAATGAAAGTCTTAGTCTTGCAGCCCATGTTGGTGGGGATTTAAAAGAAACACGCTGTAAATATCTTTGCTGGCTGGAATTAATGTGTTTGATGGCTGGAATTAATGACTGCCTCTAATATCTGTTGCCTTTCTGTTCACATGTAAGTGAGGTCATTTCAGCAAGAAGTACATAACACTGCAATATTCTGCAAGCAGCCCAATGGTAGCTGAAATTCATAACAGATGTTATAAGAGGTTCAACCTATGGAGCCTCCGTTGGAATCTGTGAAAGACAATTTTTTGATAGCACTGACTGGGGGTAGATTGGGGGTGGTAGTCCAATGCAAAGGATTGCAGTGTGTTTAATTCAACAAACCTCATCTCCCAGCATGACCTGGAACTCACCTAAGATTTTTCCAGTGACTTGCTCCAGTCTTCTGATTGGATTTCATCTGACTCTCCCTCTGGATCTAAATCAACTTTTCACAACGAAAATCAGGGATGGAAATAATGACCCCAATGCATCGCAATTTCATCCAGTCCAGGCATTAACAGGTGACATTAACAAGTGTTGGAGGTCTTTCCCTGGAGTTGGTTGAAACTGCTATAGATTTGGAATATTACTTCCACATCTGAAAATGTGGCTAAAGCAAAAAAGAAAATATTCAATTCTGCAAAATTATTTTTTTAAATGTTAAAGACATACAAAATATGCAGAGGTCCCATTAATTTTCCAGACATGTGAGGAAGGGGATTATTTAAATCCAGCTCCAAAACTGAGATTACTACAAAAACACAACATAAAACAATTGTTTATAATTATAAAATCATCCTGTATGATTATATGTTTAACATACTCCATATCCCCTGGTAAAATACTAGGTGCACTGGTTTACACAGTTAAAAAAACAAAAAACCTCTCCCTTCCCCAATTGCTATGGGAGAGTCTGTGATAAGCCTTGAAACCCATCACAATTTACAAAAAGTCACATTCCCGGGAAGATGATCCACTTTGTGTTAATTTGGTTGTGTGCGTGTGTGCGCGTGTCATTGTGTCACCCAAGATTTTAAAATATTATCCTAATAGTAAGAATCATGATAGTAAAGTACCAGCAGCATAACAATAAACGTCACAGGACAGAAAGGTGAGCGAAGGGACTATGTAGGTGGGTGCATGGGGGTGAATGTGGGGTTGAGTGTCATTGGATCAGTAGTCCAGCAGGGGGCGATCCTCAAGCCTCCTCTTGCTCGGGAAAGTTAAGTATCTTGCGGTGGGCTTGGCGCAGGTACTGCTGCTGTTTGAAGTAGACTTTAAATGCCCCTTTGATAGCGACAAATGCGATTCCCCCCTGTGGTAGAACAAGATGGTGAACCATTACTGTGTGTACTCTCACTTCACCAATCATACAAAGTCAATTATTTCACAATCATCCTTTAGGAGATCCAAGCAGTGGCCAGTAACAAGCAGTATTTGCAATCGTATGAAGTATTTTAAGAAAAAGATAACCTTAACAAATTAAAACATTCCACCAACAAAATTTTCTGATCTTCACCATGAACAGGATTTTTTTAAAAACATCTTTTTAATGACTCAAGTTACCAATTAAGGTTACCCTGCAGCTAGTATTTATTAGTTTCCAATGATGGAACACTGTATTTAAGCCTCTAAAAGCTATGTGACTGCATGGAACTTCCAGATAATCACTGGCACAACTCTATCAATGGCCCTGTCAGTAGTGAGTCAATATGTCAAAGTGAGTCTGTGATGTCACATTGGATTGCCAGAAAAACGCACCAGGATGGTCCGTTGCAAATTGGAGTTGACACTGCTGAACATGAGTTTCCCCACAATGGTGGCGATGGTGGGAAAAACAAGCGCACCACACAGGATACGAGTGGCTGACACATGGTCCGCAAGGGGGCTGGCTTCTGCTGGGATCCGGGGGACAGGACAGCCAATCCCTGCACAGGATGTGGACAAAGTCAGAAAAGCTACAGCCAAAGGAGAATTTGTGTGGGTGTGTAAGTAGATGTGTGTGTAAGTGAGTATGGGTTTACTTGAGAGTATGTATATATGTATGTGTGTTATCTTAGATGCCCGAGTGTGCACATGCCTATGCATGTGGGGGTGAGTGTGTATGTGTGTGAGTGTGTGTCTGAGAGTTAGCCTGCAACCCGACACCCCCCAATGGGAACAGTCAGCCCCGCCACTGTCCTGGCAGGAGGATTTTTGGCGTCCCACACCTGCAAGCTCAGCCTGCTCTGGGAAAGGTCACAGGGTCAAGTGGGGTCCACTTTCCCCTGATGACTGATGAGGTCAGTGGAAAATGGGGGGGGGAGGGCGGTAATAGATGCTGCCAAAACCCCTGTAGTCTGGTCAGCCATCAGCGCACCAGCAGGGGGGTGAGACTCCAATAACAAAAAAAAAAAACTGATTTCACACACTCATACTCAGACACTAGAAATGGATTGATTTAAAGGGATTAACTTCACAAATCATTTTCAGTCTGGTTGGTTCTGTCGTGTATCCGAGCTTCACATAACCAATAAAGAGCACATTTACCAGTCTGACAATCCTGAGAGCAGGGGAGGTAGGCTCTCCACTCTCGATGAGGACCCCACAAGCAAATAACCTCTAAAATTAAAGTTGACCCAGAAAATGGATTCTGTTGGAACCACAAAACATTTAGTGCACAGTCCTTTTTAATTCAGGGCCACCTTCTTGTATATCCACCCAAACACTTGCCCTGGGTTTAATTTTGAAATAAGTAGGAATTTAAAATAAAGACTCAAAATGAGACTGAGTGGATGGGCCATACCTCCCTGTGGCAACAAGGAGGACTAACCAGGGAAGATGCTGTTGAGGATCTGCAGTTTGGTGGAGTACTTCCTCCACAGACGCAAGACATAGTCCTCCCAGCGGATCATCTTCCCCAGGATCAGCATCACTGGGATGGTCGGCAAGCCAATCAGCAAGAAGAGAGGGTCTGCCCGCTCCATCACATCCAAGCCCTCCTTATGGCCAACCACCTAGGGAAGGAAGAAATACAGTGAGGAGGTGGCAAAAACAAAGAGTAAGAAAAGAGATAATACAAAGGAGGGCCACAAACATGGAGGGAAGATGGATATTGCAGCAGCTCTATGCAACAGTAGTTCAGACTGAAGAGACAGAACAGGGTTAGTCAAAATGCTGTCAACAACTTTGAAAGATAATTACAAACTGACACCATTTTGGACGATGTACAACTGCAGTGCCATCTGTGGAGGAGAAAACAAGTTAGGTACTGTTTATCATATCCATTTGGCATCAATGAAAATACAAATGTGCTCTGAGACTTGGGGACTACAAAAGCCTAGCCCACATAACTACTGCACACAGAGCAGAGCTAACCTGAGGGAAAGAACCAAAAAGGGGAGCCTCCTTAATGTCACTAACTGGATGGTGCATGAGGTGCATGGTCAGAGGTGTCTAAAACAGCTCCCTGAGAGAACTTCACTCTGCCACATTTTATCCTCCAAACCTTGAATTATGATTCTTCACTTTATCTGTGGGCACTCTAAAACTGAGTAATTCAAGACCAGGCCTCAGAATAAAGCCAGAGACTGGAGTGTAACTGCTAGTTTTGATCCATATGGCTAATAACTAATTAATTGAAACACTGTTTTTCACAACCTCAACACAGCCATGTTCGTCGTTCATTCAAATCTTATATTAAAAAAGGGAAGAGGACCATAGAAAGTCTAGTCTGTAATCCTTTCTATACTTATAATTTGACCCATTTGAAAATAACAATCTGTTTGAGGTTATGACAATAATCATCTTATTATAATGAGCACTGGACAAAATAAAATGGTCACTGTTCTAACCTGCATGACTGTAACTGCTCCATAGGTGACTGCAGTCCAGTAGATAGAGCCAACCATGATTCCAGCGGCAGCAAAAGGACAGGCCTTAGAGATGAGGCGGTCAGTCAAGTCCAGGACATAAACCACTGGGCCTATGAGGGGAAGAATGATGCTGCATTAACAGAGTCACATACACCTTCATAGACCCATTGAGCCTGCCACCTCCTACAGCACAGGGTCCTGATCATGCAAGGAGACATCTGTGTTACTCGGCTCAAAGAAGGTAATGGTGTCCTACACAGACCCAGCAACAGCAGCAAAAAGGTTCATGTCCATGGTAGCCATGCCCAACACAATATACACTGACAAGGTTGAGGGATCAGACAAGAACACTTCCCAATTTCCTCAAAACATCAACTGAGTATTGCACATGGTTACAGAATTACAGTGCAGTGCTGTGCAGAGATAGAATGGCCACAAGTGCTGCAGCTCTACTGCGTCAGTGCTGTGGAACAGTGAGCCCTGTGGACAAAGGGAGGGAGGCAGGGAGATGAAGAGAGAAAAAGAAGGAGGGACAGAGAGAAAGGAGACAGTACTATGCAGATTCAAGACTGCCGTTTTCTATGAATGTCCTTACTTAAAATCTGCTTGCCTACCGTTCAAAGAGGGAAAAGGATAAGAAAGAGAGATGAGAAGAGAGACTGAAATATGCAGGGGTGGGGGGAGGAGAGGCCATGCTGCAGCAGACTGTGGTACTGAGAGGCAGGGGCACAGACACACAGGAGGACTGGGGCTGTGGGGCTGCCCTGCAGCAGTGCATGTCAGTCAGAGGACGTCCCACCCTGGAGTAGCAGTGTCTGCGCTTTTCTCCAGCAGGGGTCACAATAAGCCCTCATCTCTGCCTCTGCTGCTGGAGCATGCTCAGTGCGTCTCTGCGCCCTGTCACTTGAACTCCCTCCCCCTCCCCCTCCTCCCATGCACAGCACAATTCAGAAGTCTCTATTTTTGGGTTCTGGGGGGAGGAGGCTTTATTTTTTTATTTATTTGCTTTTTCCTCAATCCAACTAACTGATTTTCAATGACCTTTTTTTACATTTACAGTAAGATTTGTAAGCAAATTTAACTGATGGCCTTGATATTACACTACACACCCCAACCCCCCAATTGCCTCAAAATTTTACTGCTCATACCCATCCCACCCAAGCATCTCCACACCTCCACACGACAGCACAGCCCCTCCCTCCCAGATCCACACATCCTGCATTGATAAACCATGACTATGCAACAATCTTAAATATCTCATTGCAGATGCCTGTCCAGTTCTTATTATAGATAGGCCTACAGGACAGCCCCACTTCCAGGCCAAGTCTGAGCCTCTTTATGAAACTGTCCACTGAAAGGCCTTTCAAAGTTGACAGTGTTCCCAAAGGCTATGGGCAGTCTTGGATTTAGATTTGCACAGCAGAAACTTCTCTCTTGGCGGCAGAGAGGTGATGAATACAATCCATTTTGTTTAAACGGCGGTTTCCCCGCTCTTATGGGGATGAGGTGGGAGTGGGGAGGGCTGATTTTACCAGTGGATCTTTTGACCCTTGAGGACTGTGAGCCACCATAAATCATTTTCATTTGGTTTATGAGATCTCCTGTCCTAATTTCACCTTAGCATCAACATCAACATCAGAAGCAGAGGAAAATAATCTGACTATAATATAGCATGACAAGGAAAATCATCCTTCCTACAAAGAGGTACGAGCATTTAGCTTTTCCCTCACAGAGCAAATCTGCAGTTACACACTAAACGCTTCATACTACTCCATACTACTGTCTCCATGTAAAAATATGCAATGGGCCCAGATGAATAACCAGAACCTCCACTCACAGTCCAGTCCAGATTAGAACCAGAGGGGTCTGAGCATGCTCAGATGACAGGTCCTGTGTATAACCGCAGGTGAGAAGCCAGCTGCCCTCCTTACAGCACAGTGGCAAGGGGGAGGTGGGGTTTGACCGAGATGGGCCTACTGCTGACCCACAAGCTGGCAGTATATCTTATCCTAACAACAGCTCTTGTCACATGACCTACTTTAGTCCCGCAACTGTCTGCTGTGCTGCTACTGCTGCAGCACAGCTGTTATCTGACACTCTGTTCAGTCGTTCAGCTTGGAATGGGTTAAGAACCAGTCTCATATGTAAGCGCAAACAATCACCAGTACAGCCCACCTCTCTGTGACAGGCATCAGTATGTGAGATTTGGTCAATGTGTGTGTTAATAAGAATAAGTGAGTGTAATGTTTTCTAATCACACATGCTCCGACAGATTTTTCTGTATCTCACTATGAGTCAGCTTCTTTTAATGCCATCATATAAATGTACTGGTGATCTCGACCAGTGACTCAGTTAACACAGACTACAGAGCCAGGATAGGCTGGTGTCTCACATGCAGTGCGTTTCTGACCTCAGATATATCTCTTCCCCCTCCCTCTCAGCCACCTTCCTTTTTCTCTCTCTCAAGCTCCATTCGGAGGGATCATGTAATATTTAGCGGAACGCAACCTGATTTCCACTCCGACACATCCAGGCCCTATTTTTACACAGGGCAGAAGCACAGGGAGGAATAAGGAGGTGGAGGGGGAATCAGCGCTGCTCAGACGGATGTGGCAGTGCCCCGTGTCCATTTGCTGTGTGCTGATAGGATTATGTCCTGCTATCACACACAGACCAGGCTCAGTAACTCATGTTGACGGACAAAATCAAAGGCTTTTCATTGCTTTTGAGTTTTTTCCTGTGTGTATTCGCCAATGAAAGGGGCAGGCACTATGCCTCAATGTGTGCCACACGTGTCTATTAATAACAGCTATATGTTTTAGGTCAAAGAAAAGAGACCAGCCTTCCTTCACTCTTTTCTCCCCCACCCACTTTGCGCCCTGAAAATAAGGGACCACTAAATCCTACAGGTAATCAAATAGAAATGACACATGGCATTTCAAAAAAAGGCTGACACCACTATATTCCAGAGAGATGGCAGCTTGTGTGAGCCACTTTATACCTGATGACGTGGCACTGTCACCATGGCTCTCTGTCATAGCAACTGCAGTCACGGTTACAAAGCTGGCTGATGTCTCATCTGAAAAGGCAGACCATAATTTCTCCATAATCACAACTCAATCAGCCAAAAGAGCAGGGGCACATTTCTATACAGTTCCCCCAGCACACTGCTCTTGTGTGAAAGCACTACGTTTGTGTCTGTGGTATCAAGTTAAACACTGTGTTAGAACCCAATCTCAAAACAAGTCAAATTTAATTTTGAAAAAGGAATGCCTACTCCAACACTCACCTACACCACACACACACACACACACACACACACACACACACACACACACACACACACACACACACACACACACACACACACACACACACACACACACACACCACACCACACACACACACACACACACACACACACAAACAAACAAACAAACACACACACATATACACACACACACAAGGAATGTTCTGTAACCCACAAAGAAATAAAGGAGGGGGGACATAGAGTGCATCTGAAGGGGGAGAGAGAGAGAGAGAGAGAGAGAGAGACATGACTGAATGTAGGCTGCTGTGTAACGATCTGTATGTATATTCAGTTTAAAAAGTGCTCCGATATCACATTACCCATTTGCTCATTTTTTAAATCGGCAGCCACTTCTGTTGAGCTATTTATGCATCCACAAGTTATCATGGGACATGTGCTTGGAAGGGTTTAAATATAAAGTCTAATTTTGGTAACCCACAACAGGGCAGACTGAATAATGATGTGTGAGCGCAACACGCTTTCCAAAAGTGCCGTTTCCAAAAACAGCCGTCTCCCAACTTAAATGACTTACCCCGCACTTCCGGGAAACACATCCATAATGACAAGCTACAATCTAAGGCAAGCCCTAAAACAGACTCAGAACCTCAAAAAGTTCTGTATCTTGCTGGTTGGCTTGAACAAGCAAAGGATATTCTATACCTGGCCCTTCCCCATTACAGGATACATTGCTACGCTCTAGTCCTCCATAAGGTTTGCAGAAGGACCTGGTTCAGTGTTCAGCATGAGATACTGTCCTAAGTTATATGGTAAACTCTCATGTGTACATCCAATCATTTCAGAGTGGGGGATATGCTAATTGATATAGTTGACGTGCACCTTGGAATGTCGGTTTAACAGAATATTTGAATTATTTATTATCAATAAGTAAATTATCTATCTCTGGGTATGTCCTCAATTCATTAAACCAGTTAAATACATGTGGTGGAACTCCCAAGTCCAAAAACCCAAAAAGTCTAAAAAGCATTACAATTGAATCAGTCTAAAGCGTCTAGGTAGAAGTTTCAAATTTCCAAGACACTGTTTCATACTTTTGTGCATCATTTCTATGCATTAAAAACCCACAGTATGTCTTTCCCTTCTGTATGTCACAACAATGTGTGCAGCTCTCTGCCCAGCTAACAGATGGTAGAGCAGGGCATATTACTATTTAAAGTAAAGGGATTACATTTTGAATCAACCCTGGGGTCTCAATTCTGGCACATTTTGATGACATCAGCATTATATCTGCTCCCCTTTTTTCATGTACAAGTACTGCAGTATTCAAGGCAGACAGAACTGGGTAATTTCTAGTGGGTGTTGGAAATTTCAACTAAACAACAAACAAAAAAATATTTTTGCCAACACTTGGCAGCAGATTCTATGATTAAAACTACTAAAGCACAAAACAGCTGTAAGCCTACTGCAACAGCATTCCTTTCTTCTGTTATCTCTTCTAATGGGCTGTGACACTCTTGTATCTCTTGCTGCAAAGTGGTAGAATAATGCAGACGATGAAGCTCTGGCCTCTCTTCTCTTAATGGGATGTGTTCATTGAGAGCGCTGAGGTAGAGGCTGAGTTCTGAAATCGGTTGAAAAGCACCATACAAATGTGAATCAGTAATCAATCTATTATTGAAGGCCACTGTGAGCGGGTACAATGACACTTAGCTCACTGTCTTCCCTGAAGGCCTCCAGCTCTTTGCCAGCAAGAGGAGAGACAGCCAGAACTCTTAATGATGTGTCTCAGCTCCTGTCACATGACCTACTTCACCAACCGTGACTGTGCTGCTGTTATCTGACATTCTACTCAGCTAGCTGGACAGACCTCAAGTCCAATACACAAAGACAGACAAACACAAACATGCACATATGCACGTCCACATCTGTGTACACACAGACATGCGCACATGCACACACACACACACTTAATGTGAGAGAATGCTTTCAGGTTCAAACACAATAGATGATTGAACATTACAGTTCTGTCCTGAACCTGTTAGTGAGCAAATCTCATGTATGTATCATCTCAATATGCTGGTTCTATAAGCAAAGCTTGAACCCTGTGATCAGGGGGTTGAGTCACAATCCTTTACCAAGATTATAAAGTAATAGAAAAATGTGAAATGATCTTTTAAACCTCTTCATCTGCTAAAGAGCATGATGTACTAAAACTTAGACCGGGCCTTTGAGCAGCCACAGTACACAAAACTTCCCTTAAGCATGTGCTTCATGTCAAAACAGTCAAAAATGAATCCTGGATCAAATACAATTCTCAGTGTTGCTTGAGTAATGACCAGGTATGTGTTTTAACCAGTCACGATGTGGAAGGGTTTTGTTTTCAATGGCAGAGGAAGGGCAGGGGCATGAGCAAGGGGCATAGAGCAGCCAGCACAGTGGAGGCTTCAAAGGTGATTAAAAACTCAGCACCACCTCCCATTGCTATGCATTACTAATTGGGTTTTTTTTCTCCATGATTTCTGCCTCTGATTCAGCAGTGATGCTGCATCAGAGTCCTTACTGTCATTTCATGCTCTCTGTCTAGTCAAAGCCATGCTTCCTTTTATAAGTGTGTCTGCCCTGGCTAGGTGAAGTACAAGCTCAAGTCTCCCTCAGTGTGGGGACTGATTCTTCAGCTGGGGTAACCTGACTGTAGTTTTATCCTACAGGTATCATTATATGACATTTCAATTTAAAAAAATGACCTTTTTGCAAAAAACTTAATCTTGATATAACAGGTACATGTTTAACTGTTCATCAAAAAAATTAAGTAGACAGCCTTAATGTTAGGGCAATAAAAAAGACAAAATCTCTGTCCAACCACCTTGGAGTTGCAGTAACTCAGTTGATTTTAAGAAACGGATTTCAAAGCAATCTCAGCAGGAGTCACACGAGCGATGAGTGTGCAGCCACTCATTCCTGAGGGAGGACAGAAACCTTAATTCAACTGTTTCCATTTGTGCAGCGTGCCGCGGTCCCTCTGCACTGCAGTAAAGGCAGACAGAGAAAGAGCCCCATTTTATTACATCTCGCTCTGTCATCCTTCGTGAAGGTTATCGGCGAAACGTGCAGTGTGCTGTCATGGCCAGTCGAGGCCGAGGAGGCTGAGAATCGCAGATGGGGACTGATCCCGAAATAACCATGCAGCGGCCTCTGGAGGAAAACAAGGTTATTGGAACAGCGCGCTGATGTGGCTAGGCTAACGTTACCTTACATACCAGCATCTGCTCACATATCAGGAGACAGACCCAGGGAGCTCTATCAAGCACTGTTGAAAAAAGGGGGAGTATTGAAATTCAGAAGGTAACTCCACAGACAGGAGATTACTGGAATTAGAGAACACTTTCCAAAGCTCCCCTGGATAGCACAGAAAGCTGTGACAGTCATATGTATGTGGTGTCTGCTTAGTGGATGCCCTTGTACAATGGCAAGCGTGACAAGTTCCTGAAATGCAGCAAGTTTTTTTGGCTGGAATGCCCACAAGCATCAATTCTATGTTTAGGGATGTGTTTCATAGCCTGGATTTGGATCCAGTTCAAGTAAGTACATGCTGTTGTCAGGAGAGACATAATTGGCAGTAGCATCAACCAGGGAAAGAGGGTTACAGTTGCCAGGCTACACCCTACTTAACTGCACAATAGTGACTCCTCAGTTCAGCCAGATGCCTGTGATCTGAGACAGCTGCGCTGTTACATACTGTGGGAGCTTTGGTGCTGGTGGACAGCAGTACAAATGCATTACCATGTGTGTTCTACCCAACTTATAAACTGGACGCATTGCAGCTGTGGGACAAGCTGAGAATTACAACTAACAAAAGGAAAGTTGTTAAAACTGTGAGGACTGTGAGAACTGTGTAAAAAACTATTTTCAGATTCACTTGAAACTTAGCCACACAATGAAAGATATAGTGAGAAAATCATGCTTTGCTTAGCTAGCTAATACATGGTAGTCCATAGATGTGATACCATTTAAAGTGGTATGGAGTAAATAAAAACTTGCAACTAAACCATATTTCAGTAATATGATAAAATGTATGGATAAATACATGTAACATTGGCTATGCCCTGTCTAACCAAAAAAAAAAAAAGACTTTTAAAATATAAGAAAATCTGTACTTATTTAAATCCTGCCACACTTTTTTCCTAGCTAGATTTCAATGCAGAATTAGGCTTTAATGTATGCCCACATTTCTCCTCTTTTTCAGCACCTGGAGGAGCTCTCACATACCCAGTTTGGGGAAGATTATGAGGTACTCAGCATTGCACTGCGGACAGGCCACACGGGCCGTGCTGTTCCCTCTCTGCTTCTCGTCCACCCAACGCTGCAGGCAGGCCTGATGCACCCACTTAGTGGAGCCACGGCAACGGCATGGCCGAACCCACTCTGCCGTTCGGTCATCTTCATCCGTGGCAAAGCACACCCAGCAGCTCCTACAAAAGAGACAGGATATTACACACAAACTGACAAGATACAGAACAAACATAGTTACACGCTCATTAAAGCACCGAACAGCTCCTAACACATGCACATACAGTAAATGTAACACAAAGACAGGAAGACATGCAAACTAAGTTGACAAAATTCATAGGTCCTGTGCTTTAATGTGAAACTGGCATCTACTCTTTTGAGTGGCAGGAGCTACATTACTTGAGCTAACCCAACACATGCCACAAATGAACCAGCCAGACAAAATTGTGTGGGGCGTACGTAATGTCTGTAACATGTATGCGGTAGGAGATGACTGAATTTTCATTTTATTCACAATATTTCAATACCCAGGCTTTCAGCACACAGATAAAAGAGTAGTCTTGATAAAAGCACAAATCCCCTGTGTGTGTGGAGATGAAAGTGTTTGTGGCTCCAGAGCTTGTACCCATGGCACACAAAAGCCTAAAATGCAATCTTGGCAGAGAGCTTTTCAGAAGAGGAGACCCACAACACTTAAAAGCTGGGAGTCAGCAAAACCTAACTCATCTCATAAAAAAGGCAAAAGCTGGGGAACTTGTGGGGGCTTCATAACTTGGAGGGGAAGGGGGATTGGGTGAAGCAAGGCCATTACTGAAAGCTTTGTATAAATTCAGACTGCATGAAAACACACAATTAGCCAAAACCAGAAAGAGCTGTGCGCTGTAACAGAGCAAACGGATTCCCTCCTGCCAAATGTGCCGCCACCCAAAAACGATACCCATATGATACCCATACAGATGTATCCTAATGCTGTGCCAGACAACAATTCAATAAATATCTCACAATGCACTGCTGGGACATATGGTATAACTGGGCAGTAACATGGCTGGTGCATCCAGAGCAGCTTTCTCTCCTCCTCTTCCATGCTGAGGAAGCTTCTCATCTTCCTCTCTGCGTGGCGCTCATGCAGAGCTTTCGTGGGGCGAGTCGCCCCAACTGTGCATGACTCACAACACCTTGGTTTTGTTTTCAGACAACAAGATTAATTTTAAAATGTTGTTTTTAACTAAGGTTTCAGATTGTATGCATAAAAAGTAAACATATAAAGAATAATAATAATAATAAAAAAAAAAAACAAAAAGACAAAAAAAAAAAAATTTTCATCACTGACACATCAGGACAGTAATTTTGTATCTCATTTAACCCAGGTTGCAAGAATCATCATGTACTAATATTTATATTTGTACAGCCATTATGTCATTACACAACCTTGCTCTGTATCTGTAATCAAATTAATAAGGGCTGTTACACATTCCAGCCACACTGTGGAGAAGGTTGTAACATGCAGCCCATGTCACCATGATTAATATGAACTGGTCGAATAATTCAGCTACTTGCATGGGTAAGACAGCAGTAAGACAACGGTATTCATGCATAGAGTTAAGCACTGACAACACCACTTGGCCACATTGAGTTTAGCTCTTCCACTACACACTATAGAGTTATTTGAGCTGTATGGTTTGGCATCAGCACCACCCACACTGCTGTGCTGCATTTAGTAAAAGCTGAACACAAGATACAAAAAATAATGCATATGGGAAGAAATATAAACCATGAAAACTACAGTGCCATCAAAATGTCACCAGGCATGTGTGTACTTAAAGTGCCGAGGAACACTTCCTGTCAGACACACAGCTAATACTATAATTTATGTAGGGAGTCTCACAGAGACTGTGAAACAGAGGCACAATAATCACTAAAGCTCAAGGAAAGATCTCTCTTTAATCAGCTGCTTCACAGGCTCTGGTCTCCTTCTTGTCTCTCGTTTACTCTAATCAGACGAGCTGTTCTCCTCTCAGTTCCATATTTCACCCATCAAACTTCCTGAAGCTGGTTATTCTTAGACCCCAGTACATGATGATCTAAGAATGCTTCATGGGTTTTCCAGGCCAGGCAAAGGGGGAGGGCAAGGGGGTGTGGGGGTCTGTTTTACTCACAGCAAGGAGCTCATCCACATGGCAACTCTGCTGCTTAGCCTGATCCTCTCCCCAACCATCTCCACTCTTGCATCCAGGCAGGACCACATTTTTACAGGTCACTTGAATTTGTAAACCATTTTGGGCCAAATGCACTGGAAGGTGGGTAATTCTCATTATGGCAATCACTGCCATTGACTGGTTCTAATGGGTTCAAACTCTATCATGGACTGGAGTTCCACTGACACATCAAGCCACAAATGAGGCTCCTCTCCATTTTTATGAGATAATGTTGCTTATGTCAGCTCCTGGATCCAGCCATGACTGGTTACCCCATAAGGGAATTCTCTGGTTCGAGAATTCTTTGTGAGGATAATTCTGTCCACAACCCAAAAAACAGTGTATGCCGCACCAGAGGAGTGATAAAACAAGACAACCAGGAGGCTCATCATCCCCACTTTCAAGTAGGTGCACTTGAAAGATGTTTCAACACGGAAAAAGGATCAAGCCACACCTAGCCTAAACATTTGGACTCACCCCCTTTACACATCTCATGCATTAAGCTTACACTGTACATTTCTATGAAACACTGGAACAAATAACACAAACAAACAATACCATACCATAAACCACATACTGCAAATCAGGCAAGGTGAGATTCCAAGGCCTATCTGGCAGATTACTTCCTGTTCTTGAGTGTGATGGACGACCTGACATCTCCAGACACAACAAGATCAAAATGATGCAGTGTTTGTGTTTTTTTTTTTGGTTTCACTAACAAAAACGTCTGTGGGCTCTCTCAGACATTGTGCTCCGGTTTCATCATGTGGGGGAAGGCCACAGTGGGGCTGTGATCTGGATGGCTTAATAAGAGATGTATAATTAAAGCCTCTGTGCTCTGTGCCCTGAATAATGGATGCTAAATCTGTGGCCTTCCGTCATCGGCTTTCTCCCCTACTCCAGCAATGTGGGGGTACAGGTGGAGGGCTCTCTAAAGTGCCAAAAGAGGCCTTAGTCTGGCCCTGCTCGTTTGCTCTGTTCGGTCGCCAGCAGATTTTCCATTTTCTTGCAGTGAATAAAACATGACCGTGCAGAGGGAGAGACAGGAGGGGGGGTTAGCACTCAGATAACGGGGGCCTGATAGAAGAAAAGGCCCGTCCTGGCGAAACAAACCCTACGTTTCCGATGGAAACCCAAAACCCTCTCTCCCCGATGGCTCCTCTGAGCCGCGAGAACTGATATCCTAAATGCAGAGTCCTCGAGAGAGAGAGAGAGCCGTGGGGGGGGTTTAGGGCACAAGGGTTCCATCATCTACTGCTTTATCACATACCCAGGTAGAAGGTAAGAGGCTGTTTCAGAGTGTGTCACCAACGCAAAAGGACAGACACATCCCACAAACACTGATGACATGGCCTTCCTCACTCCTCCACTGAAAAGCCTTTCACCAACAAACACAAAACTCAAGTTTAACCAGACAGAGTGATATTGTGGCACTGATAAAAAGCTCTGTAGGCAGACCTTGGCACAAAAAACACACCTACACACACAGGAAACGGGACCAGGAAAAATAAATGGGAACATAAGTATGAGGGGCAACCTCACCAGAGCAAAACGTCAGCGCAGGGCGCTGATTGTAAAGGGAGGCAGGCGTCTCCATGGGAACTGAACACTGGAGAACAAAGCAGGTACCGGTGCCCCCGAGATTCTGGTCTCCTGTTCCTGTAACCCTGCCTGCCTCCTGACAGGCACTGAAACAACAGAGCCGAAATGCGAGCCGAACCCTGAAACCCAACGCCTCCTCTTTCTGTCACCCCTCACACTCACAGTGTCGTTTCAAGCATATGTGAAGAAATAAACCTCTATTGTGCATATAAATGTACTGTTTTTCCTCTGATTTCCATTTGACAAGCATCCTGTCCTGGCTGAGTGGGTCACAACCTGAGATCATAAAGGACAGTGGTAAAATGCAACCGTGTGTAAAGACAGGAAGACTATAACCTGCATCCTGCTCCCAGAAGAAAATCTATCACGTCAGCTTTGCAGACCTACTTGCTTTACTGTCTGACAAATAGACAGCTGACAGACTGACTGGTGTACATAGCCATATTGCTAATTTTATATTCCTCACTATACAGAGTCCTTACTGCAGCCAGCTTGGTTTGCTAAAGTTTTGCCATCTCTCTCAGCTGGGATTACTACTTCACACTTCCCCTCTTGTGAGTTAAATGAGGCTGCACTGAAAAAAAAATAACATATTAGAAAATGGTTAATCATTTAAGAATGCACACTGTCTCTCACACCATGGGCTTCTCAGAAACTATACTAGTGGGGATCCAGACACACGCACCACAGAGAGTACAAACTGGGCAAACATTAACACTGAGGATAGGGTGTCTGCCTACAGTTTCTAAAGCTAGGAAAACTGCAAACCCTGGGAGAAGCATTTGACTGTGGTGATGTAAAAAAAAAAAAAACCCTTCATTTTCAGAGTATCAAACCGTAGAGCTCAGGCCCTGACCAAACAGAACATTTATGTGATACAATTTCTGTTCTCTTGATTCAGTCATAGCACAATTACTGTGACACAGCACAAAGGACACTAACTCCATGTTAGTTGGGTACAGTGTCTTATCGTTGAAATTCAGAAGTGGATACCTTCAGGTGAGGGATCCAGCCATCTGATCTTCCTGCCTCCCATCCACACCACCTGCCTTGGCTTCATGGCACAGATGACTAGTAGCAGGTGCTACTGGTCCAGTATACTTACAGACCATAGGAGAGAATACCCCTGACCCTCCAGAAGAGGTATGTTCTACTGCATCAGGAGGAACTCCATCCATTGACATGTGATTTCAGTACCTTTTCGGCAGAAGGAGCAACTGATGGGCCAAAAAAAGTTTTTGCTCATTTAACACAAGAACACAATGACTTGGGTGGTTAAAAATAGCACCGGCAGGATAACCTCTGGTTCCAGTGATGGGGAAGTAATAGATATAGAAGCTAAAGCTTCCTCAAACCACCATAAATGACTAGCACAGGCAAGGAAACACTGTCTATAATCAGTCTTTTCCAAAGTGTGGGGATGGGGGGGGGTCACATTCATCACCAAACCAGAACGTACATTACCATGGCCCAGATGATTCAGTAAATAAACCAGTGCCTAAAGCCTCACAATCCAGAAACAGAAATCATAATGCAAACCATTTACTTTCCACCACCATGGCATGGATCTGAAGATGTGGAGCTCATTCCTTGGGTCCTGCACATTTTTTTTTTTACCAAGCACAATTCTGATGCATGACAGGAGCAGAAAAACGAGACCTGGGAAAACACAGTCATCAGCATGTGTCCCGCAGACAATATTTGCTGCGATGTGTGCTGAATTTGTGTTACGTTTGACTAACCTGAAATCCATGCTGTGTTGGTCAATCTGGTAAATATACATTAAGATAGCGTTTCTACATTGTGTGTGTTGCAGCCCTCTCTCTGGAGTGACAGATTCTGTTACAGAAGGGCAACCAAAGTTCTCAAAATTGAAGGGGGTGGGGGACATCAGCTGTGACTGACAAGGCACAGCATGACATTGTTGCTTTGTGCTTCTAAAAGCCATTCCATTTATAGCAAGCTTTTAAACTAGGTAAATGATATATTCAAATATTAATTACGGCACTGTTACTGCTTACAGGAGCTTTATATTTATGTTAAAAATTAGAATTTTAGCTGGGGATTTTTTAAATGACCAGTGTGCTGACTGTTCTAACAGGTCTGATAAGCTGTCAGAGAAAGGACGAGGTCATCCTCTGGTAATCCTATTAAAGACAGATTTTTCCAAAGTAGGATCTTTTCCAGTACTTTTTTATATCCAATCCCTTCATTTCAAGCTTGGTTTAAAAGGGCTGCAGTGTCTTTCAGACCTGTGTTCACATGGCCTGCTCATAGGCTGGTCTGGAGCACTGTAGTCTGGACTGTCGCTAAAGAGGGGTTCTGAAATCACAGAACTGAGTCCTCACCACGGCAGTGCCAACTCACAACCAGCCGCAGTATATTCCCAAGTGAGGAGTGCTTCAGTAAACCCAATGAAAGTGACCACGCTGATCTTGCCTGCCTCAGCTGTGCAAGATGCGCAGTCTTCCCACATAAACATGCAGATCAGCTGGCAGATCACTGAGCAAAGAGAAGTGGGTGGCCTGCACATGTTTCACAGGATGCATGGTGCAGATAAAAAATGCCATGTTTCTCACAGTAATAACTTTAATGACCAATTACTCACAGCTTACGGAGTTGAGTTCTACTAAATCACAGGCCAATCATATTGCAAACATCTGAAATATCAGCTACTGCCACACAGTTCTGATGTGATGTGCAGCAAACAAACAAGTGTCGAAGCAGTTTTTTTTCTTCTATCAATCTAAAGAGCTGCAAAGCATGTAACACTGGACAGACCTTGGCTAATGTTTTTGCACGAAATGAGGGATGTGTAAGGGATACATTCAACTTAGCGGATCCTGGATCTATGGTCTGAGGCAGTATATGCCCAGAGAAGGGGCGGTGTAAAGAGGAGTGAAACCAGGCCCTCTCTGCGATCTGATTGATTCTGGACAAAGAGGCTTGGTGCAGCTCGGTTCTTTTCTCATGGCTTTACGAGCTGCAGGCTGCTCGGGTTTTAGGGGGTCTTAGGCCACTCCACAAAGAGCCCTTTCACGCGCCGCCGGTCATGTGACTGTGGGAAAGCTCTGGGAGTCGCAACACAAAGGCTGCTCGGGAGAGCCAGCCACGGAACCTGGCCAATGGCGGCGGATTCCCAGATGAAGGTCAGGATCAGAGACGTCAGAACTTCTGTCTGTCTGTAAATCTGTATATCTGTTTGTACACCATCTCATCCCACTAAATGCTTACAGCCTCATCACAGATACATGTAGGGAAGACAATTTCACTTTAGACTCTCTAACACAAAAACAGACTCTCTTAAACAAGTCTGGGGTCAAATGAAAGCAAACCAAGGTGCTGGAGTGGTGATAGTCACCCAGACTGTCAGTCTGTCTCAAACTGCAGGCTGAGCATCAAGGCCGAACACCACAATCCTGGAAACCCTATTTTTTTTTTGGATGTACACACGGTTTATAGTTTTGAGTCAATGATTTATACACAGACTCTGCTCTGGCTTGGTGGAGTAGCAAGAGACTTCCCATGCAGCATTATGTTACTATGCTAATTATACATGTTCTAGTGTCAACAAGTCCTTTTATGAATATTCATAATTAGCCTGCAATTCAAAGCACTGGCCTAAGCAGACCCATCAATGTTTTAAGCACACACAGCTGATTATATGATCAGTACAATCCATATCTGTGCTTGAAAAGCTTGTGAACTGCAGCCTCAACCATGGCATTGTTGTAGGCATGATCATGGTGAAGAGGGCTAAATTACTCTCAAGACACAGCAGGTGATAAGTAGCATTTAGAACTGTGGAAGCCGATACGTTTCAGTGGATACAGTCATCTTAATAAATGCGTAGCACATTATCTAGTGTAGTAGATAAGGCAGTGTATAGAGTATAGAGCCAGGTCCCTGTGTTCAGGTTGTGCTTTCATCTGTCTGTTACTGGAAAGGTACAGCCTCCTAGCATGCCCAGAGAAAGTAGAGCAGAGAAAGTGCCTAAGGAGAAGGTGTGGCCATTTAATCTTTCACATTTACAACAGCTGCATATGCAGCATTCCCTAACAATGTAGCTGCATGTGCTCCACCTTCATGCCCCACCCTGATGACAGACATGCAGCCTGAAAAAGATAACCCATAATCTCATGCCCCCTTCCCACCCTGTTCAATTAACCAGCTCAACAAGAAGGGCAGTTTGGACAAATGGACATCCCAATCCTCCACGAACCAACACCTGTGTGTGTGTTCCCCTCGTCTTATTCCAGAAAAAAGGCTAAAACAGGTGGAGTTCTGCTGCACAGGTCAAATTTCCTCATGGACTGGCCGAGTCAGGCCATTGCTGTCAGGGTCTATATTTGACTACTTGGTAGAGGGGGCTGGGGGGGGTTGGGTTGCAACATCTCCACTGCTGCTGGCCCTCCCACCCACCTCAGGCGCAAGAGTCACACGACTTGCCATGGGTCACATTTCACCTGAATTTGCAAATGTGACCCTGGCCTCCCTTATGACACACACACACACACACACACACACACACACACACACACACACACACACACACACACACACACACACACACACACACACACACACACACACACACACACACACACACACACACAACTCAAACACTTTCATACACAAAAACAGCAAAGCAACATCCAACTGTTTTAGAGGTCTACATTCATATTAACGTAACTTACGTCTCATAGTGATTGTCATCACGCTCACAGGCTTGCACATAAATACACAAAATATTCGCTCACATGTGCACATACTTACATAAACCATTAAACATACACACCCACATGCAGAACCACAGATAATATTCAGTCAGTCATAGAAACATGCATTTGTATAAACACATATCTCACATAGGCACATTAATTGCTGAAAAAAAGGATCATGAAATAGTTTATTACCCAGAAAAAACTGGCCAGACGTGATTTAATGAAAAACAAACCTACTTTTGCTAAACAATATTGTGCATACTGTGTCATGGGAAGTTCAGATAATTTGGGCTTCCCTCAATCCCTGGAATCAAGGAATGTCAACAGTTTCTCGACTCCACTCAAAAAAAGTGGTTCAAACAGGGAAAAAAAAAATGTTTCTACTGAAATCAGGACTCCCTCTCTTTTCAAAAAATGATTTTCCAGGACATTTTGCTCATCCAAACTAACTATTAAACCTGTTACTAAATCTTACTCTTTCTTTTAACAACGTCATCACAGGGGAGTGCTGTTGATTGGTAGGAAGGGGGCACTTTATCTTCTAGACCAGGAATTTTCAATTAATATTGTTAGTGGGCCACTTTTCACATTTGTGAACAGAGTGGCATGCCAATTGGGCACAAAGCATATAATAATATTATATCATAGGCCTGTAATATAATATAATATAATATAATATAATATAATATAATATAATATAATATAATATAATATAATATAATATAATATAATAATATTTTCATTACTAGGCCAGAAACTGTTGTAAATATGGGCTTGCAGCTTACTACTTACCATCTGGTTCATAAAATGAGATTGAGAAATGAGAAAATGTGCATTATGATTGAGAAAACAGGAAAAATAATATAATTTAATATATTAAATTATTAGAAGAAAAATTATAGACTTAATCTGATGATGGTATTTGATAAGTTCTGTGACTGAAGGTGCTCTTCATTTATTGTTTTGGGGTCATGACAAAGCACTTCACTTAACATATCGACTACACCAACTCCAAGTCAACAAAAGACTTTTTTACTTTTGGTGAGGTGCCAGGCCACCTGAAGAGATGCAGCCATCATGTTCTCTTGAGCAGATGAGATTTTGTGGTTGGTAAGGACTGATTGGTTGTAAGAGGTTAACAAAGTCTCGATTTTACTTTTACATACCACAGACTTGGGTGGAAAGTTGGAATGGAAACCCATGTGTTTTGTCTCGTAGTGCCGCTGTATGTCTGCAATAACTACAAATTACTCTAATTTTATTTTCACTGTCAAAATAAAAGTTTATTCAGTCCGTGTGTAGCTTGAGCTGCTTGTTATCGCTCTGTTGCGGTAGCACTTGGAATCACCAAATTTACACGGGCTAGTTTCACAATAATACTAGGAAAAGAAGCTGCTCAGATACTGGGGCATGTGAGATGCTCGTGGGCCGGATGAAAATCACTGTTCTAGATCATATTTAAAAAGTGCAATCCCCTTGCATGGTGATTAGGAAATTGTGCTGTAAAAGCTCCCATCCTTCAGGTGAGATGTTAACAAGATCGCAAGACACTTCTTGAAAAGGTAGTAGTATTCATCCAAGTATGATGGTAAAACCAAATTAGTTCCAGTTACTTAATTACCATCTACCTGAAATTGAATTGGTTGCATGCTCCCTTGTGTTTCCCACCCACTTGAAATTCCTCTGGGCACTACAAAAGAGAAAGTGAGTTCTTAATTGACCTCCCTGGTAAATAAAGGTAAAAAAATGGGACTAATTTGGTTAGTTCTTCAACGCTGCCTTTCTCATATGGTTTCTTTCTTAAACATGCACACAGAATATTCAGAACTGGCCAGCAATTTACATAGAAACAACAGAATTTCTAAACTCCAGCTGGTAACTGAACCTGGCTGAGTCAGGTAACAAAGAGTAAGCATGATTAGTGTCTAATTGCTGCCAAAAGCAAATATAGCACTAAGCTACATCTCAGCTGTTGCCTTCAAAGTCAGGAAAAGAAATACAGTTCAAATCTTAGGAGTTGTGATGACTGTACCTGAGAAAATGTCAAACCCATCCACCTGGAGGTAGTTTGCAATGGTTTTCATGAGTGAATTTTGCACTCCAGGGCTTGCACCTCCACTTGCTAAGCTGAAGGACTCAAAGGTTTTTAGTGTTAGCATCCTGTTTTTAAGGAAAATACAACTAATTCTGTAGAACAATGGAGGGGGAACCAACCACTAAAACATGTTGACAGACAATGGAATCCTGCACCTTAACTACATCAATGATACAGTATCTTTGAGGGGCATGAAGTGGCTTGTTGCTTATCTTGCAGTGCAAGAAAATATCTTACCCCCAAGTGAAAAGACCTGGAGGTGCCTGGCAATAAACTGCTGTATTGAGGCCAAAATGGACTGACATCAGCACCAGGGGGGTACAACCATAAACGTCTCTCATGCTCTATACTCAAACTGAAGCAGCAGCTTATACAAATGGATTACAGCCAAGGTAATATTAACTATTGAGGGCAACAATGATTCCAATCTTACGCCTACCTTCCATAACCCATTTACACAGCTGGGCCTTTTCAGCTAGTTGCTCTTAACCAACACAGAATCAGGGAGTTTCTAATAACAAAACAACAAGCCCCAATGCCAAAATCACTTTCATTTTGTAATGTTGTTACAGGAGAGCATCTGTCATATAATAACAATAATAATCATATAAAATGGCCCATACACTCACTGAGAGAGAGAGAGAGAGAGAGAGAGAGAGAGAGAGAGAGAGAGAGAGAGAGAGAGAGAGAGAGAGAGAGAGAGAGAGAGAGAGAGAGAGAGAGAGAGAGAGAGAAGAGAGAGAGAGAGAGAGAGTTGAATTGGAGAGGGTGCAAAAAGACAGCAGAGAAATGAGCAGATTTGCAGTACAACATTTAGAATTTCAACAGTTAAGAATAGTTAAGATACACCCAATGCTGTTAGAAGTGGGAACAGCCCTAAGCTTCCTTCTCCTTTTCTACAGATGAAACATGGCCATGGCAGAAGGAGCCAGCTGCCAGTGACATGCACAGATAGGCCTCCCCACTGGGCCATGTGTTTGTCACTGATAGGGCTGAGTACACACCTCGCTCAAGGGGGGGTAATTACTCAAGTCTCCTCTCCCTTTTTTTAACTTCCTTTTTACCCAACCAAAAAATGATTCAAATGGAAGATCAAAAGAACAACACCGATAAAACAGTGAAAAAAAAACATACCATCACCTGAGCAATTACTTAAACTACATTTTAGGAAAAAGGTTGGCAGCTTCAAAGCAATAAATGAAACCTTTGAAATGTTTTAAAGGAGTCCAGAAATTCAGAATACCTCCAGCCTGGGCCTCAGGATAAGAAGGCTTTAATTTAAATTCTGCAAGTGTGTGTCTATGTACAGATGGAGGAAGCAGAGCTTTCGCAAGGTAAAGCATCCATCTTCAGACTTCAGCTACTTACGAGAATAAGAAAAATCAATGTGTTTTATCGGCAACTTATTCTGTACTAAAATGCATTTTACAATACATGGGGCTAAGCGTTGATATGCTGGCAAGCAGGTTTACCCATGAAAAGTATGGAAACAATCAGGAAACAGACAACTGCTTTACTTAAACAACAAGAAACAAAGGGGGAATGAGGAATTGATACCAAACTACTGGATGAATGTAGGCCTAAAATTATGATACATGCTTCACCATTTCATGTTTTCCAGTGGTAGATCAGCTTCAATTTCATTGCACTTGGACAAATAACCTCAATTGTACAATGTAAACCTACTTTAAGAATAGCTATATGCCCATTTTCAAAAAAGTAAATCAATTGTGTTTCACTAAATGACAGTATTTAATTATTAGGCTAAAGCTAAGTGCATAACTAGATAATTAATACCCACATGAACACTTCCTCAAATTTGTTGGCCTAAATTCAAGAAAAAGCACATTGTTCATTGATCTGTTTCTCACAATTAAGGACCAAACTCAGAAATGCGAGACTGAATCTGGGAAGATCTCAAGATGCTCAAAGCCACATATAAGCCATATGTAATCCACATTTAACTATTTTTTTCTGAATCAAATTAGCACAGACTATTGGGAATAACTGGAGAGAAGTGCCACCATATACAAATGGCCTCAAAACCCATTGCAAAGAACTCTTTCCCAGGATCATCCATTTCAAACCTCAATGCAAACAGTAACCATTTTGAATAGATGTTTGATTCAAGATCAAGTTCTCAGGGCATCATTTACATTAGGTAAAAATAATGAAACATACTGGCATGATCACCAACACTTCTCCATTAATACAACTGAAATGAAATCCAAATAAGACTAAGCCTCTGACAAATGAAACTGGTGGTTGCTGTGTTTGTTAGTTGCAGTACCAGCCACACGTCCTTCCACATATACACATATTAAAGGTGAGGTTTACCGGTTTCCACTATCTACTACTTTTGAAACTGTATGTGAGTTCCTATGCCATTCGGAAACTTGTGCCATTTACATGCACATTTCAGTGTTGTACATTATCCCTTTTCTCTTTTTGTGGGCTTGCTGCACTCATTAAAACACTTTCCCTAGGTGTACTTCTCAAATATCCAATGTTGAAAATTAAGAAATGTTTTAAGCAGCATATTGTAATAATTTATCAGTTATATCACCACTATGCAGGACACAGTGTTCCTTAATGCTTTGAAATGGCTTTCTTGAAAGGTAAATGCATGTTGTCCCAAGAAATTCTCAGAAGTCAAATGCACCTGACTTTGGAGGCAGGTATAGCATTACCAAACAGTAAAATCTCTTCCACCAACTATGATAAGGAAACAAAACATGGAAAGCTAAACATGGCTATCACCGCTGATATGTGAGCCGTGGAAAGTACAGAAAGAGTTTAGATGTTGACTGAGCGAAGAACCTTCCATTAACTTATTTTCCACCATTAATGGATAAAGATGCAACAGACTGAAATGAATCAGAGGACAGAATGTTCAATGACCTGATAGTTGATCATGGCCCTGGAAAATATTCTGCAGAACCAAAGTTCTCTTGAAGTGTGTGCACTGCAGTACATGTGGCCCCTTGCATAATCAAGGAGGGTCATCAAACCACATAAGTCCAGGCATTACTGGATGCTTTCAGCACATCCTTTTCATCAATGTTTTTTTTTTTTTGCTAGACAGCAGTGGTGTTGCCAAGCTCATCAAAGATTTAGCTCTGCACAGGCTGTATGTGATATTATTGCTCCCACTGACTTTGAAATAAATAGGCAGTGCACAATGCGAACATTTCAAAGGAATTTGCAGAACTTTATGAAGTAAATATATTGAACTTCCTGTCTTTTTCAGCCAAAACAGAACATAAGTTGCCTTTCTGGGCATGCCAGTTTTAATTGTCCCATTTTTCAGTATCCCTCCTTTTCTCCTGGATCTTTCTGCTGGTCGTTAATTCTTTAGCATAGAATGTGCTGAAAGTTCTATGTACTTTTTTATGACAGTGACTGCTTCAGTACAAATTAGACAAATGAGCATTTCTCTAAAATGGCATTATAAATATATATTTGTCTCTTCATTCTTTGATAACAAGATTTTCTGTATCAATTTTCTCTTCAACAGAGACATAGATTGTTTTGCTATCTAACTATGTACACTCTGATTGTTAAATCAGTAACTGTCACGTTTGACTGTAAACATGGTGGGGGTTGCAGTCCTGACCAGTTTGGCCCAAAGAGTATTTCCTCTTTGGCAATTTGGCCTCAGGTCAAATGTATTTGATGACCCCTGCTCTAGGGGTACATCCTCAGTGGTTTGATGTTTAGGCATGCCATGCTACTTAGAGCAGAGCGGCAGATCTGATGCTGGAAGGTCACAGCATCTGGAGGACAACATACCAAGGCCCACTTCATCTATCTACAGATACACTTCAGTCTTGTCTATGAAGGCCACATCATGATGTTTTTGGGATTTTATACTAACACTTAACAAAACCGTTTCGGACAATAACCCTGACATGGATAACATCTCTGCTAGTTAAGTTGTTTACAGCTACAGAACTTCAGATGGTATATTACGCCCTACAGGGGAGACAGTATTAATTACTTACTAAGTCATTACTTAAATGTATACACGTTATCTTTGATACATTGTCATTGCAAGGCCTGCTTTGAATGTCATCCTCTCAAGATAATAAAAACCTATATGGCTAGCGAGTCATATTTCCAACCAGAGGCCTGCTGGCCAGCAACCTCATCATCTCATGATACACCTGAATATCTACGTTAGTGTAAATTCTTTCCAACATATATAAAAAAAAAAAAAAATAACAATAATACTAAAAACACATAGCAGCCTCGATGTATCCGGACACCGAAATAACGGTATTTCGGTTACTTTTCCAGGTAGACCAGATGAAGAGATCATGCTCGATAGAAGGGCAGCCAGCTGCCTCGGACAACAAATATACTATTTTAACGTTATACAGTTTGCTATCGATACAGCCATACCTTTTGAAAATCCCAAGGCATTACTAGCTAACATACTCACCTATCCAAAATCTGTTGCATTACCACAGCTCTCTGGTCCGCCATGTTCGCAGCTATAAAATCTTAATGCACACTTTTCCTGAGAAAATAGTTAGCTAGCGCAAAAATATATCCTTGCTATGTTGTGCAGAAAAAGTAACGATAACTACCTATCGCTAGCTAGCTAGGCCTGCAGTATTCGTAACGAGGCCTCTGTCACAGGAAGGCTTAGCTAAATAAAACACACAAATACGGTCACAAATGGACGTTTAAAATGTTACTTAACAACCATTGTAAATAAATAAATATAATTTCAATGTTGCGTGCTTGTTTTCAACCCAAGATTTTACCCCGGACGATTAATACTTGGTTTGTTATTAATTTAACTGCGTTTCTTTGACCGCTTGACTCCATTGACTGTCACTCTGTGTAAAGTGACGCAGTGGACTACGGCATTACGCACTGCGTCACCAATAACAACACGCCTAAACGACAGCTGAGAAATGGCACAGTAATAGGAGCTTGGGATATGTAGTTCAATTTTGCTTTTTCTCTCTCTATGTCGCCCAAAAATATCAAATTAATGTCCTAACTCGGACAGGCGGTTCTAACTAGAAGCCACTCAAGCCTACTTTGGAAGACGAGCACCATGAAGATACACATTTGGCTACAGAATACATCGTATTGTGGTAGGTGTTTCCTTATTATTTCAATATCCGCAATCGTAACCAAGGGTGCTTCGTGGCTTGTTGAAAATGCATTCTGTCATTTAATACAAGTCTGTATTCCGCGTGTGAGCCTAGATCATTGAGTCTTACTTGTATCGTTTACATTTACTGTTGTTACTCCGCAAATTGCAAAGTGGTGGTAAGTTGTGGGGAAAATAACCGATACTGGCCTTATTGGGATGAATATGGCTATAGATAAAGCAAATAATTTCATCGTGCCTGTTAAACCTTAGATACTACTTGCGTGCAATAATTATATTGCTTGTCACAGAGAGTATTCCAACTACCGTCATGAAAATGATTTTTTAATGTGTTTTTGTGGAGCCAAAGCCGCCTGCGGATAATTTCATCGTGCAATTCTCACCTTATAATGTATGCACCACACAATGTAAGCCTGTGCTTCAGAATCAACTTCACTGCAATCCAAACTTAGCACAGGAGTAGCATCAATGTCACTTTAAATGTTACAATAAAAGAAACTACAATTCCCTGAAGCCTCTTCTTCATCATCCATGCGCCACAGTCAATCAGCTGTTAAAGCAACTGCTGACTCTACCTCAGCAGAGGGGTAGCTCATTTGTCATATCCGTACCCAGCCGAGGCAAACAGAAATAGCCTTATTTACAGAATCCCTAAAGGTGAACGAGAAAGGTAAATCCTGTTTACTGTAAAACGGTAAAGAAACACGCTGTGCATGGAAGTAACCTGTGCTTATTTCGCAAAAACCTATAGTAGCCTACCGGATAAGAAGTCAATACGAAAATAGCATATTTCTTAATTTATAGCGAGCTATAGCTATGTATGTGTGTTACATATAAACGTATTAGTTGTTATACGAACGCGGAATAATATACGTCTATATTTTGGTCAAAATATGTATTTGTTCTGCATAGGTCGGTAAACTGGCCCCTGTATTGATTACTTTGATGACCTTGAATCGGACTCTCTTAGGCAGCGACGGAAAAACAAGGATTAACTATGGTGTGGACAGGTTGCTTTGCTATTCTTTACAGTATTTACTATTGTAATAACTGATTGTAACTTAAAAATATAACAAAAATGTGGATGACTGGGTTTGTATTTCAACTGAATCGTAGATTTAGCCTACGGTAGCCTATCTGGTTGCTTTGTAGAGACAGCCGCAGTTACTTTAACGCAGTTTAAAATTAAGCTGGCATCTTCAATTTCCAGATTTTGGCATATGTAGCAATATTTATATCAATAACTTAATCAGTTACATTTTAACAGTCACAGATAAGGTGTCGGGTATTAGGAAGTGTTGGTTAACCATTTGCTGCAGTGCCTCACATGGAGTCTTAATTTCGAGCCCTGCAATTTTCCCACTAAAGAATATCAACTCACTTTCAGAACAGCATTAAATTCCAGGTTGGAAGACAACGAGATTATGTAACCTTTTACTTCAATATGTGTTTCTATCATAGCCTAATGTAACATAAAACGTACTGGACATATTGAGTTGATGACCAAACAATAAAAGGGACATTGCGTACTTGCTGAAACAGGATAGCATATAGCTGGTATGAATGCTAATGCAATGAAAAGTGTTAACGAATCAAAAATTTAACCATATTGAGTTCAACTGGAGACCGCAGCAGACGGAATTAACGGGGTGACATTGGACAGCTAGTTACGCTTATGAAATGTTGCAGATACAGTTTGTGTTGACTTGGTATAAGCAATGGGTGTAACCCAAGTGTACCCCTATGTACGGCCTTCAGAGTTTCATGAGCATGCAGCACTGAAAGTGAACACCGGTGCGAACAACGAAAGTACCCTCGATAAATAACATCATCGTGTCACGCAATGTGAATCCGTGAAGTTGAGGATTTTGATAAAACTAAAGATAGCCTACTTGCGGGCAAATGTAGTAATTTGGTTTTGTAATAGGTCATAACTTTACCGACAGGTTAAAATTAGTCTAGATTCTCAGTCTGTTTTATTATGTCGCATTTCGTCTAAAAATTGCATCCCGTTTAAAGAAATCCTGGTCCTCGCGTTTGCATACCAAATTATTATTGCCCCAATTAACACCAGTGTGTTACTCTGTAACTAGCTTATAACCCATTATCACGTTATTGCTGAACTGTTTTGTTTTTATTGCATATGTGATGTTTTGGTCATAGCGTGTGTTTAAGGGGAACAGAGAAGAGAACTGGCATGTGCACTTGGATTTTTGAAAGATTAGGTCTTTAGCTACATGTAGCCTATTCATTTGCATAAATTAGGATTTTGTAACCTGGCCCTTTAACATCAGTGAGTAAAGGGGGGTGGCGTGTCTCTAACCTTGCTGAAGGACGCAGCTGTATTTATTGACGTATGCAAATTAATTTAGGGGTGGTCCTAGAAAAAACAGGAACAAGAATCAGTTTCACATTGCAGTCTGGAGTTCCGGTGAAAAAGGAAAAAGAGACGTGGCGATTATTGGTGAATATTTGTCCTCCAAAGATATCTCCGGTCGGTGTCTGAGGGGAACGGAGACACTCTAAAGGGTCAAGCCATTGAATACTTTCTTTTGAGGAAATACGGTTAATGTGATCGCAAAGACAGTTGTAGAGTTTCTGCTAAATGGGTGATTACGGATTCGCCCTGCAATCGGCTAGCCCCAGCGACACTAGCGGTAGCAATAATAACCACCCCCTCCCAGCGTTCTCCTTGGCCAAATACCATAACAGCCCGGCGAGTGTGGTTTATGATATTCTCAATAATAACTCGACTCTGTTTTTCCCCGTTGCAGCTGAGCAAACCATGCAGGATGACTTACTGATGGACAAAAGCAAAGCCCAGCCTCCACAGCAGCAAGATCCAACGAACGTAGATCCCCCTTCCACCCCGACCCCTTCATCGGAACCCCCCGCATCGGAGGAGAACCCTACCAGTGTGCTCAGCCAAACAGCCCCAGCGCAAAACAGCAAAGAGAAAGTCCCAATGGAGTCTCCCATTCTCCCGGGTTTGAGCTTTCACCAGCCGCAGGAGCCCGGCGGAACGTCCTTGTCCCCTTCCTTCGGGAGCACTTGGTCTACCGGGACTACGAACACCGTGGACGATAGCTTTTTTCAAGGGATACCCTCGGTGAATGGGACAATGCTTTTTCAAAATTTCCCCCATCACGTTAACCCGGTGTTCGGGGGCAATTTTTCTCCGCAAATCGGCTTGGCACAGTCTCAGCACCAACAGCAGCAAGCCCAGCAGCAGCAGCCGCCGCAGCAAAGGAGGTCGCCTGTTAGTCCCAACCAAGCCCCTTTCTCCCAGAGAAACGCGTACAGCCACCAGACCGTCATGAACAGCAAGGCTTCCTCATCCTCTGCCTCCTCGTCCGCATGGAATAATCACCACAACGCCGCATGGAGCACATCCAATCCTTGGAGCGGACTTCAGGCAGGCAGGGACCCGCGGAGAGCTGTGGGTGTCGGTGTCGGAGTGGGTGTCGGTGTTGGGGTACCGTCTCCCCTCAACCCCATCTCCCCGATGAAAAAGCCCTATTCCAGCAACGTCATCGCCCCTCCAAAATTCCCCCGAGCTGGTCCCCTTACTCCGAAATCTTGGATGGAGGACAACGCCTTCAGAACGGACAACAGCAACAATATGCTGCCTTTTCAGGTAACCTTGGGATGTGCCATTTCTATAGTGACCTTATAAATTTCTCTGAAACACCCAAATGGGTGCAGTTATAGCCTAAAGTAGCTACATCCAAGAATGAGAGGACATATTTCTAAAATACTGTAAATAGCATTTGTGGTTCTTTTTTAACAGTGATAATAGAATTGCGACAATCAAATGCAGCCGCACTTAAATATGTACCTTCCTACCTACTCGGCTTGCTATGAGTCGTCTGTTTCAAAAGCTTGCTGGTGTACACGTAGGCTAGCTTGCTAACGTTAGCTATTTCGGAATAAAAAATCAATTATCTAACAATTATCTAAGAGTTACTATAGTCAACCATATGGACCAGTATAGCTGCTCTGTATCAATCTTAGAGTGTTGTTACATTAATTTCCTAAGTCGCCGGTTAGAAAATGAACGGCAGTGCTTCCCATTTCGCATTGCCCTGTTGTTGTCGTTGGCTACACCTGTCTTTTGAGGTTGAACTGTTTCTCCTTTAAAGTATTGCTTTATTATAATTTATATGACAGTGATTCTGGAGAGATGTGTCGAGCTCTAATAATTTGATATCTTACTTCTTTTGAGCCGGAATTCGGTGGTGTAGGACGTGACCTTCAGAGCCATATTTCAATGGAGTCTATGAGTTTACCTAGCTTTTGGATGTCATAATATAATTCATGTATTCTTAAAACAGATGTGTAATATTGACAATTATCAAACGTGTTAATGTGGGGAGGAAAATCACATTGCAGTAATAGTTGCTTGGTGTATCGTATTTGGACACCCAATTTTTATTTTTTTTCCTTTTGTTTCGTATAATAAACAATCCAAGGGTTATTATACGAAATGTGAAAAAGATATAGACATTCGCAAGTGTGATCATCACCAATACACACTGAGTTTTTTGTGAAGGCCGTATAATGAGTGATTTATCTGCTTATCAGTAGCTTGTGTTTCACTTTTATGTATGAGTCAACGTTTTTTTTTTGGTGGAAATATCATGCCTCGTTTTTAATTATATACCGCATTACATGGAAGGGTTAAGTTTCGTGGTCATTTTTTTTTTTTTTTTTTTGCCAGCTCACACTGGAGTGTTTAAAGGGCACGTTGCTGATAGCCTATTGGTTTTCGCAGGGCGAAGGGCGGGGCTTGTGCCACTGTTGAATGTTCCAGGACATTGGCGTGTTGCCTGCATTCACGTTATTAAACCTGTCTGAATGACAACTGGATATTTCACTTCCAGCTTTTTAACTAGGTATTGGTTTGTACGCATCTCATTGTTTCAAACTATTTCATTATATCTTTATCGAACATTTGTAAATGACGCTGATTTAAAATCAGTCCGTATAGACAAATATGGCGGTTACGGTGAAGAGCTATTGTAATAAAGATGCTAACCCCCTTTAGAATATATTGGTATGAAGCTGTAAACTGGAATCCACTTTTCTTATGCGAATGGCTAGATGTGTCTCTAAAGCTTGGATAATTCATTCATTGCAGTGTGTTTTTAAATAACCTCACATTCCATTTGATCTTATGTAGTCATGTTGTTGAGCTTGTGATGCACGATTTGTTATCTCGGCATTCTTTCTGTGAGATACATGTGAAGTCACGTATCTGCCCACGTAGTAGTTCCACCATAGCCATCATACAGAAACAGGACACTGTTACAAAATATGAAAACAGGCCACGGTAAAATAATTGAATCCCTTTTGGGGCTATCCTGAATGCCAATTATCACACATGATTTATATGCCAGTGTCTGCAGCCCTTTTTAAGCACCACATTGATCAAACCGAGTTGACTGTCATTGTCACTTCAGGGAAAATACATCACCCAAGAAAAGCTAGGTAAAAATTCACACTGTTTTGTACCTCTGCTTTTTGCAGTCCTATATTGGTTTTTATGCCATTTTAATTTAAGTAATGATAAAACAGATTTGGTTTGTTGCGATCATGAGCTTGGTGTTATGTTGCAGATAGAGCACACATTCAGTGGCTGATTGCACAGTGGGTGGAATAAAGTCCCTTAATTAAACATGCCTTTAAGTAGAAGTGGAATTCTTTGCTGTCCCAAAACATGATTTGACGTGTCACTTCAAAATGTCAGAAGGAATTACAGATCACATTACAGCTGTAATATAAGTTAAGCCTTTGAATATTCCATGAGAAAAGTTCATGAGATTTAGTGAACAGCGCACTGTGTATTAAATGATGGGAAGTCACTTGTTGCTTTGGTACGTTTTCATCATATGCAAATATTGGTTTCAAAAGGAAAGAAAGAACTATAGCAGGTGTTATCTAAGAATGCTCACTTAGTCTGCTATTTGTTTCAGTTATAGAGACTCAAGGTCATTTGATGCAAATTTTGTAGAATTGTGTCCTCACTCTTGTGCATTATAAGAATTTCGGAGTTTTGCATGTGTTGGACTGAAATGAGTCAGAGAATTGAATGAAGAATTGAATCCTGTGTTAAGTTAAACTTCTCTTAATTGCTACTTGGGGACTTGATACTTACGGACCAAGTGATTAGTTCTCAATTCAAGGAGCACCAAAGACCCTAGCTGTCCCATGGTATGGATACTGTTGCCTAATTTACACTGTCTGAATGATAACACCTAACACCTCATTCAGACCAACCTCATGTTGAAGGTGCCTGTCCTTTTGGACTGGTTCCATTTGTATTGAAAAAACTCTGTTGTAATGATCCAATTTCATGATGTGACAGGCAAAATGGAGTGTATTACCTTGTGTGTAATTGCTACCATGTTTATTCCAAAACCACGTGGCATAAATTTCACTGAAGCAGAATATGACAGATAGATGGTGACAATGTTAAGCTATATCCCGAACTGCTGGAAAAATGTACTTTTTTTTTTTTACAGCAGTTCAGGACTCATAATAAATATGACACAAATGTAAGGTTTTAAATAAATTATCCACCAGTTAGTCCATATATGGTAGTTTTGGTTCACCATGGGTTTGGACTGTCAAAATACAGCCCATAGTGTTGAAAGATTTAGCGGGAGGATAGTAAGACCTCAGATCATCCCACATTTAATGGTTTCCTCTGTGATGCACTGTACAACTCTCCTAGTCTGTTAAAAAACATCAATGCACCTGCTCAAATTATTTGTAGTAATGGTTCAGTCAATTCACACGTTCATTTCTCAGACTTGTTCGGAGTGTCAAGTTTTTTTTCCCTGTGGGGAAAAAAGTATTCTGATGGATCATTCATTTTTACATAAATCAATACTCAAATACTGGGATTTTTCACTGATGTTGTGTCAGAAAAGACCAGTGAGTGCTAGATCTCATTGGTGACAGCTGCAGCGGATGGTGAAATTCCAGCCCTGTTGACATTGTATATGGTGAACTGGTGATAAGAGCCTCTTTCTCTCTCTGTAAGAGGTATTCATCATGCAGATACAAGGTCAAGCAGGTCGCATGTAGCCTTGCACAGGGTGATCTACTTACTGTGGTGAAACAAAGGCAAGTGGAGAGAACAGAGAAGCTGTATCGCGATAACAGCTCACAGAACAGTTTTACGGCTTTCAGTGGTCAATGTTCTGCTTTAGAAATGTTTCAGTTATTTGTAGCGTTCCTCCTACCCTTCAGTATGCAACACCATATTGTAATATCTGTGTGACGTACAGTCACAAGTTATTTATTTATACTAAGCTTTTGTCTGTACTAGTAGGAGTTTAGGAATGTTTGGCACTCCACATGTGTGACCCGTCTCTGAAGTAAAGTGCAGCAGAGTCACGTGTTTCTTGTGAAAGGCTCCATAGTTGGATGCTTGTAATGACAAGCAGCAAGTCTTCTGCACTTATCTCAAGCCATCATGTCTGCGTTTGCATTACAGGTGATGCAGTTTTTGCAGTTCAAAAAGGAGCATTATCATGCAAATTCTATTATGTAAATACATATTATGGATGGTTAACAGCTACTGATCTTTGAATGCAGCTCACTGACATGGAAATGTTAGTGTTTGCATATTTTGTGTATATGTCACTGGATATGTATTGTATGTATTTTCCAACCTAAGGGTTTTGGTGGACACTGCATAGGGATGTCTTGGTGTTTAGTTAATTAGTAAATTTTCTATAATTTAAAAATGTTTGTACTGACAAATATACATGAAATTGGATTTGTATACTCAGGGTTAAAACAAGACCTGTGCCTCTTGTGTGAATTTTCTGTCAATTAATTCTTGTGATGGAAAATTTGGGTTATGCTTAGTATTTCACAGAAATATAGATAAATACATTGGTGTAACCTCTTATTTATCAAAGCCTTTGTTAAAATAGCCAATAACAATATATTTCTTGTAGAGATTTGGTCAAAATAATGCCAGTAGAATCTTGTCCATCCTATTGTTTGATTCAAAGCTATGACACAGTGGGTTCCATCAAGTCTGGTTTTATGACTGACAGTATATAATATGCAATGCAAATTTTATTGAAAAACACTTGCACAGTTGTATTTTTACATATCCAAAATTCTGATGTGTATTGGCCCTTGCCTGAGAAAATGTAGTTACATAGCATGTCTTTGGTCTGGATTCAGCCCTTAATTTCCAGAGATCTGTTGCTAACACTTTTACTGTAATAACTTCAGTAGGGTGTGAATTAGATTGTATTTGTTTGCATGTAATGCACACCTAAGGGTTAACAAAAAGGCTATTGTAGTTTTGTGATGTACAACTTTTTAGTAAAAAGCAAATGATAGAGGTGTCAAAATCAGTAACGTAAGATGAAGAATGGAATCTGTTAATGTCCTTTTATCTGTGTATAATTTAACATGCTGAGAAATGCACATGGCATTTAGCTTTCAATGAATATGTTGGACAAACAAAGGTATAAATAAACAACAAAAAAGAATTATATGCAGAATAACTTTTGCAAAATGTTAATACTTAATACTAAGTAGTAAGTGTGCAGATGTGATAGCACATATCTTGTGTGTTATTCAGTTATCGACAAAAGTTATCAAGTAAAAAACAATGTGAATGTAGCCTACAGGGTAAGGTATGTTGATTGCTGCTTTTGCTGGTGTTAATATGAACACCAGTGCAATGATGGAATAGGATGCAATGCACTCAAGTATAGCTATACTTCATTTTCAACAACAATCCAATAATGGATATTGATTTATCATATGAAAACATTGGAAAGTATGATACATATGCTGCTTTAATGTTGCTTTATTTCACCAAAGAGATAAGATGATAGATATTTGTGGTTTATTCTTATATCTAGCTCACTTAATTTACTTTTTAATTGTGTTTATGTGGCTATGTGTGTGGCTATTTTGTTTTCTAGCTAGCCAGTCATTTGCTCCTTAAAATGGACACCAGTTTCAATATTTGAATAAATTAGCATTTTAGCAATTGAGCTAAGACATGACTCTTTGTCTAATTTATATTATTGAGCATTTTCATTTAAATTTTCACTTTCATATGTGTCAGTTTCCATCAGAGTGTGAAATCTATAAGGCATTATTACAATTGTGCTTCTATATTTACATTTGGTTGACTGTTCTATATGTGTCCATGACTTCTACATCATATTATTGTCTTCCATGTGCTGGCAAAAGGTTAAAAGTAACTCCCTTAAAGCTAAGGTATGCCTGTTATGTTGTTTGCTATGCTGGTGTGTGAAGCCATCATGTAGCATGTGCTGTATGTCAATAGGATACAAGTCACACACCCACCAGATGAAATCATTCTTAATGTCTTAATTAGATTATGAATTGGTGTTTTCCATTACTTGACATAACCTGTGAGTAATATTTAATGTGCTGATTACATATAAATAGAATAAAGGAGTTATGGATGGATTTTGTTCCCCACAACAGGAGTGTTATAGTAGTAATTTTGATAATCAGCCTAATAATATCTAGTCTTACAGTTTGTTTTAAAGCTTTTTGGCTTGTGTTGGACATTGATCAATGATAAGCAAACTCCAATGGCATATTTATTTAAAAGTATTGTAATAGAAGTTAGGAGAGTAATTTATCAAACACATTTTTTACAGTTTTAATAAGATATCTGTAATGACTGGCAAATCCCCAGTGTTTTTATTTGTTGTCCTAAATAGCCTGTATGAGGGATTTGAATCAGATGACACTCTCTGTCTGCCGAGTAACCATTCATTTAACTCGATAGACTCCCCCCAATACTGAACGTTGGACTACTCTGGGCCAGTTGGGTCGACCATTGGATGCTACTATAACTGAAACCACTGTTGCATTTTGCTCCCTTACTCTTGTGTTTTCCTCATGAATGTATGTGCTGTTGGTATCTTCATTCATCACAGTAATTACAAGCTACTTTCAATTATTGACAGCTTTCATGAAATGTATAAAAGCTTTGATGTTTTTTGTCTTTGTGGGTTTTTGTGTTTTTGTGTTTTTTTTTTTTTTGAAGAAACATGGACTTTTGGCTTGCCTGGAAGTGTAACATTTGTATTTTAAAGTTTCGAGAACACTGTAAACACGATTAATATTTTGCCCGAGTAAAATGATCTGAAGGTGATTTTCTTCCCATTGAAGCTTTTATTAATGAGTTGCTCTTCTGGGAATAGCGACACACAAGTATATAATTTAATTGACAAAATATTTTACTGTGCCTGTTGGGAAAAAAAGGCAAGCACATTTATTCTAAACATGACAAGCGTACAATAGCGGCTACTGGCATTCACTTCAAACTCGAGCACCAATTTAAAAAAAGGAAAACGTGTGCTTGGTAAGATAGAAGGATCAGCTTATTTTACAGAACAGCTAGATAGGAGGCATGTCTGAAGTTTGATTATGTCTTTGTTGTTGAATTAAAGTTGAATTAATTTTAGATATAATGTTTCATATTAAAATTCTGTGATACCTCTTTTCAACATCAGTTTTATTGGGGGTGAATCTTGTTACACAACAAGTACCCTCCACAGGTCAGCTGTGAAGAACAATTATTTGCCCACAACAACAGTTTACAGAGTTTTGATGCACAGTACCAATGACTACTACTGACACACACATCCACACAGATTACATGATTCACACACAGACACATTCTCTCTTTCAACCCCACATACATGCATAACCTCAGACTGTATGATGCAGCCAGAGCTGCAGGGTCGTCCATCGCAGTAGCCTCTTGTCTAAGAACATGGGTGCCTCACAGCTGACTGTCGTAAAAGCCCCTCTCCTACACAAATACATGGCCTAAGTTTAATGGGGTTGTTTTTGGTGGCAACTCCGAGAGGGCAGTCAACTTCCAAAATATTACTGTGTAATGGATGACTTCAGCAACGACTGATGTTTGTCTGCATGAAAATGTTCGTACATCTTCTCATCGAACTTGTGTCTATAAATTCAAGCCATACTGTCAGGTTAGGAGGAAAGGAGCCTAAACAATCTCTTTAGTGAGTCTTCAAACCATCAGAGAGGTGACAGGAAACAAGAAGAAAATGCAGCAAGCACTCCCAACTGTATCAGTTGCCCAGGTAGCATACTTGAGCTTGTCAGACACCTCTGTTAAACAGTCAAGTGCAAGTGCTTTGCAAAGACAAAAACACAAAAAGTAAATATTACACTTCTGTGAAGGCTGTGCCACAAGAAGTCAGGTTTTTAGTTTCCCTTGAGAAAAATGTTCTTGCAGCAAAAAGAAGTTCAATGGAAACAACAGGTTCTTTGACAAGGTATTGTGTAGAGGAAAAAGTCTTTGATTGCATTTAGTTGAATTTGTTTGTAGAGCATTTGAAGAGAATGGATCCAAGGCTCTGTTATACAAGTATGTGTAGTAATAATGTAAACAGTTAATAAAGTATAAGTTCAGTTCTACTTGGGAGGGTTTGCGTCATTGGAATTTCCGGATTACTGAACGTGATGTCCAAATACAAGTGAAATCATATTAATCCTTAGACTGAAACAAGTACTTGTTTTACATTACAACATCATTGTTTCCTTATTTAATTGTACTCTTTTTCGTAGCTAACAACAGTCAAACCAGCACTAGGAGCTCCCTAATTAGCATTAGTACATGTCCACAATACATATGTGATACCATTTGTTAATAACTGCAAAAACATAGTAAATGTTTTTTTCTGCAATACTTGATCTTCAGCTCTCAAAAAAGGTTACAAACCATTACTTGAATTCTTTTGCTTTTTCAAACATGCCATGCATTCCGCTTCCTCTGTACATTAGCGGCAATAGCAGTTTATTCTGAACTTCTATTAATGGATGATATATGCTTCAGTTTAATGTTTGCTTTTTTGAATTGATGGTAATACAGACAAGAAGCTAGACATTTGTGGTAGCTGTTTATTTACTACATTTAGCTTCATTCACTGCTATCTCATTGTTTAGCTTCATTTACTACATTTTGACTTTTATCTGTGTATTTTCACCTCTTCTTACCAGTTGTTTGCCTCTTACAGTATATTTGTACAACAAATCTTTGGGTGAGCTAGGTTTTGCTGTCCAGCTTGTTAGTTTTTAATTTTCCCAAGTTTTACTGTGTGCATGCAGATGGATGTGCTGAAATGTAAATTGCATTATTACCAGCTTTTGTATTACATGGTCAATTTTTCAATTTTCCAGTAAGCTGGACTCCTGAACTCTCAATGAAGTTGCTGCCCCAGTATAGGCCCATGCCTCCAAGGCATTTGCCACCGGGCCTAATTACTGTCAAGGGGAAGCCCTGCAAATATACACTGTTATATCTAATGGTGCGCTACAGTTCATGTTGCTGTTTGTAATATTCTGCACTTTATTTGGGCATTTTCATAAGATTTATGAAATGCCCTCTCATTGTGCAGTTTTCGATGTTGAGTAACCATGTGCTTTTATGTAAGAGTTTACCCAGGGTTGCCAACTCTGGCTTCTGGCATGAGACACTTGCTTTAAGGCTCTGTCTCATGCTCTCACACTGCCCAGGCATATCTCATGCTATATGACACAGCACCATTGTCCCTCCGTTACTGGTATGGAAAATGTGCTGAAAAGGTTTTCGGTGTCTTGGTTTTTCCACTGCCCCGCGGAGTGATTCATGTAAACAGCCACAGATCCTTGATGGACTCCATCAAGGTTCTCCACTAATCAAATTTCAGTTCTCCTCTCACTCACGTTAGCAGTTTACCTGCATGCGCGTGCTACCTTGGTAGTAGAAGATCATGGATGTCCACGCCACAGTGTAACGGTAAATTCATGCTCCGAGCTTTCTAAGCTTAGGCTGAACCCCCGAACCCTTGTATTAAGACGGCTGTTATTCATCCTTTAAGAGTGACATTACGGGGCTTGCAAGGAACAAGTGTAAATTGGTCCGCTGACTGTGTTTCCTCCTGATGGTGAAAGAGAAAGTGTTGAATGAATAGCTAGCTAGATAATTGTTTGCTAGCTAGCTGTTTAGCACTAACTACCTAGCTTTGCTAGTAATGTCGCTAGAAACTCAACTTCTGTGCAATGTCTCTGTGTACAGTGCATAATGTAGCGGTAACATATTTGGTATCAAATTTGTTTACTGTGTACTTTTGTACACTTGTTTTCTTACCACTTCTGTTTACTAAAATGTATATGATGTTTATTATATTGGCAACCCCTGCCAAACTGTGTTATCTATAAACATTCTTACATCAAAGAGCTGTGCTGTGAATTTCCATATTATCAGCTATACCGGTGGACATTGTAGACACTAGAAGTCTGTTATTTATGACGTGCATTTATAATGTGCATGTCTTATTGACAACTATAGAATGTATTCATGACGTAATGTACACACGTGCGCTATAGGGTGAAAGTCTCATGGTTGAAATGTCATGTCAATTTTGCCTCCCCTATTCACTGTGTAGTTGGTTTCATTGCCTTTTGAACTTGTCAACATTCAATAAAATTTTGTAGATCTGATATTGGAAACTACACAACTTTGACTTTCATTAGTGAACAAACCTGTGTGCCCATTGTTGGGTTAGTGTATGGCTAATATTGTGAAATTGTGAGTATTCACCTGGGTAGAAGTCCTGGGGTGGCATAGTCAGACTGTATCCTTAAATCCTAGACCTAAGCCCCTGCTTCCGCCACATGTGCAAGCTGTATACTGTTGTAAACTCTGATGGTGAATTGAGTCCAAATATGTGCGCGTGATTTATTAAACCCATGGCAATCAAAATCTCACTCCAGCCAGGTACCCAAAGTTGGCAACCCTGGTTTACCGTTGGCAAGTGCTTGTATTCCTGAATGTGCTTTCAACAGGGAAGCGGTGGTCCATGAACCATTCCTTGTTAATTTTCATGTTTTTCCAATGAAAAATACATAATGATACATATTGAACTCTGGACTTTTAACATGTCTAGTTCTGAACAATTTCTTTTTAGTTATTTGAAGAATTGATATGAGGATTTTTCAATTAAAATTATTAAATTATTCCTTGATTACCCATATTTTAATGGAATTGACCTAAGAATCTCTGATATTTTATATAATTTATATTTTATATGTAATTTATTTAATCTCTTCAGACCTTTTGTCTTAGTGAGACACATCCTCTGCAGCAGTCAGCATGGTGCCAATGCTCGGAGGGGTGCATAGGCCCGAGCAGACCAAACGGAGAGCTCAGCGTTTTAAATGTTCAACGTTTGTACAAAGTGGGCAGATTTTTATCAGAGCTGCAGCGGCGGGCCGTGGGAGGGAATAACGCTTTTGAATGCTCAGCCGAAAGCACTACAATAGCGCTGGTGCGCAAACAATGTGCCCCCGGTGGCGCGTCCCTGACAGTGCTGCCAGCTCACACGCTCTGTCCTGCTATCCCTCCTACCCACAATGCCATTCTGCTCAGTTATGCCCCTGTGCATCTGGATGAGCACGAGTTACCACAGGCAAAATTTGAATGGAACTGACTCTTGGGTGTGGTGAAATGAAACCTAGACCATGCCTACATGGAGGCCCTCATCACTCAGGGCCTCAGTAGGCAGGGATAGAGAAATGGCAACCAGTTTCCTGTGGAATGAACTGTGGTGCACCAGTGCACTCATTTACCTAACAATGAACAAGCATCACTTTAGACTTATAAGAGCTAAAATTAAATTGATGTATAAACCGAAATGTAATTTATTGTTTCAGGGGCTATATGACCCAGAGTTCCATGGGTGAGTATCACTCATTCTTCATTCAAAACAGGAACAAAGTCATTTTGAAAAGGATGGGAACATAGTGAAGAGATACTGCTATCACTGCAGACACAGTTTGCCTCACTTGGGGTGTGTTGTGTACAGTTGGTGGACTGAAGCAGTGAGCTTTATGCTTGGGTCCTTGGGCACAGAGGTTGGCTGACTTCACTCAGGACATGTTTGCTCTGTAATGTCTGTACATGCCATGGGCAGCAGGGGCTTACTGTCTCAAATTCCATGTCAGGTGTTACAAGCTCTGCTCCACCCTCACACATGCTGGTCACATGAGAATACACACACAGTATGTAACCAGCATGTACATACACACTCACACACGTGATGCCTACAGTCAGCACATAACACACAGCATGCATGCAGAGTATGATACATTCACACTCACACCGAGTAAGCATTGAGTGTCCATGGTGCATCCCTAAGGACAAGGTTTTGAGTTGGAGCTGTAGGGCCATGAAAAAATCCCAGTTGCTATAACATTCCTGAGCTATACGAAATGAGTGATTGAGTGATGTTATTTACATAATATTACCAAGGGGGTCAACAGCATCCCCAAATAAAAAAGGACTGCTATGTAACCGACACATATTTGGAAAAAAAGCAATTGATGTTAATGTGTGACTGCTAATGACATGCTGGCTAGCTTGTTATCTTACATTTAAAAGCTTTAAAATTGTACTTTTTTCTGAAGCTGTTATTGTTCCCTGTGGTGGGTGTTCGGAAAAAAAAATCTTTTCCTCGCCTTTCCCACTATATTACCGCAGCACATGCAAATTGCCTGCTTAGCACAGTTTACTTAGCTTTGTTGCTTTGTCACTAGTTATTTATCTTTCAAAATGTATTTATTGATTGTCTTTTGCATGTTGCAGTGGACATTTAACTCAGGGCTAATAGAGGTGATTTGCAAATTGTATAGCGCTGGGTTAACTTCATGGGTGTTTAAAGGTCATGCAGCCTCCTGCTAAAAATATAATTTTTGTAAATTTCTTTAAGGCAGATTCATTGATGGCTTCTTATGGGAGGGTTAGATTCTGTGGTTATTACTTTTTAACTGTTCTGATGGCCTCAAGTCTTCTCGAGGGTAAAATATGAGTCCTCAGAGACCAAGACCAAGCCGACAAGATTGATACCATCAAAATTTTGTCTACAAAACTATCAGCTCATTTACCAGACATGAATTAAGCATAGTCTTTAACTGAAAGCCTTTTTCAGTGAAGATATTCAATTAAATTTTATTTTAGTCTAGGATTATGCATAATCCATGTTTGGGAAACTGGCCCTACGAGTCTCACGTTTCATCATAATTCCAATGCTTATTAACAGTATTTGCTATAAAAGAGATTTTAAAATCAGGTGTTTATTATGTGTGTTTCTAAAGCAACATGAGCGATCAAACTCATCGTTAGAAAGAGGCCAATTAGCTGGTAGATCAGTCACTGACACCTCAAAACTACAAGTCAAAGCTCATAAGCATGGACAGACAGACACCTAACAGGATAGTCACTTAAAACCAGAAAGCAACGGCCAGAGAACTGAATCCTCACCTCTGTGATCCAGTCTCATCAAAAGCAGTATGCTGTGAGCTTTACAGAACTGATATTTATTGTAAGGCTACAGTTCAGAAACCACAGCTGATGCTGGATAATGCATAACCTGATGTAATGAGCTCATAAAAACATTCCAAGAGGGACTGAAGCTGATGTGAAACCAGTGGGCAGCTGTAAAACTAGGGGTACAATAATTATGGAAAATAAAACAAATAAATCTGACAGAAACACAGAAATAAACTATATTGCAAATATATAAATGTAAAACTAAGACAGTAACTAAATATTGTCTTGACTTTAAATGACATATCTGAGGATTCTTTTAATCGTGTATTTACATATTTATTAATATTGACTAACACTCAACACACTATACTGTTGTTGTTCTTTCACTGTGCTGTTCGCTGTTAGTTGTCATCTGTTTTCATTAGCAGTTCTACATACAGATATGCATATATATGCATTCACAGGGCCTGATTTGGTTGAGTGGACGGCTCTGTGAAACTCCCTTTTCCCTGGGACTTGATGTTATGTCAGACAATGAACCCTGGTGCACTCTGACCTTTGACCCTCTTCTCTTTCAGGACCGGAATCGGCCCTTTGATGCATTTAGCTTGCACTCTTTGGAGAATTCCTTAATGGATATGATAAGGACTGACCACGACAAAGGTAAACAGCACCCAGCTGGTGGGCCGTCACTGCCTGTGTCTCGTATCTTGGGGAGGAATCAGTTTGCGTATTGGATTATTCACACATCCACACTTTTTTTCTTCATTAAAGTCATCGAATGTATACTTTTTCTTGCTGCTGCTGTACATTTAACTTACAATGTACCAATGAACGTATGATGCTAAATTACTTTAAATTAATGGCTTTGGCCTGCAGCATCTTGCGTAAGTGTCTTATGTATCAGTGTAGTACACTTTACCTTTTTTTGACTGCACAATGTGCTGCAACTGGTCAAAGTTTGATTCATTAATGTTACTCTGGATTTAGTCATTTTTGAGGGGGGGGGGAAACCTCCTATTTTTTTTTTACCAAATTTATATTTATTATAATTATTTATATTTATTTATAATTTTATTATTTATTGACCAAACTCTTGTTATGCCTTTGTGCATGCATGTTTATGCATGGAAGCGTGTGTTCATGTGTGTGCATGTGCCCATTTTTTAAATGCACACGCATTTTTCATTGTGTGTCCATGTGGGTTTCATCTGACAGTTTGTATGTTTTTCAATGTTCGATCAGAAGGGAGAGAGGTCTTATCACAACAACTATAAGGATGGAAGGATTCTGACTGTAAAAATGTATTATCTAGCCTGTTTTAAATGCTGATGGAGTTTGTTGCAAAATTGATGATTCCAGGTGATGATTCACCTGGAACGTGTCTAGGCATGTAGGTAACATTCTTTATTAGAGAATATACACATCTCTCCTTAGAATATGATCTGGAAGAATGAATCATATGAATCAATTCTGTGAAATGATGTTACTAATATGCCCTTAATGGCTTGGATGAGACAGGTAGAGAATGACATTTCTCTTTCCATATAACTTCTGTATTTGCTTTATGCTTGTTTCAGACAGAAATGGTATTCCCTCAGCACATTTTAAGGTGAAAGCAATACATAACTTTGGTTGCACCTTATAAAAAACAAGGTGAGGTGAGTTCTACATGCAGTACAGGGTTAGCCACTGCTGGTTTCTATCTATGATTTAAGCCAGAGTTTCACTTGGGATAAAATTCCTGACATATTCATTGATATTTATGGGCTGGATCAGTGGAAGCTAGCAAAGTGGAGGGCATGTACCGATGCTCTGTAAATGTTCAGTGTTAAATCACATAAAATGTAAAAGAGTACATTTTATGCTCCTAAACATCCATTTGATCCTTCTTGGAATTATATAAACTCTGTTCAAGTAAAATTAACACTGAGCATTTTACTGTGTGATTTCGAGATCCGTTAATCTTGCGGCATGTTTGGTGATCGATCTATGCGGTGCTGAGCGAAGCCTGTTAGTGAACATGAGCATCACAGCAAGGGTAGGGGTTGGGAAGGAGCAACATCTCTGGAATATTTTCCCTTCTGGCTGTAAATTACCTTGCAGGGGAACGGCTGATTCATGCCTGAATGTCTTGCATTCTTCCTCTCCGCATTTATTCGAAATCTGTAAACAGTCCAGATTGAGTGAGAGTAGGAGATGTAAAATGTGGAGCCCAGGCCAGAAGTCTTGTGCTGAGGCTCAGAATATGTGGACTGACTCCTATTAATGCCTGAGGCCTCAGTCACAGAGGAATTACAACTGATGAACTATCTAATAATTATTGTCATTTGCCTTTAATTTCCCAGTGATCCTTATAACACTAAGTATTGTGTATATTCTCATTCAAGGAAACCAAAGCAAGAAAATAGTGAAGGCAAATGAAATGAGAGCACTTTCTTAGCCTGTGAGCTGTATTTGGAATGTTTTTAAAACACTAGGCCAAAATCAACACCTGCGAATCACCCGGATCTCTTGCACTGCAGAATTCCACAGTAATGTCACAGACATTTGTCACGTGTGCGTCAGTGAGAACAGGTTAATCCAACTGTACCAAGATGGGTGTGACTGAAGGCAGGTTTGCACGGGGCCAGACCTGGGTTTGCCTGCTGTGAGAGACATAGATGCAAGCTGTATGGAAATGTGAGACTTGGTAGGGATTCACGGTTGGAGAAAGAGGCTGACGCTGGAGTGCTCATTGTTTATACTGAACTGGTGTTTCAAGAGGATTCCTTTATGGTGGGTGCAGTGCAGAGGGGGTGGGACTTTTTGGAGGGCTGGAGAGGGATGTGTAGGGGGTTTGTTTAGGGGTTGGTTTCATCCTACTGATCTTCTTTAATTCTTAAATGCACATTAATCCAGTTGGAATGGAATGTATGAGGAGTTTACATTCTGTTTTGAAGGGGAGGGTGTCTTGAACAAACGGTCCCTTTTAGTTTGAAGCACTGGAACGCATCAAGTCCCTAAACTGGGTCAGCTGAGCTCATGTGTGGAGAATTAGACCCCTTTCTACCCCTGTACCCCCCACCCCCATGTCCTTACCACAAAGGGTCTGACAGCCTGCTACTTGAACTGAAGCTCTGTGTGTTTAGTCACCATCCTATTACTGCTGTCAGAGTGTCCCCTCCTACACTCACTTACACATACACTCGCAAACACACACTCCATCATAGTCTGTCATTCTGACATGCACCTGTGTGCAAACACACACATACACACATTTCCTTCTGCATACTCACTCACATACAATGAGTGGGGGAGATTTTCTCTCTCACACATGATCCAAAATATTAGTCACTTGTCAGATATGCCTGCTTCAATAGTTGCAACAATGTATTGCATTTTTTGTAGATGTCATTTAGATTTACGTCCTCTGTTTGAGTACAAATAATGTATATACATTTTTTTTTATAAATTGTGAATGCTTATGTGTGAGTGACAATGTTTTGTTTGTGTGAAGTCCTTGTGAGCACACATGCCGGAAGCACAGCACTGGTCACTCATGGACGTTCCATAGAGAGTGCAGTTAAACAGGCCTAAACAGAGACATAAAACAGGCGCAGTTGGCTCTGTCTCTGACGCAGTGCTCCATACATTTGAAGAATAAAGGAAGGCAGATGTCAGGAAGCAGGCCAGCTTGCTCTCACTTCCCTCTCTGCTGTGAGGTCCCTCTCACCAGGGTCATGCAGAGGTCAGGCTGGACTGAACAGAGGGATGGAGGTTGTTTCACCCAGGTTTGTCACAGAATCAGGCAGCAGCCCCAAAGTAGTGCTAAGCTCATTCTTCCATCTCCCCTTCCCATAATCCCCCATTCCTCATGAGCCCTTCTCCCTTCTCAGGGCAGCTGTGTGGATCAGGGGTCAAGCCTCTGAACTCATGACCAGAGGGTCGTGGGTTTGCATGCTCTGGGTTTTCCCTGTGAAAAACACAACTGTCTGTTTTGAACTGGTAACCCTCGGAGACTTTTGGATAAGAGAGTTTCCTGGAATGAATGAATGATTGATTGACTGAACAAATGAATGTGAAAATGAATTACTGAATGTATATGGTCAAAGGAATGGTTATTATGTGGAGTGGAGGTGAATGCTGACACTGAAAACAAAAAATAAAACTGCAGCCACAAGCTGGATAAAACCGGTTGTATTTTATGATGTATTTTTAATTTGAGCAGTTGGATGTACTCTCTTCTGTATACTTGACAAATACAGTCATATTTGGAGGTATATGAATACCTTTGGAATGATCTACATTTTAACGTATTTTGGACTGATATACTGTTAAACCCTCATGACCGCTATTAAGAAAGGCTAACCTGATTAATGGAAAAAGAATGAAAAATACCATAAAATGGTGACATGGCCTTGAGCAGCATTGATAACTGAACATTATCTATTGCTGTCTTGAATTTTATTCTTTTAAAGTACTTTGATGTCATTCCTGCTCTAGGCGTGTATGCTGTGTATTATGTTTTTTTCCCATTAATCAGGTCAGACTTTCTTATTAACAGAGACTTTCACAAAGATTTAATAGAATTTCAGGCTAAAATATGTTAAAATACAGATCATTCCAAAGGGTTTGCATATTTCCAGTAAACATAGACCAATACACAGGCATAGTTTCTGCAGTTGTTGTTGCAGCTGTTGCCATTGTCATGGTAGGAACAGGTTGCTGTGTGCACATGTGTTGTCTGTATGGTAGAGTGCTGGTTGGAAGGAGTTTACAGGTGAAACGTATTTATTCCATAAGTTACATCCCTCTAAAAGCTTCACATATGGAATTTGTTCTGCACCTCATTTATTTTCTTGCACACTAGTCAGAAAAGGAAAAGTGTCTGAAATGCTGACATGGAAGCACAATGTGTGTGAAACATGCCCAAGCGAGATTTTGACCGACTGTGTGGTAAGTGGACCAGAGAGCTGTAAATACAGTGGGTCACCTGCTGTGTCAGGTCTGAATGGCCACTTTGAGTGTTCCTGTCAGCTCTCTGTAGATCTGGAAGCAGCAGTGACCAGAGGGTCATGTTACTATTTCCCAGGGAGAGAGATATGAAAATTAGAGTGAGATTACATATGAACTTTGCCTGCCCCCCACTCATACATACACACACACACACACACACACACAAACACACACAGTCATTTGTTGGCATTCCACTGGAATGTTCATGGACTCTGAGTGAGTAGGTATGTGGGAGGGGTCACAGATTTTATCATGTTTGATTTAATTTGAAAATAAAAAGAACCCTAACAAGTAGGGCTCAAGGCAATGTAGAAGGCTGTTTGCATACTTAAACTGAGCAGTATTTGTCATTGAACGCCTTCTACAAAGCAACCACTAGCTTACTGTGCATAGTTTTTAGTAATAAGCTAAGCAAGCATTTATGTTTCATTCGCATACTATAATTTTCAATCATTTGAGTGACTACCCAGCCATTTCAGTTTAAGTCTAAAGAATAGGACACTTGGTTAAATTTGCTAATAACGTGTGGAATGTCTAAGTGGTTGACTTCAATTTGGGCTTTGGTTTGAACTGCAGATGTGCTAGTTATATATAAAGATGGCAAGAGAACTTTACCACCTGGTCCTCAGCATAGTGTCCATCCTTAATGTGCTCCTTAATGTAAAACAGAGAGCGGAACGTCCTTCTAGGATAGCTAGGGAAATGGCAGGTGTGAAGAGAGTGTGCGTGCGTGCGTGCGTGCGTGTGTGAATGACTGTGGGAGTGCAGTGTGATGTATTTCTATCTTTCAAAGAGGAAAGTATTAGATTTATTCTGGTTGGGTAATGGTGCATAGAAATCCCAGTCAAGAACAGCAGTTCAAATAGGATGCTTTATTTGCACTGTCTTGGTACTGCCCTATATCTGCACTGTGACACAGTGTACACTTGCATCTGCCTCTGTGTTGCTACACCAAGGAACCAGCACAGCAGATGGCACAAGCCCAGTGCTATTTCAGGAGTCATAGGGGGCAGGGATAAGAGAGAAACGGCCATGGAGTTCAGGGAGTAGCCTGGAGGCCTGTGTCCTCACATGGAGAGTAGTAGAACAGCTTTCAAATAATAGACCAGAGGCAAAAACCCTTGCAGCGGAATAAAAAATGCTATTATATTCTGGTATTTATGTTATGAATGATTTATTTTATATGTTAATATATTTAAATATTTCTCATAGCCCTCATAAAAAGATTAAAAAAAGGGTGTGATGTGAAATAAGCATGAGAAATGTACCTGAATGTAAATACCAGCCTGTATTTAAATATACATGAAACAGGACTCAAAAATATGTGCTGTATTATTGACAATTGAAATTTGGATTCAGTCCACTTTTCGAGTCTGAATCACCGAGTTGATGACTGCAGACAGTACATTCATACTTGAACCCATGATCTCTCAGTCACACCCTTTCCTTAGCCGTGACTGCACCATCTGGTGCATATGGAATGAGAGCAAGAGATTAGGCAGATCTCAGAGGTCTCTGAGTGTAAAAATGAAATTTTGATTTAATTTTGATTTCAATTTTAAGAGTGACAGGAAGAGGGCATCAAACACAGTGTGCTCATCCCCTGCTCAGATGACAAATACATGTTTGATTTCACTGTGACCTGAATAAGTTTAAGATAATGCCTGCAACATGGTGATTCAGGCATGACACAAAGCTCTCCCTCAGAGGGTGTTTCCCCCAGTGCTGCTTGAGATTGCAAATTCAGAAATAGCCAATGGAGCAATAGAATATATTTTGCAAAAGTGTTTGTGTACATGCAGGCATGTGTGTGTATGCAGAAGTGGGTGTGCATATGTTTGCTCAGGCATGTGTGAAGAGCACATTTACTGTCATCTGTTTATCTGTTAGAGGATGGGAGAATTTTATTAGACTCTCATTTTCCACTTTCGACACCACAGGCAGCACAAGCTGCTCTTCCCCATCATTGGAACCACCAACTGCAGCAAGTGTCGAAATTACTACATCTCCCCTTGTTTGTGCTGTGTGCTCTCACAGCACAGATGCTCTGTTTCTCACATTAAATTCTATATATAGAGGCACTAGCGTAAACTGTAAGCTGAGAGCTCTGCCCCCTTCGCTCTCCCTGTAGACTAGTCTGACAAATTGAAGACCTCAGAGGCTATGTTGAAACACATGCCTTTTCATACCCTGCACAGGCCCTCTTGATGTTTCCACTGTTTTGCTTTTGTTGTTTGCCATTGTGAAATGGCCACTCAGCACAGTATCTCAGAAATCTGGGGAGGCAAGCAAGATGGAAATATGTAGGGTAAATGAGTGGAATTTAATGTCTGTTGGTAGCGAATGACCTGAGTGCAACTTGAGCTTGTTTTGGTGGATCACACAGGCCTGTTGAAATAACTGCTGAAAAGCAGAACACAGTGTGGGTAAAACACAAAACAGAGAATAGATATGAGTGGCTATTTGTACCTTAACCGATAACTTTTACAATATGGACACTATGATGCGCTGCATGTATGATAAAAAGGAAGACACACACAGCCCAATGAGACAGCCTGGAGCAATAAATGAGGTTGACTAATCAGACTGAAGCTAGAAGGCTGTCACATCTGTGGGTCAGGTCTGTTGAAAAGAAGTTGTCTATTCAGACTAATCTGCATCTTTAGACTGCACCCATTGCCTTTAATAGTGGGAGGGGATGGGGGCTTCCTTTTGTGAATATTGTTTGTTTGTATAAGAAGTACCTGCACATTTTCTTGTGATTCAACAATGAAAGTCACTGACCAGATGGCTTTTTCTCAAAAAGATAAATGCTTTTCATGCCTTGAGTTGCAGTGCATTCTTGCATGCTTTTTATCTTATCAAAGGCCATGTCATGAGAGCCTGTGTTTGGGCTCATCTGGCTGTAGACGCATGGATATGTGTGTTGTGCACGTGGGCTTGTGAGTGTAAGTGATGTGGTGATTGTGTTTGTGTGCACATACACATACTGTATCTGTGTCTGTGTGTGCACATCTGTGTCCCTGTGTATTTCATCTATGCATACGTTACAGATAAAATCATCCTGTAGAAGTGAATTTTAGGTATGTCGTCAGTGATATGGTACAGAGACACACTTGTACCTTATTTCCTCCATAGCACCATGCTGTGGAGCAGCCAGTATTCTTCGGTATTCCCTGCAGTGGGGTCTGTACACTACTGATAAGGATGTCCGACTATCTTCACTGTGAAGTTTTCCATTAACAAGCTGAAGTAATCAAAAAATGAAAAGAAACTGAGTGAAATGTGTTCAGTGCTAATGGCTGCTTTGCTTTATTTCCACAGGACGCATGGGCTTAAATTTTCACCACCCAGGAGCAGATCACATAATGGCACTGAACAGTGAGTATGGCTTTTTGGTCTCTTCCCTTTCTATTTTGTTTGTGTTAATCAATGTGTTTCTTGCTAAGTGGGTGACTGTTCAATATCAGTGACCTTTGTCTTAAGAGACTTTAAAATCACTTTAGCTACAGGATAGGCAAAGTCCTTTGATGACAGTATGTCAGACTGTGATACCTACTCTTTCCTCTTAACTCAGTCCCCTTTAGACTGTCTAAGATAGCTCTTTAGGAATCTCATCTGGTTCTCAGTAAATCAATTATTGGTGAAAGGCATGTTCTGACACCACATTCTCTTTACACTGTCTTCAAATGTATTTCTAATGACAACACCTTCCACAAAACTTTGACTACAGCCAGAATGTGATCTATGATGGGCATGGAGCAATGACAGTAACTTTTTTTCATTATTTTTGCTGATCGAAAGGCATATCAATTAGCTAAATAACAAGTAATGCAAGTTTTAAGGCAGTTTTAAATGTTGTATGTGTTACTGCTTCCTTTCATTTTCTGTTTAGTTCAAGAATGTAGATAACTAAAATACAATATGAAATTTAATTGCACAGAATCAATGAAACTTAAACTATTGCCTGAATTAATCCTTCTGTTGTTTTTATACTATGCTGAGATTAACAAATGAACTTTAAACCTTGGTGCCTTCCCATGATACATAGTATAAATATTTATTTTCCAATGAATATGAGGAAAAATTCATGGATACTTTGTGAATATAATGGATAAATGATCATTATGGATGTGAATGTCAGCATGTTGACTTGGTATTTGTAACTTCTGACATGATAGCTGTTAATTGTTTATAAGTCTGATTCCAAGGGAGATTTCCCTTTTCACTATAATTGGAGACCAACCACAGAGGTGTGAAAGTGTTGCAGATCTTTTGTATGCTAAACCTCTTAATGTGGACATCTGTCATGGAATGTGCATTTTAAACAGATATTACTTTTTTCACAATAAAAATGATAAATGTGACTTAACTGAATCTAGATTCCACAAGATTTTTTTTTTTCCGTAGTCTAAACATGCCTTCATGTTGTACTTCAATCCTGGAATATAACAACACTATTCAGAGTAGGACAAACCATGGTAGAAATTACAGATCTGCTGATTCCCATATAAATCTACTGCGTGTAATCGATATAAAAATCTAGAAATGAAGCAATATGCTCAAAATGGAAAATAAGGTCAGTGTTACCCTTGGTTGTTTGCTTTCATTTCTTTGCCATGGCCACATGTAATTGTAGGAGCTCTTTGCATTTCTTTGGCATTTTGTGTGCATTTTGTTTTGTCATATCTCTTTAGCAGAGGTCTGCAGCTTCAAACACTCAAATACATTTTGTAGACCTGGATCCTAGATGAACTCAAACCTCGTGAGATGTCAGGGTTCAAACAGTGTCTCACTGTCAGACCTCTGACATCTTGACACCAGGAGCCCCACCAGAAATGAATACAGTTTCCTGCAAACCTTCAGAAACTTTTCTAGAATTGCATGGTGGGTAAGTCGATATTTTCAGGCCATTCTTTAACCTAGAGATCACCTCACCAGCCAAGCTTGGAGATGAACCAACTTTAGCATTGGTGATTGGGAGGAAAGTGATTTAATGTATCTCGCAAGCAGATTATTTGAGCTTAAGTATACACCATGGAGTGGTCTCCATGGGCTCAGCATGAGTTCTCAAAGCCATAATTTTGGGGCAAGGAGGTTGTGCTTGGTCCTAACCACCTTCCAGACCTGGAAATAAAGACCCTGGTTTCTGTGGTAACCAGTGACCAAGTGGTGTTTGAAACTGGCATCAGATTTGAGTGTTTCCCAGAGAATACCAAATCCATCTTGGAAATGGGAAAGGGGGTGGGGAAGCTTCACCCTCCATGGTGGAAAATCTGAATAGGAGAGAAGAATATGAGAGGGAGCGAGTGAAGGAAAATGAGTCAAGACTGAAGGGGCCAATGTGAAAGTAAGACATTGGGAGAAAGCAAGGGGAGCAAATGAGAAAAAAGGAAAAAAAAGATAAGAAGAGGCCTATATGAGTGAGAGATGATGGGTAAAAGTTTAGAAAGAAGAAGGGGCATAACTCCATTCACCTCTGTGCCCATGCTCTGGTTTGGGGGGTTGGACAAAAGACCCCCCACAAATCCAATATGAGTGCAGTAGCAGGAGAATCTCTCTGATCCTTGCCATGACCAGGGGTGTATCTTGAACCACTCATCTTAACACTCTGGCAACCACTCTTCTTCCCCATCCCGTGTCCATGGAAACTGCCCACTTTGACATTTTCATGGCCTGGAGGGCCTGGTCTCTTGCCTGCCAGTACGTTGCACACTGCATACACACGGAAATGGATAGGTCACTTTAATTAACAGTTTAGCATTTGTGTGAAAGTGTGTGTGAAGAGATCTGAATCCTTTACGAATCCTCTCTGCTCAGAGCATTCTGCATGACAGGCCATTAAGTGACTCGTTTATTGCTGTCACAGCTTTGATGCTGGAGATGAGAAACTGTTTTCATGTCCACCTCAATTAAATACCTCAGAACATTATTTTCCCCTGAGAAAGTCTACAGAGACCCAGGCGGTTGTGTTCTGTGGAGGGATTCATGGTTACATCTTTCACCCAATTGCCCAAGAAAAAAACCCATACGAAAAAGGAACTAAAAACTGAAAGTCTTTTGAATTGGATTGTGCTGCAGTCAGATGGTATACAAGTATTGCCTAGTGAATTTGGACAGCTAAAGCCTCAGGAAGTTTGAAAGCCCCTAATTTGTGGTTTGTCACCCTTTATTTTCTGTCACATGAAGTGCTACAATTTGGGACTCTGGTCTGAAGTCCTAATACTAAAGGCCAGACAACAAGCCCAAATGGGAAGGAAGCAGGGAGCTCAGTCCAATTTCTGCCTGCTTCTTCACTGCAGGAATTGTTATGGAATTTGTGGAGGAATTGCATGTCATGGCACATATTCCATCTGATTCCATAGTGTGTGGTTTACGAGACCGGATTTCCAGGTTTACTGTACAGGCATTCCTCCTCCCACCCCTGTGCCACTCCCTGCCGGTCAGCACCTCTGGTCCAAAACCTTCAGAGTGCTCCTATAGCATGCAGTGCAGGATCATGGTCCTGGTTCCTAACCTTGAACTTTGGAGTTGGATTGTGGTGTTTCCTATTTTGTCTGGCTTTATCCGCAGTGTTTCTCAAGAGCAAAGGCTGGCCTGGGAGTGGAATTCTTCTTTGAGTTGCTAGGAGCTCTGCTCTCTCTCTCTCTCCACTGACATCAGATCCCTCTTTTTCTCTCTCAGTCCCATGCTCTCAATTTCAGTGTGCTTTACTGGCATGATCAGTACTCACTGGCATGCAGGTGTGTGCGTGCGTGCGTGCGTGTGTACCTATTTGTTATATATTATGAATAGAAGTACCATAGAACCTCAGCATTAAGTTAATCCCGTCTTTCTGACTGGCTGTGGTCTAAAGCCCAATAAAATGGTCTCTGAAGTATTTCATGGTCCCTCTGCTATCAGACTGGTCATTCATTTCAGAATATTATGTAAAAAACAAAGGACTGAAGTTTCACTTGGCATGACACAATGTGGACACATGAACCAGAGAATTTGGAAAATAAGGTCTCCTACCAGCTTGATACCTCCTCCTTCTTTATATGTATCAAATGCTGGCAACAAATCTCTACCAAAATGAGGCAAGACTCACTCCTTGAAAACTTGTTCTATTTTGAAAGAATTTCTACAGTAGTACACAGAGTTATACTTCCACATTGATTTTACACTCAGAAATTAAACTATTTTCTGTTCTGAATAACCTTAAAAATAAAATCATGTGTTTTTATATAATAATTGACCATAGCTGGTCATTGTATCCCTGATACTCTATGCTCTGAGAAGGTCGGTCAAGGCCCAGAAAAGCAGCACCATGGAGAAGCCTGCAAGAAATAATTTTTTCATCCAGCAGAGACAGGCACAGCAGGTCTTTTACAATAGCAGCCATGATGATAGGGTCACATACAATGGCCTGTTTCCAAAGTCAGCCGGAGTTTCCAAAGTTTCCTTAAAAAGTTCCCCTTTATATGATATTGTATGAATGACCATTATCAGAAGTGTGGCCTTTGTGTGTGCATTGGGGAGAACCTAGGATGGTTGCTGACCCCATATGCAAAGGCGCAGTCAAATACTGACATATGACTGTGGATGTTCAACACAATTATCCACGCAAGGAGGCATCCAACTCATTTGAAGTACTTCGCGGGACTCTTGGTGTGTGAGGGGACAAAATGGTATAGGTGGGTGAGGGAACACTTTGGGTCTTCAGCAATAAATTTGTGGATCATGAAAGTAAAAGGCACACTGTTGTGTCATTTCAAAAGGAGACCAGAGTGTACGCACACACACACACACACACACACGTGACATGTCTGGGAAGTGAAGTACAGACTTGGCAAAGTTGTATATTAGTCCGTTCAACAACTTTGCCCATTCACAATAAAAGTGCCATTCTCAACCATCACCTCCCCCCACCCCAGTCCCATAATTCACAATTTTGCTGTTGGATTAGACAGTGAGTTCACTGTTGGCAGCATTTGTACTTGCTGGTACCAAAGAACTGAAAGCAAGAACATGCTGTTCTGGGAACTCAGTGGTTCCTCATCTCATCTGGTGTGTTACAATCATTTTTATGATGGAAAGATAGGCTCTATCTGAATAGCTGTCTGTCTATCCATCTGTCTTGGTGTCTTTCTAACTTTTCCCTTCTCTAGTCTTGGTCTCAAATGACCACAACATCAAGGGGCACCTCTGTGTTTTGTGTAACATCAACCAGGCTTATCTTTGCTGTTTACCACATGGGATAAATGACTTGCTCTGCATGGATATTTCATTCTCTGTGGCTGTGCACAGAATGTTGGCAGAGGAAGTCCTACTGCTGTTTTGTAACTGTCATTAGGGGTGTTAATGCAATAAGTATAAGCAGACGTTGGTTTCTTGCGCAGCCTAGAATATCTCCACTCTACAGGTAGCACTGCTGTTCAAGGGAACATATTTTTATTGATGTTGAGAATTTAAGACAGTGAATGATTCAGCTGGAGCAGATAACATAAAGCAGAGGATGACAGGCACTTCCAATGTTGCCGTTTTAATGGCTGAAATGTTTCACTTGTTGCCGTGTCTGTTTAGGCCCTCTGCCCATAAACCCACAGCTCTCTCTCTTTCTCCCTCCCTCTCTTTCTCTCTCTCTCTCTCTTTCTCTCTCTCTCTCTCCCCCTCTCCCCCCCCTTCCTCTCTCTATTGACAAGCAGCCAGGAGCTATGGCCGCAGAAGAGGTAACGTGTGACCCTTATTGTCTGTTTCTGATTGCGGGATTTGTATGGTGGATGGCACAACCTACAGCACTCATAAACTAGGCTGCTAGTGTGATGTCAGACCATAGCCGGCTTCATCTGTGTTGTGATTGGATGAAATGCCTCTTTAATTTTCTTATCTAATTTCTTTTTATGTTTTCATCTTGGTTTTTACACTGCATTTAATCTGTTTGATGGGGGGTCATTAAAGGGGCTCTGTGTTCTCTAACCTGTTAGTTTGGACGTTTTGCCGCTTAATTAAAAAAAATAAATAAATCAGCTTGCGTTTTCAACCTTCTTTACTTCATTACTTATTTTATTCTGAGTCAATCTGCTTTACAGGGGTATTTATACAACACAAGCAATTATATCCTGTGTATGCTCAGAGGAGGAGATTTAATCTCATATCATACCATAGTGTTCGAAGTCCATTGCCCTGTTGTCAAGTGCAGGTGTCTCATCAACAAGGCCTTGGCTCCATATGTTTTCTCGTTGGTGTCTTCCAGCAGTTTTCTGTTTCTCACTGGTGTCCTTCTGCAGTTTGGTATTTGTAATTGATCAATATTTATTTATAGTTTTCCATTAAAAGCTGTCCAGAATCTCAGTCTATGCCTTAGATCGTACAATGCATTTAATTGGTGATCATCCCAGCATGTACTTCTTTATGTATCTGTATTTTGTGTATTTTAAATATGGCTGTATGAGTCCTAAAAAAGATTCCATTGAAATAACAGGCTTGCTTTATGATCTAAGAATTGTAACCCTAGTAACCCAACTTCCCTATCCTTCATAACACACCGGTTCTCTTAGGGTAAAGGACAAGTCCGCCCAAAAACACCTGGTGTCCTGTAGATCTTAAATACCTAAATATGTTCTTGTTCTCCCTCTAATTGGACTCATGTCTGCCACAACAGTAAAAGCCCAATTTGATGGCCTTCACACTAGAAAATAATCAGTCCCAGTTCACTATATGTACCCAAGCCCTACATATTGCTTTATGAAGCTCTCTACTGGGAAAGGTTGTCTCTCCTCTTGGGTCTAGATAATTTCCTTAAGATGCATCATATTGACTCTTTTCTCATATTGACTTGTTTTTATGAATTATGTTCACAGTTTATCATTGTGTATGAATCTAGAAGCACATTGACTCAGTAATAAAGGCACTGCATGGCAGTGGTGGTTAATTTGGAAGTGATTTTTTCTGATCTGTGTTAAACTAATTCCCCATGAAGACTATGTCAAGCATTTCCACAACATTCCTGCGACCTTGCTGCAACATGGTTACGTTGTAGCAATTTCATTGTAATGTTGTGAAAATGGTGTTTTTTATGTTGTATATTTGCCTTGAAATACTGCAGTGTGATGATGAGGACACATTGCTGTAGGGGGTGCAGATTTTTTGGATGAGGCTGTAAAACAAGGCCCTTTCTCACCACGGTCATTTAAAAAAAATTGGCAATGAAGCACTGATTTTGTTGATCTTGTTGAATTCCAGCCATGAAATCCACATTCCTAGGTGATCATCCCTTTGCCACAGAGCTAGCCATGCAATTAGCTTAAACAGAATATTCTTTAACAGAGTGTGGGTCAAGTAGCACCATCCACAGACCAGCACCCAGAAAATGAATGTTGCTTAAATAAAGAGAACAATATATTTTTAAAAACTATATTGGTCATTAGTTATAGAGTATTACCTGCTTCAATTGTTATTTATCAATTTTTATACAATTCAGAGAGTCTCAACATTCTTGCAATGCTTTATATGTGCACGGGGACTTGCTACTGCTGTATGGATTTTGGGCTATTTCTCAGCAGGAGTTGTTCTCTGGTCCTCTGTGGCACTGAAAATGCCTCACTGCAACATTCTCTCTGTTGTATCACCCTGAGAGGTCATATGCAGACATTCTTGTTTTTTGGGGACATTTGAAACTTTAAGTAATTAAAACAATGCTAGTATAGGTTTAGCAGTCTGCCGTGGCTGAGTGAGCACGTCAAACAGCATGTATTCAAAACAGAATTTCTGTGGAATTTTGTAAATGTGTGTTCCCTAATATGTATTGGATATTGGTGTTATTACCCAGTATATACACACATTTTTAATGAAAAAAGGTAAACTACTGTTTTAATCCACTGAATGTAAAAATATTTTTTCTTTTGGAAATACGAATTTGTGCTGATTCCCCTGTGTTTCCCCTGTGTAAACAGACTTAAGTGCACCCTATGTTCAACCTACTATTGAAAAGCCACAATCTTTTAACATCTTTTTCATGTGTTAATTTATGTACACATTCATATTAGGTCTCAGCAAATATTTTTTTTAGCTCAATGGGGAGAAGTCCACCCTAAATTGAGACAGAAGAAAATAGCAGGTGGTATTGAATTATAGAGAGGAAAACATACATGTACGCATGTCCGTGACAGCACATGCACAGCCGTCACATACCTGGGCATTGTCCTGGTTTACTGGTAAACACAACAATCTTTCTGTCGTTTTTCTCTCTCATTCCCCGTCCTCCCCATAATGGAATCAGTGGATGAGAGCCTAAGCAGCTTAGCACTCCAGCATTCCGCATGCAACATGGCCTGGTCATACAGACACCTCACCCAGGAAGTGCTAAGCTTCCATCCATCTGGCTGAGGTCAAGCCCGACCCTCTGCCCCAGAGCAATCCATGTGAGGCTGCTCCTTGCTTGGCAGCATAGAAGGCTCAGTTCTGAAAGCCACCCCCATCCAGCCCACAACCTGCTCCTTAGGGCTGCCTGTTGGCCCTCTGTAAGCTCAAAACCAGATACTGTGTATAAAAAAAGCAATGAAGTCCATATGTTTTTAGTTATTTCAGTTTTTCTTTTCCTTTTTTACATTCACCCCATCCTTCTGCCCACCCACCTCAGGCACGAATGATTTGGGAGAGGACGGTTATAGGGAAGGCCAGGAAAGAATGTGCAGAATGTTTGAAATATTTGCTTTTTTTGTGCGCATGTGTCCATCTGTGAACTGGTGGATGGCAGTCATTGATCTGCCCAAATAAAAACTTGTACAGGCCTGTTTGGACTCAGGGGTGAATTGCTAGTTTATGTCTGGTTTTTGTGATTGTCTTTACTAATATTTCCATCCTACCTCCCTCTCCTCTCCTGTCTTCTCCTTTCCTTATTCCCCCATTCTCCTCTCGTTCACCCCAACTCTTTTTCACTGCGTTTCATGATCTCCCACCACCCGTCCTCCCTCTTCCCTTGTATCTAGGCCGCTCTTCCCTGTTTCCCTTTGAGGATGGTTTCCTGGACGATGGGCATGGTGATCAGTCCCTGACCCCTGGCATGGGTTCACCTACGCGCTGTCAGAATGGTGAGAGGATCGAGCGCTATTCCAGGAAGGTCTTTGTTGGCGGGCTTCCCCCGGACATCGATGAAGGTGCAGATCAGTTTTATTATAGTTTTTTTTTTTTTTTTACTTTTTTAAACCAAACTTGTCAGCCCCACTAAAACTAGTTTAACACTGTACAGATCACACCTTGAGTCTTAAAACAGAATGACATGATTCTGATAATAAAACTGGGCTGAGAGACTGTTTGGTTTAGTTTGTTTGGTTTTCTATGGGCACTTGCCCTCCTCAATGACCTTAGTTTTGAAGTGAGTGAACCCAGCTCGTTGCCTGTTTGTCTCCGCAGATGAGATCACCAACAGTTTCCGTCGCTATGGACACCTGGTGGTGGACTGGCCCCACAAGGCAGAGAGCAAGTCCTACTTCCCGCCCAAAGGTAAAAGGAGCCCTTTCAGATCATGTGTGTTTTGCCTGTGTGTGTGTGCGCATGTGTGAGTGCAGGCTTCTCACATTCAAAATCAGAATTAATGTGGGCTCCTCATTTGTAAGGCTTGAATAACACTTGGTTTGCGTAGTGTTGGTCTGGGATGTAGATGAACTCCAAAGGACCTCACAGGCCTGGGGTGTGATGATGACATCACTGCTTTGGGTATTGGCGGGCTGAAAGCACATCGCTGCACTGGTGACTGTCGGAAAACCATAAATGGCGAACAGCAGCCATGAGCCTTGCCAAGTTCCAAAGTGGGAATGCAGTTATGCCTTTTGAATTGGTGGGGAAGCAGGGGCTGGGGGATCTGAGAAAGATTGTCTGGTGACATAATGGGATTGAGGCTACAGTGTTTCCTCTAGGAAGTGCTTTATTAATGTGTTCAGGGTTACTGATGGTGTGTTGCTAGCTGTACATTCCTTTGGCACTCAGTGAGCCCATCAGACTTCTCTTTTGATTGTATGTTCTGGATGGAACAGGGACTTTGGTCAAGGTTCTCTTGCGCTTCTCATTTCCCTGCATGCCTGGCCAGCCAGGCCCACTGGCTCGCCTCCAGCCTTCCCCAGTTTTCTGAGGGAAGTTTAATTTGGCCCAGTGATCACAGCCTGAGAGCCCTGTCCAGCGCCTGAGTAACTTTGGTTTTCTTCAAATGGCAGTACTGTGTGTCATATTTGGGAACCTATTAAAACAAGGCTGGAAATGGCTGGAATTCTTGGAGCAGATGGTAATTTACCACATCTGGCAAAGCTGTGAAACTTGGCCAGGCTTTTAAAACAAATGTATTATACAATTTTAATAGATCCCTCTCACCCAAGCCTCATGAAAGAAAACTTCCTTTTACTGGAGAAATCCCAATTTGGACTGCATGTGCCTGGTTAAATGTGATGGCTATAGCCATTCACATGTGCGATGGCACTGTTGGACCAGGAACTTACTGTAATTCTGGTACCATTGACTTTAAAACAGAAAGCCAATCTAAAATATTTTTATGGTATCTTGAACTTGCCACTGATATTATCGTAAAACATTAGCAAGGTACAATATAAGATGTCACCAATCTTGCTGGAAATGCTGTGATGCCACCAGCTGCAACCACTCTTCAGATGTGTTCCAGGTAGACATCTAAGAAAGCTCATAATATCCCCATTTCATGATTTTTCATTGGTAAATTATATTCCCTGATACAGAACAAGTATAAGAACATGAATCCAGCACTGTTTGTGCAATTTCTGGGTCTTTTATAGTGAGCAAAATGGAAGATGCCTATCCATTGTTAATCTTTTTCTCTGTACATTTTGCTCCATTTTTCTCTATTTCTCTTGTTCTAAAATAATAGAAATGGCTAATGGAGCATTATCATGAAAATGCCTTTTGATTTTTTTGCAGTAGGTGTTGGTTTGTGAATGACCTACAGACAGTCTCCAGCTCGTGGGCTGGGACTCCTGTTGTCAGTCTATTTCTAGACCAAGAATGTTTTGGGGTGGTGTCACACACACCTCGCTCCCACTGCTTGCTTGTTAGGAGGAGCTCCAGGCGCTTGCTGCTATTTTTGTCCAGAGGAGGAGGCCCATGCTTGACTTAGAGTCTGTGCTTTTAGGCTGGGTGTCCATCCTGGGTGCCCCACAGGATCACAGCTGAATCCCATCCCCCTACCCCACCAGTCTCAGTGTAGGAAAACAACTCCATGCACAATGAGCGCCCCCAACTGGGTGGGCTATTTGCCTATTTCTGGCAGGATGATACCTAGAGTTCATCACTGCCATCTGTGTTCAACAGGGCTAAGAGCAAACACGGATTATGGTTGCTGTTTGTGTGAGGTGGCTACCTGCTTTTATGTATTTGACTGTGTCAAAGTTAGGACAGGGATTATTGCTACTCAAGGGATTTTCTATGTTAATATTACAATTACTACTGCCATGATCCTTGGTTTTTTTTGTCCGGTTTCAGTGTTTCAGGCCCTGAGACAACTTTAGGTGAACCAGCAGCTTTGCTTCAATGACACAAAGGGGACACCCCCCTGTCAGAGCCAATCAAACACTGACCCAGCAGGCCTGTTGCTGAAATCCCAGAGCTGCCTCTCTCCCTGTGTTCTGAATAAGTGATGTGGTTTTTGAACGATTTCTGCTTGCAAGGCTCTAATGTAGATCCCCAGGTCTCCCAGATGTGCATCAGGTCCACACGAACAGTGAACGTAAATCTGGAGGAACAGTGCTGTCAGTTATGTGATTTTGCTCTTTGGATGTTGTTCCATCTCCAGTCCTAAAAATGAAAGATTAATACAGCTTTTGATATTTTTAAAAGGTAAAGAATTAAATAAATGCAGTAATGCACATTACAGGACAGATAGGTCATGTCAATTACCGTACACCTCAGATGTTTAAAGTTGGACATGGTTCTGCCAGGAATCTGCACCCTTAGTCCTGTGGCCTAATCCTGTACCCTGCACCTTTCTGTACCCTGTACCATGCACATTCATAACACAAGGAGCTGAATGTTGCCCTACAACACATCACAGCATGGTCTGAATGAATTCCTCAAGGCGTATGCAGTGACAGTAAATCCATCAAATGCACACGTACTGCACAGCTCTGCGGTACGTCTGTCTTGAATCCCAACCTCTCCCTTGACTCTGAGAAAGTACACAGTGTTCCTGGCATGCTCTGTCATGGCCTCTTCAGATGTTTGCCTCTGTGTGTGTGAATGAAAAGCCACACCAGCCCATGAAAGTACATAGCCACCTTTTTCTCCAACAGAACACCAGCCAGGCAATTGCAGTAACCGTAACGGAAGAAGGAAGCTTTAAAGATTTAAAGTCGCAATATTTCTCATTGTTTATGACAGTCTCTCTTCTCTGTTGTTGAAAGAAAATGGCTTTTTCCTTGTATTCCGGTGTTGTCATTATAAGGCGCACTTCTTGGTGATGAATTAGGAATTGTGAGTAGTACAATCTAGTAATGGCTTGTGCTGGAGAACGAGGGTGTTCAAGGTCCTCATTCAATTTCTCTGGTGAGAGAGGAGATACTGTGGTTACTCAGTCAATGCAGTCAGGCCTATTCACTACTTCTCTGACCTGCCCCCCCTTCCCCCACCTCCTGTTCCCTAGGATACGCCTTCCTGCTGTTTCAGGAGGAGACCTCTGTACAGGCTCTCATAGATGCCTGCATCGAAGAGGATGGAAAGCTCTATCTGTGTGTGTCCAGTCCCACCATCAAGGACAAACCGGTGAGTTTAACAACACTTATCCCAGTTCTATCTGCATGTCTACACTCACCAACAGTTATTTAAAATATTATGTAGTGTGAAGCCCTCTTCAATGGCTCATCCTCTCTCTTCTCTTCCTCCTTTTTCTCCTGTCCTCAGTCAACTTTAATCCCTCACCCTCTCTCCTCTTTTCATCTTTCCCTGCTGTGTCTCCTGTAAATCTGTCTATTTAAAAATCCTTTCCCCCCTCCCGTTTCCTCTTTCACCTGACATTCACCTCCCTCATACAGTCCCTACCTGTTTTCTTTCTTTTTTCTACACTTGTGCACTCTCTCTACTCCTCCATTCTGTACTTCCAGTTTTTAAGCTGCTGTCTTGTCCTAACACAGCAGTGCTCTTTCTGTCCTGTGAGCCTGGTCAGGGTTGTTAACAAGCTCTGTTAATGACTGTTTAATCAAGCGGTTTCTTCTTGCCGTCTGCCCTAATGCACCCTGGGAGCACAAACAGTGACCCCAGGCACTGCTTCCTCTGTGCCACTTCCTGCCATTCGTGCCCGTTCTGTGCAAATACAGATCCTCTTTAGTGCACAGTGAGGTAGGACACACACAGGGAGAGGGACAGTCAGTGTTAAACCTATCTGCCCTTTTTAATTAGTCTGGAAACCTCATTCCTCTCCCTCTTTTCAAAATATGTCTGCACCTGAGGTTTACACTACCTGTTTAATAGAGCTTTCACTGAATTGTGTGACAACATAGTCTTAACTCTGTGAAGCCAAAATTATTAATTGGCTGTGTATAAAAGACTGTATATACAAGATTTAATGTTTGGGTATATATGAATGACGTTGCATGTTTGCTTTTGTACATGTGTGGTTTGCACTTGTGCCTGTACCTGTAAAAGCATATGTTTAGGTATGTACATGTGTTTGAGTGTCTATATGCAAGTATTTGTGTCCATGTATGTTTGTGAATGTGTGTGTGTGCACACTTGTATATTCTCTATAATCTTTTCGCTGTCCACAGGTTCAGATTCGGCCTTGGAATCTTAGTGACAGTGACTTTGTGATGGATGGCTCCCAGCCCTTGGACCCACGCAAGACCATCTTTGTGGGGGGAGTCCCCCGACCACTTCGTGCAGGTGAGGGACGGGGAGAAAGGTGTTGGGAGATGGGTTCATAATCTGGTTGATCAAGATGTACTAAGGACTCTTTCAACCCCCTCCACCCCACCCCCCACCCCCACAGTGGAGCTGGCCATGATTATGGACCGTCTGTATGGGGGCGTCTGCTATGCCGGCATTGACACTGATCCTGAGCTCAAGTATCCCAAGGGGGCAGGGCGTGTGGCCTTCTCCAATCAGCAGAGCTACATTGCTGCCATCAGTGCCCGATTCGTCCAGCTGCAGCACAATGACATTGACAAGCGGGTGAGCTTGCAGAGTCAAGGTTCATGGTACAGAGGGCCAACATGTTTACACAGTGTGTGTACATGTGCCCACCTGTGTACGTTTGTGTGTATGTGTGTGTTTGCGCACGTGTGTGTTTTCCTTTTTGTTTCCCCTGTAACTTCATTTACCTATTTTTATACAATGGTTTGCAACCAAAAACAGGTCACAATATATGACTGAATTTAAAAAGTAATGTAAATAGGTTGGGTGCACAGCTGGTCTTCTATGGATTTCTGCACTAAATTTCACACTGGTTACATGCACACTGTTGAGGTGTATAGCAATATTCAGTGGGTCTTAGTTTTTCATATAATTTCTGGCCTTTGTATTACTCACTCTTGAATCTTGAGGTTTTTTCCCCATAAAACCTCTCAACCTATAGTTAAAAACAGGATCACATTCTATGGAAACAAACTGCGTACATAATCATGGCTGTTAGTGCTTGGAGGCCTGACAGATGTCTGACGTGGCAGAGTCTGGTAAGATAATTATACAACCTCGCTATGGACATGTCTGTCCACTGCTGCTCCAGAGCTGGCAGAACAGCACCCTGTTATTTTAGTCCTTACCAAACCATGACTAACCTCAACCCAGGGGGCTGCCTGATTGGTTAAACTCCTACTACCTGAGCTGGGGTACTGTTGAAAATGGATGACCTGGAGTTAACTGGGTGATGGTGGCATCCACTCCAAAAACTGTGTCTACCCACTCAGGACCTGCTGCAAATGTGGTGCAATCAGCTTGTTGCAAACCAGCAGCATGAAGTAGATCTTTTGTTAATTGTTGTTTTGTAGAACTAACAGTGGGGTTTTGATTCTGGGTCTTGCTTGTGTTCAAAGGGAAGCCTTGGAAGTAAGGAGCATTTTTGAGACTAGTTTCGTCTAGTTTGCTTGTGCAGCAGTTGATTTTTTTTCTGTACTGTCTGTGGTTTGCCTGTATAGCAATAGGTTTTCTGTAAAGCTAGCAGTTTCTCTGAAGATCCTACAGTAAACTATGCAGTTTTGCATTGCAGTGTGTGGTTTCTCGGTGCAGTATTTTCACTGTCCAGTTATCTATGTTTAAGTATGCTGTTTGTATGCACATTAGCTTTTGATTTGTCTCTGCAGTGTGTTGTTTCACTGTATAGCATATAGATTGTCTGTGCAGCAGTTTGCAGTTCTCTATGCAATGTATCCTTTCCCTGTACACTTAAGTGACACATTGGACCAGTTGCACATAACATTTAGGTACAAAATACGATGGTATAATTTAGCATATCCATGTAATTACCCAGTTAAGCCTGCCCTGAGTCCAGATAATTGAGTGTTACATTAAACTCAGAACTCTCTTAAAGTAAATCTAACAGGGTTCTGGAATGCTGACAGCTCCGTCTAAAACTTGCCGGAGGGCGTTCACTGCAGGTGGTAGTGAACATGCTGTTCAAACATCAAACAGAACTGCAGTTTTTCTCCAGAATGCATAAGATTTGTATTTGTGTGTTCCCTTTCGAATGCCAAGCCCGATTTTAATCTTTCATACCATTTTATAATTGCAGCTTCAAGTTAAAAGTTAAAAACAGTCTATGAAAATCTAATTTTGTGTTTTTTGCAATTAATGAACGATATAGCTGGAGTCCCTTATGGACATCGACCAATAAATGAACAGGACACAAGGTCATTTGCAATTCTCTTGTAGTTTTTTTCCCTAAACCTCATAGCAAGGCCAGATGGCATTCTTCCACCTTTCCTGCTCTGTGATCAATATTACATTTTATATTTTTGTTGAAGGTGCATTTTTACCAGCTTGTCAGCTTGAACAGCATTGAGTCAGTGCTGAGGTCTGGGTCTATCGTAGCTGGTATATTGTCCTCAGTCTGTGCTGTGTCTCCCAGGCGATGGTTTGAAGGAAGGAGAACCCTTTATTACACTGTCTGGCCACAGCGGAGATTTGTACATGACCCTGGTGCTCTGCAAACCACAGCTGTTCCAGCTGGAGCTAGTCGCCATGGCGATGGGGATCATGCTTTGGTTGCTTGGCATCCTTGGCTGAGAAAGAGAGAGCGGGCAGGGTGCCTCATATGGCATGGCCCATCCTCATCCCATTAAGCCTGCACATACTCACAGGGTTTTTACCTGGACCATGCTTCTTAGCAATGGCATTGAGTGGAATGGGGCATGGGAATTGACCTTATGTTGTTCTAAGATTATAGCAGTGGTTCCCAAACTTAACAAGACCGCAGCCCAATTATTGAGGGCAATATATTAATATGTATGTCAGGCCCCTTACAAAAATGTGGAATGTAGGTGCAGACGAGGAATTAAATATTTCTTCTTGTTAAAACAGGTACATATGCACCAAATATGCAGTAAAAGTTAACGTCAATACAAAGTATGCAATGCAGAAGATTATTTTACTTTTGTATATTTTGAACCACCTCACATTGACCCATAGTTAGGGGACCAGCCTGTTGTTTTTTTTGCAAATGCTCTTGATTCTGTTGAGTAAGAATGAGGTACATTCTCTGAGCAGCTGGGGTACCAGTTCATTTTCTTGTAGGCTTTGCATTAAAAATGGCAATAAGGCTGGGATCCATAGTTATTTAACGATGGCTGTGAAAATGAATTGGACGTGTAGAAGCCATCCAGGGAGAATACATGCATGAGCTTGTGTTTGTATCAACTATTCAGCACAGTCGGTTCCACTTCTGTGTTTCCTGTTTGACTGTGTGTGATTTCTACTCTTCCTGTGAACACAGTGTATGAACTCCTAAATCACTGCCACACATTCACAATGAATATGTACAGGGTCTTTTTCCTCCTAAAGCTCTACAGAGGGAGGTAGGGAGCTGCTGTGAAAGAGAAAGGTGGGAAGCCAGAGATAGATTTAGAGAGACAGACTGAGAGACCAAAGTAACAACTGAGAGAAACACGAAGAAGAGACAGCAAGAACAAAGGTAAAGAGAAATGGATTAAAGAGTGCAAGAGATGAGAAGAGAAACAGGTCCCTTCAGACACACTATATAAATAAACAAAGCTAACTTTGCGCATCACCCTTGGATGATTTGGTAGATACTTCCATCTTTCTCTGTCCCTTTTCTGTCACACACACACACACAGCAGAGTAGTATGCAGTGGAACTGTGAGACAGTGGAGCCATGGGGTGTGGAGGAACTCCTTCACTGTAAACATCAGCTGAGTGTGCTGTATTGTCTCTGCTGCCCCCTGCAGGTGGAGGTGAAGCCCTACGTGCTGGATGATCAGCTGTGTGACGAGTGTCAGGGGGCGCGCTGTGGGGGCAAGTTCGCCCCCTTCTTCTGCGCCAATGTCACATGTCTGCAGTACTACTGCGAGTACTGCTGGGCCAGCATCCACTCCCGTGCCGGGAGGGAGTTCCACAAGCCGCTGGTGAAGGAGGGTGGGGACCGGCCTCGTCATGTGTCCTTTCGCTGGAGCTGAGGGGCCCATAGCCCCATCCCCTCCCCCACCCTGAGCCCCAATCACCCCCACCCCCCCGCCACCCCCCTGCCCACACACACGCATCATCCACCCACCCACCCAGCATACTGGGACAGCGCTGCACCCCTGCTCCCTCCCACCCCCCACCCTCCCACCTCACTAGAATTAACCTCTACTATGACGATGACGACGGCTCTACATGAGTCCTTTTTTATTTTATTTACTGTTCTCAGCTCATTGTCCTTATACATATGTATTCTGTATTTGGAAAAAGGAAAAAAATCTGTTGAGAATTTGCACTTTGGCACTAAAACCTACATAAACTACACATTTTAGAGGGTATCGGGCCTCATACCAGAACCTTGATATTCTGACATCCCTGTCCTGTTGGTTTGGGGGTTCAGTCTGCCCCATAAGAACCTGCCCCACCAGACTGATCCCCAAGTGAGACTATATATATGAAAAATTATATTTTTTTGTTTTATATCTATCTATATATAGATAATTTAATTTTATGTGACAGGAGCATGCACTTATTTTCAGAAATGGTAGGACATTGCCCCTAGTAAAAAAAAGAAATTACCAAAGGTAAAAGAATAATTAATTTAAGATAATAACAAAATAGGTGGCATAACATGTAGCAGAAAAAAATTAAACAATTATTCAATAATCAGTAGTATGGGTCAAAATACCCAAATTTAGAATAACAAGCCTATATTTGCTTTCCATTTTGACTTTGAAATATTAATACCTCATAAGCTCAATCAGAATCCTTTTTTTGCTTTTAATATGTTTGGTTAGGTCTTTTATTTGTAATTTTTTTATCATTTTAGTGTTATGTAATGTAATGCTGCAATAGCTTTTGCTGCTAAATCCATGGTATATCCTGATGCCATAGTACTTTATTCAGGCTCAGGTGTAACAACAAAAAAGGACAAACAAGTGATAGCGGAGTGCACCTTCTGCCGAGGGGAATAGATTAGCATGGAGGGGGGCGCCCTTGAAAACGGCGGGTGGGAGGGGTGGGGTTTAGGTGGGGGAGGGGCAGGGGAGGGCCGTCCCTGACTGCATGTTTAATTCAATCAGGTTGCTGCATGCAATACGATTTCAGTATCATGTCTATTATTCGATTCTGCCCACATTGCACACAACATAAATTATGTATATGTACGACTACAGCGCGAACTGGACGCAGCAGGGAAAACTGGTAAAATATACTTCTGTAAAGTACCACAGCACATTGAATTTCGACCGATCGCGGCATCGCAGGGCAGGCTCTGCTTGACTGCTCCTGACTGCAGAGACAAGCATTACCACGTTAACCACGGTTTATCATGGGTTAATTAGATGTAGGATATCCTTTAAAAACTGTCTGATTAGGTGAAGTACATTTGCAGTGATTGTTAATATATAATTGTGCAATTTTTATACAGTATGTAGTTAGGTCTAAGTATGTCTAGAACTGTGATTCGCTTTAACTGTTGTTGATGTCTGACATAGAAGTCCTGTGAAAACTTCATGACTAGTGTAAACACACAAGTACACACACACTCACACACACACACACACACCAAATCACATACTGTATACATAGACAGATGCATTCTCTCTCTCTCACACACAGGCGGGCATGCATGGCGCACAGCCACACACACCCAACATCACACAATACATGTACTACATGCACAAAAATACATGTACTCTCACTCATGCACACATACACTCAGAACAAAGACAGTGAGCTGGAGTCTGAGAAACACAGATTTGTCTGTACCATTGACATAGCTTAAAATTGTGTCCACAAACCAAAGAGCTCGTGATTAACACTTCAGCCACCAACACACTACCATGACAACAGCTGGCCCTGCTCCTGAGTGTCAGGCCCTGCTCCAACTGGTCTGACCGCTGACGTAGGCACGTTTTTTATTTTGCAGAGAAACGGATAAAAGAAAACGGAAGGCAATAAGTTTAAAAGAGGAAAATGAAAAGCCTAAGACCTGTCTGCAACAGAGGCAAACTGAGCTCCGGTCTCAGCCAGCACACAGTGTTCCGTCTCTGCGATGATGACATTGCAGTGACGCTGCTGCGAAGTTGCAAAAGCGTTTGTGCGTTAGCTGGGGTATACCCTGATTTTCCTGGGAAGCTTGAAGTAGAATTTTGACCTGCTAAAATGGTGGACTTTTTTTGTTTAGCAAAAGGGTTTAACATTGGGATGGGTGAGGGTGTTGGGAGGGGGCTGGGTTTTGAATGCAACATGAAGTATTGGCTGCTGAACCTGGGATGGGCTGGGCTGGGCTGGGAGGATGGGTGGGGGATGGGGAGGGGGGAGGGGGCAATACTGGTGAGGGGGTTAGTTACTCTGGTTTTTAGCAGTTCTGTGGACAATCCGACAGACTACTACAACACCACAAGTAGATAATTGCATCACGTCCTGTTTTGTGTGTCGTGATTGTCCCATGTTTGTCCCCTTTCGGTCCTTATTTCTTAATTTTAGTAGCAAGTATTGGCTTTAGGATGAACTTTTTTCGTTTCTGAAAAAACTAAACTAAAAAAATAACAAAAATTACTTTTTTACTGATCAAAAGAAAAAAAAACAACAAAAAAGGCTGATAATGATTAGTATCCCTATGAAAGTGAATTCTGGGCTTTTTTTGTGACATTACTTTCCCAGCCCAGATAGGTTTTCTATGTGTGTTCATTCTCTGGTAAAGACATTTGTTATGCACTACCCTTTGTATCTGGACAAACAGTCAGCTATTTTTTTTGTTAAGAAAAAAGATAAAGCGTGCTTTCTGACTGACATGATCTTTTGCAATACCTCAATTTTGAAATATAATAGGAGAGAAATTGATATTTTCTAAGTAAGTTTATTCAGATAAAAATATATATATTAATTTAATTCTGCAAGAAAAATGATTTAACAGATGGTTAATTTTATTTTTGTCATGCTTATTTGCTTTTTATTTTTGGAAAAAATACTGAAGGAGCTAGAGCTTTATAACTTTAATATAATGATGTAGTTAGCTGAAGTACAGAGTCTACCTTATTACAGTGGGAAAGGATTGCAGAAAGAGTTTACCCCTTGGTGGACCTACCGGACGTCATGGGAGTCTGGATGAAAATGATTGAATGAGAGGTAGCGTTCCAAGGAAATTATTAATTCATTCGAATTAAGAGAAAAAAGTTAACAAGAAGAAAACAATCTCCATTTGGTGCTGAGAAAGATAATTGAAGATACTTCCCTTGTTTTGTATATTTATAATCAATCATTTATTACGCTGACCAGAATTGTGAGAGATCTTCTGTTCATGTTATTTTTTTAAAAGATAACTTTTTTATGTTTCCTAAAAGTATGTGCTCCCTTTTGTTTTGTAAATCGACATACCCTGCTTTGTTAACTTGACGTTATTAAAAAAAAAAAAGACTGTTGAGGGTCCTTGTGAAGGAGGAGAAGAAAAAGAATGTTATTTTTAAAATAAAGATTCAAAGTGTTTCAGCTGTAACTTGATCGAAAGCCCCCATGGAGCTTTGGGTGCGTGGTGGCCTTTTCACGCAAGACTTGAATTAGTCCCATTTTTTTTAAGGCTAACAACCTCGATTCTTTGTTGTAATGTGCAATACTGTTTGTACTGTTTGTAAAAAAGAAAAAAAGATAAGAAAAAGAGGCATAAATCTTTATTGCAGATTTATTTTCATTGCAAGCATTGTGATTCACTACGATCATTTTCTACTGTGTATTTACCTACTCTTCGTGCTAGTACCTTCCAGTAGTAATGTAGCCTTTGTACTGAGAAATTTTTCATTATTTTTAGAGATTTTTGCTAAAAAAAGAAAATTGAAACATATTTACATATTTTTCATTTTTATTTCGTATTTTCTTTACAGACTTATTTCTCAACCATTAATATAGTTGTTTCTGGGGGAGACTTTCATATCTGGTCAATGTCATTAATATTATTTTGTATTTTTACTTGGAATAAATTAATTTTATGATGCTAATTCTTTAAAGTTTATTTTTTCGTTTTGTTCATTTATTTGTTTTGAAGCTAAAAACCTTTGTAATATTGTTACTAAAGTGTCTAGATTTTTGAAATGCAAAGCTTTATGTATTAACTCGCTGATGTGGTTTACATTAGTGTGGCAATGATCTAAAAAAAAAGACAAAAAAAAAAACAATTCTGGCTGGTGATGTTAAGTGATTGGCAATGTAATGAATGAATGGGCAATAAAAGACCATAGCAGAATGGAGTGGACACAGTATGTTGTGGTATTGCGGGAGCAAGACTCCACTGCTACCCCATCTTGTGGAATAACATTAGCTGGGCAGGGGGTTGGCTGGCACAGTACTTTCTGTGGGAACTTTTTAGGTTAAAACCATTGCATTTAAATTTCATTAACATTTTTTAATGTTCTCAAAGTCAAACACACTTGTAATGAGGAAGTGATTTTGACATATGGTTTGTTTGCATGATTATATTGGAGTAGAAATGCATTTGACTGACACCATTCACTGGACATAAGTGAAAATTATGCTTCATTTAATTGTGTTTACTAGCACCCCTCTTATTTGGTATAGGTTTCATTTTTTTTAAGTATTGAGATTACCTTGCTGATATACCAAGACATATTGGTAGTTTGGTGTATCAAATAGGGGGCAGAAAAAGTCCTCTCCAGACTTCGTATTGGTGGTAAACTTTCTGTGTGAAGTACTGTGACATCCCACTGCCCCCCAACCCCCAAAAAAAAAAAAAAAAAAAAAAAAAATGGATACTAGTTTGTCTTGTACTTTGTACAGGTGGTCTTTGACCAACTCATTTCTCACCACTAAGCTGCTGGGCCCTTTGCTGGGCCGGTGTTAGACTCACACCAATAAAGTATTTTTGAGTTTGTAAGATCCTGACAATGAGCAACTATCTTTAAAAACAAATGGGCAAAAATGTTGGGGGAGGGAGAAGCCATGTATTTGGTGATGGTGAACATTTCATTTCTCTATATGAATATATCTATATCTTTCATGTAACACTAGGTTTGGGTAGCATCTCTTCCCCTTCCCCCTGGACATTTTCTCTAAGCAAACAGTAGGCCTACTTGTCCATCATGTTGTGATCTTAAAAAAAAAAAAAAAGATTGAAATAACTGCTCTTCACTAGTTGTTTCCGTAGACTAACCACTACTTTTAAATGTACTTTTTAAGATAATGTTTTTTGTTTATTTATTTTTCAATCTTTTCCTTTTGGGTGTGATTGCTGGTTCTATCTTTGACGGGGCTTTGAGATTGTTGACTTGGACCTACGCTTGTCTGAATCTGCAGTACTACTGTGAATACAACATGGAGCTCAATGCTGCTATCGCTTATTACTGCTTCAAGTTTGTAGTTCCAACTTTATTTTTTCCCTCTCTGTACTAATAAGCAGCTCTTATTAAACGTAGTTGTATGACACAGTGGAACTTGTTGTCTCTTGCATGGCCTCACAACACTTACACTTTGCTTCCAGGTGAAATGCTTTGTTTAGAACATGAAATACCAAAGCAAGAGTACTTTTGGGGGTAGATGCTGCACAAAGCATGTATGAACCGTTGTCAGGTCTCTTTAAAAAAAAAAAAAAAAAAAAAAAACAACTGTAACTGGCTGATAACCACTCTGCAGGGTTATAAACCTTTTTGAAGAATGCAAGTGTGGAAACCTAACTCATCCAACTCTTTCCTTTACTATGGCTATAACACCTATCTCTAATCTTAGCATTCCCCTTAATGCTCTAAATCCTCATATTTTCCTGTAGTCCTAACCTTTAACCTCAAATTATGACATCACAATAAGCTCAGGCCACTCCCACTGGCCTGGACTCTAACTCTAACTCTAACCTGTCTGTCTACCCTGTAACCTCTTGCTCCCCCTCTCTTTCTGAGACCTCCCTGATGTCTGCATCATTAGTAAACATGCTTTTGAGGGTTTGTGGTGAGCTGCCACATACTCTTGGATGGGGGAGAGATAAAGGTCTTTTGAATGTTTCCAGAAATAAATCATTTAGGGTTATTCAGCAGTGAGCCAGGAGCTGAGACAGCAGCTCTTTAAAAGCTCTGCATGCCTTTGCAGAGTCAGAGAAATCAACTGCAGCACTGAGTCCACAGCACAATAGAGGCACAGGAATGTACTGCGGTAGAGTAATGCACATAGAGACCCACGACTGCAGCACCCTGCGCTGTCAGACCGACCACATATACAAAGCCGCCACTCTACAAGAGGTGTAGAATGCTGTGGAGATTACACTTTCTTTATAGTTGAGAAGCTTTTGTCATGCTGCTCCTTCAGACCAAAGAAGCAATGGCAGCCACAGCCCCAGGTGTTTAACTCCTGATATGGAAGCAATACCCTTCATCTGGCCATGGGGTTTCACAGTAAGCAATGCATCAGAAATGGAGGTGATGCTCTGCAGTATATAGGAACTAAAGAATGCCGGGGGGGGTCATGAGCAAGCCTATTGGTGTTGCAGCATGAACGTTTTGTGTACCATATTCAACAAACCACATTCGCTGTGACCAAGGGAAGAATTACAACTCCAGGGAGCAGAGGTGTGTGCTGAGAATGTTTTAAAAATTCATTTAAAATTCAAATTCCAGTGATCATCCCCCATGATTAGCTCTTGCATATGCAAATACCATTGCAATCCATCTGCTATCTGCAATACAATTCTCCAGTAGAGCCTCCCATTACGATAGCCTGATTAAAGTATTTTTTTAGCGATAGTAGTCTTCAAAGGCATGAACACAATGTTTTGCTAATCAGCATGTACTTCAGAGGTAAAACCAGCATAGGATGGTTCCACATGTTCGTACAGTCTTAAATACAGATTTTGAGACTAGTATGACATTGTCAGCATTACCGGTTTCAACTCAAGGTATACCATATCACAACCCACCATATTTTACTGTGGCTTTCGGTATTCTGTACTAGGGATTCAAAGCACAAGGAAGGGTTTAAACTCCTAAACATTTGCCACAATATTCCTCCTACAGGCCTGGCTGACCCACAAGAATGGCAATGAAATGGATTTAGGGACACACAACAGCTCTTTAGAATTTATTATAATTCTATCAGCTTAAACAAAAACAGCAAGTACAGAAATATTTACAGTTCGTAGATTTTTTTTTTTTTTTTTATTATTTAAAACCCTCTTATGAAGACTGAAGGACAATTTGATCTCACTCCTCAGAGTACCTGCCTAGCGGCCATGGGATTTCAGAGGCAAACACTTACAGGAAGTACACTCAGATTTTTTTTTTTTTTTTTTGTTTCTTTTTTCTTTAAGCATGGAGGAAGGGGGTGTTTCACAGCAGCAATAGAGGATCAACAATACAGTTGTTTGCCTCAGTTCATGGTTGTGAGGCAACATCACAGAAGCCAGAGAGTTTGTGCTTTAAGAGCTGAGAAACGATGACAGACACCCCCCTCAGGCGCAGGATGTGCAAGTTCAGCCTCTCCAGACCCATGGGTATAAAAATCGGCATCGCCCTGGTAGTACTTATGACACTGTCCAAAAAACCAGCCCCTCTTGTACACACACAAACACACACGCACACACACGCACACACACTCACGCCCGCACACACACTCCCACACACACAGCCTTTATTTACAGTCACAGTCATTGAGGGAGCTAAAGCTTTAAGACTGAGAATTAAAAAGAACAGCATAGCTTGGCGCTTGTGAATGGAATGGTCCTTCATCACAGAAGGCCGTGTTTCTGAGACAACGGTAAGGGTGGAAACCTTGAGTCCATTCTAAAAAGCACTGCCCCTCCTTCTGCTGTATCTCTCCTTCCCTCTCCACTCAGCTGCCCATGCCCATGTGTAGGATGACTGTCAGATGGCAGGGGTGAACGCAGGCAGGACAGCTGGGTGTAGTTGTGGGTGGAGTAAATCATTGCAGAGCACAGAAAGCTTTTAGGGATGTAGGCATGGCAACTGGCTGGAGAGAATGCATGTTGAGATGTATGAGGTGGTCCGAGTGCTGCTGGGCATGGAAGGTAACGGTCACACTGGGGAGGGCCGTTTCTAGGCGGACAGGTTACTGGAGAGAGTGCATGAAGCTGTCAAGGTCGTATTCAGCATCATACTGCTGCTGGTCCCACAGATCCCCCAAGCCATCCAGCACTGACTTCATGGAGGCTTTCCCTATTGAAGAGGCGGCAGATGACTCGCCTTTCTCAGCCTTCTCGTCCTATGGGAAACAGGACATTTGGTTATCATTCTAGAGGAATCAAGCAGTGCATGAGTGGGTGTGGGCTGTAGGCAGGTGCAGAGGATTACGATGCTTACCTTGTCCAGGGTAAAGAGGTTGAGCAGCTGGTCTGTGCCCATGCTCTGCAGGCTGGCGTTCTCCTGGCTGATCACTGTATTGGCGATGCTCATCTTAAACTTCTGCAGGCCCATGATCTTCTCCTCCAGGGTGCCACGAGTGATCAGACGGTACACATTTACCACGCGTTTCTGAACAGACAAGACAGACATGAAGGTTTCACACATCACATCTCCAGACTACGCACACATTCACTACTCTAACATTTTATCTGGAACAGGTTCTATTCTCTGGGGTTGCGGGTACTGCACCACTGAGCAAGATGATCCTGTTCATTGCAACATCCAGTATTGACTTTGGAAGCATCTGCTTCATAATTTGTCAGATTCAATTCTAAGTAATGGTAATCCAATATTACTGTAGCTTGACAGAAAAAAAAAAAAATAATAAAAAAATTAGGACTATCAATGAAGTGCCATCCATTGAGCAAGTCTACAAAGCGACATGTAGGCCTATGTATTAAAAGCAGCGCCACACACATGTGCATAAATACATAATTTCGTTTAAGGGACATTCTTCAATTTCGTTACAGAGGTTGTAGTCATCCCCTGGTTGGAGATCTTTGTATAAAAAAAAAAAAAAAAAAAAAAAAAAAAATGCCCCTTCCCTTTCACATACAGACCACCCTTAACATCAGAGCTGTGTCCCCCCAGACCCATGGTACCTGTCCGATCCTGTGCGCGCGATCCATGGCCTGCAGGTCCCTCATTGGGTTCCAGTCATGCTCCACAAACACCACTGTGTCCGCTCCAGTCAGGTTCAGGCCCAGCCCACCCACATGGGTGGTCAGCAGCAGGACATCGATGGAAGGATCATTGTTGAACCTTTTGGGAGAGGAGAGTAGGTGCTTTAAACAGAGGAAATCTTGGAACGTTGAGCCTCAGCTGTTGGCCTGGTGCTACACATTTCATTTTTAACCTTACTTGTAAAGTATGTGCATTTGGAATGCCACTGCAGCCTTCTTCTCTTGGGGAGGGGGTATACTGATCATTTTTTAACTTCCACAAACAATGTATGGCCCTAACAGCACTGTTCGGTGATACCCATAATGTAGGAAGCTATGTTGGTCGTATTCAACCACCTGGCCAACAGCCAAATAAACGTATATCAGAAATCCTGAAGTGTCAACTGCTGGCCATCAACCATTGTTTAACAAATTTAATAAACAGTAATTAGAGGACTAGTCATCCATGAACAAGATTTTAAGCAATCCATGTTTCAATGTGGAGAGCAAAGCCTTCACAGAATAAACGATCTCAGGCCGACACCCTAAGGAAACTCCTTAGGTTTACACTCCAATCATTGTCCTAAACTCCACCCTCCTACCCCTGGCACCACAGGCTGTGCCACACGGGCACTCACCTGGAGACGATGGAGTGGCGCAGGCCAGCTTGCACACTGCCATCCAGCCGCAGGTAGGTGACAGAAGGCAGCTGAGGCTTCAGCAGGTCATGCTCAACGATGTCCAGCATGCTCTTCAGCTGGCAGAAGATCAGCACACGATGCTGGGCCACCACTGCCTCTGTGCCCGCCTCCGATGACCCAGCCCCACCCAATCCACAGTCCAGCAGCAGCTGCAGAGACACACCACATTTACACACATGCAGTGGAGCGAGTGCCAGTGTGACCAATCTGTGAGCATCCATCAGCTATGCGTGTATGAGAAATTTGGGTTTTTGGTTTGTGTCTGTGTCCACAACATATGCCCTGAAGGACAAGTCTTGTCTTACTTTTCCAGGATGGAAATTGAGTATTTATGTGTTTTTGGTCATACCTGCTTGAGAGCGGACAGTTTGGGTGCATGCTGAATGTCTCTGAGACTGGAGTGCTGAGAAGCGAGCTGCTCTGTGATGCGCTTGTGCTCTGGGTGCAGGGGGGTCAGGACCAGTGCAGGGTGGTTACACAGCTTCCTCAGGTACTGAAGTGCCTGGGGATAACAAACCATTTGTTAAACTCAGACACATGACCTTTGACTGACCTGAAACATGTACCCTATGACCTCAGACTGACCTGGAAGACATGACCAGTGGCCTTCAACTTGGGTTTGTCCTCCTCTTCAGATCCTGCAGCAGTTGAAATGGTGTCCTCTACACTGACCTTTGCCCGCGACCTGGCAAAGTCTTCGTACAGTTGGACCTGGAGAGCAAGGGAATTTGGAGGAAAAAAGGACAATGAGAAGGACAGTTTTAAGCATGCTTTAAATGCCTTCACACATTACTACAGGTACAAAAGCCTGAAACCCAGGCTACAATTCCTAACAGACAGCCTTCTTATCAGAGCAGGGGGACGGGGGCTTTAGCAGAGCTGGCAGAACATTAATAACTGCGCCACATGAGAGGTAGGCAGCTGGTTGCCATCTGTACAGCGGTTTCATACCGACCGTTACCCAGGCAGGAGGCCCACAGTAGTTGTGGAAACTATGAAATTATGGGGTGGTAGACAGGGGCGCCATGAAGCTCTTTTCCCCCCATTTTCGTTTTTTCAGAGTCAATAAACCCAGAGTGTTAGATTCAACAAAAAAGTAATGAAAACGAGGAGAGAGAGCGAACACCCCGACTGCTTCATTTTAGCACAAAGGCCTGAATTGGGAGGGGGTAAGTTCCTGTAGGGCTGGGATGAATCTTTCCATCTTTCATGCAGCAACAAGACTCATTTCATCCAAGGGCAACAGCTAGGCAGATTCACACTGTCAGAACTGTAAATCCAGGCATAGAGGGCAGGACAATAATAAAACCAGAAGGAACTCGGGGGTAGGGGTTTACACAAGAGCCCTGCCAACATGCCACTGCTCTCCCCCAGACCTGGAAAAACCAATTTAGAGGACAATGGATGTTGGACTCTGATATCCAACAGGTCACTGCCAAAACAACCTTACATCAGATACCAAACTGTATTGAAGCAGAGTTATTGGGACCATTGTACACCACTATATGAGGTGGTGCTGCTAAAGCTGCTAAAAGTGGGGCTCTCTGGCAGACACAAAACTATTTTTCTTTTCATTGACAACCACTGGTCACCAGCAGGAGGCTGTTTAAAACCCTCCATCTGAAATTCAAGCTTGACTTCTAACTCGCATGGCCCCGGTTATGGCATGCTCTTTTATCATTAGTTATGTGAGGGTGTATTAACAGGCTCTACTGGAGGGGGGGACAAATTCAGACAGTGTCAGTTTGAACATATAGGGGGCTGAGACAGCAGTAATAGTGGTTACCTGTAGGGGGCTGAGATTGCAGTAATAGTCCTGAATGATTTTAGGAGGCAGGTCCTGGAGGACATCCTCCTTCATCCTCCTCAGAAGGAAGGGCAGTACCTGGCGATGCAAGGCCTCCATGGCCAGCACACCTGGAGAGGAGGCCCACAAGTCAGGGAAGGCAGTCAATTAAACAGTAATTCTCCCCCTGCCACTAACTCAGTCTGACACAATCACAGTGGTCAAGCAAAGAGTAATTCTAACATATTACCAGAAATGCTTATGGTCAGCAGACTCTCACCTGCCTCCTGCTCTCTGGAAGAGCTCTTGGCGTCACGGCTGGCTAGGATGGGCTTGCCATAGCGGGCAGCAAACTGGCGCTCAGTCCCCAGGAACCCCGGCATGAGAAAATCAAAGAGAGACCACAGCTCCAGAACATTGTTCTAAGGGGAAAAACAGATCCTGTAACTGCAACCATCCAATGAAATACTACAGAATGTCTATATGTATTAGGACATGGTGTTATTAAATCATACATCAATAAATATTTAAGAATAGGAAGCAAAGCTTGGCAAAGTAAAAAAGGAAAACCTCAGATAGCACATGTAACAAATACAGCAGGTGCTCTACTTGTTTGATGAATGAACATTCATCAAAGTGCCACCGCATGGTTGACCCACACTATAGTCACTACATCTGGGAGACTACTACAAAAGGCCTTCATATTAGCACACAGACTCATGTTCAGTTAAACCACACATAAAAATTCTAGTTTCAGTTTATTCCAGAATTTTTAAAATTTAAAAAAAAAAAAAAAAAAAAAAAAAAAAAGTGGGTTACACCCAGTTTGCTGAAATGCAGCTTCTACATTTGGAATCATATCTGTGAAATTCCAGGTGCCTTAATGATGCATGTTGAGGCTTTCCCTTCAAGGATCTTTACACTCATGCTGATGGTAAGAGTTAAAAAGGCATTAAGTGCCCTTGAGATTAGGAAAAAACATTGCCAATTATTATGATTACCACCCATTTAGGTAATGTTTTTACTATCCCCCAGCTCCACCTAACGAACCTCTCCTGTTATCGCTCGAGGCCAGAGTCCCCACCCTGTCAGAGTATGACCATGCATGTGCTAAAGGATTAAACCCACATCCGTCTCTCAGGAGCTCAGCACACTCTGCACACTACTGCCATTAAGTTAGAGTGTGGCTTATGGAAAAGCCAGAGTCAGCACCCAGAAGCAGCTCAGAGTTTCCTGTGCCTTGCTCCCCCTGTACATCTTGAGTGCAGCTGTGTGCGCATGCGCCTCTTACCTGGATGGGTGTGCCCGAGAGGATGATGCGGAAGTTTGCGGCCAGCTGCTTTATTGCTTTAGACAGCTTGGTTTTGCCATTTTTGATGACATGACCCTCATCGAGGATACAGTAATTAAATTTGATATTCCTGTGGGGAAAAACAGAATAAATGACCATTTATCTGAATTGCATAATACATGAGAGGGCAAAAAGAGCCGTGAAGTTTGAAAAGATCAGGGCTCAGGGAATTAATTACCTAAAAAAGTCAATGTCATTTCGTACAACATCATACGAGGCGACCACAAGGTTGTGCTTCTTCACCTGGTGCTGTAATCTGAAATAAAGACAGTAGAGAAGCTGGGTTCAAAAATATTCATTTCCAGCATCACTTAGTTCTGTAGAAAGAAATTTAAAGAAATTTCTGTCAAGCTTGGAAAGTAATTACTGTTTCATACCACAGGGTCTTCAGTTCAAACCAGTATAATACAAAATACTGTTAATAGATACCTAACGAACATCAAACTGGTTGATTGATGGCAACCCCCAAATCAATATCAGCTCCCATGACTGAGATAAAACGTAGCCCCATTCTATGGGCTTAGAATTGCATACTTGTGCCCTTTTCCCACTGTTGCTTATCCAAAAGCAAACTATTATTTAGTAATTGGTTGACAGGAATTGAAGGGTTATGGCTATCAAGTACCAACTGTATGCAAAGATAAAAATCTGTGCAACCTCCTTACTCCCCTAGTATAGCTGGGATGAATTAATGTTTTATTCATTTAGTCTCTACAGGAAATTTTTACACAGTTTGGGAGACCTCTGTTTGTTGGTACATGTTTGGCTAATTGAGCTGCCTGGTCATGGCATCTAGTTAATGCTATCCAGTGGCTCAGATATGTGGTTGTTGGCTGCTCTGAAGGTTAGAGGTGCTGCTCACCGAGCTCGCTCCGTGGGTGGGCCAGTGTAGTGCAGGGGATTCAGGTACTCTTTGGTGCAGAACTTGCCCACCTCGTCCACCCAGTGGCCTGTGAGCGTAGGGGGGCAGACCACCAGGGAGGGCAGGGGGCCACAGTCGGCTGCCTTCGTTTTTGCATATTCCTGTGCTCTGTGTTCGTAAGTACCATTGTTATCATCATTACCACAAACTGTCACACACTTGTGTCTACTATACTATCTCCTAGACACTTAACAGACACTGATCTATTGCCTCCTTGATCAATACCCAACCATGCAGAATGGTCAGTCCTAATAGCTTTCATGCCCATACCATTATGGAGGGAAACCAAGCTGTCTCCACACACACACACACACACACACACACACACACACACACACACACACACACACACACACACACACAGACACACACAGACACACACAGAGACACACAGAGACACACAGACACACACAGACACACACAGACACACACAGACACACACAGACACACACAGACACACACACACACACACACTACATATTTACAGACCATATACTAGACAAAAATGTATTCTTTGCCAGCACTGCCCCAAACCATGAATTTTGTGAAATCACTGACTAATTTGAAAAAACAGGGCACTTTGAATGTGTTAGGTGGGGAGTAGGGTGACTGTATGAGGAGTGGGCAACGTACCTGAGGTAGTGGTCCCCTGCGAGGATACAGATGGACTGCAGGGTTTTCCCCAGACCCATGTCATCACACAAGATCCCATGCAGCTTGTACTTATTCAGGAAGGAAAGCCAGTTCACTCCATCCTACAGTGACACACATAGCATCAAAGCTAGCTCCATGACCACATCCACAGGCCCAGAGAAATCACATCCTTAAACTTCTTATATGACCGCCACTTAAAACACAGATCACATGGCTCAGACTAGGTCTTTTTCCAGCCTTTGAGGTCCACAGGCTGCCCATACTGACAGAATCCAATGATGTGTCATTCGTATCAATTTCTCACCCACATACTGTATCGATCTCAAAATGGGTTTGAAATGTAGATCATATTAGCTAGCGGTTTGCAATCAGAAACTGATACGATGAAAACAATCTCTACTGCACTGTAATGGTGTCTGCCCAAACAGCAAATTGCTGCAAAAATTTTCCAGAGCAAATGGAGACTTCCAGAATGCAAGGTCAAACTCAACTATGAGGCTGATATCTTGCAGAAACTAACTGGAAAGGCAGTTTTATGGAATGGTAATATACAACCTACAATGCTGTCAATAAATGAGCATTAGCAGCAAGTTAAACTCTAACCTCTGAAATTCTACAAACAGAGCTGCTGATGGAATTGAAATATGAACCAAATCTCTTAAATATGAACAAAAAGGACTAACAGGTTGAAACCATGTCAAAAAACAGTCCAATACCAAACCAGACAAATCAATAGCAACCTTTAACGACACATTAGAGTGCATCAGAATATTTCTTCAAATACTGCTGCTGCTGCTGCTGCTGCTGCTGCTGCTGTGACCATCCTCCCTGGCTGTTCCCAGCCCAGCTCCACACACACTCACTGGTTCCAGGCCATCTCCGGTGCCCTGGCTGATGAACAGTTCACTGGTGCTCTGGCCGCCAGCTCTCCACCTGCAGCTTTTTAGCTGATTAATTTTTTCCTATCACTTAGAGAGATGGGATGAGACGGGGGAGGCTGGCAGGAGACTAAGAAGAGTGCAGTCTATTTAAAAATTGACTCCTTCAGTCCAAAAAGCAATGACTTGTCAGGTTTTTCTCCCCCATTCCAGCTGCATATGAAATGCAGCCCATTTGTACATTTGGCAGGAGAGCACCTGACGAGTGATGAGGAGATGGAAAGTGCTGAGATGCTGACAGGGGAGGAGAAGAGAGGCCAACCATTCACACAATGCTGAGGGTCAATGTCACCTGTGAAGGTGGCAAAGACATGTGCTTTCCGAGACACGTCTGTGGGCATAGATGCACACACGTGTAGACTGACTGAGACAGAGACAGCGGTGTCTGCTTACCTGCTGGTACTTTCGGAGCTCAGCTTTGATGGGGACAGGGATTTTGTAGTTCTCCAGCTTACGTCCATCCAGTAGCTGCTCCAGGAAGTGTCGCTCCCTGGCTTTCTGTCTGATCAGCTCCTCTGACATGTTGGGGGGGTCTGGTATGCCCGCCTGGACAACCATGTGCAGAGCCCAACCACAAACAGAAACAACCACACCACCACCAAATAAACACACAACACAAAATCACACACACAAACACACAGCTTTTCGGTTATACAGCAATGCTGACATTTTACATTAAATCTTTTCACTTTTTACTGCCAGATAAATTTTTAAACAACTGCATACCTAACAAAGGCAAATTGGAACCTCCAGTTAAGATGTGCCAACACTGAAACATACGTGGACAAAGTGTATGTAAAGACACTGCCCTCTCCTGGTTATCTGACTGTATAACAACCACCATCTGAAAATGAACCTGCAGCTGACAGACAAGTATCACCCTGTCTTTTGAAACTGAACATTAACCCAATGCAAAAATGTATGACAGGCACAATTATATGGCACCTAAACCCCATTGTATAACTATATAAATACATGGCTGAACATTTACAGTGTGTCAAATCTAAACTCAGTCAGAGGATATGCAAAAGAAATTGTATAATGTTTTGATGATTTGGTGATGCAATGCAGTAAACGGATGAAATATACTGTAATACAGAAACACAGGAACATACTGAAGTAATGAATAAATGTCCATGGCAGACTGTACCTCTAGCGGTAGTAGGCGTATGAGTGTGGCGAAGCACTGCGTGGCCATAAAACGCACGCTTTCACTCTGGTCACTCATGCGGCCCAGAACTGGCACCACCAGCAGAACGATGTATGGCACAATGTCCACATCCAGCTGCTCCATTACACCTGAGAATCAGTCAAGGTGTATCCACAAACCAGCACACATGCATACACTAGTATGTAAAACTAACTTACACATTTACACCCTGGGATCAGCATGCACACAACTATGTGCACATGCAAACACACATAATTGACCACATGCATTTCATCATCAGTCATAACACTAAGTAGCCAGGAAAAACTGGTAAGGATCTGAATGTGTTAAATTTCTGTCATTTAAATCAAATTCAAACACCCATTCTTGGGAAGCCTTGGTGAATTAAATGAATAATAATGTGTCAGAAGACTGAATGCAGGCCCCTTGTCCGTTTTTCCCCTCAGTAAAACTAGAACAGCTATGGCTCTGGGGAACACTTATATGTCTGTTCTAAGAGACTTCAATACCCAGAGGCCTCAGGCATAAATGTGCACATCTCAAACTGAAGTCCTCTGAACAGTCAGCCAGTGTACTCATGGTGAGGATACAGGCCATGGCCTCGATAGCACCCTCCTGTTTGGTGCAGTCATCGATTGCACCCAGCCAGGGGAGCACGCGCTCCAGGAAGACGTTCATGGTTTCCATGGTAGCAATCTTGCTGAGCACACCCACGCAGCGAGCAGCCATGTGACGCACGGCTGTGTAGGGGTGCTGCAGGGAGGCACACAGGTGGGGCAGGTGCTCCAGCAGCTGGGAAGAGACAGAATGTACAGGGACAAGGGAGATGAGCAGGAGCTGAACAGGAATGATCAATTTCCTGTTAACCTTCAGTGCCCTTGGCACTCCGTCACTGCTGTGGTTATCTGTGATACTACTTACACAAACATAAATGTGAGTTTGTGCAGTCTGTCATGACAGTTAACCCAGGAAAACCACACTACTTCAGTGAACTGCACTTTGAACACTGCACTACAACTACAACATTAAGCACTATTCTTTTATGAATGTGGAGGGAACAGTCTGCTGACAACATAACCAAGATTTAAAAACAAAAAAAAGTGCAATACTGTGACTACTGTATCTCAATTAACTCAAACTTTTGATAATGTTTAAATGTTCCATCCCTACAAACCATTAAGACCAGTCCTACCAACAAGCCCACAAATTACCACCACCTCACTGACTGAACAAACAAAACCCTCTATATGTAAAAAGGTACAAAGTGCAACACTTTTGCAAGGAAATGAGTTCCAGGATGCATCACTTCCTTTTAAATGAGTATCTATACACAACCAATGATTACTGGATAAGGAAAAGTGCTTGTGACCAGATGGCTCCAGGTTAAAACTTGTAATTTGGAAAGCTGGACAAGAATCCGGTCAACTCAGCAATAAAAATCAGCATTATATAAATAGAAATAACAGAATAAAATAAAAAATTAAAAATAAAGGTAAGTAGAAATATAAATAAAGTATGCGTATGATGCACATAAATATAAAAGTAATTGTGCGTAAAGTGATGAGTGTTTACAGTATTACATTTAGTATTGTAACAGTGCAACCAGAGCAGACACAGTTTGGCAGATATGGCATGTGGGACCATTAGTTCTGAGAGTTCAGAAGCCCAATGGCAGAAACTGTCCTTGAGTCTGGTGGTGCATGCAGCCATGCTCCTGTATCATCTGCCAGACGGTAACAAGGACAAAAATCTGAGTGCTGGGTGACTGTTGTCCTTTAAGATGCTGTGTGCCTATCGCACACACCGCTGATGGAAGATGTCCTGAGTTTTTGGGAGTCTGTTGCCAATAACGTGCTGTGCCGCTTTCACCACTCTCTGTATTGATTTGCAGCTGTGGGCAGAACAGCTCCCGTACCACACTGTGATGCAGCCAGTTAACAGCCTCTCAATTGAGCACCTGTAGAAGTTTGTGAGGATGCTGGCGTTCATGCCAAACTCCTTCAGCCTTCTCAGGAAAAGAGCCGCTGGGGGGCTTTCTTCACCATGTTGTCAGAGTGAAATTAGTATATTAGTATATTAGAGAAGTTTTTCTCTGATATAGTTACACAACATTCCTGTTGATATAGCACTGCTTCTCTAATCTACGCCATATCACCTACATGATTTTATGTGGGTCTTCCATAAAAATGATTGTGCCGGAGGGGAAGGCGGCATATAAGCAGACTGCACTCACTCTTACCAATGGTACAAGCTCAGATGACATGGCACCTGCAGTCACCTCCAACACCTGCAGAGAGTTGACGAGCTCCTGAGCTGCAGAATCCCCTTTCTCCAACTGCAGTCTGTAGTCTGTCACAACACACAGACATTAGGTTTAACTCTCTATGCTCAGGGACTAATCACACAAGAATATTGCTGCACAGAGCTGGCAAGATCTCTACAACATGGACACACACACACAGAGGGTAATATATTGCTCTGGAAGTAATCACAGATCTGAAGCCAAAATCCATCCCTGATAATCGATTACACAGAAACACAAAATAGGATGATAATAAAGACACATATTAAACAGAGTCTTAACATCTAACAGTCAGAAATGCCACAACACAGACGTGGAGGGCATTTTGTTAAGGATTATCTCACTGAGATTAAAGAATTAGCCAGCAGAATCTGGGAAATATGTTGAATTTGGAAAAATTATAATGCTGAAAACTGAGTTTTAAGAAATTTCCATTAGATTATCCAGCAAACTCCTTATTTGATTTGAGAGATAGACCAATAAGTTTAACATGGGTCTGTAATCACAGCCATGGTTTTCTGCACAATGAAGGACAAACATCTGAAGGAAAAACACCAAGTAGGATCATACCAAAACTCTGGCCATCAACCACACCCTTCAGCAGCCCCACCATGGAGTCCCAGAGATAGGGCAGCGTGACCGTCAGCTCTGCGCCAAAGTGCCTGGCAATGGTCATAAGAGAGAATTCTGCCCCCCTTCTCTGAACAAGGCAGGGTTTCTTATTCTGCAAAACAACATGAGAGATAATCACCATCACCCTCACAACATGCTCTATCAGGCATCAATGAGAATTATGTTTAAATAATGGTAGCCAGCCACAAGCAAAATAACCAAGATAAAATTCTGTTTTCAGGGAATGATCAGCTGTACGTCAGATTGACTGCATTTTCCCCTCTGTGGTTTAACTGATTAGGCAGCTCAAACGTTGTGCTTATAAAGTTCTTCAGGCCAATACGGCAGGTACAGCTTTTTGTGTTATACATGCAAGTCCCAGCTGTCCTCAGCTCACCTCATCCGTGTCTACAGCGACTGTGCTGCCAGGGGGAAGTTCTGCGGTGGGGGTTTTAGGGGCCTTGGGAGTGGGGCCCCTCTTGCTGGTGATGGCAAATGCTGCCCTCTGGTGGCGATACAGAGTGATGATCCCTTTTGTCTTGTTGACAACATGGTGCATGCCATCTTTCTCTGAGATCCCTGCTGTAAAAAAAACATAAAAAGTACTTTATATAAATAAAATTGATGGCATACAAAAAAAATTAAGGTCTGTCTTTTTTTATCCCCCCTAAACTACTCTGATCCATTTGGGAACACAGATCTCCAATCAGTGCTAATAATGAGCACAATATCCAGATGCAGGAGGTTAGCTTATGAGCTCTCATATCATGATCAGAGATCAGTGATGTTGAACAAAGAAAGAATTTTACAGAAGCAGTTTAGAATCATACAAAATCATTAATTTAATTTAGGCCCTCTAGTATAAAAGTATTTAATTCATGATTATTAATATACTGTGCCCTTAGGAGTGATGCTTTTATAAAACTCCTGGCTCTGTATCAGACAGTGCAGATGTGGGTATCATTTTACTTCAACACAACATTACCCCTCAGCACCAGCACTATCCCCTTCTCAGACTCCAATTCAATTACATTTCTATTTTCTGCCTTGTTTTTACAGGCTGGTAAAATGAAACCGCTTCTTCGGTCCTGTCTGAATGGAACATTTTACAGAACACACAGGAGAGATTGTAATCGGTCAGGCTGACAGGGGCATCTCTTACTCCCCACCCTGAATGATTCATTCACAGACTCTGCTCTCAGATCACCATGGCCATTTGTTTACCAAATGCTAGGCTTGATTTTTAAAGTTAGGCTTGATTGAGCCAGCAGCAGGAATTAAACAGAAGCAGACTTTGGTGATGCTGTTCCTATAAACAGGAACCAGACACAGCGGTCACTGGCCAGGTCAAAACATGGGGCCATCTGATGTCAGCATCTCCAGCATCTCAAGTAGGTTAATGTGAGGAGAGGCCATTGGTGTCTATCCCAGATGTCATAAAAAGGTATGATGTTCCTTTTTAGCATCAACTAGTGCAGACACAGCACTGTGTTTGCATCACAGGTCAATGAGGGGGGAATGTAGCACTGTGACAGTACTGGAGGTTAGTGAGGGGGAATCACAGCACTGTGTCTGTACAGGAGGTTAGTGAGTGGGAATGTAGCAATGTCTGCACTGGAGGTTAAAGACGGGGAATAGAGTACCGACATCAACACTGACCTGTAATACAGGCTCAGCACCCTTGACTAACGGCATATAAACTATGATACAGTTTTCCATCATCCTCACTGAAATACAGACATAGAATTCCATCCCTGGAATTTCTGCTATACAGCAGACATCATACTCTATCTCACTCTCCAAAATGCAGTAGACACTATTCCTTCCACCCACTCCATTGATCCAACAGTAAAGAAACCATGCTCTATCTAATAGATGCTTACTTGGATATCAAGACTAACCAGGGACGAGGGCCCCTACAGTCGGATGTCATGGGTGCAGGTCTGAATGAGGTGGCAGGCATACCTTTGGCAGAGTCGTGGGTGGAGGGCACGGGGCAGGCAGCGGATGGGGTAAGCAGGGGATCGACGCAGATGGAAGTGCAGAGGTTCTTGATGATCTTGGGGTTGGGGCAGGGGGACCGGGTGATGCACTGCTGCAACAGCTTGGCAGTGAAGGAGGCGGCGTAGCCCTGCACCAACGTGTTCTCCTCCTTCTTCACCGCCTCCATCAGTGGCCGGATGACAGGGTTCAGCTTGTCAGGCAGCATCTGCAGGTTGACGATGGCGCAGGCGGTGAACATGTGCACGCGCTGGTGCAGCACCTGCCACTCCTGCCCGGTCTCCACTACCGTGGCCTGGACCTGCTGCCGCTTGCTGTCCAGCGGCTGCCACCAGCGTGACTTCACGTTTATGCCCACAGTGGACTCCGTGAAGACTGTCGTCACCTGGACATGGGTGGAGGTGAGAGTGGGAGACAGCGAGAATGGAGGGGGGGGGATGTCAATAGTCAATCTTGGCATTCACATGATTTTATGTACCCTTTAAGTGCAAATCATAAGACCTAATTACTGACTTTACAGAGTTCTGTTAAGGCTTGATTTACAACTTCTTACAAACAACCAGGCTTTATTTATTAGAATAAAATATATTTTATACTTATGTATCATTGTATGAAAGCATGTGTATCAAAGTGATATTTCCTGTGGCTCCCATTCAGATCTGTGTTCTACTCAAGGTTTCTTCATAAGTTAGGGAGACTTTATCCCTGATCACTGTCACCCTGCCCTTGCTCTGGGGAGATGGGGTCCAAGTTCCAGGTTTAATATGTAAATAAAACCAAACTGAATTACTGAAGAATAAGTAAATGTTACTGAATGTTTGACTCACACTTATTTCCTGTGAACATACGAATGCTGATTATACCCCATTTAACTGAATGACTCCAGGGAACAGACACATCTAAACTTCACTTTAAAAAAAAAAAAAAAAATCCACTAAATGGAAAAATGTGCACTGCCTGTGCATCCATCTAGACATAAAATGACCTATGACCCCTGAACATCTAAATTGCCCATTCAGAGGTCATTTCACAGCATGAGTGGAAACAAGACCCTGCCAGTAGTTTACCTTTTTAATTCAGCGTTAAAAACACTGTTTGTTACGCTCAGCTAAAAGCAGGGCACCTGTGAACAGGTGTAGCTTAACTGAGGCTTCCCACTGTCATGTTAATTGTTTTGCAAATCAATGAAGTGCTTAATGTCATCTCCAGTTCCCCTTGAGGAATCCTTTGCATTATTACGGCATGTCTGATAAGAGTGGTGAAGAGAGGAAAAACAAATGCTGCTCAACCTCATCTTGAATTTATTTTTCCCCTTGCTTCAGGTGCATGGTGTGTACAGTCAAATCCGAATGGCTGAGCGTTCTTGGGTGGGTTTGGCAGACACAGGGTGTGTGTGTGTGTGTGTGTGTGTGTGTGTGTGTGTGTGTGTGCGCATGCGTCAGAGGAGCTCACCAATTCGTTGGCCTGGTCAATGGTGAATACACTAGAGGAGACGCGGTCACGCACGTCGATCTGAGCATCCGCCAGCAGGGCGATCAGCTGCTTGCACTCGTTCTGCATGCGGGTGAAGGGGATGGCGATCTCATCATAGTACAGGTGCTCGGACAGGATGGCCAGCAGGCGTGGCTGGACTACGGCCGACACCACGCTGCACTCCTGGGGGGCAGGGGAGGACAGATCAAACAACCGGCTCTGATAGGGGAGGGATATGGATCAAAACAATCAGCTCAGAGGGGAGTGTGGATAAAACCACCAGCTCCATGGGGTGGGATAGGTGGAAAACAATGCCACCAGCTCTGAAAGGGGAGGCATACAAATCATACCACCAAAGCCAGGTGGCCATCGCATTGCTTCCTTCCTCTATTTACTCACTTTGAGGTCCATGTAAAATAGCAGACGAATGCAATGTTGCCAAGTTATGAATATCCATGGAGAGTTGAGCACCAATAACACCGTATTCACTGCAATGGTATTATCCTTAGTTATGCCATTTTAAGGATATTGCCTCAATGAACAGATGCCTCATATTGGAATGCTTCCACTTCAATTGCCGAGAGATGTTAAGCCTATGGAGCTGACCATCTGGTTAGTCTGCAGAATCTGTGCTGCTATCCTGACACCTCTACACTCTTCCTGCTCAACAAACTGGGTCAGAGAGAAACCAAACAGAAGAAACCAGCAATGTATTAAGGACAGACATAACAAATTTCATATGCGGCGCAAGACTAAATATGGAAATGAAATATCTGGTGGTTCAGACATGGTTCTTAATTCAATTATTCACTTTCTCAGAAGGCATGCTAAATTAGGAATGTGACTCAGAGCTTATAATCTTACACCTTTTAAAATTCCACAGCACTCTTACAGCCTGATTTCTCCTAGGGCACCACATGTGAATTACTCTGCCCTGGTCTACAGCAGATGTGTCCTACCTACGATTTGAGCTAGGCAGAAGTGCCACGAAAATTATAGATCAGATCAATACTTTAAAATACTGGAGTCTTTTTTTTTTTTTTTTTAAATCCCAGTGAAAAATGTTTATCATGAAGCTTAGTATCTCAACTTATTTTTGGGATAGTACAAAAACAAAGATCAATTGTCTGACTGATTCATTGAACAATGACTCAATATTCCTGTGCAGATTCTGGGACTGTGCCATAATAGGTAGACAGTTCCTATAATCTTTGAAGTACAATCTTGAGCCATAATGGTTTCATACAGCCAGTAATCCTTGTGGACTCTGGTACTGGGCTATAGAATTACCGAATGCTAATGTCTTAATAGTTTCTGCCTCACCTCTTGCAGTGCACCCCATTCACACAGGACCAGTGCCACAGCGATTCGTTGCAGGGCAGATTTCGAGTTGAGGTGGAACAACAGGAGTTGGGCCAGGGACTCTGCAGGACGGATCTCCTGGGCACTGGAGTTGAGCCGGGCATCGCAGATACAGCGGCACAGCGCCCCCAGCAGCCTGCAGGAGACATTCGTCTGGTCACAGGCAGTACACACTCCCATTGCCATTCCGCCTGGCTGAGCCCAGGCACATACAAAGATACACATAAGAAAATACATGCAAATGACATCTTCAGATAGACAGACAGCCACCAAATTCAGGGACACCACTGTGTGCTTTCTTTATCCCAATCTGGAATATGAAAACAACCGGCATGCTCTAGTTTCCTTTGGGAATTACACAGAAATATATACTGCATACAACATACTTGATTTACAATGTCTTTTACACTGAAATAAAAATATACAAAGAAAAAAAAAATTACTTTGTTGGACAAAAGTAGAAAATAAAATCAAGTTATTTACCTTTATTGCAACTAGTCATCATATCGAAGCCCTATTCATTTGCTTTTCTTCCTAACAATGCTAATGTACATTGTGGCGTGCCTGTTTGTGTCTTGCAGAGCTGTGCGGTGTGGCTAATAATTTATTTTATTTTTGTGGTGTGTTATTCAACATACTACAACACTGACTTTGCTGCCATGAGGCGTGCCCGCATCACCACATAGTCCCGTGTGGCAGGGTCATCAGTGACCGTGTCTGCCCCAGCGATGTACTCCTGGATGGTCTCCTTCACCTGGTTGGGCCCCTGGCGAGGTTTACTGCCTGCCTTCTCCTGTTATCCAGCGGCCGGCATCAGCAGGAGAGAGACAAAGATATCGATCAGCATTATTCCCCCAAAAGACTGAGGTGAAATCAAAATGGCAGAGGCACAGGAGGCACAGGCTGCTTTACGCATTAATAATACAGACTATTAGTTTATATCCCAAATAGCACGCATCAGTGAATACCATTTATACTCATGAGAGAACATCTCGTTACTGCCTTGTTTCATTATTAAATTATTTGCCAATTTTGTGGCACTTTGACATGTCAATAAAACACAAATAAATCACAATGAGAACAAATCACCAACTGCCCAATAAAGGCGGGGAAGACGCGAGGGAGCAGTTTAGTTTCACTTCCCCCACAGTACCAGCACATGCAGGGTAAGAGTGTCCAGCCATGTCACCCATCTCAGAGGCATGATTTCACAACTATATGTACAGTGTTTGCAGAGTGAAACAATTATGACTATGCTACCATTTATCAGACAATTTTGCAGTTTTCACAGACCGATGGAGAGCATCGGCAGTGGCTACAATGTCCTGCAAATGCAATATTAAAATTTAAAATGAATCCACAATTTTTGCAATATGCATGAACAAAGATGATTCGCAGGCAGTCTGATTGACAGGCAGTGGTCTGATTAACAGAGGCTGCAGCATACCTTGGAGCGTGACTTCACCTCCAGCAGCATGTTGAGGTCGATGGGGATGTGGGAGGGCTGCATCATCAGACAGAGCCATGCGCCCATCCAGGGGCAGCTGGCTGCCACCACATACTGCTGCGGGGCCTGGCTGATCAGCTCAGACCATACCTGCAGAGCAGAGGGAACAGTCACAGCCACCAAACATACAGCCCTTCTGTCATACACATGCATATATATATATATGTGTGTGTGTGTGTGCGTGTGTGTGTTAAACACACTGCTTGCGTTATATGCCATGTGATGCACCACAGTATGAGGATGATGTTTGTGTCTGTATTGTATTTGGCATGAGGTGAATGTTATGAACCTTCTGGATGAGGTCCAGGATCTCCTGGTTGCTCTCCAGGATGCAGGACTGGAATATGTGCCGCAGCATGTCCTGCAGTATGGGGGTAAGCCACACTGCACAGCTCTGCAAGACACAAACAGGCACGCCACACTCATAGCATGACACTTGCCTTTATGCGACATCAAACGGTAGTTTGGTTTCGGTACATTTGACAAGACTACTGCAAATTACAGTGCTGTGACAAAGATGTGCCTGACCGCACTGTTAATTCAGCAAGGTTTGTTCATTAGAGTATGTATTTAAATATTGCTCTCGGGGTGTTTTCATCACAAGTTCAATTCTCTCTTAATGTTGTTACCGAACAAGGAAGAACTCAACAGATACTGACAGCATCTATATAGGCTCCATGGTGAACTGAAAATCAGCAAGATGTGAAAAATACTTCCAGCAGCAATTACAATAGCAATGTCCATATTCCCCGGTAAAAACAAACAAAACCTCCTTTGATCAGATGTGATGAAATGTATCCGTGCCTTGCTAATAATTTATTTTATTTTTCATTCCCTTAAAATGCTTCCTAAACCTGGACCTTACAAAATTGAGCCAAAGTGCTATTCAAACTGAATTCCCTGTCCTCTCTCAGGCAAACTCACCTGGTCACCTTTGGACAGGAGAGTGGAAAGGGTCTCCAAAGCTGCACGGCGCACTGAGGATATGGTGTGTCGGAGGAAGGGCCAGACCCGTGGGACCAGAACTGTGAGGGACTGCTGAGTGCTGGAAAAACAAATGACAGAGAGTTCAGTCCCTCAGTCAAGGGTACAAGTGTCATACAAGTTGGGCAGATCAGTTACCAGCCTTCAACTCATTTCAGACTTACTCTTCAGAAAAAGTGAATTATGGAAATACTTTGGACACAGTCTGTCTTGGGACTACAGAGTATAGGTATATCACATCTGAGTGAATACACAGCTCAATGCTCTTGGGGGACCAGAGCCTGAGGTACATGTAACATGCTCTTGAGGGACAGAAGGGTGAGGTACCTGCACTGCTGAACCTGGGGGTAGGTCAGCAGTGATGACAGCAGGGTCATGATGCTGTTGGTGGAGGCAGTGAGGTCATCCAGCTCCAGAAGAGCATCCCAGAGAGTGTTCACAATGAAAGGAACCTTAGTGCCAGCACACAAAAATGGAGTTAAAAAACAGCCTCCTACCCCGAACCCTAATAATCGTAGATCATCGTCTATAAGTAAAATGAAAAGTGACACATTTCCGCAGTAGCTTTAGCTTCAGCTTCACAGCACCAGCACATTTAAAAATAGTTTATCAGATAGTGAAGGGTAATTCAGGAAGTGGGCAGGCCCTGACAAAAAAAAGTTATGTGACTTAGTTACTGCAAGATGGTTGACATACAATATTTAAACCATATCTCAGCAGTTCCATTTAACAGATTAATTAATTTCCGATTTCATCAAAATAGGGGGATGAGTCACAGTCTCTTATTAACCTTGAGGTAATTATGGGAAAATGAGGCATCATGACTACAGAAGGACAGGGGTACCATACCTTACCAGCAAATCACTGATTTGAACAAATTATGTTCTGCTATAAAGCACAAACCTTTCTAAAAGTAATTGTAAGGTAACTATAGCTACATCTATTTGTCATGATGCCTCAATTCAAATCAACTGTTCAGAGTCGAGACAGGAAAGTGACTGAGGAGGCTGATGTAACACTAACCTCAGTCGGCTGAAGCTGTACCAGGCCCTCCACCACAGGGATGAGGGCAGCGGCTGCCACAGCTCTGACATCGTCATCTAGGTCCTGCAGCCCCTCGGTGATGGCTGGCAGCACCCTGGGGAGCAGTGCGGCAATCAGGTCCTGTCAAGACAGGGGGAGAAGGGAAACACTTTTTTTTGGGCTTTCAAAAAAAAAAAAAAAAACTCAATAGCCCAAGCTTAAACATTAATACACAAACTCAGCATTCTAGTTTACAAAAATTGACAGCAAATAATCCTTTCTACTCTACCTCCACTGAAACTGAAGTAATCTCAAAGGACAGAAGACCCAGGGGGGCTGGGCACACTTCGGTAGAGAAAGTGAAGTAGGGGATGAGTTTACCTGTCGGACTGCAAGGACGTACTTGATACCCAATAGGCCACCGTGACGGACCTCCCATTGGTCTTCTGTGAGCAGCTTAAGAAGGATATCCACCGTCATGGCAACTCCATTGTCAATCATGTGCCGGAGAGCCACACCTAGTGTCTGGGCACAAGTCTCCCTCACCGGTGCCACCACCTGAAATACATGGTTACATGGCAACTTTAAACCTCCTAGACAAATACCTCCTCCTGGCCAGGAAACTTCAGAGAATTCTACATATACTTAACAGGAATGTTCTCATTTGCTTGTGTCAAGTCACAGCTCCACCCACTCAATATGCTCATCCAGAAATTTAAAGTTTTGTGCAACCTAACAGGCATTGCACAACACAATTCCTACCCAAACCTTCCCAAAAAGCAAGCTTCTTCTAAAACCACTCCATAGTGTTACTTTAACAAATAACTGTCAATCTCTCACCTCATCAGACACAAAGTCCCCAAATCTGTCAAGAGCAAAGACACAGAGGAGCCTTATGACCAGGTCTTCTAGCCATTCTTGATGCTGCCGTGCCATCTTGATAAGAAGGTTAAAGGTCACATTGTTAAAATTCTGAAAATCACAACTCAAAAAAAAACCTCATCAGGGCTGGGTTTGGGCCCTGTACTTGGTGAATCTCGATTTATTAAGGAAGTAAAAATGATGAATGAAACAGATCAAGAAACTCCCACTGGTATGGAAAAGGTGGAAGCCAGTTTGTTCTACGATATTAATTTTGATGTGTGTGGAAGGCTGTGACACTGCAGTTGTTCCTGGTAAGAACACAGATGTGAAGGGAGACGGTTTTGGAGTTCAGGGACAAAATAATGCACTTGACTAAGATAGGGAGTCAAAGCAGTCTCAGACTAACCTCCTCTGCTGTGCATCCAACAAGCTTCCCACCTCCTGTGCCATGACATTTTAGGATTTCCCTTAGACCTGTCCCCGCGCCATGACGAATCTGAATGCAAGAGAACAATGTTGTATGGTTACTATACAATGATACTTCAAAACCTATGTACACTGTATTTTTAATGCAAACTATAGACAATTGATCAAAAAATTGAAGTACAGGATGGGTGCAGTGCCCTGAATGCCAAGCCTCTTGGGACAGACATTTTTGTGATTTTCTATGCAACACAACCAAATTACAATGCATTACCATTACACTGCCTTCCCCAGTGAAACAGAAATGGCACCAGCACAATGTAATGCTTCAGGCTGCACTTATAAAGCCTTACCTCCCATGATGGGTTGAAGAGGTCATTGCAGAGCTCCTCACAAAAGCTCTCCAGTGGCCACTCCTGGGTCTGTACATGTTATAAAAATGTACACAGATACAATATCACTTTTGCCAGTTTTGATACCAAATATGAGATGCCTGTCACCAACGACAGTACATACTCCCATTAATTATATACTCCAAACAATTTTTTACAAATTACACTAAAAATTTGTACATAACTCCCCCCCCATACCCAAAAAAAAAAGGATGAATTTATTTCTCCACCCTTCACACACCTCCTCAAACAGACTGGCATTGTCAGGAACGTTATCGATTAGGACTTTGTGGTCGGTTGCAGGCTGCTCAATGACAACGTTTGTGGTTTTCCTGCGTTTCTCCTCTGGCTCCCCTTCAAAGCTGTCATTGCTGAGACATGACATACATATTAACCACATCATCAGAATATTTCTAAATAACCATCAAAACAGCCAGCATACAGTTATGTATGTATCCCACTTCAGTGTCTAGAGGCAGTGTGCATGGTTATTTTCATTTTCCTCCTATTTCAGTTTCTAAGGGCAACACAAAACTGCAGCATTATTACACATGATATCTACTGAACTGGACCATTTACATCATTCATACTGAAAATCCTCATTCTCAAGATATGTTACATATAGTATTTCATAACACACCCACTATACCGTTTTTGGCACACAGGGACCTTCAAAAACACTAAATTATCTTTAGAAAATAGTATTTTCATTTTTTGTCGATGCTACCTTTTTTCATTGGGATCCATATCTCTAGACCGTTGCTTGGCCACCAGCTTTGCCATCCTTTTGGCCTTGTTTTTTTGTCGATTACTCATACCAGGTCGGAATTCTGAGTCTATCAATTCTGCTGCCTGCATGGTCTGCAAAAAAACAAAACCCTCATTCAATTACGAAAGCAAAATGAATGGTTCTCTCACCATGTTAGAGGCTCTGGGATTTGCAACAGTAATAGTCCTACTGAGAACAGTATTACTCCTACAGGGAGATTACTTTAAAGCAAAATAAACTTAAATCCAAATAGTAATTTGGAGACACGTTAACAAAAAAAAACCACCACATAAGAGATCCTAAATACACCTATACATTAATATGACGCTGAACGGCGTACATAGTGTGCTTAAATTTAACCAGTTAAATACTGCCCCACCCAACAAAGGAGCCTGATAAGGACCATGGCTGATAAAGGAAAAAAAACATCTGGGCTCTATATCAGGACCTGCAGGCTGTCAGGAAGGGGTGCAAAAATACTTAATCTTCAGAGATCAGGAAGAGCTGCACTGCAAAGGAGAATACATTAAAAAAAAAAAAAAAAATAAGAAAGGGGGGATTTGAAAGCAAGATGACCCAAACTACTTAGATTGGCTGCCTAGAGGACTATATTTCTGACAGGGCTATTCTCCGCTGGTCTTTTGGAGTTGCAGTGTCCATGTGAAAGTAGCAGGGTGCATAAAGGTGGAAGACTTACGGCATGGTTGCGTGAGCTGGGACAGGCAGGAGGCCGCCAACCCTGGGTCCTCTGTCCAGCTGGGCCACAGCTGGGAGTGTAGTCCAGGTCCTCGTCGTTGAAGAGTTCCTCTGTGTCCATGCCGATGGCTGCTCCCATGTCCAGACCAAGCTTTTTCTGTAGCAGCTTCCTCTGACGAGCCAAACGCTCCTTAGGGTCCACTTCTGTGGGTGGTGGGGAAAGGTTAGAGACAGAGGCCTAGGAGCTTATGGATGCTTTGTACACAGGACCAAAAAAAGCTACTTAAATTCACAGATTATACCTGAATCATCTAGATTGTTCTGTAGATCAATTCCTTCCCGGGATGTTGGCCTATCAGTGAATCTTTAAGGCACCAGGACAGCAAACCACAAAGACACAACCAGCAAAACCCCAGAACACTGACATGGAAGGCATAGAGAGTGACTAAAATTGGGCCAAGCAAGATGGGACAGGACACAGGGAGGAGAACTCCACCAGTGGAAACAACAGGAACTGATTACCCATATACACCTCCAATCCATGAAAAGAAAGCAGCCAAAGATGGGGCTAGAGCATTCTGGCTCCATTTGAAACAAGAGGCTCTAATAAGGAAGAGAATGTTGCTGACTTTTTAAACAGACCGGCTTGTTCACCCTAAGGGTGCAACATTTTTCCCCCGATTCATAGTTTCCATTTTTTCTACACATCATTAACTTGGGTGTGCTTCCCCCTCTTTTAAACTTGCATTTAAATTCTACACAAACTACCTTGACAAGCACAAAGTGATTTTCTTTGTCAATGTTTTAAAGTAATGTTGCACCACCTGAGAATAAAACCCTGTAGAGCTGCCAATGCAAATTTTCACTTTAAAACAGCCTTATTTTCCAAAGATCAAAGATTCCATATAAAAATACCATGTTAATGGGCAGCACACAATCACATTCTGAAACAGCATTTATTCTGGTATGTGGTATACAGCTGACACACAAAACAAACACTATTTCTACAATATGAATTATAGACTCAAAACAAAAATAGTTCTCTTGGTTGAGGGCAGTATTTTTGCCTTTCCTGAGAGCAAAGTTACTGCACATCACTGCTGTGGTTACCTTTTTTTTTTTGAAAACATGGTCAGGAACTTTCACTCAATCACTGCTCTGGAAAAATGATTTTGTAAGAATGAATAATAATGAGGGCATTACCTGCTTTGTCATCCTGGACCTCAAACTCAGCACCAGCAGATCCAAGCAGGGATGCCCCATGTTTGAGCAGACGGGAGATGTCAAATCTGTTGAAGCTCAAGCGATCTGACAGGGACTCCTCCAGTGAGCAGTCGGAACAAGACTCTGAAGCCAGGGAGAAATGACCCCTTTCCATCAACATCCCCCACCATTCTCAGCATGGCACTCCCCCAGGCCATCAGAGATGCCAAAGAGCCAACATTTACTTGGCTAAGCCATTGGAAAAAAACCCACACAACAAATGTTCAAACTCCACTCTCCCACACACTGGCCAACCAAACCTAACTAATAATCCATAGCAAAGACTTGCTTTGTAAAATGAAAGCAAACATAACAAGAAAAGCAAACTCACTAATGTAGACTTGGAGGTGCATGCTATATAACTGAATATCAACTTTTCTAAACAGAAGCAGTGGTACTGATGGACACTCGAACCTGAAAATACAATTCTGGGACTGTTTTGCCAAGTCAGGCATCATATTGCTAAAAGTAAAGCAGTTCTGGCCTTTAAATCTTTCAGTGTCCCACATCCAGCGTTCACAAAGGAAGCAGAGTATTATGGGTTGGCACCTCACCGTCTTTGGGTTTGGGGGAGGGGTTCCACTCTGGAACATTTCTTACGATGGCCTCCACAGCCTGTCCTGCTGCAATGCGCGTGTCCCAGTTCGGGCTCCTCAGGTACGCAAGAACCTTGGCAAAAAATAAATCGACCTTTCAATGGATGGTACAGCACGGTGCATTCAACTGTGTCAAATGCACAAGAGGAGGGTCACGATTTTCTTTCCATTTATAAGCCAATACACACAGAAGAAATGCAGTTTGTGTGTTAAGCAGCAACTTTGCAATGCCACAGGGCAAAAGCACAATGGCAGATTTACATTTCTGACCTTTCCAGGATGATCTTTCATTTTCCAGTGCTGGAGGACATGGTGGAAGAGTTTCTCACCTTAGTTAGGAGGTTGTTGAGCTCATGTGGGTGGAGCTTCACCACATCTCCAAGCTGCTGGGCGGCGGCTTTCCTTGTCACCGGAGTCGTACCTGTATCCAGCAGGATGAACAGACGGTCAAGCCTAGAGAGATTAGAATAAAAAGGAGAGGAAGAGTAAAAAAACAGGTTCAATACAAGAATGTTCTATTTTCTCACCTTCATGTAACGTTAAAGTCCAATTCCATCATAAAATCATATATGATGATACATTCTTATTAATATTACATCTCAACCTAGCCTCATTCTCAAAAATGTATAAGTATCTGTATTTTTAATAACCTAGAAGGATAAGACAGTCAGTTGCAGGGAGGAAAAGTATTAGAAGAACTAGAAGGAGAAATAAGTTCTCTTATTTCACAAGAGGTAGCAACATGACACTTCGTGAGACTGTGCTGCTCCATCTGTTTTGCATATTTCCAAAGCAGGATTTTCTGGCTTATCAAAGGCTAGTGAAATAACTGCAGTACAGAAACACCTTAACCTAGACCAAAAAATGATTTCAGTTCTGCTGTGGCACAAACTTTCAAATTCACTCAACAATACCCACATAGAGACTCAGTCAACCACTACAGCTCCAGTGATGAAAACATAGGGTTATCAAAGACATTGCTTGCCACCAGTCTTGGGGCAAACCTAAATGTTAACACATGCATATAGAGTAATGAGTAGAGATGTATTGAATTGCTGGATATTCATACCAGGCAGGGGGAGAGATTGAAATTCCACAGGGAAGAGAGCAAACTATTTGCAATTACAACTTCCAGGCAGCTTCCTCATGACCAAACTTCCTTAATCACAAGGCTACATTTACTTGGACTAAAACTATGCTTTGACTGGCATACACCTATGGCAAGGAGACATGGACAAAAAATGCAATGGTTGGTTTCAGGTTTAATTGATGGAAAACTACAGGCTGGATTCAGAAGACACTCAGACACTTATGTTAAGTGCATCTTGTCACACCTACATACAAACTAGGGATGCACCGACTGTGAAATTCTGGGCCAATGCTGATACCAAATGAAACAATAATTTGGCTGATAGCCTATGTCAATGGTATTTTTTTTTTTTTGTTTATTTTGTTTTTGCTATTTATTCCTCCTTTTGTGCCAAGGAAACAACAAAATCTTCATTATAAAAAATAACTGAACTGTTACAAAAAGTCTTTCAGCCCTTTATCACACAATCTCTGAATGTGCACAAATTCAATCATAAAAGTTTATGAAACAACCTTTAATATAACCTCCTTTCACATTTACCCAGTGCAAAATTGATATGATAAAACAGATAAACATCAGCCACTGCCATCTGTGAATGCCATCTCATTTGCAGATAAGCCAATGGCAGTCACCAAGGTGAATACTGGCCAATACTGATGTATGGCAGATAAATGGGTGCATCCCAAATAAAAACCATGAATGACATTTGAGTCATTCATAAGCCTTCCTCTAATTTTCTACTCCATCACTATTTCTATGATGCAAAGCTGTAGTGTAGCAGGTCCAACAGCGGCACCTCTTGTCCTGGTTAGGCTCAAGTGCTTGTGCAGTCTTACATAAAGCAATTACTCCATTGGTAATCTCAAAATCCACAGATCTCCCAGCACAGTGATGCAGAAGGTTGGTCACTGTGGCAGACATGTCTAAATACATTGTTATCCAAAGGTGGGTGCATAGCCAGAACATGACACCTGTATACCAGCCATTCTCAAAGTAATGGACTAAAGGGATGCAGTGTAGCAGAATGGGTTTTTGATTCCCAGGTAGGACACAGCTGCTGTACCCTTCAGCAAGACACTTTATCCAAATGAATACAGCATAATGTAAACTGTGCAGCTTACTCAGTAGGTTAATAATGGCCTCTGTTGAATTCTTGAATATAATGCTATTTTCACACCAAAGTAGAGGACAAATCATACAAAGCGAATGCAATCTAAATACAGATGTTAATGTCCAAACTAGGGGTTTCATCAAATGGAGGATAAATTTCGGGGAAAATAAAAGGATTAAACACGAAGGTCTCCATACGAGAAAGACATACATTTTAGCATCCTATTACCTACTGAACTCACACCAACTCCTCTGGTGGAGCTTTAGCTTCTTTAAATGGTGGCAACCTGGTTACCATACTCTACAACTAACTACACATTTCAAACGAGCAAAGGTGGAGACAAGATTAGGCTGCCGATACTAGCTAACAAAACGACAAACGCCCCTGGTGACATTTTATCCCAATTTCTCATTGTTGTATAATGTTGACATCATATTCCTAATAAAGGTCATTGTGAGTTACCCTATGCCGCAATCGAAAGGCCAGAAATCACTATGAAAACATCGCTGGAAATTCAGTGCAAGTACCTATAATAAGGGCCTTCGTAAAATGTGTTATTAATTCTTGGGTGTCAGAAGACACCAAGTCCAAGGAAAAACCACAACCGTCAATGTCCTGGTATTATTTATTTTTTTATCCATGGAAAAATCGATCACAGACACTCAAAAATCGAAATCGGAAATTGTATTCTGTATTCTTTTCTAATTTCAGTTCAATTATATGCACAATCTTGGCCCGCTTCTTGTGACAATTTAGGACGCAAGCTACTAAGAACAGCAAAAAAAATCAAACCATGAACAGGTGAAATGCCATTTGATGGTACAGACATTTCCCAAAACACACAGGCACGTGCTGCATGCACACACATTCACACGAGGTACACAAACGTTGTCATTAAGCACATTAGCCAACTTGCTGTGAGATCTATTATTATAAATAGAAAGGATTACACCTAACAGGGGGCTAACTCCAAGGTTCCACCTATTCATAGGAAACTAACCAAAATAAAATGAAAATCCTTGGTTAAACCTTTCCCTCTTCTCTCATGCTCTTCGGTAGTCTAGTTAGCTTTCTAAAAAAAGTGTACTAATAGAATATTCGCACAATGTGGTTAACGATAGCTAACATTTAACCAGGATGCCGGAATACGTAGTCTAGGGTTGGCTTGGTAAACTGATGGCTAGGAAGCGTTGTCTTGCTAGAAATCGCGATAGCTAGCTAATCTCGGGACAACACCTCGAGTGTGCTGAGTGTGTAATCTAATTACCTAACGAACGTCTACTAAACACACCGATGCACAGCGGACAGAAAACGCTCATGCAAACGTTGGATAGCTCCATCAGTCAGCTTTCAAACTAGCTATCAAACCATTAAGCTAGTCGAGGTGGCTACCCATGGGCCAGGCACAATACTGTAAATCAAATTTAAAGCGTGCACACCTAGCGAACAAGCTAGCAGACTCACGTTGCAAACCAGAACTGTACCATTACAGATATTGTATATAGTTTGATGAGATACACTAAATGAGTAGTTAGCGAAAAGAGCCCATTTAACACAGCTAGCGATATGGTAGCTAGCGATATGGTAGCTAACGCTGGGTGCTGGGTGGACATGCTTGATCATTTGCGTTGACCGCTCAATTTGGTAGATAAGAAAACTTGGGTTATACTAGCCAGAGAAACTATTGTCCACACTGAAATTAAATTTAGCTAGAAAAGCTGCCGGGGGAAAGCAGCTCGCTTTATTAAACAAATTCTCATCAAGGCGAGAAACATGGCCTGGCTGGTGACACATGAGCATTCTATTGTTGTTAGCTGGCAAACTAGTTGGCTTACATTCGTCTTTTTTTAAACCAAGAAAACAAATCCCACCTTGATACCGCCATGCCGATCTACTAAGAGCGTCTCTGTGGTCTTTCACAATCCGCGCACCAACAGAGAGACACCATGAATTTCCTTAAATTTTGTCAAAATACTCTCAAAAGATCCGATGGTTGGACAGGCCCTATTCTGTCGCGCACCATCCGAATCCAGGCAGACGATGGGCGCTCCTAATTCATATCTTCAAAATAGCTCCCCCTTTACTCTTGAACAACTTGCGCCATACAGTGTCGCCCTGGGTTACACTTATATCACTTTAGAGCCTAGATTATCCCTCAGAACTGCTCCCAGACAGGTACTTTAACCTAATCAGATATAAAGAGTAATTTTGTTGTTCACAACAGAGAAGCCAGGAGGCTGATTTTATATGAGGAGCCATCTTGCATTTATTCCTTCCTCCATGGTAGCCGGAGCGTGATTGGTTACATGGGCTACAGGTGACCAATCAAAGGGCACGTTTTAAGGGGAAGCAAGTAGAACGGAGAAATCCAGTGCAGGAAATGGAAATCCTCTCTTAGACAGATCAAGATCCGCCTCTATTTATGTCAGTCTTATAGACTCCACCTCTTTGTACATTGAAGCAGGGAAACGTGTGGTCTGTACACTGAAATGTCAAATAGCAGGCCGTATTTTGATAACCACCGACAAGGATTTTCTATTTTACACAGCACCAGTCAGATAGCACAACCAGATTTGATTTGTTAGTTACATTTGATTGATATTCACCATTTCGTCAAATTAGCAGAAGTATTATTTCAGTGCACAACAGGTACCCCAGACTTGAGTGATGGCATTTCTACCATCTCAGTTAAGTGTTTTATTTTTTTCTGAAACTGTGAAACTGAAATCCCGCAAGGCATTTCAATACAGAGGGGTAAATGTATGTGACAAAATAAAACAATAATAAATAGTGAAATAAAAGTTAATAATGAACGCAATAATAAAACAAGAAAACAATTATACAACAAATATATTTTAAGGTATAGCGTGGATGACTACTGGGATAAATGTTCAAAAGTAGATTCCTAACATTTTATGAGACTGAATGCACATGAAGACTGCTGCATGCATGTTTTCTTAATCAACAGAGAGAGACATGGGTCAGTTCGAGAAAAATGCACTTGTTTAAATATCTGTGTTTAAATCTCAAATCAAACTGCACAATTAGTAATTTCTCACCTTAGAATATCCATATGTGTTTGTCATAATTCATTTGGTGATGATGATGAGCATGTCACTATGATATGAAAATTACCTGCTGATATATCATCATTATTCCAGCATTAATTGGAAAGAATAAATAACAGGAATAATTATGTGTCATACTTGGAGAGGGTCATTTGATCTCACTTTGAAAACTAAATACTTATCACAGACTTCCATGCAGCATGACTGAAACAAAATCAACCTTTAAGGATACTTAGTTGAGTGATTTTCCAAGGCTATTACCATATCACATTCCAAGCAATGCCTACCAGTCCGGTCAGGAGATGACTGGTCTTAAAATCAGTATATAATTACAGTGTACAAAGATTCATAAGGTCTTTTTCAGCTTTTTCACTAAACACTTGATTTCATGTGGGGACAAACTGCTGTCACATCTGGGTTGACCTTAGTAATAATGTCTCAGTTTTCGAGGAGCTATGGCTGGAATGTCATAACTTGATGTTTGGTGTGGCATACCACCAGACCCTCAGACAGAAATAGTTAGGTGAGATCAGTTAAACACAAGCACAATTATCCATGAATCCAGACTATTTTTACAATGAAGTATCAAATCTGTGAATCAAAAGTGTCACTTGTTTTACAGATCTTCACATCAATTAAAGAGTGCATTTGTAGACACCATTTTGGCAATATCTTATTTCATTGTCGAAATAAGCAAATGACAAAGGCCCAGATTTCAATTAATCACAGAACTTTGCCATTAAAAACTTAAATTATCAAACTCTTTCCCGAAGTTTATCTACAAACTCACAGACACAAGTTAAAAAACACACAAACAAACACAAATGAATAAATAAATAAACTGAAAGAAAAGTGGAGCTCTAGCTTATACATTACTCAGATGAAGGATATGACTTAAGTGCGAGAAGAGTCAGTTAGGATAGTTAAGGTCTTGCTTAAAGTGTGACATGATAATGGCTGTGGCCTGTAAACCTCTCTTTTTTAATTACCTCAGAAGCATGTTTCAGTCCTGCAAATGTTTTTGTGATTTTGTTATTCCACCATATTAATGCCAGATATGTAGATCTGGACATAAGAATGAAACAACCTTTGGTTAATATTCTAAATCTTATATGTAAAAGCAACAATCTTGCCCTTTTGAATAACTGGCCAGTGTGTCTGTTTTTTTTAAAAGTGACTTTCTCTGTGAATTTTCACCCATATTTCAATTTGGATCATTCATGTCAAACTCATCATTAGTCTTGAAAGTCAAACAGAAAACATACCCACCATCAAGAATCCATGTCTGACAATACAGTATGATCATGGCAGTATTACAGCCAAAGACTCAGTTTATTTTTTCAATTGACCCATTAATTGATTGTTTCACCACCTAAATGTTTCTTACGGTATATAGGAAAACTAGAGGGTGTCATTGTGATGCAGGGAAATAGTGTAGAAATAGTGTGTAAATGTGACATATATATAATGCTGAATATATAATGTTTTATCATGCACCTGTGAACAAAACCCCAGGTTTTTTTGAGTGTGCATATGCTCATACATGCATGTATGCATGTGTGTGAGAGCATGTGTCTATCTCTATTGTTTTTTTCTGTACCATGTTCACTGTTTTTAAATATCATATTTTAGTTACATTTTTACTATTTTCAATATGAATATTTTACTGTTAAACCTGTAAACTACTGCTCTGTTAAAATGAGGGCTCAAAAAGCAAAGAGGAACAAAATATAAATTGACCAAAAATGGCTTTTGAAGCAGATGGAATAATTACATAAAGGTCAAAACAGTAAATGTGCTGTGATACTGCTGCTTGTGCATACATTTCTATGAAATTAATAGTTTCCATGCACTGCATATTCAGAAAGCTTAATGTTGCTTTATCTGTATTGTTACATAAAACATATTTGGATTGTTTTACTCACATTACACCACTACTTTCTCTAAGCCCCTTTTAAAACGTTGATTATGAAACAGTATTATGTAATATTTGAAAAGAGGACAGATGCAGTTGAACATGCGCTACACATGAAAAGAAAATCTCCCAGAATTCTGTTAATGCTATCTTGAACACCCAGTAAGGGAGAAAGGCCCAATAAAACAGTCAGGCTGATAGACACTGTGTGTGGGTAATGTTTTTCTGCATTCCTGAGTCAGGTAAGAAGCAGATCGATAGCATATTTATGTATCTTGTGGGAATAGCAGAGCATGTTAAGACGTTCATTTTGACAAATTTTTCCAGATTTGTATTTTCCGCCTTATTTTGAATGTCCACTCAACCAATTTCTTCCTTGCAGTATCTTTTTTCAATTCATAAGAGCTCAATTCAATCTAGATGAACTTCAGAGTACATTAAACCTAATTTTCTTGACACAAGAGGCAGCACTGTTGTTTCTGAACCCGAGTATGGGCACTCAATCCACCTCAGGAGTCAGTATTGAGTGATAGGTTGAGAGAAACCTGACAGACATTATGGCATGAAATAGACACATTTGGCACCATGGGGATCATGGGCTTGAGGCAACATTGTTGCTTACAGTTGATTATTCCTACCACATCTGCAAATGCATTTGCTGGAAAAAGAATGAATACTGTTGTTTTCCAATAATGAAAACCTATTATAGTCACTGTTGGTGTCTGTGTTTCCGTGGTCCTGACTGGACACCATTTCATGATTATGTATTCTTGCAAGGAAAGATTTGAAAGTCTTAATGCTGCCATTGGGACGCATTTGTTTTTGTATATTCTGTACAGACTGTTATGCATGTTCGTAAGTTTTGGAAGATATGGCGTTGCATGGTTGGTTTCTCTTGTTAGGACAATGCCGAATTTAAAATTGTTTACAGGTTCACATATTTGTATTTGCATGTTCCTGTAAAGAGCATTGCATGCTTCTAAATTGTTTTAGAGATGTATGTCTTTAAATTTGTAGAGGACAGTGAGTATACTCAACCCAGTATGCAAATCCTTGGCATTTTAAAATGCACTTCCTATTCTCAAATGAAACCATGGGCATTGTCTACAGGAAAATGAATATTATACATGCTCATGCATATCAACAATGCTGTGCTTTTTAATTCAGTGAATTCATATTGGATTTTTAAAGGAGAATTGAATACTCAAATACTTCAAATTCCTTTTGGTCAAATACATTTACTTGTCTGTCCAAAACCATTGTAATTTTATTAACATCCTTTAAAACATGCACATTTCACCAAGCATTGGGCCAAAAACATTTTAGAAAGGCTTGCCTCTATGCACAGTTTCTGCCCTACGAGTGGAACTCAAGAAACAGGTCAGCTGTTCTTTTTCCATTTTCCCTATACCTCAGAGGGCTTGTGAGGATGAACCAGATTTATCATCTTTCCACAGATAAGTGTGCCTCACAGCAGATGCCTGAATGGGGGACCCATAATATGGAGAAATGGAAACATGCAAACCTCAGCACATGAGGCCCTTCATGAGTTTGCTTTGAGGTCCATGTTAACCAGGCTGCTGTGTTGTGGTTATAGATGATTGTGGAGCAATTGAGGTCATGGGTAAAATGGAGGGTAAAAATGGAAATATATTTTGTCTGGGCTCTTCCTCTTTTAGCCCTAAAAAGTCCTGATGCAATCAAGGAAATATAAACATTTCCATTTCCACATGAATAACAGCGCAATGGCAAAGACAGATTCTACTTTTTATTTTTGTGCAACAACAGTAAAGAAATTCTGAATGCAAGTCAAGGTGCAATCCTCTTTCAGTGCTGCTCACACAGATCCGTGTTTGACATGTCTAAATCATGCCTGCAGCATTAATTGTGGCACAGAAAACCAGATCCCTCCACCACAAAGAGAATGCATACACACAAGTACTTCAAGCCAGGGGCTCTCACTTCTTAGGCTGCAACCCACTTAAATATAAAGTTTGGCTTAAATATAAAGGTTGAGAGAATAAACACCATTAATCCTAGCTGCAGATTGTCTACTCCTAAGGATGCTAAGGATGAGTTAGGTATTGCAGCGTTCCTTTCTCTACTGCCCCTGCATTTGGCTATGAAGTCAGTACAAATATCTGCAAGACAGTTGCATTTTATGAGCTTTAAGAGATACAGCCTCAAGGTGTAATAGTTGTAAAGGTCCCATATCTCACATAATGCATAATGCACTGGTTACTACAGTCAAGAGCAGGAAATGAAATTGGCCATTATCAGGAGCAGTAAATAAGGTGATATTAGCAAGGCCAATGTGAAAAATTAGCAAGAGCCATAATTCTAGAGTGGTCTTTGAAAATGTTCACATTTTTCACATTCACATTCATAATGTAAAAGTAAAGATTCTCTAGGTGCAAGTAAACCTCATGGCAATTTTTTCTCAGGACAGAGTGGTTTCATTGTCATCTTTCCCTCTACCACTGTTCTCTTGAGATGCAGACTGAGGGTGGCTTTTCGGGGGCACATGATCATGATGTAGATGAGCATCCCTAAAACATAAGCTACTCTGTGGCTAGAGAACCACAATGGTGAGGGAACACCTGGCTCAGCTACACCAGAATAAAGTAATTGGTGAGTTTGTTAAATTCATCAGTCTTATCGATTACCAGACACATGTTATAGCTGGCCAACCATCTGCAGGCTTGGGAACTGAACAAACACATTCCCCCAACTGCAACATGTGCAATATATATGCAGTACACATTGTCAATCTGAGATTATTATTGCATCACCCAACTGATATGGTGAATAGTCGCTAAAGTATCTGCTTTCCAACTGTTTTCTTGCAAAGTGAAACAGCTTCATAATGCTCCAGTTTTATTTGGGGCAGATATTGCATTGTAACCAAGACATTGAAGCTAATGCTTTTGGGCATAGTTGTATCACTTCAAATAATTTGATTACATATTTTGGCAAAACAAAGTAATAAAATTAATTCAACTATAAGCTACAAGTAGAATTAGGGGCATATCTATATAACCTATTTGTAATGGTGATTTTTACTAAAGGAAGGTAATGCCCATTTCTGAAGCCATTTACGATAGTGATTTACCCAGGACTGCAGCCACCAACCATTGAGTTCAGTCAACTATCATGATCTGCACTGTTGTTTTGTTATACCATGTAATTGTATTTTTTGTGGTATGGGTCTCATGTATGAAAGTCATTTGTATTTGTAACTTTTGTATTAACTGCCTGATTGGGCTTATTAACCATTCTTTGACATTATTTTGGTCCATGAAGGCCAACCATTTACATTTCATTTATATCTGTTTAGACTGACCTGGATCTGGTAATATTTTTGTGGTTATGTATAATGTATAATTTGTCTGCAGTTGGAGTAACATGCCAGCCCTTTTGTTTTAACACAATAAAAGGCAGCTGTAGCTTAGCATACTTTCCTTGGGGAATTGAAAGCTCATTCTTATAACTTTTTCTTGGCTAACTTTTTCTTTGACAATTGTTTCATCTTTGATTGCATCAAACTTGATAACTATTAGTAAAAATACTTATGGCTCTCTTGGGATAGACTCACTTTCCATGCAGTTTTTTTTCAACAGACTGATGGCATTTGTACAGTTTTGAAAATTCACCCTTTTATCACAGATACATGATTTTCATTGTTTTCATGAATACTTGTAAAAACAAGGTTGTATCTAGTAGATCTAGATGTAGAAATAATTTTAGATACATAATTGCATTAGTTAACTCAAGTACTTTTGTATCAGTTACACACACCTCAAAGCTACAGTAGGCAAGAATCAAGACCCCCTCCCCTCACCACCACCACCCCTACAGCTCCTCAGATATGCCATCCTCATTATATACATTAAATATCATTCAGGTTGAATTTGTTGTACATCAATACATTTGTAAATCAGTGCCATCCAGTGGTCACACATCTAACTACAAGTCTGGCAATCTCAAGAAAAATAAGGAAATTATATCTGTCTCTACAGATCTTTTATCACCATTTAGCCACATTTCTGCTGCAGAGACTAAACTTACACCTAAAATGTAACACACCTGTGACTATACTCCCTGTATGTTTGAAATGACTGCAAGTCACATATGCATTCAGTACAAATGCATATTGAATACACGAGGTCGGGCACACTGGACCATCTGACCTGAAATCTATATTTCAAGTAACCAGTTGCACATTGAAATATAATCTGGGGGAAGTGTTTTCTCAGGAAAGTGATATGCAACATGCCAAATGATAACTGAAATAAAAAAACAAAAATGGACACAAGAAGATACAACTCACAAGTTGCCATTTATTTAAAATTTCTTTAAGTGCATAGCACTCACTGTAAATTCACATGCTCAGAAAGATGTAAATGTGGAATATTATGTCTCAATTACACCATACCAAATGCACAACAGTCATACTATCTGTACTGAGAGGTAAAATACTGGCAAAAAAACAAAAGGAGCTTGGAGCTAGAAATGTGGAATTTAATGAGGTAGCACACCGTGGGATGCATATGTCCACTGACTGTTCAGTCACAACATCATGGGAGTAGGGAAACATTCTACAGATACACTGAGACTGGAATCCCATAAATACTGAACATGGTCTATGGAAGGAAAAAAAAAACTACTAAATGAAATTCTGTAGTGGAGAGCATCAGCATAATAACTTACATGTTCCAAAAATACAAATTTACATTCAATGTTCATGAGGTAGGTGTGCTTTAACAAATACTGGGATGGGTATAGTTTTGTTGTTAAAGGACAAATATGGCAGCCCTCTTTATCAGTTATTATACGAGAGTATGCTCTGTTTGTAATGCACTATCAAAGCAATACAAAAAATGTTTCCACAAGAAGGCAAGAAAAACAAAATTATACATCTAAGTAATTATTGCACATACTTTGTAAACTTATACCTTATTTTACAATACAGTGCTAAACTCTTGTTTTTGTTTGCTTTTATACTTCTTAAATTAAAAACATTTTGAAGTGTAACACTGCTCTGTGGCTCTTTTAATTGGTCCAACTAAGGAGAAAAAAAAATAACTGAAGGGGGAAAAAAAAAGATGGTTCTCTCCTTCAAACTCCACCATAAAAGGGGAACAATCCATGTGTGAAGGTCTGAGGATCATCTCTCAAAGCAGGGGGCAGCACAGGAGAAGTGTGTGTTGACTTGGTAGCCCCTATTAAAGGGGATGCTGACCTTGGCATCCAGGGGGGCTGGGTGGGTATGGGTGATAGGCTGGAGGTGACTGTGTGATTGGACACCTGTCTGCAGTGAGTTAGGGTGAGGCATGAAGGAGGCGGAGCCATGGGTGGGGCCAGGTGCTGGCTGACAGGTTTGCTGAGAGAACTGCTGGGCAGACCGGGGCAGGTACTGAGGGAGCGTGGACACTTGCCCTGGGACATGAAAGAGTGTCTGGCTGGTCTGAGGGCTGGGCTGCTGATGCTTCTGCTTGTTGGCCTCTTTCACATCGCTGTCATGGGCACTTAAGAAAAATAAAGGAGAATATTTACAAAATATTGGCAACCTTGAAATGATCTGGCAGGGATGCACAGTAAACAGCTTGTACAAGGTGTAGCAGTGTTAATTTTTCAGAGGCATGCTAGTGACCTAGTCTGTTTGCTTGTTCAGCATCTCAACTCTAACTAAACAAAAATTTGGTTAGGCAAGCCAGAGCGATACAGCTTTACATAGCATATGAAATTAGGCACAAACCTGATTCACTCTTATTCAGAGATTACAGGCTAATGCAGTAAACCCCTGGAATGGCTAGAGATCATATATATTGTATTATCCGCTGGGGTTAAAAAACACTAGTTTGATTCTTGTAAGGAATTGCAAAAGAAACATACAAAACTGTTGGGTTTTCCAGTAGCAAGAATGGTATTGAAATGAGATTGTCTCAATAAGCAATCTATTAATCTCACTGATGACCTGATGAAAACTGCACTACGGCTGAAACTGAACGGCAGTCAGTTGCTTTTGGGGGGTTTAATTGATTGGTCAGGGCATTTGAACAGGGTTGAGAGGGACGCTCACATGAGGAGGCGCTCGGTGCAGGCCACCAGGTGATCCCAGGTGTATACTGTGAGCCGCTGTAGGCGTGATGGCCAGGTAGGGGACAGGCGCAGGACAATCCGGGAGGATGCAATGCATGCTGCGGCCACCAGAGATGGGGCATAATTCAGGAAAACCTGGTCTAAAGGAGAAGATGGGGGGAGCATATACCATGATCCACTGGAAAAGAGCTGCACTTCAACGAATCAAAGAAGCTAGATGACAAAAGGTTTTAAAAATGGGGTTCATACATATACACTGCTGCACTTGCATGGCCCCCTCCACAAACATACCCTTTAAAATGTTGATATTTACATAAAGATCATAGTTCAATCAATTGCCATTTTATTTCTAAAAATCTAAAAAAGTGGAGTGAGAAGAGTGGCACAGCCCACCTTGGAGTGACACCTCCAGGAAGTAATCAGCATACTTGGCCATGTACAGCCCTGTCTTCTCCAGACTGGCCACTGGCCAGCCACCATGGAGGTCGGACTCATGGACAGTGATGGACAGATAGTACTCGATGAAGTGGGCAGCTGTGGGCAGGTACAGGTTCCACTGAAACGTCTCCAGTAGCAGCAGCTCCATGTGCAGTAGGCTCTGTTTGGTAAGCACCAAGTTCATGGAGCTCATACAGTCCAGGCTGTTAAGGGTGTCCAGCTTTGGAACACGATCTTCCCGCTCTTCAAACTTACCTGGATTTTTATTATAAATAAAAATTGTTTTAAAATTAAGCATTATTCATCTTCTGTAATATTTGGTTCTTTTGTTTTTCTAATATTCAGTTCATTTCCATTACTTTTTATTACAATGATATGGGTATTACTAATATTACAACATTATTATTTGATAACCACTTCTCCATTAATAAGAATGATCAAATATCTGTTATTCAAGAAATAATATCCATGTAAGTAAAAAACAAAAGTGTTTCCAAGAATGGTCTTCTAAGTCACTTTAGACTTAATTATTAGATGAATAAATGGAATAGCGGCACTCATGTAATGCCAACCAATGGCTGCTCTGGGACACACTGACTTGTGCAATGTTCCCAATTAGGTCAGTGGTTCCTTATCAGAGGACAGAGAGGAATATTAAGGTGGATCATAAAAAAACATGAGGGTACAAAATGCAAATCATACTTATTATTGATTTTTAAACCAGTCAGATCAAACTCTATATTTGTTGCATGCAGCGCTTCACTTGCAGCATACGCCAGCATCTACATCCTAAAAGCATTATATTCCTATATGTGGCAGGCTATAGCCTAACAAGTTTGGGAAATGCAGTTATTGTGTACTGTATGGAACATGCAATGTAGCGTTATGAAATTCTGTGCAAGCCAGACATTTTTCCTTGCAAAACAAGCAGCAGGTCATACCAAATCATTTCATTTAAAAAAATGATGAATAAGAAACATTACCATAAAATTCTGAAGCAGAGTGACTCAGTGTTGCTATGCTTGTGGGATATGTCATGGATGTGAGTGCTGTACTTACTGGCCAGAAGCAGGCAGGAGAGAGCCACCACATGCAGCTGCTGCACTGAAATGTCATAGCGATCCATGACCAAGTCCAGCAAGTAGACAGCCAGGTGCCTCGCTGTGGGGCACAGCCTGAAGCGATTGCTTACGATGGCGATTAGATCAGCAAAGTACCGCCTGAGGCTGAGCTGTGGAGACTGCCCTTTGTAGGATGGCAGCTTGAGCTCCTAAGTGAAACAGAATCATGGATTTAAAAACAAGTGCTACCATCAGTCAATATCAAGGTTGTCTTTTACAGATAAGTACAGATTATTCACTTAAACTAATCTTGTTTCTAGCATTGTGCAAGTTTTTATGCTCCGTAGAAAAAAAATGGGAGACATGGATTTGATTTTAAATCCCTAGAATTTCGTAGTGTCAAACTCAGCTGCCTTAAGACCCATGAATTGTACTGGATCTATTAATTATTCAATGCATCTTATTTCTCCAAACCACATACATACATTTCATTTGGTTAAATAAAATCAATGATATTTGTAAAGAAAATCAGAAAACGAATTTGAATCAAGAATTTATCTGCTGTATGAACTTTGCCAGCTGTGTGACCTGCATTCCAGTCAAAAAGACAGGGGAAACTGAAAATAGGGTTTTTGCATCCCTGCTGCTCGACACAAAACAAATAAACCGGTGTGAGCATAAGAAAAAGTAAATTGATGGTGCGTATGACGTTTAAGACATTTTACAAGTAAACAGCTCCTTAGCTCATTTGATTAAACGCTTAAGTGTGGGAATTCACCGTAAAAATGTAAGTACCTTATAGCGAAGAGCTTGGTATATGTCTCCGGCAAGTTGGCCTTTCCACCACTGCACCTCCAGCTCCATTCGAGAGAGTGAATGTTTTTCCTATGCATGAACATATATATGGGATTACGTTTTTTGTCCTCTCAAAGGCTAAAGTAACAAGGATTTGTGATAACAACCCATACTTAAGTATGCTTCTGTTCCATAATCAACGTGTTGTTGATAACTTTTTTTTTAATAGCTGCAAGGCACCAATTTGATTCTAATTTCAGATTGTTTTCGCTTGATATACTTCGGTGACATAAGAAACCACTCTGATTAACGTTTAACTAGCAAGCAACTTCTTATTGGTTTTGACCCACCTCTCAGACCTCCTCTCCTCTGCATGCAAAACAAATTCGCAGTATTGGGAGAAACAGCTGTGTTTGCCCACTTTAGCTAGTTAGATGAAGTAACGAAGCAGAGCATGTTCAATTCTTGATTGGTGCTTGGTATCTTTGTTACAGGCGTCGTTCTTCATCCACAAAGTAGGGCTCTACTGTTGCTAATTCAAAAATTTTATGCTGTAAACAAAATCACAAAAAGATCATAACTTTGTTGCTCGCAGTATGAAGTGTGCGATAGCAAGCCAGCATTAAATCTTCAAGCTTTAAGTGTCTCCCTCGAAACCGAGAACACAGAATTCCAAAAAGCCTTGCATTTGTGTTGCTGTCACCCAGCCTAATGAATAGCAAGTTTGGCTAACACTGTTTAGCAAAGTTGTTCATCTGAAAGCAATGTGATTGAAATCACATCAAACTTACCCCAACACACCCAACATGCAATGTGACGATGATTATCTTGAAGAGGTCTTCTGCTTCATTACACAATCTGACTTGTGCTGTGTAAGGAATTAAATCACAACGCCGTGACGTTTTCCTCCTCCATTATTTAACAGGACTGGGTTCAATACTCCGCAATGGTCACACATGCATGAATGTTCTTGCCAATTACAACTTCCCTTACATTCCGCAGGTCTCCGAAACATCCAATCAGAGGTAAGGATTCACCTATCCTACACAGGAACTTCAAAATGTGAAAAATAACCTTTATAAACTCTTGTTTCTCGAATCAATTCTGAGAATTTTTGCAGATTAATAAATTCTCATATTAAGGGCATCCATTTTTAAAATGCACTCGTGGAAAAGGATCATACATTGATATGCAATCCATATCAGAAGACCTGCATAGAATGTGTGGAAGTTTAATTACTCTCAAATTAATGACACACTTGAATTTGAGTCACGTAACCTTTGAGCCATTGCAGTACAGACGATATATGATCATAGTCGCTTTTTAGTGTAATGGTATTAAACGGCTGACAGTTATGAATATTTCCTCATTGTTAGCGGACGGGTCTGACAGAGGAGGAACTGTAAATGAGATATACTGTAACGACTGCTTAATCATTTGTGACTAGAGTTCATGTTCATGATGTTTTTCATTGAACTCCCGCATTTAACAGTGGCCGTACTGTAAATATTTTATTTGAATATAGTTGCTCTCCTATGGACCGACATCAAAGCCGCCATTGTAAAGTAATCAAGGAATATCGGCACATGAAAAGCAGAATGTAAGTCACTAGCTATTGAATTGTCCGTTATAGAGCACCACTATTTTTGCTATATATAAGTAATACATTAACAAATAAATAGTACAAGCATTATTTCTCATTACTCAGTCAAACCAATTGCATATAATGACAATACTAAACTACTTATAAAATATATCAGAATTCCATATTATGGCATTTGTGATTGTCTACATAAAAAGTATCATATCAGTGTATTTAATAGGTTATAAACAAATATGAGCTAACATTTTTATTAGTGAAGTAAGTCTAATGGTACATCAGACTATTTTTTTGGTAAATACAGTCCAGTAGTAAAAAAGCAAAAAATTCAGGCAATGGTAGACTAGCCACCTAAATAGCACACAATGTGTCAGCAGTTAGGCAGTTCTCATAGTTTAAGGGGAAGGGAAAACATTTTGCAAGACAAGTGCGCACTGACTTTAGTTATTTTTGCGGATTTCTTCAACTCTGCAATGAGTAAACATTATTTGAAAAAAATGTAATTTCAAACTGTCATTACTAGAAAAGCAGTGTTACTTCAAAGGCACTGAGGGATTCAATTTCATAAATTCATGGACCACAACAAAAGAGAAGCTTGATTGAGTTGATTTTGTTTATTGGGCTTACAACAAACTATTGAATAATATATTAGGCAATACCTCACTAGAAACACCATGTCTTTCTTCTAAACTTAAAAGAGTAAACAAAGTTTTTGCTTCCATTTCTAAGGACATAAACATACAACCATTGTTAGATATGAGGTGTACTGAAACAAATGTGCTTACCTGGGTCCTGTTTCAATGGTTACTGCAATTACCTGTGCCTGAGGGTTGATATAAATGGTGTGAACACAGGTCAAACCTGGGTTTGATGTCCAGGGTTAAACCTGGGATTTTGGTGTAAAATGATTATAATGGTGAGTTTTGATTTGGGCCCTGACAAAAAAAAATCAGAAAATCTTCAATAATTTATACACTGTAAAATGACAATCATGAATGCCATCTGGTGGTACATTTGTATGGTATAGAAACTGTGTGTTTGCTGTGTTTGACTGTAGAGATGCAATATCAGTTACACAGTATGGAAATGAGATAAAGATAAAAAAGGAGAGAGAAAAAGTCAGAGAGGAAGTGTGGCTCATACAAAATTAACGATGGATACATGGGGCATTAGATACGCAGGACTAAATATCCAAGAATGAATCCATGACAAGGAAGCTGCCTTATTTGAAGTTAGAACTGCACTGGAATTGACACAGGCAGAAGCATGACCATCATGAGGGCAGGATGTAACTCCCTGCCACGCATCCTGTGCCACAGACCCCTATGCATCAGAGTGTGAAAAGAGTTCACTGTATTTGTAGGTATACCAAAATTTTACATATTGTACCCAACTTCCTATTGGAAAAAATAGACAGAATACATACAGAACAACTAAAGTTTGTATATATATATATATATATATAGTATGTTGCAGTGGGGATATGGATCTGCAATGGTTACATGTCTGGTTAAGTACCAGAAAATTTTTTTTCTGGTATAGTAGTTTTGTTTTCTCTCTGCATACTGCTTTAATAGTTTATTTTTTTAAAACTGTATTTAACTTACATGAAGCTATTGACATTAAGGCTAAACTCAATTCATACAGAACTGAACTGAGGCATATTGACTCAGGTCCTATTTTGAGATAATGTGTGCTAGAGGGACACAGTTAAGAACAAATAGGTCTGTCTGAATAGAGACAGAACTGTGCCATAGTTGTCATAGGATATCACATATTTGACACTTGGTGGACCAGTTGTGATTCTTCGGCGCTGTTCTACAGGACCTCCAGAGTGATTGATACAACATTATTTTTTGTTACTGAAAATTCATAAGTACAATAGCAGCAAATGAGTGACACCCACACTAGGTGAGAGAAAACTGCAGCACAAAACAAACATGTAAATAAAAATACCTGTTGCTACTCACTGGGGTAAGTGAATAATATGAAAACTTGATCTTCAAGAGTGAGGAATCCAACTATAATGGGCTTTGAAACACATTACATGGAGACTACTCCTCCACACCCCTTCTAATCATTTAAGTTCTTTCTTTTCCTTTGAATATTTGTCCTCACTTTTAACTGAATTTTCACGACTGAATTGTGTACATTTTAATAGAACAATTCCAATATACTCTGTGCACAACAACAACAACAATAATAATAATAATATACATGAAGTATGGCTCACTATCTCCATCTTTTTAAAGTTGTCTTCATGTAAAAAGACTTTCAATTTTAATCTTAACGGGATCATTCAGAGGTAATGTTTTAATGGTTTTATGACAGCACAGATTCAAATAAAATCCCTCACAAAATAAATAAACAAATAACCAAAAACCTTCATTGATAAATAGTTATAAATATGATAATACCTTAATTTTAACATCAGGAGCAAACATTTTAGGACAAACTGATGACCGATTTTCCGAGATTCACATAAAAGCAATCTGTTCACTTTCACATCAATTTGAGTGCAGATATTTACAGTGAAATGTAGACTATATATCACTGTGAATTAAAGAATGTATTGGAAGTTGTACGGAAAATACATAGATTCTGTACAACTTCCAATACATTCTTTAATTCACAATTCCTCATGAATTCCATGTTATTTTCAGGTTTCATAATATCTGTTACTTCAACGTTATGCACATCATATTTATAATGGGAATAACATTATTCTTCCCCATTATTTATGATCAATTCTGCCTGAGAATATTACAAAGACATTAGATATATCACAAAGATCTTGGACATTCATACTGCCATAAAAAGGTTGTTTTTTACCCTTATATATTACATACTATACATTCATATGCATTTCACTCTAATTTTTATTACAATAAATTACGAAGCTTATTCATCATTTCAAATAAGAATAGACAATGACAAGAATTTAGCCTACTTACAAACTACAGAAATCCAGTGATGCATCAAGTCCACACTTGAAAAATCCACAGGACTCGAGACATTTTTATTGACCTGGCAACCTGTTTCAAGTATTCTGTTGAAAACTGTGTTGACATATCAGTATGGAATTAAACTTTAACAGATTTCCATATATGCGCACAGTATTCTAATGTGATCTAATGTATTTTAAAATGTTAATATTACCTCCTTTGATTAAAAATCAAGTTGTTTTTTCTTCTAAAGGCTATTGACTATCCCTGCTGTTCTCCTTTTACTGCTGCAGCACAATGTCTAGATTCTAAATAACTCTAGTCATCTAATACCAAGTCTCTCTTAAACCTAACACATTCTATAGCCTGCTTAGAAATAGATTAGGCAAGACTGGCAGTCTCACTGTGTGTATCTACTCATTTCAAACAAATGATATTCGTTTCTTGCTTTGAAATATGAGGGTAACGGCACTGCTATATGTTTGAGGATATATATCCCTCTCCCTATTAGCCTGCAAGGCCAGTTATTCTATTACAATAATCCATTGGCTGTACGGGAAATTGACGGAGCAAGAGATGGGCACCTAATGTTGCTACCTATTAGTACTTTCATCACGGTCATACTAAGGAATTTCATCACGGTCAAACAAATGCTTCGCTATAGTATCGTAATCCTAGTTCCAAAAATAGTTTATTGTAACAACTTCGTTTTCCTACAATACATTTTTAAGAAACAATGTGCCCGCGTCTAAAGAGGTAACTTAGTTCCCTCGTGGATAATGGCGCGCCTAGTCACTGTCTGAAAAGGGGCAACTGTATGACATTCAACTGTGAGCTAATACTACAGTTATAAACTGTGTAGATACAAGCGGAAAGGGAGAGGCATATATGCAACCGCCAGAGCCACTCAAAAATCGTGTTTTCACATATTCTTAATGCGTGGTTTCGGTTATAACCATTTTTTCATGTCATTGGAGCACGATGTAGAAACATACTTCCACTAAATGGTGTAAAATAAACAACCCAAAGAACACTCTTTCAGGTAATCCATATTCATCCGCTTTGGCTTTGGCTCCCCTTCCTACAGACACAGCTCAGCCCACATACCCGGATGGAACTGTCATGGCCGCCGTCACTGACCTGCTAGACTAAAGAGAAACGAAAAGGTAAATTAAACCAAAGTCCTTCGTTTCATGAAGTTGCGTTAAAAGTAACAGATGAGTACTCATTGAATATGCATCAGTCACACGTTAGGTTTGAATTAATGCGACATTTAATAATTTTATTGGTATTATATCTTACTTATCTTAAGCGTGGGTGGGGGCATCTAGCTTGCAAGCTAGCTCTATTTTGTTATCAAATAGTGCCCGGTAAGGTACCATTTCTTATCAAAATCAAGCGTTTACTTGTAAACGAAGAGCCGTCGGACCGAGCTGAGTTAGATCAAAGAACAAAATCTAAATTAAATACATTTCTTTGCAAGAACTAAAACGTGGGTAAATGTTAGCTATAATGTATTCGTCCGCGTTGCTTTGAAGTTGGAGAAAGCATTACATTTCTATTGAAAAGTCAACTGGAAGTAGAAGACAGCCAGGCTGTGAAGGCCCGTTTTGCAAAAGTCAACAGTTTTTTGATGAATTGCGTTATTGGTCATACCTTTGAATCTTTTCAATACCTCTGTGAAGCGTTTTTTGTGTCCTTGTACTGTGAGTGAAGTACTTCCTTGAAGAGGCACAGGTTATTCTTACATCTTGGAAAAGCAAATGTATTAAATGATCATGAGCATTTAACCAAACAATTTGAATTCTACATAAACAAAAATGTAACTGATGGTGTAGCTTTCTGATGTAGAGTATATGAGTGTTTATGCACATACACAGCATGGATGAATACTATATTCTGAAATATATTGCTGAAAAAATGTATTACACCAATATCCAGTTGTGGCGTAAAACATGACAGCAGTATTGTCCAAAGCCATTTCAAGCAAAGTCAGTGCAGTTTGTTAAACCAATGCAACCAGCCCTCTGAAGTTCTCAGTAACTGCTTAAATGTATTGTCATAAACTTGGACTAGCAAATCTTAGCATACTTTTTTGATATTCATAGATTTCAATGAATAAACTGGTAATATATTAGAAAAAATTGTTTGTGAATTAGAAACGTAGTCATTTAGAGTTATGAGGCAATTATGTATTTTTTTTGCATCCAAAAAAAAGCAAATCTGAAAAATGAACTCTATCAAAGCATCATTTTTTCCACATGCCTTTTTCATGTAACCAGAGAACTACAACTTTTTATTATTTTGTTGATTATGAGCTATTGACAGGCCATTGTGTGAGATATTCACTGCCAGTAATTGTGTAAAATGGATACACAAGATTTTTGCATGATACTAACAATATCTTGCACTGCATTTTGGATAGCATGTTTTGTTCTATCAATTTATGAGATCCTGACAGGTCATAGTTCAAAATAACCATTCTCAATATGTATATAAAATGATTGCACATTCAAGATTGTTGCATGACACCCTCACTATTTTGCACTAAATTTTGAATAACATCTTGTGTACTTTCTCAGCTTTTCGGTCCTTTTGTTCACTCGCAAAATATAAATTTGATGACAGTCCTATGATTACATTTGCTAAGATAGACTCAAGCTAGTGTAGCAGTAAAGATTCAGCACTTGGTCTATGCTTACTTATGTAATATGGTTGAATGTCAACCTGGTCAAATAAGTTGTAATTTTTTCCAGTGCGTAGGCTTTGGACTTTACCTACCCATGTTGTATAGTGTTGGCCTGGTTAACATGGTGAATCATGTTCCTGTTTTTCCTGGTTTGTATCTTGTCCTGATCTTTAGTTACATACTGTATCTTTATACTTTCTGTAAGTGAATTTAGTTAGTTTAGTCAGTTATATCCCCTTTGTTAGTACACTTTTGAATTCTTTTGTAAATGTTTTTTTTTTCTTGCTAGTGATGCTTTATTATTACTTTGCTACATTTATGCTTAGTTTTCATTCTATTATTTATTATTTACTGGTCAATAAATACAATGTAACTGTTGATCTAAAGTAAACACATTTGTGAATCTGAGTGTATATACCCAATAAGTCTTTAGTGGATAAAGCGTAGATGAAGAGGGGCTGGTTCAGGGCTAAATTAATTGTTCTTATGAACAAAATGAAAGAAAACATCTTGTGGAACGAGTTGTTTGCTTCATTGTGATTTTGCATTTATTTATCTTTCACTGGGCTGGTAATGAAAACTGGTAATTTCACGACTTCCATTTGTTGATTTGTTGGTGAATATGCTTTTTAGAGTCCAAAGGATAATGTTGAAATGCAAGCTAACAATACAATTATGAAATACTGTGGCCTGTTGAGTGTTCACAAAACAATAACTTTGAAAGTGGACATAACAAAGGTATAAAAACCCTGATTTAAAAAAAACATTGTTTAAATGAACTTAACTCACACCAAAACTTTTTGTGAACAACTTGCTAAGGGCCAGATTTATCAAAGCCTTCAGCACCTGTTAACATTTTTTGCATGTGCAATTTCAGTGACAGGATATGGGATTGCTTGTCAGAATGTATAAGCATGCATTGTCAAAGTGTTCTCTCTGAAATTGTATGGCTCTTTAAAAAGAACACTGGCATGTTAGTGTTGTCCTGGATCAGTTTTGATCACATTGTGCTGGAAAAATAATTCAAAGGCAGTGGTTTACAGCTTCCGATGCATAGTTTGAGGCAGAAGTGCTCATACTTTCTTGCAAACTTAGGACAGACTTTTTTCCTCTTGTTTTTCATGGAAGTATTCATCAGCATGGGGCTCTGGCATTTTGCTGTATGCCAAGATCTCCCTGTAAGGTTTTTCATTTGGTGAGTGCTCTGCCCTGTCCGATAGTTCTTGCTCACATTTTTTCCTTGTAAGCAGGCTTTTCATATCAATTATACCATTAACAATCTCAATGGTATATTAGCCTGTTGCTCCACAGCTGTTTGTGTGTGTATTGGCATCAGTTGTTGTCCTTGTTATTTTGATCTAGATGATCTTACTTAAACCCTGTATGTGGTGACAAAATTGTCCTTGAACATCATTGAAACTAGTCGTGTTTAAAACGAGCTTATTATTCTGCTGCTTGAGATCATTTCAAATCACCTTAATATCCTCTGTAAGAATGCTGTTGTTCACATCATGTCTCATACTTGAAAACATTTTCCATGGTCAAAGGTGAGTTGTATGTTCTTTAACCACTAAGTATACATTGAAAGCACTCATTGGGGTAAGAACATCTCTAACCATCTCCATAAAGATGCAGTCAGACCTAAACATGAGGTTCCATTTCTCTGACAGTATAGAGCAGTCACCTTACGGCTGAACAGGAAGCATTTCATCATTTCATAGGATGAATTCCAGCATCATTCATTGTGGATTAGTTTATATTTGGGCAAAGTAAGATCAGGGTTTATATCAGGTGTCATAAAAACTTTGGTCATCTGATGAAGGAAGACACTGCCTTTGGTATTGCCTCTGCCTAAGAGATAGGCAATGCCAGTGCCTTCCACAGCAAGGTTAAGATTGGTCCCAAAACATGGAACTATATTTCATTGTCTGGGACCCTGATTTCCCTGTCAGCTTCCCTCTGATGCTATGTGAGAGAGATTTCCTGAGATGGCCTGTTTTTTGGATGTTTTGTACTTTAGCCTGTGCAAACTAGCAAATATATCCTACATAGTGGATGTAAAATAAAAAAATTATAATAACTAAAGATTTAGAGAATAATGGTACTTGCTGTGTACCAGCTAATCTGTTCACTGTCGTCCTTCAGGTAGATGCATTTGAATTTCATGTCATTAGCAGCATAGGAAAAATGGTAGAAAATTGAGCAGAACTCACCCCTCTTGAAAACTTTCTAAAACTAGTGACAGCACATTCTGGCTGCGTCTTGAGGCCACAACATGACTCTAATTACAAACTTAGGTCAATTTTCACTGTACTCTTGTCTGAAAGTGTTTGATAATAATTCTTTGTACTCTTTTACCTTACTGATATAATTTGCAACTATATTTACATAGGCCTATACACATTAGAATGATGATATTGAATATAGGCATCAGCTAATGTGTATCATCATATGTTTTCAGTGAGAAAAATGACCAAAAAAAAAAACCACAGCACCTGTTCAGAAATCATACAGGCATTTCACCTTCACAATGAGGGCACAATTCATTCTACCTTTGCAGAAGCTTGCTGATCCAGAAAAGAAGGTTGTAGAAGGAAATGGGCTCAAGGCCTCCACAGGTCCATGCTAAACCTTCTGGCACTTGAGACTTTTACCCCCTCAAGCACTTTAACACCCTTGTCCTGAAAAATGCACTTTGTGTTGTAAGTTGCTGTGGATAAAAGTGTCTGCTAAATGCCTATAATGTAATGGGCTTAAATGGTGCCACAGTACCAATTAAGCCCATGCCAGACTTTTGACTTATTTCTAAAATTACCTTTATTTTACATTCTGAAATGTACGGGAACTAATGAATACATTTTCAAATGAGAGATTAATCTTACATTTTCCCAACAGATCTCCCTTATAAATCAGGTCAATAGCTATGAAAAATATCTGAAAACAGATTTTGGGCTTAATGGGTGCACTTACTCTAAAATATTTCACACTTGTGACGTACACTTGCACAACTCAAAAGAAGTCGACCAAGTGGTGTTTCAGTTTAAATGTAGGCCTTCATACTTTTGCACCAGGTTGTTTTTTAAAAGGACATAAATAGTTGTATGTGACCAAAAAAAAGAACATCAGATGTTGCAGTACATCCAATGCAAATTCATTTGAAATTATTTATTTATTTATTTTTTTTAAGGAACACTGTTTTCCAATTATCAAATTTGTTAGCGAAGGGCTAATGCATCACCCAGTCCCTTTGTGATTGCAGAATTTCAGAAATGTACACAAACTCTTATATTAAAAGACAATATATTTTACATTTCAGCTCACCTGTAAAAGGCTCTGTCCTTGCATAACTATTGCAAATATTGGTGTTTTTCTTACATGTGTGAAATTCTGGAAGGACTGCTTTACTTATTTCATGAATATAGTTGTAGTTCTTAAAGGGGATGCTTTTTCCTGAAAATGTTTCCTCAGTAGCAATTTGTGCCAGAATTCAGCAAAAACAAAATTTGGGATGTAGGTACAATAATTGTAATACTGGGAAAAGAACTTCTCAGTGAATGTGTATAATAATCAGAATACTGGAAAAAAAAACTTCTCAATGAATGTGTGTAATAACATTCTGTGATTTTTTTGCAAGAAGCTTGAAGAAATCTGTCTCCCTTATATGATTGTAACCTTTTCCTCATTTTTCTGCTTAGCTTTGTGTGTTTTTTAATCTTATAAAACTCTTCTTTTTCAGGATCCTGCAGCAATTTAAGTATGGAGGCAGACCACACAGCTGTGGATGATCCACCTGAATGCAGTGAGGAAGTAGAGAAGGAAGAACCAGGAAACTGGCGTAAACGACTGCGAATGAAGCAGGTGGCTGTCCAGTTGCCAGTCATGCAGAAAATTGAAGAGGGCAACACCATGGAGGAAACTGAGGAGGGCCAGGAGAAGAATAAGGCCCAGACAGCACGGAAGTCCTTCAAGAAACCTCCCCTTAGGGACCAGGACACCTCACCAGGGGCTAGCATTTCGGGGAAAATCCTCAGGTTCAGCTGCTCTGAGTGCACAGGCCAGGCTACATTTAGCCCCAATGACCTGCTGAAGCATTTTCAGGGAGTTCACCAAGGAAGCCTACCAACCTTCCCATGTGACATGTGCAGTTTTGTGACCCATGACTTCTCTAGCCTTCAGCGGCACCGCATTGGCCACCGGGACACTTTTGTTCGGTGTGAGATCTGCAATGATGGTGTCCAGTACACCCTCCTGCAGCTCACTAGGCACTTCAACATGTTTCACAGCCTCAATGGATACTACCGCTGTGAGAAATGCAAGTTCTCCACGAAGGATGTGGGGACATTTGTGCAGCACACTCACAGACACAATGATGCCCAATACAAGTGTAGCAAATGCCAACACATCAGCCATGGCAGTGTGGAGCACCAGAAACACATTCTCACCCATGGTGGGACCTACCCTTTCAGTTGTCATCTCTGTGACTTTGGCGCACCACGGAAGGACTATGTTGCAAAACATATGGCTACCGTCCATGGGGAGGAGATGGACTGCAAAAATAAGAGGAGGACAACTGAGGACAGTCAGAAAACACTAGTGAACTCGTCGCCAGGACTAAAGCTTCTACTGACTAAGAATCCGGCCAGGCAGACCCATTGGATGTCCAAGGGCTTGCATGCTCTGTCTGGAGGGGGCCTGCTGGATGAGTATGGAAGGCTTGCTAATCCAGAAAAGACCCTTGAGGAGACCCAGCAGTTTCTGGAGACTGTTGCTGCTCAGAGAGACTGTAAGACATGGGCTAAGGCCCTTAAGACAGAGCAGCAGTATGCTTCTCACAGTATTCCTGCATTGTCACAGCCTAAGCAAGAGCCTGCTGTCCCTCCCAGCTCTGGCTTCTTGAGCCCCAACAGCAATGGGCTCACTGTGCTCATGGTCAAAAACAAAATTACAATCCCTCCTAACTGCACTACAAAAGTCATGGGCTTCAAGATGGTGGATGGTAAGAAACATCTTGTCCTCAAAGTCATACCATCTGCAAAGCAGGAGCCCTCCACCAAAACACAGGAGTCCTCTGAGGCAACAGCATCGGCTTCATCAGCGACAGAGCAAGAGGCAGATAGCCAAGTGCCAGAACCTTGCACAGAAGAATCCAATAGTCTGGCTAGCTCCAAAGAAGGATCGGGACCACCCAGTGGACATATGGACTCTTCCAATTCCTTGCTTTCTGCTAACACCAACATCCCCAACCCTATGATCCCCTGTGATGCAGAGGCCTCCTCTAACATTGAGCTCTCCTCAAACACTGAACCCTCTTCTAAGACTGACGTGTCTTCTAATGCAGAGGCATCCTTTAAGGCTAAGGTGTCCTCTGAACCTGAGGTTTCCTCTGAGCCTAAGGACTGCTCCAATCCTGAGGCCTCATCCAACCCTGATGTCTCCGATCCTGAGGTCTTTTCCAACCCCAAGGACTCCCCTCAACCAGAGGTCTCTTCGAAAGCTGCGGTCTCCTATGAACCCAAGGTTTCCCCTAACCACAAGGTTTCCTCCAACATTGAGGATTCACCAAATGGTGCAGCAGCACTGTGCAGCCCATGTTTGAAGGGGGACACATCCACAATGGAAAAGGAAAATGACACCTCAGCTTCAGTTCAGGCAGAAGTTAAGGAGAATGGGGAGCAAGAACATGAGATGTTGTCACCAGCTCGAAGAGAGGCAGAGGAACTGCCATCAGAGCAGGTGGAGAATGATAAAGATCCTGCTCTGCCTCTTGCTGCTTTGCTTTCTTCAGACAGTGCTTGCCCAGTTACTGAGGAGAGCTCATCAGATGGGTGCAAGGATCATAACTTGCCAACCAGTGAGACCCCATCCCATAATCTCACTGGCGATGGTCTCATCTTTGAGAACAAAATGCCTGAATTTGCAAATCTGAAAGAAATGGACCCATCCTCCAACACCCCCGAGAACATTGATGAAGAGAACACTTCCAGTAAGTCCCCACTAAGTTCACCCATTCAAGAGGTCTTCACTTTCCACAACTACTCAAAGGACACCTCCAGTCTTTCCTCTGATGCTTCTTTGCTCAGTGATGACCAGCTGTCAATGCAACTTGTGACTGGTGAGCCTGAGAATAATGGTGATCTGATCAGAGCTTCGCCTGTCAAGAATAAAATGCAGGAAGGCTTGCTCTTTCAGGAATTGCAGGATGATATGGAGGATGAAGATGATACTGTAGCAGAATGCAACAGCGCTCTGGGTCAGACAAAAGTGGATTCTGACCCTTCCTCAGTGGAAAATGTGCCAGACAGTGAAATTGAAGTGGACGAATGCATAGCTAATGTCGATGATGAGACTGCTGAACAGTCAGAGGTGACAAGTCAAACTATGAATATTCCAAAGACCGTGCAGGAGGCTACCTTTGAAAGCCAAGAACAACAAAATGGGAGTTTTAGCAATGATGGCAATGCTGAGACCACCAAAGAAGGAGAAACTAAGGATTCTTTTTCTCCAGAAACACAACTGCAGACTGCAAAAAATGTTGAGGGATCCAATGCAGTTGGGGGAGAGAAAACATCAGGAAGTTCAAGCAATGCAGCTATCTTGGGAAAGATACTGGAAGAACATTCTGATGCCATCATCAGCCAGCAGCTGGAGAAGGAGAGGAATGGAACAACGGCAACCCATGAAGCAATACGAACTCCCACAACCACACTGAGGATACTTCAACCTGTTAATCTCGCTGATGGTAAGCAACAACTTTTTCTACAGACTGCAGAAAATGGGTATGCAGTGCCCCTACAGCTCAAGGGCAGCCCTGGATTTAAGCTAATCACTGGGTCTGTTCCTCCAATAAATGTTTCTTACCTGAAGCCTGGAGGTGAAAGGCCAAGTAATAGAACTGCAGCACTGGCTTTCACATTGAATAATGGCAGGATAGGCACAGCTGCACATGTTCTGGGTGACAAGGAAACAGGTGGTGGGTTGACGAATGGTGGTGGGCAGGACAGCACGACAGTTACCCCCGGCACCCAACAAGGGACGGGTACCAGCACAAGCAGTTTTCTGGTCAACAACTCTCCTCTGAAGGGACCTTTGTTATTGTCCAGCCCTATTCAGTCTGTATCCAAAGAACGGACTGGGAATGTACCCACATGTTTCTTAGTTCAAAGGCCACTTGCGGTGGCCTCTGGTGCCACAAGGCCCAGTACAACCACTGCAACCAGCAGTTCACACATACCACAGTCTAGGCCTGTTTTGGCCTTGCCTGTAAATTCCCCGGACCAGCCCACTGTTTTACAAGCCGGCCGTCAAGCTTTCCTGCTTAGGTATGTGTCACCGGTTAAATCTGGGATACTGCTAAACAGCCCAGAGGGAAAGTTAGCAAATCAGAACAGCCCGACCAGCGAAAGTGGTGCCAGTCGGGTTTTTCTTAAGATTGTAAGAAACTCTTCCGATGCCAGCTTTCCTTCCTGTAGTGGCGTGACAGGTGGTGGGGTGACAACGCAGGCCCATACTAACCAGCAGATCTACCTGGCTGCTGCTGGTTCTCTGCAGTCACCCTACCTGCTGATGTCATCCAACCAATCCATTTTGAATGTCTCCGCAGGGACAAAAACCTCAGAGTCATCGCAAGATCCCGTCCACACTTTGGCCACAGCCTCCCCATTCCTGAGCCTCTCTTCCACAGCTTCCATACAAGGTAAAGCACCTAGTGAGAAAGATGGGGGGGAGGTCTTAGGTGGCAAATTCAAGAAAGCACGGCTTCCATCTCCAAGGCGAAACCACCAGGTGGCGAAACGGAAGAGACCGAGGAAACCATCCATGGAGGATAGTCTGGAGCCTGCTACTAAAACCAAGAGGCTTTCCAGTAAGAAATCAAAGGAGAAGGAGGCCCCAGTGGCAGTGTACTGGGAGCCAGCACCCAGGGAGTCAGAAAGGACATTGAGGCTTCTGCCACTCAGCCCATCCCAGCTTGTCAAGTGCCCACGGCGAAACCAGCCTGTTGTTGTGCTCAACCACCCTGATGCAGACATACCTGAAGTCGCTAACCTCATGAGGACGGTCAACAAGTTTAGGGGTGAGGTCATGAAAGTGGCATTGTCCCAAAGGACTGTAGATGCCCTTTCTGAGCTGGACTGCTGCACCTACAGGCAGGACCGCTTTGCGAACTGCCACACCTCTCACAGCCGGCGTGTCCGCCCACAGGGCACAGTAAGGGAGCGGTTCATTCTAAAACTGAGGTTGAAAAAGACCAGCAAAAACAAGTACAAGGTTGTTAACCCCACCTCTGATTGCACTGAGCGGTCATCAAAGTTCAGCTGCTGGTTCTGCGGTCGGGTTTTTGACAACCAAGAGGAGTGGATAGGTCATGGCCAGAGGCATCTGATGGAGGCTACCAGAGACTGGAACAAGCTCTTTTGAAGCTTCAAAGGCATTGTGGGTAGCTTTCCAAGTCTGTTTCAGTCAGGTCTCCATTCAGTCCATAGACTTCATGTCCTTGACATCCACACACTTAACTGTTTTTACATTGCAGACAAGGAATGACATGGAAAATGTGTCCTATTTTTGGTGACTGTTAAAAACGTAATACTGTTTTTGTTGAGAGGTCTGTGCTTGTTCTCTTTCCCACATTCACTGAAGAGGAAATGTTGGAGTTTTAAGTTGTTCCTCAGGTGAGGGTCTAAGGTCTTCATTACTAGTGTGACTGGTGCAACTTAAAACCAAATTTCGAGACCCTGAAAAGGAGCTCATAATGTATATATTGAACTTAAATGTGAAAACTGTATGCATTGCACACACTGTATTTGTATATAAAATGTTTGGGTAAGAGAGCTTTTTTGAGTACACAGTTGACGGACAGCAATATGTGTACAGTTGAAGTGCTTCTGTAGCGATTTTGGGCAGATGTCAAATGCATAAAATCATATTATAAATCGGTGGAGTTCGCCACCTTTATGACAATTGTTTTATGACATCATTAATTACAACAGGAAGGAAGGAAACGCCATTTTGTATTTGCCCAAAGTACAGTTGCACTTACAAGTGCATAGTAAGTGCAACAACTAATACATACATGTACCGATCAACTCAGGGGATAGTTATTTTTTTTTTTGAAAGACAATGTAAAATAAGTACTCCACATGTTTCTGTGATCTCCACCTACACCTTTGCATTAATTATTTTCAGAATTTTAGAACATGTTTCAGGGAGGACTGAGGATTTAATTAATTTAATCAGTCTCCATTTTTATTCCTTGGCCCTTTTTATTTTTCCAAAAAAACATGTTTGTGTTATCCTTGTTACAGTACTTAAGTTTTTTAATTTATCAAAATTCCAACAGTATATGGTAGTAACATACTTTACTCCTTGGTCCTAATATATTTCTGGCATATTGTCAGGAGTCCTCAACATAAACAGTTAGCAGTTGTTTACGGGTATATACATATTAATAGGTTCTCTTTATATTTGAGTGGCAAATATCCTGTGTGCATTACAAAATTTCCTGTGGAAAGCATTTCAAAAGCTGTTACTTTCTGTAGATGTTGTTTTTCATTTGTAAATACTGTGTTTTATGATCTTTACCACCCATGAAACCTTTGTTGAAAAAGTCATTGTATTTATATTTTAACTGCTGCCACACATCTCTGTAATAACCCTAATCTGGTAGCTCCTTAATATTATCAGAACATTAGTTTGCCATTTTTGTCAGTGTTTAATTGAGACGTGAAATGAAACAAAACAAAAATGGATCTGCTGAAAAAACTGTATAACAGAAAAACAGGGTAAAACACAGTTCCAAGTTCTCATTGGCTTGTGCTTTCTTGGGGCTTTGTAACAAGTTTCAAGTCAGAAATTGGTTCAAGCAAACAAGTTTCAGGAAAGTAGTGGGTTTGAGTTATTTATCTTACTCATGACCCACCTCCCAGGATGACCTCGTTGGAATTCATACCTATACATAGAGCCGGGTCATCAAGACGTGCAAAGTGTCTAATGTTGTCAGTCAAAACCAAGTTTCTTTGAAAGCAGAGTCCTTTCATGACTATTGGGAATTGTGTGCTCATATTGTGCGTCCACTCCATACTTCTAGTTTGTGTCCATTTGGTTTAAGAGACCGTTTATTAAATGATCTCAACAAAATAATGTATCACACTACCACATAAAGTGAAAACAAATCAAGAGGATTATGCTGTATGAATACCAGTTGTGCTTTTGTATACAAGCTATTTGTTTTTATATGATTAGGTTGTCTGTAGGTAAGATAAATTTTGTAATGTGCACCAGTGTCTGAGGAATTGCAGATGTTTGTGTCATGTTAAGTGACCATGCGTTTAAACTTACGGAGCTGTTGCAATTCCAATACTACTGTATATGCAATAGTGACCAGAAAAAAGTCATCAAAGTGAAGGAGAAATAAAATCTGTAAAACAATTTTTTACTTCATGTTTTAGTTTTACTTGGAAATTACACAATTGTGACTGTTGTCTGTTTGACAGAAGTACTGTATGTACTTGGGTGTGTAGCAAGGTGTCTATTTTTACAAGCAACTTCATCATTAAAAGTGAGTAAATACAGAATCCCTCCTACTTTAACTTGAATAACATAGAATTTTTTTTGCACTTGGGCAGTTGACAGGACTTTCTCCTGTGACCTTACATGGAGTAGCAGAGTAATATCTCAATTTTGGTGTGCATGTATGTATATATATCTGCTGTCCTTTATTTAAGTCCTGTTAGCAATCTGAGCAAGACTGTATCCTGCAAGGTGTAGGATTCCAAAACCATTTAAAATTTGGGAAGGCTTCTGGGATTCTGGGCTAAACGTACCCACAGGGCATGAAGGTATTGGTCCTTGGCAAGTGTGTGTTGTGTGCGCGTATGTGCATCTTTCCCTTCCTCTAAACTGTGCTAATTTAGTTCACTCAGTATGTTAGCCATTTCCTGGCCTCTCAGCATGCCCCACATTTTTGCAGAGCATCACACTAGACAACCAAATACCCACCCTCCCTCCATTTGTTTAAAAAAAAAAAAAAAAAAACAACCCACATGAAAACCGTTGTTTGAGACTTTATCTGGTAGGTCAGGGAGATGAGCTCAGCAGTGCTCTGAGAAAAGCCTATTTTTTTACGCAAAGTGCCTGAAATGCTCTGTTACAGATCGACACTATATTGTACTGTATAACTCCCTGGTGGCATTTATGATGTTTGATCAGATTTGTAATAAATGTATATACTTTGAGAAAGAGACTGGAGTATCTTTCTTGCTTTGGGTCTTTTGTTTTTGCACAGCAGGAACACACCTCTCAAACATTTTGCATATTTTTTTATTGAAGAAATTACTGGACATTGTAGAAAATTTGTATTATTATAAAATAAATGGGATTTTTAAACCAATAAACTCATTTTTAAAAATGTCTACAAAATAAATCTATTTCTATATGCATTGCAGACAACTTTAAAAACTATAAATATTTAAACAATTGTAAAATAATATATTCATGTGTGTTATCAGTACATTAAATACCAATGTGGCTGTCCTTGTGTAAAAGAAAATCAATTGAAGATGGTTTCCATTTCCTCAAATGATTGAATGAGAAATTCAGATGAAGGCAGCTTCCATCATTTTCCAATGAAAAGGAGTGGTTGTATGTTCTGAGTCTGAACTGCATTTGTTCTCATCTAAGGTGAGGTCATTTTTCAGGAATATGATGATTGTTCAGGTGGCAGCATATACCTGTTCCCTGTACTATACCTGAATCACAATCCTTCAGTCAGAGTTACAAACACATGTCTGTGTTGATCACATAATTAAAATGACTTTTTTGCCTATACTTTCCCCAGAGACATTCACTCAGCTTATAACTGTTCTATTAACATATAATAACAGTATCAATTTATGTAGCATGATATTTGCTGAGGGAATTGAGTGAACTACCCTGCTCAAGTGGTGCATCACTTGGGGTCTCAAACCTGTAATCTTTGAGTCAAGGCCTGGCTTATTAAGTGCTACAGTACACTACTTCCAAAATAGTCCAGCTCTCCATCCACGCTGGTGGGACGTTGTACTCAGGTCCTCACGGCATGCAGCAGCTTGGTGGAGTCTTTGGTGTTGTTCTGACTGTCAATAAGCACTAGAGGCTTTTTCTGGTGGTTCTCAATGATGTTGGAGATGCTGCTGAAACGCTTAAATAGACAAAGAGTTCTATGTGAGATAAGAGGGTCAGCAGTTCAAATGCTCTCTAATAAAGTCTTCTTTAATACTTACATAATAGACAAAATCCAGTTGAGATGGATAGTTGTAAGTAATGTGGGACCAAACTAACAGTGAACATATGTGGTACATTTCCGAAGTATCTGCACTGCAATCTGCTATACTTGTTGGGTGTTTTATTCCCCCACATTTTTTCCCTCTCAATATGGAATGCTAAATGGTAATCACAAGCTGTGCTCTTTGCTCCAACCTCTGCTGTCAGTTCATACATCAGCTGCCACTTCTTTTCAATGTCTGGGAACCTGTCTGGCCTTCTAGTTCCAATTTTAAAACTGTGATCATGAGACCAGAATTCATGTTCATGCATATACAGAGATGTCACAGCAGTATGTTTGCGTTAAAGTCATTAAGTCTTGGAAATCATTGGGCAAAGTCTGTATGACTCTAATGACATATTAAAAATATTCAAAACCTCAATTTTATATTAGAAAAGGAAACATTGTCATGCATGCCATAGTATATTCATTTCACACAAATAGCTAATCTTACAGAGAGGAATATTTCATGAATGCTGGTAGGATGTTTGCCATGTGCATGATCTTTTAAGAACCAAGTAAAAAAATTCATTAAGCATCTGATAAATTGATGATAATGATATCTGATAAATGATAAGGCCTCCATTTTGGATTTCATGAAGCCTCACTTTGCAACCACTGCTTATTAGCTTTGATCTCTTATTTAAATAAAGAATATATTAAATCGCCAATACCACCTGTCCAGGGACGTTGCTTGATTTTTATCACTGCTGGGGCACATGCCCCCAGTGCCCACATCTTCACACTTGCAATTTATTATACATTTTTAAAAACTAGTTATTTTTTTCCATGATCATTTACTGGGGCACAACAAATCATTACAGGGGCACAACCCCAGTAAATGGGGTCTGGTGACGCCCTGTCCCTGTCCCTGTCCCTGTCCCTGCCTCAGCTGGAGCAATCAAACAGGAACCAGCAAAAAGTATACACACTGGGCTTAATTGAAAGACCTATGTAACAAAATTATTCTTGAAATAGTTTAGTAAATTTAGCTTGTCTACCTCTTCTCCTGTCTTCTCACGTCCCAGAGCATACTGACATGAGGCCTGTATATGGCGCACTGGGATGTTGTAGACTCTGCCTTTATAGAACACCACCAATGTGTATGGCTGACTGGGGTCCTGACCAGAGCTTTTCCTGACCAGATACGCTCCTTCCTGAAATCAGAAATATCAACACAACCCCCACCAGGTAAATGAAACAAGAAACGCTATCTACAAAGTTGACTAAAGGAATAGATTGAATTATATCTATCTTTTTTACCATTGCATTGAACTATTTGTGCATAATTGAATTTGACAAAAGGCAAGTGAAGCCTTTTGTCTTTGCAGTTTCCATTTGGTCAGTTTGTATTGGTTATTGCTGACCTTGTCAAACTGTCTTTTTAGCAATAAAGAACAAAAACTGTTTGAGTCCAGGTCTTTGTCATAAAAATGAGTTGGAGTTGAAAGAGTTGGACAAAAGTTTGAAAGGTATGTAACTAATTTCTCCCAATTTGTAATTCCAAATAATATTTGTTTACATCTCTCATTCCTGACTCTTCCTCCTCAGGTTTTGAGGAAATGACAAACATGCACTGTCATGCAAAGCTCATTGAGCTAGCTGTGGATTCATTTCCCTATGCAGCCAAAAGCAAAGCAATGCAGTCATTGTGCCAATGTAATAATGCTACAGCAAATTACAAATAGCCCTGCAGGGCAGCAGGTCACAATGGTCACAGTGACTCCCACTCACCTTGCCAGAGCGGGTCACGGCCTCCTCAGCAGAGCGGCGATCACATGTACTGGCGTACCAGGGTTTCTTATATACACCAGCCTCCTAAAACACCACAGAACAACTTCACTGAGTGTGTGGATGTGCTTTGCTGTGTTTGTGCTGAGATGATCCAGAGGGCAGGCTAAGTAATGGCAACCCCAAATGCAGTAGAAGTATTGAAGTAATTACATCACAATTAGAAAAGACGTCTGCATATGTGTTTCAATACTAATAACATGTTCCTGCAATGAAAAGAGTTTTAAAATTCAATACTTTAATACATGAGTTCCTAATACAGCATGACAGAGATACCTGATTTTTAAAGAAGTCGAATAATTAGCAAAAACTGCTGTGGTGCTGGGAGAGATGGAAGGAGGAGCAAGCTCCCCTGCTTGTCCCCTTGAACCGATGACAGTTCCTGTGTCTCCCTCAGCCTGGAGAGACTGTAGGAGCTTGAACAGCAGTGGCCCCGCTAACAGGCAGTCTCACCGGAGGATGATTGCTAACCAAATCAGGTGCTAGCACTTGCCTTCAATTAGGTCACATATTTTAAGCACAGCCATTCAGGCTGTAGGGGGTTGGTTGGGTTATTGTGCTCCCCTACGGCTGTGCTGGTTTTCAGAAGGAGTAAATAAATGTTGTTGCTCACTTTTTGATTTAGTTTTCGTCTGTTTTCCTACCACTCACCACCTGGCTCAACGGCCACACCTGCCACTGCGCCATACTACCAAGGCAAATGCACAACAAAGCTGATGAGATGAGCACAAACTCTGGATTGCTGCGCAGTGGCAGATAATAATATGGATTGAGAATTTGTACTATATTTTACTATTTTTCTTGGCTGTGGTTTCTATTTGGAGGAAGCCAAAGGATACCTTTAGAACTCTTTGTCTGTTTCCAACTGTTCAACATGATGGTTGATCTTGTGGAACTCATTAGGTGATCATTATTTTGTCAAGATGTTTCCATAATTCAAAACAACACTTCCCCCATACATGCTCAAAAGTGGTTTCATGAACACCATGATGAAGTCAAGCTCTCTCCATGTCCTCTCTATTCACCAGATCTGAATAGCATTAAAATAAGAAGTTCAGAATGTAGAGTGTAGAATACATTTACACCTCCTTCACAAGGAATCTAACATTCTGTCTAGTAAACGGTTCAGAATCCCACTAAAAACAATTAATTGTAATTATGGCTCATTTTTCAGTTGACATACTAGTTATGCCATAATCTGAGGCACCAGCAAGTGCCATCAACCCTATAGTTTACATTATTACAGTCTGTTTTGTAGGAGATGGCTGTAAGAGATGGGGGAGGGGTGCAGTGTGAAGTTATGGCTCACCTCCTCTGCTGTACTAGGCCTACTGCTTGGTCCATTCCTGGGTGTGTTCCCTCTGTCCATGGGTGGTTCTGAAGTGACAACAACAACAAAAAACCTCTTATTGAAAAGGGCAAGGACATGGTGGGGGGTGTCAATTAAACAGCAGGATTAAACCAGTGAAACCCTTCCACAGACAAAGGTGAATGCAAATAGTGTGTTATTGAGCAGAGCAGTGTAGCCACATGGCTGATACCACTCACTGCTTAACTCACTTGGGGAGGAAAGCCGTGGGGGAAGGGGGGACCTGTAGGAGAGAAACAGGATTGATGAGTCAGGATTGCTGTAAAATGCAGCTGGAGGGAAATCAGACTAATGTGGGACTGTGTTGGCACTTTGCTTGTGAACAGGGCACTGGTGTCATCTCATACCAAATATGTTACAAGTGCACCTGTGACTTTTATTACATTACATTCATTAAATTAGATTACAGGTTTTGGAATGTGGTTTTATTGAAAGGCACATTGCAAAAGATTTCATTATGTCTACCTTGGTCGGGTGGAGTCAATGGATGAGGGCGTGGCGCTCTGGACATTGCGCCTAATGGCCATTGGTTGTGCTGTTTCATGGTGGTGCACGTGGGACAGGTACACACTATGTTACATACTAACTAAATGTATAACAGTATAGAACAAATGCTTGTGAAAACAAATAAATTATATCAGGACAAATGCTGATAAAGACAAAATATGAAAATATGACAAGTCAAAGACAACATAAGGAGTCAGGTATAAAAACATAGGTACATATTTAAAAAGTTATGGAGTTGATAAATAATTTCTGTAGACACAAATATTGTGCAGTAACACAGTGTGTGAGATGAAGGTGGGATTTTACCTTCAAGTTTTTTTGGCAAGATAACACTCTGCAAGAAGGAAAAATCATAAACTTGTCAAATAATGTCATATCCGAATGCATATTTAATATAAGAAATTTAAAAAGGAGCACAACATGGGTCTTCAAAATTGAGATATTAATCAAGTACAATCAATTTATTTAATTAATGGAAACAAATTGTTTGACTGATTTTCCTTTATTGATTTTGGCATATTCATGTAAACTTTTAAAAAATCTGAAAAACAATGTGTCTTAGATAAGGAAGCCTACATAAAAAGATTTTGCCAAGTTCATAAACTGTTTTATAACTTATGTTTATAAAAATATATATGTATTTGGTTACCGGTTTTGCGGGCAGACTTGGTTTATTCCTGCAAAGAGAGAATGCTTGGACCTTTGTTAAACGCACATGACAGACACCGGTTGTAACAAGGGAGACCATACATCCTATTAAGATGATAAAATATAGTATCTCTCAATTGAGAATTCCTGAATGTCCACAAAAATGGTGTTCTGGCTGACTAATGTGGCCCAGTCATTATTTTAAAAACTAGCTCAGCAGTCACTAGTTCAGTTCAACATTCAAGAATATGTGTTCAATGATAGTCATGTCAGCATCATATCAGTGTCAAAGTAAAATTCATGAAGTTTAGCATAATATGACAACTTGTATTTGGTGGTCTCCTTAACTTTGGTGAAGCTCAACTAATTTCCAGTTTATCAAAGACACAGAAAACCTGCAGTGCATTGTGGGTCTGCTTTACAGTTGCTAACTTATTCTGTATGTGTTTCAAATATAAAATTTGAAATGTGGCACTCACAGAGCCCTGGGGAGTGGGATAGGAGCTTGTGAAGACAGAGAACTCTCCTCGGATTTTGCATTTTCACCTTGGTGGGATGAAGAAAGACAGTTTCAAAAAAAATGTATGTAAAGCATCTTTTTAAATACACTTCAACCCAAAACACAAAAGTGATAATTACAAGCATGAAGAACAATTTTTTTCGGCCTGATTTTTCTCTTACCCCTTCCTTCTGACTACTTGCAAAAGTAGCCACTAGAGGGCATAAGTAAACCATACAACAAAAGTAATTTTGCGCACAGTTGGTCAAACAAAACCAAGAAAGTGAATGTCAAACATTAAGTTTTCTTACAGAAATATTTATGGCTTTCTTGAGTTTACAATGATAACAATGATGATTTGTTCAGTGGAAACAAGAATCTATCATGTGATCCACATTCAAAGTAATCACATGCCACTTGAAATTGGAATGTTGAAATTTCAGTCGGTTTTACCAGTGGTGGAGGACAGAGAGGGAGGGGGCACATTCTGGTTTAATAAAATCAAGTAAATAATGACTTTTCTCTCCAGCCTTAATGTATTGCTGATGGAGTAAGGCTTTCTGACTAAATGTATTAAAATCTCCCTGCATTCATAGCCACATCACTGTACATAGTTCATGCAATTCACGTTTATAATACACTTACATTCATGTTGATCACAGACTTCATACTCATCGTCATCTTCATCCTCTACTGGTTCCTGTAAAAAGGAAATGATAACATTACCAATCATATTTCTATCTCTCATTAATAGGATACCTCTGACTTCATCTGAGGTTTAACAATTTACTGAACAGACATCGATGTGTTCAGAAGTCTTGAAATATGTCTTTCTCAAACTAATGTTTGTGCCAACGCAACTGAATACAGTGGGAATAGAAATGCCAGGGGACATGTGTTTTGGTGATAAGCATTCACGTCTGTGCTCTTCAAAACTGGACTGAAATGGTTGTAACAATCAGTGTGGCTTGTTGGGCACAGTTGAGGATTCTAATTTGTGACAAAGAGGAGGAAAAACATGGAAACGCTTTGTCTTACAAATGCCCCAGAAAGCCATTAAAAACCTCTTGAGAGGCAGCATTGTACACTTTCTGATAGATGGTTCTGTTCGGAGCTGAAGGCCAGAGCTGGATAATGTCCTTTGAAACCATTGCTTCTACATTTCCACTTTCCTCATGCACAATGCTATCAGCTGTCACCACATGAGCCTGTGGCCTTGCAGTGTGTGTGTCTGAGAGTGTGGAGGGCAGGAGGATGCTGCAGCAGTACTTACAGGGGCAGGGGACTTCCTGACATGGAGTCTGGCGGAAATCAAACAGAAATGCTTTAACTGTCTTGTTTCCCTTCAAAGGGCTGTGTAGCTTGGGACAATAGTCAGCAAAGGCCTGAATACTCCTGAGGTAATTTGTATACATTTCCCAGTATTTTTGGATGTAGGGGCATATTTTACATATTTATATCCTCAAAATTGTACTGCATCAATTCAAGAGCACTGCTGGACTGCTGCTGGGTATTTTGGGCAGATGTTGACCTAGCTGTGTTTCTTCCAGCCAGGTTAACATTAAGTACATATTTAGTCTGTCATCGATCATAATTAAATTCGTAGCAAACCAGTTCAGTCAGTTCAGTCAACATGTTTACAGACAAAGGGGAGGGATAAACACTGATGGTTTAAATGAGTTTATTACTTATTTTTACCTTTAAGAAGTAATATTCCTCAAAGCTGAGCTAAGCGTATCAAAACCCTTATTGAAACTAAATACAAAATAGAGAAAAATGCTCCCAGCCAACAGCTGACATATGATCCAAAGCGGTCATACCTTGGGCTGGCTCTAGGAGGGGAACACTGTTCTCGTGGTTTCAGATGTGCACTTGACCTTTTAAAGTAGGAAACACATTCATTCACTTCATTGAATTGTTTTTGTTTAAGAGCATATTACTATCAAACAAAATAGCTAAATTTAGGCTTTCCATAGGTTGCATATGACTGTTTTGTTAATGATTGCTTTGCTCTCAATTTTTACGACCTGCAGTGGCTGTTACTCCTGTAATTTTCATTTGTTTAGACTTTATACATGCATGCTCACATGCTCAATGATTCTATGAAAAATCTCAGAAATTTCACAAATTCTCAGGTTAGAAGACTCCCTAAGAACCACTTAACACTGACTGCCTGCTCCTTATGTGCCTTCCAAATGTGAACCACATTTCACAATTTTTACGCAGGAAGTTTATAGAGAGTTCACTAACCTGCCCAATGGAGGTGATTCTTCCTTTTTGAAGAAATGTAAAGAATGACCAGTTATATACCATGGCAAATCTTTAGCTGGAAACATGCATATAGTAACCCCAAAATGGGGTGATGCAGCAATGATGCTTAAAAAAACAGACAAATAAATAATGAACATTTAATGAACATTTTATGTATAAACCTACCTCCATGTCTGGGACCTCATACAAATCTAAAACATTAAAAAACAAAACACCAAAGTGAGATGCAATACACTGATTCAGAGACTGAATGTGTGAGTTGGGTAAACATAACATCAGTTTGAGATATCGACAGCCTACTAGACTAACCCTACAGAGTAAGTAAATTATTAATAAAGGAAATCATATTATATAAAATGTAAATGCTTGTGGTGGGTGTGATGACTCAAGCGTGATCGGGCATCATGTGTGTGTGTGTGTGTGTGTGTGTGTATATATATATATATATATATAGAGAGAGAGAGAGAGAGAGATACACCCATGCTTTAGTGACCTGGAATACTTTATTACATCCTTTCTCAGATGTGTGAATATGATAACTGTATGCTAGTCACAGTTCACCAATACGTTGCCCTTCTCAGTTAAGGTATGTTTTTGATGAGATATAAGACCATGATGTAACAGGCCCTCCCCTGAAAAGGTCAAGGCAATGCATGTAGCCAATTTTATTATTTTCAGAATATGGAGAGAGTGTAATATATGGGGAAACATGACTTTCGGTATCTGAGTATACTGACTAGGTAACTAAGGTAAATCTGCATGCTTATCACAACATCTTGTGAAAATCATGAATTGCATGGAGTGGTAGTAAAATGTGTAATGGCAAAATATGCAATTTAAAACTTTGAATAACAGAGATTCAAATCCTGCATGCACAGACAAACGTGAACATACAGACTTTTTCTCACATGTACACACACACAAACACACAACCACACACATGCACACACACAGATGTACACACCTGGACTATGTGAGCGCTTTGATTCTGTGCTGGGACCTAGGGGGTGCCTTGCTACTGGTTTAACTCCCCTGTTGACTGTTGGAGGGTCTGGGGAAGAACACCATAAAATGAAACAATGACAAAATTAAGATCTTAACTTGTTAACTTTGCATGTCTATGTAGTAAAATCTCTGACTAAGTCTACAACATTAATTACTTGGCCTACATGATGATGTCATTAAGTTCAATAATGTGTTCTTATACATGACAACAAACTGATTATTAATATTTCACTTCACATTACATTTATTAGACTTAGAATATATAAACTAACAGGGACATCGTTCCCTGATACCAAACAAGATACTGATGCAAAAAGACAGAGACAGCCACTTAACAGACAGAGACAGATGCAAATAGAGACAAATAAAGATATTCACATACAGGCAGGACCAGGTAGAGATGGATACAAAGAGAAGCCAAATCAACTTTGTTGTCTGTTTTCCTTTTTGTATATGCAGTGTTACAGGAGAAAACAATGAAAAGAAAAGGCTACTCTGTTGATATCTAAGTGTGAAACTACAAAGCCTCACTCATGACTCTTTGTTTAATTGGCTCAGGCTTCTCAGAGGGTTCAATGTAGTTGTCATCTTCTCCCTCCTCTGGTTCAATGTAGTCCTCCTGGAAACACAAGAGTAGAGTCAGTGAAAATAAAAAACAAATTGTGTTTTAGGTTGGAAGAGCATTCTTGAAATTACCAATTCCACGACCACAGGAATTACAAAACTCACAGTGCCTTTTAAAACACAGGTAGGAATAAAACTCTAAAATTTCAAGGACTTCTAATGATTGTTGCCCAAGCTATGTGTATTCTGCTGTGTGAATGCATGATATGTCAGCTGTGGATTATGTAATTAACCCTTGATGAAAGAAGCTCCGCAGCAAATAAATACAGAAACAACATGGTTTGTCAGAATCAAGGGCATTTTTCACACACCATTTTATAATATGCAAAAATATTTATAAATAAATACATAAAAAAGAACTGTTTTATTTTCAATATCAATTGCATACTTCTTTAGTATTCAACATGCTTGAATAACTCCAGTGCTTGTGCTTTTGTAATAATATCCAGCATAAATGAAACCGATTTTAAAGTAAAAATGTGAAGGTTGAGACAGGAAGTTTTACACTGTCATCCTCAGGCTGAGCTTTTTTCGGGGGCAGCAGCGGGGGTTTTGGATTCCTTGGGGAGCTCACTGGGTTTCTGGGGGGCTGGCTGGGCCTGTCACGAAAGCTGTCTGTATGGAAAAGAGAGAGATCATCAACAGGATATTATTATTTGCATAGTGCTACGCCATGGTCCATTGAACATCACAGCGGTTGCCCTCTGACAAACGTCTTGCATTCCTCTCCGTACTATATGCTCAGTAACATTTTTAAGCCCTTAGGAGTTGTGGTTGGTACATATCTTTATTTAAACATTTTAACCAACAGAAAAAAATAGAGTTATTGATAGAGGAAGAGGGATAACACGTAGCTTTTTTACAGATTGAGAGACAATGGGTAGTGTATTTTAGCATGTTTTCTAACACCACAATGAGTGGTGTGCTTTGGCATATTTTCTAACTCTACAATGGGTTGTGTGTTTTGGGATATTGTCTGAGAGTAATGGGGCGATATTTAACTTGCTTGGTATGTTTACCTACGTACTCGCCCCTGGGGAAGGAGGCTGATTGGGACGGGATGAAGACCCTCTTGTCCTGCTCACAGGGGGGAGGCTCGTAGTTGTCATCCTGGTCCTCCAGAGGATCCTCGTAGGTGTCACTATCCTGAAACACATTTAGTCCAGAACTCAACATTCCTCCTTAACTTTGGTCTAGGATCAATCCACATTCATCTTCAACAATTCAACAAGCATGTGTTTCTGAAGAAAAAAACACCTCTATAAGGGTGCAGGTTTTGTTCCAGCTTTCCAAAAGCAAAGATTTCCCATTGTATAATACTACAAAAACAAAAGCAGGTGAGCAGGAAGTGAGTTGTTTGTCTCATCTGGTTCTGCATATGACACATATTTCTCACTACATCTGTTGAAGCAGGTAAACAAATGAGTAGCATGTACCAGCTTTTCAGTTAAACAGATCTGTCAAGTTTGTGCCAGTCAGCTGCACCAGCTCAGAGCTTTAAGACAACAACAGTATACACTCCTCTGGCAGGCCACTCAACAACCATAATTTGTTGTATTTGAATGTTCATTGTAAGTAATATTAATTAGCCATTGTATTATTGCATGAACATACTTTCTATGATATTTATACAGTGGCATGGTAGAGAAATACCAAAGATAGTGGATATAGTGGAACAGGGCACATTAACTTACAAACTCAGATCCTGACCACTCCTCACCATCTACATTGTCATCTGCAAAAGCAACACAGCAAAACAATTCATTATACATAGCTATACAACATATACATTATGTAAATGATGAGTTATAAATTCTAATACATATGCATATTCAAGATCACATAAAAATCACATTCCATATAGAATCCCGCCCTTGAAAACCACAATGACTATTCTTCAGTAAAGTTTTGGTTCTGCATTATTTTTGGTTCATTAATCAGGCAGATATATTTGTACTGAAACAGGTACAGTCATAGATTTCCTGCCTGGCTGATGCACGTGTCATATTGCATGACATCTTTACCTGTTGAATGGATACTTCAGTAAAGGAAGTTACTGAATACAAGTAATGTGACTAAAAATGGTCAGAGGTCCCCATTGGCAAGGCAACAATTGGCCCAGCCCTGCCAACATCATAGGTAGTTGGTGCTGTGGTGCAGTCAACAAGCTCGGTTGAGTTTGGTTTGGGAAAATTGGGGAAAAAAATCAGGGGAAAAAATTGAGTAATCAATTTGATTTCTCAATGACAGATGTGGTGCCCATATGGAGGTGGGGATGTGGATGGCAATTTGTAATTTACATTTCATATTTATCACAATAATGTCACACTGTTTGATTAAGTAATCTAAATATGCCATCTGTAATCTTTCAAAATGTAACTGTAGACTGATTATACCCATCTGTCCAAGTGCCCTGGGATGATTGCATTTCTTTTCTACATGTAGTCAGTTTGTATCCAACCCAGTGCTGACAAGGTGTTCACTAAAACCCCCAGTGATGTCAACATTTCCTCCTCCCTCAGCATCTAGTGTAGGCTAGCCTGAATCGCTGTGTTTGTGCTCTTCTTTCCAAAGAACGTGCTACACAGTTGCAGAAACAGGTACCAGCAGTCAGGTGCAATTAGTCCAATGTGAAAAGTGCGGAGCATGTTGTTTCTTTTGAGAATAGCAGCCACAACCCAGAGGGGCTCCAGCTACACTGCAGGTTTAAAGTGGCCACCTACATGGCAAACGGGCCACACCCTTCTGCAGAACAGAAAACAACAGCAACAAAAAATGCTCTGTGCCCTACCTGTGTTGTAGTCTCTTGTAGGAAGTTTTGGTGGTGGTTTGTTCTTCAATCTGTAATCGTGAATGCAAAATTATCGACAGCAAGCAAACAGGTTAAACTGCACAAGGACTATCTTGTACATACATGGCAAATCTCAAACAGCTAAAATAACACAGCAGGTGACAAAAACAAAAAAAATTTGGATGTACATGTGGGGCTCCCCAAGTAAGTGTCAAAATAACAATTTCATTTGTTTAACAAAAAATGAAACTCCTGGTCAAGTATGATTTTATCAACAGTCGCACTGAAATTTTCTGGACTGAACACAGTTTTTCCCCACATGACCAAGAATTCACGTACTTTGGATCTGCTGTGTTTTGTGTCATATTTTAACGAAGGTATTGTGATGGTAATGCATATCTTGAGGGATATCACAGAAATAGTTTAAATCAGAATGATAATGAAAGTTAATGTGACACATTCACATGATTGTTTTAATGGGATATTCTTAAAAATCTGGTGTCAATTTTTTAAAAATATCCTGTGCAAGCTTAGGAGATACGGATGTCAATGGTTTTCTCATAAAGTGATTAAAGAAAACATGATTAGTTTTTCCAGGTGGTTATATATAGGACAGATTTTATGTGCAGCATTGCAGTTAATTCCATAACAATACCAAGTTATAAGTTAATAGCAAGCCGAATCTGATAATGTTAATTCATTTTAGAGTCTTTTCCCTCTCCAGAGTTAGTGGTGTTTCTCAAGCCTCAGCCAATAACAGATGATTGTTTTGGCACAAGTCATGCCTGAGCCTATCACATGCCATGCTATCACTGTTTCTGGCTAGCGCATAAACAAAGTAAGGTTAAACAGCTCCAAGGAGGCATGGGACTGAGCTAGCTATTAAAAATCAATGTTGACTGCCCTGAATAAATGCAAAACAATACAGCAATATAAATGTATTGTAATTATAGCATGTATTGTAACACATCCATACTGTTTGCTGATGAGCAAGGCTGCTAACCATAACTATTTGAAATGATTTTCATGACCCCCTGTGAAAATTCTTTTACACTCTGATGGGTAAAAGAACATGCACAGTGCAGTCCAAGCCCCAAGTCCTTCCCAGCCTTCTACACCCACAAATACACTGATGCCCAGTATTTGATTTAGTTATGCTAAAGCTGCACACTAGCCAGGCAGGTCAGAGGTTAAACACTGGGTTGGCCTTTGTGCACAGTAAGCAAAGCCATGTTTGAGTGGACTGTGGCGCGGAATCACACCAGCCCATGAGTGACATTGCGCTGCCCAGAATGTTCATACCGATTCCAAGTATTTATTCCGGTCTTTCGTAAAAAAGCTGCTTGCTCATTCTGAAACCTGTACAGTTAGAGGAGAGAAACAACTTCATTATTCAACAACTGTTTTACTCTTAAGATTGGAGATGGAGGGATGAGTAGTACAGTTGCTCCTAAATACAGACTCCAGTCTAACAAACATGATTTACTGACAAAATGACTACACTGCACCAGAGGGTAAAGACACTGTGGAATACAATAGATAATCAGTTACATGTTGTACAATAAAAAATCCAGCTGAAATGAAGTGAAATTGAATGATATTCACCTCCTTTTATCGCCACATAAAAGGGGAAGTGAAAGAGGAGAGCCACCTGGCTCCAGATTCTATCCTTCCTCTTTCACCCTGCCTCTGTCTCTCTCTCTTATTCTCCATTTCTCACAGCCCTCATGTTCCCATATCAGTCTCCACCTCCACTCTCTCTCTTTCTATGTCTCTTCCTCCTGCCGTCTGTCTCCTCTATTTTTGGTTCAGAGAGCATCTGTTTGTTAGATGAATAAAGAGGAAGCCTTTCTTTCCAAGACATGCCATTTTATTTGTTTCAACTTCCATCAAAAACCGCTGAAAAAACCCTCTGATTGCATAAACGCACAGACAAATTGTTCCACTGATGAATTCACTGACCTCTATCTCAAAAACATTTGCTTTGAATGCCCAATCACAGCCTGCCCCTGTATTGAAACTGTGTCATTGAAACAAATGTATCACCCTTTAGCTACTTTTACTTTAGTACTTTTACTGCTACAGTCCACCACAGCTGTTAACTGGAGAAACGTATGACCAATGCACTGTTGGACCTGCAGGTGACAGGCAGCTGACTGGTGACCCAGTTGACCAGAACAGTCACTACTGAGTGAGAGGCATAACCTGTTGACAATACCCTAAAACCTCATGACTACAGGAACAATATCCAGTTCTGAACACTGTAATTCCTAACACACAACCATTTACATTAAAGTACTCTATTGCGATGCCAGCACAACCAAAAACATGCAGCACATTTGTGGAATCAGTTTTGCTAGTTTGACTGATCAAGACTACAGCAAAATACAAAACATACTGTAAGTCAAAGGGTAACCAGTTGAGTGAATTAAGACCTTTACTTTCCTAAGAGGAATTTGCTACAGCAAATTAAAATTAAAATTTTAAAATGAAAAGATATTGGATTCAAGTGTTCATGATAAAAAAGTCCTTACTGTACCCTTGGTAGGTAATTCATTCCAATAGAAAAGTGGCATTAAGTTTTAGTGATTTATATAAGAAACATTTCCTGGTGAACAAATGTTTCATGGAACTCACCTCTTCAGCCTGTTCATAATACTCCCATCATTTTTCTTAATGCCCTCCACCATCTTCTGGAGCTGTCTGGAGGACACACCACTTTATTAAAAGACATCTAGGCCACTGATATTAATCAAACATTTTACTTAAAAACATTATAATGAAAATACTTCACCTGTCACATTACTGAATGCATTTACGCATACATTCTCTAAACAAACTCATCAAAATGGGTTATGAGTTACACTGAAGAAAAAGTTGTTTTGGTGCAATGTATAAATCACCCTCCAGGTAAACTAACTGTACAAAGGTGACTGAATTGATTGATGTGGTTAACCAAGCTCTTTCACAGGGTTCACCTCCTTCATATGAGAATCCTGTTTGCTTGGGTTACAATTACATAAAGGAAAAATACATTCTGCACACCGCCAGTGATAAATTCATATGTTTAAGTGCAGTATAAATAAATAGTTAAAATACAAGCAGATTATTCTTACCAAATTTCTGACAAACAATATAAAAAATAGGTCTGGCATTTGCACCATGTTTGCTTCCCAATCTGTTTCACATGAAATGTCATTTAGAATAAAAGCAAAAACCAGTCAGTCACCCATACTGTCATACGAGCTGATTGGCCAAAAAGGTGAAATTGGTACAAAGTAATGGAAATTGTTGAAATACAATTGTCTTATTTGACAAGTTGGCTAAGATTTGGAAGATGTTTTGATGCAATGTATGTTAGGGACAAATATAACACACAGCTGTGCAGCCACATCTTGACTGTTCCAGGCTAACACACAAATAATGGGACTAATATCCAACAATGTGACGTTGTTGACACAACACTGCAGACCCATCATGAGAACACTGCACCTCCTTGCTATCTCAGATCACCTACAACTCATTGCCTCTTTCAGTTTAGTGGGTTCCGATGATAACAGGGTGGTAGATTATGTACAGACAGAGTGCATCGAGACGTGTAATTACCGTAACATCTCCATTAGCGCGTGACTCACCTCGTTCCCACTCTGCTCGCCCTCCCTAAACTACATTTTGACGTATCTGCACTATGGTCAGAGAAACAGAAAACAAACAGCCCCAGTAGGAAATAAGGCCATCTTAGTGAACATCCACTGCCATAAAAACACTTTTGGGAAGTGAATAACCAGCACTGTTAACGCACAAGCCATTGTAACACCTACCATTTCTCGCTGAAGTGTAACCTGTTTAAGATTAATTTTTCTATGAAGAGACGCGCGTAAGAGGTAGAAGTTTAAACAATTAGAGGTAGAAGGTTAAACAACAGATTCCCTGGGAGTCTGCTAAATTCATGCAGCGCGGTGATATGTTGTGCAGTCAAATCTGAGGTACTCACGGACATCACGAGTCACAAAAATAAAGACATTTATATATCGATGCCTTGAACATTTACAGAAATGTGTATTATTGAGCACTTTCCCGGATAAATGAACTGACAAAGTAACTCCCAGTAAAATATTTCATGCCACTGAAAGTGGTGTGCCCATTAAATTTAGCTACTCATGTAGGCATTGCACGGAGGCATTTAATGCTGTCAGTCATGCTATGTTTATACACTTAAACATTATAATACAGAACCCCAAAGTTTATTACCGGAATGACTATGCGTGATTAAAACGAGCTGATACACATATTTCACTGCAACATTGATTTCTTACAGGTATTACTATTATTTGGTTTTACGGTCATTATATTGACTCCGCTTAAAATTATGCGCCACGCACCTCAACGGCAAAGACAACTGTTGCGCTATAATTCTCCAAATCATTGAAATTCGCTTACCTGAGTTTCTCACTCGCGGGCGCTGTGAGTTTATTGAACTTTTCCATTATTTTTCTTGGTGAATTTACAGTGGCAAGAAACCTTAGAGTTTTTCAGGCGTGCGTCTGGAAAGGCGTAACTTGTTTCTAAGAGTCATCAACCAATACTGCAGAGGCGGTTGTCTTGGCTAGAAATAAATGTTCTGAATTTCCGGCGTACCCACTTAAGGAAGTGATGCTCACACCATTATGGAACGGTTACCAGTTTCCAGTTACACCCAAAGGACCACTGTCAGTAAACCTGCTGCAGTATTCTATTGGAACAACTCATTCCCTGACATAGACTGTCAATGGACATGGTTACTACCCAGAAGATCCTATCCTTGAAGATACTACACAGATGCTATCCTGTCATCTCAAAGATGGTTAAACATAGATTAAATATTGACCCCTTTGTTCTTTCTGTAACAATATGGAAGAAACCCTAACCCACTTATTTTTGGGATTGTGCCTTTTGTAAAAATTTCTGGAATGATATAAATAGCTTTATAAATAGGAAACTAAATGAACAGCTCAAATTAAAATGTAATGTATATTGTTTGGGTTTTCTAATAATTTGATTTCATTGCTTGGGTTTTGTAATGATTTGATTTCTGCAAAGAAATTGTATGTCATTAATCTAATTGTGTTACTAGCATAATTTCATGTACACTTCAGCAAATTTGCTAAACAGAAGCCTAACATCCTGGTCTTTATGTCTTATGTAAAATCTTATTTGGATACAGTGAGGCATTCTTTGAACCCCAAAGCTATTAAGACCAGCAATCTGTGTAATGAGTTTTATATTTTTATATTAGTATATTTAATCTTGAGCATATTGTTCTATTTTTATATTGTCTATTGTTAAAACTTGTTGTGAAATTCATTTTGTAAGTAAAGTTTACTCAAAAAAAAAAAACAAAACTCAATTACAGCAACAAGCAGAGCTCGAGGGCGATTGCTTTGCATACATAACTACATTTGTAGTTAAAATGGAGTATGCATAGGTCCTGTATTGTGAACTAGCAGGATTAGATCATCAAATAGCAGGAAAAATATTTGAAATACATTTCAGTGTCTTCTCTTCATTTTTAATAAAACTGAATATCTTCACAAGTAATAGTTATGATGATTACTACTGCTACAACAACAACAACTACTACTACTGTTGTGCACACTGTGCTTCTGTGGCTGTAAAAGCTGAAGTAATAAAATGTGATCAGTTTCTAAAAACATAGTTTATAGAGTAATGATGCCCAAATATTCCTGTAAAATGAAACTACTCATATATTTATCATAGTAGTTGTTAATACATGTTTAAATCTGAAAAATTACATAAAATAAAATGTTAAGTGTCCTTCTGCAACTTGAGCGAGGGAAGAAAACATACTTCCACGCATCAGTTCTGCTTTCCACACCACAAAATAAGACAACATATTTCTCAACTCTGTCTCGCATGTAGAAAATACAGAGGAATTGTTCCATCCATAGATATGATTAATTTTTCATAGGAAACCCTGAAAATTCTACTTTTTATTCATAACTGACCACTGCAAAATTCAAGGTGAGGATTCAGCTTTCCTGTGTTAGTTGAATTGCTAGGCACGGATATGTCATTAAAGTGGTATGACTGAGAATCTGCAGTTACTTTTCTTGTTATACCTTTAACTTTTTGGAGATTCAGAGCAGTTACATTGGTATCTGTCAACAAAATGCCTTTCCAATGGACCAGGATTCTACATTGTCAGGCACTCCACCCACATCTTGTAACTGAAGGAGTGCAAAGCTGTAGAAACAGAAAGATGAAAATAGCCCACCATACTCATCTGTAGACTGAATCAGTCTGAAAAATCTGGTGCTGAGGGTTACAAAACTCTGTGTGGGTCTAAAAACTTCCCTGACACTTGCAAATAATTCCCCTGTGATAGAAGGTCATTGTGTAAATCCACAGTTTCTCATTTTTGTGGGCAGCAGAGCTATCAGGAGAATTATGGAGATAATTTGTCTCAAAGGCACTCTGATGGGCTTGTTGTTTGGATCTAAATACAAACAAAATTCTAACCAGTAGGTCTGGGATCTGTAGCGTGTGTGTGTGTGTGTGTGTGTGTGTGTGTGTGTGTGTGTGTGTGTGTGTGTGTGTGTGTGTGTGTGTGTTTGGGTTGAGCCTGGACTTGAACAATCCAGAGTCTTTGCGTCTTATTACCTGACAAGCTGTTCAAAGCCATGCCAACCTTTTGTGTAAAAATATTTCCTGATATCAGTACAGCTCTGCTATGAGTGGATAATTTCCACCTATGTCACCTTGTTCTGTGGACAGAACTCAGCCTTGAATTCTTTTGTTAGTTCACCTTGAAAACCCCTTTAGTGAAATACTAACCAAATAAAACACACCAGCTTACAACACACTCAGATTCAGAGCTGCTGATAATCCACCAAAAATCAAAATAAATCAAAAACAAAAATATTGATAAGATTAGGCAAACTTGGTATCTGTCGGGCCCAAAAACATGTCTGCACATTGGCTTATTACTTTCCATGAGAAATACACAGCAGTGACAGGTCCTGACACAGTACAGGCTGAGAGAATACAGTCTGGCCTGTGAGAAAGACTGTTGTATAAAATGTAATGGCAAAAGGAGGAAAATCCTAATTCCTGAAAAATTCTGCTGTCAGTGAGCCATGGCGCAGTGAGATGTGGATGCATTTTGTGTCATATATTGTGAAAAATACAAGATTAAAAAAATTTAAAACACTATAGCAACCATGGCATCTCTTTGCCTATAAGAAACATTTCTTATGATTTTTTCCTTCTATGATTATTACTGATTAATACTGACTTCTTTGTTGAATTGTTAATACCCCCATCCAACACTTTGTTCAGTAGACTGAGACAAGACTGACTCATGGCAATGTGCTTTTAAAGCTTTTTTGACCTGTAGTCTGTTTCCTCCTTAGGAAATGTATACCTTTTTCCTTACTGGAAAAAAGCTTTGGCTTCGTAGCTAAGGCCATCTAACTATAGGAGATACAGAGCCACCTTATAATTCAGAAGTGCATGTTTTTATTGGAAGTGCTGTGGTGAAGAAAGTATTCACTCGCCCCCTACTGGCAGCTCTGTGAATGGACTCAGTCTCACCCTTCTCCTGTGAATAGCATGGTCAAAGTTTACTTTACCAAAGGGCTTCTACCCAGAAGTCCAGAGAACCCCAAGTTCCAGGAGGATCCTAAGTGAAACTTAAAAATATGTTTACTTTTAACTAGCTCATATTTGCATACATATTCATGTATTTGTTTATTTATTTTTATGAAACCAGCAGCAAGATGATGTATTGAAAAAGAAGCAAGAGAAATAGGATAAAGCAACAAACCCTAAAGAACCTGACATGGCCTACATGGCTTTATCCTATAATTCAAAATAACAGCATACCTTCAGATACAATGAGTCTTCTTTGTGTCTCTGTCCCTCAAAACTGTTGCAACCATTTAATCAGAGGAAAATATTTTAAGTAATAACAAGGACATATATTAATTATGGGACCTAGGTGCACAACTCAAAGCATGTTGTGTCATTGTTTTACCTAGTTGCCATATCAGGTAGGTTTTAAAATTAGTGTCACAAACCATGACTGATGAAAGTACCACATATGAGCCCTCAGGGACATGAACAAGATTAGTATGTGAGATCCTTTGTAAGGTTCAATGAAAATATTGTTGGTCACATTTCAGGCCTACTTTTCTGCCTTTTTAAAGATAGAGCCCCTAAGTTCTCCAATAAAACATACACCTTTACGGATATTATCTGAAGATATCTTATATCACAGGGTGATCAATGAGGAACCTTTACAACTGGGACAATGAGTTTTACTGATTTGCAACAAACCAGAGAATAACCTAGTGCTGTGCTACAGCTAGAGGAAGAACACTGGGGAAAATTCATCTTAGATAACTACATGGTTGTAAATAGCATTGCGATAAAAACTTTACCTATGTTGTCTTATAGGGTATTTATTGTCTTGTCAAGGTCAAAGAAAAATGTTTTACACATGTAGCATTTTGGTGTAACTTACTGCTAACATCCCATGATGTTTTTAAAATTGCTAATGAAAAAGACATGTTGGAGAGCACAGTCAATAAAGTTTTCCAGACTGCTGTAATAAGGAAGATTTGTTGGACTTTGCAGCGCACATTTTTCTGATGTGAATGGAACAGGAATGATTATACCAAATCGCAGTTAAAGTATGACACATTAAAACAGCAACACTGAATAACATCCTAAGAATGTTCCAAGAACATTTCCTTTTTGCTTACAAACTAATGCTGAGAGAGAATTTGGAATGCAAAAATGTTCAAGCAACCAAAGTTTGTAAACTTGTGAGAAGTCAATTACAATTACAATCAAGACTTAAGCTACTATCAACACGACAATAACAGACCAATCATCATTACCACCTCGGCCCCCCTTCATTTTCTCCAGCATGTACATGATACAGCCTGAGTCTCAGTCATTACCATAACCACAACAATATTAACAGTCAAAATAACTACATGCTATTTGTTCTTATTCTTTTACCTTACAGTGATTCATGCCAGGTGTTACATACCCAGACAAACGACTCATCTTCACTGAGTGGCTGGTCTCAGTCAATGTGGTCAGTTCTGTGGTAAATTTCTTGGGAAAAGCTCAACTCCACTGCTTAAAACAGTTTCCGTAACAACAGGGTTTAGCAAAAAGAAGACAAGGGAGCAAAAGGCTCTTTGCAGTCTTTGCTGCTTGGGGATCTATGCTTTTTTGTGATAAGGGGGTGTGCCGGAGAAGACCAGCGGAATGGGCACACAAAAGAAAAAATCTGATAGGCCAACACCCAGCGAAGTGATCTAGTATTCCTGTTAGGCTAGTTCACCTAACAGAAAATGCCCAGGGCTATGGCGGGTGGCTGCAGTTCTCTTTTGGGAAGTTCAGTGCCGTACCGGTTAATAATTACCCAAGGCTAAGGATCTTAGGGGGAAGGCTTTGTCAGGAATTCACGTCATTCACTTTCTGATGTGTACATGCTTAGTTCTCTCTTCTGCAGAGCAATGCATGGAGACACAAAAGCACTATGCAAACTAGTGTGTGCGTGTGTTTGTGTATCAGTGTGGATTGATGTTCTGTAAAATTTTTCTAAACCTCTTCAGAATGCGGAATGCTGAAGTGAATGGTTTATTGAGTAACTAAACTTGTGGCTGCCAGGCAGTTAAGAGGAAATACTTAAAAATCAAAATCAAACAAGCTGAAAGTACCTGCAGGGGTTCACTGTGTGAAATGGCCTAGATTCTTTAGTCAGATACAAGCATTTTACTTCACCTGGCCTGTCCTTGGCTGTCCTGCACAGATGAGTGGTGATTACACCTATGGAGGTGATTGTCCCATCGCAGCTGGGCACAATCATTAGGACACTTACCTTGAGACATCTTCAGGAAACATAAAGCTTTATGAATGAAAGATATCTAAAAAGGGCACTATGGTGAGAATGAATGAGTGTCAGCAAAGAAAATAAGCGGTGTGACAGTTAGTCAAACCAATTTACAAAAATATTGAAGAAAAGGGCCCTTTGTGTGATATTAGCCACTCTGTACTGAGGGTGCTATAGAGGGATAGAGTATTGGTACGATACTCACGGCTGGTGCATGAGACTGAAACGGCTGAGATCGCTCTCTGAGAGGTTCTGTGTTAAAAAGAAAAAGGGCTGTAGTTATAAATGAAATATTTTGACTCTGGACCAAATATATAAATTTTAGGCTTAGTATATACTAATACAGCAAAGACAGGTTGAATCTCTCACTATTGCTTATCTAAACATTTGAATAAATCTATTTTAGCTTGTCAGCCTCTTTCCTTTTGATCTGAGTATTGTTGTAGAGTCAAGTTAACCAAGTACTGTCAATTTGGTTGGTCATTTTATTTATTTATATGAAAATGTGTCTTTGAAAGAGAAACTTTCATGATTCAGGCAGAGACTCAAATGCATACATGGGTGAATAATAAACAAGAGTTTATTATCTGTGTGATGGCATAAATTGCTTAATTTTCTTTAACTTATCTTATCATTACAGAGCAGAATTGTACAATTATAAAGGGTTACATCTCACTCCTGATACAACATGGCAGCAAATCTAATTCAAGTTGCTTTGCTACTTTCAGATTAATGGATTCCTCATTTTTGTCCAGTGCACACATCCTTTAAATAGCACCCATTTGGCCAGGCTGGTCTTAAGATGCAGTGTGGTAATGCATATTGTTGATGTTTTTCTCTTTTAATTCAGCAAAAATCAATCTGAAAAGTATTCATAGTATCTTTTCAGAGGGAAATATACATATATGAAATTCTTATCAGAAATATACCAATAAAACAACCGTTCGGCCAGCAGTTCATTAGTTCAGATCAATAACACCACCTTGTGATGAAACCTGGCAATCACATGAATGTCAGTTTGAATGATGTTTAGTCTTCACTTTTAATATGTTATTAATTTCTGAAGTAAAACAAGGGTCTTATGACAGTGCTGCCCAGACAGGTGAAACTGTAACTTTGTAAATACAAGATCAGGTCCCCAACCTTAGCTGTAATGCCAAGATTCCCTCCTAAAATTGGGCAATAGGTTTTTATGCCTTATCAGCATTACATCCAAATGGGAATTTGTTTGTCAAAACATGTAATTGTCCAGTACATGTTGCTTCATTCCAAATACCTTGTGCTTTCCTTTAATGCTGATTGATTTGAACAGCTCAACCTTTGGATTCTTCTCCTTATTAGAACATTTGATCCTTATTCTTACGAGCAGTCAAGGCATTGTATTTGCTTTGCTCGTCTGTTATGAAAATACTTAACATTTAAAATTATATAACTATTAACTTCGTAATTGTTCTAATGTTTGCAGCTCCTGCTAAAAAAATTACAAATCCCAAAAGATACATTGAAAGACAATGAGGAATTTTCACATTCATACTGTAGGTGGCACCCTCTCCTTTCCATCTTTGAAACTCAGACAGAGCCGTGGAATTCTGTACCTTTCGCTATAACTTAGATACAAGATTATGAATCATTCAAATTCTTTTTTAGATTATGGGCTATAACATAAATAATGCAATTTGAAAGAACAAACTTATCTAATTTAAAGTTATTGTGCTACCTACTGGGTATTGCACAAACACACAACACATACATGTTTACACTGTTGATTGATTAATCCAACAACACTCAAGAAATGTTAAGAATTCTTTTAAGAAAGAAAATTGCTCTCAGTTTCACTGCTACAAAATTATAGTGAACTAATTATCATGAGGTATATTCCGAATCCCAATAAATAATGCATATTCTGTCTTAGGTCATCTATAATTTATTGATACAATTTCTAATACTCTCTCTCTCTCTCTCTCTCTCTCTCTCTCTCTCTCTCTCTCTCTTTCTTGCTCTGGTATAACAGATATCTGAATCCACCAGGGGTTTTCGCATGGTGAAATTCTATGTTACACTGTTGACATGGCAGTGTTTGTGTTGTTACTGACCTTGACTGCACTGGGACAGATCTCAGTGAGGCAGCATGAAAACCCCTTGGCCCTCAAAAACCCCTTTGGTCCTCAGTAAGATTGAAAGTTCTCTCTTGAGCCCTTTGTCTCTCTGAAGTGGAATCCAGATGACTTCATATTTCTTTGTTTGTGTGCTTGTATATATTTGTGTGTGTGAGAGCATGTTTTTTCATCTCACTATCTGTGTCTAAGGGGACAATTACTCAGTTATATTGGTGTGGCTAGCTCCTGAAACCCGAACTGTATCTGTGAGATCAAACAATTCAAACTATGGGACTGAACAATGGCAGGCATGGATGATATCAGTTCAAAAGGGCCATGTATTATTAATTTGGGATTCAAACCCAAATCCACCAGCTCCCATGTCATGAGTCACAAGTCACAGAGCTGTAGTCATTGCTTCACGCATCTAACTTTCACTGCTGACTTTCCCCCCTGCCTATCCAACAGAGGTGGTGCTCTGAACTTAGAGCATGGAATGTTAAGCCTAAAATGGTCAAGCAGAAGACATTACAGCTGTGTGGGTTTATGTTTTTGACTTATGTCTGTCTAATTTCTGGCACAGGACATAGCTCTGGGCCAGAGCCTTTGGTTTAGATTGTATATTACAGTCCATCATATGTTTGATGGGAAGGGCAGTGTAAAATGGCTGCAGTGCACCACACATGGTAATATTTGAGGTGAGGTTACCCCCTGCACTCTTAAGCAATCCATCTTTAATACTGTTACAATGAGGCCATGGCAGACTGTAATGAATTAGTGCTTTCATTTTGTGTGAAAAATCATGTTGTTTATCATTGCAGGGAAGTCCCCAGTTATCAGTTCACAAGACGAAAAAATTCTCTTCTAAAAATCAAGCTTAGCCTTTTGACACTGAATAAAATATAAAATGGTGCCTCAGTACCTCTTTGGATGCTTTGAGGGGTTGAATTATTTATGCAGAGCTCTCCTTGAGCCCGGATAAAACACAACAGTCCGATGCCCTGAAACTGCTCCTGCATATTAAAGACAAATGCTCTCACCCACACAATGCACTGAAAGGCCTGCTCTGGAGGGCTGGAAAGCTTACATTTTAACCTGCTTTGTGGGCTGCAACAGACAAAAATGGCAACACAAGCAAAAAGAATCGAACAGCATAGTTCAGGAACTGTAACTGCTTGGCTTTCTTTTTTTACTTGCCCAGCGGAAAAATGATTGTTGATTGATGTCAGAGATATGCACTTTCTGTCAAGCAATGAGTAAAAGAGTGCATGGCTATCAAGTCAATGCACTTGCAGAGAGTGTTCATGTCAATTGAATTTTTTTATCCTCTCTCCACACCCAAAATATGATGACAATGCAACATCAACTCCTGTGATAGAGCCAGATATTTGTGGTGCAGCGATGAGTTCTGTGACTGGCTGTTCATGTTTCAATCATGCCATAAAAATCCAGCACAATCACAGCCCAGTCTAAATCTATGCTATTTGCTAAATCAAGCATCCATTGAAAAAAAAAGAAAATGATCTTGCTAAAATCTAAGAAAAAGATAAGGACAGCTGTTGATTGAATACTGCCTGTGACCTTTTTCCAGCAGGAACTGCAGAGCACAGCCCGATTACCCAATTACCCAATTACCCAACCGGTGCAATGCATCGTATTGATGTTGCAACTGTACATCTTGTTTCCCTCAGTGTCACATCACCTGTATGCCTTAATCTCATGCCTTAACAGGGCTAATGAATGCCTTAGCAGGGAATTGAAAAGACTAGTCTGGTTTTTAGCCTAGAGTGGGTACACTTATCTGTCAAAAACCATTTACAAAAGTCCGGAAAACAGGATGATACTCTGATATAACAATAAAGACACCAGAGAAAACATGACCTGACCTGTGCATTTATTTCAAATGTTTATCAGAAAAATTATCAGATGATTTAAATATATATCCAACATGAATAAACAATATTTCTATTTCCTCCCACACAACATGCTGAACAATAAAAACATTTTCATGGGAAAGCTAACTGAACAAAACAAAGGCAAGGAAAAAAAATATACATATACATCCATTATATGTATTCATACTCCTACATATACATACATATACCTATAATATACACAAACATATACATACACAGATACATACTTATATTTCTTTTTATTCTCTATTTTACCTTTGTTTATATGAAGATTGTCCTCTTTCTGTCCCTTATATTATGGTATGTGGCTACATATTTGGCTGCTGTAGTTGTGCTGTAGGCCCCTCTCCTGGAATTATTGATAATTTTTCCATATCATTCAATTTTTTAAAGTCAGACAATGTTTATATTTTTAAAGAATATTTCTCTTTCTTGATCGTAATTTGTGCAATATAAGAGAAAGTGAATCTCTGTCTCCACTTTTTTGGCCTTACATTGCTCACACAGGCTGTCCTTTCTGGCCAGCCAGGTTTGTCTCAGTTGGCCATTTTCAATGGCCAGGCTGTGGTCACTGACATGATATCTGGTCAGGGTCTCTCTTTTTTTGTATTTTTAACAATTACTAGATATTCTGCCAATTCATATTTGCTATTTAGGGCCCGGTAGTAATTCATTATGTTTTGAGAATGTAATTCTCTCTAATTCTAAGTGTTATGGAGGTTCTGTCCTGGAGCTGTCTGATGGTGGTCTCTCTCTCTCTCTTTAATTACTACTATGCACTCATCTCCACAATCTTCTCTTATTATTGCTGGTGTCTTTCTGTAAGTGACTTCCTCCTGTGGATAAATTACAAAATAATGTCTGCCTCTTTCAGTCTTTTGTAAAGTCACCTTTAAAAATAGACCTGTTATTAAACAGAACAGTTTAAAATTTTGCAGTGATGTAAAATGAGCAATATGCTTAAATTATTGCTTAAATCAGGTGCAAAATGTTTTTCTGAGACAGTTTGGAAGCAAGAAAAAGAAAATAAGCTCATCCAGATTGGTTATGTTTTCATAGCATTCGCACAGACCAGTGTGTTACACAGTGGAATACAGGGCAATGTGTAACACAATGTGTTACAATGTAATGTGTTATACATTTCCTTGAGACTCCTATAATTGCTGATGAGTTGGGTAGTTATTAGCTTATCATATTTCCTTAAAATCATTATAAGAAATTTTATTATTTAATCCTGCTTCCTTATTTTGTTTTGAGATTCCATATTGCAGTGCCATCTCTGCGTAATGTCTTATATGATGTAACTTTAGAGCTTTACTTGTTGTCCTTGCTTCACAACTGTCCATTGTTGACATGATTGACAGACAGAACATTTTCAACTGTTTTAGGATAAGAGAGATTATATGGTGTTTACATTGCTTGAATTTAATATTAATTAATTTGACATGTATTTTTGAATCTTAATTAAAATAAATCTTGGCTGAAACCTACTTGGTAATATTGTAATAATAATAATAATAATAATAATAATAATAATAATAACTACATTTCTTGAACTGATCCATGCTGATCCATGCTGTAATGACTGTTCACTCTACTTTCTGTTAAATGGATACTCTGTTAAATGGGTTACTTTTTGTAATGGATGCTAATTGTTAATGTTTTTACAGTGATTGAGGTCCACAGCTCCGAAGTCAGCATGTTAGTTGAAACTCTGTCCCTATATAACCATCTCTCAAATTGAACAGAAGCAAAGGCACGACACTTGAAAGGAGCAGAACTGGAAACAGGAGTGCAAAGGTAAAACTGAAACACTTCAGACATGCTATTCATTTCAGTCTGACTGTGGCGGAACAGGCAGCTTATTCTGGACACAAACAGAAATAACACACTGAACACACAGTGTGGTCAGTGTGGGGGGGAAGTTATGACACATGTTCTGTCACGGTTCCACAAATGTTTGAACAGTTTTTGCCCCTCAGATGAGTCTGCTAAAAGTACTGCTACAATGATTAGCAATTTCCACCTCATTTTCATAAAAGGAATGATTGTTTTTACATTGCTAAAGCTGAACACTGACCAATCAGAGAATTAAAATCTCAGAATGTCATTACACTTTGCTGTCTTGCAAATAATTTACAATATATATTTTACATTTACACTGATTATTGCATCCTTGTGAAATTTTTCAGTTGAAATAGAAATTAATGGATATAAAATATAAGAATGCTTAACTATGAGAACAGGCAATTCAACCATTATAATAGTGTAGTGGATAAGTATTTGCTCCAATTAATTTTTGTCAAATTGAATTTGGTCACATTTTTTTGTTGTTTGTAATAGTACACAAAAGGAGTCTTAAGAGGAAAATGAGTTTTACACCTTTCATTTTTTTGGACAGCAAGAAAAACTGAACTCCATACACATGGTCAAGCATAGTGGTGGAATTATAATGAGTTTGACCTGGACAACTTCCCATCACTGAAGGACCAATGGACATTACTCTGTCTGAAATCTACATTGGATGTCATGCTATCTGTCTGTGAGCTGAAGATATCTTGTGCAGCAAGACAATGGCCCTGAACATGCAACCAAATGTGCGTCTGACTTGTTGAAATAAACACATTTTTAGGTTTTGGAATGGCATAATCTAAGACAAGACCCAAAATTCACTGAGTTGTTGCTGCTGAACCTGCAGTTCATTCTTGAAAATCCTTTCTCTTCCTGATTTCCTCTGCTAGCATGTTACCAGTACTGTTATCCAGGCAATGGTTGTTTTTATTCCTTATTTTTTAAAAAATATTTTTTTAATTAGTTTGCTTGTAAAATGTGTTCAAATGCATAAATGCATGTGTATCCAGATATATAACTGAGAAAAAGGCACTCTGCATGGGTGAATGCTGCATGTTGAATATGCAATAACATTCAGTTTAAAAATGTAGAAAAACCAGACAGGGCTGCAGGATAGTTGTTTTGTCTGCTGTCAAGATTATATCGAGCACTGTGCCAGGCTATGTCTTGAACACGTCTCTGCTTCAGCTGCATGACCTTTCAAGCTATTCCTTTCAAGGGAAACTTTGTATGGAAAAACGTACCTCCTGCTAATGTAATAGTTTGCCCACAACTAATCCATTCTATGCCCACCTGTCAGCAGAACATTTTCACATTCAAAAATGTAAAATCCTAAATCAAATCCCCACTCTGACTCATTTTGTTAAACCTGAAGATATTGAGTATCTTCTGTCACCTTTTATATGACACATAACTAAGATTGTGATGCCTGGCTAGTGTTCACATTTCAAGTCTTGTAGCAAAGTCTACACTGTACAGCACAAACACACACACACACACACACACACACACACACACACACACACACACACACACACACACACACACACACACACATAACCTAGAACAGGAAAGCATTCGAAACTCACCAGCAGCCAGTGGCCATCAATCTTCAGCTTCCTCACAGTTGCTGAACATTCTTGCAATCCATACTAGTGAAGTCATAGATGACAACATGGGAGGGAATCAGCATAAGGGCATATCACATGATACAGGCAAGAAAGGACTCCAAACACAAACTTTACATGCAAAATACTTCTAGAAGGCTGAGATATCAAAATAAGCAAAGTTTAATAAGACATGAACTGCAAAGTTTAAAACATGCATTTGCTCTTTTTTGCACCTTGCAATTTATACAGTATAAATTAGCTGTAATTTCTTAGGTGCAATCAAGAGATATGCTATAAATTATTTGCATTTTAAAGATCATTTCCCATTTTTCCCTCTACAGTTACAACTTACAACACTTAATTCAAATTTGCAGGCCTCGAGATCTGATGTCAAACTAGGTAAGCAGCTTTGCACCTTACCTGGGACAGAAAATTTGCCACCTGTATGGGACTCCAGCCCTCACACTGCTCCTTCGTTGGAAGGTCCATTGATGACACCCCTTGACACAGAAAAAGCTGGAAGGAATTACAGAAAACCCTTATCTCTTAGTGTGTCCCTGAATGGACAGTCCAGGTGAGTTATTGTGGGACTTCCAGAGACTAATATTGTACTCTCTGTGTCACAGTGCTTGTTGAAGTGTATAATAGGAAGTGATCTCTGTGAGCTCTGTCAGTATATTAGAGAGGAACAGGCTACTTAACCCACCCCTTCCCCCCACAAATGGCTGGACTTAAAAATGCTGACTGCTTCTCTATTTTTTAAGCAATCTCAGACCCTTGCCTGGCCTCACATTCCTGTTCACACTCTCAGCATCTGAACTAAGTGTAATATATTGATCTGAGAATAAACACCAGCATGAATGAGTTAGTGGTGATGTACCTGTTATGTCGATCTTAATGACTGAATGAAATGAATTCAACTTTCTATTATTTTGTGCAAGTGCATTTTGCTTCACTGCACCGACTGGTTTCTCAACAGTTGAGAAACTCTGGTTGTTCAGCAAAGACCCATGGAAAGGTTCCAGTAATGCAGTTCTCTGTCTCCATGACCCAGGTTTGAAATACAACATCCTGATTTGGATACTGTGCATGAAATAGCTGCTGCAGGCAAACTCCAGCTGTAAACTCCAGCTTGTAAAAAAAAGTAAATACGAAACTAAATAAAGACTAAATAAAAACCTTACTTAACACCTTCAGTTTGTCCTAAAGATCATAATCATAGGTTCAAATTCAGCTGCTTCAGCAAGGTAGAAATGACAGTGTAGCATTGAAAATGTGGCCATTATGATGCAAACCATTGGCCAATGAACGTTATGGGAAATGTAGCAAATTTTGTGTTAAGTACAATGACCTCTGCCCTACCTTAAACAAGGCAAAGCATATTCAAATATAGACAGGTTATACTCAGACTTGGGTTTGTGAAATGAAACTTGAAATAGCTCAGATGTGTCTGGGACAAACAGAAAAATGGATATAACACAAGTAAATTTGCCTTTTTATATCTGGATATACATGCATTTGCATTTGAACACATTTTTTATACTGTTTCAAGCAAACTATTTCAAAAATATTTAAAAAAAATAATAAATAAAAACAACCATTGCCTGGATGACAGTACAGGAAACATGCTAGCAGAGGAAATCATGAAGTGATATGTTTGCAAAGACATCGTATTGGTACATCTTTCATGTAATCAAATGAGATTTTTGCATGAAAATACGAACACTGAGTAATGTTTTTGCTCAGTCACGCCTACACCTTGCTCTGCCTTACCAGATTAGTGAACACAGCTGTGACCTTGTTCCAATCACACTAGCCCCATATAAAGACTGAGCCTGAATTGCCTCCTTGTGAGGTATTGTTTTCATGAACTCTACTAAACATTTGTTCCAAGCCTTGTTCTGTGTCTTTGTGCTTGCCTTGTGTTTGTTTCCCTTTCCCTTTGTTTTTTTTTTTTGCCTTTTGATTATGGTTTTGGACTGTTTGCCAGATCATTGTATACCTATGTTTCACCTGTGTCTGTCCCTGACTGGGACCGTTACCTGGATTCCCTGTTTGGAACCGTTTGCCATGTCTTGACTTTTCTCTGCCTGTGTACTTGACCTTGCCTTTGAATTCTGCCTTGGATTTGTTTGCTGCCCTGATGTGTTGCTAATCCCTGATTACATACTGCTTATTAAAATAATGTTTAACCGCACCTGGATTCAAATGCAAGTGTTTCATTGTGCTGATATATACAAGCACATGGTTGGATGCATTACAGAAAACGTGAGTAATCTGTATTTTACATAGTGAGGATTGCTTTAAACATTGTAAAAGAAAGGTCAGCCCAGTAGAGTAGTATCACTTGTCTGTGGCATTGATATTATAGAATGTGTATAGCGTACCTACATCTGAAGCATGTCAATTATACAGAATCAGCCAACTAAAATGGGGAGAAATTTGGAAAGTACAAATATCAGGGAATCATGATTTCTACAGGTATGAATTTGGCTGGTTTCTTATCGATTTCTCACTAGGAAAGCAGTCAACATTTGTATATGCCAAAATGAAAGAAATATTGTTTTCCTAGACCGTAGCATAATTTTCATGGTTGTTACATTTATGTTACAAATTGGTATCTAACAAGAACTATAGCATTCCTACTTCATGACAGGTTGTTTTCTTATTTGATTCAAATTTGAACATTATAAGACACTGACAAATGTCATATATAAGTTTTCTGTATGGGTGATTCTTTTGAGTGCGTGGTTTGTAAACAAAATAAACCACATAAAACAAATTGTGGGCCATTGAGGTTTTTTGTTTCACTCCCAGAGAGTGATGGGATGGAACAACATGAAACACACTCAGATAACATTACAGCACACCCCAGTCTTTTCATGTCTGCAACAACATATGAAAGTCCAGGATAAAAGCTGACTTTCTATGGAACTACAATAGTTAAATAGCAAAATGTATTCCAGAGGGAAATACCATAGCTCATCTCTGGGCCTTGCTCATGAGCTGCTGCCTGCTTCATGAGCCCTCTACATGACCTGACTCCCACAAGCCCAGAAAACTACCCACAATGTTCCAACCTCCTGCTCTCATCAAAGTTTATCAGCCTACTTAAAACTGGTGACATAACCATCATGAAGATCTCAATAACTCAGTAAGTGCAAAGTTCAAAGATATATCTGAACGTGCTGGCCAATTAAAGATGTCATATATCTCAACTCTCTCACTAATTGAAGATTCTATACATCTCCACTCTTCTGGCTAATTAAGGTGGAACAGCAGATGGTAGAAACATATCCTGTTTGTAATTAGATACCTTGGAACAGACTCCATTCTGGACTCTGCTGGACATCTTACGTGTGGGTCTAGTAAGGTGACAGATTCCCCGGTATCCCCATGGAATGAGGTTCTGATCCTGCCAGAGGTACAGAATTTTAATTGAGGCCAGCTGCTTTGTATGGTGTGTGTAGCAATCCAAATCATTGAGTCAGTCCTGGCTGGATTCACAAGATGGTGGAAAGATTTTTGCAGAAAATGAAAAATATTTCTGTACGTAGTGAGAAAATTTGCAAGAGCTTATGTTACTTTGATGTGCAACAAGATGGTTCAACATGTCTCCTGTTCAAAGAGTCTCCAATTATAAATCATTGAAAAAACATTACAGTTAAGGTCTAGATTATTTTCAATTCAGTGACATGAAGTTACTTTTCTATTCACTATGGGTGTTTTTTTACCCATAAGGCAGACCAACATTATCATATGAGTTAAATTAGGCTCTACTACAGCTTTTCTTCCACTGTGATAGGACATTTTTGTTAAGCTGAAACTGTGGTGGTAAATATACTTGATTGTACTTGATAAAATCAAATGGCTTTTAATTTGTCGTGTCTGTTTTATCATCCTATAGCCATTGATTTCCTTTTTTCTCAATAAATTATGGGAGTATTGCTTTAATTATGAATTATTAATTATGTGACTTTAATTATGAAGTTAATGAAAGGGATTAAAATAACTTTACACAAGGAGCTTGTACCCCGATTCTGTTTTATCCTTAGTCTTTAATTACCATTATGTATCCATGCCATCCCACTGTATTCAGCCGTATGCAGAAACTGTGCCTGCTGAATGCAGAACACTAGGCCTTAGCCTCCTGTAGCTGAACTCCTGTCATCAGATATATCTACAGTTTGCCTCGTTCAGTTTGTTCCAGCTGTCGGTTTTGATGTTTGTGAAGAAAAATAAATAGACCAATGGTGGTGACATCACAGTAAGTGTTTTCCTGTTGAGGAGACAAGGGCTGTGTGAAAACCAAACCAAGCATAACAAAAAACCTTAGAGGTCCTGGCACTTCAAGAAGAATGCTCCGTGCTCCTACTTTTCCAGTGGTGAAGAAAAGGCAAAGGACATCACCACAGTGCCTGCAGGGAACAAGTGAGGTCAGGTTTAAAGAGGTGACCATTTACCTGGTGGAGAGAAAGATGGGCATGAGCCGAAGGACCTTCCTGACGAGCCTGGCCCACGCCAAAGGCTTCCATGTGGTGGACAACCTCAGGTCAGTCACCAGACCACATTTCACACCTTTGGCATGCATCAGAGAGGGATGTGATGAATTTCAAATGCATTTTAAATTCTGCATTGTTAATGAAGAGATCCACATAGGACTGAAAGGGGGATCACTTTTGAGCATGACAGCTGAGTGTGACAATGCATGATGAGCATGAAAAAGTAAACATGGATTTAGCCATCCAAAGGAATGTAAAAGTCTTTGTGAATTATTACGGAGAGCAAAACAGTTCTTTTTACATGTTTTTGCCTGGTGCCTATGCACTGTCAGAGAGGAAACAACTTGCACAGAGTGTTGCATAAAGCAAGGGAATCTGTATGAATGGAGCTAACTATCAGAGGAGAGGTGTGAAGGGAGGCCAGGTCAGGGCACACAGTTATGGGGATAAAGGTTCAGGTTCAGTGTGCCTGTCATTGTAAAAAAGGCATCAATTGTGTTTGCACCGGGCTGTTTGTGATGCAGCGCTGTGCCAAGTCAACAGCCACAGCTGTAGTAGGGCAGCGGATGGAGTCACAGAAAAAGGGGGAGGGTTTAGGGGGAGGGTAACTGCTGCAGGGCTGCGCTCTGCCAATGGGCAAAATTCCCAGAATTGCAGCTTGAATGTGTGCACAGTTACTGCCTCCTTACACCCTGTCTGAAATCAACCACAGGAAATAGGCTCTCTGAACCTCAAACTGAAATTTCACTGATAAGAATTTGATATCAACTGTAATTTGATTTGATACCAGTTTATAACACATAAACACACAGACACACACTCACACGTGCATTTAATAATTCAGTTAAATGTTTGTGTTATTCTTTTTCTAAACTCTTGAGATTTGCCAGCTGACAAAATGTCTGTAACTTTGATCTCAACCCACTCTACAGTCTACAAGTGCTAAAGTGTAACACAAGTTATGATAATTGAATTTGGTATTAAATGGTTCTTTACCATTTTTGTCTACCAGCCGCCAGTATACGGGGGGATGTAAATGGGGAGAACTTACAGCAAAACAGAGGACAAGTGATGGTAACAGAAAAATGTAGAAAGTACAAGGCTTTATATCCAATAAAAAGGGGAAAGTATAACAGACTATGAACCATTAGATGTTGGTAATTATTCGATCCACTGCTGGACTACAGTTAGCTTCAGGATGAGGGCCCATGCTACCCTCAATACATGTGATGATTGATTCTCAGCCTTTCCTCATGCTCTTTTCTTTGAATAATGGTCATAAACATAAGCTTTTATAATCTCTCAACACACCACTGTTAGTCATTACATGTTTGTCACAAGTGATGAGGTGAATATCTGTAATAAATTAAAATAAAATGCTCAGATGCAAGGTTTTATGCTTTTATGTTTTATTTTATGTCCTAAATGGGAAAAGGAAAATAATGCTTCGAAACATAAAATAATGGAATTCTACAGAAAACTAACATGGTGTGTGCTACTTTCAAACTTCAGGTGGTCCCTTCATTTAGAAACAGCTTGAGTAATGAAAATGATTTTGTAATCCATACCCTTTAGCAGAAATCAACACAGTGCCCTGAATCTGTTTTACATTTGTACATATCTAGTTTATATTTTGTGACTTCCACTCTCGCCTACTCTCAGCCTTAAAGGGTGTAGACCCTGTGAAAACACTTTGTGGCTGAATATACTACTTAGTTACTGTGTGGATCTGGGCCATTCACAGACAGAATTGGTAGGATTCTGGTACGGCTGCATTAGTTTCTCAGATAGAGTTTATTAATATTTATTTTCGGAGGGTTTGGTGTTCCCTTGTTAGTTGTCGACTTTGATCAAACCAGGGCAGCAGCTTCCTGTGATGTGAGAGATGTGCGTCTGAGCCTGTCCTCCTTAGATAGAGCTGAATAATGGAGTTATTTGGATCAATAGTCCACTCTTTCACTCAGTTTCCCTCCTTTGAAAACAGACAGGTGCAGGCCTCACTGGAGACTCACCCTAAGGCCAGAGATCAAGGTGTGTTAGCCTAGTGGGGCCTCACCTCGGCAGCAGTGCTGACTCCTTCATTACAGTATCGTATGCCTGTAGTCCTTCTTAATGCATTTGAATTCATCGCATTCCTCTGCGCTCAGTGTTTTATGTTTTGACCTCTTGAATTATGCATTCCTCCAGCGGTCTGACTCTGAGCTCCATGGCTATGGCTACTCTGTCCTGCACTGACACTTGCGGTTCTACATGGATGGCGGGTTGGTGTGTGTGCCTAAGTGTGCTTGTGTGTGTGTGATATGTATATGGTTTGTATGTCAGCTTTTGTATGTGGTGCTGAACATTGCTTACATTGTGGAATGAGATTAGGGTGTTTGAAAGTTGTTATCAGAGGAATACACTGGCTCGTTATGGTATTGTGGTGACCCATATGATACATACAGTATGTTAGTTTCAATGACAGGATGTGGCACTAACCTGGACACCAGATATCACAAAACAGCTATATTAGCTATATCCTTGAGGTCTAGCTACTTGCAATCCTTTTTCCACTCCCATCCAATTCCACTTTAAATAGAAAAATGCTGCTCCATGACTGTGTTCTGCATCGCATTAATTCACTGATAAAAAAAATTCTGAAGTACCAAGGCAAGACATTTTGGATGAGATGGGTGGAATTTGTAAACAACGAACATGGATCAGAGGTAGTGTCAGCTGAGAAACGTGGGGTGTGGCTGCTCAAACAAAGTGAACATGATCGATTGATTAAAAAACAGGGTGTCCAAATTAAAATATTTAAGTTCTCATTATAGCCATATTACTGACTTAAGAATAATAGATATATAGAGTCCATAGTATATAACTATTAAGCCCATTGTTGTGGTATAGTAAGGGGTGCATTTAATAAGATTCCAAATAAGGAGTGTTCATTTGCATACCCACTTAAATTATACTCACATGTTTTAATTTCACTCTTTGAGGGTGATAAACAAAGGGTCATTATTTAATGAGTCCACTTGCATGCTTGGATGGTGTCTGTGCCATGGCTGGTTTGGATGAAAAGGGAAATGACCTTAAGGGAAGTTAATCACCAGTGATGGAAAAGGAAGTTTTAGGCACAAGAAGCAAAAGTATTAGTGGAAGAGACAAACAAACACATTCCTTATCTACAAGAGTGAAATATAAGGGCAGGCAGAAGAAATGCTATATGGGAAATTATCTGTATAAAAGTCATGCTTGATTTCATTAAGTGTTACTGGAGTTTTTGAAAAATGGATGGATCATTCCATCCTATGCAAAATAGCATTAAGAACCAAAAACAGTTCACCTGACCAGATAGACTGGGAGATCCCAGCACAATAGCTGCTGCATGTTAGGACCACACAGAGGCCATGCAGTTTGGCAGAAAAGGTCATTGTGCCAATCGTTTTGCAAGTGGTTTTATACATGCAAACGTTTAGTATATCAGCCACCAGTATCATGTGAATCATTCACATTTTGTGGAAGGAGTAGCATTTTCAGTGTTTTTCATAAAATTCAAATTGGTAGACAATCCATTATGGTGGACTTTGTGTATCCTCAAGGCAAAGTTGTTGGCTATAAGGGGAAGGAGCTTTTGATATTTGCCAGAGGTCAAAAAGTGGCAGGTGAGTTATACTAATCTTCAGCCAACTCAAGATTATACTAACCTCAGGGGTACATATACCTTCAAAATCCTTTCAAAAGAGGAACATTTTCAGTTTTTTTGTTTTTCATTTTTGGGGCTGTCTAGCACTACCATGGATTTTTATTTGGTCATTTTTTTGGGCTAGAGGCTTGATGTAGCTGTCAAGGTAAATATCAAGTATAGTCACTTTATACCCAATCACACTACACCAGTTAAAGAAGAAACTGTGGAATGTAAGACAGTTGAATCTGCATGTGCAGGTACAGTATAATTTAATAGTTTGTTGTTTTGGTCTCAGACACTCTTAAAGTACTGACGTATGATAGGAATATGATATTTCACCTCACAAGAAAGAAAGCTTCGCAATGCCTGTGCTCCATGACAGAACTGAAGAAGTTTCATTGTAGATGTTTTTTTTTCTGTAGTGCACAACAGAAAGTTTTATAGGTGCACAGTGGAAAGTATTATTACAGTCTCAATTATTGCACAGTAATCTTACTGCCCAAGTGCCCAGGGCCTTGGAATAGGGGTGCACATCATGTGTGAAGTGATGGTGCCAATCTCCTTTGCGTGGAGAGCACCTGTGCATGTAGAGTTTGCTCATGGGAACTGGGTATTGTGAAAGACTCAAGCCACTCAGCCTCAGCACTTCTGTCTCTGTGGTGGGAACCTAAATGATATGGGTCATAGGCCCTCTCATTTTAGCACTTAATGCACTTTCACTTTACTCAGGTCTGCTCCAATACCTCACTTCAATAAGGGTTTTGTACTTCTATGCTCAATATATTTTTGTATTTTATCGGGTTGTTTTGTCATCTTTTTTCATATGAGTATATCATTTATATCAGTGTATGCAGCTGTAATGCTTGCATATGGCAAGTTAAACTGACATGACACAGGTTACATGTCCTGAAACTGGGGACCATAAAAGAGTTGCAAGTGACCCACAGCAAAAGGAGTAATTTTCACCCTTTAAACATATTAAATATTATCATAGGAAACAATGAGAACAAATAAAATTGATTTAAATTGAGGTGCATGTACAGTATTGGTGTACATTGTGTTGAATGTAACTAAAGAGCTGTGTCTATATCTTTGGTGCCTTTCCTGCAACATACAGATACAGCGCTCTCTACATAATACATTACCAGTCTAATAAAACTTCATGTACTTGTTTTGCATCTTGTGTTCATTGCAGGTTCACGAACACACATCTGCACGCACACACACACAGACTCCCAGATAATATTTTCAACAGTTAGTCTCAGATACAGCAATTTGCCGGTGAAACTCATCGACTGATTTCTTATAAAAGTCCTCTTCCTTCAGAGCGATGGAAAAAGGTTTATGCTGACATTAGACAGCCAGTCTGTACAGTTTAAAATGATGTCTATATGTCAATGTCACTGTCAAACAAATGACCAAATAAACAGTTTTTATTCAAGACCTTCCAGTGTGTTATTGTTTCTGAATGTTGAAGCAAGGCCTGTTACAGATACCACACTGTTACAGATACATCTGCACAAAGATACCATACACAGTGTGACTGGAAAATTGAATTTAGGATTAAAGCACTTCAGTAAATATGCCAACACCCCTCACTGTTTGCAGAATAGGATACAGAATGTTACTGATCCATTACCAGCTCTAAATTTCTCAAAAGTAATATATTAACCTTGTAAGGAAAAATAAAAATATATTGTTTTAAATTTATTTATAGAGGCCCCCATTTCCCTATTGGAAATATAAACTATATGACACCTCTATATCACCACTACCACACCACACCTGTGCAGAGAGGATGTAAACTGCTCCAGCACATCCAACTCAGATTTCATTAAACCCCATAATGAATGGTCTGAATGTACAGAATAATTGATACCATGCATCTAGCTATTTAGACATCCATGTCCTATAATTATTACTTAATTTCATATCAGACATGCCACAGTGCCCCCCCTTCACACCAGCACACACATACATGTAGTGCATATGCACAATTTGCATTTATACTTTGGTTGTACATTTATAATTGCAGGTAACTACAGATTACAATGCCTGTTCTTGCAGTTGGCTGTGTTGACTAGGCTTTCTTGTGCTGCTAACATTTTTATCAATATTCTTTAACTGCTGATAATTCCACACGCTCTCACTCCAGATCTGATATAGTTTATGCAGATACATTGCATTCACTGGGGCCCAGCAGCAGTTTGTGCACACGTTAGTGTTTTGAAACACTCTTCCAAAGTTATTTCCCTTTAGTCAGCAGATTGGCTGTGCGTTCTCTTTGGGCAATTAGATCCCTTTCACTTCTTAGATACCAGGCCTCTTGAGGGCCTCCCCAGAGCTGTTAAACTTCACTTGCCCAGGGATACAGTATGGATGTTTGTGTGTGTGTTTGGAGGGTTATCATACTTGCTTGGCTGGCATGGCGCATTCAGTAATTAAACACAGCGGTACAACAGTATGCTGGTAGGGAGGCTTATTCGCAGCTGTTTGGCAGTGCGCCTGGAGAAATGGAAATAATCTATTGGCACACCTGGGGTGTCGTTTTGCACTTACAACCACAACGGGACCACAAGTGCACTTTGGAGAATTTGGTTCCCCTTCTTTGGTTCTTGATTAACTCCCATAACTCTTATATTCGAGGGTATGCTCAAGATAAAAATAATTAAAGTTAATAATTATTTCTAACTGTATTACTACGGGGCAGGTATGTGGTGGGTTTTTGAGATCAAGGGAGGTGTGTCAGTATGATCTGGATAACAGAGATGGTTGACAATGTTAATCATAATGTGAATCCAGTGTGTAAGAATGGCACATTCCTGTTTGAATCTGAATGCCTGCTTTCCTACCCCCTCTCTGTGTGCAGCGATGGGGTCACACATGTGGTGGCAGAGGACAACCCTGCAGGGGAGCTGTGGGCATGGCTAAGAGGAAAGGGACTGGCAGAGCTTGCCAATGTGCAGGTATTGGACATCACTTGGTTTACTGAGAGTATGGGGGCTGGAAGACCTGTTGCTGTGGAGACCAGACACTGCATCCAGGTGAGTCACAAGTAGTCCATGCACATGGTAGGTTGTGTTTGCTAACAGTACACCTGCTTCCAACTCAACAGTTTTTGCAATGCTTTTAAATATGTCACATATCCTTTTCCGTTCCATACTTCTGTTCTTCTGTAACCTCTCTGAGTGCACTGATGCCCTTAATTGTGTAAATGTAATGTAATATAATGTCAAGTGCATTCATCTTTTGTTCTTAGAAATGTAGTAATCATTGGAAAGCACTGGGTGGTGCTGTGAGCCAAAAGTGATTTGTCAAAGAGATCAGATGAATGAGGGTCGTTCATCAGTTTTGCTGGTGAGTTTCATAAATGTGAATCAGGCAAAGAAGGAAAGAGTACAGATGGGAATTTTTGCAGGAGCTCAGTTCATTTTTATTGTTATGATCTGTTATGATCCCACCATAAACTCTTAATCTATGATTAAGAGTTAATGGTGGGAAAATATTAAAGTCGTATGTTACACATACAGTATGAATGGCAAGCAACACTATGTTATAATAATGATATAACAACGATAATACAAAATGAATATATCGTAGTATATAATTGTGCAACATACTTCCAACAGCAATAATAATTCAACTGAAGTATAATCTGTGGTTATTTTAATGGGCAGTACATTGAAATCTGCACTCACATTTGTTTGAAAAGGGATATAATGTGTTAAGAGAATCTTCAGTCTAACATGAAGCAAAAGAATTTTACCTGAAACGTATATGCTAGTAAGCAGTGCTTACATTAAGGCATGTGTGTTTTGCATATTTAAAGCCACCCTCAGGATCCCTGCATCAACACAGAACAAAGTGCAGCTCTAGGGCTTGTATAGCAGTAAATACATTAAAAAAGGAACAGGAAATAACTTTGAGTGAAATCTATTTTGAAATTTCAATCTTTAATGAATCTCTATCCAGCAGTACCCCAGGACGCAAATGGTAATTTTAATGAAAACCGTATACAGGCACTCAGGCAAACATGCACACACACACACACACACACACACACACACACACACACACACACACACACACACACACACACACACACACACACACACACACACACACACACACACTCAGAATTGCTGAGCACAACACAAATTAATTTCAAAGCAGATTTAGGCCAGAAAATACTAACATTGTCACCCGCCCCCTTCCCCTTATCCCCCTGAACCCCCCACAATATCCTTCATGCTTCTTAATGGAAAAGCCCTCCAATTTGGTCGTGGGGGAAACAATGTCTCAGATGTGTGCTGCTGTGTGCATGATAACTGCATCCACAAAAGGTGACAGACAAATGTGAGCGGTCCAGAGCCCCACTGTGCAGCCCCTCACTGCACTGACCCCACAGGCTAAAGTTTACGCTTGCAGATCATGCTGCTGGCTGATGCGGAGACAGATTTGATTCTGTGAGCTACATGGTGAGGTTTCTGTGGTCTACTCAGACAGAATATACACATATGATGTCTGTTTTGAGAAATTGTTCATCTCTTTTTGGGTGTATGAATATTTCTTCTTTGCAGGTTTAGAAATGGCTGTTTTGACTTAAACATATGTGCAGTGTTTTTTGTCTTTTTTTTGCAACAGACAATGTTCTCCTTTGAAATTACTTAATAGCTATGCCGCTGGGCTCCACAATGAAGTACATCATAATAAACTTTGTGAAAAATAGATCCTGCTGTTTCAATGTTAAGTACAAGTATTATAGCTGACGTTTATTGACTTCCCATCACCATGAAGCACATGTACATTTATGCTTTTATCACTAATAGGGTGATGTATATACTCACTGAACAGAGCAAGACTATGTAATAGCATTTATGTGCATTGTGTTTTGAATGGATTGACTGTGTGTGCTCTAAATCTCTTTAAAAGGCGTGTGACAGAGCAGGCACAAGCTGGTTTCATAAATACATCTTGACATTGCCCAAGGCGTCTTTTCTCTCAGAAATGCTACGCTTTTGCAGTTATAAATATTCTACTGTCACTCTTCAGAATTTAACAGGAGCTCAAAGCTATTTAAATATAATATGTGTGATACGCAGAGGTGAAAGTGCTCCCTGCTTTCTTTAAACTGGATCAGCAGTGAGCGTCTGGTGTTTGTGATGGATTTTGCACTGAGGGGAACTCTCAGCTTTTGTTTGCAGATGGTATCCTTGTTGTTATGTTTAGTATTTGGCTTTATGCTCCTGCTGTCATGATTCATCACCTGAGATGGATGTGATTAGGACTTCCATGAAGAGAAAGAAAGCCTATGTACTTTATCTATGAACTATATTTATTTCTTCATTTACAAGTTCATTTTTTGTGGATCCTGAACCTCCTGAGAAGTTTGTAAAGGTTAAAACAACATTTTTGATGAGGAATACTTTATATAATAATAATAATAATAATAATAATAATAATAATAGATGAGGTGTGGGTGTACATTACAGACATCTGATAGGGAAAGGAGCAACAAAATGTGAGCAACAAGTCATGAAGGTCGTAGGCTGAATGATGTGACAATCTGAGAGGTTTGGAGGAAATGCAATATGTATGAGACAATTTATTTGGTATTATTTAATACCTTCAGTGCGGAGATGCCATCAACATGAGGTAAACAGTGTAATGCAAGTTTATTATGTAAGGATGAGCTTATGTAGCTATAATGGATGGAGGTGGCATGACTGGCTGTTTTCATTATTTCTTATAAGATAAACAACTTTTCATATTTTTTTAGTCTGGGAAAAGCCTAAATACAATACAGTATAGTTTACATATTTTAATTGCCTCACTTGCCTCTTTATATAGATATTCCACAGGTAATTTCACGAATATTATTTTCATTTAACTGTTCTCCAGAACATTAATATTGGATCGCTAATCCTTTTGATACATTACATTTGAGGAGCAATTTTCTTTTGGAATGAAAAGCCAATTTACAAGAAGAAAATTGGATTAGGGGTTGTTGAATTCTTTATGTTAGAGGTTAACTGCTGTAATCTATCATAATGCTTTCAGAATCATTCAGCATCAGAGATATTAGTCATTCAGTCTCATGACACAGTGGTCCAGACAAAATGAAACATTATGGTGGCTGTTTATTGCAGCTGCTGGCTTTTTAAAGTCATGACTGGTGTTTATTGTCACTTTATGGTCCCTGCAGTACTCTGGGTTGGGTGATGAGGCAGAGGTAAGAGGCTTGTGTCACTGTTTTGGCAGCATAATGGTAAGATAGGTAAACATTAATCAAAAATTATGTAGAAATGTTTTTATCCAAAACTTCACAAGTCCTCACAATCTCTGGAAGAATTTCACTTTCATTTATATTGTAATGAAAAAATAATAGGGCAGAAAATGACACTTTGTCTATGGACACTTAAAATTGTTCTGTTTTGTTAAGTGTCCATAATGTTGAGGAACATAAACAAATTTAAAAAGACATTTTGTGGGTGAGGAGTTGTTTTTTGAGAATTGTAGTCTACCCTGGGCAATATAAAATAGTTTGAAAATTAATTATGTGCTGAAATGAGAGGGAAAACTGGAAACAATTTACAGTGATTAGTGACACATACTGCTTCCTTATCAGACAGAAATTACACATTTTAATACCTTTTCAATATCATGTTATGAACTAAATCCCACAATAATGCAAAAACATAAAAAGTTTAAAGTAAAGAATTGACCAAGACTTTCTGTTTGGCTAGTAAGATGTGCTTTCGTAGTTACTGATTTTTATCATGGTTTAGCATATGGACTTTGTGTGTCTTGGCACATCTGTGTGTGAGAAGCAAGTGACTTGGTTCAAAGTCCCTGTCATTCCTCTAACAAGTTCAGCTTTCAAACCTCCTACCCTGCCACCTACACACAAAAAGTAGTTCTTTTGGAATCATGTCAAAGCACTTACGTTTCTTCACTTGAAGCCTGTTCTTTCAACCAAGCACTGTGTGTAGGCTAGATGGTTAAACAGGACAAAACTTTAAACTGGTGAGGAAAGCTTGACTGGAACTGAAAGTTATAGGGGTTAAATGTACAATAGTAACACTCACAAGTCCATGTGGGAAACATCTTAACGACCCTTTGCTCACACAGACTTTAGTCAGGGTGGACTATGAGTTGCATCTCAGTCCATTAAAACCTGAAGCCACTGACCTTCAATGCTTGACCAGAGGACAAGCCTAACAGATGCTTCATCAGGCCTTTGCCTTGGATTCAATTAACATTTGTCTTTAACATGCTAACATAAAGTTATGTTTTACTCCTCAACAGTGTCCTTTGGACAAACTGTGCGTACCATCCACACCACTGCAGGCTGTGTCACGATATGCTTGTCAGAGAAGGACCACAATGGAGAACCACAACAAGATCTTCACGGTAAGGCCTCTCTCTCTCTCTCTCTCTCTCTCTGTCTCTCTCTCTCTCTCTCTCACACACACACACACACACACACACACACACACACACACACACACACACACACACACACACACACACAACAGAAACACCAAAGATATTTTGGATGTTTATTGTGAGCTGTGTTAACATGGCTTCCTGACTCTCTGTATGGTGGTGATACATGCAAGCACACAACAGTGTCACAGAGAGGAGATGTAAGCTAGGGTAAGAATTGCATAAGTATTTTATTCTTTGGTTGAATTTCCACTTTTAATGCAAAAGCAAATACCAGTGTAGTTGAAAGAGAATGGTTAATCCTGTATCTTCAATTGTACTGAAACTTTTATCGCTAATCATGCAGTTTCCATGTAGCAAAAAAACCCTGCAGGTTTATTGTGTACCTGAATAACCATGTGTACCTGAGTACCATGATGTTGACTCTGCTCTCGGGTTTATACACGGGATTCATCAGTACGAAAGGAGAAGATTTTTTCAGAACTGTCAACACTGATTGGTTCCACTCAAGCGCAATGAGCCCGGACGTGATGGTCGCCTGATTGGACACATTAACCTACAAATGAGCAGCATCTGCGAGTCAGTGCAGAAGGAGGGGGAGAACAGCTGAGGAAGAGAGCCAGTGAAGGCCAGCCGCCAAATGCTTCACACTGAGTACTGCACGCCACACACACCCAAACCAGACAGCTCTCAGGGTGAAGTTTCACACAAACAATAACGGACCTGTACCAGAGCCATCTGGGCAACTAAACTCCACATTATCCAAAGCTAGAGCAGGTATTTTTATCATTGAGGGAATGTTTAAAAATGGGGGTGAACAACAATTCAAAGGACTGATGATAATTTCATAATTTATCATAATTTCAGGTTATTTTGATGGATGTAAAAGGGGGACTATTACACTGGAACACATGCACACACAAGCCTCTAAACCTCACAACATTAAACAATAATAAAACCTGTTATTGGTTCTCAAAACAGGATAATTTCATTTTAAATATTTAATTGATGCATTAATAGATAATATGTATTGCTCACAGAATGGCTCAATAATGCCCAACATTCAGGATGAACTGGACCTTTCACATATTCAGTGTGGCCAGTGGTCTCAGTTAAGCCTAAGTAGTTGGTCTACTGATTTGTTTTATGAATTAGTATTAGTTTTCTGAGGATGTGCATTTCATCTGTTGTTATACACTCAGGCTCATCTCCTGCATCACTTTTTTCAAAAAGAACATCTAGTGGACATAACAGACTGACAAAAATGTTAAGGCATGCACCATGTTCAATTAACACCTCACTCAATCCAAATTACCTCAGCTAAACCAAACACAGCAGTTTTCCACTGGGATCAGAGCTGAGAAACAACAGTTTCAGCTATTTAAGCTGTATGGGGGCCTTACATAAATGCAATAACATCCGAAAGAACTTTTAATTAAGCCCACATTATCTAATCAGTTGGAGTTCCTGAGAGCTGAAGGGTGCATGAATGCAGTTTAACAGAACAGAGGTCACACTCATGTAAGTATGACCTACATTGCATTTATACAGACACACTGTTCCTTACAGAATATGGATTTACCAATGTAATGGAGTGTAGGATTTGACATACTGATCTTTATAGTGTATCAGCATCAATACGCAAAAATGTAGGACGTGTCATCTAGTTGTTGGGAAGGTACAATCTCCTCAATGTTTATCTTGAAATACTGACCTCTTTCACTTCTAATGGCAAAGCAATTTACCTCTTGATCTCTTTTAACCTTACCTTTAATCTTACCTTAACTCCATTTCCATCAAAGACTTGGTGGAATTGTTATATATAGTAAAATCTCTCTGGCTGTAGGTTTCCTTGTATATCGGCAGCTGATAGCTATGTCCTGGGCTTGTAGACTGGTCCAGCTGGAGATGGGTTACACCTCTGTGTTGGGGTCAGTGAGGCACACAAAGCTGGTGAGCTGGCTCAGGTTCTGGGTTCACACATGGTGAGGCATTCTGGACCAAGTCATGCTGGGGGCAGGTGGTAGACCCATGGGCTCCCCTTAGGGGTTCTACCAATTAAAACCTGACAGATGCCCTAGAAGTGTGTTCCCTTTTCCCTTTAAGAGGGAAAAGCAAGACATTCTGTGGATCCCGCAGGCCATGCTGTCAACCTTAGCAGCCCTCTAGAGAGGGAGGTTAGATTTTACCTGTTTCAGAAGAAACATTTAGCCAGGATCCTGACTAATTTCTGTTCCTAAATATCCCAAGACATTTTAAGGGTGTTCTAGCATTTTTAAAAGCCTTTCTTTATTTTGGTACATCAACTGAGAACTCGGTTCTTTTTTCCAGTGATGACTGAGGGAGTGAATGTAGGTAGGGATTGCAAAGGACAACGTAGCCCATCAGGTAGGGGTTGCTTAGGTGGCTAGATGTCAAGATCCAATAATTTTATGGGAATTTGACCCGGACCCTGGGGTTAACACCCCTAGTATTTAAAAAGAGCCATGGCATCTTCAGTGACCTCTCTAAGGGCCTGATTTAAATGTGTCATCCAAAGGACAGCACTTTCTACTGCAATGCACCTTATCACTGTACTGGGGCATTGGAATTCTCTTTGGTCCTGGGGAAACAGTGCCCCCTCCTGGCCCACCAACACCCCTTCCAGCAGAAAGTTTGCTTTCCCAGGAGGTCTTCTATTCAAGTGCTAAACATGCCCACAAGCGCTTAGCATCCTCAGTTTGACAATAGAAGAGTTCAGAGTGGTATGGCTTCTAAGACACAAGAGGCATGAGTAACTACTGTACTGTGCACAAATACCAAAAAGCATGGACTGATTTTCTGTCTGTCTGGTGTGAGGTCTAATTCATAATTTTATACAGTAAATTTAGTAAAAGAATACATGTCTAGTAAACCTTATACTCTCAATGCAAGGACATCCATGGTGACAGCTTTACTCTGTGGGTACTGTAGTAGGAGACTTCTGCTGGGAGCAGAGCTGAGTGTTAACTGATAGTTAGTGAGTATAGCCCCAGCATCCATGGATTCAGAGGCAAGCAGTTTCCCCTGTCCCACTGAGCTTATAGCCATATGTTAGGGGACACTTGCAAGACTGTGGGAGAGACCCACAGGGTGAGAATGAAACATGTGAGCCAGGACTCCGGCCTTTGTTTCCTCATGCAGAATCCCTCATGAGTTAATACATTAGCCTGTGCTTTCCAGCAGATTTGCTGTTCACTTGCCAACTCATAGGACACCCTGAACAGTGGGACCTAAATCCCCCTGCTGTCTCCAAGATGGCCGAGCAGGCCCCACTAGCTGCTCCTGCAGCAGGATGCCTCATTGGCTGATGATGTCACTGTCTGTGAGGATCTGACAGCATCTGACCACATGACCTCACCATGCTGGGAGTGTGCTGCCCTCTCCTCAGCTTTTATTTTATAACATATTATAACCAAAATTATATACAATTATAACCATTTAATGCAGAATTTATAATCCATCCTCTCCACATCCTCACTCTAACACACACTGCAGTTTGTTGTAAGATGTTCCTGTGCTTTACTACAGTTTATGAATATTCAAATGGAGGTGTGCGAAAGGTGGAATTCAGTTTAATAAAAGTCCTGACACAGAGGCAACTATCCACAGCTTTCGTCATTCTGCCATTGGACTTGCTAACGCCTCATTATCGGTCTTCCTGAATCTGGAATCAAAGAGCACATGATTAGAGTCAATGTATTCACTCAAGTATTGTACCGCTGTTCCTCTTTGTAGTGTAAATTGTCTGCAACACATGCTCTGTTTTTCAGAATTACACATGCTTTAAGAGCCACAAGCCAAACACAAAGAAGGAACAAATCCAGTCTGATGCAAAGTAAACAAGCTTCACACATCTCCTCTTTTAAGAGACCAAGCCTGTTTTAGTTTAAATGAATGAGCTCCTGATGCATGTTTAATGTAATGCCCTCCAGAGAAAGAGACAAAATGGGAGTAGATGGTGTAAGTTAGGGGAAGTCAATTACTGCAATGAAATGTTCTACAGCCCTGGGCAACTTTGGCTCACACAATGCTGTGAATATTTAAAGTACTTCTGAAAGCCTTTTTCTCATTTTGGAGAGAAGGGGTTAAATGGTGGAATGTTTTCTGGTTTCGATTCAATCAAATATGATTAAATTGAGTCTTTAATAAGCAAGCAGGTGGGCACTCATTTAATGTGGTGCTTCACCAATATCTCTGTCCCACCAATTACCTGCTTCTGATTTTGAAGTACAGAACTAGGCAGATTTAAATACAACATTTTAGGTTTATTTTTCCAGTATAAAATGGTCATGATGGGAAATGTTGTCAGTTGATTCAGAAATGATTTTATGTTTTCTGCATTCTAATGTACAGATTGAGCACCATGGTACCTATATATAGAATGACATTAAAATCTCCTTTATAGGATGAAACCCTCTGTGAGTGAAATATTTCATTTTAAGCATCTTTTTAGTATTTTAGCATCAGTTTTTTATAAACACAAAACAAACATTCACACTTAGATATGTGTTCTTACAGCCCCCACAAACACTGATTTAGTGCAGTACTCAAACTCCCTGCTCCCCCTCCACAGACCTCCCCACTGCTGTCCTGAATCTTTCAGGAAAACAGCTCTTGTACTTGTCCTGTGTCCTGAAAGTTTCTCCTTGATGCAAGCTCTGTTGGGATGCTGTTGTGAAGAATTGGCAAATGACAGGCTCCTTGCCAGTGCTCAGAAGACAAGTGCTACTGTGTGGTCACCCTGGACAGACAGTGAAGTGCGGTGTAGCGTGACAAAGACGAGTAGCCCATACCTGAATTCCTCCGCACACTGTCACGCCTCAGCTAACTTGTCATGTTACTGCTCACCTGACTCATCTCTCTCCCTCTCTTTCTTTCTCTCTCTTGCATTTTCTCTCACTGCCCCTCTCCATCCCTCTTTTTATATTTCTTCGCCCTTTCTCTCTGTCTCTCCCTTTTTTCCTCCTCCCACTGTCTATCTACCCCTTGTTTACTCCCCTGCCTCTCAGGATGCATTTGAAATTCTGGCGGAGCAGGCTGAGTTCTGTGAGAACGACGGCCCCTGCCTTGCATTTATGCGGGCTGCATCGGTCCTGAAGAGCCTGCCAGGCGCGGTCCACCATATCGCTGACCTGCAGGGCATCCCCTGCCTGGGAGACCAAACACGAGCTGTCATGGAGGTAGTGCCCGTCCCAGGCAACAGCATGCCTTGCCGTAACCTGCAATCTCTTCTGACAGGCTGTCAGGGCCCGTCACATGGGATAACCTTGGACTCAACCAGCACCAGTCAGATCAGTGCATGGGTCCCTCTGTGCCATGTTCTAAGAGGGCAGGTAGCAGCAGTGGTTGTCAAAATGTACAATTTCAGACCAGAAATCTACATTTTAAGTGACAGTGGGAGTTGATAATGCTGAAAAACAGGAAAATATTAATAACAGCACTGCGTCTTGAAGGTGATTTCCAATGCCAAGTGCTTTCCAAAATGGTAGTGTGCTGTGAATGACTTTGTTTCAGGTAAAATCTGAGGTAAGGTCTGGAATCCTGCTTGGTGACACTGACACCAGAAAAGCTGGTTAATGTTCCCTATCCTGCATGGTAACATGATTGAAGTAACTGGGTATTGTTGGTGCAACATCTACACAAATGCAAGTAACCAGAGAGCAGATTACTGTTGCAACATCACAGCAAGTCAGTAATCAAATTTGCTTGGCTATGGACAATTTTGTCAGTCTCCATGGTAATACATGCAATATTAATTTGTTTAATGTATTTTATCTTTACTGTTTGTACTAGCTGGTTAAAAATTTCATGACTTAGTCCTGTCAGTGATTTCAGCAGGTGAATGGTAATGATCTGATGTACTACCTATACAAATGTTTCACTGGTACCAGGGCCATACATTATGTTTGTATTTGCCCCAGCTGGTCACATTTGTCAAAATTACTCAGGCTTCAGTCTTCACTTTTATGATACAAGGGTAGTGGAAATTTGTATAATTGTAGCTGCAATGATATCTGTGATAATCCTAATTGATGTTATTTTTAAATAAAATTGCTTATAGACTTTATAATGAAATTCAAAGAATCATGGTTTAGCTGCCCAGTGTTAAAAATTGTTTGACCTGCATTGAAAAAAAGAACAAGCTGGGCCACCACACAGTTTTCCAATATAATTACTCAAACAGGAGTATGAATACTTCTAGCTATGGATCAGATCTGAAGCATTTACATTTATAGTTTTCTCAAACATGTGAAAGCTACATAAATGTTTACCCTTGTTTTTGCCCATTTCGTGTTGATCTTCCCTTTCATAAAGTAACTTTCCATAGGCAAATCAGGTCAATTGCCCATAACACTGACCATCTCATTGCACTTTGGCAGCTTGCTAGCTTCCTAATGACTGGGGCTGAAACTGGGCTATGTCTAGCTTTATTGGCCAGCTAGTGATATCACGCTCAGCATGCTGGAAAGGACTTCCTGCCACATTCAACCTGATACCCCTGACAAAAATAGCTCATAGACTGTACTGCAAATGGACTCTTGCAGAAGAAATGGTTCCAATGTTTCTCTGGGATCACAATGCACTGAAGCTATTGATTTAGCAACCTTCCCTTAAATTACGAGGGATGGCATATTAGAATGGTTGGAAAAAGACACCACAAACATACCGGTTTTTGAGAAAATACCAAAGATAAAAAAAACATTGATGAAAAAAATGCTGAATTACTGTAAAATTAAGTAATGTCTACAGAAAACAATTGTGATTTCATAAAAGGAACGTAACAATAAACTTCACATACTGTGCAACCACATTTTCTTAAAGTAAAATTCGTATTACAGCTCGCAGAAAACAAAGACTTTGTAATAAATTGTGTGTGTTTTTATCAGCTTCTTGTTCTTTCAACTAGTTGACCAATCTCTGTCAAACCTGTGGAAAAACAAAGAATGGGGATACTATCAATTATGGCCCATTTGACCGTTCTGAGAACATACCCTGAAAAATTGCCTCAGACAGTGACATAGGAACAAAATTCAACTCCTGATAATGAAATACAAGTAAAAAATGATCCAACTTGAACTGAAAATTGAACTCAAATTGATCCAACATACTGAGGTGAAATGTAGCTTGCCATGTGCTTAAAAACTATGGAGTCAAAATGAAACAGTACAAATGACAACCCATTAATTCAGTTCTGCCACAGATATGAATAGAGATGGCTGTTTTCCTCTTTTCCGACACAGCGACACGCAGCAGATTATAGCTAGCCTAAAGCACCATGATGCTGCTTTGGGCACTTGCCCTCAGATCTTGCTAACAGTGGAATATACTTACCTGATAAATTTTATCTTTAACACTTCAAATTTGAGTAATGAAGAAGGGCTTCTGCCTCAATATGAGGAGGCCTGCCACCTGGGGTGTCTACACACAGCCTGAGCTACCCCAAAATGAGTTTATCACAGCTTCAGGAACATGCCATGATTCCGTTTGGTTTGCACAAATGCTTTACTTAATCATGACACAATATTTAATCCTTTTCTATTACAGAATAGTAACTTCTAGCAATGTGGCTCAGTAATATGTTATCTCTTTACAGGGAAAAATACAATTCATTAAGTTGGAGTTCTAAAACATATTTCTGAAGCATGGAATTGCATGACTGCTGTGAAAATAAGAAAGAGTCTCAATGTGTTTGTCCTCTATAGGAGATCCTCGATAGTGGCTTCTCCTCCAAAGTGCAGGACATTCTGAGTGATGACAGATACCAAACACTGAAGGTCAGTATTTCTCACCTTTTCCTGTGTCCTCACACAGCTCCATCCCCATCACCTCCAGTTTGTTTATATTGAAAGCCGATTAAAAAAAAAACACACACACACACACACAGGTTTTCAATTCTTCCACAAAAGGAATGACTTGCTCATTCTCTTCTGCATGTGGTCTGTTTATGTATTCCTGTCTCTCTGCAATGGGGATGCAAATATTATAAAAGACAACCCGATGAAGAGAAGTGATTTCAGCATGTAGCAGCTTTTTGATAGTGCGCTCTGTTTTGGTGAGGGTCACCATCCACAGGGTGCTCCTTTTCAGGGACCTTGAGATTAAAATGCTTCCCACCTGAAAACTGGGCCTGCAACCACCTGGTTATGAACTGAGTTCCTTAAGTGCTATGCCAAACTTCTGTCAAACAGCACCCATATCCCATGCCTCAGCTGAGCTTGTTATCTGTAAAAATTTGGATCAAACCCTCTTTGACTGTAGTTCTGTTGTCAGCTCTTCACAAGTGTGTTTGGTGTTGGACTCAAGACTGCTGAGAAGTGGTATCGGAAGGGACACCATACGTTTGAAGACATCCACGCTGACCACAGCATACATTTAAACAAGATGCAAAAAGCAGGTAACTTAATGGTTACAGAATGTGAAACTACATTATTTTGTAGAGTTATAAAATTTGACAGTGGCACAGAATGCAGGCAGATGTGCAGGTTCCACAGATGGACAGGAATCCTGAGGGATACTTCCTGACAGAGATGCCAGTGATGCGCTGCAGACTATTAACACTTGGGCTTGACGTGCCACGTCCGACGGGGATTTAGATAATTAAAGGGCAACCAGGGTCCCTCTCTGAAAAAAAAAAAGGAAATCAAACCAAGGGGAAACGTCTCTGTCAGACAGACACAGGACCAGTCAGGCGCCCTTGTAAGGGCCTTTGTTTGGCACAGGTGCGCTGATTCTCATGACAGAGAGGTGACTCCCTGTCTACACCCACATTCAGCTTTGTGAATCAAGCCTGAGGTCTTAAAAACGAGGTGGACGGAGAACTCATTGGTCTTACTATATCTGCAGTTTGAAGGATGTACACATTAATCAAAGCAGTTTTTGCCATTTTTAGGGCTTGTTATAACTCAGCCTTCTGGGGAAGGATATGGATTGTGCTGTGAGGATGGGATTAGTTTTGACCCTCTGAGTGCAAACTCTCTCCTGTCTGATCCCCAGACCTGCTACCTGTAGGTGCTGATTCCAGCTCTCTGACTGATGCTACTTCCTACTGCTCTCATTCACTGCAGCAAGTCTGTGGAACACCAGTACTGTGTCTGCTGTGTCCTCCTTGAGAATTTACACCAATGTGTACTCCCATGGAAGTCTTCTTTTCTTTTGTTTTTATTATTATTCAGCTCATGGTCTTTCAGCTATGTCCCATCGAGTCTCCAGTGACATGCCAAGGTGAATCCAAATGTGTCGGAGAGGATTAGAATATTCTTCTCAAAGTATCGACTTAGAAAATTCTCTGGTGGTACAGTACTTAAATTTCAGATATAAAAATTCAGAGCTTCCGATTCAGTCATCAGGGTGTATGACAGAGCTTCTACCTGACAAACTAATCCACACTATTCTAAGTGATTATGAGAAGTGACAAAAACACAGTGATTAGCTGTGTTGTATCACGATTTGGTTCTGTTTCGCTAACGGTTACACATGGATGGATTGGTACAGTGGAGGGAAATTCTGCAGCCATCTTGATTGGATGGAGTCACAGGGAATATTTACATCCTTTTGGTTTTGTTTTTGTCATGTGGGATAGGAGGAAAATGTTTATGCATATAGTGGGATTAACAGTTAAGATGGCAATGTTCTCCAGAGTCCTGAGGGGAAGAGTCAACAGCATCAAGCTGCAGAGAGGCAGGTAAAGTATGACAGGATAATGGCCAGGATTAACCGTCTTTAGTACAATGGCACAGAAACGGCATGAAAAATTCTAAATGTCAGTGGCAGAGCAGATGAATTTAATAAGGCACTCATCCTCTTAGCCAGCAAGAGATAATGAATGCTTTTTGTTCACGAACCGTAGGGTCACCTCATGGGAATAATAGTGGGAGAGGGAAAAAAAGGTGTTAAAGTGTTGGAAGTGTGTGTATACTGTGTATTAATAGGCAGTGGATAATTAAAGTGAGTGGGATGCGTGGGACTGAGGTTGTGGCAGAGGGTCAGAGTAATTGCATGAACGTGATATTCTATCAAACTCTCAAATGGTGGCTCAACAAACATTGTCAAACTGTGGGAACATTCTGTTCATGGAAGGCTGGTTCATGCAGCTGGTCAAAACAGAGATTTACAAAATATTACAAATGAAATAGGACAAGGGCTTTAGACCCACTGCAAGAAGAGCAATTCATAAGTATCAGCTCCATCCTGCAGCCAGATCCTCCAGGCTGGGACATTAGCCTGATCCTACTAGCTGTTACAGAAACACATTGGCCAGACCCTACTAGCTGTGACAGAAA